>OY293305.1:46177353-47436625 GCA_958502075.1 Orchestes rusci | reverse complement strand
AGAATATCGAGAATTGGTCCTCTTCACAAAGACGTAGTAGGCTGGCTTTATAGTTCAAATTTCAGTTGAATATCATAAAAAGTGTGGCTCATCAGTCTGTATGACTGTGCAAAACTTCTCACCCTGACTCCTTCAGATATCGAAAATGGAGAACATCCTCAAAAAAGCATGTTTTTCAGAGGAAAAAATCACATTAGTATTATGTAGAGCAGAAATTCCGACTTCGAACTCGGAATTCTGACTTCGGGATTCCGAAGTTCGAAGTCGGGATTTCGAGTTCAAAGTCAGAATTATGACTTCGAAGTTCATATTAGATTTGTAGGCTCTATTCTAGATTTGATCAAGAAATTGAAAAAAAAACTTAATAAGGTTATGTTTGCATAGTTTTGTGATTTTCCAAAAGATTTTGTTCAAATTAGTCATTATGTGGCTTCATTTCGGGATTTGATAAAGAAAAATCCAAATTATCACTTAGTGAGGATTATGTTGGCATAGTTTTGTCATTTCCCAAACTAGATAATCATGTGTAGGTTCAATTTGGGATTTTATAGAAATGTTTTTAAAAAAATGACTTGGTGAGGTTATGTTTGCATAGTTTTGTTATTTTTCGAAGAATTTTGTTCACATCAGGTGTGTAGGTTCAATTTGTGATTTGATCAAGAAATTTGAAAAAAAAATGCGTCAGTGAGGTTATGTTGGCATAGTTTTGTTATTTCCCAAAAGATTTTGTTCAAAGTAGATATTGTAGGTTCAATTTGGGTTTTGATCAAGAAATTTGAAAAAAAAAGAATTATTGAGGTTATGTTTTCATAGTTTTATTATTTTCCAGAGGAATTTGATCAAAGAAGATATGAATGTAATTTGAACAAAGTCCTTCGGCAAATAACAGTTCTATGCAAACTCAACCTCACTAATGCATTTTTTTTTTCAAATTTCTTTACCAAATTCAAAATTGACCCTAAATATCTAATTTGAACAAAATCCTTTGGAAAATAGCAAAACTATGCAAACATATCCTCATTTAGTCATTTTTGGGGATAAAAGGAGTCAGGGAAACAGAAGTCAAATATATGAAGCCAAATATACATAATATGAAAATACTTCCGATTTTCCTAATTGCTGCAGAACAGTGTAGAAAAGAATTTTTCATAGAATTCCGAGTTCAAAGTCAGAATGTCGACTTTGAAATCGGGATTCCGAGATAAAAGTCAGAATTCTGACTTTGAAGTCGGAATTTCATAAAAATTTTCTTGGTGGCTTTTCCAGGCTTTCGTAAAAATCATATCATAGGTATTATTCATTTTGTTTTCTTTGTTTGTTTTTTTCAAAATGACTAGGAAAGTGATTCTTGAGTTGACTTTGATAGCGGTAGTGTCCACAGATACAGACTTCGGTTGTTGACACGGATTTTGAATTTCAATTATCTTTACAAGAAAACGTTTATGATGGTCAAACAACCAAGTTAAGTCTGAACTAATTCGATTTTGTGATGGACCAATTTCTCAGTACATGCATGTCACATTCGTTGAAAATAAATATAAGCTGGACAAGTGTTTTCAATGGCGAAATTTATAACATTGGTGTCAGAAGTATGATTTATTGTTTGCTATAGAAACGGACATGAATATTCGCTGGAACTGGTGTTTTAAACAGGAATGAAGGTTGCCGAATTGAAGAGGTAGATGGTGACCTGGATGCGAGCGAGAAAAAGGCTGTTCTACAACAAAGGCTTGGTGAGGCTTCAATGGATGAATACACCGATCCAGATACGTTCCAATTTGAGATCCCTGATCCCAATGCAGTAGTTGAGAAATTATCCAAGAGCGTGAAAGATCAACTGGAACAGAAATTCAAAGAATCTTCTAGAACCACGGAAGAGAACTCCATGAAGTTGGGAGAGAACTTTGTAGAATCTTCCAGAGCTATGGAGGAAATCAAGGAACAACAGGCGATCAACCACAACTGTTTTTAAGGCTCATGTAGCAGAGGAGATCGGAAACCTGGAGAAACAACTTGGAGAGACTGTGAAGGCCCTGGAAGACGACATCCACGAGGTGAGAAGGCAAGTCGCCATGATCATGAAACAACCAGACGTCACAATCGATAGCAGAGGTGCTAGTGCTAAATTGGAGTCTGATATCGTCCGATTTTACATTAAAGCCCCTCAGTTCGATGGCAAGTTTTCCTGGAAAAATAACCATCGCCAGTTCGAGGCAGCAGCAAGGACAAATGGATAAAAAGGAACCAAAAAAGCCTTGACATTGACACTGGTACTTCATGGGAAGGCAACGGGAATCCTGCAGACGCTAAACATCCAAGAGCAGGAGGACTACGATGTTCTGGTCAAGTATTTGGAGCAGCGATATGGAGAAACTCACTTGGAGCACGTCTACCATTCTCAGCTGAAGAACCGCTCACAGAAGACCAACGAAAGCCTGCAGGAATTTCAAGCTGATGTAGCTTGCCTTGCACGACTGGCTTATCCAACCACGCCAGTGAACGTTATGGAGAGGCTTGCAGTTTGGACCTTTTTGTATGGACTTCGAGACCAGGAGATAAGGCGGTCCTCAATACTTCTTATTCTTGACCGACTGGTGGATGCGCTGATATAAACCTTGAAGTTTGACGCAGCAAAGCAGAATATTCCGCAGGAGGACATCTTCGACGCAAATGTGAGGAGAGTAATCAAGGAAATGAAGGCATCCAAGCGAAAGGAGCTGCGGCGCCGGAATTGTGGAGAGCTTGGCCACTTTCGTAGTCGATGTAAGATAGTGACGCGGGCACCTGCTTTGGCGTCGAAGGACGATGCTAAGAGTTGATCGTCGACTTGTAAGCAGTATGCCCCGAAGAAAATCGCCATAGTTGCCTCGTCCGACGAGGACGATCATCAGGACCCGTATTCCGTGTACTGTGGAATTCCATAGCAACACGTCGCTCTCTGTGTGAAATGATGGGAAAGCGACATGTTGCTAGAATTCCACAGGTACACGGAATACGGGCCCCGAGATTGTCACAACACCGACAATGATCAGACTGACAAAGTGGCGACTACGAACAGCAACTGGAGACCTGTCGAGAATGCATGGTGGAGCAGAAGCAGGAATGACTCTGGAAAGCACCAGTTTCGATCATCCAATGCTGGTTGTTGACATCCAAGAAGAGATTATCATTGGAATTGACATCATGGATTCTCAAAGCCTCTAATTGAATTTCAGGCATGGCACATTGAGAGTCAACAACGAAGAGGTGATTGAACATAGGAAAGTGGAGAGGATATTCCATGTACTGCTGGCTGGGGATGCTCTGATTCCCGAGTGGAGCGAATGATCCTGTAGGGTCGTCTGGATGTGAGAGTCAAAGAAGGAAGCACCGTTATGTTTGAGCCTAGACTACACGGCTCCAAGATATGACGAGGAATTGCTTGTGGAAAAAGCCTGGTACATGTGAAGGGGAGTGTGCCAGTCAGAGTGATAAACGTCAACTATCACTTAGTGAGATTGGCGAAGGGGACGCCGCTGGGACTCTGCTCGTCGATTTTCTCTGCGGGCGGCAGCTGTGCAAGACTGAAGCGACTTCTCCTGAGTCCACGAAATGGAGAAGTTGGCTGCCACCTCTTCGAAAGACCTAGACAATTTAGTGACATCTTTGACAATGATACGGGGGAAAAGGGTCGGACAAACGTGGTACAGCACAAAATTAATACCGAAGGTGCACGACTCATCCGTCAAACTGCTAGAAGACTACCTTTGGCAAAAAAGGAAAAGGCGGACAAGATAATCCAAGACATAGAAAAAGGCGGTATCATCGAGTCTTCCAGTAGTCCGTGGTCATCGCCAGTTGTGCTGGTTGAGAAAAAGGACGGTCCGACTATGTTCACTTAGTGAGATTGGCGAAGGGGACGCCGCTGGGACTCTGCTCGTCGATTTTCTCTGCGGGCGGCAGCTGTGCAAGACTGAAGCGACTTCTCCTGAGTCCACGAAATGGAGAAGTTGGCTGCCACCTCTTCGAAGGACCTAGACAATTTAGTGACATCTTTGACAACGATACGGGGGAAAAGGGTCGGACAAACGTGGTACAGCACAAAATTAATACCGAAGGTGCACGACTCATCCGTCAAACTGCTAGAAGACTACCTTTGGCAAAAAAGGAAAAGGCGGACAAGATAATCCAAGACATGGAAAAAAGCGGTATCATCGAGTCTTCCAGTAGTCCGTGGTCATCGCCAGTTGTGCTGGTTGAGAAAAAGGACGGTCCGACTATGTTCTGTGTGGACTATCGTCAGCTAAACAACGTGACGAAAAAAGACAGCTATTCTCTACCACGGATCAACGATACTTTGGACACCTTGGCCGGATCAAAGATGTTCTTAGCTCCGGACATGAAGAGCGGATATTGGCAGGTAAAGAAGGCCCCAGATTATCGGGGGAAAATTGCTTTCAGCGTTGGAACTGAGCTGTGGCACTGTTATGCCATTTTGGTTATGCAACGCACCCACCACGTTCGGAAGGCTAATGGAGAATGTGCTAAAGGAATTATCCTGGTCAACATGCCTGGTATACCTCGATGACATAATCGTGCTTGGTAAACCATTCGGAGATCACCTTAAGAATTTGGAGGGGGTATTCCTAAGACTAAGAAGTTCTGTCTTGAAGCTGAGCCCGAGAAAATGCCAACTGTTCCGAAGTCAAGTTCAATACCTCGGTCATATTGTATCGGCGGAGGGAGTAGCTGTCGACAAGCAAAAGGTAAAGGCAGTTGGGGAGTGGCCAGTACCAAAGAACCTATGAAGTTTCCTGGGTTTTTGTACCTACTACCGACGGTATGTCCAAAGATTTGGGATAAAGATTGTCAGGAAGCCTTAGATACTGTAAAAATGGTACTTGCCAGTGCACTCATCCTAGGCGATACATGGTCAGAAGGGGACTTTGTCCTGGACACGGATGCAAATGACGTTGGAGTCGGTGCAGTGCTGTCCCAGATCCAGCAAGGGTCATTGGATACTCCAGCAAGACTTTGTCGAAGCCTGAAAAGAACTACTGCGTCACGAGAAGAGAGCTGCTGGCAGTAGTTGAAGGGATAAAGCACATCTACAAGTACCTCTACGGAAAAAAGTTTCTGTTAAGAACCAACCATGCTGCACTCGGCTGGCTTCTACAATTCAAGAATCTGGAAGGTCAAGTAGCTCGCAGGATCAAGCGGCTCCAGGAGTTCAATTTCGATTCAGAACATCAACCGGGATCAAGTCACAAAAACAATGATGCCCCGTCAAGGAGACCTTGCCAGAACTCTGCAAGCACTGTCATTGAGCCAAAGAAAAGAAAGCAATCATTTGTAGAACAGCTGTGATAGTTGATTTCTGGCAATCCAAGGCACTATCTGAGGACCAGGAAAAAGATCCAGATCTGCAGTTGATCATCGAATGGAAACAGACAGGTCAACGACCAACTTGGCAAGAAGTCGCGCAATTTTCTACCACAGTGAAGTCCTACTGGGCCTTAAAGGACTCAATGGTGTTTGACGACGGTATCCTGAAGAGTCTAGTGGAGAGTCTGGATGACACGGAAGATTGGAGCAGACAGACAGAGGTTAGAAGGAGGTCCAAAGCTGCGGAAACGGTTCTACTAGGCCAACTGTCAGGCCGATGTCCGGGAGTGGAGCAGAAAATGCGCCGTATGTGCTGCAAGTAACGGATCTCAAAAACGCCCAAAAGCTATAATGCCAGTACAATGTTGGAAGTCCGTCTGAGTTTGCCTTGTGGAGCCAAGAGGCAGCAACTGTAGCTGATGTACTAGTTAAGGCATGAATCTGCCGTTTTGGCATGATACTAAAACAAACAAGATATGCTCACGTGCAGGTTTCGCTGACGTCATTGCGTGTCCCAACCTCAAAATTCTTAGGTTACCTAGGTAATTGGGTTACCATGATACTAAAAAAAACAAGATAAACTCACGCCATAGTGCAATAACTCTCGCATATCCTCCTCAGATGTCATAACGTGACCTTCCTCAAACCTATACAATCAATGTCACGGGGGGACGTCATGGGTGAGTCATTTCAAATTTTAATCAGCAAATGATTACTAGGTTACGGGATTGATGTTTTGCATCTTACCTCTTTAGCGGTGACGTCATGCGCGGCTAGTTTCTTATTTTGTCCAGCAATCGATCATATCTTTTGTGTTATAGTATCATGCCGTTTGGCGTTCCATTGGAGCTGCATTCGGGCCAGGGCAGACACTTTGCGGCAGCGCTGTTCCAGAACGTGTACAATGCCTTGAAAATCAGGAAGACGAGGACCACTGCGCTGCACCCATAATTAGATGGGATGGTGGAGCGGATGAACCGGACCTTCGATCGACACTTGGCCAAAGTTGTCTCTGATCATCAAAGAGACTGGGACGAACACCTATACCTGTTTCTCTTGGCATACCGATCTGCAGTGCACGAATCAATAATCGAAACTCCTGCTAGGATAATCATGGGACGCGAACTCCAGCTGCCGTGCGATCAGGGACCGGATTTTTGAAAACCGGGGAGTAGAACAGCCGAGAGGTCTACTATTTATAGCCTACTTTCTCTCGGCTGTTCTACTCCTCGGTTTTTAAAAATCCGGTCCCTGAAGTTTGGCTGTCCGCCTGGTGAAGATGTCGCTGGAGAAGACTACGCAAGTAATCTTCGCTGAAAAATGGACGACATACACCAGCAAGTCCGTCTAAACATCCAATGTGCCAGCAACAGGATGAAGGAGGCCTACGACGTGAATGCCGTGGAAGGCGGGTTCCAGGTTGGGGATCTGATTTGTCTACACAGCCCACAGAGGCAACCTGGATTTCACCAGAACTGCAAAGTTTTTGGAAGGGGCCGTATGAGATCCAGGAGTGCATAAATGACGTGGTCTTCAGGATTAGAAAGCAACCACGAGGAAAACCTAGAGTTGTTCATTTCAACCGCTTGACCCGGTTTGCTGGGAATAATGACGATCAGGAGGCTGAAGTAAGGCAGGTCAGGTAACTCAAGCAGGACATGTCACTGGAAACCTTCATGTCCCTTCACTCCAATGACCTGAAACTCGGGAATGGCATTGTTCATTAGAGGCAGCTGGATTTGTTCTAAGTACCGGACAAATACTAGTTGACTCACTGGGTCATGAAGACCTCAGCAGGAAGAGTGGACTACTTGCTGCTGCTTTTAAACGAAAATTCTGACAACTGGACCATCTGCGACGACAAAGGCCAGGGGTGAGGAAATTCTACAAACCAGGGAACACACTCAAAATATATAGGAAACTCCCATACAATAGTTTGAAATAAAATTCGTCAGCGCCCTACAACGGGTAGTCCTCGTACTTTTGACTTTTTTTTTCAAAAACGTAAAGAAATCTGTTTTTATTGCATACGGTGGAGCCATCTATTGGATAAAATAGATTTTTACCACGTTTGAAATTATAATTCAAATATTTATCAACCATGGTATATCAGAAGTTATTCTGGAAAAATGCTTGACTATTTTTCAACTATTTTAACGTTTATTTAATAATGTCTAAAAACTATGTCCTGGACAAACACAACCAATGCATATTTTTCAGTTTATAACTTTTGATACCTAAGCCATGTGAATCAATATTTAACTCAAATTTTGAATGTTGGATCTATAAAATGCAAACCACAAAATTTATAGGACTTGTATACCTAGTTGTGCCTCAGCTTTGCTGTTCAAAATCGGATTTTTTACATGCTGAACCAGTTTTTCTTAAACAGTGGAAGAACTTTTATTGGAAGGGATGTGATTTGTTGAAAATATCCACACATCCAGGAGACGATACATTTCTCATAGAACTCACGATAAGCTTACATCATAGTCCAATCCAAGGTTCAAACACAAATTTCAAGGTGATCTAGGTACTGAAAAGTAGAAACTTTTGGCACAAGATTATTAAAATTACTCGTGAAATGACAATGACGTCTAGGATTAGGGATTGGTTATTTATGGCAACCGTTGTTGGGGAAAACCTCCTTCCCTAGCGCCATCCAACGGGTAGTCCTCTAAACAAATCCGACTTGATTAACTGGTTGCCTGAAACTGTATTTACATTGGCTCCCATTCAAGTTTCCTATATATTTTGAGTGATATGTGTCAGGGAAGGGACACGACACTTGTTCCACCTTGAAACACAGAAGCTTTCACAATATCTGAACACCTATAGTGATATCTGGAGCGCCCTCAATTATCTTTGGAACTCGATGATGCACAGTAACTTATTTGACCATTCCGAAATTACTGCGTGGACTGGCGTGGAGTGAGAAGCATGCTGGAAGTGATCTTCAAGCGAAGTGGCGTGGACATCCTGGTGTGCTGCTATCCTTCCAGGAGGATGGACCAAAAGACAGGGGACCGCTATTTTCATCGTACATCGCGCTGCATGACGGTAAATGTTTTAAGAATGGGGCAATTTGACGAAACATCATTTTGTCGTCGATATTAGCCCTAAAAAGTGTAACATGAAGAAAAATACCTAGTGTTATATCCCTGGGTCACCAAATTGACTTAGCATATTTTTGTCCACGATTCTTGTTGTATGTCACAAAGACATATTTTTTTCATTTAGGAAGGGGAATGTACCTAATTTTATTTAATTTTCGATCAAATATTAATCACCAATCAAACTGATTCCAAGATTTCGTATATTATTATAAATAAATAATCGATTAACAATGGTCCTATACAAAACTCTCAAGGAAATAAGTCGAGATATCTTTATTTCTAAAGAATATCAACTTGGAACAAGAATTAAATATTTTTGATCAGGTCCAAGAAAATCAAGTTTGTCTCAGTACAGTCACCACTCACTAATAACGTGATAAAATTCTCTGATTGAAGGCCATAATAAAGCAGACCTTATGCCATCCAAATAAGTATAGAAATCGATCACAGACTATTTTGTTTATAGCTAGTTAGGCGTTGGGCTATGATCTGATGGTTATGTAGATAAGTTATGCATTCATTCTTCTTTTGAAATAATGCAAAATGCAACGCAATGGTTCTGCGAAAAACTGATGATTCTTTCAGATCTTGACTAGCAACGCTTCATCAAAGCTTAATCCATTTTCAAATTGACAATTCATCACAGAAAATAATGTGATAATGATTATTATCAATCCACATATTTTCAAGTGTTGTTCGTGAGTAGAAAAGTGTATATTTTAAGTTGGTCGGGAAGTTGAGTAAACCCTTTCTGTTGAGTTGTCCCTTTTTCTGTATCGCTATTTGAAGTCTGTATCATATTGTATGTCAAGTTGTTGTTTGAGTAAAGGTTACAACGGTTTAGTTTATTCATGAAAAGCCAATAGTTTCTTGTTTATGTTTTTTTTAGTCTAGTTGTAGTTGATGTACCAACTAAAGCTATTCACAACAAAAACGAGCGAGAAAAACCCTCGAAAAAAGTATAATATGAATTTGAAAATCTGTAATATTTTCTAAGATCGGCAATTATGATTGATGTCACTTGAACACTCGAATCCTCCGTCCCATTTAATATTTTGGGGGTGAGTCTCCCACCGCTCAGAGGTGTTATTTTCCCCTCAAAACAAAAATCGACTTGTCCAAGAGTTTTTTATTTTGTTGCTTGGGGGCAAGAATAGTAGCCGATCCCCTCTTGATTTCCCAAACTGTTTTTATCTTTTGGATTTTCTGAGATGTTTTCAAAGAGAAGATGAGGTTTATTTTGTTCACTCAGGAGTCTATATATCTACTCTATGCTCTTCTATAATTAGTGTAATTCTCTGAATGTAAGGTAATGTAACTCTGTTGGTAGGTGAGTTTGAGATATATTTGGATTTTTTGTGGTGTAATGGCTCTCTGTCTTTGTCTTGCATCCATTGTGCCTCAGTGTATCTGAACTGTGTCCCAACTTTGTGTAAGCACTTTGACATGTGGGGTATTGAACTAATGAAAGGTTGAAAGGCATCAGCAATATCATCATCATATACATTCCAGGAGGATCCAAGTAGCACACATTTATTGCGCCAATACTGGAACAATATTGAAGATAAATTGGCCCAAAAACATTTACTGATATTGGACCAGTAAAAAATGTGGACATTGTGCAATATTGTCACAATAACAAATAGTAATATTACTGCAATATAGATCAACATAAATAGGCTGCGATTGTATACATGAATATTTGTGGTTGTGCTGCAGTGACTTTGAATAAATAAAAGTTGGACAAGTGTTTTCTATAGTGAAATTCATCACAACATTTAGCTCATCGCTATTTTGAAGATGAGATCATTATAAGGTTGGCAAGTGCCATAATAGGCCCAATTTGTCAAAATATGATCATGTATTATTATGAGTAAGATTATTATTTGACAAACACTTACCAATACTAAACCTTTGTACGCAAAAATAATTGACAGCCAAACATTATTATGATGACTTTCGCAATGTTCGAGCTCAGGTCTTATTTTGGAGTCGTCGGATTCTTCCAATGGGTCTTCCAGTGGAAATAGTTCCACTCTTCGCTGTAGAGGATCGATAACTTGCCAAGGTATCAATATGATCAAGTCTATAACTAATAGTCCTGATACCATCGAGTAGAGTTTCCATGGTTGAACTTTTTTCTAAAAAAATTCTTCATTTCAACTTGGTCCCCAGTACAGCGTGATAATTTTGAAGTGATACATATATTCGTCAAGCTTTGTGAATTGCTTCCTTATGTCAAGTGAAACAACCCCTGAAAATAGTAACTTTGGGGGTGGCCATGTCTTCGCACAGGCAACCTCTTGATGTTCATCACCTAACGCTATCACGAGACGATATATATTTTGGTGGCCAAGTACATCATTCTTTCAAGAACAATATAATTAATCATTTTTGACGGATATATTTGGTCGCATGGTTTGGTGACTACCAAAACTTCAATATGTTAACATCTGGAGGTTATGGAATAACATACATATAGGAATGCTTTTTTTGAAAATTATTCTCCTTATTGTTTCTGAAAAAATGGTATACTCGGCCACCAAAATAAATATCACCTCAGAATACCGTCAGGTGTTGAAAATTAAGAGGTTGCGTGTGCGAAGACATGGCCACCCCTAAAGTTACTATTTTCAGGGGTTAGTACTCTTGACAAAAGGAAGCAATTCACAAGGTTTCATGACTACTGTATGTTTCAACGCCATTTTCTCGAAAATAAGAAGATTTTTCAAATAACCTGTCTTTGTTACAATCAATTATGATCAAACATATTTTTTTAGAAGTAGATAGATTCTCATTTAACTTCAAGGAAACTGAGTGGAAGACACTAAAGACCCTCACGGCAAATCCGTAAATCATTATTTCGAAGAAGTATATTGAAAAAATGTATTAATATAATAACTACTGATCATCTCACCATCCGGTTTTTAGGATCTGTCTTCGATTTCGTACTCAGTCTGTGAACTCTCCATACTTTGCTGAACATCGCTCCAAAAGAAAGTGTAAAGCCAATAGTAAGGAGCCAGGCTCTTGATTGGCAAAGTTCTGGGAATGTTTCGGGGTATAAGAATCTACCGTCAAGACCAAGAAGATATACTGATGTCAGGCAGACGATGATACCAAATAACATTATTGTATTGCATATGGGATGTGATGACTGTATTACTCTGAAAAAAATATAGTTATTCATTAGCTAGAATCAAATATCATAATGCTATTGATTACAGATGGCGATGAATGGACTTTAAAATGTACCTATCCAGGTCTCTAACCGTGTTGCAAGCGCATAATGATTATTAATTAGTATTAATATTTCAACGTGGGTATACGATGATATAAGTTACTCGCACCACTCAATCGAAAGGTATCCCCCCGTATTCATTCGCCTTCGTGGCCGAACTCTACCACCACCACCCTGTCGTTAAGCTTATGGTGCCTCAGCCACAGACGTCTCCGCTCGTCTGTTGGGCCGCGAAGCGTACAAAGCTCAATAGGTGTTGCATTGGATTTCGTAGGGACCCGCGTGTCTAGAGAATCATCTCATGGGCCATGGGTAATTGGATGTGGAATCCAGACATTTTCTTTGGTTTCAAGAGTAGCTTCCAGTGTATAATAATCGTCGTTCATATTTGGACAATATTATTCTTTATCTGGACATGATATTAGTGCGTTAGTGGATGGAACTGCAATTTAGTAGATTATGGGATCTTCAGTCGGTGAATTGAGGACTTTTTTGGTTCCTCTGATTTCCTGTGGCCGTATTTTGTGGTTTTAAGTGGATTCAGTGGAAAACACTTGTGGATCAGTCTTGATTTATTGAACAATTCACATGAGACAAACTAACTGTCCACTTTACAACAAAGTTATGAATGAGTTGCCTCAATAGCATCCACAATCATATCACTTCAACATTGAGGTAATTTTTTTTCCAGTCATTATCAATATATATATTTTTTTAATTCTGGGGTTGCTGCAATATTTTCAGTCACCGGCTTAATTTCATTCTATCAAAACATTTCAAATGATATATGACCATAAAAGTCCATAAAAATCTAGTATGAAAATGTATCATTATTTCCTCTTGATACCTATGTCGATTTATTTTGCGTATTTATTTTATCTTCTTCTTCTTCTTCTTCCTTCTTAGAAATAGGCGAACCGCCTGTTTGTTTGCGTCGTCTCTACCCGTCAGACTGCCAAATTGTCGCTCCATCGCTTTCGTGGCCGCCCTAAGCTTCTTCGACCTAGCGGTGATTTGTCACGCGCAACTCTGACTATTCTTCCGTTGTCCATTCTGCTGATGTGCTGGTCCCACTCTCTCTTCCTATCAAGTACCCATTCGTTTACGTTTTCCATGTATTTATTTTATCTTTATACAAAACTCAGTTATATCCAACTGATAAGTCAACACAGCATTTTTTTTTGTTTCTAAGGCGGAGCGAACTTTGATTTTTGGAATGTTTACACTTCAAACTAACAATTGTAGGCTTGAGCTTACAATTGTAACCTGGACTCTACAATTGTAGGGTTGACCTTAGAATTGTAGGCTCGACCCTACAATTGTAGAGTCGAGGTTACAATAATTTCAGGTTGATACTCACAATTGTAACCTCGACCCTACAATTGAAGGGTTGACCTTACAATTGTAATCTCGAAAATACAATTGTAGGTTTGACCTTACAATTGTAGGGTCGAGGTTACAATTGTAGGCTCCACCCTACAATTGTAGAGTCGAGGTTACAATTGTGGGTTGATACTTACAATTGTAACCTCGACCCTACAATTGTAGGGTTGACGTTAAAATTGTAACCTCGAACCTACAATTGTAGGATTGACCTTACAATTGTAGACCCAAGCCTACAATTGTAGGTTGATACTTACAATAATTGTAACCTCGACCTTACAATTGTCAGTTAAAACCAAGAAATACGATGGATGCACGAAGCCAGAGTCTGTTTTCTTTTTTGATTGTGGTGTACGACTGTACGAGGTGTGCGCAAAGTTGTGCTCTTTGAGCTTTTTGGAGTGAAACATCTTTTGCGGCATTGCGATAATTCGGATCAAATAATTCAAAAAAAATATATAAAGTGGGGTCATTTTTGCATAGATTTGTTTTTTTTCAAAGGATTTTGTTGAAACCACGTGTATAGATTAAAATTATTGTGATTTGGTCACAACATTTATATAAAGAAATAATATTGTGAGGTAAAATTTGCATAGTTGTTATTTTACGAAGGATCTTGTTCAAATTAAGTATGTAGGTTTTGATCAAAACATCTACAAAAAAAGATATAGATAATGAGGTTATATTTGCAAAGTTTTTCTTATTTTCCAGAGGATTTTGTTCAAATCAGGTATGTGGGTTCTATATTTGAGACGTGTTATTTTCCAAAGAAATTTTTTCAAATAAGGTAAGTAGGTTCTATTTGGGATTTGATCAAACATTTGAAAAAAAATGATATAGTGAGGTTATGTTTGCATAAATTTGTTATTTTTCAAGGGATTTTGCTCAAATTATGTATGTAAGTTCTATTTGGGATTTGATCAAAAAATCTAAAAAAAATGATATAGGTAGTGAGGTAATATTTGCATAGTCTTGCTAGTTTCCAAATGATTTTGTTCAAAACACGTATGTAGGTTATCATTGGGATTTGGTCAAAACATTTATAAGAAATGAAGTAGTTAGGTTATGCATACTTTTGTTATTTTCCGAAAGATTTTGTTCAAATTGAGTATGTATGTTCTATTTGAGATTTGATCAGAAAATCTGAAAAAAAGGTTGAAGCGTTCGTTTCATCCTAAAGTTGTCCAAGTGTATGATTTCTTGTTGATTGGGCGGATGCGACCTTTCAATGGCTTGGTTCATCTATGCATCAACTAGGATAGTAGATTTGATCAAAAAATCTAAAAAAAATGATATAGGTAGTAAGGTAATATTTGCATAGTCTTGCTAGTTTCCAAATGATTTTGTTCAAAACACGTATGTAGGTTATCATTGGGATTTGGTCAAAACATTTATAAGAAATGAAGTAGTTAGGTTATGCATACTTTTGTTATTTTCCGAAAGATTTTGTTCAAATTGAGTATGTATGGTCTATTTGAGATTTGATCAGAAAATCTGAAAAAAAAGTTGAAGCGTTCGTTTCATCCTTAAGTTGTCCAAGTGTATGATTTCTTGTTGATTGGGCGGATGCAACCTTTCAATGGCTTGGTCCATCTATGCATCAACTAGGATAGTACTTATGTTTCTGTCGCGGCCTAAGTGCTGCCAATAGACGTAAAATTCCGTCAATGTTTGGGTGTTCGTGTTATCAATTTTGGTACGGTTGGGTACATTGTTTCACTTTTGGAGGTGGATTGTCAATTGTCACAAAGAAGTGGAGTCTTCTCCCGTGTGTGCAGGCAGACAAACACGTATTTTTTTTTGGGAACCAAAAATGCTTTAATTCTCTTGGCGACATTGTCAAATTGTGCTGGAGAAAGGAGTTTAACTGAGTGTATCTCACTCCCCATACTTCAAAAAATGTATTATTTCTAAAGATGCCTCAGATGCACACGGATTTGTGAAACCTAACAAGGAGAGCATGTATTCCCGGTTTTTTGCCACTCTTTTATTTCCCACTTCTCTTCTGGCAATTTTTCAATCTCTCCCATTGTTTCATGCGCAGTGCGCTGTCGAGCTAGACGGAACCGCAAGATACCGACAGTGCGGGAAGATTAATTTGCTGCGCTGTCTATATTGAGGAGACAGTGATTATCTAAATACAGCATGATTTTCTAAAGGAAGAAATAGGCGCAATAAAAATAAGACAAACGTTTTCCATCCATATGGGTCCGAAACAGCGTCGTTTCGTAGATCAATGTGTTTGAATTTGAAAGTTTAATTTCTATTTTTGTTTAAAAATTATTAGATACTTGTCTAATCGTCTAATAATGGAACAGGTTACTTAGTATGATTTGATATTATTTTTTTAATTTCCTCAAGAGTTGAGAAAAGTTGAATGGATATATTTTTTTGTTTTATTGAGCAATTGCTAATTATCAATAACTACCAAATATTTCCAGCACGTCAATTTTGTTCGTAATAGCAACATATAGTCCGTTTCACGAGGGTTTGTACTCACGTCATTGATTGTCTCTCCTTTTCTAACTCATGGAGAGGTCTAAAAACAGACTGAAACAGAATTAATGACGTAATAAACATCGGTCGTTACTAGAATCCAAAATGGCCGCCGAGCAACAGCTGATTTCTATCATCTCTGAATAATAATAACCTAAAATTTGGTTATGTGATCGAGTAATTAATCAAAACAATGTTGTTGTCAAAACACAAGTCAGTTAACTTCTCCAATGTCACAGTTTTGTTGTATAAAATACCTTGTCGGTATTCAGAATGTGAACAAAATACGATAAAAAAGCTTGTGGTCTACTTTACAAAGGATGGAGATGCTGAAAAACCTTTTTTACCACTTGGGGCAGTTTTGGAGGTGAGTTATTTCATAAAACTAGTTCTTTGTACCTATTCATTTCCTATTCCATCTCCTGAACTTTTGTAGAGAGTATCTGATGCCCTTTGAATTGAAATTACAACTCTTAAAAGATCAGATCTCATGGAATCAGAATTGATGAGGACTTCGAGGCATCCACGTCAATTGCAGTCCAGAGATTAGAAAGATAGATGGATTATTGGACAGTCATGCGTTGATGAGAAAAGAAAAAAAGGGCTAGTATTGTTATTGAATGAATATTTTGGGCAGGCAGAATTTGACATTATTTTAGTTTATATTCAGTTCGTGTTCATGATTTCAGTCTCCTCATCTATGTTCCGCTGGTACTTGTTTGTAATAAAATTACGTTTATTATTTTCTTCTCCTATAGTAAGGAATGTGACTTATTTATCACCTTATGATTGGGCAGGAAGTGATGTCTTGCAGTTGATAACTGATCTGAAAAATGTTTCCATTTTTCACTCCCCCTCAAATGGCCGTTATTTCATGAGTTAGGTATAAAAAAATTATTGATAATTTATCATTTTTTGATAACTTAAAATAACGGCTATTAAGGCGGTTTGCAAATTACAAGGAAAATCCTTTACTCCGAATTTTCAAAGCACACAATAGTCTGATGCTTTGTTCTTTTTGACACTATCACAAAACTTGGAAAAATACATACACTCTGTAGAATCAAAATATACACTCACGGTCGGATAAACAGCACATGCCTAAAATTTGATAGAACTTTGATATTATAATATAATATAATATGATAATCGTTTATGAAGCTAATAAGCTTTACAAAGTCAGCCTGCTTCAGTTATCAAAAAATTATTGCTGCATTAAAATGGTTCAAAAAAACTGTCATTTGATCGGTCATGGCGATTTTATTCAAAATATTGTCTAGGTCTCTTTGTTCACGTTACAAAAAAAATGTGTAAGTTCTGGAAAAATTGGTTAGCACCATCCGAAAGGGAAAATTTCTGTACCCTATGAAAATCGAAAAGAATCGCTGGTTTAGTGAACTGACAAATGGAGTTCTTTAATGCACCATTACATCTTTGATAACTGTTGCAGGATCAAAGTGTTATCAAGTTTTTGGCTGTTAATCTACTTTTGGCCACCAAACTGATCTATTAAATTTCGTTTACCTAATAATTCATAAAAAAAAATGCTGACTAGCTGATTTCTCGTGGGTTGATGTTCATCCAGTGATGGGGGACGTCTACTGATAAGAATAAAACTCGACTATTGTGGGTTTTTGCGATAATGGTGCTTTCTTAGTTTTTTATTCAAACGTGTCTATATAGCAACGATTGCTTATCAGTATACTAAGAGAAGTCCGTTTTGTGAACTATTATAAATAGAAAAAAACCTTTTGCAAAAACACACAATTGTGGCGAATGTATCCCCCAAAAAGATCAGCTCCTCAGCAATTTTTTTTTCAATAATGATATTTCTACTGGACGAATGTATGGATGTATGTATTTTTTCACTCTCTCGAGCTTGCAATCCCTCCATGTGAGGATTTTTAAAAAACTACATATCTTGGAATTTCATTCTACATGATTTTCTTAATGCACAAACAGAAGCGATCTGGAATAGCGTTGAGTCTAATGGTAGAGTCACAAGCAGTACACGCTGTAAGCTGCCTAGTCTAACGATCGCTCGCATCCGGATGGCGGATATACACGCGACTACGCTTCCAATGGATGACCAGCCTGAATCCAAAATCTAAATGGAAAACAAATCTGAACGTGTTCTGGAGAGCGTTTTGGAACATACTTGTTCGGCTTCAATACAAAATTTGAACGCTCTTGAAACTATATGAATTAGCTACGACATACGTTTTTTTTCAAGTAATGACGTCATCTATGACGTGAGTATGAACCCTCGTGAAACGGACTGTAAGCATTTTACCGTTTAATTTCAAGTTTGAGTTTCATGCAATGACAATTAAGAGTGTTTTATTTTGTTTTTGATATGATAGTCGAAAAATATTTTTTTTAAGAAACAGAATAGCCGAAAATTATGAAGACTTTCACTGGACTGCAGCCAAATTCAACTTTTCAGGTTATATTTATATTCATCGTGAACTTGACCACAAGACACTGCGCATGTTGGATAGTGCAGTAGTTTTTATTGGGAATCTGTCTAGACAGTGCACTAGTCAGTTCCTTTTTTTTATTTTTTTGATCAAATCGCAAATTGGAATCTACATACCTAATTTGAACAAAATCCTTTGGAAAATAGCAAAACTATGCAAACAAAATCTCACTCTATCATTTTTTTCAGAAATGTTTGATCAAATCCTAAACAGAACCAACATACCTAATTTGAGCAAAATCCTTTAGAAAATATAAAAATCATGCAAACATAACCTGACTGTATAACTTTGTAGCGCGTTAAATAATCAATTATTATCACGTACAAATGTTGCATTCGGCAACTCTGCGTCGGTAGGCTTGGGGTTCGTGGGTAATGGCCAGCTGATCAATTTACTGCTACATAGTTAATACTTACTTATGAAATCCCGATTAGGCGCCACTCAGTTTTTTTATTAGGTAGGTTAGAATAAGAAACCTGTCAGACGATAGGAATTTGTTTCGGTTAACCAAATTCATAAAAAAAAACACATTCACAGTCCACAAATGACATTACTTTATTCACTCAAATAAATGATGCTTCAACATAAGTTTGATATATAATATTTTACCAATTTTCTAAAATTAAGGAGTGGAAATCGTAGAATTTGAATGAAATCTCAATTTATAAATAGAGTTGGTTAGGCAGAAAATTACTGGTTGATACGAAGCAAAATATCAATGACAAAGTTACGGATAAAATGTATCGAGTCGCAGGGGCAAACACGTTCGAACAATTTGGGGATTGCGTTATGTTTCACAAATAGTGAGTGAATAAAAATAGTTAAATCATACCACACAGTGTACAAATGATTAATTTAGAATAATTGACCAATGAGAATATGTGAATATGAGATCTTTCTATGCAAAGATAATGTTTTTATAGGTGACAATGTTGATATAGAAATACAAATTATTAGCATTTGATGTAGTTGACATTTAATATTTAATTAATTGAATTTTTTGTTATTGAAATGGTATTCTGATTGATGTTGACGGAATGGTTTGGATAAAGGTAATTAAAACGACTGGCCTGTTAATTGTTCCAGACTCCTGGCTCCTGGTTTCCGATCTTGGAATACGGCTGGGATACGTCACGAGCTAACCCCAGACTCGTCGCTCAACAGTACTTCTAGATCTCAACCCATAAGCAAAAGGGGACCGGGGATTGATAACGTTGTGGATCATCCACGACATTCACGTCACCAAACATCAACAGTAGACAAGATAGATTGTAGAATTTTGATATTCAAATCAACACATTCATTCGGTTTAAATTAGGTACGTGTAAAAAAATAAAACATGGCAAAAAAACCGGAAATACATGCTCACCTTGCTAGGTTTCACAAATCCGTTTGCATCTGAAGCATCTTCAGAAATAATACATTCTTTGAAGTATGGGGAGTGAGATACACTCAGTTAAACTCCTTTCTCCAGCACAATGTCGCCAAGAGAATTAAAACATTTTTGGTTCCCAAAAAAATACGTGTTTGTCTGCCTTCACACACGGGGGAAGACTCCACTTCTTTGTGACAATTATTGACAATCCACCTCCAAAAGTGAAACAATGTACCCAACCGTACCAAAATTGATAACACCAACACCCAAACATTGACTGAATTTTACGTCTATTGGCAGCAATTAGGCCGCGACAGAAACATTGAGTACTATCCTAGTTGATGCATAGATGGACCAAGCCATTGGAAGGTCGCATCCGCCTAAACAACAAGAAATCATTCACTTGGAGAACTTTTGGATGAAACGAACGCTACATTTACCCCCTTCCTAAAAAAGAAATTGACGAAGTAAATTTAAGCTCAACATGAACAAAAATGGAACTGTAGAAGGAAATCGAAAGGATGATTAGGGAAAAGCTAAACACATTTTGATTGAATCAAATAAGTATAACACCTTTTAAAGACTAACCATTAGAATAGGCAACAAATTAAATGGTCAGTATTTCAATTTTATGGACAGTACTTTTTGCCATTATTTTATTCTCCTTGGTCAGTATGATAATAAATGGTCGGTTGAAATAATGAAGGGTCAGTAACATAAAGAAGTGGTCAGTAAAAATAATAAATGGTCAGTATAATGATAAATGGTCGGTTGAAATAATTAACGGTTAGTAATATAAAGAAATGGTCAGTAAAAATAATGAAGGGTCAGTAACATAAAGAAGTGGTCAGTAAAAATAATAAATGGTAGATATAAATAATCAAGAGTCAGTATCATAAAAAAACGATCAGATAAATTAGTAAATGCCTGGTGAAAATAATGGACAGTCCATAAAATCAATAAAGCGACAGTAAAATAATAAATGGTTGGTCATATATTTTATTTCGTATAAATACAAACAATTTTACAACGGAACGAAACACAACTTGGTAAAGAGAACCACTCTGCCTTAATGTCATGATGAAGTAGTCAGATAGGCTCTTTTGAGAGGGGGATTTAGTTTGGGTTAGTTAGGGTTAGTTTGTGTTGGTAATAGAAATTGATGAAAAATATGCAGCGGCTCGTTGGTTAGCACTAGGTTAACATTACAATTATTATTGTATATTATAATTGACATGTTGTGTTTTGATTTTATGTAGATCAAGTTTGGGTTTGTTTGTGTTGTTGATCGAAATTGATAAAAAATATGCAGCGGCTCGTTTGTAAGCACTAGATTAACATTACAATTATTATTATATATCATAATTGACGTGTTCTGTATTGGTATTATGTGTATCAAGTTTGGGTTAGTTTGACTTAGTTAAAACTATTACTGACTGTTGCATACTGGCCATTTATTATCTCTTACTGTACATTTGTAGAGTTATACCAGCTAAGTCATACTGACATTCCATAAATTTTTACTGACCATTAGAATCACAATAGTGAACATAGAAATACAGGCCAAATAGTACTTTTACTGCTCAAAAATTCAATTTTCACTTATCATTTTTAACAGAAATGCTGAGTTTTTTACAATAATATACTGACTACTTGTGAGATTATACTGTACATAATGAATTAAATACTGTTTAGTTTATTACAACCCATTGGAATAACTAGATATAAATAAAATCGGGTTTTCAGTCACAACAATTTCTCAACTCTTGATAAGTACGTTTATCACCCGTCCAAAAGGACTCATATTTGGTGAGGTCAAATCTGGTATGGACAAAATCGGTAGGTCTAATCGAGAACTGTTGGACAAATATCTTGAAAGAGAACCTAAACTATGAAAAACTAAACTTAGTAACTCAACGACGAAATTTCGTTGTGCCAGATGAAGCCAAGTAATGAGTGACACTGAAATTCAAGAGAAATAGATACCTACTACAAGGGAGTGATTATTGACTTGAGTAAAAGCAATTTGCCGGTACGAACCTACGCTACAGAGCCGAAAAACGGGGCAAGGAAAACCGATTCTCACTTGAGTAGTCCTCATAAAATCCAACATAGTTGAGACTTAGTAAGAAACAAAATTGTATTAACTGGTCAATTTTCAGGGTGATTGAATGAACAAAAGCAGAATGTCTGCAGAAAATTTTACCACCAATACTAAAAAATTCATAGTCTTAATGGACATGTAACGGAAAGACAAAATAGGTCTTCAACCCAGAATATCTGTCTTAGCGAGCAAAATAATCAATAATAGTAAAGAGTAATAGTAGTAATAGAATAGACATTACTCTTCCGAGGAATCGGAATCACTAGCGGCGGAACCAAAGAGAGGTCTTAGGTCTTTTGTGTGCCATTCACCACAGCTAGAACCGTCCTCCTTAACTAAATGATAAACAACGTTTGACAATTTTTTGCGAACGATACAATGTGTATATTTAGGAACTAGTTTAGACGTGAAATTTTCCGCGGAGTTGGACAAAACTTTGTTTTTTCGCCAAACATGATCACCCTCGACGCAGGAAACATCTCTTTAACGCAAATTATATGCCTTGGAATTCCTTTTATAAGCAACATGAAGACGACGACGGACATCGATGAAAATATCCTTCAAAGCAATGAGATTTTTGGCATAACCATTCCGATCTCCTGGACCAATCAAATGATCAACCTGGATATCAAGGTTCAAATCCTTATAAAAATGTCCTGATAGGGGTATGTGTCTTCCATAGACTAAGAATGATGGGGTGAAACCAGTTACTTCGTGCTTAGAGGTATTGATAGCCAACTGAATTTGAGGAATATTTTGATCCCAGTTGTCATGACAATCAACATAGCTGCGTATTGCGGTACCAATAGTACGGTTGTTCCTTTCTACGAAGTTGCACTGAGGTGAATAATGGGGATTATAACTAATATTGAAGCTGTATTTCTTACTCAAACTTTCAAAAGAATCTGAAGAGAACTGGCTACCATTGCCGCAGATCAGAAGGAAAGCAGAACCATGTACTGAAAAAACTCTATCTTCCAAAATTTGTTCAACATATTGAGTCTTGGAACTTCTCAAGGGAAAAATCATGGTATACTTGGAAAACCAACACGATATTACCAGGATCCACTTATTACCTTTTCTAGATCGGGGAAATGGGCCTTTCAAATCCACTGCAATCACTTGAAATGGATAAGACATCTCTTTTTCTTTGCCCATCAAACCCATAGCAGCTGTATCAGTAGCCTTTTGAGAACCGCAAACTAAACAAGATTTCACAAATTTTAACACATCCTGGTGCATTTTGGGCCAATAGTAACGTTCTTGGAGTCGACTGAGTGTTTTATGAAAACCAAAATGACCACAACTAGGGGGGCTATGATGAGAATCGATGACTTTCTACCTCTGTGGTTTCGGAACTAACAATTTCCATTCTGGAAGATTAACTTTCATTGGAAGACGATCGGGGATAAATTTGTAAACGAAATCATTTTCGACTTTGAATTGGGGTTATTCATCAGGATGATCACGAACCTGCGAACGAAGATTGTCAAAATAAGGGTCTATACGATCAACATCAACCTCACCAATCACTATCTCTCCGGAAATCGGATCAGGGGAATCATCGTCACAAACGAGAAGAGATCTAGATAAAGCATCGGGGACAATATTTCGGGAACCTTTCCTGTGTACCAAATCAAAGCTATGCTGTCTCAGACGCATAGACCAGCGAGCAAGCTTTCCACTTGGGCTTTTCAAAGAATTGAGTCATAACAAACTGTGATGGTCTGTAATTACAGTGAATTCAGCGCCTTCAACGTATGGACGAAATTTTTTTCTGTATTGAATAAAACTCCAAGACATTCTCGCTCAACAACTGAATAATTCCTCTCAGCCTTAGAAAGGGAACGGTTTGCATGAGCGATGACTTTTTCTTCACCATCAATAATCTGAGTGAGAACACTACCTACTCCTGTGTCACTAGCATCGCTCTGAATACAGAATCTTTTAGAGAAATCGGGTTGTGAAAGAATGGGGGAAGAAACTAATAACTGTTTGATCTGGACAAAGGAAGATTCGGCGGCATCTGACCATTTTATTGACTAACCCATTTTCCTACCCTTTCACAAATGGTTAATGGGAGACATGAGAGTTGAAAAGTCCTTGATGAAGAGTCGGTACCATGAGCAGAGACCCACAAAACGCTTGATTTCCGTAGTAGTTTTTGGACGAGGATGATTCACCATAGCAGAAGCCTTCTCTGGGTCGGTCCTAAGAGAATTCGAACCCACGATATAACCAAGAAACTTAAGAGAAGTTTTGAAGAAATCACACTTATTCAAATTAACCGTCAATCCTGCCTCTTTGAGTTTATCTTTGACTTCATATAAAAGATTTATGTGAGAATGAAAATCGGAAGAAACTATTAGAATGTCGTCCAAATGAAAATATTGGGCTCATAACGCATAGTAACAAACTGGAAAACGCCTCTACCAACTACTGCGAAAGCGTTTTTTTTCCTAGAAGACTCGTTTAGAGGAATCTGCCAAAAAGCTTTTCGCAGATCGATAGATGAAATGAATTTTGCATCGCGCAAAGAAGAAAGAATACGATCAATATTAGGCAATGGGTAGCTGTCAGACTTAGTAACCTTCACTCGTTTTTTGTACAATTCTCACAGTCTGTCGACTTGATATTCTGCTCACGACTATTGTAACAGAAAATGCCTCTAGGAGCCTTACAATCGAAGAACGTATGTTTTGGCAATTGACAATTCCAACAGGTTACCACCTTTTTATGTTTATTAGCCGAAGACGGATCTGACATTCTTCTCGAGGTACTAGGTTCATTGAAAACTTCATCTGAAGAACCTTGGCGACGGTTTTTTTTGGGAGGATTGTTGGGACGTGAACAATTTTGTGACGATCTTTTCCTTGGGCTTAAATTCTGAACTTCATGACTAGGACCATCAAACACAGAAACACTCTCTCGAACCCTATTCTTGTTTTTGACGTAATCAGACTCCTTTGATTTTTGGCAAAGTTCCGAAAGATGTAGCACTGAAGGAATATCCATTATTGCCAACCTATCATTAAAATCTGGAGGATGATTGTTCCTTATGAATTTAACTTTGGAAGTTTCGGCTGGTGGAGGACTAAGTCTGGAAAATAGAGCATCCAAGTGGGCTATGAAAATCACGGTAGACTCGTTCCTCCTTTGTTTACGCTTTCTGATCTGATCCCAAACCTCATCATCAATATCATCGTGAAGAAAATCTCTCTTTAATCGACAAACTAAGGAATTCTAATCATTCATAGACTTTATACTACGGTACCAAACGAAAGCATCTCCAATGAAGAATTCAACAGCTGAATAGAAAAGATCAATTTCCGAAAAACCACGAGCTCCGGCTAATTCTGTAACTCTCTCTTAAAAGGAATACAATTTTCTTGGATCTCCATTGAATTTGACCTGTCACTCACTAATGGGAATGTTACGGGTTGCACAGTGGACAACAGGGGCTGCAAAATTTATCACAGGAACATTGTTGACTGGGGTAGATTCAACCTCAGAGGCTGAAGAATGTTTGTCGCAAAGATCTGATTCGAGTTTTATACAAGTAGCGGTCGTTTTCTGAATATAGGATTTTGTCTCATCAGGGAATTCAGTGGGAACAGGAATGCGTCTAGCCCTTCCAAAAACGTGCGATAACCTAGACTTCATTCGAAGAAAAGCAGAATCCGTGGAACTACCTTCAAAATCCTCAATGATTTTTTCAATTATTGAATCTAAACTTTTTTTAATTTAATTTCTGAGTGAAATCCAAATTTACCTCGCTTAATATAATAGACGAACCAGAGTTTGACTGTTTCTTTCGAAAAACCTGTCCCAGAATTTTCGTCTTGTCTGCGACATTCCTAACAGTGTACAAATTATTAATTTAAAATAATTGACCAATGAAAATATTTAAATATGAGAACTTTCTATGCAAAGATAATGTTTTCATAGGCGACAATGTTGATATAAAAATACAAATTATTAGTCAGCATGTGATGTAGTTGACATTTAATATTTAATTAATTGAATTTTTTTTTATTGAAATAGTGTTCTGATTGATGTTGGCGAAATGGTTTGGATAAAGGTTATTGAAACGACTGGCCTGTTAATTGTTCCAGACTCCTGGCTCCTGGTATCCGATCTGTTTTCTTTGAATGCGGCTGGGATACGTCACGAGCAAACCCCAGACTCGTCACTCAACAGTACTTCTAGATCTCGACCCATAACCAAAAGGGGACCGGGAATTGATAACGTTGTGGATCATCCACGTGATTCCCGTCGCCAAACATCAACAGTAGACAGAATAGATTGTAGAATTTTGATATCCAAATCAACACATTAATTCGGTTTAAATTAGGTACGTGTGCAGTAGTCACTCCCAAAAAAAAATGATATAGTGAATGTGAGGTTATGTTTGCATATTTTCTTTTCCAATTATCTCTTTCTCTCTTTCTCTCTCTCTCTCTCCCTTTCTCACTCTTAATTCAAATTTCTCTCATTCTCTAGTTTCGAAAAAGTGTCACTTCTGTAACGTGTACGATGCTGCACATTTTCTCACTTTAGGTGTATTGAAACCAGTTATTTGATGCCTAAAAGTTAAGTATATTGCCCAGTTTGGCGTTTCCAATATATTTTGTGAACTGATTCCAGATAGGTAGATATTATATATTAATCCGAGTGTATCTATGTTTGCGATACCATTCTAAACCAAATCTAGCTTCCCAGTCCATGGGACTTGATGTCTTGATTACGCCGCACAGGCCGTAAAATTCCGTTGATTTGTTTGGAGAAAGTTCAACTCCACTGTAAGATGACTGACTACAAAATGTGTGGATAAGGTTTGATGCCATCTGTATAATTATAATAATACACACCTACTATCTACTTGATTATTTCTCGGATCTTTGGCTAAATCCGAATTGTCATCCAGTGGCGTCGAAAGAAGCATCTCATCGAGTTATACGTATGTGATCACAAACAAAAATGTTCATCAATAACCAATGATTTTTTTGCGATTTTCATATCGGTTGATGCATGATTAAGCCCCAAAATACAGCTTTTTTGTTTCTTGAGTGATTGCTTAATGAATTATTATTTTTTCGTCTTCAAAAGCGAAAATCTAAACTGCATAATTGTATAAAATGTATTAATGACTAGACTGATTATCATGATGATCATTTATTATTATTGAACCCTTCAATGACCAATAAAAACAAACCTATACAGGGTTAGGAGAAATTACCAGAACGGTCGATTTTTCCAGAAAATACAAGAGTTAGCAAAAAATGTCACAGATAAAAATTGTTAGGCTTTCAAAACTATACATCTGTATTGAATTGGAATATACAGGGTCGGTCATACAGTCATGACAGATCAAAGTTGCATTTTTTCAAATGGCTCCCCACTTATATTATTTGATAATTCAATTCTTCGTCTAATTTTGAGCATAAATTGTTATCCAAATATTGTTCCTAGATTCAACCGTTTTTGAGATATCGCGTTTTAAAAATGACATTTTCGCACCTTTGACAAGCCATAAAACTCAAACGGTTCAAAATAGGAAAAAATGGTCTGTACTTTCTAATCCTAAATTTTCAAGAGCAATTTTGACATATGACTAGAAAGTATTGCCAACTGTCAACTTTTTTCGACCCATTTTGACATTTTTCGACAATTAATTTTATGTACCTAGATAGCTCTTGAAAAGTTGAGACTAGATAGTGTACTCAGTTTTCCTCTATCTCGAACCGTTTGAGTCTTATAGCATGTCAAACATGCAAAAATATCATTTATAAAACGCGATAACTCGAAAACGGCTAAATTTAGGAACATTATGTGCACACTAATTTTTGCTCAAAATTGAAAGAAAAATTGCAATATCCAATAATATACAGGGGGTCCCATTTAAAAAAATTAGACTTTGATCTGCCATAACTTTATGTCCAACCCTGTTTGTTTCAATTCACCACAGATATGTGGATTTTTGAAAGCCTCACAGTTTTTATTTGAGAATTTTTTCTCTAGCACGTGTATCTTCTGAAATGCTCGATCATTCTGGCAATTTTTTCTAACCCTGTATAATCACTTTTAAAAACATAACAACTGAAAAAAATCATGAAAAATTGCAGAAGAGTCAGTGGCGTAGGTACCGACTGTTTTTTTGTTTTTTTGTTGCGTTTCAAATTTTTAACATATTGCATTTTTGGACATCATATTCTATGACCTCTTTTTTATCTCTAAATATGACCAAACTATCTGTTGTCGTACCTATATATGTTATTGGAAATAATCTCAATATTCCCAACAAATTATGCATTGGCACAGTTGAAAACTATTTTTTCTTCAAACGTCAGTAAAACGGACATTGTTCGACTGAGTATCGGGCGCTAAGTTTAACTTTTTCTCCGCCGAAGGGAAGAGTAGCCATGACAACGAAAACGTGAGTCTGGCGCCGCCACCCGAACCTATATTCATGGAAAATTGAAAACATTATGTTTTTGCATAAATTATAAATTTGTCCACATTTGAAGAAAAATCAGCATATTTTATTTGGAGAAAAAGGTATTTTTCATAACTTGCTCCCTATTATCGTTCGGCTGCTGAACACGAGCGCGTCATGGCAAGTATCACTTTTCCTCCATATAAAATAATATACTATTTTCCAGATGGCCATTTCCAAGTCTGATCATGTGACGTATTGGCGTTTGCGAAAGGGTGCACCGGTGCAATACAGAACCGGCTTTGGGATTCGACCAACAACCTAGCATAGAATTTCTTCATGCAGACTCATAGGTTTTGTTAAAGAGTACAAAAGACAAAAAAATAAATCATGAAAATATTTAGAAGAATGGATGTTGCAAATCAAAAACACTGAAAATACATTAAAAAAAATACATAAAATCAAGACGATTCAAAAGTCACGAATGTCAAAGGTCAAATTTTGTTGGATATGTGTCAGAATCGCCAACCGCTAATGGTAAATATAAAATAAGAGCACAGGTGTTACATTTTGGAAAAATCGATGAGTCTGCATGAGGAAATTTTATGCTAGGTTGTTGGTCGAATCCTTAAACTATTAATAAAATAGACAGATTTGTTTCATTATTTGATGGAGCCCAGACGTCAAATCACATTCTAAGCAACTTGCGGTATAACTTGCGGTAAATGCCAAATTTCCCTGTAATGGCAGACACAGGGAATCCGCAATCACATGCTTGGAAAATTCGTGAAATACGAAAACGGTAATTAGCTCAACTGGATCATCTTTTGTCTCTTTTTATTAACGAGAAGCAAAAAGGGAAAAACTCGGTAGCTGATGATACTGGATACTGGTTTATCGAATCTACGCCACTAACTCTTTTGCAATTTTCCATTATTTTTTCCAGTTGCTATGTTTCTAGAAGTAATTAAATATAAAACTGTTGTTATTGGTCAAAATATTAAACGACCATGATAATCCGCTTTGTCATTTTCTTATACAATAATGTAGTTTAGATTTTCGGTTTCGAAGACAATTAAATAATATTCATTAAGCAATCACTCGAAAGACAAAAAAGTTGTATTTTGTTTTGGTCTTGATCATAAAACGATATGAAAATTGCAAAAAAAATCATTGATTATTGATGAACATTTTTGTTTGTGAGTACCATACTTATAACCCGATAAGATGCTTCTCTCGAAGCCACTGGAGACAAATATCCGAGAGATAATCAAGTAGATAGTAGGTATGTATTATAATAATTATACACATGGCATCAAACCTGATTCATACACACATTTTGTAATCCATCATCTTACAGTGAAGTTGAACTTTCTCCAAACAAATCAACGGAATATTAAGGCCTGTGCGGCGTCATCAAGACATCAAGTCCCATGGACTGGAAAGCTAGATTTCGTTAAGAAGGGTTTCGCAAACATAGATACACCCGGATTAATATATAATACCTACCTCACAAAATATATTGGAAACGCCAAACCGGGCAATATATTTAACTTTTGTGCATCAAATGACTGGTTTCAATACACCCAGAGTGAAAAATGTGTAGCATCGTACACTTTTCGGAAATGACACTTTTTCCAAACTAGAGAATGAGAGAAATTTGAATTGAGAGTGAGAGAGGGAGAGAGGGAGAGAGAAAGAGAGAAAGAGATAATTGGAAAAGAAACTATGCAAACATAACCTCACATTCACTATATCATATTTTTAATTTTTTTTGATCAAATCGCAAATTGGAATCTACACACCTAATTTGTACAAAATCCTCTGGAAAATAGCAAAACGATGCAAACATAATTTTACTCTATCATTTTTTTCGAAAAATGTTTGATCAAATCCATTACAGAACCAACATACCTAATTTGAGCAAAATCCTTTAGAAAATATCAAAATTATTCAAACATAACCTAACTGTATAACTTTTTTTCAGATTTTTTGATCAAATCTCAAAAAGAACATACATACTTAATTTGAACAAAATCTTTTGGAAAATAACAAAAGTATGCAAACATAACCTTACTATTCCATTCCTTATAGATTTTGTGACCAAATCCCATTGAGAACCTACATACGTGATACGTGGTTGGAACAAAATCATTTGGAAAATAACAAAAATATGTAAATAAAACCTCACTACCCATATCATTTTTTTTTAGATTTTTTGATCAAATAGAACCTACAAACTTAAATTGAAAAAAATCCTTTGGTCAATAACAAAACTATGCAAACATAACCTCACTATATAATTCTTGTTTTTTAATGTTTAATCAAATGCCAAATAGAACCTACAGACATAATTTGAACAAAATCCCTTGGCAAATAACAAAACTTTGCAAACATAACCTCACTATATCATTTTTTTTTCAAATGTTTGATCAACTCCCAAATAGAACCCACCTACCTGATTTGATCAAATTCCTTTGCAAAATAACAAATCCCAATTATAGAACTTACATAACTAATTTGAACAAAATCCTTTGGAAAATAAGAAAAACTTTGCAAATATAACTTCATTATCTATATATTTTTTTGTAGATTTTTTGATCAAAACCTACATACTTAATTTGAACAAAATCCTTCATGAAATAGCAGATATTACCTCACCATATAATTTCTTTTTATTTATGTTTTGAACAAATCACAATTTTAACCTACATACGTAGTTTCAACAAAACCCTTTGGGAAAAAACAAATCCCCACTATATATTTTTTTTTTAATTATTTGATCCGAATTATCGCAATGCCGCAATAGTTATTTTTCTACGAGCGTTCGCAAAGTGACCACTTCGCACACTCATTTGCGTGTGCAAAGTAACCTTTTCCCGCACTAAGGCTGGAAAAATTTTTCCCGCACTCAAATGTCAACTCAAATAACTACCTACCAATACGTTGTTTTAAACTTCGTTTCCATACCAACCAAACTGTAGATAATGCACTTTGTAATGCACAAAATAATGTTCTTGTTACTTTTCCCTTTTCAGTCAAAATCAAAATGAAACACACAATTCTTTTTTTGCGTTAAAAACACATTTGCCAGTAACGTAAACAAACATTGATAATGACGACTTTCAATCGGCATTTGTGAGTTGTTCTTACTTGATTTCGGTGCAAACTACTGTGTTTATCGGAAATCTTCGAAAGATTTGAGCTGAATACTGGCATAAAAAAAAACTGATCATGTAAACAAACAAACGGACAATCAAATTTATAAAAGTATAAACGATTAAACGAAGTCTGACTGACGCAGCTGTCTAGAGAGTCATGTCAAATCAAAACAGTGTTGCCAATAGCAAAGAATAAGGCGACAAAAGAGGAAATTTTATGAACAGTGATCGGACATGCCCCTGCATTTCAAATATAAAATAAAACAATCATGATTTTGATTATACCCATATTATCCAATTTCCAGCTGCCGCCACAAACTGTTCTTTCAATATTAATATATTGTTGAGGATAAATAATCATTATTCTCAAGTTCTATGTTTTTAAGTGCGTTCAAATAATATATTATCTAAAGTTTTTCGTGACTAATCTGTGAACGCTCGTGAAAAAAATATTGTTCCTAAAACGTTCACAAAGTGTCTTTCCCGCCCTTAAAGCATATCCGAACTCCGCTTCGCGTCGTTCGTCTAACTGCTTTTGCGTGCGGGAAAGCATCACTTTGCGAATCTGTTGGGAAAATAACTATTTCCTAACAAGTTCGCGAAGTGATGCTTTTCCGCACGCAAAAGCAGTTAGGCGAACGACGCGAAGCGGAGTTCGGATATGCTTTAAGGGTGGGAAAGACACTTTGCGAACATTTCAGGAACAATATTTTTTTCTACGAGCGTTCACAGATTAGACACGAAAAACTTATAAATAATATTTTATTTGAACGCGCATGAAAACATAGATCAACTTGAGAATAATGATTATTTATGGTTAACAGTATAAATATTGGATGAACAGTTTGCGGCGGCAGCTGGAAATTGGAGAATATGAGTATAATCAAAATCATGATTGATTTATTTTATATTTGAAATGCAAGGGGTGTTCATAAAATTTCCTATTTTGTCAACTTATTCCCTGCTATTGGCAACACTGTTTTAATTTGACATTACACTCTAGACAGCTGCGTCAATCGCTTAACATCAGTCAGTCTTCGTTTGATCGTTTATCCTTTTATAAATTTGATTGTCGGTTCGTATACATGATCAGGTTTTTTTATGCCAATATTCGGCTCAAATCCTTCGAAAATTTCCGATAAACACAGTAATTTGTACCAAAATGAAGCAAGAACAGCTCACAAATGCCGATTGAAAGTCGTCATTATCAATATTTGTTTACGTTACTGGCGAATGCGTTTTTAACGCAAAAAAAGAATTATTGACATTTGTGTGCGGGAAAAGGATACTTTATACACACGCAAATGAGTGTGCGAAGTGGTTACTTTGCGCACGCTTGTAGAAAAAAGATGTTCCACTTCAAAAAGCTCAAAGAGCACAACTTTGCGCACACCTCGTACAGTCGTACACCTCAATCAAAAAGGAAAACAGACTCTGGCCTCGTGCATTCATCGTATCTCTTGGTTTAAACTGACAACTCTACAATTGTAGGGTAGAGCCTACAATTGTAACCTCGACCCTACAATTATTGTAAGATCAAACCTACAATTGTAGGGTCGTGGTCACAATTGTAAGTATCAGCCCACAATTGTAAGGTCAACCCTACAATTGTAGAGTCGAGGTAACAATCGTAAGCTCAAGCCTACAATTGTGAGTTTGAAGCGTGAACATTGCAAAAATCAAAGTTCATTTTGGTTACAACTTTGTGAAATTTTTTGTTGGCCCTTCTACGCCTTCGTAAAATATTGAGTGGGTATCAATAATACTATCTGGAAATAGAGGATGATCCAAAATAAAATGTAAGGTTAAGGATAAAGTTGGAAACAAGAATAGTATTATAATACCAACCAAGTACCTGAAAGGCCAGGGGTTGCTAAACACATGTCTTTATTTCCCATAGACTCATCCACAGACGCATCTCGCTGTATCGCTTGGAGCTAGAATCTACAGGGGAAAAATACATGGCTTCTCAAGTCTCAAATAATGTGAGTCTGGTGAAGAAGATGTTGACACATCATCTCCTTTCTTATTCATACTACCAATGGATGAAGATACTGTCTCCACACCTCCTTTATCATAGTACCTATCAACACGTTACGCAAAAATAAGCAATGCAAATATGACTATTCAATGATAAATGTATTATGTATTATACATCCATTTTATATTGGTTAATGTGGCTGGTTTCTTATATCTGTGACTTTTTTCTATTACTCAACTGTTTTAAATCATTGAAAAAGATCTAATGTCATGACTCGCACAGTCAATCAGAAAATTCGACAAGCTGGCAACATACATCAACATTCAAATCCATCATTTTGAAACAGCTGATTTGACCGTCCATAATTGTTCAATAGCAGAGTCGTCTATATTGTGATACAAGCCCTGAAATAATGGTTCTGGCAACATCGCGTGTTGTCTCGATTGAATCAGAATCAGAATCAGAATCAGAATAAGCTTTATTATCAAAAAACCAATGGTTTAACAGACAAAGCACAGTATAATATTCTAAAAATAAAATTGAGGTAAGGTTCACTTCTAGTTCCAACTATAACACTCTAGACCACTCTGCACGTATTTAACTAGTTCCAACCTGCTTTCATTCAACTTCAAATTGTATTTTGAAAGCCTGAGAATTACGGTAAAAAATGAAGTAATTTTTGCGTTAAGATTGAGGTAAGTGGGTAGGTAATACACTCCCCGACAATAAATTCCAGACAAGAATAATTTGAGTCAATTTGATATCCTTGTAACTTTTCTAATTTTTGTCCGATTTTGGCAAAAAGATTACGAAAGTGTAGCCCTATGTCTCGAGATATTACCCTTCATTTTGGTTTTGGAAAAATACTGATAGCTTGGTCATCATACAGGGAGGAACAGAAGCTACTTTTAAACCCTCAAATTTTGAACAGCCTGTGGAAAACTCAAGCAGCAATATTCATCTTTATTATGTTCTGTTGTGAAGTGCAATCATTTCTCAACAAAATGTTTTTTTGGTCATGTCAATATCTGCTTTTTCAAAGAAGATACAGATGTTTAAATAAAATGCTGCAGTTTTTCGATCTTTTATCAACAATGAATGAGAAAATTCTCATAGACTTGCATAAAGTTTGGGCACATGTCTTGAGATATTACCCTTGATTTTGGTTTTCGAAAAATACTGATGGCTTAGTCATTATACAAGTAGAAACAGAAGCCACTTTCTTGCCCTCAAGTTTTTAACACCCTGTGGAAAAATTGAGCGACAGAATTCATCTTTATTATGTTCTGTCGTGAAGTGCGATCTTTTCTCAACAGATTGTTTTTTGTTAATGTCGAGATCTGCTTATTTACAGATGTTCAATGAAAATGCTGCAGTTTTCCGATATTTTATCAACAATGAATGAAAACTTTGTAATAGACTTGCATGAACAAATGTTCTAAAATTTCATATTGTCCCAATTTACCAATGTTCCATATTGGGCAAATTATTCAACTCGAGCACTCTTTGGGGGCGGTAGTTTCATGGTGTGGACTGGGGTATCACTACATGGCCCTTCAGATCTTGTATTAATTGAAAATGGGAAATCAAACGCATGTGATAGGTATGCTAGGATTGTTGGGTAGGCATGTTCGCAATAGACATCTGAAAACCTTGCCTGATTGACGAGAAGCCCTTCTTGAAAAATAACAAATATTTCTCAAGAGGCATCAAAAACAAGCCACTCGCATAGTAGAAGTCATAGGGATACGATGTGACAATATGCGCTCCTAATTTGAAAACATTTTGTTCATGCAATTCTATAAAAATGTTTTCATCCATTGTTGATAAAATATCGAAAAACTGCAGCATTTTCTTCAAACATCTGTATCTTCTCTAAAAATGCAGATATTGACATGTTCAAAAAACACATTTTGTTGAGAAAAGATCGCGCTTAACAACAGAATATAATGAAGCTAGATTTTGCCGCTCAATTTTTCTACAGGGTGTTGAAAACTTAAGGGTGAAACAGTAGCTTCTGTTTCTCCCTGTATAATGACCAAGCCATCGGTTTTTTGTCAAAACCAAAATCTAGGGTGATATCTCAAGACATAGGGATACACTTTGGTATGAATTTCACTAGAATCAGACATCAAATAAAAAAGTTATAGCGATATCAATTTGACTGAAATTATTCGTGTCCGGAATTTATTGTCGGGGACTGTAGTAGGTACCAGAGATATCGCAATCTAACAGTCAATATTTTCCTACTAGACTGGTAGAGAGTTTCATATCATGATATGTGTGTGTCTATGCCTTTCGGGAAATACTGGAAGAGAAAAATACATATTTAAATAGGAAAACTTGATTAATCAATGCCTCATCATGGATTTCTCACACATATAAGCACTTCTATGTCGTGCGGGAAAACCAGAATAAACGAGTTTTGTTTCGTTCACTTTGGAAAAACAATATTGCGACACAGATAGTGCTTTTTGGTTTATCCGTTTAATCATTATTATCAACTCCATCAGTCCTCCAGAAACTGCTCCAATCACATCCAAAAATCTGTAACCATCTACCCACCTGTCAGTTTTAAGGTTTCATAGTTTAGAATTAATATTTTCTCACAACAAATCATAAAACTCTAGCTAGGTTCGGATATGTTTTATGTAAATTTTAACGTCATAAGGTGACGAACATCATACCTGTTGGATAATATGAAAGTTTTTCTTCCAAATTACATTTTCATTGAGCAATTTTCGTATCTCGTAATCGTAATATACCTTGATTTTCAAAGAAAGCCCCTTCAATCAATGCAAAATTTTGACCACCGTTGACGTTAGATGCGACGTTGCAATTTATACTTCATGGCTTGTATCACAATTTAGACGCCTCTGTTCATAGTCATTGTGTTAACCTAAACCTAACCTCACTTTTTTCAAATCAAATCAAATCAAATATGCTTTATTGCCACAGAAAAGCTTTGAAAAAATTTATGGACAAGCCAAATATAAATGCAAAATGCTGAAGTAAAAACAATACAAAACATGATACAAATATATTTTCCCAATATTTTGTGAAATTTGACTTTAAATAGAAATTGCTCATGGACAACAATAAACATTGGTTCACCTCCAGTTATGTTATGATGACATGTCAGTGTAACCATAACATAGCAAAATCAACAATTATGAGGAAAACAATAATACTGCGGTGTTAATTATCAAACAAAAAACCAACGATTGCTCACGTTTTTTCGCTTCCCATTCAAAAAATAACCATCAGGTGGGGTGAGCAAAATCAGGGAACTCGAAATATGATCTATAAATCTGAAGTCATCTTGTTGCCGCCCTGCCTGCAGCATGTGAATATTTTTGTATCAAATATCAAACAAGGAACTGGGGGTTTTCACATTATTGCAACCAAAATGTATTAATATCCATTTCCTATTCCTGTTAACAACAGTCGAGGTGCGCGACCTCGGTGCATTTGAACTTCAATTGAACTTGACATAAACTTGTTTCCGCTCTGCTCGCAATAAGCGATGTTGAGATGGTATTATTTACAGAGGAAGTACCCAAGTGTTGTTAGAATTACTAAACTAGGCGATTGATGACCCCTTAAAAATATGGATACTCCAATTTTCACTGTATGCCCTAGATCAACCTCCACTCTCACCAATGAGATATTGTGAAACTGCCACTTAAGGCACCAAACAGAGGAATGGAACTATTCCGTGAAAAACTCATTTATAGAATAAAAAGGTCTTTCAAGGGGGAAGGTTTTCGTTTCTTTACGGAAGCTAGCAAATGTGGAAATAGATTTGAGGTGTAGCGGGAGATGATTGTATAGCTTCTTGGCGTTGTAAATGATAGAATTTGTTGTTAGATAGGAGGTGGGAAAGGGTTGGTAGATATCAAGACACGAGTTCCTGGTGGAATATGCTGTAGCTTTTCAGGAGAGGTGATTTGGTGTTCACGTATCAAACAGGCTGTTTCTTGAATAAATAGAGCAGGAAGCGTGATGATGCTGTATTGCAAGTAATTTAAGTAATGTTTGCAGTAAGCCTTGCTCTTTGAACCGAATACATAGCGAATTGCTCTCTTTTGCAACTTGAAAATGCTGTGGAATTGTTCGATGGTACAGCAGCCCCAAAAAGGCAGGCCGTAGCAGAGGTAAGATACAAAGAAAGAGAAGTATGTGATTCTGGCATAGGAAATATTCAGATCTTGCGAAACTGAACAAATTGCGAAGCAATCCGAAAAAAGCTTTTTTGACAAGAAGACGATATGAGCGGACCACTTAAGATTGGCATTTATATTTTAACTCAGGAATTTCACCGACTTGACGTATTTGAGGTTTTTGTCATGAAGCAGTGATGGTTGTAGAGCTCCTTTGTAACATGAGTTTTATCCGTTCCGTTTCACCGTTTTATCATCGTTGAAACACAAGAAATTGGAATCAGACCAAGCTTTGATTGTGACAAGATCTTTTGAAATATTATAGTGCAGGAATAGGGATCAGAATCACTTCATGTAATGCTGGTATCGTCCGCAAAAAGGAAAACTCTACCGTTGACTTTCACGTAGGTGATGTCATCGATGTATAACAGAAAAAGAATGGGCCCTAGAACAGAACCTTGCGGGACGCCACTGGTGATTAATTTACAATCGGAATCAAAACCATTTTCCCTCGCAATTTGTTGCCTACTTTCAAGATAAGATTTGAAGCAGATCGAAGAAACACCATGGATCCCAATAAACTCTAGCTTTTCCAACAAAATGTCATGATACACACAGTCAAATGCTTTTGCATAGTCACAGAAGACTGAAACGGTAAGGCGTTTGCTATTCAGGGATGAGTTAACATCATGAAGCAACGAGAACATTGCGTCGTTGGTGCACTTGTTAGGTGAGAATCCGAATAGACTCAATCAGTCGTGACGTCATAACTATGTTGATAGCACTGAATTCAAGTCAAAATTGACACTAATGACTGCCGGTTTCCAGATAAACTGATGATCCATGTAAAACTACATAATATCTTCTAAGAACACACTTTTTGAAAATATTGGAGAGATGTTGAGGGATTTTGTCCAGTATTCGAGTTTTTCAGGTTGCTGTGGATAAAGTGAACTTGAATCATAGTGACTAGTCATTTTATTTGGAAGTTTGAAGCACTCTGAAGGTGGTGGCCGATGAACTATTATATCCATATTTTGTAAATTGATCATGATTTCTTGGTATAAATATCGAAATTATGAACTTCAGGAATGGTTGTTGAGCGAGGTGATTTTCATCCTCTGTTGATTTTAGATTTTACATGAATAATGAGGTTCAAGCACATCATGAAGTTAGAAATGAGTATCATAAACTTGTTTAAGGATGAGGAGAAGTTGATGTTGTTCAACAGAAATGCTGTGGAGTCTTAAAATGTTTTTTTTTGATAGTGAACATCGTATTTTGAAAGAAAGAAAGTGAATCTTATCATCTCGTCTACACAAGTTTATACATGGAGGAATTCAAAATACTTCAACATGATTTACTTTCTATGATATCATCAAAAGTAACAAATAAGTATAGAACCTTACACAAAAGTGGTGTTCCAGTCCTTGTATGGGACTGGATCTTTTCGGAATTTGAAGGAGGACCATTTTTCCCTTGCACTGTGATATCTAGGAGTCTGGAGCAAAACACATACCATAATAATCCTGAAAATGATCACCTTCAACCGTATTACAATCTATATTCTGGATAAAATTGAGATGTTTTATCTAAATAATATTCTTTATAAAATATTTATCAAAAGAGAGACATAACCTCAAAATGCTCAAATCCACTAGTTTTGACAAGCCAGATTGTTGGGAGTGATTATATAGTTTGTTATTAGATAAAGAATACCTACCGGCGTTAACAATGTACTCTCTTGAATAAACAGATATTGAATAAGCAAGTTATCGACGATTATTCAAAACCCCCATTGAAAAACGCATTGGAAATAGTTTGTTTGGAAACAGCCGCTGCCTTTCAGGGATAACCACCTTTGTTATGACGTCACACTAATTGAGTCTATTGATCCGGGAATAATATGTCATGTTTGACGAGAAATGGCATGAGACGATTTCTTAGTAACCTTCCAATAATTTTTGACAGCATGTGTAGCGGAGCAATTGGACGATGATCACTTGAGTTTGATTTTTCACCTTCTTTGAGGTGAGGAAAAATAATTGCCGTTCTGAGGCATTCCGGAAAAACTCCTCTCAGTCCGAAAGATTCATTTATTAAGGTTGTTAGGGCATCTAAAGCGGGAGGTGGGAGGTTCTGGAATATTTTGATTGATAGATTATCGGTGCTACAAGAAGATTTACTTTTCATGCTGTTTATTACTTGTAGTAGTTCAAGGTTGGTTACTGGATGTAGGAAAAAGCTATCAGAAACTTTTTCAGAGCGTGTAAGAAACGAAAGGGGGTCGAGGGGGTCCCGGAAGTCACGTTCTTGCTTACGTTGATGAAGTACTCATCCAAGTCGTTTGGTTCTGGCATACTTTAATTCATGGAATTTACTTTGCCTCTTAGATCGTAAATAATGTACCAGGTTTCTTTGGAGACATTTTCAGCCCTTGATAGACGGTTTTGATAAAAAAGTTTCTTTGCTGACCTTAATAGTTTGTGTAAGTCTACTGCCCTGCCCTGCAAATGAAATCAAATATTGCATAGTTCGCATCAATTATTAAATCGCAGCTTCGTTGCAAAAAGGGCCCATTTTCATAGGAAATACATAGGAAGATGTGCCCTTGTTGCACCGAACTTGCGAGATGTTCATAGAAGAAGTATAGTATTCTACTAGCGGGTAATGGCTATTACTCACTCAGATGCATACGCTTCTCTTCTATGTCTTTTCGCGCAAACTTCATCCTCGTGAGTGATAGCCACCATCACTCACCCGTTGTATGATACTTTTGCTCACGTTACCATAATATTTGGTTATTTCTCAATCTAGTAGAATTGTATCGCCATGTCTGAGTTGAAATAAAAAAAAAGTGCAAGCTGATTATTTCAAGGTTTGTCAGTTTGTCTAGTGTGAAATTATCAAAATCGGGAACCGCATATTTTATTATGAATACCTTCAATGTGGTTAATTTGCAGAATTGAACAAAATCACCAAACATTTTTTGTGATAAGAACTCATTAAACGGCCACTAAAAATAAAAAAATTTATCTTAAGTCAAACTTTTGAAGTAGCTTTTTCAATTTGCGACAAAATATTTTGTTGTAGCACAGTTACTCAAAAATACCACCCCTATTGCTTAAAATCGCTTTAAAACCGCAAGAGTAAAATTTCCGATTTTGCTAAATCATATTCGCGAAGCCCAAATATATTATCTTCATTTCTACAACGTTGTCCGTTTCTAGAGGCTACCTACCGTGCACCATTCAAAGTAATAAGGAAAAAAACTGTCCATCCCCGCATCCCGCCCATGCACCCGTTATCCACTGAGTCAACCGTTATTCATTCATTCATCAAAAAGTCGGGTCATTTCAATAAATTTAGACAACGTTCTACAATACGAAAATTTGCAAAATTGATCAAATCAAATCAAACCAAATCAAATAATATGCTTTATTGCCACAGAAACATTTGAATAAATTTTATAGACAAAGCAAATACAAATGCAAAATGCTATAGTAAAAACAATACAAAACATGATAATAGTATACATCACGTGAACAATTACGTGAACAATAGAACAAAACTAGTACAAATATATTTTCCCAATATTTTGTCAAATTTAAATTTAATTGGAAATTGCTCATAGACAACAATAAACATTGGCACATCTCCAGTTATGTTATGATGACAAGTCAGTAAAACAATAACACAGCAAAATCAACAATTATGGGTAGAACCAATAATAATACTGCGGTGTTGAATATCGAACAAGGAACCAACGATTTCCCACGTTTTTTTTCGCTTCCCATTCAAAAAATAAACATCAGCTGGGGTGAGCGAGATCGGTGAACTCGATTTGATTTATAAATCTGAAGTCTCTTGTTTCCGCCCTGTCTGCAGCATGTAATTATTTTTGATTTAAATATCAAACAAGGATCTTGGGGTTGTTTACATTATTGCAACCAAAACGTGTTGATGTCCATTTTCTATTCAGGAAATAAACAACAGTCGAGGTGCGCGACCTCAGTGCAATTTGAACTTGACCATACTGTGTTGTAGCTTGTATGGATTACCAAACTTGGCGATTGTTGACCCCTAAAAAATATGAATACTCCAATGTTTACTGAATGCCCTAGAACAACTTCCACTTCACCAATGAGTTATTGTGAAACTGCCGCTTATGGTGCCCAATTAGAAATATGTAACTATCCCATGAAAAACTCATATATAGAATAAAAAGGTCTTTCCAGGAGGAAGGTATTCGTTCCTTTACGGAAGCTAGTAAATGTGGTAATAGATTTGAGGTGTAGCGGGAGATGATTGTATAGCTTCTTGGAGTTGTACATGATAGAGTTTTTTGTAAGATCGGAGGTGGAAAAGGGTGAGTAGATATCGAGACACGAATTCCAGGTGGGACACTTATGCTGTGGCTTTTCAGGAGTGGTGATTTGGTGTTTACGTATCCAACAGGCTGTTTCTAAAATAAATAGAGCAGGAAGCGTGAGGATGCTGTATTTTTTAAAGTAATGTTTGCAATGAGCCTTGCTCTTCAAACCGAATACATAACGAATTGCTCTCTTTTGCAACTTGAAAATGCTGTGGAATTGTTCAATGATACAGCAGCCCAAAAAAGGAAGGCCGTAGCGGAGATTAGATTCAAATAAAGAGAAGTATGTGAGTCTAGCAGAGGAAATATTCAGATCTTTCAAAACTCCACGAATTGCAAAGCAAGCCAAGGAGAGCTTTTTTGACAAGAAGTCAATATGAGCGGACCACTTGAGATTGGCAGTTATATTTAAACCCTGGAATTTTACGGACTCGACGTATTTGATGTTTTTGTCATGAAATAGTAATGGTTGTAGAGCTCCTTTGTAGGATAAGGCTACCGTTTTATCAACGTTGAAACACAAGAAATTGGAATTAGACCAAGCTTTGATTGTGACAAGATCTTTGGAAATATCATAATGCAGGGACAAGGTATCAGAATCACTCCAAGTAATGTAGGAAAAAGCTATCAGAAACTTTTTTAGAGCGTGGAAGAAACGAAAGGGGGTCAAGACCTGGTAAAATTTCGGAAGAAACGTTTTTGCTCACGTTAATAAAGTACTCGTTCAAGTCGTTGGGTTCTGGCATACTTTGATTCACGGAATTTACTTTGCCTCTTAGATCGTTAATAATGGACCAGGTTTCTCTCGAGACATTTTTAGCCCTTGATAGACGGTTTTGATAAAAAAGTTTTTTCGCTGACCTTAGAGGAGCTGGAAAAACTCATCCATGCTCTAAGAGATCTGATTATCATAATGAGGGAAAGAAACTCGATGTCTTGGTCTCAGTTGATGAAAAACTCATCCATGCTCTAAGAGACCTGATTATAATAATGAGGAAAAGAAACTCAATGTCTTGGTCTCGGTTGATCAACTGAGACCGAGACATTGAGTTTCTTTCCCTCATTATAGAGCAGGAGTTTTTAAAAATCCTGGTTGGTGAAGTTACATGCATTGAAAGACCAAAATAATCAAGAATAGAAATTAAAGCTTTTTGGGCAGTAGAAGCGGCAGCGTAGTCAATATTGAAATCCCCGCACAAAATTTTCCCACCCTGCACCGGTGGACTGTCTAGCAGGTTTAGCAGGCTATCAAAAAACAGTTGCACATTAGTATTTGGAGCTCTATACAGGGTGGTCCAGAAGTAATGGGACATTCAGTAACAGTAGAATCCTCCCACAAAAATATTGCAATAGACATCAACTTGTCAAATCCGAAAGTTGATATTAACAGAGATACAGGGTGTCAAAGTCGAATTTCTACTCATTCAAATGGTCAGATTTTTTTTGTAGGCACTCGTACATTTTTTTAAAATTGAAAAAATAATTTGTCTACGAGCGTGCGCAAAGTAGCCACTTCGCACACTCATTTGCGTGTGCAAAGTAACCTTTTCCCGCACTCAAATGTCAACTCAAATAACTACCTACCAATTTGTTGTTTTAAACTTCGTTTCCATACCAACCAAACTGTAGATAATGCACTTTGTAATGCACAAAATAATGTTCTTGTTACTTTTCCCTTTTCAGTCAAAATCAAAATGAAACACACAATTCTTTTTTTGCGTTAAAAACGCATTCGCCAGTAACGTAAACAAACATTGATAATGATGACTTTCAATCGGCATGTGTGAGTTGTTCTTGCTTGATTTTGGTGCAAACTAAACTGTGTTTATCGGAAATCTCCGAAAGATTTGAGCTGAATACTGGCATCAAAAAAACCTGATCATGTATACAAACAAACGGACAATCAAATTTATAAAAGTATAAACGATTAAACGAAGACTGACTGATCTTAATGACGCAGCTGTCTAGAGTGTCATGTCAAATCAACACAGTGTTGCCAATAGCAGGGAATAAGGCGACAAAAGAGGACATTTTATGAACAGTGATCGGACATGCCCTTGCATTACAAATATAAAATAAATCAATTATGATTTTGATTATTCCCATATTATCCAATTTCCAGCTTTCGCCACAAACTGTTCTTTCAATATAAATATATTGTTAAGCATAAAAAATCATTATTCTCAAGTTCTATGTTTTTAAGTGCGTTCAAATAATATATTATCTAAAGTTTTTCGTGTCTAATCTGTGAACGCTCGTAGAAAAAATATTGCAAGTTCGCAAAGTGTCTTTTTCGCCCTTAAAGCATATCCGAACTCCGCTTCGCGTCGTTCGTCTAGCTTTTGCGTGCGGGAAAGCATCACTTTGCGAACTTGTTAGGAAAATAACTATTTTCCATCATGTTCACATGAAAAAGGTACACTTTGTAGAAGTGCCTAGGAGTAACCTTTTTCAAGTTATTTGAACTTGAGGTAATCCATGCAATGTGGTTTTGAATGAAAAATTTTGAAGATGAACATAGAAGGCTTTGAAAACGACGTTATCATGGTAATTTTGACATTAGCTTGAATGATCAATGTTTCTTGATTTAAGAAAATCAATCCAATTTTATATTTTTTTTACAAAAAAAAATGTTTTAAAAAAATGTTTTTTTTTGTTTTTGAATTTCACAATTTTTTTTGGATTTTTTTTATAAAATACATCGAGCATCAAGATGCTGGTCAAAATTACCGTGATAAGGGCATTTTCAATGCCCCCTATGTTAATTTTCAAAATTTTCCATTAGAAACAATATTGTATAGATCTCTACAAGGGCAAATATCTTGAATATGGTCACTCCTATCGACTTTTACAAGATGTACCTTTTTCACGTGAAAATGGCGGAAAAATCAATTTTCAAATAAAAAAAATAATTCGAGTGCGTACAAAAAAGTTATAACTGTTCGAATGAGTGGAAAGATGTGTAAGTGGCGCCCGATACATGTAAGACCCATACCAAGGCCAGATATGAATTTTGCATGTCAAACAACTCCCATATACAAAATTTCATCAGAATAACATGATTAATTCAAAAGTAATTTGAAAAAATCAAATATCAAAATTCAACTTTGACACCCTGTATCTCTGTCAATATCAACTACCGGATTTGACAAGTTGAGGTCTATCGCAATATTTTTGTGTGGGAAATCTAGTGGTACCGTATGTCCCATTACTTCTGGATCGCCCTGTATATGCAAATAACGTAAAGATAAAAATTATTACTGTAAACTATGGAAAACTCGGAGGAGTTGTCCGCGAGCAGATAGTCGTACTTGTCTATTGGAAGAAAGCCATCAATCAAGGATAAAATCAGTGTTTCCCCATGAGCTGAGTTATTCCGACTATATCTGGCTATTGTGGAGTACTTTTATTTGGCTATTTAGTCTCGGCTTGCCCGGCAGTCAAGTGTCGCTGGTTGTACACTAAGGCCTTAGAACGTGAAACATTTCTAGCTCTTGCTCAAAATAACTTGATGCAATACTACACCCAGATCTGTTGTGGTGGGAGAATGAAATTTCTGACTCTTTCAACAATATCAAGAATGATAACAATGAGAAAGAACTTTTCATCGACGCTTCACTGACTGGATGGGGAGCATGTTGTGACGGAGAAAGAGTTTTTGGAGCGAGTTGAACAGAAAATCTCACATAAACTATTGAGAACTTCTTGCGATATTTTCGGGTTTGAAATGTTTCGCGAGCACTTGATCAAATTGTAACATTCTTTTGAGATGCGATAATACAACGGCATTGTCATATATTGATAGAATGGGCAGTGTACAATACGGAGTTATGTAACCTGACGAGAAAAATATGGCAATGGTGTGAAGCCAAAAATCTTTTGCTCTTCGCATCATACATAGGCTCGGGGGATAATTACGAGGCCGATAAGGGATCACGCCAAACTAGTACGGAGACTGGATGGGCAATATCTCATAGTGCCTTTGATTCAATAATCAAGCATTTTGGCAAACCGGAGGTGTATATTTTTGCTTCACACGTCAATCACAAATGTCAAAGATTCGTTTCGTGACTCCGAGACCCAAGCTCCTTTGCAGTCGATGCATTAACCCTTAACTGGAAATTATTAGATTTTTATGAATTTCCAACCTTTTCTCTGGTTTTGAGGGCGATTCAAAAAATAATCCAAGACAAGGCTGAAGGCATCTTATTGGTACCTCATTGGCCGTCCCAGACCTGATACCCTCTCTTTTTCAAGTTGATAGTAGGAAAAAAAACTATCTAACTCAATCTCACGAACTACTTGCTTGTCCTTCCAGCAGAGTCCATTACTAGCCAATCAACTTACCCTGGTGGCCATCCCGACAAAAATCTCCTTGATTGCGGATTCAACCATCAAACAATATGTCACAACCTACCGACTTTGGTGGGACCATTGTCATCGTCGACAGCTAACCTTATACGAGGTATCCAATAATGAAGTGATAACAATTTTGCAAACGTTGTCAAAAGAACGTAACTATAAGTATGGGGACTTAAATCTACATAGATCTGCGCTAAGTCTGATTTTACCAAATCCTCTGGGGGATGATCCAATAGTTAAACGATTCATGCAAGGAATTCCGCGTCTTAAACCATCTCAACCGAGATATTCCAATACTTGGGACCCTCAAATTCCCCTAACCTACTTTGAAAATCATCCCGTTGAATTAAGCATTCAGCAAATTTCACAAAAATGAGTCACTCTTTTGACGATCCTTACAGAAAGTAGACTTCAAACTATCTCCTTAATTAGATTATCCAATACAACGAAGGATGGGGATGAAATCCAAATGAACATTACCGACCAAATCAAAACCTCAATGCTCGGCAAAACTCAACCAACACATCTGCCTCTTTTCAAAGAAAATCCCAATAATACCCTCAAGGCCTATATAGAAGCATCTCAACCAATGAGAAAACCGGACCAGGATTTTCTATCCCTAGCGGCGAAGAAACCTCACAAAACAGCGTCGAAGCAGACTTTAAGTGAATGGGTGACGGCGGTGACGCAGACGCTATTCTTGGCAGAGATAGATACTTCTAAATTCAAGCCACATTCAACAAGACATACCTCCACATCGGCAGCCCCAAGACAGGGAATCTCTGTGGAGATCATCTGTAGAACAGCTGGTTGGTCGGAATGCACGTCTTCATTAGCCAGATATTATGGTCGGCCTCTTTTTGACAAGACTGGGATGGCCAAAGCAGTTTTGCGTCTTGCAACAAGCACAGAACAATAATTATTAAAATGTGACCGGATACACATTTATAAAGTGTCTTACAATTTTTTGTTAAATTTTGTTGGATCATAATAATATTTACTTATCAGTTTCACTTACCAGAAACTATTATTACTTACCTATTATCATGGATTATGTTTTTGTCTATTTAATATAGAGTTTGTCATTTTCTCTCTATATTATTGTTTGCTTCCTCTTCATTTTCGGTTTTCATCAAAGCAGCAACTTGATCTTGCTTTGAACATCTACGTTGTAAAAATGAAGTTTATATATTCGGGCTGGACCCGAATATAATTACACGATCAAACGAACTTACCCGGAGACAAATTCTTGAATGAATGAGCACTGCGATGAGAAAAAGCGAACTTTTACCAGCTTTTACGCCCGGGAGCAAGAATGTGCCGTATTCCTGAGAGACTTGAAATGTAGTCAGGGTTGCCGCGTTTTTTCAACATAACCAAAGTTTTTTAGACTTAACAAGAGTACAAAACTACCCTTTTTCAATTTAGAAGCTTACGGGACCGCTAATCGCCCCAATTCCCGTTGTTTTTCAATAATTTTTCAAAAAACAAAAACCACATTGAACTTATGATATTATTTATTTCTGTGATATGACGGGACGTCAAACAAACAAAACAATATGCTTGCTTGGTACTTATTATATATATTGTCAAGACTGACGCTCGTGTTGGTTAAGTTAGTTACTACATATTTTCTGGCATAGACTTTTGCTGACACGAAGAAGTCTAACAAATTTATAGTCAAAAACTTCCGAAAGGGTGTAAGGATTTCTTTTTCAAAACATCCCTTTTTATCTCCATCCACTCTGCAGTCTTCTACGGTTCTACATCTTCTTGAATGATGAATAATTTGATTGAAATCATCTACATCCATTATATGAACAGCACACAAAATCGATTTCAACAACAAAATTGAATAATCAGATTGTGAGGTTGGAACTAGTGAGAGCTCATTTTCTCTTCTTAAACTTCCCGGGAATCTCCAAATCACCCGTCAGACTTTCCAGATGATGACATTCGCCATATTATGGTTAATCACGCTCCCAGATATTCAAGAATACGGGTCCTGAAGTGATGTTCGATCGTAATTATATGAAGCGTCCAGAGGTCGGATTTTTGAAAACTGGGGGGTAGAACAGCCGAGAGAAAGTAGGCTATAACTAGTAGGCTTCTCTAAGATGTTCTACTCCCCGGTTTTCAAAAATCCGGCCCCAGCCCGAATATATTATCTTCCCGCCCGCCTCATGAAACCCAAAATAGTCGTCTAGCTTAACTGAAAAAATAAAGCACTTATCTCTTTGAAGAATAAATAACGGTTGACTCAGTGGATAACGGGTGCATGGGCGTAGGTAGCCTCTAGAAACGGACTACGTTGTAAGAATGAAGATAAAATATTCTGGCTGGACGCTTCATGTAATTACGATCGAACTTCACTTCAGGTAAGTTCGTTCGATCGTGTAATTATTTTACATTCAGACAGAACGACTGAATTTGAAAAGATCAGTTTGCTCGCTTGTTTTTCAAATAAAAATTTAACCCAAACTAACCCAAACAAATACCTTGGGCATTATATGGTAAGTGTTTTAGTTTTGCAAAAATGGATGTCACATGAGAATAATGTGATCGAGTCAGAAGTTTATTTGTTGAATGGTATATTGCCATAGAGAACAATGAATCGAGTCTGGCGGCAAGTTATTCATTCGAGCTTCACAGAGGAAAAGCTGACGAAAAATACTAAACCTGATCCGAAACTAGAACTAAAACTAAGTACGAGCAAAACAACCAATTTTGAATTAAACAATGGAAATATCTGCAATCACTTATGGTGGCATAGAATATCTCCAGGAACGCAAAATTTTGATTTATTTTTCAATAGACTTTGATGTGAGATTTCAAAATATCTCTTTGGAATTTTGTCGAGCTTGCCAGAAATTTGATAAATTAGTATACAGGGTGTTTTCAAAGTTGAGTCATTTATCTCAACAGCTTGTAGAACTCGTCAAGAGAATTTGATATATCAGAAATCACCTACATAAATTTTTCAAAATAAGATAGTTATAGCTACATTTTTAAATAGTTATTTTTAAAAAATTATGAACATTCAATCAGAAGTAAACAAATAACGCTATGTTTTCAGATGTCAGTGGTTGAAAATATCAAAATCTGTGGGTAGTAGCACTATCATTCATTTGAATATTATTACATTGATTTCTTTTGTATAGGTGATTTTTAATATATCAACTTCTTTTGACGAGCTCTACAAGCTGTTAAAATAAATGACTCAAATTTAAAAAAAAATGTTTATTCTTCTTAATTTTGAATTGTCGTTTTTGAGATCTCAAACTCACATAGTTTGAACTCTCTTAAGTACAATGAAAAAATTGTCTGGAATAATCCAATAGAAAAAATCGCTTTGCAAACTATGAATATAGTAATACTGTGAAGTCAAGATAGTGGAAATAGTGCACTGCAAATGTCTTCTCCTTCTCGATTTTTTTTGGCGTACAACCACATGTTTATAAACTGATGAAAAATGTCTCTGGGAATTGGTATACGGAATAACAACATTTTTTTATCATGTCCGTTTTTTTTATTGCGGAATACGTCATAGATTTATCAAAAGTGTGTTTCACTACTTTTCCACACATACTGTGCCATATCTCTGGAAAAAAATCTAGATATTGTGATATTTCTCGCTATAGAAAACACTTGTCCAACCACAACTAACCTATTTACTGACAATAATTTATGTACAATCGATTATTTATGTTTTCTTTAACCCTGCCTGTTCACAATTGATGCAACGATCACTGTAACACAATTACAAATATTTATGTTCACAATCGCAGCCTATATTTATGTTTAACGTTTCAAATTTCGCGGCCAATCAATAAATTAACTCTTGTCTGAATTGCGGGCTTTTATATCCTTCTCGATCCCTCGATAGATGACAAAAGTTCTCCAATATTCAAGATGTAGGCAACCGAATTTACTTCTTGATTCTAGAATCTAAACAGTGGACTGGACTTGTGACAACCAGGACAGAAGACGAGATGTTCGACAGCGAGACTCAATGGTTGCAACATCATCTCCGCTGTCGGCCGCCTTGGAAGATCGTACCACTGGGCATGTTTCGTGACAAGGAAGGAGTACCTTGGAGCATTTTGTCCCGAAATGTCCTGATGTCAATATCGTCAACTGTCCCCAAACCTGCAGTGTGATGTTCGGTGGAAATAGCGGTCCACAGTCCTCTGGTTAGTCCTCCGGGAAGAATAGCAGCATACCAGGATGTCAATGCCACTTCCCTTGAAGATCACTTCCAGAGTGCTTCTCACCACACGCCAGTCCTCTCGGTCATCATCTTTGGAATAGTCAAACGAGTCAGTTCCTGTGACAGCATTGAGTCTCGAAAATGATTGAGGGAACTCCAGATATCACTGTTGGTGGTTAGATGTTGTGTCACAATGAAGAACAGGTATTGCGTTCCTTTCTTGATTTGGAACGCCTTCCCCACCTCGGTCCTTTGTCGTCGCAGATAGTCCAGTCGTCCGAATTTTTGTTTAGAAGCAGCAGCAAGTACACTACTTATACTGAGGTCTTCAGTGACCCAGTGAGCTAACAAGTATTCGGTGCTCCGAACCAATCCTGATGCCTCTCCTAAACAATGCCATTCTCGACTTTCTGGCCATCGGAGTAAAGGGACATGAAGGTTTTCAGTGACATGTTTTCCTCGGGTGACCTGATCTGCATCACTTCAGCCTCTTGATGATCATGGTTTCCAGCATACCAAGCCAAACGATTGAAGTGAACAACTCTCGGTTTTCCCCGTGGTTTCTTCTTGATCCTATAGACGACGTCATTGATTCGCTTCAGGATCTCATACGTGGCCTCCCAAGAACTTTGCAGTTTCAGGAAAAAGCCACATCACCTCTGTGTGTTGTGTAGTTATACCAGATCCCCAACCTGGAACCCGCCTTTTACGGCATTCACGACGTAGGCCTCCTTCATCTTGTCGCTGGCACTTCGGATGTACGTACAAACGGACTCGTTGATCAGAATCATTCATCTTTCTGCGAAGATAACTTGTGTAATCTTCCCTAGGGTCATCTCTACCAAGTGGACAGTCAAACATCAAATCACAAGGCGACCGGAGTTCACCACCCATGATGATTCTTGCCGGAGTCTCGCCCGTTGATTCGTGAACTGCAGACCGGTATGCCAGAAGAAACATATGAAGATTCTTGTCCCATTCTCTTCGATGGTCAGAGACAACTTTGGCCAAGTGTCGATTGAAGGTTCGGTTCATTCGCTCCACCATCCCATCCTATTGTGGGTGCAGTGCAGTCCTCCACGTCTTCCTGATTTTCAAGACATTGCACACGTTCCGGAACAGCGCAAGTTTATGCCCTGGTCCGGATGCAGCTCAACGGCAGATTCATTCCTTAACTAGTACATCAGTCACAGTCACTGCCTCTTGGTTCGGCAAGGCCCACTTGCTGAAATAGTACATCACGATCAGGATGTATTTATTTCCTTCGTTCGACTCAGGAAATTGTTCAGCAACATCTATGGTGAACAAGCTTCCGACATTGTACTGGCACATAGGAGCTTTTCGGTGATTTTCAGGTCCGTTACTCGCAGCGTATACGGCGCATCGCCTGCACCACTTCCGGACATCGGCCTGACAGTTGGCCCAGAGTGATCGATCTCACAGCTTTTCTGGCGTCCTGGTTACTTCTCCTCCCGTGACGCCATCATGGCTCTCTCATCCCCTCTGTTTCGAAAATCCACGCTCTGTCTCCGATTCATGCCATCCATATTTTACACTAGCCTCAATCAAATATGTTTTCTTTAACACTGCCCGTTCACAATTAATGCTACGATCACTGTTATACAACTACAAATATTTATGTTCACAATCGCAGCCTATTTATGTTTAACGAATTGTATTTTGCGGCCATTAATAACTGAACTCTTGTATGAATGGCGGGTTTTTATATCCTATTCGATCCGATCCGTGATAATAGTATGGAAGTAGCTACTCATGGGCATTGTTTTGTCAACTTTTCTTCAAAAAACATTCTTGAGAAAACACATGCTGACGTTTTATAACTTATCTGTCATGTATTTCATAGTTCAAAACGTCTTGCTTGCCTATGTTTTTTTAATTATTTCGAAATCCAAAATCATCAACATTTTTTTTATGTCACAGGACCTGATAACTTTTACTTTAACTTTTCAAATATTTATCAGTTTTTAGATATCGGGCTGTCTCTTTATAAATAAACCACCTAGTATAACAAAGACGAAACATCAATGAATCTTTTATGTTTTGTTGGATATCTGTATCAATTAAGAATTTGTTACAAGAGCCACATTCAAAAGAAGTCAGAAATAAAATACTTGGAAGGTCAATTCTTCTACTCAAGAACCAGTGCTCGATGTTGTGGGAGAAACTTTGGCGATAAGATGTGGATGCATTGCACCAGGAACAAAATGTTGCAATGCCTGTGAATTTGCGAACTGCAGTAGCAGCCTGTACCAAGAAAATTTATCAGATTGCGAAGATTGAACCAAGACTACAAAATAATTCAGAATCTTTCGAAACTTGTATTTACATTTTTATAGTCTTGTGTTCACAGCTAAAACCAATAATAACAATCATATTTAATGGAAGGAGCGGCGACGTTGGCGCGGCAGCACGGTTGTTTGAGCGCCGCGCAGTGCGGAGACTCAACTTTGACTACAACACTTGACTTTTTACTTTTTCAATGTCAATGAGAATATTACAAAATCAGATAAAAAACTCGTTCAACTCTTGTATATAACTTTCAACATTCTCTCATTTTGAGCATTCCAACTTGCAGTTTGCTCAAACATCACGAAAACGTTGAAGAGGCTTCAAAGTTCTACCATATCTACGATATCTTTTATTAAGTATCTGTGTTATCCTGTTTATTTGAACAAACCATCTCCACTACTTCAAATTCTTTCTTATTGTCGTTGTACTGGACGTATTCGAAATCCATTTGCAGTTTTCAGTTTCGCAATAGGTATGTCCACAAAATTTTTTTTTTATTGAAAATGGTAGATATAGGTGTAACCTGAACCCCTATAAAGTGAAGTTTTGTGCCTGAGAGCTCAAACCGACAAGTAAAGGGCGCTTACGAAAATTCTTGTGAGTAACCAATGCCAAAAAAAAAATTATGGTTTGCGGCAGTGAGAGCGAATTTTGAAAACGTTTGTAAACCGGAAGAAAACACTTTGTCAACAACATCATATTATCAAATTCACGTTCACCTTCGACAAAAAGGACTGGGCCTCATGGGTGAATAACCAATCATGTGAGCCACAATAGACCCACTAAAGGTCGCGGTGGAAAGTACCATGTACCCACTCACAACTCGAAATCACGAATCACGAATCACCTTTGGCAAATTATGTGAATCTCCTTTCTGGAAACCGTCCTCCATATTTGCGGAAAATAAATAGACTTTCCTGATAATTGATGGCAATGCTCTATACTGACGAACTCAAAACACCTGCAAACTTTGATATTGTTATCACGTCTAACCTCACAATAATTGAATTCAAGTACGTTCGTCTTCCTAGCAAGTATCTAACATCACAGTGCGTTTTGTTTGCTGAACCAAAGCACCAATTTTCGATGGCTGCTGCTGTATTTGGGATTGATTTTTTTGCAAGCGCACTTCGAATATAGTTTTAATCATATCTAAATCTTTGTTTTACTTTTGATGTATATTATTTTTTTTGTGGACAGATCTATTCGTGGCTTCCCATCTCTACATGATGTGAGTTCTTGACTCAGTCCCAAAGGCCATGATATTCTCTCCTGATTATCATTACTGATTAAAACCACATCTCCGATTCTGATATCCATATAATCCCTCCTCAACCTTTTAAATTATTGTCTCAACTGTCCAATGTACTCATTCCTGAATCATCTTCGAAGATCTTTTCTAAGCTTCTGACGGTATCTGACATGTTTTCTCAAATCGTTAGCTTCAATTTGATCAATGTCGGCTACTCCAACTGCTCTATTTTCTAGAAGAAATATTGGTGGAGTCAATGTTGCCAGATCATCTTTATCCTCCAAATTATATGTCAAGGATCTTGCATTAACAATAGCTTCACAGTCGCAGACAATAGTCGATAGCGATCTAACTCATTCAAAATCCAACGAAACTGGTCCCGTAATCACTATACACTATACTTGGTTTTCCACTTTTGGAAAACAAATCTTCTAAAATCTTGAATAAAAATGTCCAGCCAAATCTGTTACAATAATCACAAATACAGCTGCTTCGCGAACTGGATCTTCTGGTAATGGTATTGGTTGCACTTCTATTCTTTTGGATGCATATCTTCTACACACTTGATATCTGGAAATCACTTCTCTAACTATCTGCATTTCAAAATCCAAAATTTTTTGCGAAGCTTGCACATGAGAAATTGTATTCCAGCATATTGATTTCAAGTGTGCTTTTCACGTATTAGTCGCGATACGACTTCTTGTTCAAGAGGCAGCACATGAGGAAATCTGAAGGTTGAAATGGAAATAATGTAGCAAGTCTGTCATCCTCCATCTAATTTGAGTACATACTTTTCAGCAGCAACAATCATTTCCAACGAAAGAACACCTTTCAATTTTTGAGCATGTTTACGTTTGTATCGGGATCTCAAAATCCATCCAATCATTCTGACCAGCTTGTGATTACTTGAAAAATAGTCATACCATAAAAATTAGGCGTTTGATTTTCCTAGTAAACTCGTCACTGACTTCGATTTTTCTGCATCTATCAAATCGTTTTCTTGTCAAGAAATTTGTTTCGGCCATTTTTCCGGAGAACTTTGTTACCACTGTAGACCATTTCACCATTCTGTTTCAATGAGCCGCTTCGGAAAAGATCGTCGGGGTAACATTCGCCTGGAACGAAGTACCAGTCTTCTTGCAACGACATCTTCTTAATTTCTTGAACTCTAATCTAGACGAAAGGTTTCCATCGATCGTTTCCCTTAATCGATGCAAGAACTGTCGAAGTGTCTGTACAAAAATAATCTTGAATATCATCCTTGAAGCTTTAAATAATACTTTGTTATAATCTCACTTCAATATTTCCAGCCAGAAGTTCCAATCGTGGAATGCTTAACTTCTTGATAGGTGCAACTCGAGCCTTTGCTTGAACCAATGAGATATTAACACCATTTTCGAATTCTGATCTGATGAAAATGCCTGTTGAATATGCATCTTCACTTGCATCATAAAAACATGTATAGTCGACCGTCGACCTTTGAATTGATGAGCATGTAAATACTCACCATGGAATTTTTGATTCTTCTAAATAATGAAGCCCTGGTATCCATCAAAAAAATTCATCTCGGATGTCTAACGGTACTTCTTCATCCCATCCAATCTTCAATAACCACGATTTCTGAATCAATAATTTGAAAAAAATGGATACTGGACATGGAAATCCAATCGGGTCAAACAATTTCTGGGCTGCGGTCAAAATACTTCTTTTGGATATTACTTTTAAATTGAAGTTTCTGAAGGATTCCATTAATAGCTTGATGGTATCCGAACAAGTATTTCGTGAGATTCCTGCGACTAGTATATATTTCACAACTTCATTGTGATCCTTGTCTCCAGTAAACCTCCACCCTCGGAGTTCAAATTTACCATCCCTCATCAAACCAGTAGATTCAATGTTTTTAGTTCTACTTTGTCTTTGACACTCGTTACAACGGTATCGACATAAAATGCAGTCAAGAATTTCGAAATTACATCTTGGGAATAAGAAAAGTCTTCAATACCAGAGTTTTCTAAACCATTTGCCAAATTGCAGTTAATAACTGCTGCTAGTAAAAATAGACTACACTTCATCCCAAAAACTACTCGAGTATGCCGATTCATTTTGATTTCTCTTTCTTGATCTAACCATAAAAATATTAAACAATCTCTATCTTTTGTTGAGAGTTCAATTTTCAGAAAAGCCTGCTTGATATCTGCAATTACACCAAATTGCTATTTTCTAAACTAACTATATGAGCATAGATGAAATTAATTCGATAAGGTTAATGCCCTTTTCTTAACATCCTTTGAGAAAACAATGACCTTTACATTTAGCTGAAGCATCGAAAACAGGACGTATCTTCGTAGCTGCACTGGATAATTTGATAACTGGGTGATGTGGTAAATAATGATAAATACCTCTGTCCTCAGATGAACTCACTTCCTTAATTATTCCTTCACTAGTCATTCTGTCGATACGTTCTGATATGCTCCGAGTGAATCATCTTTCTTCAGCTTTTCCATTTCCGTTTTAAAGATGAAAAATTTGGAAAAAAAATATTAAAAATTGTTCGATGGTTCAATTTTCATGAAACCTCAAGTTTTTTGGAGGTACCTGATACCCTAAGGAATTGTCATGATTAGAAAAAGCAAATTCGCTGTAATTAAGAAAATAGTGGAGTATTATACAAAATGACTTCAAATCATTGTTTGCGAAAATGTATTCTGTATACCGTCCTGAAAATGTCGATACACATAAAATGACTAATTCGCCAAAAAGAATAATTTTTTAAAAGATTCGGTTTGAATTAAAAGCCCATCCTACATTATCCAATTGGAACATTTTGATTCAAGAGACATTCTACGAATAATAATAGCTGACCTGAAGGTTTTCTTCAATGTAGCTGTACCTACATGAATGAAATGATGGTGATTGAAAAAAGTCTGTTGTTCATCAAGAACTAGGATTATGTAGGTATAAACTTTTATCCGAATGGGTAGAACTCATTCTGCCACAACAAAAATAATTGTTTTTTAGGTTAAATCAAAAAATACACTATAGTCCGTTTATCAAATCCCACTTAAACAAACTGCACTGCAGTATAACAACAAATTTTCATTTCAAACGCCAGCAACAGTTTTGTCGCAATGGACTATACATTTTTGAGACAGGATGAAGGATCAAAATGAACGAAAACACACTGAGCGTTCCACTAAACAAAACCCACTTGTCACTGAAAACTTAGTTTTTGGTTCGCTCTGTTCACTTTTCATTCTGAATCCACCCTCATTTTCACTCGAACAGACGTTTTTTTGTGTTTTTTTTCGTTCAATGAACAAAGGCCGTCTATACACAGGGTGGCAATATTTAAAAACTATCAATGGGCATAATGCAACAAACGTGAAGAGATTTTCTTGGAACCGTCTCTTTGATAGGTGCGGGGAACAAACTCTATGTACTTTATGAATTTTATCTGAATTGTCTTGCTTGCAGTCAGGTCAAAATGTATCATGCGACATTTTTCGTTCAGGCACCGGACGTTGAATTGTTCAAAAAGCCATTCCAGAAGTAGAATGCTTACAGCAATTTCGTTTTAAATCCCAGTAGGGAAGTTTTTTGAAGTCGAAAATGATCTATTCGCCAACTGTTGGTGTTATCGGGTGTTTGATGAGCCAATTTTTAAATTTTGATCGAAAACACGTCCTTTTATACGTATTTTTTGTTTAATCTTAATATTTCAGTATGTCGAATACGCCAAAATATTCTCTGAATCCGACAAAATATGAATAGAAAGATGCAGAAAAAAAGCTGAACACGGTGATATAAATAACTCATTTTGGCCAAGAATGACGTATTGTACATTTCTCCTTTCAAGCGTCGCTAATCTATTCATTGCGAAGTCATAATTTGATGGAATCGCTGGATTCGTCTCAATCCATGGCATTTCCACTTCGTATCCTCCATCTTCTTTTCTTCGCACAGTTTCTAGGAAATGACCAATAACATGCTCTTCAGTTTCCTTGGCAGTCTTCACCACAGACGGATCTTCAATTCCTAGAATATCAAGGCTCCACAGATTTGAATCTGTTATGTTACCCATAGAAGAAATATATTTTGAGCTGGAAGTGTGGTCAGTTACTTTACCAATGAGTGACCATCTAAGTTAAGTTTGAACTGCGACTAATCCAGAGCTAAGTTCATGTCTTTTTCCTGTTAGAAGTTTACTTGCGACATCGGCACCAGTAAGAACATCAATTTGTCCATCTTCAGTATCAGACAAAATGATTCCTAAGTTTTGTAACTCTTACATCCAAGGTCCCTCTTTTACCGATGCCACATCTTGACAAATGATGGGCTGGTTCAAAACATCAAAATTGCAAACGTAATCTCGATCCAAACTTCCTTAACGTCATTTGTAACAAGTATGTTCGATAGTATCACTCACAGAGCAACGAAACAATGAATGAATTAGTTGTTCTTGTCTGATGGGACAATAGTTCATCTCCATTGCTGTAGACTCAGTGATATAGGATCTCTGAGAGCCAGTATCTATGATAACTCTTGCATTTCGTATCTTATTCTTGCCTCTTAGTTTAGTGTTTGTAAGTGTTTGTAATAAGACTTCGGTAAAAGTGAGATTGGATAAATTTTTCGCTGTTACAGGAATTTCTTAATTGGGTTCAGAATTGTTTGGACAATAATGAAATGTCCGCTCAAACATTTATCACACCTCATTTTCATTCCACAGTTTCTTGCGATGTGACCAAATTTCAAAAAAAGATGACAGCATGCATTTTCCGGAAGTGTTTTCTTTCTGTTAGCAAGTGACCACTGCAGAGCTGTTTAACAATTTGCACTTGCAGAAAACGCATTTCAGAACATTTATTGTGTATAATATATCAAAAGCTGTCTGATTTGCAGTATTACGCATCTCTCTCTGCTTCTTTATACATATACTTCATACGACTCTGACTCTCAAATCCTGAAACCACCATTCTTCTTTCTTCTCTTCCGACTTCTTTCTGTAAAAATGCAATAAAATCCTTCAGACGATCCTTGAGACTAGAACCTTCGCTATAAGCAGCACTTCTTTGCCACACTCGAATCAATTCTTCTGATAGACAAGATTCAACTAATGAATATAACATAGCTGCACACGTATCAGGCGTTACACCCAGACTGTCCAATGGTTTCAATTGTGATCCCAATTTATCAAAAAACAAAGATAATTTGGTTTTTGTTTCAGGATTATTCAAAACTGATTTCAAAAGCACTCTGACATATATGTACTCCGATCAACAAATCTTCTCTACCAAACCATTCCTTCAAGCTGTAGATCACTTCACAATAATTATCACTTGTAGGTGGATAACTTTCTAAAAGTTGTCTAGCTCTTGAACTTGGGAGAGTGGATTGAATAAGGTGGGTATTGAAATTTGTCTCACATGTCCGAATCATCATGTCATTGTATTCTACTGAACTGACTCCAGAATGACAGCCAATTCTTCAAATCACCACCAAATTTGGTTAACTCTCAGATTATTCTCGTTTATTAATCTGAGGGTAAACTCATATTTGGAAGCTTCAATTCTTGTTTACAATCGGTAGTACTTCCTAGATGTACCTTTTGGTCCAATTTTAATTTGAATTCATAAAAATCTAGAGAAATTTCATCTGCTTTGCCTACCTCTTCATCAATTTTAATTTCAGATTCATCTGATGAGATCATCATATCCAACATTAGCTGATCTAGTTCATTAATAAGCGAAACCTTATCTTCTTACAGCCTCACCTGATTTTGCACCTTCAACACGTCATATCCCTCTTTGAAAATCATCTCATCTACCATAGTGAAAATCATGGTGATAGCTTCTTTATGAACCATCAATGTCTTCTTAGTTTTTTCCATAATCGATATAGAGGTCCTGTAACGGTCGCCAAATGTTACGTGTTGTGTACTTACCAAGTACCAAATCACGTTCGTATAAAGAACTTTTATCAGCTTTTATGGAGGAAAACGTCTCGACTTTCTACTGTTTTGATGACAATGCCATTATTACAAAATCAGGTAAGAAACTCGTTCAAATCTAATATTATAAAACTTTCAACACTCACTTTTGACAGGTTTATGACGAAATTCGCAATAAAAAATTCCGGCACTGCTGAAGAATGTTGTAATTGCCGATTTCCAATGCTCAGAGACCTATTTTTCGATGGTAATAGACAATTTGCACATCTCTTGGGAATTTGAAAAATATAAGGATCAGTTAGTACTGATGCCATTGATGTTCAAAAAATCAACCTACGACCTCTATCAATGTAGTAATCACCGATTAAAGAGCGCCAATCAACATCCATGACATCACAGAATATATTATCCATCTCCCTCTTGCGTATATGACTGTGATGACTCTCTCTGGAGAGAGCTTGATCAAGCTTCGCCCCGTTTTCAATCAAACAGTAAAATATGCGTTTTTTTTTATTTATCTAGTATATTTTTGGGTATTTTGGATTTTTTTTCGCTGATGACTTTGAAGTATTGTGTACAATACGTATGATGAATCATTTGAAAATGTAGGTATGCAAATTGTTCATCCAGGGGATTGTTATGAATGAACCGACATTGAAAGTATGCAAAGAAGTTGCAGAAGAAATCTGTGTGGACATTCCATTCCACTTTTATCCCATAGGGTATAACGATTGTTAAAACATCATTTTGATTCCTGTTCACTCACAAGGGACCAAGTAACACTGTTGAAACAGATTAACTTCTCCATTACTAGCGATTCAAAACAACAGAAGCAATTAGTGGATGTCGCGGATAGCAGCAGTTTTAATGGGTGATTGGAGACTTCATTTAATATATTGAACTTTTTTTACCTTGTTTGATATCATGATCGATCCCTTATTTTTGCCATTGTGGATATGAGGCCAACACGATTTTTTAAACGAAAATTATTGTCACATTGCTTTCGATTTAATGACTGGTGAAGGACTAGCCGATAGTGGAGGGAAAACTATGTTTTATGAATTAGATGGATTTGATTACCAGTGGTTTGTTGAATTTTTCAGGCGATTTTTCCATGTACAGAGTGATTCATTTTCAGCGACAGGGTGCCAGTTCTCGTAGACTATTCATCGTAGAGGATTGCGGCAAAAAAATTTATTACCAAAACGGCCAAGAGAAAAACCTGGAAAATATTTTCAAGTTTCTGGAATGGTCGCTAGGGGGCGTAACAACCAACACCAAGTAGAAAATTATTATTTTTATGGAATTTTTTCCAATGAAAATATTTCGATGAGCTCATTTTTGGATTATCTGACTATTTACCTATACTTTTTGTCTAAAACGTTTTTCTCTATCTATCATAATAAAGTGGTGAGGAAAGTTCAATTGTTTTATTAAACAAACGGAGATTTCTACCGTTTGGCTCTACCGATTTTAACGAACTTGGGCTCATATGAAAGAGAATAGTCTGCGCTATAAAATGCTCATTTGCTTTTCAATTTGTAACATTCGCCGTCGCCGCTAGATGGAGTTAACTGAAATGGTAGCATATTTTTGAGTTCTTTCCAAAAAATTCAAATGTGATGATATATCCATTTTCATATATTTTAAAAGGGGATACCTACATTTTTCTATAATTTTTTTTTTTAAATCATTGATTTTTTTGTTTTTTTTATAGGAAAATGTATCCCCTTTTGAAATATATAAAAATGAATATTCCATTACATTTGATTTTTTTGGAAAAAACTCAAAGACATGCTACCATTTCAGTTAACGCCAACTAGCTGCGACGGCGAAGGTCAAAAATTCAAAACCAAATAAGTTTTTTGAAGTGCAGATCATGCTCTTTCATATGAGCCCAAGTTCGTTCAAATCGGTCAAGCGAGACGGGAGAAATCTCCGTTTGTTTATCAAAACAATTGAACTTCCCCCACCACTTTATTATGATAGAATGCAAACCCACTAAATAGATGCCCCCATCATATTATTTGAATAATTTCCTACCACTTTCATGCAGGTAATTTTTTTATATCTTTTGAAATTAAAGAGTTACAGAGACTGCATCAGAAATCCGTCGAGGAATACCTTTGAAACAGCCCCTGTTAATTTGAATGAGTCAAAAAAATAGGAGTGCCTTACCAACGGTCGGAATTTTGAGCATTGGCACTAGTTTTTTTGTTTTCTTTTTGGTAAATTTAATTTTTTTTTTGATAGGAAATTATCCAAATTACACGATGGAGAAATGTATTCAATGGGTTTGCATTTGAAAATTTCGAAAAAACCGCAAATACAGGTTTGACTTTAACAATTCATGTTGTGTGGTCGTCTAACTTGATTCAAAACACACAATTTTGGTAATATGACATAACACTTGGACAATAAAATATCACAATCACTTGTTAAAACGTTAGGGGCAATTTAAACATTAAACGAGTTGAAATTGTGAAACAGATAATTAAAATAGTTAAAATAGTTTGGTTTGGTTTGATTTTACCGTCACAAACAAAATTGGTGTGAGCGGACTATTACTTTGCACAATTTTATGTTAGGTTAAAGAACACCAATATGAAATCTCACCGTGTCAGATCATGTAGAGCACAGTAAAAGGTACAACTATCTATGGCTACATCTGTGTGCAATAGGCGCAAATTCACTGACAGGGATGGAAACGGATTCTGCAGATTGCAGATTATACTGATGGAACCTCATGGTAGGCATGGTAGAATTTCTTTCTACCATGATGGTAGGGACAAGTGTTATTGATGAGCTCATCAACTCTTCCCAAGGCAGATGTTGAAAATTCAAACAAACACAGATACATAAAAAAAGGGGAAAAATTTTATCCAATTATTCCTCATCTGTGTGGCCCGGGTTGTTTGGTGTCAAACCCTGCTTGTGGATTTGTAGTAGGTAATTATAAATCACACTTAAATTTTGATAGTCGTTCTGATTATTTAGATTGTTTTCTGTCATCTTAATGTGAGCCATCTCCAAAAACAAAAGTTTGTGATAAACGTTGGACCTAGCTAACACCTTGACAACTTCAAAATCCGGTATATGGCAAGTCGTGATGTTGGGTCAATTCGCTCGTCTGGACTCTCCTTTTGCAATAACTCTTGTGCGAAGCAAGACGGGCAGAGAGTTTTTGTGAGGTTTGTCCAACATACAGCTCATTGCACACTCCACACGGAATGCTATGGACCACGTTTCTCATCTCTTTTGTGGCAAAGGGAGTTTCGTTCCCGTTGTTAAGTTGTCCTACTGTTTTCGTCTGTTTTGCATGAACTTTGCAACTTCATGATTTAGGGTGTAGATTTATTTAGGTGATAATTCTCCTAGATGGTGTAACAACCGGTGGGAAGCTCATTTGAGGATTTGGGACATCATCCGTTTGGAAATCATGTCGGGGCTAAAAAGGAACTTGTTTATCATCCTTGATGGGTAAGAATTTTTTTTTAATATCTGGGCCAGAACCGACAATGAGGTATTTCTTTTTGTAGGGTGGGTAAGGAGAACAGCCCTTCTCTTTAGTGCCATAATGAGGTTAATCTTCGTTTTGATAAGGTGATATGATTTAAAACTGATAAATCTATTAGAGACCACAGGCTTGCTGTACCAGACAATGAACAGTGATTGATCCACATTTCTATGTACCCTCATGTCCAAGAAAGGTAAGCTGTTATCCTCCCCCCTCTCAACAGTAAACTGAAGATGAGGATTGTGAAAATTGAAGATGTCCAATGTGGAGTCAACACTATCCGATGGTAAGGCAAGTATTAGATCATTTACGTAGCGTTTTAGAGTGTACAGGGTCTAAAACGCTTATGCCCAGTTTCTCAACATCAATATGACATCAATGACAACTTATGGATCCGATGAGGCAGGTGACATAATATCATTGAGGCTGGTTGTTTATCCAATCAATAAACTTATCGAATAGATATCTTGTGTTCAGAAACTGGAGGTTAAAAGCGTATCATTTTTCTAATCGGGGATGTACGATGCTTTATGGACCATTAGATAATGACAAATTTTGTTGACTGATTTTCTCTTTGCCGGAATTTCTAACAACAAAAATGATATCATTGTTAAGTTCAAAATTTGAAAATTTAGCGACCGAACGCCTGCTAGGTATACCAAAAATATCTTCTCAACATTTTCCGACTGGCAACTTTTTCTCAACAGCTGACCAGCCGGCGTATGGGGAGTTTTTGTCGAGTTCTTAATGATATTATAATTCATTTTGTTGATTGCTGTAAGCGAAAAAATTCAGCTGCAATCGCGTATTGTTTCAAAAGATGACGCCTTTATTTCGACAATCTAAGTTCGTCTAAACCTTATGGCACTGTCTTTTTTCAATTCTTAGTTTTTTATACAGTGCGAACGTGATGGTTGGAACAAATTCATTTAAAAATCAGGCATTTTTATTCTCGAAAAAACAGGGCACGTAATTTTTTAATTAAAGGCAACTAAATAAGAAATCTACATTTCGGAGCCATGGAACAAATTCATTTAAAAATCAATTTTGTCAAAAAAAAACCTTGTCAATTCTAGTTGAAGTATTAGACGTTCCATTTTTTTGGATTTGATTTTTTTTTTATTCACTTTTGATTGAGTAAGCAAAATTCAAATCCAGACAAAAAAATCAAGTCAATTATCAACTTTGTCACTGCTATCAATATGTTCAGAGTTTTACGAAGAACTCAAAAACACTCGCAAAAACATGAATAAAAAATAGGGGTTTCTAGTGGGTTTTCCAATAAGAGGTGTTATTTTGAATAGGCCGCTATTTCGGTAAATGTCACTTTTGAAGTTGTCATTTTTTGACAATTAGACAATGGAGGTTTTCTTGTACAAAAAATTTACATTTAAAACTCAAATATTTCGAAAACGCTTGTACTTGGGGTTCATACATCAAATCTGCCCAGAATTTCAGGTAGAATCCAAAAATGTGATAATATCCCAGCAAACACGTTTGGTCGGCAAGGTACAGGGTCATTCCGTATATATTGACCCATATGCTAGTGGCGTTATCTATGGAGATATGAAAGTTTTGGATATTCATCGGAAATTCACAAAAATCCTATAAAAAAAAATGACTATCGAAATGTCAATATTTTTCAAAAAGTAGCATTTTTTCAATGGAACCCCCTGTATATTATCATATTATGAAAGAGCTTATTTTTCTTATTTCAAAAATATATAGTTTGATGCCTTTCTGAAGAGCCTTTCAGAAGATAATCAAGTTTAAATATGTTCAAAAATTAATATCCACATGGCTGTTGCTATGGAAAAAATGATAGGATCGTGATAATATAGATTGAATCAATAGAAATGGAGCTCAAATGACTTAATCTTCTAGATGTTATTCCAAATATTCACAAATTGATAAATTGATGCAACTTTATCCATGGCAACCGGGATTTAATTACTAATTTGTACACATATTTAAACTTGAATATCTCCTGAACGACTCATCAGAAAGGTATCAAACTAAACTGCTGGTCACTCGAACTTATACATGCACATTTTTGGGTTAAATTCAAGGTCCAATATTTTTTGAAAGAATAGAGATGTTCGAATGCGGTTTGCGGATTTTTGAAGCTAGTTTCGTCCGGATTAAGCTGCATGAAATGGATCTCTCGTGAAATCAAAGAATTACGATATACAGAGTGATATACAGAAGTCAAGCATAAAATCAAAAATTTTGTGTGTATGCCATTTCAGTGATGATTGAATTCGGGCTATAAAATATGGTTTGTTGCAATGGTGATGTTAATATCTCGGAATGATTTTGTCAGTTTTTTTATTCAAGCCCGTTGTCATTAAATACGCTATCAAACATGAATCAATAAGCAAATGTTTAAAATGCTATAACTTTGCAATGAATAGACTGATTTGTACAGTTTTTGGAAAGCTTGCTATTTATTAATCAACAGAAAAAAAAATACTAAAGATAATGTATAAGGTATGTCGTAAGTATTTTAAAAATTATCGCTTATATTTTGTTGGTCCTCCTGCTACTCGTATAACTTCTTGGCATCGATTGGGTAGGGTATCCATAAGATTTCTGATACAATATTGTGGAATATTGTTCCACTCTTCACGTATGGCCTCACTCATCTCTTCTATCGTTTCGGGGGCTTGTTCACGCGATCTCACTTTAAGTTTCAAATGTGACCAAACATGTTCAATCACATTGAGATCCGGAGATTTGGCAGGCCAGTCCATTCTCTTGATATTTTGTCTAAGCAGAAAATCCTCGATTCTTCGCGCTCTGTGAGGCCTAGCGTTATCATCCATTAAAAGAAATTCGGGACCGTAATTCCTAGCAAACGGAACAACTATTGGAAGCAATATTTCCTCCTCATAAACGGCTGCATTAATAGTGCGGTTGGTGACAAAAAGTTCGGTTTTACCATTTCTCATGATACCACCCCACACTGTTACTCCTCCACCACCAAATGCCCCTTGAGGGGCCATATTTTCTTCCAAATATCGTTGATTTGGTTCTCTCCAAACCAGTAATCGGCCATAGGAGTGAATCAAATTGAATCTTGTTTCCTCGGTGAACAAACAATTACTCCACTCAGCTGATTTGCCCATGTCCGTCTGTTCGCTCGGTGATGTGGTAGCAAACGTGTACACTTTGCTTTTCGACGGGCTCTACGTTTCAAAAGGTTTCATTCTATAACTGACAGTTCTCATTTTCAACCAAATCATACATCAAGTTATTCCTGTTCAACGTCCTTCTCACTGTTCGGTCCGATACTCTCACTCCAGTTTGTCGTCTCAAAGAGTCATTCAGCATTCTGGAGCTCCATGATCTGTTTTGCCCGGTTTCTCGCAACAAAATTCTTTTGACTCTGCTGTTTATCCTTTTTGTATGTCCACTTACATGTCGATAATCGTGTGTACCCGTTGTTTCAAATTATGGATTGTTATTCTGCTGACGTTGTGAAATTGAGCGATATTTTTTTGATACTTCTTCGTTAAAAAGTCGGATGAAATTTTCTCCTTCCGCCACCGATAGGCGCCTCATTTCGATCAAAATGTACAAAAATCAATTGCGTTGAAATGTACCAAATGTTCAAAATAATGCAAACAGTATTCATTTCCAAAGCAACGGCATCAGTATTCAGATATTTTACACCGCCTTCTGGCCTTCTTTTCCTTCTTTTTGACAAAATCAACTTTTAAACTTGCAAAATGTACCATCTACAATGAATAAATTTGGCGTAAACGTGTGACTTTGATCATAACATAAATTGTAAATGGTAACATATGATTTCCATTTGGCATGGTGACATTTGACAGTCTCACTTCGAAATGAAATTGATTTGACACTTGACATGATACTGTTCGAAGGCTGTCCAAGAAAATATTCCTTCCTGAAGTTCTTGACATGTGCTTGAGCTTGACGTACACTGTTCAGTCTTCGTTAGTCTTGTCAAGTGAATCCACTATTAACATCTTTATTGTTATTGATCCAAAGGCGCCTTTTTCACCAATCACATCCCTGGATTTTGATTTTCTACCAATCAGCTTCCCCGAATTTTGATTTTCGGCCAATCCGAAAATGATCCTTCTGTCATTGCTATTCTAAAAATATTATTGGTCAAAAATTCCCATTCGCTATGTATTCAGCGGAGCCCTGCGCGCCGCCTAGTGGGGCCGCGGCGCGCCCGCGTACTCTAATGGGCCCCCCTGAATCTCACCTACAAGGGGCTATTACCATTTTACTCAAAGGGGTCCCCATACGGCTAAACCACCGTTGTACATAATTGAGGTAAGCTATCACGTATGGGGGCCTAGCTCTGCTTTGAAATGGGCCCCCTTTCTGACGCCGATGTATCTAAAGGGGTCTATCGCGTACATCATCGTTGAGCGATGTAAAGAAGCTGGGTTGTTTTGAAAGGGGCTATCAAATATACAAGCGTCGTTCCATCTAACGTGAAGGGGGTCTTTGTTTTGACGTGGGAGCAACGGTGTAGGCTTGCCGCAATCGTCACCCCCCTCTGACGTTGTATGTATTTGAAGGGGGCTATCACGTACATATCGTCGTCGTCGTCGGTGTAGAGAGGTTATGTTTCAAAAGGGGCTATCTAGTTTACAGTCCCCGTTTTATCTGAAGGGGGTGTTTGCCCCGGCGATGGCAGCTTGCCGCCGTCGCCGCTCCCCCCTGTCATTATACCTAAAAGGGGCAATTACGTTCCTCATCGTAGTTGTAAAAGGGGCTATCAAGTATACAGACGTCCTTTTATCTGAAGAGGGCGTTTGCCACGGCGTTGGCGGCTTGGTTGATTGACTTATTTTATTAAATTTGTTTATCCTTTGCGAGATATGTCAGGAGTTGGGAGATGTATTGGATAACTTCTTCTATCTTTATTAATGATCAAAAACGGGTCCAAAAATCTCACAGATTCCAAAAAATTCTTTATTTACTCAAACGACATGTTTCGGGGTCAACATCTTACACCCCATCTTCAGGTTCGTAGGTACATGGGCTGTGGAAGATAACTTACTAACTTACTCAACCAATTTGGTCCTAACTTTTTTTTTCCATCCTTTTCGAGATACCTCAGGAGTTGAGAGTTGTATTGGATAACTTCTTTTATCTTTCTCTATGATATGCATTAGATCTTTCGGCCTGAGACTTCTTGGTCAATTTTTTTTTTAACCTTTTTCGAGATACCTCAGGAGTTGGGAGTTGTATTGTATAACTTCTTTTTACTTTTTCTATGATATGGTTTAGAGCTTACGGCCTGATACTTCTCGGTCGAGTTTTTATTATTTTTTTATTTTTTCATCCTTTTCAAGATACCTCAGGAGTTGGGAGTTGTACTGTATAACTTCTTTTTACTTTTTCTATGATATGGATCAGAGCTTCCGGCCTGAGACTTCTTGGTCAATTTTTTTTTTTACCCATTTCGAGATACCTCAGGAGTTGGGAGTGGTATTGTATAACTTCTTTCTACTTTTTCTATGATATGGTTTAGAGCTTGCGGCCTGATACTTCTCGGTCGATTTTTATTTTTTTTTTTTATTTTTTAATCCTTTTCGAGATACCTCAGGAGTTGAGAGTTGTATTGGATAACTTCTTTTATCTTTTTTCAAGACATGGTTTACAGTTTCTCGCCTGATCCATCTTGGTCAATATTTTAGATTAACTTCTTGGCATTATTTCATAGCCCTTTCGTATATCAAATTCAGTTGGAATGTTTCGACTTTTTTATTAATTTTAACCAATTTGGTCCTTACTTTTTTTTTCCGTCCTTTTCGAGATACATCAGGTGTTGAGAGTTGTATTGGATAACTTCTTTTATCTTTCTCTATGATATGGTTTGGATTTGCCGGCCTGATACTTCTCGGTCAATTTTTTTTTTCTTTTACCTTTTCGAGATACCTCAGGAGTTGGGAGTTGTACTGTATAACTTCTTTTCACTTTTTCTATGATATGGTTTAGACCTTTCGGCCCGAGACTTCTCAGTCAATTTTTTTTTATCCTTTTCGAGATACCTCAGGAGTTGGGAGTTGTATTGGATAACTTCTTTTATCTTTCTCTATGATATGGTTTACAGTTTCTGGCCTGATCTTTCTCGGACAATTTTTTAGATGAACTTCTTGGCATAATTTCATAGCCTTTTCATATATCAAATTCAGTTGGGATGTTTCGACTTTTTTATTAATTCTAACCAATTTGGTCCTAACTTTTTTTTTCCATCCTTTTCGAGATACCTCAGGAGTCGAGAGTTGTATTGGATAACTTATTATATCTTTCTCTATGATATGGTTTGGAGCTTCCGGCCCGATACTTCTCGGTCAATTTTTTTTTATCCTTTTCGAGATACCTCAGGAGTTGGGAGTTGTATTGGATAACCTCTTTTATCTTTCTCTATGATATGGTTTAGAGCTTCCGGCCTGAGACTTCTCGGTCAATTTTTTTTTTAACCTTTTCGAGATACCTCAGGAGTTGGGAGTTGTATTGTATAACTTCTTTTGACTTTTTCTATGATATGATTTAGAGCTGCCGGCCTGATACTTCTCGGTCGATTTTTTATTTTTTTTTTGATTTTTTCATCCTTTTCGAGATACCTCAGGAGTTGGAAGTTGTATTGGATAACTTCTTTTATCTTTTTCTATGACATGGTTTACAGTTTCTTGCCTGATCTTTCTCGGTCAATTTTTTAGATAAACTTCTTGGCATGATTTCATAGCCTTTTCATATATCAAATTTAGTTGGAATGTTTCGAATTTTTTATTAATTTTAACCAATTTGGTCCTAACTTTTTTTTCCATCCTTTTCGAGATACCTCAGGAATTGGGAGTTGTATTGGATAACTTCTTTTATCTTTCTCTATGATATGGATTAGACCTTTCGGCCTGAGACTTCTCGATCAATTTTTTTTTTACCTTTTTCGAGATACCTCAGGAGTTGGGAGTTGTATTGTATAACTTCTTTTTACTTTTTCTATGATATGGTTTGGACCTTCCGGCCTGAGACTTCTCGGTCAATTTTTTATAATCCTTTTCGAGATACCTCAGGAGTTGGGAGTTGTATTGGATAACGCTTCTTGCCTGAGACTTCTTGGTCCATTTTTTTTTTCAACCTTTTTTGGGATACCTCAGGAGTTGGGAGTTGTATTGTATAACTTTTTTTTACTTTTTCTATGATATGGTTTAGAGCTTAGCTAGGCCTAATACTTGTCGGTCGATTTTTTATTTATTTTAAATTTTTTCATCCTTTTCGAGATACCTCAGGAGTTGGGAGTTGTACTGTATAACTTCTTTTCACTTTTTCTATGATATGGATTAGAGCTTCCGGCCTGAGACTTCTTGGTTATTTTTTTTTTTTTACCCATTTCGAGATACCTCAGGAGTTGAGAGTTGTATTGTATAACTTCTTTCTACTTCTTCTATGATATGGTTCAGAGCTTGCGGCCTGATACTTCTAGGTCGATTTTTGATTTTTTTTGATTTTTTAATCCTTTTCGAGATACCTCAGGAGTTGGGAGTTGTATTGGATAACTTCTTTTATCTTTTTCTATGACATGGTTCACAGTTTCTGGCCTGATCTTTCTTGGTCAATATTTTAGATAAACTTCTTGGCATTATTTCATAGCCTTTTCATATATCAAATTCAGTTGGAATGTTTCGACTTTTTTATTAATTTTAACCAATTTGGTCCTTACTTTTTTTTCCATCCTTTTCGAGATACCTCAGGAGTTGAGAGTTGTATTGGATAACTTCTTTGATCTTTCTCTATGATATGGTTTGGATTTGACGGCCTGATACTTCTCGGTCAATTTTTTTTTCTTTTACATTTTTCGAGATACCTCAGGAGTTGGGAGTTGTATTGGATAACTTCTTTTATCTTTTTCTATGATATGGTTTAGAGCTTCCGGCCTGATACTTCTCGGTCAATTTTTTTTTGTTTTATCCTCTTCGAGATACCTCAGGAGTTGGGAGTTGTATTGGATAACCTCTTTTATCTTTCTCTATGACATGGTTTAGAGCTTTTGGCCTGATACATCTCGGTCATTTTTTTTTGTTTTTATCCTTTTCGAGATACCTCAGGAGTTGGGAGTTGTATTGGATAACTTCTTTTATCTTTTTCTATGATGTGGTTTAGAGTTTTTGGCCTGATACTTCCCGGTCAATTTCTTTTGTTTCCTCCTTCACCATTCAATCTTGAACATCTGTTTAGAATACATCGATTGGGTTAGTTTGGGTTGAGCATGATACACTTGAAAAAATATGCAGCAGCTCGTCGGTTAGCACATGGTTATCATTTCAATGATTATTGTGAATCATAATTTATGTGCTGTTTTTGGGTATTATGAGGATTGAGTTTTGGTTAGTTTGGGTTAGGCATGATATACTTTAAAAAAATAAAGCGATTCCTCGGTTAGCACTTGGTTGTCATTTCAATTATTATTGTTAATCATAATTTATGTGCTGTGTATGGGTATTATGATAATTAAGTTTTGGTTAGTTTGGGTTAGGCAAGAAATACTTTGAAAAATATGCAGCGGTTCGTCGCTAAGCACTTGGTTACCATTTCAATTACTAGTGTAAGTCATAATTTATGTGCTGTGTATGGGTATTATGAGGATCAAGTTTTGGTTAGTTTGAGTTAGGCATGATATACTTAAAAAAAATATGCAGTGATTCGTCGGTTAGCACCTGGTTACCATTTCAATTACTATTGTAAGTCATGATTTATGTGCTGTGTATGGGTATTATGAGGATCAAGTTTTGGTAATTTTGGGTTAGGCAAGATATACTTTGAAAAATATGCTGTGGTTCGTCGGTTAGCACTTGGTTATCATTTCAATTATTATTGTAAATCATAATTTCATGTGCTGTGTATGGGCATTATAAGGATCAAGTTTTGGTTAGTTTGGGTTAGGCAAGATATACTTTAAAAAATGTGCAGCGATTCGTCGGTTAGCAACAGGTTAACATTTCAATTATCATTGTAAATCATAATTTATGTGTTTTGTATAACTTCTTTCTACTTTTTCTATGATATGGTTTAGAGCTTGCGGCCTGATACTTCTCGGTCGATTTTTATTTTTTTTTTTATTTTTTAATCCTTTTCGAGATACCTCAGGAGTTGAGAGTTGTATTGGATAACTTCTTTTATCTTTTTTCAAGACATGGTTTACAGTTTCTCGCCTGATCCATCTTGGTCAATATTTTAGATTAACTTCTTGGCATTATTTCATAGCCCTTTCGTATATCAAATTCAGTTGGAATGTTTCGACTTTTTTATTAATTTTAACCAATTTGGTCCTTACTTTTTTTTTCCGTCCTTTTCGAGATACCTCAGGAGTTGAGAGTTGTATTGGATAACTTCTTTTATCTTTCTCTATGATATGGTTTGGATTTGCCGGCCTGATACTTCTCGGTCAATTTTTTTTTTCTTTTACCTTTTCGAGATACCTCAGGAGTTGGGAGTTGTACTGTATAACTTCTTTTCACTTTTTCTATGATATGGTTTAGACCTTTCGGCCCGAGACTTCTCAGTCAATTTTTTTTTATCCTTTTCGAGATACCTCAGGAGTTGGGAGTTGTATTGGATAACTTCTTTTATCTTTCTCTATGATATGGTTTACAGTTTCTGGCCTGATCTTTCTCGGACAATTTTTTAGATGAACTTCTTGGCATAATTTCATAGCCTTTTCATATATCAAATTCAGTTGGGATGTTTCGACTTTTTTATTAATTCTAACCAATTTGGTCCTAACTTTTTTTTTCCATCCTTTTCGAGATACCTCAGGAGTCGAGAGTTGTATTGGATAACTTATTATATCTTTCTCTATGATATGGTTTGGAGCTTCCGGCCCGATACTTCTCGGTCAATTTTTTTTTATCCTTTTCGAGATACCTCAGGAGTTGGGAGTTGTATTGGATAACCTCTTTTATCTTTCTCTATGATATGGTTTAGAGCTTCCGGCCTGAGACTTCTCGGTCAATTTTTTTTTTAACCTTTTCGAGATACCTCAGGAGTTGGGAGTTGTATTGTATAACTTCTTTTGACTTTTTCTATGATATGATTTAGAGCTGCCGGCCTGATACTTCTCGGTCGATTTTTTATTTTTTTTTTGATTTTTTCATCCTTTTCGAGATACCTCAGGAGTTGGAAGTTGTATTGGATAACTTCTTTTATCTTTTTCTATGACATGGTTTACAGTTTCTTGCCTGATCTTTCTCGGTCAATTTTTTAGATAAACTTCTTGGCATGATTTCATAGCCTTTTCATATATCAAATTTAGTTGGAATGTTTCGAATTTTTTATTAATTTTAACCAATTTGGTCCTAACTTTTTTTTCCATCCTTTTCGAGATACCTCAGGAATTGGGAGTTGTATTGGATAACTTCTTTTATCTTTCTCTATGATATGGATTAGACCTTTCGGCCTGAGACTTCTCGGTCAATTTTTTTTTTACCTTTTTCGAGATACCTCAGGAGTTGGGAGTTGTATTGTATAACTTCTTTTTACTTTTTCTATGATATGGTTTGGACCTTCCGGCCTGAGACTTCTCGGTCAATTTTTTATAATCCTTTTCGAGATACCTCAGGAGTTGGGAGTTGTATTGGATAACGCTTCTTGCCTGAGACTTCTTGGTCCATTTTTTTTTTCAACCTTTTTTGGGATACCTCAGGAGTTGGGAGTTGTATTGTATAACTTTTTTTAACTTTTTCTATGATATGGTTTAGAGCTTAGCTAGGCCTAATACTTGTCGGTCGATTTTTTATTTATTTTAAATTTTTTCATCCTTTTCGAGATACCTCAGGAGTTGGGAGTTGTACTGTATAACTTCTTTTCACTTTTTCTATGATATGGATTAGAGCTTCCGGCCTGAGACTTCTTGGTTATTTTTTTTTTTTTACCCATTTCGAGATACCTCAGGAGTTGAGAGTTGTATTGTATAACTTCTTTCTACTTCTTCTATGATATGGTTCAGAGCTTGCGGCCTGATACTTCTAGGTCGATTTTTGATTTTTTTTGATTTTTTAATCCTTTTCGAGATACCTCAGGAGTTGGGAGTTGTATTGGATAACTTCTTTTATCTTTTTCTATGACATGGTTTACAGTTTCTGGCCTGATCTTTCTTGGTCAATATTTTAGATAAACTTCTTGGCATTATTTCATAGCCTTTTCATATATCAAATTCAGTTGGAATGTTTCGACTTTTTTATTAATTTTAACCAATTTGGTCCTTACTTTTTTTTCCATCCTTTTCGAGATACCTCAGGAGTTGAGAGTTGTATTGGATAACTTCTTTGATCTTTCTCTATGATATGGTTTGGATTTGACGGCCTGATACTTCTCGGTCAATTTTTTTTTCTTTTACATTTTTCGAGATACCTCAGGAGTTGGGAGTTGTATTGGATAACTTCTTTTATCTTTTTCTATGATATGGTTTAGAGCTTCCGGCCTGATACTTCTCGGTCAATTTTTTTTTGTTTTATCCTCTTCGAGATACCTCAGGAGTTGGGAGTTGTATTGGATAACCTCTTTTATCTTTCTCTATGACATGGTTTAGAGCTTTTGGCCTGATACTTCTCGGTCATTTTTTTTTGTTTTTATCCTTTTCGAGATACCTCAGGAGTTGGGAGTTGTATTGGATAACTTCTTTTATCTTTTTCTATGATGTGGTTTAGAGTTTTTGGCCTGATACTTCCCGGTCAATTTCTTTTGTTTCCTCCTTCACCATTCAATCTTGAACATCTGTTTAGAATACATCGATTGGGTTAGTTTGGGTTGAGCATGATACACTTGAAAAAATATGCAGCAGCTCGTCGGTTAGCACATGGTTATCATTTCAATGATTATTGTGAATCATAATTTATGTGCTGTTTTTGGGTATTATGAGGATTGAGTTTTGGTTAGTTTGGGTTAGGCATGATATACTTTAAAAAAATAAAGCGATTCCTCGGTTAGCACTTGGTTGTCATTTCAATTATTATTGTTAATCATAATTTATGTGCTGTGTATGGGTATTATGATAATTAAGTTTTGGTTAGTTTGGGTTAGGCAAGAAATACTTTGAAAAATATGCAGCGGTTCGTCGCTAAGCACTTGGTTACCATTTCAATTACTAGTGTAAGTCATAATTTATGTGCTGTGTATGGGTATTATGAGGATCAAGTTTTGGTTAGTTTGAGTTAGGCATGATATACTTAAAAAAATATGCAGTGATTCGTCGGTTAGCACCTGGTTACCATTTCAATTACTATTGTAAGTCATGATTTATGTGCTGTGTATGGGTATTATGAGGATCAAGTTTTGGTAATTTTGGGTTAGGCAAGATATACTTTGAAAAATATGCTGTGGTTCGTCGGTTAGCACTTGGTTATCATTTCAATTATTATTGTAAATCATAATTTCATGTGCTGTGTATGGGCATTATAAGGATCAAGTTTTGGTTAGTTTGGGTTAGGCAAGATATACTTTAAAAAATGTGCAGCGATTCGTCGGTTAGCAACAGGTTAACATTTCAATTATCATTGTAAATCATAATTTATGTGTTTTGTATAACTTCTTTCTACTTTTTCTATGATATGGTTTAGAGCTTGCGGCCTGATACTTCTCGGTCGATTTTTATTTTTTTTTTTTATTTTTTAATCCTTTTCGAGATACCTCAGGAGTTGAGAGTTGTATTGGATAACTTCTTTTATCTTTTTTCAAGACATGGTTTACAGTTTCTCGCCTGATCCATCTTGGTCAATATTTTAGATTAACTTCTTGGCATTATTTCATAGCCCTTTCGTATATCAAATTCAGTTGGAATGTTTCGACTTTTTTATTAATTTTAACCAATTTGGTCCTTACTTTTTTTTCCGTCCTTTTCGAGATACCTCAGGAGTTGAGAGTTGTATTGGATAACTTCTTTTATCTTTCTCTATGATATGGTTTGGATTTGCCGGCCTGATACTTCTCGGTCAATTTTTTTTTTCTTTTACCTTTTCGAGATACCTCAGGAGTTGGGAGTTGTACTGTATAACTTCTTTTCACTTTTTCTATGATATGGTTTAGACCTTTCGGCCCGAGACTTCTCAGTCAATTTTTTTTTATCCTTTTCGAGATACCTCAGGAGTTGGGAGTTGTATTGGATAACTTCTTTTATCTTTCTCTATGATATGGTTTACAGTTTCTGGCCTGATCTTTCTCGGACAATTTTTTAGATGAACTTCTTGGCATAATTTCATAGCCTTTTCATATATCAAATTCAGTTGGGATGTTTCGACTTTTTTATTAATTCTAACCAATTTGGTCCTAACTTTTTTTTTCCATCCTTTTCGAGATACCTCAGGAGTCGAGAGTTGTATTGGATAACTTATTATATCTTTCTCTATGATATGGTTTGGAGCTTCCGGCCCGATACTTCTCGGTCAATTTTTTTTTATCCTTTTCGAGATACCTCAGGAGTTGGGAGTTGTATTGGATAACCTCTTTTATCTTTCTCTATGATATGGTTTAGAGCTTCCGGCCTGAGACTTCTCGGTCAATTTTTTTTTTAACCTTTTCGAGATACCTCAGGAGTTGGGAGTTGTATTGTATAACTTCTTTTGACTTTTTCTATGATATGATTTAGAGCTGCCGGCCTGATACTTCTCGGTCGATTTTTTATTTTTTTTTTGATTTTTTCATCCTTTTCGAGATACCTCAGGAGTTGGAAGTTGTATTGGATAACTTCTTTTATCTTTTTCTATGACATGGTTTACAGTTTCTTGCCTGATCTTTCTCGGTCAATTTTTTAGATAAACTTCTTGGCATGATTTCATAGCCTTTTCATATATCAAATTTAGTTGGAATGTTTCGAATTTTTTATTAATTTTAACCAATTTGGTCCTAACTTTTTTTTCCATCCTTTTCGAGATACCTCAGGAATTGGGAGTTGTATTGGATAACTTCTTTTATCTTTCTCTATGATATGGATTAGACCTTTCGGCCTGAGACTTCTCGGTCAATTTTTTTTTTACCTTTTTCGAGATACCTCAGGAGTTGGGAGTTGTATTGTATAACTTCTTTTTACTTTTTCTATGATATGGTTTGGACCTTCCGGCCTGAGACTTCTCGGTCAATTTTTTATAATCCTTTTCGAGATACCTCAGGAGTTGGGAGTTGTATTGGATAACGCTTCTTGCCTGAGACTTCTTGGTCCATTTTTTTTTTCAACCTTTTTTGGGATACCTCAGGAGTTGGGAGTTGTATTGTATAACTTTTTTTTACTTTTTCTATGATATGGTTTAGAGCTTAGCTAGGCCTAATACTTGTCGGTCGATTTTTTATTTATTTTAAATTTTTTCATCCTTTTCGAGATACCTCAGGAGTTGGGAGTTGTACTGTATAACTTCTTTTCACTTTTTCTATGATATGGATTAGAGCTTCCGGCCTGAGACTTCTTGGTTATTTTTTTTTTTTTACCCATTTCGAGATACCTCAGGAGTTGAGAGTTGTATTGTATAACTTCTTTCTACTTCTTCTATGATATGGTTCAGAGCTTGCGGCCTGATACTTCTAGGTCGATTTTTGATTTTTTTTGATTTTTTAATCCTTTTCGAGATACCTCAGGAGTTGGGAGTTGTATTGGATAACTTCTTTTATCTTTTTCTATGACATGGTTTACAGTTTCTGGCCTGATCTTTCTTGGTCAATATTTTAGATAAACTTCTTGGCATTATTTCATAGCCTTTTCATATATCAAATTCAGTTGGAATGTTTCGACTTTTTTATTAATTTTAACCAATTTGGTCCTTACTTTTTTTCCATCCTTTTCGAGATACCTCAGGAGTTGAGAGTTGTATTGGATAACTTCTTTGATCTTTCTCTATGATATGGTTTGGATTTGACGGCCTGATACTTCTCGGTCAATTTTTTTTTCTTTTACATTTTTCGAGATACCTCAGGAGTTGGGAGTTGTATTGGATAACTTCTTTTATCTTTTTCTATGATATGGTTTAGAGCTTCCGGCCTGATACTTCTCGGTCAATTTTTTTTTGTTTTATCCTCTTCGAGATACCTCAGGAGTTGGGAGTTGTATTGGATAACCTCTTTTATCTTTCTCTATGACATGGTTTAGAGCTTTTGGCCTGATACTTCTCGGTCATTTTTTTTTGTTTTTATCCTTTTCGAGATACCTCAGGAGTTGGGAGTTGTATTGGATAACTTCTTTTATCTTTTTCTATGATGTGGTTTAGAGTTTTTGGCCTGATACTTCCCGGTCAATTTCTTTTGTTTCCTCCTTCACCATTCAATCTTGAACATCTGTTTAGAATACATCGATTGGGTTAGTTTGGGTTGAGCATGATACACTTGAAAAAATATGCAGCAGCTCGTCGGTTAGCACATGGTTATCATTTCAATGATTATTGTGAATCATAATTTATGTGCTGTTTTTGGGTATTATGAGGATTGAGTTTTGGTTAGTTTGGGTTAGGCATGATATACTTTAAAAAAATAAAGCGATTCCTCGGTTAGCACTTGGTTGTCATTTCAATTATTATTGTTAATCATAATTTATGTGCTGTGTATGGGTATTATGATAATTAAGTTTTGGTTAGTTTGGGTTAGGCAAGAAATACTTTGAAAAATATGCAGCGGTTCGTCGCTAAGCACTTGGTTACCATTTCAATTACTAGTGTAAGTCATAATTTATGTGCTGTGTATGGGTATTATGAGGATCAAGTTTTGGTTAGTTTGAGTTAGGCATGATATACTTAAAAAAATATGCAGTGATTCGTCGGTTAGCACCTGGTTACCATTTCAATTACTAGTGTAAGTCATAATTTATGTGCTGTGTATGGGTATTATGAGGATCAAGTTTTGGTTAGTTTGAGTTAGGCATGATATACTTAAAAAAATATGCAGTGATTCGTCGGTTAGCACCTGGTTACCATTTCAATTACTATTGTAAGTCATGATTTATGTGCTGTGTATGGGTATTATGAGGATCAAGTTTTGGTAATTTTGGGTTAGGCAAGATATACTTTGAAAAATATGCTGTGGTTCGTCGGTTAGCACTTGGTTATCATTTCAATTATTATTGTAAATCATAATTTCATGTGCTGTGTATGGGCATTATAAGGATCAAGTTTTGGTTAGTTTGGGTTAGGCAAGATATACTTTAAAAAATGTGCAGCGATTCGTCGGTTAGCAACAGGTTAACATTTCAATTATCATTGTAAATCATAATTTATGTGTTTTGTATGGGTTACGGGCTTGAATCCAAAAACTGACAAAATCATCCCGAGATATTAACATCACCATAGCAACAAACCATATTTTATAGCCTGAATTCAAGTATCACCGAAATGGCATACCCACAAAATTTTTGATTTTATGCATGACTTCATGAAACACTCTGTATATCGTAATTCTTTGCTTTCACGAGAGATCCATTACATGCATCTTAATCCGGACAAAACTAGCTTCAAGAATCCGCAAACCGCATCCGGATATCTCTATTCTTTCAAAAAATATTGGACCTTGAATTTTACCCAAAAATGTGCATGTATAAGTTCGAGTGTCCAGCAGTTTATATATTTTTAAAATCAAGAAAATAAGCTCTCTCATAATATATGATAATATACAGGGGATTCCATTTCAAAATATGCTACTTTTCAAAAAATATTGACATTTCGATAGTCTTTTGTTTTTTTTATAGGATTTTTGAAAAGTTCAGATGAATATCTAAAACTTTCATATTTACAAATTTTTTATATCTTTATTGATAAAGCCGCTAACATGGGGATATATACGGAATGACCCTGTACATATTTAATGATGGTATCATGATGGCAAATTATTCCTGTGCATTATTTGCAAAATATCACCTAACAACTGCAAACATGCATTGTTTGCCAAATAAAAAAAAGGTATTGGCGATTGAGTTCTATAAGGCTTCAGAGAAGAAAAGCTTTAAAAATAATGACATCATCATCAAATGATGAATGATTTCTGGACGTATGTCTCAGAAGTTTACTGTTCCGCTATCTTTGTCGAATTATATTCTGTTTCAGTCGCCGCGTGTTTGGCTGTTGCCTATTCAGGCAAACCTTTATGAATATTATCATTATGAGAATTTCTTTGTTTTCGAAATTGATTGATGAGACATGATACAATGAAAATCAAGAAGGAATTAGAATTGTACATTTTTCGAGTAGGTGCATCAAGGATCAAGGTTAACTTTTCCTTATTAACGCATAATGAGACACATTGAAAAACCATTCTTTCGTGTAAATAAACCAATGTTGAACAGCGCTGATAGTGTCTTATGATGATATTATTTCATATCATAAATAATGTCAAACATTTTTGTGCTATACAAAGATTAATTACAAACATTCATTCAATAATGATTTTGGCTTCATTAAATATAGGGTATACATAATTTGGTATACGGCAACGCTGCATTTGAAAAGCACCTTTTTCATTGGCGTCGCTAGGAGGGGGGGCAGGGGGAGGCAGGGGACGTCAGGCCACCCCTGATGTACCTCCGGCCCCCCCTGAAAGATTCGTCAACTTTTTGGAGCTGCGAGTATTCTGCCCAATGATCTAATAACTATTGATTCTGCCTATTTTGAGTGCGACGTACAGAAGGTCTTCTTCTAGATATGGTTACCACATTTTTTCTTGAATATTTCGTCACACCGTATCAGAAAATTCTCGCTCAGCTTACACGCAAATTTAAATAAAAAATCACTTGATTGGCAATCTAAGATTCATTCAAGTGACTGTTAACTCATATATATATTATCTGAAACCCTTTTACCATACAATGGTGTAGGGCGATTATCTTATTATAAGTTTCTCACAAATTTCTTTCCACTTGTTTCAATTTTTCTTGCATCTTCCCAAGTTTTTCCTTTGTTCTCAGTATCTCCTATAACTGTGTCCCATGTTCTTCGCGGTCTTCCTTTCTTCATGTTTTTCAATATTTTTGTTTCCCCTTTCCTCTAACTGTCCTAGTCTCCTCCATTCTCTGTAGGTGGCCCCACCAACCCAGTTGTCTTTTTCTATGTACTGTAATGTTGATTGTATTTGTAGGTCTTCTCTTATTTTTGTGTTTCTCAATCTGTCCCTCTTGGTTACTTCCTTCACTCTTCTCAGGTATTCCATTTCTACTGCTTGTATTCTACTTTTCTGGCGTTCTATAAGGACCCATGTTTAACTGTTAACTTAAGAAATTAATCAAAGTAGTGCTCATATGCCTGATCTTCTTATTTGTTACCTGAGAAAGAGCCTATTAGTAAATGATAGAACCTGTTGAAATTAAACGTTTCGGAAGTGAGTCTGCTTCCGTCACCAGACGAACCTGAAAATTTGAGTTTGCACTATTTTTTTTTCTTTTTAGGTTCCACCAACGACTGAACTAGACTCGTTTCCGAAACGTTTGATATTATGTAATGGGTGTTATTATTTACTATAAAAGAAGGTCAGGTATATGAGCACTGATTGATTTTTTGAGTAGACAATTGAACATCAGTCACTTGAATGGATTTTGGATTTCTAATTATATCTATATTCGCGTTCAAGCAACGTGAGAATTATTCCCGGATGTTTTTTAAAAGGGGTGGTGAAATACCCCATAAAAACTTGGTAGATTTTCTTTTGTCATGAGGCGGATATTTAATTGGTTGAGAACGACCCTGACTCAAGAAAGATATTCAAATTTGTCTTTGTTTTAGATAGAAAAAGATGTTGATAGCGACTTGAAGAGTGATGGGGTTTCGCGCGTAAAAAACTCAACTTTTCTTGTTGATGATCAGTACCAACCTACTTTTTATAATAATTCCTGTTTATCAATTGAAATGAATTAATGCTATTTTGAAGTATCACAGCCACTATTGTATAAAGCGTCCCCATTGCACTATTCCTTACAACTTGGTGTCTAATATTTCAAGGGACAGTCGCGAATATTGAAGAAATTTCTCGTGTCCTGAGTCCCGAAGCATAACTGAATTATTAATAACAAATATAAAGTAACATATAACATAGACAAAGGTTGTTATCTATATTGCGACAACAAAACCATTGCTGTTAAAGTTTTCATTCAAATGGGCGCACCCCGCGCCTGAGTGGTCAGCAATTTCCTTTTCACAAACCTTGTCCAAATGTCAAAACGTCAAAAAATCGCGCACGGACAATTCAAATCTGAGAAGATATGAATTTCCGGCGATTCGCTGGCGATATGAACTCAGCACTTAGTGGTAAATAGAACGGAACTTCCACTACTGAAAATGAAGGGATTTTAATTATAAAGAAAGGGAAATTCCAACAAAAAAATTTCGCCTGTAGCGTTACACTTTTTTCATATCCCAATTTAAAAAAAAACTGGCAAAAACACGTGTCCCTCCCTGAAAACTGAAGCTAGCTACGCCGATGACCTTTTTTCAGGTATCGATTTTGAAGGTAGTGCGGTGATGCCAATCAAATTACTACTTGAAAACTAATTGTTTTATTTTGTTGGTTGTGAAGTGTTATATTGTGACTTTATTAGTGCAAAATGATTACGAGTGTGCTTGGTGTGTCAAAAACTGGATCATTCAGTTTCAGAAATCACCTTTCACAGTCAAGTGTCAAATTCGCATTGAGCATTGACTGTATCCCTCTCCAGTGGTGAAGGGATCATATTTCATTCATGAAAATGAGTGATTTTTCAATTTTTGGGAAGTTTCGAGATTTGTTTTTATTCGTAAATAATAACAAAAAAAACGGATTTGGAAAAATAGTAATTGTAAGCGTAAGGATTCCTGAATGGTAGTTTTTAATGCAATAGGAACCGATTGTGTAGCTTGACAATTATTGATATCCAGTTCTCAAACAAGTACAGATATTCATATTATTTGAGTATTCCATTATTCCAAACCCGGTCTAGATGTGTTATTTATTGGATACTGCCACAACTTTCTCTTATTTTCGCTTTCTTATCACAATCGTGAGGCTGAAGTCTCAGATAAAAATGCTTACTTTTACAATTATTCTTGCAAGACCTGCGGAAATAAAACAATGAAGAATAATACTCAAAATAGAAGACGATCATGTTCTATATGTTGTTCATCTTACAAGCTCTCTTGATTATGGTAAATATTAATTTTCCAAAATTATTAGTGTTTTTGAGTGCTCTAAAACGTTGTTTATTGTACAGGGTCTTCTCTTTATATTATATTATTGACACCCCTTTATTTTTTTTATTTAACGTTTCTTAAGAACTTTTCTCAAATAAGTTGATTTAAAAAATATTTCTCATTGAGGATTCATCATGAGACCAGTAAAAAAAGAGACATCTGTTTCATAGACCGAACAAGGAGCAACAACACAAAGACAATCTTATTTAGAAACAAGTAGATTAGGCCGTTGAGAATGTTACTTTTTTATTTCTGTTTAAACTATCAACATAATGGGGAACTTCATAATTCGACCAACATGCAAAAAAAACTTCTTTCTTTTTCATGGACTCTCGAATCTAGCAATAGAACAAAATTCATGCAAGTTCCCTATTATGTAGTAGTATTGTCTGTCTTCAAGACTAGTTTAAAAAATCTTTTTTTGTACAACCCACACGCAAAGTCCACTTTTCAATGCATGCGAAGCAGGCGGAAAGTCGCTGATGCGGGCGCAAAAGTCGGTCGCTTAGCAACGGTTCCCTGGATCCCAACGCCTCTGAATCTTATAACCACGTGACAGTCTAACATGCTAAAAGGAACTTATCACGTGACAATCTCGGTGACAATGAATGCGCACCATAAAAGAATACAGGAACACACCTATTGTGACCATGAATACCATGATTGACAGTCGTCACTCGTCAGTTGTCTGACTTGTCAGCAGTGTAGTGCAGTGTGCAGAAAATTTATTCTTAACCAACTACACGAGTCCCACCGCTCAACGAGTCCTCGCCATTAACGTTTTCGCATTTCATCGAGCAACGGTCGGAAGTTTATGTCGTTATTGTCTTCGCAATGGACTCTTATTCATTTCACTGATTTATACCTTTTATCTAATCAATTTTTTCCAGCCATGATGCGTAATGGAATCATACATTGTCATGTGCTTGAAAAAAAATTGTTGTAATCAATAATCCTAATTCTTGAGTTTTTTTAATTATAGTATATACATGACAGTATATGCCAACTCTCACAATATATTCATGATAAAATATTGCATAGAATGTGCTAATTTGTTTTGATAATATTTTGAAACTCTTATTATTTCATCTTTCAACCAGCTTTCAAAGTTAGTCGGTTGATTATCCACAAAACGGTTATATTATTATCATCATATTGATTCTAGTTTCATATTCATTATTTTATGTAGTTTTTCACGTTCTGATGCTTATAAGAAACATGAACTAACCTTCCCATAGACAAAATTCCGTTTCTCATTATTTTTTAAAACATAAAAAAACGATTTCACGGGATATGGAATGAATGAACGTACCTACCTATTTTTCCCGGTTGATTTTGAGTTTGGTTCAATTTTGGAAATTTTTTGTTTGTCAAAAATGGGTCGCCTGACAAATCTTCAAAAATAATCTTTCCGTTTTCCGACCATGCATTGGTGATTTTGTAACGGGAATAAATTTTTGTCAAATTTGAAAATGTTGCTCCTTTATATTGGTTCTGTTATTAAACCTATTATATTATATTAATGAAACACCCTGTTTCATTATCATTGCGAAAAAAAAACCAGATGTTTCCCCGCTTTGAAATAAGAACAAAACAAACATTCTATACAAATACTATTTTTGTAATTGATGTTGGTTGTTACGCCCCCTAGCGGCCATTTCAGAAACTTGAAAATATTTTTCAGGTTTTTCTCTTGGCCGTTTTAGTAATAGAATTCTTTGCCGCAAGCCTCTAAGATGAATAGTTGTTCAGATACAGTACCTCGCGCATTTTTAGTTGCTTACCCTGTACACGATATAATTATGTATTGAAGTATCACAGGGAAACACCGTTTTATGAAATTTTATCATTTTCCGTTCCACATTTCAACTTTGAATTCAAAAATCATATTAGGTAAGCATAGGGTAAGCAAAAAGCACTGTTCTTACAATTATGGTGAATGGTATGAAACGTGCCGCTATAGGGGCAACATCTGAACCTAAATACCAGTATGCGGTATCTTTTATTCATTCAACAAATGATTAGTAACTGAGATAACTAACACTAACACCACACTTAATTATTATTAAAATATTTGAGACGCTGCGGCTATATAAACACTAACCTCAAATCTCAAATTAACACACTCATGGTCTTGCATTTATAGAAGGTATAACTCGACAGCAGACAAAAAGCTCAAAACATCAAAAGTTCAAACAGTTTAAACTTGAGTTTAGGAATAAAAACGAATCACAACTTCACAGTACGCAAACGTAATTCCCCAGGACTCGTTGAGCGGTGGGACTCGTGTAGTTGGTTGAGAATAAAATGCCTGCGTGCAGTGTATCGGATCGACTATTTATTTTTGATTTTCATAATTATTCGAATGATTACAAACTGGTTGTATAAAAAGCACTGTTTGCATCACGGACGAAAGATGATTTTGACTCGGCTAATATCTGCCCTCCCTTCGCTCGTGCTGCTACTTATACCCTCGTCAAAATCATCTACTTTACGCCCTTGATACAAAATGTACTATTCTTTGCTCTGCTTGCGGAAAAATAAAATTTTCATTTTTTAAAGGAATGAGTACATTCTTATATCTATTAAGTTTATGATTGTGTGATAAAACAATGCAAAAATGTGTGTACTGATGAAGCAATGCAAAAAATTTGAATTCGAAATAGAATTGTTTTATTTGAATAAGCTAGTCAGAAACCTTAAAAATACCGGAGGCTGTGAAGACCAAATTTCCAGTAAAATTCCGAAAAAACGTATTCTCAATGATTGGAAACAGATTTTTGGATGTAATAAATACCTCATTGACCTATGGAGCCTTTCCTCAGGAATAGAAATGTTCATTGATAACGTCAATCCAGAAGATTGCAAACAGTCTCAAGGTGGAGGACTTTCGACCAATAAATAACTTACCCTCGTACGAAAAATTATTAGAAATCAGCGTGAAGGAACAACTTGAGGAGTATTGTGAGGAAAACCAATTGATAAACGAGGGACAGTCAGGGTTCAGAAATGGTCATTCTTGTGAATCAGTTATACCGGAAGTATGCAATGTCTGGTTGAAGTGTATGAACAAGGGCATGCTCGTGATCACTGTGTTTCTGGATTTTCGGCGCGCATCCGAGACCATTAACAGAAAATTGCTTTAGGAAAAACTACGCACAATAGGTATGCGAGGAACAGCATTGCAATGGTTTCAATCATATCTTAGCAATAGAACCCAGAAGGTTAAGATCGAGGGAATTGTTTCTGATGCTGTATCAACTGAATTTGGAGTTCCACAAGGTACCGTTCTGGGACCGCTACTGTTTATAATATACATAGACGATATTTTCAAACGTCAAAAATTGCTAAATCAAACTGTTTGCTGACGATACTATGATGTATATTAGTGGTTAGGATCTCTCCTCAATGTTGGAATCTATTAATGAAGACCTTTCGAGGATACAAAATTGGTTGGACAACAACAGCATGACGGTCAATATAAATAAATGCAAATTTGTTGTGTTTGGAATGCCTGGCACAATAAGAAAATTGGACAGTTAAGTCATTAACATACCTCGAAATGGACAGCAAATCGCCAGGACAAGATCAATCAAGTATTTAGAAATAATGTTGGACGAAAATTTGAACTTCAATAACCATATTGATTACATATGTGGAAAAATGTCAAGAAAGGTATTTTTTTGTCAACGAATGGGAAAACATTTATCAATTTTCGTCAAGCTGCTTCTCTACAAGTCCTTAATAGAACCTCATCTCCAGTATTGTTCCACAATTTATACGGCATAACTCAGGAAAAGTTTGAACAACTCCAGAAGATTCAGAATCGAGCGCTTCGAAATGCCCGCCCACAAAACTAATGCTGGATACACTACAGGTGATGAATGTGAAACAAACAATTTTTTATCGGACTTTCATTTTTATCTTCAAACTGAAAATTGGCTTGGCGTCGGAATATCTCTGTAGAGAACTTAAATATGTCAACGAAGTTCACAATTATGAAACACGCAATGTCCCGAATTTTTTTGTTGCCACTAGTCGCCTGAACAAAACGTTTAGCAGCGTATTTTACAAAGGTCTAGTTCAATTTAATGATCTTCCACCTGATGTAAAAAATGCGCAAAAACTTGACATTTTTAAGAAGAAACTTTTTGCATATATTTTAACAATTATTGATTGACGGACTGTGATATTTTCCTTTTCAATTTATATAACTGATGTACCTGATGTTTTTCTTTTTTTATCAATTTTGTGCCTGTGATATATTCGCTTACTTCAACTTCTACAACTTTTGTAACCGTTTTTTATGCACCATATTTCCTCTGCTTATTATATGTATATTAATGTTTTTTGTATAGCATTGGCTAAATAAACGTATTCTTTAAGAAAATAGTGTTTACTGTATTGATATGTGAATGTTCGCCACCGTAGTTGTGTGAAAATCATAAAGCTTTTATTAAAAACATTTTTCTCCCAAACATTCAAATAAAAATTAATGGGGTGCTTGGACTTCCTGTACATATTTTCAAAAAAGTTCCTTTTTATTAGTTGTTTTATTATTGTTCATCATCCCTATGAACTTGTAATCGTGGCTGTGTTTTCATTGTTTGTATATTTCTTGTGTCTTTTTGATTTATATAACTATATCAAGAATTTAACAATTTTCCACCAAACTTCAAAGACTGTGATAACTTAAATGTAGTCAAAAGACTGCTCAGGGAATATGTTTGTTAACATTTTAGACTGTGGTGTTGCTGTACTGTTTATATGTTCACCTGTATAATATGTTATTGTATTATACTACTTTAGATTATTTGAATATTTTATGCCTCCTGAGAACACTTGAATTATAATTTAGTAGATACATGCTCATAAATTGTAATATACAGGGTCCTTCATTAGTGCGTCGGGCAATCCTAGCGTGGTTATTTACAAAAGTAGAAAAAAAAGTTTTAAACAAAAGTTGTAGAATGTGATTTTATGCATATTTTAAAAATATTTTCAAACATACAGGGTGCGTCACAAAAGTATGGCACGAAAAAGTATGATTTTTTTAAATGGAACCCCCTGTATATTAATTGATATTTCAATTCTTCCTTCAATTTTGAACAAAAATTGTGCTACAACTAATGTTCCTAAATTCAACCGTTATCGAGATATCGCGTTTTAAAAATGGCATTTTTGCAACTTTGGCATGCTATAAAACTCAAACTATTCAAGTTAGAGGAAAATGGTTTGCACTTTCCTATCTTAACTTTTCAAGAGCTATTTTGTAATTTGAATAGAAGGTACCGTCAACTGTCAACTTTTTTCGGCACATTTTGACATTTTTTCACAATAATGGATTTAATCTCCTTGAATAGCTCTTGAAAAGCTAAGATAGGAATGTGCAATCCATTTTTCTCTAACTTGAATAGTTTGAGTTTTATAGCATGTCAAAGTTGCAAAAATGCCATTTTTAAAACGCGATATCTCGATAACGGTTGAATTTAGGAACATTCTTTGTAGCACAATTTTTGTTCAAAATTGAAGGAAGAATTGAAATATCAATTAATATACAGGGGGTTCCATTTAAAAAAATCATACTTTTTCGTGCCATACATTTGTGACGCACCCTGTATGTTTGAAAATATTTTTAAAATATGCATAAAGTCACATTCTACAACTTTTGTATAAAACTTTTTTTTCTACTTTTGTAAATAACCACGTTAGGATTGCCCGACGCACTAATGAAGGACCCTGTAATATACCATTTTATATACTGTCATTTTTATAGCTCTTGCTCAATAAAGATATTATATTATTATCACAATTGTTTGTTTGCGTTCTTGGTGTTAATCTTTGACTATTAGTTTTTCACAGTACTTAAATTCATTTTTGTTTTATTTGGCTTTACCAAGAAATTGTGATTATTTTTCATGTTAATAAAGCACACTTATTTGATTTGACTTGAATGAAAAGTAAAAAAATTCTTCTTGATTTTCGCATGAAACGAATCTGAGTCTCATCAGCATCAACAAAAAACTGTGTTCAAAAATGTTAATCTTTTGAAATCCCATGACCTAAATTCAAGATCTCTTGGGGAGTCATAAACTTCATATGTTTGTTTTAACGATAATGTTATGGAAAATTTTGATACAGAAAAGTCGTATCAATTTGAATTTTTATTGATTCAGAAAGTCAAAAATGTAATATTGTAACGTAGTTACTATAATTTTCCGGTAACTTTCTTATTAATCAATCAATCAAGCAATTTCTTTTTCTATTTTAATGTAACAAATTCCCGGGAAGTGTATTCTGCAAATTAAAATCATTCGCCATCCGTCATTTATATTCTATCAATTGATAACAGATACGAAAATAGATTATTAGCAACAAAAGAACCCTGGCCAGTACCAAACGTATAAAAACGCGCGCAATTCCTCGGCTCTCGTAGTGTGCTTCAAGTGGGGACTGGCTCAGGAGTGTATTTAAGGCGACGCACCAGTAGGTTCGGCCAATTAATCCACCGACCAGTATAAAAATAACCACATTGTTACCCAAATTGATATTCGTTTATATTTTTTATACAAAACGGTGGAAACTTGAGATGTGCCGCCGCTGTTTCAGTACAAATCGAATTCGGAATTATGTATGGAAAGAATCACATGTTCTCGTGCGGTGTTGCCCGATGGGTTTAAATTCCTCGTTCTATTTCTTTCCACTTATAGTGTTGTCTCTTTCGCACTTATTGTGATGTTGGCGTCAAGACTTATACCATTTTATGAATGGAATGACTAGTCTATAGTACTAAAGTCAATGGTATTGGCACATTACCTATGAAATGGCAAATGTACTGGGTTGATACTTCTAGTCTGAATCGCTGTCAATATTTTCTGTTTACAATTGACATAATTTGACAAATGCGCAAACGCAGATGCCAGTTTCCGTTAGTTTTAAAGTTTGATGACTTGTTTATTCGTGGAGTGGGGGTAGAACAAGAACAAGTACGGATTGAATTGAAACAAATTCATTCACATAGTACGGGTGGTTATTTGTGAATCTGCCCAGCAAACATCTTTGGTCGACAAGGTTTACATATTTGATGATGGCATCGTTGGCATCATAATGGCAAATTATCATTGTGCATTATTTGCAAAATATTGCATTGTTTGTGAAATAAAGAAAAGGTTAGTGTTGCACAAGACAATAATTCTTGTCTTGAAAATTAGTCTCTTGTCTTGTCTTGAAATTCAAGACAAGAAATTTTCAAAGTCTTGTCTTGCACAAGTCTTGCATACCAAAGTCTTGTTTTGTCTTGCAAGACTCTTGAAATTTCTTGTCTTGCACATCTTTGATAAGATTTTATATCCTTACAAAAAGGTGAAAAAATGTCTTTATTTTATTTTATAGAAAGAATCTTGATAATTATTCTGTTATTCGGGGCGCAGACATAACAAACATATAAAAAATAATAAGAATCCTCCCACTGCGATTTTCCAGTTAGGATGATATTGTCACGTAAGTTGTAAGACTGGGTCTTCGACTGGACCCACAACACCTGTCGTGCTCTAGGGAACGTAGCTAGGCTGAACAGTAGAGGTACTCCGTTTAGGTAACTTCCATTTATTATCGTCCATGGTACATCTCATCTATCCTCACCATAACACTAGGAGGAGCATGTTCTTTGGGGCTGAGAGGGGTTACACTACTCAGGGTGAGAGGGATTACACTACTCACAATGGAGAGTAGTTGGCTAAGCCAACCACTCCCATAATCTCGCTGAACGTGTCTATTTATAGCAACAAAACTGCTCGCTCAGCGATTTTACCAGTGGCAAATTGGGTAGATTTACACCAAGTATATTTGCCTCCAGTACTATTGTGACATATGCCCTCACCCCGTGAGCATTGGACCCCAATGCCAGAAGAGAACATGCTTCATCCCTTACAAAAAAAACTTAAAAACTATTAACAAATTTTGTGGCCAAAATCTCTTGCTCCGGTCCTGCCATCCATCCGTTTAGTTTTCCCAAACCCTGGCCTGTGGTACTGCACCGTCGTGCGTTCAACGCTTGTTCACTGCTAATAGTGCTGATGCTTGCGTTTGCAAAAAATTGTTGGCCAGCCGATCTTCCTTGACCTCGTTAATAGTTGCCTATCACAGGGTGTGTATATGGTCCCCTTACTCAGTTCAGAGGGCCGGTATCCCTGTAATATGGCTGAAGGTTGTGGATTCCTGGCCGGTTTCGTGTTTTGCAGTTGGATGGTTGTGGGGACCGGTAGCCGTTATATGAAAAACAGAAAGTCTATATAAGTACATCATCCTTTACAGGTCAAAACATAATATCAACAACATCTCAACATAAACAATAACATCTCATATTAAAATCGTAAACATATACCCCCTAAATTCTTATCTATATCAACTCATCATGAGGGACGGCAATAGGCGAAAGTATTATCCTGTCCACCATGTACATTCGGCAGTATGTAACGTATCCGATTGCGCTCTCTCTTAATCCCTGCTTGAATGGACCGCGTCCGTAGCAAGTTGAATGGGCCGACATCCTATCGGTCTCTTGCTCTCCTGCTCGGCTATCGTCAGCAAATAGGATCTCCTTTCCTTGGCTCTGTGCACCGTCTCGTGGGTCAGGCCACCATAACACTGGAGGAACGGACTGTCGATCCCTTTGTATGCATTCAATGCCCCGCCGACATATTCCAAACAGTAGACACACCAGGACTAGAGACAGTGCCACACACTTTGACACAAAACTACTATCGTGTCGACGCCGATCTGGGACGCCTTGTGCCAATGGAGGATGGACGGTGGCCAGAGGCATCCATTGGTTTCTGTGGAACAACATGTAAATGAGAGCGATCAAAAGTACCATGCTCCAAATCATCAGGACCCGACTCTCTTCAGGCCCACTACAACTATCGATGAGGGCTTCCATCTTTCATCCCTTGACGGACACTTCCGTTCAGATCGACGCTCGAAGCTTGGAGCGTCCAGCTCTGGTCGAGGCAGTCATCAAACCAAATTTCTTCTCGAGCCTTCCTGTACTCTACTTGGCAGCGGGGGTGATCGTTGGCGCCTCCACCAAATGTCACGTAAGTTGCAAGACTGGGTCTTCGACTGGACCCACAACACCTGTCGTGCTCTAGGGAACGTAGCTAGGCTGAACAGTAGAGGTACTCCGTTTAGGTAACTTCCATTTATTATCGTCCATGGTACATCTCATCTATCCTCACCATAACACTAGGAGGAGCATGTTCTTTGGGGCTGAGAGGGGTTACACTACTCAGGGTGAGAGGGATTACACTACTCACAATGGAGAGTAGTTGGCTAAGCCAACCACTCCCATAATCTCGCTGAACGTGTCTATTTATAGCAACAAAACTGCTCGCTCAGCGATTTTACCAGTGGCAAATTGGGTAGATTTACACCAAGTATATTTGCCTCCAGTACTATTGTGACAATATGTTAAATATCTGACAACATTTCTAGCGTTCTTTTTTTGAAATGTTCAAACTGAAAACGTATCTATTGTTACAACACTTCAAATCCCAAATAGAACTTTCATATCTAATTTGGACAAAATCCTTCAAAAAATAACAAAATTGAGCAAATTTAACCTCACATTTTTGAAAAAAAAATTGATCAAATCCCAAATAGAATCTCTATAATCTAATTTGAACAAAATCCTTTGGAAAATTACAAAATTATGCAAACATAACCTCACTTGGACGATTTTTGGTAAATTTCTAAAATCAGACCTCAAATTAAAACCTTCATATCTTATTTGAACAAAATCCTTGGGAAAATAGCGAAACTTTTTGAACATAACCTCACAATGTAATTTAAAAAAAAGTTTTCATCAAATCTCAAATAGAACCTACGATAAATTATCCAATTTGCCAATAACCTCACCTGGTCAATTTTTGTTAAATTTCTTGACCAAACTCCAAATAAGAGCCTACATGATTATTTGAACAAAATCTTTTGGCAAATTACAAAACTATGCAAACATAATCTCACTATGTATGTTATGTTTAAAAAAAAATTTTGATCAGATCCCAAATAGAACCTACATATCTGATTTGAAAAAAATCGTTTGGAAAATAACAGAACTCTAATGCAAATATAACCTCACCATGTCATTTTTTTTGAATGTTTTGATCAATTCCCAAATAGAGCCTACGATATTATTATCTAATTTGAACAAAATCTTTTGGAAAATAACAAAATTAGGCAAACATAACCGCACTTGCTCAATTTTTGATCAAACACCAAATTAGAACCAACCTACATAGTCATTTGAACAAAATCCATTGGTTAATAATAAAACATAAACATATGCAAACATAACCTCACTATGTCAAAGGGAAGTTTTGTTTTTGGGTTCCTCAGGGAAATTTTCCTATTTTTCTTTTCATAACATCACTCCTCATATTTCAAAGAACATTAAAAAAAATCACTCAAATTGCTTCAGCCGTTCTCAAGTGATGGAGTGACCAAGAAAAACGGGATTCAAATTTATATATTAGATAAAGCCTGGAGCCTGGATAATACCAGCATCAGCACTGTTTGAGTTTTATGTTTACGTTCACTGAATGCACCTATTTTAACATTATGGCAACGTTGCTTTATCAGTCCCCTATGATTCTGTTTTAGTTTTGATTTTTTTATTGACGTAGTATCAACTCTGAAAATAAATCTGGACTTTGTCTGTAACTCGCATTACTGGGTGGATATTCTAACAGACGCACACAACATCCCTTTATGGGATAAAATAGAAATACTCTTCTCTCATAATGTCATTTTTGTCTTGATATTGGAAATGACCGCCACTGCTAAGCTTTAGAGTTTAGAGTCTCTTTGATTTCTCAGGTCTATGATTTGAATTGACATCAATATCATTAAGTGAGTTCGAATTCACGCTTTTCGTGCTCAGAGTGTTTAGAGCGGAAACTCGAACGCGCCTATTGAATTCACTCATTGACATTGACATTAGTTTGTTTTTTCACGGAAAGGTGACATGTGACATTCCAAATGAAAAGTTGTGTTTTCAGGTTTTTTCGGGGGATTTCTCGCCGTAAAAATAAAGGTTGATTTATAAACTTGCCGTCCGCCAATACGGTTGACGTTCGCCGATGTCGCTAACGTTGCCGTCACCCAATGCATTTATAAAATTTTATACCGTCGATTGTCGTCGAAGATTTTCAATTTTTTTTTTTTACTTACTTTGAAGTTGATTTGTTTGAGTTTAGTGAGATTTGGTGACTGACCCGAGTATATTTTGGTACAAATCCTAATTTTATGATAAATATATGAATTATGGCAACAAAAACCTATTGAGCCATTTTCCTATGGCTTGAGCTACAAACGGTGGACGGCAAAATATGGGGATGAACGATCTCTAGCGGTGCGCCAACGGCAGACGGCATGATATAAATGTATGCAGGCGCGTCCATATGTTTATCTCGAACGTGGGGCTGTCAGATTTATGAGAATAAAAAGCGGGAGGCGGGAGGTTTTCGGTTCGGACTGATAAAGTGCCGCAGGCAAAGCGCGCCGCAGCCGGAAAATTGTGAGGAATTTCCCCTCCTTTTTAATCAATTTTCCCTCAAATCCAGGACTCATAACATTTATGGGTACTTCTAGCGTCTGTTAAAGTACGACTTAGCGATTGTGCTAACTACTGATCATGGTATTCGTTTGAATCGTTTGTCACAAACATCTTTTAAGGCTGCTGTTATGTCAGAGGGACAAAAATGGAAATCCCATTCAGATTTATAAAAAAAAAATACGGTCGTTATACTTGACATTGCTTGTTCCTTGTTAAATTGGTGAGCATAGCAATACACGAAATGTGCATTCTCATATTGTACCTACCTCCTTATTAGTACCTAGTCCTTAGTTTTAAAGTTTACGCCTCCCAAATGACCTCTCTTTGGTGGAATGCATGAATTTTTCAAGAAATTGCAAGACCGCTACTATTTCATAATTTAAATTTGAATGTGTTTCAATTATACTTTCTGATCAAGGGGGTGTTCTGACCCCCAAACTCCCCTTCCCCCCGTGACTACGCCCCTGGGTTTGATTGCTGAGGAGAAGTTCGTCACAAAAAAAATCTTGGCTTTATTGTTATGAGAAGATAGATCTGGAAATATCATGAACTTTTATGGTCACTTGATGGACACTTTACGAAAAGATAATAAGAATAAAATGTGAAAATAAAATACAAAAATCACTATTCTTGAACAAATCAGGTAGGTATTCTACAAGGTAGTTAAGGTGTCTGTAAAAGTTTTTTACAAAATCTCACCACATATTTCCAAAGTCCAAAATAAGCCGATTTTAGGAAAAAAACTATAGATTCGGGATTATTCGGGAGTTCTTGATCAAAATCGGGAGTATTATGACTTTGTTTAAGAAGCGGGAGGGACAGTAAGAAATCGGGAGTCTCCCGCCTAAATCGGGAGGTCTGGCAGCCCTACTCGAACGTCAAACGTCACCGTTAACGGTAACGGCAAACGGCGAGTTTATAAATCCCACTTTTTCCCAAGACTTCAAGGAACAATTGAAAAAAAAATGACTCAGATTGTCCCAGCCGTTCTCAAGTTATTGATCTTCCAGAAGAAATCGGTACTCATTTTTATATATTTTTATAGATTTTTATTTCATTTTATTTAATTTATTTTTTTCAAATTTTTTTTTAGACCCAAGTTTATATGACCTTTTTGAATCAAAGTTTATTCCGGAACTCCCCTTTAAAATTAGACATATCATTAAGTAAAACTCTGTATAGTAATCGCAAAAAAAGTAATTACATGAAATAGGTAGATAGGTATGTACCTACCATAATTTTAAAAATATAATTCTAGTCAATATACCTACCAAGAGTAATATGTACCCGTGTCAACAGATGAAAGACAATTTGGCGGACTTTTTTTCTGCTATATGCTATATCAGCAGGTATTAAAATGTTTTCAATTTTCATGATTGAAATTATGTTATTATGGCATAATATGTCGAGAAAACTGATCTAGAGTTGATTGATATCAGAATAAAATGGAGGTTGCTATATGCATTTATCAATGTTGTTCCACTTTAAAAAACCAAACTTGGTGCTCGTATCCTTTCCAAAATGGCAGCCTTTTGGTTCTTTTCTACTCAAGAAAAACTAAAAAGTTACAATAATTTGTTTTTTGGTTTGTCGTTCTATTTCTTAAAATAAAACGGTTACTTCAAATAAAAATTTCATCAACATAAAATGAATGCCCTGTTTTTTTTTAATTCTTTAACGTTGAACAGCAACATTTCAGTTTAGTTTTGTTGAGTGCATGGATAAAGGTGTTATATAGCATTTTTTCTTTGAAGTTCCATAAAAGTCTATGATTTTGTCATTGAATTTTTTTTCACATGAATGAAGGTTTCATGTACCCATTCTTCATAGCACAGCGATAAGACTTCTAGATTAGCTATAAAGCTTAATACGTATACAAATAGAAGTTTCAACTCTGTTATACGAAAAAAGGAGAATAGTGTGGTGTCAACAAATAAAAATAATCATAGCAACTCAGAGCTTATAGAAACTACAAAAAACACAAAAGTGACCATTGAAACTATTTCGTTGAAATAACGATATTTCGAAAAAGTTCCATAACTCGTAGAAAAACTTAAGAAGTATTATCGCACGGAACTATCATATGCCATAGATTAGAAAAAAAAATTATACTCTGGGCTAAATTTCACGACCATCAAATAACAAGAATTCAAACCAGATAAACAGAACCAAATGCAAACCATAGCAAATGCTACATGTCGCTATGTTGGTTGCATAGATTACATTTATTTGACGTTGGACTCTACATTTGGCAACGCTGGACTTTTTCTGATGTCAGATGCTCCTGTTAACTTGCGCAAAGATTACCACTTTTAAAAATTTATCATTTCCAACTTTCAAGAAATCTTGCAAGACTCTTGCAATTTCTTGCATATTAAAGTGTTGTCTTGATCTTGCAAGACATTTTCAAGAGTCTTGTGCAACACTAGAAAAGGTATTGGCTTATCACCCATAAAAAGGCAAATGTCCAATTTTCAAGATGCCTGTGAATTCATGTTACATTTTTTATATATCACATATCACTCAAAATATATAGGAAACTTGAATGGGAGCCAATGTAAATAAAGTTTCAGGCAACCAGTTAATCAAGTCAGATTTGGACTACCCGTTGGATGGCGCTAGAAACGGGGTTTTCCTTATCAACGGTTGCCATAAATAACCAATCCCTAACCCTAGACGTCATTTTACGTGTAATTTGAATTTTGTGCCGAAAGTTTCTAATTCTCAGTACCTAGATCATCTTGAAATTTGTGTTTGAACCTTGGATTGGACTATAATGTAAGCTTATCGTGAGTACTTTGGGGAATGTATCGTCCCCTGGATGTGTGGATATTTTCAACAAAACACATCCTTTTCAATAAAAGTTATTCCACTGTTTTAAAAGAGCTGGTTCAGCATGTTAAAAATCCGATTTTGAACAACAAAACTGAAGCCCAACTGGTTATACAAGTCCTATAAATTTTGTGGTTTGCATTTTATAGATTCAACATTCGAAATTTAATTTGAATATTGATTCACATGGCTTATCAAAAGTTATAAACTGAAAAATATGCATAGGTTGTATTTTTTGTCCAGGACATAGTTTTGAGACATTATAAAATGAACGTTTTTAAAAAATAGTTATGCATTTTTTCAGAATAACTTTTGATAAACCATGTGATAATTTTTGAATTATAATTTCGAACGTGGTATAAATCCTATTTTATCGAATAGATGGCTCCACCGTATGCAATAAAAACAGATTTCTTTACGTTTTTGAGAAAAACAAGTCAAAAGTACGAGGACTACCCGTTGTAGGGCGCTGGCGAATTTCATTTCAAACTATTGTATGGGAATTTCCTATATATTTTGAGTGATATGTGATTGACTGTTGATCTACATGTAAAGCATTTTTATCAATCAATGAGTAAATATGAAACGATACGTTATATTTAATCCATGAAATGTAATGGGTTGATAGTTTGATAGTTTCAACTGAAATCCTGACAATATGTTCTGTTCACAATTGATAAAATGCGCAAATGCGCAATCGCAGCGTGAAATCTGAATTTGGAATTAGTGGGATATGAGTGGTATTCGTCCGTTTCAATGATCGATGACATTTTTAATCGTGCAGTGCGAAGTGCAGTGGATATTGGAACAAAAGTACGTATTGATTTGTGACAAATTCATCCACACTACAGGTGGTTATCCGTGTATTTGATCACGTTCTAAAACTTGTTGGCGCAAAAAATACATCTGATGCTGGAAAAAAAGTGTAATGTCCGAACCAATTGGACACGTCTTGGCACTACTACTGTATGTACTTATATCAACAATATCATATGAAGCATAAGCATTTATTAGCACATACATGTGCCATTTGAGCATTTAAAAATGAAATCTCCATTTTGTCATTGCATCAGACTCAGTCAAGGCGAATCGATTTTCAGATCAACAATATCACGTTGTCTTCGAGGCCCGGAATATACAGAGTGTCTATTTAAGAATGGCAAGGTGCCAGATCTCAGAAACTAGGCATCCCAGAGACTTGAGGAAAAAAAATTACTGGGTAATATGGAATAGACAAAATGCTGGAAATATATCAGAAGTTCCCAAGATAGCCACAAGATGGCGTAACGGTGCTATCAAAACACAAAATCACGGATTTTTGTGATTTATAAATAAAGACAAATATAAATGAGTACCGCCACGGATTCCTTGGGAAATTTCCTTTAAATTTGTTTTTCTGATTTTTTTTCTCGCATGTCAAATGAAACAGGTATCAGCTGTTATTTTTCAGATTTACTTGAAATTTTTAAATACAGAGGCATAAGTAGTGAAAATAGTTCGTCTAAAATGTCGACTAAATTTCGCAAATCTTTCATGCATAACACTTTTTTCCAGCTCTCGAAATGAATAAGCTAAATGCTTTTTTGTGATTATTCAATGCAAAAAAGTCCTACTATTTAAGACATAATTTGTTTGAAATAAAACAGTTACTTTGTGGTTACTAGATAACGCAAAAATTTGTCAATATCTTCTTTACGAAGGCATCTTGAGTAGTATCACTAAGACATTAAATTACAGAAAAGTGTATAGGTAGCTTTTTTATTTCGAAATCTAGAAACAAGTGTAATACATGAAAGTTGTGCGGAATTTTGTCGAAAATTCAGACGAACAATTCTCAGTCTACCTTTGCATTTGAAAATTTTAGGAGAATTAAGAACATTTCCGTCGTCCGCATATTATACTGAATACAATCGTCTGTTTTGATCGGAATCAATAAAAATCTCAAAATTGTGGAGGAGGAGAATCTCCTCTTGAATATGAGTCCAAGATCACGTCAATCGGTTGGGTTGTTTCAAAGTTATGCTCATTCTTGCGTGGTGAGGTTTGACAGCTGATACCTGTCTTATTTGACATGCTAGAAAAAAAAATCAAAAAAACAAATTTGAGAGAAATTTTCCAAGGAATTCATAGCGGTACTCATTTATATCTGTTTCTATCAAAATATCACAAAAAGTCGGCAATTCTGTGTTTTGATAGCATCTTCACGCCATCTTGTAGCTATCATGGGAACTTCTGATATATTTCCAGCATTTTCTCTAATCCATATTACCCAGTAATTGTTTATTCGCAAGTCTCTGGGATGCCCATAGTTTCTGAGATCTGGCACCTTGCCATTCTTAAATAGACATCCTGTACATTTGAATGAATCAGTTTCTTTCGTGACAAAAAGCAAGAATGTACCAAATACTAACATATAATATACAGGGTTTTTCACCTAAAACTCCGCACGCCGATATCTCGGAAACGAATAGAAAAATTTGATTTCTTTAAAGTTGACAATGTAGTTAATTTTCACAGTTAAAAAAAATTCGACGCCTACCTAGAGTTCAGCGTCGCGACGCTTTGAAAATATCAATCGATTGCAGGGACTTTGAGATTACTCGCATGCAAAAGTACGTGTTATTCATAAACTTTGTTGTTATTAGTACGAAGTACTTGATCCTACTCAGTTCTGAGTTATAACGATTTATAGTAAACATTTTCATGATTGACGAAAAATGAGATAACGGATGGTTTTTACAAGAAAGCTCGTCTTAATTTTTGTAAAAAGAAGTCAATGTATCGAGTCAAGTAGTTATTTTCCAATGTTGAAAAAATTCGACGCCTACTTAGAGATAAGCGCCGCGACACGTCAAAAATATAAATCGATAGCAGGGACTTTGAAATTACGCTCATACGAAAGAACATCTTATTCATAACCTTTTTTGACATTTACTCGGATCCATTTATCTCACACATTCCTGAGCTAAACAAGTTTATAGTTAACATTCCTTGACCAACAAAAAACTACGAATGATTTTTAAAAAATGTCAGACTCAATTTCTGTAAGAATTGTTCAGTGTATGACGTCAGGCAGATATTTTTCAAAGTTTCAAAAATTCCACGTTAACTAAGAGGAAGAGGTAAGCGTCGTGACGCGTCAAAAATATCAATCGCTTGCAGATTGCATGGACTTTGAAATAACGCGCATGTGGAGGAGTTATTTTTAAACTTCTTTGTTATTCACTATAGAACCCATTTATCTTGATCATTTCTGAGTTCAAGTATAATTATTGATTGACAAAAAATTCTTTAATTCTTGAATTCTTAAAATTTTGGATATACTAATAAAAAAAGATCTTCGAAATTTCAAAACCAAAATTTATAGAAACCCACACAAATAGGTATCTTAATTTTAATTCCAATCATCCATTGAATATTGAAAGGGTGTGGTAAAAAGTCTATGTGATCGAGCGAAAATAGTTTGTGTATAATGACGATTTTGAATCCGAAAAAGATTTCATAACAGATTTGTCAAAAAATAATTATCCCCTAAATTTTATTGAAAAGTGTTTTGATAGTTTTGAACAACCTAGACAAGGAGATCAGAATATACCTATAACTTATTTAATTGATCCATACATACCTGGAATTTCTCATGAACTGAAACGTTTAGGTCAAACATATAATATACGGACCATTTTCAAAACTAATAACACACTTCGCTCTAATTCAACAAATACTAGACCTAATAATATTAATGAGTCCACTAAAAATGTAATTTATAAAATTCCTTGTGAATGTAATGAATTTTATATTGGAGAGACCTCACGACCCTTAAAAAAGAGAATTGAAGAACATAAATCATACATAAAAAAAAGGGAATTTCATAGATCGGGAATCTGTCAACACGCATTTGATAATAATCATAGAATAAATTGGGATAATTCAAAAATCTTAACAAAAAAACCATGTTCTAAAAAACGCAAACTTTAAAAAAGTGCATATATAATGTTAAATTCTAACGAATGTGTAGCAACTTGCTCTGTAAATCTAAGTAACACATGGTTACCTTTATTAAGAAATTGAACATAGACCAAAAAAATGAATTATAAATACTGAACATATATAAAGTTAAACAATCAACACCAAACACTTCAATGTAAACGTGACATTTTGTGCCAAAAACACAAAAAACCCAATTTTTACTGCGAAATCACAAAAAAACGAAGAATAATTTTTGAATTTGAATTATTTGTTTCTTTTTTAGGTTCCACTGACGACGGAAGCAGATTCGCTTCTGAAACGTTTGATATTGTTTGGTTTTATTGTTTACTAATAATATTTTTTTCAGGTAATATAGAAGATACGGTATATTAACACTAGTTTGATTGTTTTTTGATAGGGTGTGGCGAAATACCCAAAAAATCGGGTAAATAAAAAAAAAATCTTGTGAAAATCATCCCTGATCGCATTTTTTGTCAATCAAGAAATGTTTACCCAAAACCGGTATATGTCAGAAAGGAATATAATAAATAAGTTCGAGTAAATACCAATAAAATTTACTAATAACATGGACTTCCGCACGCGCGTGATTTCTAGTGTAGGCGTCGAATTTCTTAAACTTGAAAAATATTCACTTGACCCCATACACTGACTATTTTAACAGAAATTGAGACTAGTATTCTTGTGAAAATAATCCGTCAACGCATTCTTCGTCAATCATGAAATGTTCACCATAAACCGTTATAACTCAGAACTGAGTAGGATGAAGTACTTCGTACTAATAACAATCAAGACATGTTAACTATAAACCGGTATAACTCAGAAATGAGTGAGATAAATGAGTTCGAGTTAATAACTTGCGCGTAATTTCAAAGTCCCTGCTATCGATTCATATTTTCGGCTCGTCGCGGCGCTTATCTCTCGATATGTGTCGAATTTTTTAAACTGCAAAAAATATCCACTTGACCCGATACATTGATCACTTTTTACAAAAATTGAATATTTATATTCGTTCTCGAAATATTGGCGTGCGGAGTTAAAAGTGAAGAACCCTGTTTAGGTGAACGCACAAACAGGAAAACACAATGAATGGCATTATGGTTTTGGTGACTGTTTTGTGGAAATGTGGAAAGTGGAGAGGTTCATTTTGAGGCCATACGTCGCCCAGTTTTTTCCAAAAACCTAGGCCTATTAGAGCATATTTAGAAGCTGAAAAATCCAGAAAAGATATAAGCGATTTTTTTAGAAAAACTCTGTCTGCGCCACTGGATTCGTCATACCCTGAAATGGATCTGTACCAAATTTCATGAAAAAATATTAAAAATTAACGATTAATTTTTGTATGCACCAAGAAGTATTTTTCCTCGAAACCCTTGCGACAGCAAATCTATCAGAAAAAAAAAATTAACACGAATATTCAATAGATATTCTTATGTCAAAATACAATGAGAACAAACAAAACGAGTCTAACGAAAAAAATGGAAAAAAAGTACACACAGAAATAATATTTTTTGATTAAATACTTTTTCATGAAATTTGGTACAGAACCATTACAAGGGATGGAAAATCCAGTGGCGTAGGCAGATTTTCAATAACAAAATCGCTAATATGCTTTCTGGATTTCTCAGCCCCAGGGCGACGTATGGCCTCAAAATACACCTTTCCCCTCTCTACATTTCAAAAAAATAATCGTCAAAATCGATCAATAAATTCAAAAGTTATGAGGGTGGCCCGCTTTCAAATGGGTCACTCTGTATTATGCACTGAATCACTCGAGGAATTGGTGTTGCCTTTTTTTCACTCCTTGACATTTGATAGTGAAGTAGGGATTTGGCATCATCTATCTATCTATCGAAATGCCTTGCGGCCAAATGACGGCCGCCGTGCCAAATTGATACTTCTCAGGTGATAACTGCCTGTACATCGCCAATGAGAAATACAGGCAATGCCAGCAATATGAAGATACATTGCCGTCATGGCATGTTTGCTCGGATATAGGGTGTTCCATTTGAAACAAGCGAGTTGATACCTACTTCCGGTATAAGCGGAAGTCGCGCAACGTCACTATTATTTTATTTGAAGAGAGCATATCCGAAAATCTCTCCCTTCAAATTTTCAGAATCTCAATCGCTTTATTTTCCGAGATATTCTAATAGGGCACTCACTTTGGCAGACCCTGTATATGAAATTATTTTGTGTCCGAGCGTTTTTTGGATAAAAAAAAACTGATTTTTGAATGAATTTGTTCCAACCTTAACGTTCTCAGTGTATTATTTTAATGTGTTGAAATGCCATACATGAGAGGTTTTTAATCCGTCTTCAATATACTCTCCCTGACACAAAATCCCGCCACCCTAAAATTTTGACCAAGTTTGATGTTTTATACTTGTTGTATGAATTTCGTACCAGTTTGTGGATAAATCTATTGTGATTCTTATGAATCATTGTGATAAAGTGTTTTTCTATGACTATTCAATAATAGATGTATTATACATACAATTTCTATTGGTTAATGTAATTCATTACTTATACCGGAGACTTTTTTTTCACTTGTCAACTGTTTTCTACCAATTAAATGATCTAATGTCATTACTCCACTGGTTTAGAGCCAATCAGAACATTCGACAAAATGTCAACCTTCAAATCCATCATCAGGAAACAGCCCATTTGACCGTCCATACTCGTTTTTTAGTCATTGTCACATTGTGTTAACAACCTAACCTCACTTTAAGTAAAGTAGTTGTCAAAAAGTACCATCCACATGAAATTGAATATTGCAAAGTTCGCTTCAATTATTGAATAATCATAGAAAAGTATAGTGTTCTTCTCGCGGGAAATGGCTATTACTAACTCAGATGATTACGCTACTCGCTTACGGCTCGTAGCGCATCCTCGTGAGTAATATCCACCATTTCCCGCTCGTTAAATATTATATTATTTTTTGTTTGTTTAAGCAATATTATACAAGTGTTAATCAAAATGGTTTTCGTCCCATCTTAAATGCTTTCTGTGACAAAATTGTTGCGTATAATTCTGTTCACATACTGTTTGCTATTATAGTCTCACATGTATTCCAGACATTTTATTTTTTTCTTATTCCATTATCTCATCTCTTATAGCTGCAACATTTTAAATGAAATGCGGATTTGAAGCTTATTTTTTATCAACAATTCTTTGTGGCGTCGAATAAATAAGGTTCCTTATTCTTTCTTGAGAGATAGCTCCGTATTTCAGTCAGTATTTCAGTTGTCAGTGCCAGTTGTAACCCCTGTCACGTTTGTAGTTGCACAGGACGACGACGAACGGCTCTTTCCACAGATGCTCGATTGGGTTGAGATCCTGGCTACCTCAAACCTCATTCAAATATTCGCTTACTACCGGTGCAACGTGAGGCCTAGCATTATCATTCATTAAAAATTGGTCTCCAATGAAAGTAGCGAATGGAACTTCCAGTTTTGGAGGATTTCTTCAATGTAACGGGGAGTGGTTGGAGCTTCATTTCCAAAAAATACGAGATTGTTACGTGCGTCGGTTGACCAAATCATGACTGATCCGCCATGATATGAGATTTGCTCTGATATGGTTCAGCCAGCAAATCTTTTATTTTCTCGTCTTCACACCCGCTCACGACCATCCAGCGACAACAAACCCTGGATTCATGTGTAGTACGTTTTCCCACTGTTTTCCACAAACTAATTGAAATTAACAGCACTTCATTCAAAGCTTCTTCACCATACCGTAAAAGGTCTGTGAATAATTCATACTCGAAGCAAAGTTTTTTGAAAAAGTTCGAATAACATCTCTCTACTCACCTTCTATGTTTATTCCAGGTATTGAATATGATGAGGCCGATAGCAAGCAGAATTCCAAGGCTTGATGCTATGCACATGCAAATAAATAGAGGTAAAGACACCATTCGCAATGCGCGCCTGATGATAGTTCTATCCTGAGGGACTTTTCCACCTGAAAAATTATTGTAGTAGATTCTGTGAATTTGGACCTAATAATTGCTTTATCGAATTTTATTAACATGTAGTATTAGAAAAATATTCACGTATTGAAATGTGGGCATTCAAGTAGTAAGCATATCGAAAGAGATATTTTATTGATTGCTCAACTGGTTGTCAAGTTGATCAAAAATCACAAGCCACTTTTTATAATTTTTAAAACGATCCAAATATCGATTGGGCGGGATAAGGGCTGTTCTTCAATTGAGAGCAAAAATAAATTATGAAGTATTTTGTCTGAACCACTTCATTAACAAGAAATAGTGATAATATGCATGATTTGATCAGTTTTGAGCTTGCTCAATGCTTTCCTGACTCAATGGATCATCTATGATTAGAGATTTGAGATAACTTCAAATTTTGATTGATAACACATGATGTTTTTGTATCACTGAATATATAGAAAGGTGTCTCATGAAAAATACGGTCTTAGGTGGTTGTAGTTTTCTCTTTCTATCGTATGGTTTGACGGCACAATAATAATAGTCACTAGAGTCATAGTATTATTTGTTGACATTATTTTTCGTGAATTTGATTAAGTTCTTGGTACAGTGTAGGTTCAAAAACATTGGAAATCGGGATTTTCCGCGCGCACAAAATATTAGCACAAACAAGAATATACTCTACAAGCCCAACCTGGTAAGACATGTGAATTTTTGGACGGTTTTCGGATGTGGCTTGCCCTTCACCTCTTCCCGTGCCTGTTTTAACCTTGAAATTAAAAAAATAGAAGGTTAATAATTATTACATTTTGTTTTAGAAGATGATGATCATGCCCACCACTTTCTTGAATACAAGTTGAAGCCTTTTTTCTTACACATTTTGAAGCATTTGAGAATTGTCAAGTGAGCAAAAATACAGTGACAACATTAGTCGATTTCGGCTCGTTTGGTACATGGTTTGGTACATGCTTTGGTCTGTCAAACACCTACCAACCAATTTCGGATCCTAAAATGATGACGTCACATCAAGTTTGGTATGTGTTTTGGTCTGTCAAAATGCCTACCGCGGTTTGCAGCACGGTTCTTTGTTTGGTATAGTGGTATCTTTGTCTATTTTTCTTTTGTCTCGCTCGGGAGTAGTATGTTCATCGAGAATGATCAAGTGAATGACGTAAATAAACAAATCGGCCAGTTTTATTCAAATTTCAGTCTGTGCTTAAGTGGTTGTATGTTCTATCTGATCTAAAAGATGGTTTGCTGTTAATAATTGGAGTTTAGATTTTTGTCAGTGTGTTCTACGACTATATTATTTACGTCAATCATTTTTTTCTCCAATTGATAGTTATGGGAAATGGAAGAAAAAAATGAGTGAATTCGGGGACGTTTATATGATTCCAAAACAGCCTAAACGATATAACTGCTTTTCTTTTAAGCATTTTGAGTATTGCGGCCAATACGGCCACAATCTGCTTTTTACCAAATCACTGGACAAAGCTTCAAGTTTTAACTTTATGACGAATAAGACAGATGAACTAAGTGATGACGTTTATTGAATATTTATTCAATCAACGGTAGTGATAAACTATAACCTGTGACATATATTTTTTTTTATCTATGCCTGTGAATAAACATAAACAAAAAAGATGGGTTATATAAACACTCTGCCTTTGACAGTTTTGACCAAACACCTACCAAACGATTTCGGTGAAATGTTGGTCGTGACGTCATCACCATGACGTTGCAGTTACCGTTTGGTTAACCAAAATGTAAACCAACCAAACGAGCCGAAATCGGCTAATTGTTAAGTTTTGAAAAAAACTAATTTTGATTTATAAAAACAGAGACTCAGAAACACAAAACTATCCAAAAAGTTGCCAACAATACAAAAGTTAGGTTCGAAAGTGGATTTGGTAGCTGTCATGTAATAATGTTTGCGATGTTGGCGAGGACATACGTTTTTTCAAGCAATTTCAATCCATAGGTGAGCTAACCGTATTTCAGCTGACCCTTGAGTACTTGATAGCTCTTGCATATGTAACTATGGCAGTTAGATTTCCAAGGCGTGAACGAGAGGTCATAAGATGTTTTCCAAATCAGTGGAATAGCAAGTATGTACAGGATATTCTATTAAACCGATAACTATTTTGATAGATCATAACAACGGTTCCAGATGTGGGATGAACTATAAATAATGTATTTATAAAAAAGTTCTGTCGGCAGTTTCTGTCACAAGTGCGTTCTTTACACGGATCAAGATACAGGGAATGCGGTATATTTCCATTTCAAAACATAAAGATCGCATTAAAACCGCCTCACTCACCTTTCCAAACCTCCTTGTTCCTCCAAGTCAAATTATCTGCCTGAGTATCGTAGTATCCCAACACGATATAAGACCCATTCACAACCTGTTCTATCTGTGTAAGTGCTATACGGTCACCTTGAGAACTGAAAGCCACTATACCCTGTAACAAAAAAAACATTTTGAAGATAGTAACTTATAGTGTTTTCGATTGGAAAAACAAGGGTTGCACTGGGCTTGACCTCGGGCAAAACCAGTTATGATGAGAATTTGCTCTAGGGAAGTGCTATCATATTGCACGGTAAAATTCCGATTGAATTGAAATTGGAATCATCAAACTTTTTAAAAATCCAATATTATGTTGTCTCTGCGTAGCGACTGAAGTGACTCTGAAACTAAACTAATTAGAAGTTCGTTTCTCATTGCCAAATTACAACATCTTGAGACCAATCAGTAGTTTTGTATTGTATACAGGTTGCCACAGATTCGAGTGCATGCATGGGGATCTCAGTTATCATAAGAGATATAGTGTCGGTTGAATGGTTGCAAAGTTGCGCATTTTTATGCTCAAGAAAATGCCATTTTGAAATTTGAAAAATTCCGACTACTTCCGAAGAAATGCGAAAAAAACCGAAATTTCGCAAAAACGTTTTATTATTTCCTGCGTTTGTTTGAAAAGACATTTTAAAATAAATTACACTTTGTCATTGCCACTTTTTATACTCTACAAGATGGTGACCTATTATTGTTTAATTATTAGTTTAAATGCCAATATTTTAAACTCTTTCGCGGAAATTGATTCAGTTTTTTATATGTAATTTTTTTATTTCCCATGTCATTTGTACATCTAATTTGATTTCATCAAATTAATCGTTATTGGATATTATTTCGATTTTGGCTCAGTCAGTTAGGTTTGTTTAGTTGTGCAGGTCTTCTCATAAGAATAACGTGTCAAATAAAGATGAATTTATGGACCAAACTATGTCTTAGGAAGACAAGGGTTGCCTGACTAATTTTCTCTGGTAGTATTTTTTAGATAAGTATATTTTTCGACGGTTGCGATACCTCAATGCCCTAAGGACATCAAAAGATAACTTAAAATAAAATAAAAAATCCAGGTCCGTATTTAAAAAAATGAAGTTGATGATGGCAGCTCGAAGACGAAACGTCAGGTTTTCAATTTGATATCACCATCTTTTAGAGGAGAAAAAGTGGCAATGACAAGGTGTCATTTATTTTAAAATGTCTTTTCAAACAAACGCAGGAAATGATAAAAACGTTTTTGCAAAATTTTTGTTTTTTTTCGAATATCTTTGGGAGTAGTCGGAATTTTTCAAATTTCAAAGTGGCATTTTCTTGAGCATAAAATTGCGAAACTTTGCAACCATTTAACCGACCCTGTATCTCTTGATAACTGGTACCCATGCATGCACTCGAATCTGTGACACCCTGCAGATTATAAATACCAGGAACATCTTTTTTGAGAAAGTAGGTATATGTGTTACAGTAAATGTTAGGAATTCAGTGAAAGCTAGCTTTTACTAGTTGATGCTAGCAATTACTTGATCCGTTAGGAAATGTTAAATTTTGAAGAATATTGTACACTTTCACTAGTGAATGTTGGAGAAACTTTATCAAATCAACTTTTACTGAAAGCAGTTAGAAAAAGTTCTTTTTCAAACTTATTTCCGCCATTTAACTATCCCAAGGTGTACGGGGCACTAAATAATGTCGCTCGCGCGACATCAAAATTTTTGCCAAACCCAAACTAACCCAAACGAACCCAAACTAACCCAGACTAACCCCTACTGAGAATACTTAAGTATTTTCTATAATACGGTATCTGAACAATGTTCACATTGTACACCTGCGATTCATAAGTCTCGTATTTTCCAGAGCGTCTAATCTGTCGGCGAATTCCAACTCGGACCAAAAAGGATATTTATAATTACGATAATAATTTTCAGTGTAGCAGCTTTCACTAGAAAAGTTACGTGAATGCTAACAATTACTAGTAAAAGTATGATGAAGTCGATCGAATTCAACTTTCACTAGCTAAATGTTTCCAAATCAGGAAAAGCTTACTTTTCCTAGTAACAGTTAGCTTTTACTGATTACCAGGTTTTACTGTGACATATGCACCAGATCTTAGATGAAATTAATTCAGTTTTGAGTACGTACTACTTTTCCATAACTTGTCAACGTCAGTATTTACTTTTTTTTTGGCACTACTAGATTCCGACGATAATAACTAACTCAAAATTTGTTTTTTCATGTCAACAGAATCACCTCCCGCGACAAGTATATCCACCATTTTTCATATTTTTTTTTTCAATTTTGCTAGTGCACTGAAATTGCACTATACCAGCACGAGCTCAAAGACCTCGTGCCAAAAAATCATGCACCAGTTCCCCAATCAAACATAAAAATCCGCTCGATTTCTACCAATCGAACATAAATATTGCCCGAGTGTTGCACCAGTGCTGCCCGATTTTACCAATCGAGAACGCCATAAGAATCTTGAGTCTGGCACGCATACAAAAATAAATATCTTGTTTGAAATATAATTTATTGGCCTGTGGGACATGTTGGGGTTCATGTTTTGTGTCAAGCACTAGATTACTAAGAAAGCAGGATCTGCGATGAACATTGTTACAAATCTTTTGATAAATGAGATCGAATTCCGGCTTGCTGTGCTACCAAGCAATAGTCCAAAATATAAGAGCATACAAACCATACTGATATTGCGTCAAAGAGCGTTTCTTTGCAGATTAATTTTCATTGCTCATCTTTTTAAAAGCGAACTATAGTAAGTCCTCTATTTTATACTCCATACATTAACTACGGATCTAAACATCAAATTTCATGAATACCGATCAGTTTGAAGTCCATTAAACAATGGTCTTTGAAAACGATAATAAATTGATAAAAAATATACAGTGAGGACATAAAGTCCGTCACTCCCCTCAAACTTTTGAACCGTTTGATATATTAGAACAAAATTTGAACACACTATATGTGATGAGGTTCTGAATTTTTTGACATGATAGCTGAGAATGTCAAAATAACGGCCGGGCGCCATTTTGAAAAAAATCAAATGGCGGAAGGGAGGTCGAGTAACACCTCATTTTGAAGGTCTTTTCATCCTTATTAGACCCTGAGAGTTTGAAGTCGCTGTCTCTTTCTGAATTTTTTAATACCAAGGTAGTATTTTTCATTCAAAATGGCGCCCAATTGCCGTTTCGACATCTTGATCTGTCTCCACTGTGCTGAGAAATGCAGAACGTGCTCATACATATATTGGGGGTCACATCACAGCATCAATTCTTTGATATCCCTTCCCTAACTAAACCGTTTAATATACCAGAATGAAATTTGGGTAAGTAATTAATAATGACTTGATGACATTCGTAACCTAAAAAAAAGCAAATATGAATCAAGATTCAACCACAAAAAAAAATCATGATACATAAAAATGAATACCGATTTCTTCTGGAAGATCCATAACTTGAGAACGGCTGGGGCAATTTGAATCATTTTTTTTTTGAAATGTTGGATTGTTTTTATGGCGAGAAAAGCTGGGAAATTCCCCGAAAAAACCTGAAAACACAACTGTTTTTTCGGGATTTCCATATACCTATAAAACTATGGGGATTTCACATTTCCGTGACAAAACAAACTGATGTCAATGTCAATGAGTAAATCCAATGTTATTAATGTCAAATCAAATCATGGACCTTAGAAATGAAATAGACTCTACACTGTAGAGCATAGCAGCGGCGGACATTTTCAATATCAAGACAAAAATGACATTCTGAGAGAAGAGTATTTCTATTTTTTCCCATAAAGGGATGTTGTGTGTGTCTGTTAGAATAACTACCCGTCAATGCTAGTTACAATGTCCGGATTCATTTTCAGAGTTTATTCTACGTCCATACAAAAATTGAGACTAAAACAGAATTATATAGGTTAGGACTGACAAAGCAACGTTGCCATAATGTTTAAATAGGTGCATTCAGTGAACGTAAACATAAAACTAAAACAGTGCTTATGCTGATTTATCCAAGCTTTTATCTAATATAAACATTTGAATCCCGTTTGTTTTGGTCACTCCATCACTTGAGAATGGCTGAAGTGATTTTGTTTTTTTTTAAATGTTCTTTGAATTATGAGGACTGATTTTATGCAGAGAAAAATTTGCAAAAATTCCCGGAAAAACCTGAAAACAACTGATCTTTCTCGCTGATTTGCGAGTCAATAGATGGCAGTGGCTGTTCAAAACAACCACCCGCAGTCACTGCACATACAAAGCCAGTCTAGGATATCCGTTGAAAGAAGTAGGTCCGAAAAAAAGCAGGTTCTATTGGGATTTGATGAAGATACTTGTTAAGGTCATATTTGCATGTTTTGTTTTTTTCCAAAGGATTTTGTTCAAATTCGATATGTAGGTGCTATTTGGGACTTGATCGGATTTTTTTTTTTAAATGACGTAGTGAGGTTATGTTTGCATAGTTTTGTTATTTTCCAAACGATTTTGTTCAAATGAGATAATGTAGGTTCTGATTGGGGGTTTCATCAAGAGATTCAACAAAAGTTGACCGAGTGAGGTTATGTTTGCATAATTTTGTTATTTTCCAGATTTTCTTCCAATCTTGGTTCAAATAAGATATGTAGGTTCTGATTCAAGATTTGATCAAATATTTTAAAGGAATGTCAGCGAGGTTATGTTAACATAGTTTTGTTATTTTCCAAATGTTTTTGTTCAAATTAGGTATGTAGGTTTCATTTGGAATTTGATTAGAAAATTTGAGAACAAAATGACATAGTGAGGTTACGTTTGCATCGTTTTGATATTTCTCAAAGGATTTATTTGTTCAAATAAGATGTGGGTTTTGATTTGGGGATTGATCATGCAATTCAACAAAAATTTACTAAGTGAAGTTATGTTTGCATAATTTTGTTATTTTTCAAAAGGAGTTTGTTCAAATTAAATATGTAGGTTCTGTTTGGTATTTGATCAAAACATTCTTTAAAAATGAAATAGTGAGGTTGTGTTTGCATCGTTTTGTTATTTGCCAAAAAATCTATTTGTTCAAATAAGATGTGGGTTTTGATTTGGGGTTTGCTCAAAAAATTCATCAAAAATTGACTAAGTGAGGTTATGTTTGCATAATGTTGTTACTTTTCCAAAGGATTTTGTTCAAATTACATATTATGTAGGTTCTATTTGGTATTTGATCAAAACATTTTTTTCAAATAAAATAGTGAGGTTATGTTTGCATAGTTTTGTTATTTCTCAAAGGATTTTGTTAAAATTAAATAATAATATGTGAGTTCTGTTTGGGATATGATCAAGAAATAAGAAAAAAATACTAAGTGAGGATATGATTGCATATTATTGTTGTTTTCTAAAGGATTTAGTTCAAATGAGATATGAAGGTTCTAATTTGTGGTTTGATCAATAAATTTAACAAAAATTGACTAAGTGAGGTTATGTTTGCTTAATTTTGTCATTTTCCGGAGGATTTTGTTCAAATAAGATATGTAGGTTCTGATATGAGGTTTGATCGAAATTTAACAAAAATTGACTTGGTGAAGTTATGATTGCATAGTTTTTCCATTTTCCAAATGACTTTGTTCAAATAAGATAGTAGTTCCTAACTTAGGGTTTGATCTAGTAATTGAACAAAAATTGACCAAGTGATTTGATCAAGAAATTGAAAAAAAAATCGAGAGATACATTTTAGGTTTATACATAAAAAAAAAATACCCTAAAAATATTGACAGATAATCAACTATAACTGAAGAACCACTAAGATGATTTTCAAGATTTTTGATGTTTGATTTGTCTGCGCCCCGAATAACAGAATTCTTAGTCATCTGAACATCGGAAAAATATTAAAAAAAAATTGTGAAACAAAATGCACTCAACATAATATTTATTGATTATGGGCCAGTATGAAATTTGCCGGGTCAGCTAGTTGAAAATAAAACTTAAAACTTATGGTTTTTAGTGATCATGTGAAAACCAAATGTGCGCCGAGTTGGCATTTTGACATCTAGAGCTGTCATTTCTTTTTAAAAAAATGGAAAATTTGCTTGGCTATTTTCATTCTGAATTCCGTTGTAATATACCTAGCGGTTCAAAAGTACGAGGAGGGGCGACGGAATGTATGTCCTCACTGTATATACAGTGCGGTTTTTTCAAGACAGATCATGGGGATTCCCATGTTGAATTTTCAATCCCATGTTAGCAGTAGTTCTATTCAAAGTGCGCAGCTGAACTTCGATACACTTTGGTGCTTAGAGATCAAGTTATTCCATCAATTAGCAGAAATGAACTTGAAAAAAGATTGAAAAATGCTTTTATTGATTGGAAAATGATACTTTTTCACATGCCTTGTATACGCCACTAAAAATCAATAACTTTATTGTCAAATTTTTATTACACTTATTTCTAATAGAAGACAGGACAGAAGAAATGACCGTACAACGCTCAACCACGAATCCATTGACCAAAAATTAGGCGATCTAGGCAGACTCACCTGTATCAAAAATTGCTTGGTTGAGTCTACAGAAGGCGTCAAAGATTCAAACAAATTTTGGTTTTTCTAACATTTTTCAAAAACATGCAAATCGATTTTGATAATTTTTGATATCTAGTCGTGGTCCATGAGACTACATTTTTGGTTTCTATAGCGACCGGTTGTGATTAACCGGAGGTGAATTAAAGGTGACGTCACATGTAGTTATTTCTTGCTTTTGGAATTGACTTCTTGATAATTCAGATGCTTTTATCTAAAAGTTCAATGAATTGGGGAGTTTTTCTTTCTCTTGAGACATTTTGCTGAGATAGGTGGTTGAGCCAGAAAAAAAATGTTTTCAATAAGGTTCACAGATATTTTATTCCTAATCATTTTTTGCTAGGACAACCACATAATGATTGGTTTAAATGTTTGGAGAGCGGGATGTTTGTGATATCCGTTTTTCTTGATTTTCGCCGTGCCTTTGAGAATGTAAACAGGGACTTACTGATACAAAAATCATGGACGATTGGTGTTCGCGGAACATCGCTTAAATGGTTTTCTTCATACCTTACGAAAAGAACACAGAAGGTGAAGGTCAATGATACTTTCTCCGATAAAGCTTACACAGAATTTGGTGTCCCACAGGGTACGGTTTTGGGACCATTATTGTTTATCATTTACATCAATGACATTTTCAAGCATGTTGAGCATTGTAAAATTAAATTGTTTGCTGACGTTACAATGTTGTACTTGTGTGGAACTGATATGGATGTGGTGCTGAAGTATATCAATGGCGACCTTGCAAGTTTGGATAAATGGCTTTCAAACAACAATATTTCACTGAATGCAAGCAAATGCAAATTTGTTGTATTTGGAACTTCTGGAATGATCAACAAACTTGAAGGGAGAAGTATCAGCATATATTTAAATGGCCAATACATCGAAAGGACAAGAGTGATAATATATTTGGAAGTAATGCTAGACGAACATCTTACTATCAACAGTCATATTGATTATATCTGTGCTGAAATGTCCCGGAAAGTTTATTTTTTACAAAGAATTGGTAGGCAGTTATCCCTCTACATCAAACTACTACTGTAAAAATCCATCATAGCACCACATCTGGAATACTGCTCCAGCATATTGTATAACTTGACACAGGACAAATTTAAACAACTTCAAATGATCCAGAATCGTGCAATGAGAATTATACTGTCTTGTAGCAGTTATACTCCAATCGAACTGATGCTCAATACTCTGGGTATCATGGATGTTAGCAAACAATTAATCTTCGCTCATATGTATTTATATATAAAATGAAACATGGACTGGTACCTCAATATCTGTGTGAAGAATAATTGAAATATGTTTTTGATGTCCATGGATATAAAACACGCAGTGCTGCAACAGATTTTTATGTCACTACAAGCCGCTCAAACCAAAAGCATGGAAGCATCTTTTATAAAGGACTTTCTGAGTTCAACGAACTTCCCATCGACATCAGAAACTCTTCTACACCATTACCAGCTGAAATTCAGAAAAAATCAGATTGAATTCAGAAAATTTCATATGATATTCAGATAGTTCATTTGAAATTCAGAAATTTTCAATTGAAATTCAGATATTTCATTTGATATTCAGAAAATTTCAAATGAAATTCAGATATTTCACTTGATATTCAGAAAATTTCAAATGAAATTCAGATATTCCATTTGAAATTCAGAAAATTCAAATAGAATTCAGAAAATTTCATTTGATATTCAGATTTTGACGATCAGCATCCTGAGCTATCCTGAGGTCAGGACTTTAAGTGTGATTAAAAGACTTTTGTCATAAAATTTGCATTTCAACATGCTTATCAAATTTTCTTTTTATTACGCGATGGAGTTCAAGGACAATTGTACAATTTGCCGGATTTCGATGATTCGAGGGGACGTACATAGACTGTTCTACATGCATCTGCTACATGCAGCATGTTTGCTGCCTTTAACTAACCTCCGGCAGGACAACGTTAATTGTCCTATTTGTCGCACTGAAGTGATGAATGAAGAAATCATGCTCAGAAGAAAGTACAAAAAAAAATCTACTCAAGACCGGGAGCGTATTTTGCTTTGTGCAAACCGAGGAGAAGATTGGACAGCGTTGGCTACCACACTCGGAATTCGGTACAAAACAGCTTTCCATTGGGTGAAGTCTGGGCGAGTGCGAAAAGTTTGACTGAGGCGGAAGCCAACAGAATTGTTGAGTGGGTGGAGGAAACCTGCGACATTACATTAAAACAAATTCATGCCAAAATTCAAAACGAGTTTGGGAAAACATTGGCCTTATCTACTATTTCGAACTACCTAGATGGACAGTTGTTTACCGTTAAACAAGTACATACGCAACCACATACAGCAAATGCAATGGAACATAAAATACGAAGAGCGGACTATGTACGAAACTTGAATTTGCTAATTCAACAAGGCAAACAAGTAATGTGGATTGACGAAACAAATTTTAATTTGTTTTGCCGAAGAACACGGGGGCGATCACGTGCGGGTACCAGAGCAGTTCAAGTACTGTCCTCATCTAGGGGACCCAATGTACATCTGATTGGCGCTATTACCGCTGCAGGGGTTGTGAGTCTGGAGAGAAGAAGGGGGTCTTTCACGGCTATTCTGGCAAGACAGTGAATGGAAACGGTTTTTGTCTCCTGGCAAGAGTTGGGCAACCATTTAGAAGACCTCGTAGTAGTGTGTGATAACGCACCATGCCACAGTCAGCTAGAGCAGGTTTTTGATGCATCCCCTGCCACACTTTTAAGACTGGCCCCATATTCTCCGATTCTCAACCCGATTAAAAATATTTGGTCCAAAATAAAGTCTTTGGTGAAGTCTCGTCTGAAAATACCAGCTGTGGTCGGAGCCGGGGTTATTGAGCAACGGCTTATATATCTTGAACAAATAATACATGATGCCAAAGATGCGGTTGTGGGTGGAGATTGCGCTAGATCCGTTCAGCATAGCACCACTTACCATGCAGCAGCCCTAGCCCTTGAGGATATGCCTGCAGGCATGTAGCTTGCTTGTAAAATGTTATGCCTACATAGTTTTTATTGCGTTTTATTCAGTATCTATTAAAGTTGTCGTATTTTGAAAAATAATTTAATATTGTACCTTATTATATAAAACTAATTATATTTATGATACCTAAGTATGTACATAATTACATATGTAGTTTATAAATTATGTTTAATAAATCCATATCTAACGAACAATATAGGTACATAGACTCCTGATTAGTGAATTTGCAGGATCACTTTATGGAATGGATGAAATAAAAAAAATATATATAAAAAACAGGGTGGTCAAACTGGTAAACACATATAAACATCATAAACTTGGGTCCATATCTCGGAAACAATTCATTTTTGAGAAGTCTGAGTTTATGTGTACAAAAATTTTCAAAAATTTACAGCATATAAATATACATGATATGTATAAATTATGAAAATGAAGAGTTGGTCAAAAGTGAGACCGATTGAAAATAGCCCTCTATGTAGCGGTTTAGCACTAATAAATCAAAAGTGTCGTCTTTGAAAATCTTAATTTAAATTGAAATATTCTGAATTTCAAATGAAAATTTCTGAATTTCATTTGAAATTATCCGAATTTCAAATGAAATATCTGAAAATAATAATAATAATAATAATCTTTATTTTTGCAATAGGCAAGATACAGTGTAATACTTAATCTACTTTATATATATATAGTATATGCTTGGCCGCAAAAAAAAGAAGCTGAAAGCAATTAAAAACTGATCAAAGTTCAGGTCCCTTGAAATATGAACTAACAAAAAAAAACCCATTTTAATACAAAATTCGCTCAAACTTAAAACAAAAAACCAAAAAATTAATAACAAAATAGTACCTATCGTGAGTATACCTACATAATAACATTTCAAAGGACCACAGAAGGATGACGCTGCAAGAAATTTCTTCTAACAATAGATTTGAAAATTGATGGTTTGATTGACTTGAGACTTTCTGACACAGTATTATAGACTCTATATACATTATAACTTATAATTTATAAGTGAAGCTTCTCTGAAATAGTGAGGTTTTATGAGGAGGAGGTGTGATAAGTCCCCTAAATCGGAGATTTAAGTTGTGCACGTCCGTCCTAAAATGTATTTTGTTAGTTAGGTATGGAGGACCCCTTTTATAAATTATGTAGTGGAATAGTACTAGAGAGTGTAGTTTTCGCCTGCTTTCCATATTCAGCCATCTAGCATCCTTAAACTTATGAGACACTGGATCAAACTTTCTTATACCGTATATGAACCGCAAACAATTTTTTTGGACTTTTTCTATTTTAAGCTTATCAATTCCGTTCAAACAAGGCCCATATAAAACATCGCAATAATTAAAATGGCTGAGTACGAGTGAGTCAGTTAATCTAATTTTTTGGTCCTGAGTTAATAGGTGTCTGTGAGGATAAAGCATTTTCAAAGAAAAATATGCGCGTTGCAGATAAGTAGCAATCTGTTCTCTAAAACGCAGATCCGCGTCCAATTTTACTCCTAATTTTTTTCATCTGAATCATCTGAAATTATCTGAATATCACATGAAATATCTGAATTTCAATTGACATTTTCTGAATTTCCAATGAAAAATCTGAATTTCAACTGAAATTTTCTGAATATCAAATGGAGTATCTGAATTTCAAGTGAAATTTTCTTAATTTCAGCTGGAAATGGTGTAGTGTAGGTGTATTTAAAAAATAGTTTAAGGAGGTATGTTTTTGATCCTAATAAGTAGCCTGTGATCCACATTTAAAGTTTTAGAAACCTGTTTTCGTTTTTCATAGTTGATCCTAGTTTAAGTGTGACGCCCTCATTCACCTATTCTTTGTACTACTGTTCATATTATATAACACTTTTTATTTTTTATTATTTTCTATGTACTTTTATAGCATTTTTGCTAATAAACGCTTTATTTATTTAATAATAAAATATTTGTGCAACCTTTTCTGACAAAACCAGAGAAAAGAGAGACAAAATATATTTTACTTTTAGAAAAAAACATCTGAATTATCAAAAAGTCGATGCCAGAAAAAAATCAAAAGAAATAACTACATAAATGACGACACCTTTACAACACTTCCGGCTAATTACAACCTCGATTACAACTGGTCGCTATGGAAACGAAAAACGTGCTCTCATGGTTCAAGACTAGGTACCAAAAATCAGCAGAATCGATTTGCACGTTTTTGAAAAATGTAGGATGAACCAAAATTTTTTTGAATCTTTGATGCCCCCTGTAGACTTAACGAAGCAATTTTGTAAAAGGATAAGTTTGCCCAGATCGCATTATTTTTGGTAAAGGAATTTGTGCTTGAGCGTTGTACAGGGTGATTCATTTTCAGCGACAGGGTGCCAGTTCTCGTAATTTAATTATCATAGAGACCCTGAAAAAAAAATCTGTACAGTAATGTGCCCAAGAGAAAATGCTGGAAATATATTTCAAGCTTCTAGGTTCGCCGCAAGGGGGCGTGATGGCGCTGTGAAAACAGATAATCGATATACAGGGTGTTTATTAATTGAATGCCGATACTTGAGGGTGATAATCCTTGGATGATTTTAAGATGCAAGAGCATAGATTTTAAGATTAGGTTGAAATTTAAAAAAAAATCTTTTTTTTATCATCACTTTGATACTATTCCAGATATCTTTTTGAAATTTCGTAAACGTCTTCTATGCATCAAAATGCATGGGAATGTTAGAGAGGACGCCACTGATTTAAAAATATTGGTTGCAGGGTGTCAATGCAATTGAGTAAATTTCATTTTTTAAGCGAAAACCATGCGCCGGACGGAAAAACATCAGGAGAACAAATTCGCTCGGAAATAAATAGAGATTTCAAAAATGATTTTTATCTTGGAAGGAAGCAGTGGCGTACAAGTTTTTTCTCCAAAAATATTGAGTGCAAAGCCCGTACGGACGCCACTGGTGAAAATAATGACATTGTTTGTACATCACAACATGCATATTGAAGCCTGGAAGACGTGTACCAAATTTCATAAAGATATCTGGAATAGTATCAAAGTAATTATAAAAAAATCATTTATTTTTTAATATTTCAACAGCCTGTATCTTGAAAATTAAGCTCTTGCGGACCTATGTTCATATGAACTTTTTGACTTGAAATCATCCAAGGACTATCACCCTTAAGTATGGGCATTCAATTAATAATCACCCTGTATTCTTGAGATTGCTCTCAATGAACTACCAAAAAAGAATGTGCAGACTGCTTTTGGACGATATTCTCTACAGAATTACCTCTCGACACTTCTCTCTGAGCTGTCAAATAAGACAGTTACAGGCCGTCAAACTTGATGTTACTAAATTGCCTATAGCTTCTTCCTCAACCGATATGACTGTTCTTTAACTCATTTGAAAATGGAAAAATCTACTGTCTCTGGTGAATGTACTCGGTGTCGATTTTACTTGCTTTAGCGGACCACACATCTTGAAATGTAAATGTCATACCTGTCTTCGCAGTTTTTTTCATAATTTTCAAAAGCAAACCCACTAGATAGGTGCCTCCATCGTGTCACTTGGATAATTTCCTATCACTTTCAAAAAGATCATTTTTCTAAATCTTTTGAAATAAAAGATTTAGGAAGACTTCATCAGGAATCTCTCGAGGAATACTTTTGAAAGAGCTCCTGTAAATTTGAATTCGTCACATCAGATTTCTTTTGATCCGTGGAAAGAATACCAACCATTTTTTGTTTTTTTTTTCTACGGGCAGCTGTCAAGTAGAATACAGTGCACCACACGTCAAAACTAATACGATGGACCAGTGATATGCGATTTAACATTTTTTTTTTAATCAAATATGATTGCAAAGACGCCAAACGCTCTTGTTCCAGACTCTGGGTCTATTTCAAGTTTTTTAAGAATGTTTTGATTTTATTGCTTGAGTCTTATCTAATCTAATCTTATCTATCTAATCTGATACATTTATAAAAGGCAAACTATGTTTGCCCGTGAAAAAGATAGCATTATGCGTGAATCTAATGTGGGTGAGAAAAGGCGTCATTCTCGCAATCTCGCATGTAAGCGGCTGATTGCAGGTTGCTTTCGGTGTTGACGTCTCTTCCCTTCTTCGAATAATGTGATGTTTTTTAGCGGGAAATTTAGAGAGAGTGTCTGGCGACCGTCGTCGGAATGACGGTTGTTGAAATTAAACAATGCTATTTGTGAGTTGAGGTTGATTCGTGTTAGGTTGGGTCGGGTTAGGATTGCGTTGCCTGAAATTTGTATTTGAAATAAGAAACAAATTGCTGTTGTTATAACTTCATGAAAAAACGACAATGATTAGGTATTGATTAATTCTACAAAAAGAAAGAAACGAGGTCCTAGTGTTTGTACTGTTTTGTACAAACTTTCTAGGTTAGATCACCTTATCTGTATCTGATTATCACGCCTGCACAAGGTATATTTTACGGCGAAAAGATAAACTTCAACGAAGTTTCGTGTATTTGGAGAAACGGAATCTCCAACAAACGTGCTGGCTTGACGTGATCGTCATTCACCGATCCGGCGAATCTCCGTTTAACAAAATCTCCCAATACTGTGCTCACAAAAGGCACTTTTAGCTGCATCATCTCGCATGGCCATGGTGAGCGCGGCGCGTCCGACACTTTCGGCTGCAAACCGAGGTTCCGATATAGTCGCGTTTAACTTCGAATTTCGTTGAATTTTGGATTGCTGATAGGAGCAGATCAACGGCGGTTGACGGTGATTTGTTGGAGGATTGAAACGATAGAGTAAAAATGGCCGCGGACTTTTTGCAGGTAGATATAATGTTGTTTTATTACCGCAGAAAATAGGTTCAGTTGGTCGGATATTTAAACATTTTCAAGTTTCGAAATATAGCGCTAAATTTTGGAAAGCTGTAGCTCAAAAACTATTGGGTCTACTAGGACGGTTTCCATCTCGAATTGTAGCAAATCCAGTCAACTTTAAAAAGTGTTTGAGAGGTCTAATCAAAAACTTATTCGATCAGGGTTCAAACTGCCAAAAACTGAATAAAATTTAGAAATTTGGGGATTTTTTGAAATTTGACAATGTTGCGTTAGGCGCTCGAGGTCAAAAACTTGGATTATTTATTGGGCCAACATCATAAACAAGTCAGCAAAAAATCGGAACTACCGGAACTAACGCAGGGAACCCCCTTTTTCAGACGGCATGGTTACTGGATTATAAGGGGTGCTGACGCTGGGCTGGAGAAAGGCATGTCCGTATCATCTGTAAAATTCAGAATTTAAGGCTGTTCAAGGTTCTTAACATGTGATCAATGACGTTTGTTCAGTATTGTCCCCCAAAAGTATTAGCTAGTTTTAGAATCTCTCCAGAACTTCATATACTCGGTGTTTTTGAATCTTGGAACCAGCTTTTTTGCCGACATCAAGACCTTGTCTCCTACTCCAATTTCATTGCTTTTAGACTTTCTCCTTTGGCCTTCCCTTTCTTTTTTCTTGTTTCTAGGGGCTATGGTGGTCTAGTGTTGAGTGAGTGAGTGACTTGAGAGACCGTTAGTTCTGATTGACGTTGGTTCGATCCCCACAGTGAGCAGAAATTATTTTTTGTTCTGTATTCAGTGGCATCTGGACCCTGTATGTTTAATACTAAAACTAGGTGATGTTCTCAATCAGCACCTTAGTTAGAACTGCGGCATACGGGAGGTCAGAGGGACCGCCCTTGGACGTTGTCGCCTAAGCTAAATGCTGTGGCTTGACGACTAAGTTGTCGCCTATGCTGAATGGCTAAGGCTTGACGACTATGGTCCAAGAGAGCAACTTCTCTCCTCCTGGAGGCTCCTCTTGGAGGTGCGCTATGGACCCAATGTGTGGTCTAAAAGTGCTTTGGTACTTACCACCCTCACCCCGATATCTACATCTATCTACATCTCTTTCTTGTTTCTTTTGGGTATTCCTATCTTTTGCTTCCTCACAATCGCACTTTTTTCTAAATCTGTTAGGGATGATATTTTATCCCTTATGCTCCTATTAAACATGATAAGTTCAGAAGGCGATTTACCAGTTGTCCCATGGGTTCAACATAATTCAATAATATATATTTTTGTGATTCTTTCCATCAATTTAGATCATCGGAATATGCAATTGGAAGATGTTTTTGTATCGATTTATTGATATTTTTGTACCCGCCGTTAGCTTGTGGCCAACGTTTCCACGACATTTATCTCATTGACCTGTGCCAAGTCCTACTTGAGAACCCTCAATTTTTGAGCAGTACCTTTTCCCAATAGTGAAATTTCTTCCTCTTCTACCACATAAAAATACGCCAGAGCTACAATTCCGCTTATTGTTCAAATCGATGTTTAGAAACTATGCTTAATTTTTAAAACACTATCGGAGCCTGAATCTATCAGCAATGTTATTGGAACACCACCAACTGAGCATCCGACCACGTCATCTCGGAGACCAATTTGCTGTCACTTTGAAACGTTCAAAGTTTTTGAGGCTATCGGTTTGAATCTCTTTTCCTTGGACGGTATCCTCTGTCTCAATAAAATGAACTCTGTTGCCAAATTTCCTTCGCTTACTAGCACCCATAGAAGCTATATTTGATTCGGCATTGTAAAACCGCTTTTGCCCTCTCTTTCGACAGCAAGCTTAAAAATGGCATTGAACACAGCAACTATAACATCTGGCTTTTCCAGCTGGACACTCTTCGATGATGGATGATGTTCAGATTTCCCGCAGCTAGAGCAGTTATTTATTTGTAGTCTCTCAGGTGCCCAGGAAATTTTATTCACTATAGTTGGGACTCCTGGCATGACATGCATTGTTTTTGACTGTTGTCCTGTTTGTTCGTAGATTTCACAAACGCGATCACTTCATCAAGACTGCGTTCTTTCTCGAGAAGTTTTTTTTTCAGATCTAGTGACGCTCAAGAATCGATAAACTTATCTTTTCGATTTATCTCTTCTGAATTTTTTTGCGTGTATTCAAAAGGACACTTAGCTAATTGTTGACTAATTCAATAAGAACTTATTGATAGTTTCTCCATCTTCTGGTTTGATATTTTTCAAAATGGTTACCTTTCAAAATGTATTCTGTCAATTTGTCTATGAGAATTTTATAAACATCATTATTATTTGCCGTAACATAGATTTCAACAGCTCCTGGTATGTCATATGCAACGTTTTTAAGTTTTGGTCCTCCAATGTGTATTTTTTTTTTTTTTGCACTCTGAAAATAATCCGACGCTGAACATAAATTTATAGATCGTAACCATTTTCCAATTTGTTGCAAATAAAAGCCGTATCTAAACTTTCACAGATAAACGCTTTTATGCCTTTATCCATCATTTTGACATTTCAGGCACAAAATCCGTCACCCTGCAATCAAAAACAATAGGCGGATTTTGGCGTTAACCAGGTAACGATTCGTTGTTACCAGGTTTGGTGAGTTATTGGTTACTGTATCGGTACCAGCTCGGGATCAAACCCAAAAACGTTCTGGTTACTAAAAGTATTATTCATGGTATAACGTTACTATCTACTTGATTAGGCACCTCCGAAGCGATTTGCCCCTACTGCGCAAAAATGTTAGGTTTGAAAATTCGTAACCTGGTGAACGCCAAAATCCGCCTAATTTTTCCATTCATTACCTGTTACTCACATAACAAAATGATATACCTAGCATGTGCTCAGCATCTTCTTCTTGGTATAAGGATATTGAAAATATGTTCTGAACATGTGCTAAGAATGATACTTATATATACGGGGAGGTGCTCAGCATTATCTTTTGGCCGCGAGTAGCATGTGCTATGGAATTTTGATCAGGAATGTTCCAGGAATATTCCAAAATATACCAAGAATATCCTCTTTTATATATCTCAGCATATTGTGTAAACATTCCTAGAAATAAAATCAGCTCCTATACTATTTGGAGTATTTTATTTTTGCCAAGTAACCTATAAACAAATGAGATTCAAGTCACGAATTTGTCAACTGAAAATAAATTTTCTGAATCTATAAATACAGATCCAGATCTATTGTAGGAACATAATACTAATAAGTATTACCATGATTGAGTATAAACTCTAATACTTCCATTCCTAGTTAGAAAAAATATGATCATGCACAATTTCAAGGATCAAAAATGCAGAAATAAGTCGAGAGAAACATGTCAAGGCTTGCCGAAAATGTAACCGTTTGAATTATTACATAATTTCATTGTCAACATCAATAAGCACAAGATCGCTAGAAAAACTGATACTTTTAATATTGACTATTCAAACTTGTCATCCAAAGAAAGCAGTCCTGCCTCGCGTGTTTTTCCAGCCATCATGTAGGTAGGTACCTATATATTGAGGGAGCCCGGAGGAAGCATTCATCATTTTCCAATAAGCCTGATTACAATTAATCACTAACCATCAGGTATATGGTCTATCAATCCAATCCGAAGAAGAAACAAAGTTATAAGGCTTATAAACTTGACACTAATTCCGACTACTATGGACTATAGCAAATCTTTGGCACAGGACACTTCATGAAACTCCTGATTCCACATTTTAATCACATAACACACACAAATCTATCAACATGAATCACACAAAAGTTCAGAGACCAGATACAATCAACCGAATAATTCTTTTTTGACAAAACCGAGGACAAAACAAACCACACCACTCTACTTACTTCACAAACATCAAAATATCAAAATGGCGTGCCCCATAGCCGCGTGCACGTGAGCAACTAAGGCAATAAGCGGCACTGTTGTCGTATTTTCCACTTAAAAAAGAACTATCATTATTTATTCTGGAATTTTTGATTGTGTAGATCCTATTTGACGTAACATTTATTCAATATTTATCAAAGAAATTGACATTTACTTCTACTTGAGTGTAGGGATCATTCTTTGCTCTTACCATAGTACCTATTTTATTGCAAAAATCCAGAACCATGATCGTAATAATTGTTATGCCAAAGCTACACTTGGCAACGCTGTTCATGAAAATGACGAGTACGCAGACCGGCAGACGGACGACAGACGAAGTAAAAAATATTGTAGAAGGAGAACTCATTCTATGGAGAACTCCAAGTTACACACTTTTGATAATTACGTATAAACCGTATACAAATAAGATTGTATTATATTTTTGTTCATACTAGAGGTACCTATAGATAGGTACCTATAGATAGGTACCTAACAACCTAGGCCTGTCTACTTTGAAAAAACTGGATCGGATGGATTGAAAGGGATGGTTTTTTTAATTTTATTTATTAGAAGCATATTCTAGGCACGTTCTTTCACATGGTGAAAATTATATCCTGCCAAGCATTTATAAACAAATGGTAAAATGTTCTTGACACACATATTCGTAGAGCATGCCCGTTATTAGTACATGCTGAAGATATGAATATGCTTTCATTGTTATGTGGGTAGTGTTCAACTTTTCATTCTGGCTCATATCCTGCCCATGGCACACAGCCTTTATATGGCACACAGCCTCTTTATGGCACAGCCTCTTCTTGGCACACAGCCTTTTCATAGCCCAAAGCGTCTTTATGGTACACAGCCTCATCATGGCACACAACCTCTATATGGCACAGAACCTCTTCACAGCACCCAGCCTCTTTATGGCACACAGCAACTTTATGGCACACAGCTCAGATTAATTTATTAATCTGAGGCACACAGCCTCCACAATATAAACATAACATAATCATTGGCTCCAAGCCTCGTCAAACATACTACGTATCTGAACCATTGTACACTAACTTTCACAAATATGCGTACATAGACATAAAATCTATTTTTTTAAGCAGTGTAATAGACAGTCAAAATATTTACATGTCATGCACACAAACTTTTTATTATTTTATCCAAAACTCAAATCGATATATTGTGGGTACGACTTTGACTTTATTTACTTGGTTCACAAAGAAAAATTTAGATTATTTTCATTGATATCCGATGGCAGAACCATTTCTGGCCAAAGATTCTTGTGGTCGTCAAACCATGGAATTTGATAAATTTCGACAATATTGACCATCATTGGCGAGCTCATACCACGCATTTAGAATGTCATCTAGTAGTTTCGCCTGAATTTGTGCTGAGGCCTCCGTTTCTTTGGTAAATAATCTTTACCTATCGTCTCCACACATTTTCCATCGGATTCCGATCTGGTTATTTAGTTACCTATCTAGTTATATAGATCTTTTTACCGACCATAGGTCTTCACTGAGGCGCGTGAGTATTTCTGTTTCCAAAAAAGTGAATAATAAGCATATTATCGCAACTGACAAAACATGACGTTTACTTGTCATCACAAAATATCCCAAATAGAAAAATACGCTGAATGACAACGACTGGTGGTAAATCTTTATGCGGCACGTCGCTTGGAGGCGCTGCATTCAGTAGGATTGTTATTTTCAAGAATGTAATACTATAATAAATAATAATAATAATAATAATGTGACGCAGTTCGCTGGTCGATAAGGACGTTTTCTGTATATTTGCTGATAAATAAGCGACATTTGTCAATTTTGTGAAAGTAGTCTTTGGAATGGTAGCGAAATTTGACATTTTCAATTGTTAGAAATTCATATTTTACGTCTGTGTGATATTTCGCGCTTGTTATATTACGATTTCTTGATGTCGGTTGGCAAAGTCAAGTGACCACGATACTTGTTTTGTTTGGTAATATAAAATAATCCAAAAAAAAGTGTGACGTGCCAAGCTGTTGCGAAAAACACAATATTGTTGCTAGTTTCGTGACTGGAGCGGAACAGAATTATACAGGGTGTTTAATTATTATTGCGAAAAAATTCAGGGTGAGTTCCCCCACTTAAAAATAATAAGAAAACTTTCTATAAAGGTGTGTCCGGAAATGCTTCATTACAGAGCTACAGGGTGTTGAAGTTTTATTTTTATTTTTGTTTTTTCTAAATAATATTTGAACCAATATCTTTATTTTCATAAAAATCGGTATTTGAGGGTTTCTTTTTATGCGAAATTCGAATTTTATCTCAGTTTGGCTCTAACTTGTAGAGGGCGCCACCTACACTCATTTGTCCTGACATGTACAGCCATAACTTTTTTGGACGTAACCGTATGACATATTTAAGTGAAAAAACATATTTCTCCTTTATTTTTATGCAAAAAAGGCATACTTGATAGAAGTAGCTACGTACCACCATTTTTGAGATATTTAGATTTAAAATAGTGAATACATATGATAATGGAATTATGGCCGAGCATTGTGTTTCATTGATAGTGCCAAAAATACAGGATAAATTTTCTCACTTAAAAATAAAAAAAAAAAATTATATGAAGATGTGTCCGGAAATGCTTCGTTACAGAGCTACAGGGTGTTAAAGTTATTATTTAATTTATTTTTTTTCAGTCATTTTATTTGTTTTTGTTTAAATAATATTTGAAAAAGCGGTGTCGATAATATTACACAGAATTCGACTTTTATCTTTTTCACTGAAAATATGAAGCATTAATGCGTAATATGTTATAATTTCTAGCAGGTTACCTTCTCCATAATTTCAAAATCTCATGTATTAATTATTTCAAATCCAAATATCTCGAAAATGGTTCCACGTAGCGACTTCTAACAAATATGCCTTTTTTGCATAAAAATGAAGTAGAAATATGTTTTTTCACTCAAATATGTCATACGGTTACGTCCAAAGAAGTTATGGCTGTACATGTCAGGACAAATGAGTGTAGGTGGCGCCCTCTACAAGTTAGAGCCATACTAAGATCAAATTCAAATTTCGCGTAAAAAGAAACCCTCAAATACCGATTTTTATGGAGATATAGACATTGGTTCAAATATTATTTAGAAGAAACAAAATTAAAAATAAAACTTCAATACCCTGTAGCTCTGTAACGAAGCATTTCCGGACACACCTTTATATGAAGTTTTTAAGTGGGGAAACTCACCCTGAATTTTTCGCAATATTAATGAAATACCCTGTATAACAGGAGCTCGTGGGAGGCAGTGAATAATAAATACTGACTGCCTCCCACGAGCTCCTGTTACATAAAAATACAATAGTCACATCTAGTTTGTCCAAGCATTTTCCAGAAGACAATCTACTGTTGCCTTGACCCAATGCAATGCCTATACGAGATTTAACTGATACTAAAACTGTAAGTAATTTTATCTATAACCTCTATTTATTTTAATTCATGACAATCTTTTTTCATAAGCGTAGTACAAAAGCCCAATCCAATTTGCAGCCCAAAAAAATCGTTTTTTCTGACTGATAAGTCAAGAGAATCGATTACTCCGAGTTGTATGTCGAGAAAATTGTTTCCTCCGAGCTGTATCTTGGAAAAATCAATTGTTCCGAGTTGTAAGTGAGAAAAATCGATTACTCTGAGTTGTGAGTCGCCAAATCGATTTCTCCGAGTTGTAAGTCGGAAAAAATTTGCTTTTGCGAAGCGATTCTTCCTAGCGATTCTTCCTAGTTGTGGCTCGGAGGAGTCAATTTTTCTGACTTACAACTCGGTAAAATTGATTTATCCGTATTGCAACTTGGAGAAATAGCTATTCACAATATATACAAACCAAGAGAGGAAAGTGTCTCTTTTTCTTCCGTGGATTATGCATTATTAAAAATCCAAGGGAGGAAACAGCACTTCACGCCAGCGGAATGTATATAGTTTTTTTCTACCACCATGAACCTTCACTTGTAGCGAGTACTTTGTAGGCAAACATTTTTTTTCCTCCAGCTAATTTTTCAGTTGAGAGTGATAACATTCTCTTGTGAGGTAGTAGAAAAGCGATTTTTCCGACGTTGCAGAGGAATCGATTTTTTCGAATCATAAGTCGGAAAAAAAATAATAATGAGAAATAAAATTCTGGCGGCCCTTCTACACTTTGGAACAAAACAGGGAAAATTCAATTTTTGATTTTTTTTATCAAAATCTAGACAGTTATTGTTTTTGGAAAATAGGTGAATTCAAGTTAGTTTTGTGATAATCGTAATGCTCGGAAATTAATAGTTTTGGGTTTTTGCTTTGGTTATCAATAAAAACTGTATTGAAAATTGAAAACCACGAATTTGTATTTGTTTGATGTATCACAATGTTCAATATAAAAAAGGGAAAAATACAATTATAATCAAATTATTTTTTTTCTGAAAAATTGGAAATTACAGAAGACATCAACCTTAATTTTTTTTATGAAAATATATATTTTTTGCATTCCTAATGACATTAAAATTAAAGGTGATGAAGAGAGGTTGTTGTTGCTTTCAAAAAAGCAGGGGGGTTAGACTGAGAATATTGAGGAGGAGTCAGCTTCAGAGACTGCTGTGAACGAACCTGAGCAGATAGAGAATCATAAATTTGGATATCTGGACCATTCTACATTATTAATATCACATTTATTACATTTTGTTTTTTTTAGCAAATACATATATTATATTTTTGATTAACTTGACCTGTTATTATTGTAAAATGGATTTTGACCCTATCTAATTATTATCAATATATACCTAGTTGTGGAAGGTTATTAGATATTGGACGACATAAATGACCAGAGCCTTCTATTTCGTCCCTTGTCTAAAAATCTTTCAAAACTGGACTTGTTTTTTTGCATGCCATCAGAAGTGATTATTTTGATTCCGTCGCCAAACGTCAAGAAATGTACGGCAAAACTTATGCGGCATGTCGAATGATGTCGCCTCAAACATAGTTACAGCCCGTATCATTGGAGATTTGTTTCTATTTGGGATGTTTTGTGCTTGTCATACACTGCTCAAACCAAAACAATTTCACCATTCCAATGTACGCAATTTATGTGCAATTCAGTGTACAATATGGCTCTCAGCTTCTACTCATTTGATAAATAACAAACAAATAGGTTTAAAAACCATATTGTAATGATTATTTTGAATTGGTTAACACTTGTGACGCTTAAATTTCAAACTACATAGTAGATGCTGGGATCAGTAACCAATTATACCTTCCTCGTTGGATCCCTCGAACTAAGTACTGACAGGAATTTTGGAAAATAAAGCTTTTCTACAGTGGAGACGGGGTAGGGTCCAAAAGGTTCATAAGAGAGCGCCACGGGGTTCAATTTTCCTATTTTTTCCAAATGCTTGAAGAATTTTTTCCCGATTTATTAACCACGAAGTGTAATACCTGTTCTAATGTATAACGACCATAGTTCGAAGAATGTTAAGTAATTGAAAGAACTGTTTATACCCAATAATTTTTTTATCAATCATCCGTGTGAATAACTGTTACAGAAAACCAATTATTTAGAAACCCAAAATAAATTTGAGGTTGAATTGAACTTCATTCCTTTACCCAATCCTCAACTTATGCCGGCTTATATCCAGCCTCTGGCCCGCATTACTCAACCGAATAATATAGGTAGCAGTAATAAAATATACACACAAAAACCAAAGCAAATGAAATTTTCAAAATGTTTTATATAGAGAAAGATTGGAAGAGTTTGATGATCGGGATGGTCAATAAAAATCACCGGGCTAGGATTACCCAACTTAAATAAAAATGTAATTGTAGTTTGATTGATTTGAATAATGATAAATAGTCAAGATTTTGGTTAAACTTGCGTGCCGTTAGTAAACTTCCGTTCCACCAAACAGTCTGCTATCTCCGGAAAATCTGTCATTAGGGTCGTAGCAATCCAAACTGTCCAGTCAGGTCCACGCCCAGTCAGGTCCACGTCCAATCCAGTATTGCAGCATTGGAAAAGTTCGTGGTACAAAGCCGGCTTATACAATCAGGACGAAAGAATCCCAGGACGAAAGGATCCCAATGCAACGGCAAGGAAAGCGGAAGAAAGCGATAAAAGGGAAGAAAATCCCGGAAAAACCCTAAAAGAACAATGAACACCCGTTAGGGGCTTCTAAACGCCAAAACAACCCAAGGACACTTTCACAAATAAACCAGGCCAATAAGCCGACATACCTTTTGATGTTGGGCGGGTTCCAAAAAGTTCTAGTTGCGTGATTCCCAATTGATCCCATACAGCGATGGCGTGGTAGACTATCCCAAATCCTCAATTATCGAGTCATTGAGCCAACGAATCACAGTCAATTTACCACTGAGCCTTTATTGCACCTTTTTTCTCACTAGAAGGACCAAACTTATCCAAGATTCAGTATTTGAGAGCAAATAAAGAGCAATGGAAATCACGACAACTAACATGTTGAATAGTAGTTCCAGAACGACAATAGTTGAATCGGAGGAGGAATGAGCCCATCCTTATCCATAGCATCAACACACCAGTGGGTCCTTCTCTATCTAGGTTCAGCGAAATCAGAGAGGGAAACCCCCACCTCAATTTGTACCAAAAAGGGTCAAGAAATTAGGGCACTCTAATGGGAAAAACTCATACATAAAAACTATTTGCAACGGCAGTGAACAAGTGTCAACATAGGCCACTCAACCCATGTTCTACGCAAATCTGGAACCAGTCACAGGAGAAGAAATATTTGCGCAGTGTAGGTTGCCATATTTTGTCCTAACGTAAAAATCCATAAAGTGATGATACAATTTGAAAAATCGATAACAAGAATTAGAAGAACAGTTAATGAACAAGGTGTGAGAACTGGGAAGCAAAGCACTGGATTTGACTACTAAATGCATGAAAAACATCTCTTCAATCACGTGAAACTTCCTAGTACCACTAAAGAATTCATCACAGCAGCAACCCTGCCAGCCTTCATCAAGGATATAGACCAACAGCGATTTCAAATTATGACGTTAGCCGTCCAATATGAAAATCGATACAATCATTGATCTGAAAATACAGTTCATGATTTCGCATTAAAAGGAAACAAGAACTGCTGTGACTGTGGAAAGTGCGGCAAAGGACATTCACTGCTTGAAATTCTGCAACCGAATACAATGTCTTTATTGGTTCCAGAAAACCCATGATAAAGTGAAAGAACAGGACTCCCCTACGTGATTTGAAGCACTAGGATGGTTTCCAACCAAAAATTTACCACTGATTTAACCTATGGAAACAGATCATAAATAGACCTTACCAAATATAAACATTGTATTGCATAAATTCTCGTGATGTGAATATGGAGATTATTCTTAAACTACCCTTGTGAACGATCATTCAATAAACCCGACTAAAACTACTTGATTTCTTATAACCTGGCTATAATTGAGTGTACACTAATTCTTCATTTTTTGGCGGATGAAAACGAGACGTTACACACTCACTTCTGTTAAATCCTCGTCGCCAAGTTTGTGGTACCCTATTGAGCTCTCCAGGTATCAGCAATAACACTCAGTATATTAAACACTCAGTATATTAAACACTCTGTAATCAATCAACAGCACAACAATTATATAAATAGAAAGCCAAAAACGCATCGACTTTCCCTCTTTTTGATAATCTTTGACTTCCAATGTCATTTTACACCTCCCTGGACAGGTGTCCACACATGTTTTAACCATTGGTTACTGTAAACGCATTTGATCAGGTCACCAACCAGACAATGTGGAACTGGGCTTTAATTTGTCATTTATTGGGGGCTATGATTGACCGTTAACGTTAACTTAACGTATACATAACGATGGCTCACTAATGCAAATGTAACCATACTGAAACGGATATGTCAAGTTAACGTGAACGTTCAATCATACCTCCAAATTCTTCACCATAATTCGAATTTTGTGCCGAAAGTTGTTAATTTTTAGTAGATCATCTTGAAATTTGATTTTTAACTATAATGGTGGCTTATCGGGAGTTTTATAAGAGATGTGTTGTCCCTGGATGAGTGGATATTTTTTACAAATAGCATCGTCACCAATAAAAGAAGGTCAGCTTCAAGAAAAATGGGTACAGCAAGATTTTCTCGCCGGTACGCGACTCAGGTCGGAACTATCCTCTGGATCAATTATTGACTCGTGGTATGATCTACTATTATTGGTCAGGCTACTTGTTCACCTGGTATCAAGTATACAGGGTATCCCTGAAATGACTGTACAACGTTTTATCACAAATTCCTTTACCAAAAATAAGGCGATCTAGGCAGACTTGCCTATATCCAAAAAATGCTTCGTTAAGCCTACATAGGGCGTCAAAGATTAAAAAAAAAAAATTGGTTTTTCCTACATGTTTTGAAAACGTTCAATTCGATTTTGATAATTCTTGGTACCTAGTCTTGGACAATGAATTAACGTTTTTTGTTTCTATACACAAACGTGACGTCACATATAGTTATTTGTTTTGATTTTTTTTCAGAATTGACTTTTTGGTAATTCCGATGCTTTTATCTAATAGTTCAATGCATTGAGGAGTTTTTCTCTCTTGAGAAATTTTGCTGGGATAAGTGGTTGTGCAGGAAAAAAACTATTTTCAATTAGGTACACAGATATTTTATAATTAAATCATTTTTTCTAGCATAATAACCACTTATCCCAGCAAATTTTTTCAAGAGAGGAAAAAGCTTTCCTAAACACTGCGTTATTGGATGAAAACGTCTAAATTATAAGAAAGTCAAATCCATAAAAAATCGAAAAATCTAGCTGCATATCGATCATATTATGACGTAACTGATTTTTTATGGAATTGACTTTCTGATAATTCAGATGCTTTCATCTGATAATGCAGTATGTAAAAACGTTTTTTCCTCTGTTGAAAAAATTTGCTGGGATAAGTAGTTATGCTAGAAAAAATAGATCAATAATAAAATATCTGTGCAGCTAATTGAAAATATTTTTTTTCTGGCAGAACAATTTATCCCAGCGAAATTTCTCAAAAAAAAAGAAAAACTCCCAAACACATTGAACCAGCAGATACAAGCATCTGAATTATCAAAAAATCGAAACAAATAACTGTATGTGACGTCACGTTTATAACACTTCCGGTTCATTACAACCAGTCACTATAGAAACAATGGTCCAAGACCAGGTACCAAAAATTATCAAAATCGACTAGTACGTTTTCGAAAATAAAGAAAAAACAATTTTTTTTTCAATCTTTGGCGCCCTCTGTAGGCTTAACGAAGCATTTTTGGATATAGGTAAGCTTGCCTGGGTCGCCTTATTTTTGGTCAAAGAATTTGTGGTAGAATGTTGTACAGTCATTTCGGAGACACCCGGTATATTTCTAATAGTTCAGGAGAAAAAAGGAATTTTGCTTTTCCCGTTTTTTCACGCACAAGTGTACAGAAAGTGAAGAAATGCACTATTGCAGCGATTGGAAGCTGCTACCACAAAAATCTTGGACTATGGATCACCCATGAGTAGCAAAAAAAGTTAAGAGAAGTCTAAATCAAATCAGATGTCGATTGAAAGTATCAAGTTTACAGAATATGCAAAGCATTGGTTGCCTGGTTGTGTCCTTTTATAACTATTAGTTTTTTTTTTCCTTTTAATAATCAACCATAGTCTCGACAGGAATATTTCAGACAACCATGTCGCGGTTTATTTCTTTCCATATTAGATTTGATTAAAATTTCGTCAAAAGAGCCGATGACTGGAGGTCGTGTTCTTTCCGGATCCTAGACTATCAAGTTACATGTCCATGATGCCACTTTGACGAGATCGGAAAAAGATCGGATCATTCTTCTTTGCATCGCAACATATCTGTTTTTCCTGTTTGTGTCAACCTACTTTTGGACTCCAGTGAACAATTTTGAATTCATTTTATTGACACACCCGTTCCTGTCAGAAAAAAAAATTGAGAAAAATGGTTGTTTAACATAACAACGAAATCAAGTTAGCTCAAGACTTTTCAATGATCTGTTCATCAACACCTATTGTGAATAGACAGAAAATATATTCTATCAATCATCAACAAGTCCAGTTAATTTTGAGCAAATAAATCAACAAGTTTACGGTCCACTTACACAAGCAAAACCAAAACATGGTCCTCAAGAGCCGGATCAATGAGGAAATCATTCAGTTATTTCTGCGATTCGACAGCCAGTTTACCAATAAAGTACCACCACGGAAGACGAGCAAATCTATCCCGTGCAGTTGGAGTTCGTGAAAACAAGTTTCTCAAGAGTCGAATCAACAAGGAAGCAAGCCAGTAGTGCCAGTTATTCGACAGCCAGATTCATATAACTCGTTGACAAAATAATGGCTGATCTAGACAAGCTTATTAGAAAGAGAGGATCACTCAAGGCGTCTCTCACATCATTTACTAAATTCATCTACGGGAATCAAGCCATTATTGACAAAGGGCAAGTTTCAAGTTAAACAGAAATTATAAAAGTTCAAGAAAGGTTAACTAGAGTGGAGATCGTATATCAACAATATCTTGAAATCCAAGATAAAATCGAGGCAAATGTGGCATTAGATCAATTGAATAATCAATTTACTGAGCGTGCATCATTTGACCACAAGTATTTTGCAATCGAATCTGTTGCAAAAAATACTTTGAATCAATTTTTATTCAAAACCGACGACGATGAATCAGTACATCCAATTGAAAAGTCTATGTAGTGATGCGGCATCTGTCAATTCAAATTTCGATTTGGGCAGAGTTAAATTGCCAGTCATTCCACTCCCAAGATTTCATGTTTTTTTCCAAGAATGGCTAGAATACAAGGAAACATCCCATTCTCTGGTTCACGAAAACAAGTACTTATCCGCGATTCAGAAGTATCATTAGACAGTTTTTGTTGCTCCTAAAAATTTCACCGGTAGCGGTTACGGAAGCAGTAGCGATAGTCGATATTTGACAGATAAAAATATAGTTTTCGGTGGGAGCAACAAACAAATCCGCTTAACGTTACGTTCAACCCCAACCCTAATCAAAGTTATTGGCAAATGACATCGCAGTCTTGTTTTGCTTATGTTTCTGTGTTATTTTGTGAAAATGATTGATGATATGGTATTATTGGACTCCAGATTCTGATTTTGAAGATGCCATTTTATTAGAAGTATTGAACAACAACGCCAGCTAATATAGAGCAGACATTTACATCATCTGAGACTTTCCGGAAATCGTTTTTTTTTTCTTTTTCCTTTCTCCAACTTTTTCAATAGTTACATATGTGATGTTCTTAACCCCCCTCACAGACACCTCTTTAGTAGTGACCTTTAAAAAATTGGAAACAATAACCACACTCAATTTAGATACATCCCCATATGGATTATTTGTCAGTATTTCAGTGAGTAAGATCTGGTTATCTTCATCGGTAAACCGAACTCGGTTTCGCCTGATTATTTTTAAAAAACTTGCTGTTTCTTGATTTGGATTCATTACGTGAATTGTCTTGGTCTTGAATCTAGCGAAAGTATAAACAAAAACAATGAAGTCAAACCTGAAAACATTGACAATCAAATGGCAAATAAGATATTTTCTCTACTGCGCATGCGTTTCGCTACGTTAATCGCTATGACTATCGTTCGTTAACAACTGGCATTTGTCGGTATCGATATGCGATAAATGACATCCAAATGTCAAATTTGTCAATTAGCGTTAACCGGAGCTGCATTTTTAGAGCAACGAAAACTGTCTATTATTTGCTGGCCTCTTTGGAGGGGAGACCAGTGCAGGTTTTGAGATCCATTGAGCTCACGTCAAGTGGAAACAGTGGAGTCCCTATGGCGCTAAAATCATGAAAACCCAGAACTTTGGTAAAACAGAACAAAATTTAAATATTCAAAATGCAATGTTTTGGTAAAAATACATATAAAAAAGTTCACCTATTACAAAGTTGCGCTTTGGACTAAAAAAATATACAGGGTGTACAAAATTTGATGTAATAGCATTGGTAATTCGTTAACTACAAGAGATATAGCTTTGGTTAAATGAAGGCAAATTTGCGCAATTTCAATTTTAACAAAATACCTTTTCGAAATTTCAAAAATTCCGAACAATTCCGGAGATATCCGGAAATAACCGACTTTTTCGAAATCATTTTTTATTTGGTACTGAATTCATTTGAAGTGATAATTGAGAACGACCAAGTTATGCCCCTTCTTATTTTTATAATATAACCCAAATCAGTTTCGGAAAATGAACCCAACTGTTCACATATTATGCAGCTATGTTCATCACTCATACTTCGTGTATCCATTGTTCTGTGGCTGTAATAGAGAATGACTGAATAATTCTAATTTTTGGATTATTTTCCGTATCATTTTGATATATATTTTTTTAATTGACTTTAAAAATCTTGGCGTCGACAGTTTTTATGCAATAATAAGAAATCATTGAAATTATGAAAAACCCTAATCTTTCAAGCTCATACATCATCATCAAGTGAGATGGATGGCACTCACCGGAATCTCGTCTACAAAGTTAGTGAGGGCCACGATCACGATCTAGGTGAGGGCGTTATTTCTTCTTCTGGTCAACTCCAAAAACAAGACAGCAAGGGACAGATCAAAAAACCCCTTAGAGATGGTTCGCTGCGAACCTTTTATTCCGGTATCAATCTCGACTATCTTCAATTTTTCCGTTTCAATGCTACACTCCGCGCCATCTAGCGTATGTGTGTGTAAATTTATTGAATCCTTATACAGACGCGAAACACAACAACTTATCAAACTAAAACCTAAAAATAGAAACATGCTACAAATTTTATATCTGATTTCTCCTTTGTTCCAATCACTTTCCTCGTTAATATACAAACAACGTTGTCAAAATCATATATTTTTTTCTTATAAATTATGTATAGGTACACAAAAAAATGAACCAGAGAGTCTCCTGAATGACAAGTCTATAGTAATTGATGTAAAAAAACCTTTTAGTACCTAGTATCTGTTGGAGTCCCTAATATTCTCACAACATTCCACTTCGACCAACAAAATTTCCTGGTCGAAGTCCCCGAGAATTCCACTATAAGTACTTACCAAACGGAGAAATAGTCAAGCATCAGATTGATAGTGATATGAAAATAAATTGAAAAAAAAGTTGATGATGGTTGAAGAAGATCGAAACGTCGGATTTGAACTTTGACAACCTTATTTTGAAGAGGAGGAAAAGTGGCCATGAAAATGTGTTATTCGCTTTTATTTATCTCTTCAAATTAATTCAGGACAAAATAAAAAATGATTTTGAAAAAATCGTCTATTTCCGGATATCTTTGGAAATGCTCGGAATTTTCCAAGTTCCGAAGTACCATTTGGTTAGATCAAAATTGCGCAACTTTGCTTTCATTTAACCGACTCTCCATCTCTTATGGTTAACGAATTAGCAATGCTGTTACATTGAATCTGTTACACCCTGTATATGACAAAAAAATCCAAAGCGCACAAAATAATTTGGTAAACATTTTAGGTTATAGCATGAAGAATAAAATCTCACTTCAAAAAAATAAATTTATTCTGTGTTACAAAAGTCTTGGGTTGAACCCCCTCGGGAACTCCACTATTAATAATTCGAAATTATCAATCCATAACCATATCAAAGCATTGTTTACGAAATTATGCATAAATAGTCATCTTTCAAAATTCGCAAAATCATAGATGACGTAGCAAAGCATCTCAGGTCCCTAGAGCAATTGAATCAAGTAATCAAGGATTGGGATCCTTTGCTAATATTTATGATCATTTCCAAACTTGATCAAAATAAGGCAAGCGAATCAGAAAAATATTCGATATCATTAAACACGCCTAAATAAGAAGATCTAAAAAAGTTTCATACCAATCGGGCTGATTTCTTAGAAACTCTAGAGTACAAGGCAAATGCAAAATCAGAAGAAAATGATCGAATCTACGTGTGCGAAGATTTTCCTAATATTTCAGTCAAAAGAAGAATTGACTTTATCAACAAAGCTAAACTATGTACAAACTGTTTGCGTCAGCATCCGCCCAAGAAATGCAAGATGGGTCCTTGTAGAAAATGTCATTCATGGCATATTACTTCATTGCACCAAAAAAAATCAACCCTTCAACAATCTCTCAAAAGTCTGGAAACAGCACTGAGGAGGTGTCGCGAGCCTGTTTTAAGTGGTACCATTTCCAAATCAAGAAATCGTTTTATGCTTTTATCAACAGCTCGGATAAAGGTTCTAGATAAATTTGGCATGCCTCACATCGCACGTGCTCTACTAGATTCCGGTTCTTTATCACAAAAAACTTGTGCGCTAGATTGGGCTTAGATGAATTCGATGCTAATCTTAATGTGTTTGGCATATCAAATTCAGTCACTAAAATACGCAGTAAATGCCAAGTCAGTCCAATGTCTTTGTATACTCATTTCAATACAAAACTCACGTGCTTTATTTTTCCTGAAATTACAAATGTAACGCCAGGTTTTGAGATTGATCTAAGTTTGTTTGAAATTCCACCAACTTCACATCTTGCTGACGAGGAGTTCAACAAACCAGGCAGTCGAAATTTTGATTGGTTGCGAACAATTCTGAAATTTGTTAAAAGAAGGTAGAATATCAGGTGGCAAGTACAAAGTACAATCCTACGCTGCAAGTAACTGAACTTGGATGGGTCGTAGCCTGAACCAGCTAGGAGGAATTGGAACAAAGGAATAAAATGGAAAGGTTTCTTGCAACCTAAGCACTAATCAAGATTTCCGAGACATGATATCACGTTTTTGGGAAGTTGAAGTTGAAGTTACCTCAAGAGAAACAATTATCAAGCGGGAAGGCGGGGTGCGAACAAATTTTCTCGAGAACAACATCTAGGAATCATGAGGGTGGACTCATAGTGAAAATGCCATCAAAACAGGGGATAAAAACATACCTGCACATCTAGCCTGTGAATGAAACAAGTTCAAGACTGAGTTACTTTGCATGTTGTGTGCGAAGGGGCCAAACTAGTCGATCTGCATGGCTTCGCTGATGCATCGGAGCGAGCATACGGTGCATGTCTGTATGTACGCAGCGTAGATCAAAATAATCATGTACAGGGTTATTGATTATGAATGCCCCCCCCCATCTAACTTTTTAATTTGACGTTTTAGAAAAAAGTGTTCCAGATGAAAGTTTCATCGTTGAAAATGAAACTTTAAAAAAACCTGTTTTCACATATACAGGGTGTTCCAAAAAGTCTGGGCGAGGTCTAACATTCTTATTTCAAATTGATACCCTATTTTTTTATTTGATGTTTGGATTCTCCTTCAAATTTTAATCATTTTTTATGTAGCATATCCTATACCTAATTTTGATGTATAAAAAGATATTTGATATTTTATAAATTGAATAATCCCAGATGATGCAACGTGATAGTGGGGTTGAGGACATTAAATGAAACTCCTTAGATTTTCAAATTGCCGACGTTTCGACTTCTTATTCAAGTCTCTATCAAGGCTACAAAAGAAATGCACATACAATGTCTGATATGACAATAAAAAAAAAACACGGAAACAAAAATCTCAGATGATACATTGAAATATTACAATGGATAAAGGAAATAACTCATTTAAACAAACTATCAAAGTACATGAAAAAAGAAAAGAAAAAAAAACACAACAAAACAAGCGAAAAGGTTAACAAAATAGGATTCATATTTTTTTGGTCAATTGAAGAAGCTCCATGTCATACATAAAACAATGATTAACATTTTCACAGCATTAAAAGATGAAGATGAAATATATAATATGTCACACACAGATTAAAAAGTTGAAGTATATGTGGACAGAACAACAGAAAATGTACAAATGCTGGTCCGATTGGGTTTCAAGACGACCATAATCATTCTACTATCTGTAATGTTTATTTTTATACAGATAAAGCAAATTACTATACTGAGTGTTCAATCCCTGTACATCGGTTCTATTATTAATAGTTTTATTTATTGATATGTGGATCATTCCACTGATATTACGCTTGTACCAATTATTTTCAAAATCAAGGATTTCTACATTATTAAAGTCGAAGTTTTGGTTGGTTGTGAAATGATGTTCCTAGAGTGCAGTCTTTTCATTCTTGTACCTACTTATTTCTTTGCAATCGTATCGATGTTGATATAGTCTTTTGTTCAAGTATTGTCGTGTTTGACCGATATAACAGTTGTCACAGTTAATACATGGTATTTTGTAGACAAGATTTGAACGATCTTTATTTGGTATAGAATCTTTCACCTTCAAGAAAATAGATCCCACTACTTTGGTGTTATAAAACGCCAGTTTACACGTTGGGTCCATTCTGGAAATCTGACTGCCGATTTTTTCTGAAAGACCTTGTATGTATGGAAATTTATAAAATATTGAGTCTCGTTCCCGTGGCTGTTGGTTCAGTATATTGCTCTTGAACTGATTTACTATACCGTTTATCAGTGAAGAGGGATGCTTATTATTTTTCAAGATCTCCTTAATTATATTATAATTATTGTCACGGTACTGTTCACTACTAAGATGGAATGCCCTATGGCATAAACTTTTAACGGTAGCTATCTTATGGGTGAGAGGGTTGGCTGATAAATAGTTCAAAACCCTTCCTGAGGACGTCGGTTTTCGATACCAATTTGTGGTGATGTTCCCATCCGAGTCACGATTCACTTCAACATCTAGAAAAGGTATTCGTCCGTTTTTTTCCATTTCTACCGTGAACTGGATTTTCTGATGGAAATTGTTGAACGCTGCGAGTACATCATTAACCATGTTTTTTGGGCAGGCCAACAATGAATCATCCACATATAACTTTATAAACGGTAAGTTGAATGGTAAAATGTTCAATACTTCCGTGAACAATTCATTCATGACTAGGTTAGCCAATACTGGGCTAGCTGGATTGCCAATCGCTGATCCATCAAGCTGTTTATAAAAAACTATTATCAAACTGAAAATAGCTGGTCTCGAACAGGATATGGACCAATTCACAAAATATATCCCTTGTTAAATCTGTGTATGCTGCGATGTGAGCCCATTTTTTCCTGATTATATTTATCTATAGATGACCGCCAATTAAGAGTCTTATGTAAAAATAACTGTGTCACCCCAATACTGTATGGATTGAGGAAAACTCATAAAAGTACGTTGAGTATGAGACCAGTAGTCAGTTGCATTAATTCACCGTCCTATAACTTGGCAGTATTTCTGCATGGCATATTGAATAATATATCAAGCACTTTCATTTATAACGTCAAAAATTCGTTCGAGTTCGTGGAGTCGATCCGAGGTTTGGTTCTTCCGGACGACTTCATTTTGATATCTCTGGATGTAGTTTCTTTATTCACTAACATTCCAAAGGACCTTGTAATAAATATAATCATTTAATGTCCTCAACCCCACTATTACGTTGCATCATCTGGAATTAACTAAGGACACAAATTAGAGCTAAATTGAATAATACTAATTCATTGTTATAAAAAAGTGAAATATATCTATGGTTCGAAGTATTGACGTAATCGTGTGTGTAGGATATACCAAAACTTCTCTGATTTTAAGTTGATACTCAAAAAATTGACAAAAAATAAAATAACGTCTTTTATAAAAAAAAATCTTTTGAATCAAATGGAAAATTATTTATACTTAGATACTTTAACACTTTGAAAGTACTTAATGACGTGACATTTTTGTCAATACAAGCGTCAATAATTCAAAATCATAGATATATTTGACATTTTCACAACAATAAATTATTATTATTCAATTAAATATCAAATATCTTTTTATACATTATACATTTAACAGGTATAGGATAAGCTCCATAGAAAATGTTAAGAGTTAAAGGGAGACTCCAAATATCAAATTAAAAAATAGTGTATATGAAAACAGGTTATTTTAAAAGTTCATTTTCAACCATGAAACTTTTATTCTGAACACCTTTTTCTAAACCGTCAAATTAAAAAGTTAGCGGGGAGAGGGCATTTATAATCAATAACCCTGTACACGTTAGACTTTTATGTGCAAACTCCAGAGTATCTCCCATCAAGACTTTGACTATTTCCAGATTAGAATTATGTGCAGCATGATTACTTACACCACTAGTAAAAAAGGTTAAGACGTCCCTAACCCTACAAATTCAGAAGGGTTTTCACTAGTCGGATTCGTCGATAGTCTTGTTCTGACAAGAATCCAGCAGACCAGTTATCACGTGGATTATATTCCCAGCAAATCTTAGACAATGATATTATGTGGTGGCATGGACCTGTATTTTTGAAAAAACTTCCAGCTAAATGGCCGGCGTCACAATTCAATGTAGATATTGTTCTAGAATTGAAACCCTTTCCAATCATCGCAGTACCAGCGATCGAGACTAATGCGTTTTCGTTCGAAAGGTTTTTGCGGTATCTTCTTTTAATTCGCGTCGTGTCTTACCTTTTGAGATTCAAAAATAAATGTTTAAAACCAATTTTGGAGCGCGAAACTGGCTCAGCGTTCTACAGTTAGATTATGCGAAAAAACAGCTTATCAAAGTCGCACAAAGACATTCTTTTCTTGAGGAATTTTCTGATCGTTTCAAAAAATGTTCCATATATCCTAAAAGCAAGATTCATAATCATAATAGACTTCTCAGATTTTTTACCAGACAAAAAATATCCCATAGTATTGCATTCCAAACATAATTTTAGAAAATAGCTTTTTGCGCATAAACATATCAAGGTTTTTACATGTCGGACCACAAGGCCTATTGTCTTCAATAAGAAACGTGTTTTGGCCAGTGTCGGGTTATGTCAAACGACGAACAAAGCAATTATCCTAAAAGATCAAAGTTAAGCCGCGGCCAGTCCTTAATTCAATAAAGTCGTTGTTTTCAGCCGCCGGACCGTCCAAAATTCAATAACTACTGTTTTCTCTCTTCAACAACAGTCTGAAAAATTGGCACGGAAAAGGATAGCATAAAACCAGGGGAGTGGCCAAGTGCGCCTGTCAGCCGGATGGGGATGATTTGATTTGCGAGTCGCAAGCAAGATTTCGTGAGGTACGGTCGATAGTATCGATTTTTATCGGCATTTTCACGTTCGATAAATAAAACGGTTCCCCCCTTTTGAAAGCTTTTCGGAATATCAATTTTGAATGTTATTCTTTGCTAAAATCAGTGTTTTTTTTGTCTTGTGAGTGAATAAAAGCATTTTTTTTGTGTCATCGACTTATTGTTTGTTTTGCAATTGGAACGCCAGCGCACCTACACAACAACATTTGGTCCTTCGAGCAGGATTGTTTGGAGATTTCCAGACAAAAGGAAAGCTTGCTTATGAAGGGCGTCAACAAACTTGGTCTATCATCGTAAAATCTACAAAGTCACAGGCTTTTGTGCTTGTTTGGGAGTAGGCATCAAGGGAGCGGGGTCCAGGCAAAAGGGGACAGGACTCTTGTCATTGAGGCGACTCAAAGGAACCATCAAGGTTACAATCAACGAGGTTTGGGAGGCGACTCAAAGGAACACCAGGGCTACAATCAACGGGACTTCAAGAACGACTGATAGTTTGAGGTTACGGACAATAAGGACATTTAGGAATTTACAAAACTGGGGTGGGAGTGTGGACAATTTTGGGGTGAGTACCATAAGCATTTATTTTGCATATCTAGGAGCTACAGGTCTAGCGTTTAGACAATATTTTCACGGGTTATTCTGCGGCACTGATCTACAAAAAAAGGGCTTGTTTTGGTTGAGGTTAGGATATTTTTCGGGATATTTTTGCTTGAACTCTCTACACATTTTCACCAATATGACTGATATCGATACTTTAAAGAACAAAAGGGCTATTATAAAGGGTCAATCTACTCGTCAAGAAACATTTATACTGGGATATGATTCTTCAAAGGCAGCTGAAATCCCTGTACGTCTCAATAAAGCCAATGATTGGTGGGAAGAGTTTGAGAATATTCAGTATCAAATTGAAGAGATACAGGGCGAAGCAGATCAAGTCAAGGAAAGGGATATGTTCAATGCTATTTATTTCGATGTGGTGGGACATTTCAACGCGCTGATGAATCCTGCTTCAAATCAAAGTACAACAGTTTCAAGCAGCTTGCAGCCGCATGCGCAGGCTGCACCAAGGCCAGATGTGAAGCTTCCAATTATGGAAATTCCTCATTTCTATGGGTTCATACAAATATTGGCTAGAATTCCATGATACTTTTAGCACGCTGGTTGATGGAAATCCAAACCTATCGGAAATAGAAAAATTCTACTATCTAAAGGGGGCTTTGAAAGGAGGGGCAGTGGACATCATTCATTCTTTGGAAGTATCAGCTGATAATTACAAAGAAGCTTGGGATCTACTGAAGGAAAGGTTTGAGAACAAAAAACTTATAGCATTAAGTCACATCGAAGCAATGTATAATTTTCCAAACATCACAAAGGAATCACATGGAGATTTAAGAAAATTGGTCGACGAAATCAGAAAGGATTTGAGGGCGCTAAAGACACTGGGCTTAAATGTTGAACATTGAGACACATTACTAATCTACATCTTAGAAATTAAACTTGACACAAATACAAAGAAGGAATGGCAGAGGCAAGGATCGATCAACGAGTCCGCAACCATGAATCAATTTTTAAAGTTTCTAACCAACAGATGTGCCATATTAGAATCAACCAACAGGAAGCAATCATACGGAGATCAGAGTGATCAAGCTGGGAGGCTACAACAGCGAGCTTATCCTCCGGTCAAGGTTCTTGGTGCCTTTGTTACAGGGGGATCGGATAACAAGAGACCATCTTGTTCACTTTGCAAATCAGCTGATCATTATTTGCAACACTGCCAAAGGTTCATAGACATGCCTATTCAAAGTAAGAGGGAGCTTGTCACACAATCGAATTTATGTTGGAACTGTCTTCGACAAGGTCATAGGGTTCAGGGTTGCAAGTCAGTAAATTGCAAGGAATTTAATGCCAGACACCATACTTCACTTCATGGTAGCTTACATGATATTGGACAAGCTAGGGACAAGAACAAGGAAAATCAGGATTCAAATCAGAAAACATTCAATGGACAAGCTAGGAACAAGAACAAGGAAAATCAGGATTCAAATCAGGAAACATTCAATGTACAAGCTAGGAACAAGAACAAGGAAAATCAGGATTCAAATCAGGAAACATTCAATGGACAAGCTAGGAACAAGAACAAGGAAAATCAGGATTCAAATCAGAAAACATTCAATGTACATGCTAGTGAGGCTGCTGTGCACAAGAACGAGGTGTCAGAAGTTCTACTATCTACAGCAATCATCGGAGTGGAAGATCATCAGGGCAATTTGCATGAATGTAGAGCACTATTGGATTGTGGTTCTCAATCATCTTTTATCACCAAGGAAGTAAGCAATAAATTGGGGCTGATTACAAAGAAGGCGAACATTTCAATCCTAGGCATAGGTTCCGGAATCACCAACATATCACATTCCTTAAAAACTAGGATTTCTTCAAAGTGCTCTGATTATAGCACCGACACTAGCTTTTTGATCATGATAAAAAATATCAAACAAAATACCATCTTCGATCGTGCGAGTTTCAAGTTTGAATATTCCAAAAAACGTAATATTGGCGGATTCATCATTTGACAAACCTGGCAAAATTGATGTTTTGCTTAGAGCTCCGATATTCTGGGACATTCTTGAAAAAGAGAGAATTTCATTAGGAAAGGGCAAACCCATGATTCAGCAGACGAAATTGGGTTATATAGTAGCAGGACCTATAGGATTTAATAATAACGACAGAAAGGTTCAAGGTTGCAATTTCGTTTCAAGACTTGGAGTTCAGGATCAGCTGGAAAAATTCTGGATTTTGGAGGAAATAGGAAAGGATAGCTGGCTAACAAGGAAAGAAGAGGAGTGTGAAAAGAACTTAACAAGTAATACTCGAAGATAAGAGGATAGGAGATTTATGGTCAGGTTGTCGAGAAGAATTGGAGCTCCAGACCTGGGCAAATCATTTTCAATGGCTTTGAAACGGTTCAACACTTTGGAGCGCAAACTGGAGAGGGATGAACAAATCAAGGATCTAAACCATAATTTCATCCAGGAATACATAGACTTAGGACATATGACGAAAATCAATCACAATGAAGGTTTGGACATTCAGGGACCTGAAATATACTATTTACCACATCCTGGAGTATCAAAGGCTACATCGTTGACTAAGCTTCGTGTGGTTTTTGATGCTAGTGCGCCTACCAGCAATGGAGTTTTCTTGAATGATGACATATTTTCAATACTTTTACGCTTCAGAAATCATAAGGTGGTGATCACAGCTGATGTTGAGAGGATGTTTCGCAAGGTTATGGTTTCTGAGGAGGATCGTGATCTTCAAGGAATTCTTTAGAGATTCAAAAGGGATGATCCTATTGAACATTATAAGCTTAACACGGTTACTTATGGCATGGGACCTTCATCATACCTAGCTGTGAAATCCTTGCCGCAGTTGGCAATTTCGGACTCGGAAAACAATTCCAAAATAAGTGACATCATTTTGAAGGATTTTCACATGGATGATTTACTGACGGGGACAGACAGCATTGAGGAAGCCGTATACTTGAAGGCAAAAATCAGTGGGACTTTGTTGAAGGGTGGATTTCAATTAAGAAAATAGAGTTCTAATAACTCAGAGGTAATATCCGATGAAGATGAGGGAGGAAGAATTGAACATTACATTGGAAACAAGGATAGTTCATCAAAAACTTTAGGCATTTATTGGAATCCACAAGCAGATACTATTCATTTTGGAAGTCTAGCAGAGAATAATATGAACGAAAAAATAACAAAAAAGATTATACTGTCATTGGTATCTCAAATTTTCGATCCCTTAGGATTGGTGACACCAATAATTATCATACGAGCTAAGATCATGCTACAAGTTTTTTGGAGACAAAGTTTGGGATGGGATGAAAGGGTACCAGAATCAATTTCAGAGCACTGGATGATATTAAACCGGTAGATTTCAAAATTGGGGAGCATTCAAGTCAACAGGCACACAATTATTGGCAATTGGAATGATTTGCAACTTCATGGGATCTCGGATGCTTCTCAAAAGGCTTATGGGGCATGTGTCTTCGTGAGATCAACAGACGAACAGGGCAACACCAATACAGATCTGTTGTGTGCAAAATCAAGGGTTTCTCCTCTGAAGGTAATCTCACTCCCAAGACTGGAATTGTGTGCAGCTCTCCTTCTAGCTAAACTTATAAAAACTGTTGTTGAATCAACAAACCTCAATTGTTCAGAAGTAAGGCTGTGGACAGACTCTTCTATTGTCTTATGTTGGCTGAACGGGGAACCTTTAAATTGGACTACATTTGTGGCAAATAGGACGGCAGAGATCCAGAATATCACTGCTCAATATCGTTTAGGACATGTTTCTTCTCAGGAAAATCCTGCTGATATAGCTTCTAGGGGATGCGACAGTGATGGCTTGAGGGAAAATTCTCTTTGGTGGAAAGGACCAGACCGGTTGTCAAAATCCAAAAAATATTGGCCGATCGATTATTATCAGCCAAAGGATCAGGAAACTCCTGAACAAAGGACGATTCGTCAAACCTTTACAGTGCAAAATTCGTGTACAATTTTTGTTAGATTCTCAAATTTCACTAGACTTCATCGGTCCATAGCATTTTCTTTACGATTTGTAAAAAATTGCAAATTACCTAAAAAGTCAAGACAAGTGGGATCACTAGCAGTGGATGAGCTTGATGAGGCATGGGTGGTTATCATAAAGGCGATACAGAGGGATGCATTTAATACAGAGATTAAGGATATTTTGAATGGAAGACAGATTGCTGAATCCAGCAAATTAATTTCAATAAATCCATTTCTTGATAAGAATGGTTTACTAAGAGTAGGAGGGAGATTAGCAAAAACAGATTTGAGTTTCGAGCAAAGGTTTCCAGTAATTCTTCCAAATAAACATAGAATAACAAATATGATCATTTACCAAGAACACTACCGGTATCTTCATTCTGGACCTCAAGCATTGTTGGCACAAGTTAGACTAAAATACTGGCCCATAGCAGGACGACGAACGATTCGGAGTGTACTTATTAAATGCATAGTCTGTTTTCGAGCCAAACCAAGGAGTGTGCAGCATTTTATGGGGGACTTGCCAATAGTCAGGACAAAGCCGTGTAGACCGTTTACGAACACTGGTGTTGAAGGAAGAGTATCTTTGAAGGCTTACATGTGTATCTTTGTGTGCATGTCAACAAAGGCCGTTCATTTGGAGCTGGTAGCTGACCTAACCACCCAGTCATTTATAAATTGTTTCAAACGTTTCATAGCTCGCAGAGGATTATCAACATTTATTCTGACAATGCAACTAACTTCACGGGGGCAAATAACGTATTCAGGAAACTATTTAAATTTTTACAAGAAAAAGGGAATCAGGCTGCACTTTCGAAATACTTTTTCAATTGCTCAATCCAATGGCATTTCATTCCACCTAGGTCCCCACATTTTGTAGGGTTGTGGGAGTCTGCAATGAAGTCTGCCAAATATCATATCAAAAGGGTGATAGGGGAACAAAAATTAACATTCGAGGAACATTACACAATTCTAGCCCAAGTGGAATCTTGTTTGATTTCGAGACCTATAACTCCGTTAACAGAAATGCCAGACGATCTCGATGTACTAACGCCTGGGCATTTGCTGATTGGTACTCCATTAAACGCACTACCTCAGGAAGATTTGACTCAAAGTAATTCGAATAGGTTACAGAGATATCAATTGTTAACTCAAATGATACAAAGTTTTTGGAAAAGGTGGTCGGTGAAGTATCTTTGTCAGTTGCAGCAAAGATCAAAGTGGCGTGGTAAAATGGACAATTTCAAAGTGGGTGATATGGTGATAGTGCGCGATGAAAATCTTCCACCACTCAAATGGCAACTTGCTCGGGTTATTAGTTTACATTTTGGTTCCGACGGTAAATGTAGGGTAGTGACTGTTAAGGCTTGTAGTGGTATTTTCAAGAGGGCAACTTCAAAATTGTGTCTAATACCTCTTGAAGGGAAAGTTGAAGAGTAAGAGGACAATTATTATTGGTACATGGCTGTAATCTTAGGTCAAGATGTTTTGAAAGACGAGCTTTCAAGGGGCGCGGTATGTCGGGTTATGTCAAACGACGAACAAAGCAATTATCTCAAAAGACCAAAGTTAAGCCGCAGCCAGTCCTTAATTCAATAAAGTCATTGTTTTCAGCCGCCGGACCGTCCAAAATTCAATAACTACTGTTTTCTTTCTTCAACAGTCTGAAAAATTGGCACGGAAAAGGATAGCATAAAACCAAGGGAGTGGCCAAGTGCGCCAGTCAGCCGGATGGGGATGATTTAATTTGCGAGTCGCAAGCAAGATTTCGTGAGGTACGGTCGATAGTATCGATTTTTATCGGCATTTTCACGTTGGATAAATAAAACGGTTCCCCCCTTTTGAAAGCTTTTCGGAATATCACTTTTGAATGTTATTCTTTTCTGAAGACAGTGTTTTTTTTGTCTTGTGAGTGAATAAAAGCATTTTTGTGTCATCGACTTATTGTTTGTTTTGCAATTGGATTGCCAGCGCACCTACACAACAACAGCCAGTTTCTGGGCGTGATTTGGCTAGATTTACGGTTAAACGTTGTATTCGATGTTGCAGATTTAAACCTGATTTTGTACGGCCCATCATGGGAAATCTACCACGCGATCGCTCTGTTCCTTCATCGCCTTTTTATATCACGGGAGTTGATCACGCAGGGCCGTTTTTGGTGAAACAGGGACTGGGAAATTCACGTTCTTCCAAGCTGGAGAAATGTTACATAGAATCACTCGTGTGTTTCTCTACAAAGGCTCTGCACCTAGAACTGGTATCAAGTTACAAACTCCTCTTTACTAGCCTCGAGGCTATTCGTTTCTAGAAGAGGATAGCCTTCTAAAATCGTTAATGATAACGGAACAACCTTTGTGGGTGCAAATCACGGACTTGGGACAATTATTTTATTTGGAAGACCATTGATTGCTGCTCCAGATAAGAGACTAGATCAATCGATAAACAAGGTTCCAGTTAGTTCAGAATCTTTGCCAACATATTTGGAGACGTAGGCATCAAGACTACATTTCCGAACTTCAACAAAGGCAAAAGTGGAAGATTAACCGGAGCCAGCTAGCTGAGGGTACATTGGTGCTTATCAAGGACGAACAAGCCCTTCCTTTGTGTGCATCCTGGCGCTGATGGTGTGCCTCGTATCGTTTCCATTCATACAAGCAATGGAACCATCAAGAGGAATTTTCATAAGATTTGTCCCCTTCCATTGGAGAATGGACCATTTGCATACATTTTCAAATGACTTGAAATTTCATAAACGTGTTTTAGACAATATCAGAAAATTATCACCGATTTTTTTTTCGAAAATACCCAAAAATGTACTGGATAAATGAAATAGAAAACGCAAATTTCACTTGATGATCGAAAATGGGGAGTGGCCATGTTACCTTCCCGAGAGAGAAAGTCGTCTCAGTCAATATGTCAGACGGAGATAGATAATGTATTCTGTGACGTAGTGGATGTTGATTGGCGCTCTTTAATCGGTGATTACTACAATAATAGAGGTCGTAGGATGATTTTGCAAACATCAATGGCATAAGCACTTACTAATCCTCAAAGTCTGTTCTTTTTTAAATGTCTGACGTGTGCCAAAAGTGGCCTAAAGTGGAGATTGAAGGTTGGCAATCTTGTATAGATTACTCGCAATTTGAAATGGAAAAGGTAAGTACGACTTTAACGAAAACCGAACTTCATCTTGGCTATGATATGTCAAAATTTCATGAAATGTTGTCATAGATGTCAAGAATGTTTCTTCACTCAGTATTATATTATATTTCAAGCGAAAAAAATTATGGAAGTTTATTGTTGACATTGTTGGAAAACCCTGAATAAAATTATCATTATAAAGCCTTTTGGTTCACCTGGTACACATACGATGCAGATCATTTCATTTTCCGAGTACGTTATTAGTATCAGTAGTGCCAATACTTTAACACTAAAATCGACGTATGTCAGGCATTAAAAAAAACAGAGTTTATATTTTTCATATTTCCAAAAAATGTGCAAATTGTCCATTGAAAGAATAGACAGTCCTTTCAAGGCCGAAGGCATTTTTACGCCAGTGAACTATTTTTAATCCATTTTATTCACAATAATTCATCATGAACATTCCTTTTTTGTTAAGCGCGGAACGGGGTTTTGCTAGATGAGAAGTGTGTCGTTCCTGTCAGAAAAAGACAATTGAGAAAAAAAGCTGTTTAACATGACAACGATATCAAGTTAGATCAAGACTTCTCAACAATCTGTTGATTATCTGCTCTATTGTAAGTAGATAAAAAATATAGTCTGCTAATTATTAACAAGTCAAGTTTATTTTGAGCAAACAAACCAACAGGTATACAGTTCACTTACACAAGCAAGACCAAAACACTACTCCGGTTTTCCGTAATCTGATACATCACAAAGGATCACTATCCACACAATTCACGCCCTAGAATATTAGAATCAAAAATTCATGGAGTATAATATGTAATTCCTACATCAATGTATTCTTGAGGGGATTGAACACTCCCAGATCAACAGTGAATATTATATTAAATATCATTGATCATGAATATGACCTTCTCCTTTGTCTTCTTTGATAGGATCGATGTTAGAATTCTTTGGTCCACGAGTATAACAAAGGGTTTTAGAACTCGAATTTATGATTTACTCATCGAGAATTTCAAAAACTACGATTACTAAGATTACGAACAATAAGCGAAAGATGTCCCTCGCTCAATCACTGCCGAAATTGTGGGTTCCTCCGAATGATCCTCTAATCAACTTTTATTTGGAATGGTATCTAACATGATTTAATGATATCTCAATCGTGATATCAGTACCTACATGAATATCTTATCAACTATTGACGCAGGACCTGGATATAAATCATGAATTATATTACTATTTGAGTTATGTAGTTAGACAAACAATACGGCCCAGGAGATAAGTTGTTTGCAAGATATTCGATTCATCTTATTTGAATGATCAAGCATAGATGTCAAACGAATGTCCGTTACAATCTTTTCCAGAAACTTTTTTGAAAGCATAAGCCAATTTCTTCGACATAATTTCGCGTGAATAAATCTCGAGATCCTACAAAACGAGGGTGAAAAAACGTTATGAGCATTTATGATTAAATATCAAAGCAAAAAAGAAAGGGAAATTTTATCAGTGAATGCCGTAAAACTCGCTTTTCATAGAGCTCGAACCAATTACTCATACAACTTTTATTCGGAGGGGCACATTTCAATGATTTCATTTTGGACATTATTGTAGTTGACATTATTTTGATAATATGAAGGATGTTCTTAACAAATTGGGCAACATGACAGTTTTATAAATGGTCCAAGTTGTCCCTTCATAAAGGGAATAATCGTGAACAATAATCACATCCACCGTAATATGAAGAGTGATTCATTAAGTTAAGTGAACGGATTTTAACAAATTTGGTCTCGTTGGAAAAAGCATTTATTTCTCCATTCAACTCATTGACCTGTGGTATGTCTTATTCTTAGCTTAGTGATGTAATAACAGAAAATTGCAAAATTCTCTAGAAAATTGAATGGATTGAATGGAATCTATCAGATTATTTTCCTTGAAATGCAGTAAAATGATACCTGAATAGGCAAGTGGTATCTTGTATCTTGATATCTTGTTTTTTTTTAGTTTTTTGTTTTTAGTTTTAGTTCATTGAATCATGAAAATAACCAATGGAATGATAATAAATAAATTAAAATAAATAATGGATACCAGTGAAGTCGCGCCCCTTTAACATTTCATGATAACTTGCACAAGTCTATTTGAGTATTATTTCACGATATTTTTATTAAAAAAAAAAACAATTTATTGAATTATATTTACAATGAGAATTTTGAAGTCTTGTGTTATCTCATCAAAAAACGTGCTTCAGCGGCATCAATAAGAACTAGAAATATCACAGGTAGGATGGGTTTGATCAAGCAATAGATGCTTTCTCTAACAAGTCTAAATTTTAAACGGAAAGGTTGGTACAGAACCGTAATAAATGTCTAAAGTTACATACATGTGAGTAGTGCCCTCCTTATACCGGTTTTGTCCCGAAATTGGACTCATCAGTGAGGCAGCTGGCACACTCACACCGATGCAACTCTAGCCACTACCCTTATCTGGGTCAATGTGCAGTGGTTGTTTTTAGACAACCACTGCCATCTATTGGCTCGCAAGTCTGCGAACGCGAATAGATGGATGTAACTCTAGACATTTATTACGGTTCTGTACCAACCTTTCCGTTTAACATCGGATAACCGTAAAACAATGTCTCTTTATTCCATGATCGAGAGATACAGCTCGAACATACCTCACATCTATTCGCGTTCGCAGACTTGCGAGCCAATAGATGGCAGTGGTTGTCTAAAAACAACCACTGCACATTCACCCAGACTAGGGTAGTGGCTAGAGTTGCATCGGTGTGAGTGTGCCAGCTGCCTTACTGATGAGTCCAATTTTGGGACGAAACCGGTATAAGGAGGGCACTACCCACATGGATGTAGCTCTAGACATTTATTACGGTTCTGTACCAACCTTTCCGTTTAACATCGTATAACCGTGAAACAATGTTTCTTTAAGTCTAAATTTGTTAGTCCAGTTGCTTAAAAGTAATAGTTGTTCACACAAAAAACATTGAATCACCCACTCACCACTTTGTTTCAATAGATACGTCAAAAAATGTTGAACAAAAATTACTCTGATAAAGATTATCTCTAAAAAGTATACAATAGGTGTGTGATAGACGCATGAATAGGTGAAAAAGACAAAAAAAAATTGAATTGAGATTTCATCTTCTGGACTTCAGCCCTGCGTGGATTAAAACTTAATTGTGTCATAGTTTTAGTTTCGAAAAATCAAGTACGATATGTCCTGGAAATAAGCTAAAAACTATTTCTCTCGCCAGTGAAGAGCTGTATGAGAGATACGACAGAATGTTATTGAATAAAGTTGTTAAAAATGGAAATCTACGTGAGAATACAAAATTTCAAAACCCTTCGCTTATTTTGATATTTTGCATTTTTCAATTCAGTTGTCAGGATAATATGGAGATGCATTTCATCTTGATATTTTGAACGTTTATTCGTGTTTTCTTAATTTTCAAATACTTTCATGCTTTGCAGAATTACGTAAATTCATCAATGAAAAGAGTTTGCTGATAAACTTTTTCAATTTCTTCAAAATAACAAAGTGGACGGAGGGTTTTGCATCCTCTTTTGGTTTTGCATTCTGAACAACTTTCATCAATAGCATTTGGTCGTATCTCCTATAGAAGGAGCTCTTTACTGGTAGGAAAAAAAGCTTTTGGGTCAATTTTCAAGACATGCTTCATTTTTCGAAACTCAAATTTCAAATAATGACACAAAGTATTTTCCATCCAAGCTGAACCTCAGATGAATTTCCAATTCAAATTTTTATTGTCACACTGTTTATTTTCAAGATATATGTATTCACTTGATGGATTTCAGTGAAAAATCACTTTGAAAGCTTAAGACTGATGTGACGACTCCTGGCGATCATCTCGGAAATCTAAAAAAAAATCAACAGTCTACTTCTGGTCATTTTGGTGATATATTTTCTACCACAAGTCTTTGCGACGGATAGTTTTCGAGATACAGCACTATGTTTTCTCATCTGACCACACTGTACATTTCACATTTTCCTTGAATTTCCCTGGAAAGAGGTCATCTGACTATTTGGTTTGGTATCAAGAATAGTTCTGTCCACATGGATGTAGTAAAAGGCCACTGGATGCATTTGTGAATGAGAACTTGAGCTGTCCAGAAAGTGTGAAATTTGGAGTTGTTCTGTTTTTCTTATTGTTCAACTTTGCATAACCTCAATTCATGACAAATCTTTCTTTAACCTGATTGACATGTAAGAGTCAGGTATTGATCGACTCGACCAATTTGTGTTGCCTCCGTATTATTTCTATTTCATTTGAAACTTGACAATCTACAACTTGCAATTATTTTGAACAGTGAAGACGCACAAGCGTGAGAGGTAGAGTCGTTTGTCGTTTCATAAGCGGCGCGTGGCGCGCGGCGTGCTCAGATTTTTTTTTGCATAAAAGTTTTTCACTTCAAGTTTGATACCGACTGAAAGATAGAATCAACACCAAGTCTGTTCTTCTGCGTATGCTGACACCTTAACACCACTAGATCTATACAGTATGTCCGGAGTTGGGGTATCCAATATGTGAAATGAACCAAAAATTTCATTTTTTCGTGAAAAGCTTACCCTTCGTAAAAATTTTTGCTTGCTAAAAAAACGATTATCGATGAAAAAAGTGTGAGATCTTATGCAGGGTTTTCAAAAAGTTGAGAAATCTTTTTTATTCCAATAGTTTCCAATTCAAAAGTTTCCAGCAAAATATAACATGAATTTATCAGTGTTCGAATGTTAACAATGATGCAAGGAACCCACATTCATTTATTTACTCAAAATATGGTCAAGAGAGAAACAGTGCCCAACACGTACAATGGTTATTTTTTCTGCGACATACTGGAAATTTGGTTTTTAGGTCTTAGACTATTTTTAATTGTTGCTTTCCGTTGTGTAAAAGCAACCCGAAGGAAGAAAGAGGGCCGCCTTCAATGTCTGCACAGGTACTGTGCAGTGTTGATTCCGAGGGATGCCATCCAACGTTTCATGATTCTTGTGCAAGATTTGGAACTAATAAAATGTCAAAAAGTCTGTTTGCTAAGAACTTTTGAATATGGGCATCTACTTTGTTTCTGAAAAAATAGATATTTTTTATACTTTTTGAAGACCCTGTATAAAATTTAAATTTTTTGACATTTGTCAGCATTCACAATTTTCTTCCAATTATTAAAAATGACCGTGTTTTTTTCATTTGACGTTGAGGCATGCTCTATTGCTACGTACAGAACATAAGGTCGCGTTCACATTTAATAAATATTAGCGTTGTGTGGTGAATGTAAATGAGAAACGGTAAGTAGAATAGTGATATTGTATTAGGTGAATGTTTGATAACGTATTTTTTGTGGTATAACCTTTGGTTTTATAAAAACCATTGAATAATTGGAAGTTCACTGTTTTATATCAACTTATACAGACAGGCCAGCGAAGTTGCGGGTCTGCAGCTAGTGACAATGATTGGTAGACTAAATTTCCTAGCATATCAATATTTTTTCTCAACACAATATCATAATTCACGATAATCTTGTGAGCAATGGAAATTCACTAACATTGTGGAATAGAAACACACCAACGCAACGTTAGACGAACAGCAATAATAAGTTTGCCTCATTAGGCAGGTTGGATAAAATTCACGCAAACAAAGAGCACACAGCTCAAATTATATGTACTTGTGAATGAACTTGTCAGTACCGACGGTTGATAAATAAAAACTTGTTTTGAAACTTGGCATACTTCAATTGCTGTCGAAATACTACTTTTTGATGTTACTGACGTACTTTCAGTATTCAAGAAGGCGGCTGGGCGCCATTTTGCAACATTTTTTTAAATGGAAAAGGGGGTCGTGTGACACCTCATTTTGAAGATCCCGATGCGTACTTTATAACCCTAGAATATAGAGTCGATATCCTCAAGTACTACAAAATAGCGGTACATTCGATCACTTCATTGATACATGCACTTTTTGAAAAAATTCGTCAAGTTCATTTCAAAAGATGCTTTTTTGTCATCTTTGTCATTTATTCCTAACCCAAACTTCACGTTAAGAATATTTCCAGCATCTTTTGAATTGAATTTGACAATTTTTCTTAAAAGTGTATGTATCAATGTAGTAATTAAATGTACCGCCATTTTGTGGTACTTGAAGATATCGACTCAATATTCAAGGGTTATAAAGTACTCATCAGGATCTTCAAAATGAGGTGTCACACGACCCCCCTTTCCGTTCAAAAAAATGTTTCAAAATGGCGCCCAGCCGCCATCTTGAATACTAAAAGTACGTCAGTAACATCAAAAAGTAGTATTTCGACAGCAATTAAAGTATGCCAAGTTTCTAGTCAGGGGAGACCGAACCTTCAGGGCATACCGTGCCGCTGACGCTCCTCGTCCGGTGAGGGTTACCTTCACCTTAAAGAGGAAGGACAAGCCAGTGGTGGGGCCCATCATGGAGATGCTGGATCTTCAAAACAGGTCCCTAGGTGTCGCTAACTGGCGACACCTAGCAACTGAGGGTAAACCAGGGGAGTGGCGACTCGTTTTCCGAATTAATCGGGAAACGGTTAAAAGGCTGGACGTGGCAGGGTGGACCATGTTTTTCGAACTGGTCCCACTCAGGGTCTTCAGGGTTAGCACCCAACGGAGACCCGCCCTGCCACCCACGTCGGCAGCCTCCAAGCCCCCGGTGGAGGAGCAGGCCACAGGTCAGTAAAGCGTGGGCCCCGTCCATCGTACGCCTCGCAATGGACACTATACGGGTAAGTCAAATCAACCTCCAACATAGCCGAGATGCCACCGCAGAACTTGCGAGCATCATGGTGGCAAAAAGGGGGGAAATTGTACTGATCCAGGAGCCTTATTATTTCAGGGAAAACATTAGAGGTCTCCAGGTGACCGGCATGAACACCTACGCCGGCAACGGAGGACTAGATCGACCACGGACCTGTATCATGGCATCCAGGGAGCTGCAGGTAACCCACCTACCCCAGCTGGGCACCAGGGATGCCATCGTGATCCTTCTAGAATACAAACTCCAGGGAACGATACGTAAGTTGTTTTTGATAAGTCTTTACCTTCCGTACGATACTGTGCGTTTACCCCCTACGGAGGAACTTATTAAAATCGTTGAGTACACGAAAAAGTCAGGTTTTCCCGCTATTATCGGCTGTGACGCTAACGCACATTGCACTATCTGGGGCAGCACCGACACCAACACGAGAGGTATTGCTCTTCTAGAGTACCTCACAGCGGAAAACCTTGAAGTCGCCAATAAAAATGCGGAGCCGACCTTCGTCAATCGCGTCAGGCGCGAGGTGATAGATGTAACGGTCGTGTCGCAAAATTATTTGTGTAAGGTGAAAAACTGGAGTGTTACGAACGACATAACAATGTCAGACCATAGGCTAATTCGCTTCACGCTAGATGCGGAAGGAGAAACTTTGCCTCTCAAACGGAACCCGAGATCAACCGACTGGTATAAGTTCAATAGCTGTCTAAGTAGGACCGTGGGTACCGGAGACCGGCATATAACCTCCAAGGAGGAACTGGATACGGAGGTAGAGGCCCTTAACAAGGCAATCTCGTCCGCATTCGAAGCATCCTGTCCTCTCAGGAAGGCGAGGACCAAAAAAGTCCCATGGTGGAATGATACTCTAGAGGTGCTTAAAAAAGACGCCAGGTGCGACCTACCGCCGAGCTCTCAAGGGGGGTAGACAGCTTGAATGGGACACCTGCGTTGAAGCCCGGAGGAAATTCAAATCATAGGTAAAAAGTAGCAAGAGGGCTGCATGGCGTGGATTCTGCGGAGAGATCGAATCTTTCTCAGAGTCGGCGAGACTCATGAAGCTACTCGGCTCAGAGGCAACAACAGAGAAAGGGCTGTTGAAAAGGGAAAATGGTACATGGACTAACGATAGGGAGGAAACACTACACCTACTCCTCCAAACTCACTTTCCGGGAGAAAGCACCAACTCCCCCTCACTAGCTCCCCCCCTATCCTCACTGACTGAGGATACGGCGAATAAGATCGTCACCGACGAATCCATAGAGTGGGCGCTAAGTGAGTTTAGTCCATACAAGGCAGCAGGACCTGATGGGATTTTCCCGGTGATGATGCAGAGAGCCGAGCCTCTGCTAAAACCAACACTTAAATCCATCTTCCGAGCCAGCATCGCCTTGTGACACGTCCCAGATCGATGGAAAACCGCTAAGGTGGTATTCATCCCAAAGGTTGGTAAGGAAGACTACGGACTACCAAAATCCCACAGGCCAATCAGTTTGACATCTTTCCAAATGAAAACACTAGAAAAGATGATCGATAGGTATTTGACGGAGGAGATTCTTTTGAGATCTCCAATTCACAGGAACCAGCACGCCTACTGCAAGGGTAAGAGTACGGACTCGGCTCTACATGCCGTAGTGCAACTAGCTTAAAAGACTTTAAACGACAAAGAGGTCGCCTTGACCCTGTTCTTTGACGTAGAAGGAGCATTCGATAAGGCTGAAACGGACGTCATCTGCGAGTCCCTTACGGCCAGGGGAACCCCGGCCTCCCTGGTGAGTTGGGTTCGGTCTGCTCTTCGAGACCGCCAGGTGAAAACGTCACTAGGAGACTGCCATGTAGAGGCAGACGTGCAAGGAGGTTGCCCCCAAGGCAGCTGCCTCTCACCCAGGCTTTGGTGTCTGATAATGGACAGTCTCCTGACTAGACTGGAGTTGGAGGGCTTTTATGCGCAGGCCTACGCCGACGATGGCCTTATACTCGTGAGAGGTAAACATCTGGAAATTGTCTGCGAGCGTATGAGGTCAGCGTGTAAAATTCTGGAGGTATGGTGTAAAGAGATGGGGCTCTCAGTGAATCCCACAAAAACGGAGCTAATCCTCTTTACAAACAGGAGAAATCTCAATAAGTTCAAACCACCCACTCTGTACTAGATGCCGCTAGCACTGAAACAGGAGGTCAAGTACCTCGGGGTGGTCTTAGACAGTAAGCTAACGTGGAAACCCAATATTGAAAGGACAGTTAAAAAGGGCATAGCCACAATGTGGATGCTGCGCCGAGCGGTGGGTAGGCGGTGAGGCCTAAAACAACACGTCGTTCACTGGCTTTATCGAGCCGTGATCAGACCAAGGATCTCATACGGAGCCGTGGTCTGGTGGCCGGCCACCGAGAAAGCCACTAACGAAATCAGACTAACCAGACTTCAAAGGATGGCCTGTCTGAGCATAACCGGTGCAATGAGGACTACACCAGGAGCTGCACTGAACATTCTCCTTGCGCTGCCAGAACTGGCAATCTGGATAAAGAGGAAAGCGATGGCAGCATACATAAGGATGTCAGCTCAGGAAGTATGGAAGGATAGAGGCACAGAGGTTGGCCACACTAGATTAGCTTCTATTGTGAGGCGTGAGATACCGCTACTGGCGGCGGGACTGACAGCCACGGATGGAAGACTCAGACTTCACAGAAGTTTTGAGGTACACCTTTCTTCCAGGGACGAGTGGCGGACCACGCTGGCAGAAACACCAGGTAGCACGCAGATCTGGTTCACCGACGGCTCAAAGGCCAACTCTAAGGCTACAGGAGCCGGAGTATACAGGAATGCCGGGGAGGCTTTCCCTCTCGGAAAGCTCACCACGGTCTTCCAAGCAGAGGTTATTGCTATCCTGGAGGCAGCAACTAGGAAAGAGGTTCAAAGGGGAACAGAAGATAACATAATTATCCATTCTGACAGTCAAGCGGCACTGAGAGCATTATGCAAGCCAAGGATCAGCTGCCCGCTGGTTCAAGAATGCAGTGATGCTCTGCACGCCCTAGGCGAGAGCAAGAAGGTGAAACTGGTTTGGTTACCGGGACATATGGGCATTTTCGGAAACGAACGCGTGGACGAGCTAGCCAGACTAGGCTCTTCATCACCCCAGCCCGGTCCAGAACCATACCTGGGCCTGAGTAAACGACTGATCTCCAAGGCCCTGAATGAGTGAGCTTGGTAGAACACAGTCAAAAACTGGAGGAATAACACGACTTGTAGGCAAGCCAGAGAGATAATCACACATCCCAACAAACCAAGGACGGCCCAATTGCTGAACAAGAGTAGGAAGGTACTGAGCATCATCGTAGGCATTTTGACAGGACACTGCAAGCTCAACCGACACTTGCATTCACTAGGAATTGGCGAATCACCCCTATGTCCCTACTGTAGAAGGGCGGAGGAAACCTCCTACCATCTACTGGGAGTCTGTGATAGGTGGGGTCGCCTGAGGAGGAGGGTCCTAGGAGCGGCAACCATTCCTCGGGTGGAGTTGGGGGACCTGAGCTGGGATGACCTGCTCCGCTTCACAACGAAGACAGGGCGACTTGAGTGAAGAGGGTTGGAAGCACGGGGTTGGCGAAAAGGGCCACTAGGCCTACTCGCCGGGCTTTTGTCCCCCCACCCTTACCATTACCAATACCATTACCATTACCATGCCAAGTTTCAAAATTTTTGGTGCACACATAAGAAAAAGGGGGGGGCCTTTTTGAGCCGCACTGTATAATTCTCATAGGACTCATTGTAAACGTGCATTGATACAAAATTTCATATTATTTTTGAAAAACCATGTATCAAGATGACCACGTACCATGTACCCATGAACATTCATTTGCAAAGAATGAATGTAGCAACAATATTGTGAGTAGTTGAGAAGCACCTAGAAGATAAAACCGGATAATTCATGTTTTCAGTGGCTTAGTGAGGACAGTATATGTTTGTGTTTGTTGCCAAATTGAATATTGCTAAATTATCTATTGATGTAGTAAAATGTTTCACAAATCTCATGGAGTTGCCCGAAAATCGAGAGAAACTTGAATCCACCTCATGAATTGTTTACACTTTGGACTTCCTATCTATTTTATTCCTGATAAGCAAGCTGATAAGAGGTATGTCGAACATTATGAATCCGCAAACAGCTGTAATAGTACTGTGATGCTGGTGGTTATTGTACAAAGGTTAGTACAGCACTAACAGTATTAGTTATTTTGATGCCTGTTTTGTTTCCCCATTAGTTTGTGTTTCCCTGGATGTAGTGGGGGAAGCACTGCTCTTGGATCGACTGATCAAAGCATTTTATTTTATTTTGTTAATTTCTGTGCATCCGATGTGTCTGGCTGTAGATGATACTTTTATCCATATCCATTGAATTGATGCCAATGTATGGACAAGATCAATAGAGTGTTTCAAATGTTGCAGATCCAGGGATTTCTCAAGTTTTATCTGTGTTTCCTGCTAATCAGTGTATCATTCAAGATGTCTCGAAAGATTCTCTGGTGCTGTGAAGCTACGAGGTTTCGATATATTATGTTCAGAGGAATGTCAAAAAAACTGGAAGGATGGGGATGTTGAAATGAAGATATATAAACAGAAAATTGATGAGCTACTTAAACAGATTGAAGAAAAGGATATATTTATTAAAACACTTAGGTGAAATAGTCGTGTATTCAAAAATGAGGTTGTTGAGGCAGAAAATAGTTTCTCGTTGCTTATTGAAAACCTCAATGAGCAAAATGATGTACTATCTCAGAATCTCCACCAACTAAGAACCAGGAAGAAAGAGCTATTAGCAAAAATAGATTCCTATGATATCACCAGAATGGACTTTGAGAAAAAGACTAATGAACTCAGTACTATGAATAAGAGTCTTGTCACTATAAACGCACTGGAAAAGGCAAATACTGTACCGGGTGATTAATTTTCAGAGTCAGGGTGCCAGTTCTCGTAAACTGTTCATCGTAGAGGCTTGCGGCAAAAAAATTTATTACTAAAACGGCCAAGAGAAAAACCTGGAAAATATTTTCAAGTTTCTGAAATGGTTGCTAGGGGGCGTAACAACCAACACCAAGTAGAATAATATGATTTTTATGGAATTTTGTCCAATGAAAATATATCGATGAGCTAATTTGCGGATTTACTGACTATTTACCTACACTTTTTGTCCAAACGTTTTTTTCTATCACAATAAAGTGGTGAGGGAAGTTCAATTGTTTTATTAAACAAACGGAGATTTCTCCCGTTTCGCTTGACCAATTTAAACGAGCTTGGGCTCATATGAAAGAACATGATCTGCACTTCAAAAAACTTTTTTGGTTTTGAATTTTTGACCCTCGCCGCCGCCGCTAGATGGCGTTAACTGAAATGGTAGCATGTTTTTGAGTTTTTTTCAAAAAAATCAAATGTAATGGTATATTCATTTTTATATATTTTAAAAGGGGATACATTTTCCTATTAAAAAAATAAAAAAACAAAAAATTTAAAAAAAAAACATTAATTTTTTTGTTTTTTTTAAACCTCCGGTGTCGGGCTCTTTCTCCAAAATATGGAAATGACCAAATGTAGTTTTTAAAAGGCAATAAGCTTGAATGCAAAATTATCTGATTATTTTGATGCACGAGCGTAATTTAGGTAGAAAATTACTCGAATTAGGTAACTAATTGAATCAAAGACTATAATATTCACCATTTTTTTCAATGGATTGTATTGTTTCCGTTCCAAAACGTGAAATTTTATCGAAAAACTCTATCAAAATACGAACTGTCACACTTGAAAAATAAACAAACTAAGGCGTTGTTAGGTGGTTGTGAAGGAGCGTGACCATGGATACGTGAACAATGCAATTTTTGATTCCTACTGTGCAATTTTCGAAGGTAATACCACGAGTGCTTAAAAATTACCGATAAATTTTCACGAATGCGTGTTTTCTCAAAATTTCACGAGACCGAAGGTCGAGTGAAATTTGTAGAGAAAACAGGGGGTTCCCTCTTCCATCGTGAGGTGGGTCTGGTCCTCCCTTCGTGACCGCCAAGTAAAAGCGTCTCCAGGAGGCTACCAGGTTAAGGCAGAAGTCCAAAAAGGCTGCTCCCAAGGCAGCTGCCTCTCCTCCAGACTATGGTGTCTGATAATGGACAGCCTCCTCACAAGCTTAGCTGCAGAAGGATTTTACACTCAGGCGTACGCGAACGATGGACTGGTGCTAGTGAGGGGCAAACACCTAGGGATCGTCAGTGAGCGGATGAAGCTAGCCTGTAGAATAGTAGAAACATGGTGAGGAAAGATGGAGCTGTCAGTGAATCCCTTCAAAACAGAGCTCATTCTCTTCACCAACAGATGGAATATCCAGGAATTCAAACCACCCACGATGTACGGCACCACCTAGTCACTTAGGCAGGAGGCCAAGTACCTCGGGGTGGTATATATCGAACAATCAGAAAGCATTTAATCGCGGAATTATGCTGGATCTGGGCCCATAACCTGTTAAAATAAGTGCCTTTGCAAATATTCAGTGCTGACTGACAGCTTATAATAACCAGCAACAACAAACAAGATATAATATTATTGAGCTACATTCAATACATTTAGGTATTTCTTTTTTGCGGGCGATCGACTATTTATATTTGTTGAGCAATACAGTGTGTATAGGACATTTTTTATTGCGGTTATTTCTGGTTTCGCTGAGATACATTTCACTTTTTTATAATTATTGCTTGTTACTGACCCTTTTAAATTTGATTTTCCTATCACGATGGACTTTCAACCCAATCACCTTGTTGAGAATGAGCTTGATTAAGAATTGAGAATTCGATTGCTTGCTACAGCTAGGAATATCGCAGACAAGAGGAACATTTCGAGAAAGGTTTTTAGAAAGGAACAGTCAAACCCTGGTTCGTCTATTATATCAAGCGAGGTAGATTTGGATTTCACTAAGGAACGCTCTGAAATTAAGAAAAGTTTAGATTCAATTGAAAAAATCATTGAGGATTTTGAAGGAGATTCTGCTTTTCTTCGTATGAAGTCTAGGTTATCACACGTTACACGTTTTTGGTAGGGCTAGATGCATTCCTGTTCCCACTGAATTACCTGATGAGACGGAATCTTATATTCAGGAAACGACCGCCACTTGTATAAAACTTGAATCAGATCTTTGCGACAAACTTTCTTCAGCCTCTGAGGTTGAATCTACCCCAGTCAACAATGTTCCTGTGATAAATGTTGCAGCCCCTTTTGTCCACTGTGCAACCCATAACATTCCCATTAGTGAGTGGCAGGTCAAATCCAATGGAGATCCAAGAAAATTGTATTCATTTTAAGAGAGACTAACAGAATTTGGTACCGTCGTATAAAGTCCACTTTGAATGATTGGAATTCCTTAGTTTGTCGATTGAAGAGAGATTTTCTCCACGATGATATTGATGATGAGGTTTGGGATCAGATCAGAAAGCGTAAACAAAGGAGGAACGAGTCTACCGTGATTTTCATAGCCCACTTGGATGCTCTTTTTTCCAGACTTAGTTGTTCACCAGCTGAGACTTCCAAATTTAAATTCATAAGGAACAATCTTCTTCAAGATTTTATTGATAGGTTGGCATTAATGGATATTCCTTCAGTGCTACAGCTTTCGGAACTTTGCCGAAAATTAGAGGAGTCCGATAACGTCAAAAACAAGAATAGAGTTCGAGAGAGTGTTTCTGTGTTGGATGGTCCTAGTCATAAAGTTCAGAATTTCCACCCAAGAAATAGATCGTCACAAAATTTTTCACGTCCCAACAATCCTCCCAAAAATCATAACTGTCGCCAAGGTTCTTCAAATTAAGTTTTCAATGAACCTAGTACCTCGAGAAGGGTGTCAGATCCGTCTTCGGTTAATAAACATAAAAAGGTGGTAACCTGTTGGAATTGTCAATTGCCAAATAATACGTTCTTCGATTGTAAGGTTCCTAGAGGCATTTTCTGTTACAAGTGTGGTGAGCAGAATGTCAACTCGACAGACTGTAAGAATTGCACAAAAGTGATGTGTCCGACTGGAAAATTTGGCTTGATAAAGTTTCATCATTTATGAAAAATCCCATTGCTGTTGGTGAGGATCATCTCCTGAATATCAAAATTCTACAATCTATCCTGCCTACTGTTGATGTTTGGCGACGTGAATCACGTGGATGATCCACAACGCTATCAATCCCCGGTCCCCTTTTGGTTATGGGTCGAGATCTAGTAGTACTGTTGAGTGACGAGTCTGGGGTTAGCTCGTGACGTATCCCAGCCGCATCTCAAGAAAACAGATCGGAAACCAGGAGCCAGAAGTCTGAAATAATTAACAGGCCAGTCGTTTTAATTACCTTTATCCAAACTATTTCGCCAACATCAATCAGAATACCATTGCAATAAAAAAAAACAATTAATTAAAAATTAAATGTCAACTACATCGAATGCTGACTAATAATTTGTATTTTATATCAACATTGTCACCTATAAATACATTATCTTTGCATAGAAAGTTCTCATATTTACATATTTTCATTGATCAATTATTCTAAATTAATTATTTGTACACTGTGCGGTATGATTTAACTATTTTTATTCAACCACTATTTGTGAAACATAACACAATCCCCAAATCGTTCGAACGTTGCCCCTTCGACTTGATACATTTTATCTGTAACTTTCTCATTGATATTTCGCTTCGTACCAACCAGTAATTTTCTGCCTAACCAACTCTATTTATAAATTGAGATTTCATTCAAATTCTACCATTTCCACTCCTTAATTTTAGAAAATTGGTAAAATATCATATATCAAACTTATGTTAAAGCATCATTTATTTGAGTGAATAAAGTAATGTGGACTGTAAATGTGTTCTTTTTTTGATGAGTCTCGTTAACCGAAACAAATTCCTATCGTCTGACAGGTTTTTGAGTTTAACCTAGCTAATAAAAAAACTGAGTGGCGCCTAATCGGGATGTTGTACGTAAGTATCAACTATCTAGCAGTAAATTGATCAGCTGGCCATTACCCACGAACTCCAAGCCTACCGACGCAGAGCTGCCGAATGCAACATTTGTACGTGATAATAATCGATTATTTAACGCGCTACAGCATATCAATGTTCAAGTCAACTTGATACATAGTTTTTTGAAGATCATTTAAAATCTTGTATCAATGAAGAAATACAGGGTGTCTCACGGTCTATGGTACGTTAGACGGAAAACAAGACATAGGATCGACCTGAGAATTTGGCTGAGCCAATAATCGAGTATGATCTCTATTTCAAAAATATTTTCAGTTTTGCAGTGTTGCCGCTTCTACCCAAAAGTCGTAGCAACTTTCTTATTTTAAATGGACTACCCTGTATATTATTATTTTTTTGAATTCCTTGACTGATTCTAATCACTTTTGCTTAATATACTCCTATACCTATCGGCAGCGGTTTTCGAGATATAAATTAATTTATAATATTTTTGTCGTAAAACTCATCAGTGGATTGAGTTCAATAATTTCGTAGTTGAAAACGGTGGAGAGTTGAAATTGCTATGCCGACTAGAGGAAGGTAGGTTTATATGGTTCCAATGGAGAAACCGATCTGTAAATATACAGGGTGCTTCAAATTTATTAATCTTTTTCCTATACACAAAAATGATAAAAAAGCTATTTTTTCAAATTAAACCCCCTGTATATTACGTGAAAAATGAAAAGGCCAATAAATTTCCTTTCAAATGGTATCCCATGTTCCTGTACCTAAACCTTCAGGATCTACAAGAAAAATGCATTTTACTAAAAAATAAATTATATTGGTATACACGATATGAAACATAATGTAGTTTCTAGGGCAACCTATAGTTGTTACACAGCAATAACAATTTATTCTCAGTAGCAAACTGCAACTACATTATATTTCATATCAATAATACCAATATAATTTATTTTTTAGACAAATGCATTTTTCTTGTAGAACCTGAAGGTTTAGGTAAAGGAACATGGGATACCATTTGATAGGAAATTTATTGGTCTTTTAATTTTTCAAGTAATATACAGAAGGTTCCATTTGAAAAAATCGCTTTTTTATCATTTTTGTGTATAGGAAAAAGATTAATAAATTTGAAGCACCCTGTATATTTACAGATCGATTTCTCCATTTAAACCATATAAATCCACCTTTCTCTAGTCGGCATAGCAATTTCAACTCTCCACCGTTTTCAAGTACGAAATTATTGATCTCAATCCACTGATGTGTTTTACGACAAAAATATTATAAATCAATTTATATCTCGAAAACCGCTGTCGATAGGTATAGGAGTATATCAGGCAAAAGTGATTAGAATCAGTCAAGGAATCCAAAAAAATAATAATATACAGGGTGGTCCATTTAAAATAAGAAAGTTGCCACGACTTTTGGGTAGAAGCGGCAACACTGCAGAACTGAAAATACTTTTAAAATATAGATCATACTCGATTATGTGCTGAGCCCAATTTTCAGATCGATCCTATGTCTAGTTTTCCGTAATCGTCTAAGGTACCATAGACCGTGAGACACCCTGTATATTCCTTATACGTCAAATTTGCTGTGCTGTGTGTGTTCTATTAATGAAAATTTCGTTTTTTCTGGTAGTCCTCAAACTATTTCCAAATACCTCAGAAAAGGGATAATTTGCTCTGGTTAAAACGCAGAACTTATTTCATGCTTTAAGGTGCTCATGCTCAGGTTTAAGAAATCGCTACGCGGAGGAGAGACTCAAAATACTATGACCAATTGTGGTCTTCCAAGTAGCGTATGTGTATACTGCGTCGCCATTCTCATGAAATATAATCCGAGTTATAATCATTATGACATGAATGACTCAATTGCGGAAGGCACTGATGCTGTTTTGAGTTTTAGTACATGTGCGTGAAAGTAATTTCATGTCGTTATCAAATGACCTAAATCGTCTGAAAATTATGTAAACCCAAATACCATTACTCTCGTCACTGAGAATAGAATGTCGATGCATTTGATCTTTTCAGTCTATGTTATATGTCTATATTTCCCAATTTTCGCCAATATTTGAGAGCAGTCTAATCTAACCGTAGTTGAGTCTACACAGTGATCGATCATGTCACCTCAGTAAAGTCAACAAGCTAGCGGAAATTGAAATTGCTGTCGTTTGGTCGAAATTCTGTTGAAGACGAACAAATATTCACTTTGATTATCGAATGTATGCTTTTGCATCTGAATTCCCGATTTCTTGTGTGTATTGGAAACGTATTTTTTTGACTTGAATAAAGAATGATTATTCCAGCTTATAACAAAATTTGATTTGGTTAACATCAGCAACACTGATCCACCGATCACTGAGATTTGGTTTTGAACAAACATTTTTGAAAATATGAACATACTCGTGAGAAAAAGTTACCGTATATACGGTTAAATCAAAATCAGTGGAGACCAACCCAAACTCATCAGGGCATTATTATTATCTTATATCATTATAAAGACATGGGACTAACCAAAAAACTCTTTACATGGTTTTACGACTGTAAAGCGAATGAGTAGCAGTAGAAATAAACAGACAACATTATAACTAATAACAAGGAACAAGACCCCTGTTATTGCAACCAGACCGGGCTGATATATTCACAAGACAAGACATTACAAAAAATATTATGGTGGTAATTAATCCATTTGTGCTCACTGCTTTTATGTTCAAAATAGAGAAATTGAATTTAGTAAATTATAAAAGATAAAAAGTTTGAGTTACTTTGATTGGGGTGGAATCAATACTTGGAAAATATTCGCCATATAATCTGTGATTATTGATCAAATTTTTATTGTCATCCAACCGGTATATTCTACATTCGTCGTTTGTGCGTCTCGCGTACATGTGGCTCCCGATACGACAGTGCAAGTGATTCTCCAAATTCTTGGAAATGCGGTAGGGTTCTCGTTAATACAAGAAAATCATTAACATTCCAAAATATTCAGTAGCTATGGAAAGTAACAACGAGAGTAGTGACTCCAATTCGGAGAGTGGGAGCGACACGGTGTCTCATTTATCTCGCTCTCACTCACGACAAAGAAGCGTTGATCGGTACCCGAGCGAGCCGACATACGTCTCAGATTGTGACGAACGTTCTCCGCGCGAAACGGAGTCAGTAATCTATACAATTGAGTCCGTCCGGGGAAGCGGATAATCGGAACGAATTGATCCTCGAACTGTCTACGTCCAAGAATTCATCACCTGTTGTTATGGTGTAAAACCCGGGGTACAACAAACCTGTAACTCTAGCTCAAGTCGGGTGGAATTCACCTCTTCCTATGTTGAGATTTTCTCCAAGGGTAACCAAGTATACTGCATGGATATCCAAATGTCCAAAATTATGAAGAGCGCCACCAAGTTTTAATTTATCAAAAGGGAAGCCATACGTTTTTACCTAGGCCAAGCTAAATAAAACTTGGAAAAAAAAACAAAGAATCCAGTACCAATCGTGGAATAGTCAAACAACAAATTGAGGCAATACAAAATTCTATTCAGCGACGAAGGAGTATTCTGTAAGCTCCTTCAAAGTCACAATCGGTAAAGTTCGTCAATAGAACCAAAAAAAAAATTGAAATCGACTCAGACTGCCAAATGAGTAAGAATGTCTACGTAATTTACTTAAGTAAATTGCACAATAATAAATATTCTTAACTGTTAACTATTTAATTGAAATCCAAAATTAACCCTTTTTTTTTTGAAACATTGAAGTTGAATACGTACAACCGATTTAGCAGCTGAGGAAAAAGAGTACTAAATAAAATTTCCTGAGTACCTTATAACCTTCACAGCGTTAACCAAAATGAAATACTTAATCAGATCTGTAGCGCTACGTAGCCGGCCGCGTTTCACTTTACAGGAGATCCTGTGTAGTTATAAAATTTTACAAAATGATGATTTTGTTTTTAAAATGGCCGCCAAAATATATATAGCAAAAGTGGTATGCGCACAAATTTATAATAATATTGGTTTGATCTCACCAATATAAAATCCAGCTATGTCGGTTACTGCAGGGTCACAGGTTGCTAGATCGATTCACTCAGCGTACAAAACAACTCCATATTTGTCTTAAGCTGTGGCTTTTATCACTGATGTCCCATCTTCCATGATGCAAAAAATGTCCAACATTCCAGATTACGTTAGCTTAATTTCTCAAGTCAATATGGCGACATCAATACGTCATAGCCCAAAATGTAGCATTCAGCATTCAGCATTTAAAACCCGTACAATATAAGAAAAGCCCTAAGAAGAAAAACGTCTAAGTTTCGAAACTTGTTTCGTTTTAAAACCTTGAAACCCACTTTAAAGAAACCCAATAAAAAATGTGAAAGTCACTCTTACCTCATGGCACATCATGAGAGCTCAACTTCAAACCAAGACGTCGGTACTGATTAACAGGAAAAACTGATCTAATGATCTAATGAAGAAAAAAAAAATGACAAAATCAAACCTCAATTCATTGATAGAATGAAAAACTCGACTTACCTATCGATAACGTTCCCATAAAAAAAATGCAAATGGCACTGACAAGACGGTACGATCTTCGTGTACAATGGAAGTTTTTAACTTTAAATCGCCATTACAGCCAAAGAAATGCTCTCCAAAAATCACCATCAAAAGGTCCAAATGAGCATTTCCCACACAAGTATCCCGGCACCAATAATCACCCCTAAGGTAGGTTTTCTCAAGAAAACACTTGGTTAAAAACCGGTCACTTCCATTCGATCTGAGAGTCAGATTCAGAAGAGGCGAGAAATGACTGCCAAAAGCCTATCCTGCTCGAAATCAACAAATACCAACCAAAAATCCATCCAGTTGCAAAACTCATATTCAAATAACCCATAAATAAAAACAACATTTTATTTTTAACGGCTGGCACCAGCTGAACAAAACGAACGTATTCACTTCCTTGGTCAGGGAAAAAGATGGAAAATCTAAAAGTCTGTAAGTGCGACAAAACAATCATATATCGTTCTTCCAACCTCCATTACAATACCCTCGACATCTCAAGTATGGATTGGCCTGATTTGACAAGTTATCGGTTGGGAACCTTCAATCTGTCAGTCAACTAGTGATGGCGAATTTCCGCTTCATTCCCAAGTAAACAAAGTTTTCGAAAACAACAAAACGATGATGCTGTTTGTGCTGTTATGAAGTTAAAGAAAAGTTTTACAGGAGTACCAGACTGCTGAGTGTAATTGTTGTGAACCGAACCAAGAAAATCGCATACTTTTCGGAAGAATGATGACAAATCTAAGTCGATGAAAATTCAAGAAAAAACGATGAAATTATGATTTATTTTCCCAAACCAAAACAGTGAGTACTAATATTGAACTAATTGCCAAGCAAGGTATAGAATAACTGATGTTGTCCAGTCTTTACGTGAAATTTCGTAAAACGAATATGAATGAATTATTTCCAAAATCCGACCATAACAGTCACCCCCTTTCCCAAAAGAAAAAAAAAATATGAATATATTTTTTTTTTAAGCACAAGACGGAAAGTCGATAAGTACGTCTCTAATATGAATCTAGAAAACTATTGTCCAGACCTAGCTGTCCCAACAGATCCCAGAATCCCATCGAATGCATTTCCACAGCAAAAACACCAAAAACTTGAAAACCAACAGTGTCTAGTCAGAGTTGCGTTCCATCCGGCTAAGTATGGGGAACCTTGTTCACCGACCTTGTTAAAAATGCACCGACAAAACCCCAAAAATCAGCCAAGTCAACCAAATCAGGAGGTGAGTAAGAGTAAAAAAAAAAATGATAAGTTACAACAAAAAGTAACCCCAATGACTCACCACGCACCAGGGAGTGCATAAAGCATACATCAAACCAGTGCATTATAGCATACACCACACTGAAAGATGCATTAAAAAAGAAAACACCAAGTGGCCTCAAATAAATGAAAGGATAACGAGAAATCCACATGGAAACAAAAAACTTTAATCCAACGAGAACCACTGCAAGATGCAAGCGCTGATGGACTCATGCATCTAGCACTCTGAGGGCTCCTACCTCACCCAGTACTGTAAAACCCCCCAAACAGGGTCCATAGTCTCACTCCGCTCCTTTCGAGGACATCGTGAGAGATGACAAATCCGGTAAATACTAAAAAAACACCAAAAAGTGTGCTAAGAAATAGGCAAGACAGAATAAACGTCCTAAACCAAGCCTAAAATAGTCAAATCCGAGGGATAATACCAAAAATACCTTTTTGATATTATAAAGTCACAATCGAGAAATGGAATATCCAAAATTCCAACTTACACCCCAAATCAAATCCGAGTTATAACAACCAAGGCATGTCCAAAATACGAAATGGCGAGTAAAAGTTTTGCAGGTCACTACCAGAATCGAAAGCACTCCAAAAGCTTAACACCAACTAAAAAGCTGCATTAAGTCCCTCAACTCTGATTAGCGCTCTCCTAAGCCTGACACAAACTACCATAAAACCATAGACATCCCTTGATTGCAATAATTACCACATAGTCACTTCTGCAACAAAACAGTAGGTCATTTGCTCAAGTTTCAAAAATAAATGTGCATGAGAAAAGAGAAATGTATCTATTACCAACCAAATAGAACAGGGTAACCATATACAGGCCAAATACAAAAGTAGAAATTTTCGAAGGTAATACCACGAGTGCTTAAAAATTACCGATAAATTTTCACGAATGCGTGTTTTCTCAAAATTTCACGAGACCGAAGGTCGAGTAAAATTTGTAGAGAAAACACGCATGAGCGAAAATTTATCCGGTTAATTTTAAAGCACGAATGGTATTTAGAAGAATATTTCAAGAATTCTAGAATATAATTTCACTAAATTTGCGTTGCCATGTTGATTGCCCTGACAACGTGGTTATTTGTGTCAAAAAATGGTCGTTGCCATATCGATTGCCCTGACAACCTGGTTATTTGTGTTGCCATGACAAAGTGGTATTTTCGATTTGGTGTTATCGCTGTAAGCCTCCGAAAATTCAACTGCTCTTATGGGATTTTTTGTACATGAGTGGAATATTCCCTGAAATACCACCAATAAAGCAAGACACCATTCCCTCTTGTCGCAGCCAATATCCACGAACGAGCGAACAAAACCTCAAAAGATCTAACTGTTCAAAAAGAAACGGACTAAAACTGTCCAGAAGTCAACTATCAATACCATGATGTTCCTGATACCCACTCAACAAGTGTGAACACTTGGAGGACTTCTACCTCCGGCAGTTTTTCGCCACGGGCTAATTCTTATGCCTAGCACCGTAAGGCCAAAATTTTCCACCAATAATTAAATTGAGCATCATCTGGATTGAGATATGGTTTAAGATCTTGAACATGCCAGTTCCCTTTTGATTTACCATGTTCATCCTCCAACTCATAAATACAGTATCCTATCTTACGTTTCACCAAAAAGGGTCCCTCAAACTTTCCCGCTAGTTTTGCAGAAAAATATTTTCCTGCATCAGACAAAGCAAATAATCTCTTCCAAACAGAATCACCCACAGAAAAATTCACATCTCGACGTCGAAGATTGTACTGGTCCCTAACTTTCTGATCAGCTTGTAATGATCTCTTATTGACAAACACTCTCAACTTTCCCAAAGATTCAACCTTCATAGATAAATCGACCTGATTCTGAGAAACTGTGTTGTTTTAGTCCTTTGATTTTATATATTCGCTCGCATGAAGAACCATATCCGAGCCATGATTTATGAAATATGGGGTTCTACTTGTGACTTCGTGAACCGCTGTATAAACTGCACAAGCCAAAGCCGCCAAATGTTCATCCCATAATCTTTGATTTTCAGAAACATAAGCATATAACATAGTTTTTAAAACCCTATTCACCCTTTCAGTGACGTTTGGTGACGGATGATAATTTGGGTTATACAAGGTCTTAACACCATATTTATTCATTAACTTTTTGAATTCAGTACCCTTGAATTGAACCCCGTTATCACATCGAACAATCTCCGGAACTCCATGAAAAAGGAAAATGCGATCTTCCAAAAGGTTAACAATTTTACCTGCATTAGCTCTCCTGATCGGAAAAAAGTGATTGAACTTACTAAAAACATCAGTTACCACGAAAATATACATATTCCCCTTTTTACTCTTAGGTAACGGGCCAAATAGATCCATACTGATGACTTGCCAACAACGATCAGGGACCAAATTACCCTTCAATTTTCTAGCAGGTAACTTTTGTTCTGGTTTCGTTCTCTGGCAAACAACACAATGATTGACCATTTTCGTGACTGAAGACTTCATTCCTGGCCAGAAATACAATCTACTCAACTTTAGGAAAGTCTTATGAATCCCCAAATGACCGCCCACATGAGAACCATGACAAGAATCAAAAACCTGGCGTCGTAGATCCTTTGGAATAACCAGCTTCCAACAGTCAACCAAATCTTTCAATTCTGGAAAATCCAACTGAATACACTTATAAACCTTGTCATTTGACACTCGCCATCGCGGAAAATTCAGGGGGTTCCTAGAAATCTGCAGCTTCATCCCATTATGTCACCGATCAGAAATGTTATCAAAATCGAGTATGTTGACCTCATCACACTCGATAGGAACAGCCCTTGACAAAGCGTCCGCTACCACATTGTCTTTACCCTTCCTATGTATCACCGTATAGTCGAACTGCTGAAGACGTAGAGCCCATCTGCCTAGTCTACCTTGAGGATTCTTCAGATTGTCCAACCACTGCAAACTGTAGTGACCACAGATCACAGAGAATTTTGCACCTTCCAGATAATACCTTGATTTTTCAATCGCAAATAAAACGGCCAGAAGTTCTCTTTCTGTAGCGGAATAAACCCTCTTCTGACGAGTGAGAGATCGAGAAATATAACAAATCACATTTTCACGACCATTATATACCTGATACAGTACGGCTCCCACACCATAGCCTGATGCGTCAGTTTGCAAGAAAAACTCATGATTGAAGTCTGGACAAGTGAGGATTGGTGCAGACACCAGGACATTTTGATTTTCTGAAAAGACTCCTCACAATTGCAATCCCAAGAAAATTTCGCTCCCTTAGGCAACAACCGAGTGAAAGAAGAAATAAGATCTGAATAAGACGGAATAAATCGGCGATACCATGACAGCGTACCTATAACCCTACGAACCTCTTTCACGGATTTTGGAGAAGGCAAATTTGTGATAGCGTCCACTTTGGACGGATCTACTGAAATACCATGTCGATTGACCACATTACCCAAATAACGAAGTTCATCACGACAAAATTTACTCTTCTCCTTATTGAGAGTCAAACCAGCAGCATCCAAGCGATCAAAGACCGACTTCAAGGTCTTCAGATGAGTGTCAAAATCGGGGCTAATTACAATTACATCGTCCAGGTAACAGAATACATAGGGGTGAAACTCAGGACCCAAAACAGTGTCAATAAGTCGCTGAAATGTCGCAGGCGCATTATGCAAACCGAAAGGTAGTCTTTTGAAATGGAACAATCCACGTCCAGGGACAGTAAAAGCAGTGTACTGTTTGCTATTTTTCTCCAGTTCAACCTGCCAGTAAGCACTCTTAAGATCCAGGGAAGTCAAGTATCTAGCACCACCAAGTTTATCAAGGATCGAAGAAATATAAGGCAAAGGCCAAGCATCACGCTCGGAAACCGCGTTCAACTTCCGAAAATCAACACAGAAACGCGTTTCCCCATTTGCCTTTGGAACCAACAGCACAGGCGAGGACCACGCTGATGAAGACGGCTCAATGACACCAGCAGCCAACATTTTGTCCACTTCCTCGTCAATGAGTTTTTGTTTGAATGGTGAAACTGGGTAGTACCGCTGTTTGATTGGAGGACTATTTGTGACAATTTAATGTTTGACTACTGAAGTACATCCAAGCCGATCACCAACCCTGTCAAAATACGATGAAACCAAGGTATTCAAGCGTTCTCGTTGAACCGAATCCAAATCCTCGATCAAAAATATCTCCTGACAAACCATTGGGTCCTTGGAAAAATGCCATTCCCCTCTGCGCATATCAGGTACAATGCCTAACCTCTTCCAAAAATCAATTTCCAGGATGAGCTCATGACGAAGCGCCGGAACCACATACATCTCAATAAGACTAACTCTGTCTTTAACTTTCACCGGAACGCTCGCCACTCCTATGCATTCACAAGACGAATCTTTTGCAACAGTACACAAAGCTTTCCTAGTAATATCCAACTTAATCCCCAAACGTTTCTTTTTAATCCAACCTTCATTGCCTATGAAAGTTTTATTTGCACCCGAATCCAGAAGACCATAAAATCTCGATCCCAAAATTTCAACCATCAAGTAAGGACACTCTCCAGGACTCACATGTGCCAAGACATAATCAAGAACAATTTTCTCCTTAAGCCCGGAAATGGCCGAATCAAACATAACACCAACCCCTCAACCTAGAATTGGCGTCGCGGTCCGTTTTCCTGAAAACTCGACCTACCATTCGACCAATTTGGACAAGTTACTTTAGTGAATCCTAACTTCCCACAATTGAAGCACTTTTTCACGCTCGAGGTGCGGTTCCTTGCAAAATGATTTGGACCTTGACATTTAAAACACAATTTTCCTGATGAGGAAGACGTATTTTCCTGACGTCCATTCCCAGGACTACCTTGAGAAAATGAAACACGTGAATTCCTCCCATCAAAATCCTGACCTGGATTACTCCCAGACGAATGATCAGCTGAAACTTCATTCAGTTCATGAGAAACCTTAGTAATTCTCTTGTAAGGACTATAATCCAAATCTGGCTCAAGACTCAAATTCCCCTTCTTGGGAGCCCGAAATTCTTCAACCCTCACTCTAGTTTCCTCCAATCTCCTGCAGAACTGAATCAATTCAAACGGAGTATTAATCTCCTGCAAGGTCAACCGCTCCTGAAAGAAAGGCAACATGTTCGACCGCAAGACTCTCAACCTCAAAACGTCCGAAACCAGGGTGGGCATCCTATCAAACAACTGAGTCATCGCAGCAACATAGATACCAATTGGTTCGTCAGGACCTTGAGTCCTCTCCAGAATCTGTTTCCAAAGTTTTCCCAAATGTGATGGAATGAACTCATCTTTCATCAACTTCACTAAAGACTCCCAATCATTGGCATGCTTAGAGATAAGATGATAAAAATTCAAAGCCTGTGAATCAAATAGATCAGCAGCAGAATTGAAAAGTTCAGCTTTCGAAACACCTCTTGAAATCGACATTTGCTCGACCTTCTGCAAAAAAGCATTGAAACTATATTCTGAGTTATTGCCCGAAAACTTCAAGCCCCATTTGTAAACCGGAACTGATTTACCACTTTGAAAAGACTGATTGGGAGAAATTGAAGTATTTGGGTTCACCCGTGAAGTTCCTGAAGGACCTGCCAAGGTTGAATTTGTAATACCAGCTTCATCGAAATTTGGATCCAAAGGTGGGTTTTCCACATCATCCGAAAGAACCTTATTTTTACCTTCATAAACCGTCAACAAGGTTGTCAATTCCACCAACAGATCAGAACGAGCTTGATTCTGTTCCTTATCCTCGTCCGAAACACGATTAATCCTACCCACCAAATGACCAAACTTAGTTTCAATCTTAGCACACTGACTAGGGGACCCCGTGAAAGTTGAGACAACGTCCTTAAGTTCCGAGAGTTAAGCTTTACAAATAGAAATTTCCTCGTCAAAATCCAGTTTGACCGAGCTCTGTACAACATTTCCAGATTTCTCCAAATTCAACATGGATCTCAAGCATTTTCTCAAGGAATCAACCGACCCAGAAGGAGCAATGCCTCTCACCTGTAACTCATACTCCAACCCGTCCTTCAAGAGGCGATCCACCTTGATGCTGTACATCCTGAGAAGACTAAAGAAAATATCCAAGAAGAAATGTGAACAACCTTAAATACTGGAGAGTGCGTACACGTCAAAATCGGGTAAATACAAGAATAAATCAATAACCATGCAATATATCGAGAAAAGTCAAGGATGAGCAGTTGGGCGCCAGTTGTTATGGTGTAAAACCCGGGGTACAACAAACCTGTTACTCTAGCTCAAGTCGGGTGGAATTCACCTCTTCCTATGTTGAGATTTCCTCCAAGGGTAACCAAGTATACTGCATGGATATCCAAATGTCCAAAATTATGAAGAGCGCCACCAAGTTTTAATTTATCAACAGGGAAGCCATACGTTTTTACCTAGGCCAAGCTAAATAAAACTTGAAAAAAAAAACAAAGAATCCAGTCCCAATCGTGGAATAGTCAAACAACAAATTGAGGCAATACAAAATTCTATTCAGCGACGAAGGAGTATTCTGTAAGCTCCTTCAAAGTCACAATCGGTAAAGTTCGTCAATAGAACCAAAAAAAAAAAATTGAAATCGACTCAGACTGCCAAATGAGTAAGAATGTCTACGTTATTTACTTAAGTAAATTGCACAATAATAAATATTCTTAACTGTTGACTATTTAATTGAAATCCAAAATTAACCCTTTTTTTTTGAAACACTGAAGTTGAATACGTACAACCGATTTAGCAGCTGAGGAAAAAAAGTACTTAATAAAATTTCCTAAGTACCTTATAACCTTCACAGCGTTAACCAAAATGATATACTTAATCAGATCTGTAGCGCTACGTAGCCGGCCGCGTTTCACTTTACAGGAGATCCTGTGTAGTTATAAAATTTTACAAAATAATGATTTTTTTTTTTTTTTATAATGACCGCCAAAATATATATAGCAAAAGTGGTATGCGCACAAATTTATAATAATATTGGTTTGATCTCACCAATATAAAATCCAGCTATGTCGGTTACTGCAGGGTCACAGGTTGACAGGCTGCTAGATCGATTCACTCAGCGTACAAAACAACTCCATATTTGTCTGAAGCTGTGGCTTTTATTACTGATGTCCCATCTTCCATGTTGCAAAAAATGTCCAACATTCCAGATTACGTTAGCTTAATTTCTCAAGTCAATATGGCGACATCAATACGTCATAGCCCAAAATGTAGCATTCAGCATTCAGCATTTAAAACCCGTACAATATAAGAAAAGCCCTAAGAAGAAAACGTCTAAGTTTCGAAACTTGTTTTGTTTTAAAACCTTGAAACCCACTTTAAAAAAAACCCAATAAAAAATGTGGAAGTCACTCTTACCTCATGGCACATCATGAGAGCTCAACTTCAAACCAGGACGTCGGTACTGGTTAACAGGAAAAACTGATCTAATGATCTAATGAAGAAAAAAAAATGACGAAATCAAACCTCAATTCATTGATAGAATGAAAAACTCGACTTACCTATCGACAACGTTCCCATAAAAAAAAATGCAAATGGCACTGACAAGACGGTACGATCTTCGTGTACAATGGAAGTTTTTAACTTTAAATCGCTCTCGAAAAATCACCATCAAAAGGTCCAAATGAGCATTTCCCACACAAGTATCCCGGCACCAATAATCACCCCTAAGGTAGGTTTTCTCAAGAAAACACTTGGTTAAAAACCGGTCACTTCCATTCGATCTGAGAGTCAGATTCAGAAGAGGCGAGAAATGACTGCCAAAAGCCTATCCTGCTCGAAATCAACAAATACCAACCAAAAATCCATCCAGTTGCAAAACTCATATTCAAATAACCCATAAATAAAAACAACATTTTATTTTTAACGGCTGGCACCAGCTGAACAAAACGAACGTATTCACTTCCTTGGTCAGGGAAAAAGATGGAAAATCTAAAAGTCTGTAAGTGCGACAAAACAATCATATATCGTTCTTCCAACCTCCATTACAATACCCTCGACATCTCAAGTATGGATTGGCCTGATTTGACAAGTTATCGGTTGGGAACCTTCAATCTGTCAGTCAACTAGTGATGGCGAATTTCCGCTTCATTCCCAAGTAAACAAAGTTTTCGAAAACAACAAAACGTTGATGCTGTTTGTGCTGTTATGAAGTTAAAGAAAAGTTTTACAGGAGTACCAGACTGCTGAGTGTAATTGTTGTGAACCGAACCAAGAAAATCGCATACTTTTCGGAAGAATGATGACAAATCTAAGTCGATGAAAATTCAAGAAAAAACGATGAAATTATGATTTATTTTCCCAAACCAAAACAGTGAGTACTAATATTGAACTAATTGCCAAGGTATAGAATAACTGATGTTGTTGTCCAGTCTTTACGTGAAATTTCGTAAAACGAATATGAATGAATTATTTCCAAAATCTGACCATAACACTGTTTTGGAAATTGATACACAGGATGATGAGTTATCTGTATTATTGTGTAAAAATCCTTGTCATGAATCTTGGACAGATTCTGGTGGTTGTCGCCCTGCATGCCTTGTGCATAGTCTTCGTTTTCCTAGGCTCGCGTTACGTAGATTCGATATCTTTCTGTCCCACCAGTATACGCCGGTCTTTTACTCTTTGAACCACGTTTCTTTGGCATCGCGAATTCAGAGACTTGCATTAGTCAAGACGTGAACACTTCGGCGTTATCCTCATTTTTGCAAAAATTGGAGTCTACAAAAGCAACTACAGATGGTTACATTGCACGTTTTGAGGTTCGTGAGAACTTGTGTTCTCAATCAACGGTGAAACCAAGTCCTCTTCCAATGTCGCCTATGGGTATACGTTAAGTGATATTTGGGGTGAGGTACAGAGTGATCACGCGAAGCCTAGAACCTTTTAAAACTTTGCTATCTTTCAAGTAACGAATAATGGTATTTGAGAAAATATTGTAGGTATCCTTATATTGCTATATCAAAAACACATTTATTGGTGTTTGCGTTCCAAAGATATGAATCAGACCGACTTTTTTTTTTTTTTTAATGGAACCCTGTTATTATCACATATTGAGGAAGAGCTCATTTCTCTAATTCCATAAATATGTTTTGGTCTATTTCTGATGAGCCCTTAAGGAAAGTTTTTAGTTTGAAATCTTAATTTTTTCCTCATAGTAGGCAGAGAAATTGTTATTTTCTGAACTCTCTCCTTGTGAAGACAAAAGTAGAAAAATAGAACTGAAAGCTTTTTCAATTTAAATGTATTTAATACAAAATATAACGTGAGAATTACAAAGAACTGTCACATATTCTCTTTTTTTTCCATGCACAGTCTGTATCTCTTTTCTAAACTTCTCAATGTGTCTTTATCATACTGCTCTCATTATTATGGCGAATCACATCTGATATTTTCGACTTCATCTCTCTGATACTTTCCATCCTGCCACCATGTACCTGATCTTTGAAATATCCCCACAAAAACGTGTCTGGAGGTGTAGGTCAGAGCTATTTGGAGGCAATTTTATTGATCTGCTTCCTCTTATCCATCCCATACATTATTTATAGTGCAAGTGTATCGTGATGATGACGAATGCTTCCTGACTCATTCGGTTATTCATCGGTTGATTCAAGATATTGTTGTGTTTGTGTTTAGCATGGATCCATTGTGAAAATATCCGTCAATTTTCCTTTGAATGAAACACCCGGGATAAATTGAAACTTCTACTTGAACAAATTACAACAATAAAAAATTAAAGTTAGCTCGTCTTTTTGAAACGATTTTTTAAGACTACGTTTTTTCTGACACTATTGTCAAAAATCCTTGATTGGTGGTTTCATTGTCAAGGACCATGTTAACTAATTTTTTACATTCTCCCCGGCCGGCTGAACTTCCAGAGGGTATCGGCCTCTTCATCGTCGTTCTGTTACTCAAGCGTACTTGACAAGCTCGGATTCTTCCATCTTTGCCTTGATATATTTCTTCTATTACCACTAATTTCCATTGTTGACGAGGAATGTTCTGTTCATATAATAATGCAATATCGCCAACGTGAAAATTGTGTTTTCTGCCTTGTTTATTATGATGAGCTGATCTCAATTGTTGAAGATATTCCAACATCCAAATCTTCCAGAATTTCTTGTTCAGTGCATCTCGAACTTTCCACATTTTCAGGATGTCATTTGACTTCGAAGTGATCTTGCCGATATCGGCAGAAATAGAAGTTGGTGAATCTCCTGACAAGAAATGTTTTGGTGTGAGAACAACTCTTTCAGGATCGCTATCTATGTATGTGAGAGGTCGAGAATTCACTGTAGACTCGACCTCAGTTAAAACGGTTTGAAGTTCATCATACTTCAATGAAGCTCGACCTAGAGTAGCTTTGAGAGCTTGCTTAACAGTCTTCACCATTCTTTCCCAAAAACCACCCCACCATGCGGCTCGTTCCATTATGAATTTCCAACGAATCCGTAACTGGGAAACATAATCTTGGACGTCTTGATGAGTTAAGTGGGTTGATAAAATCTCTAGTTCCAATGCAGTTCGCTTGAATGTCTTCGCATTATCGGAGTATATTGTATCCGGCACACCCCTTCTCGAGATAAATCTTCTCAATGCCCTGATACAGCTTTCTGTCGTCAGATCAGGAACCAACTCCAAATGTACTGCCCGAACAACGGCACAGGTAAGTAACATCACATACACCTTGATCTTCTCCTGTTTATCATTTAACAAATAGAGTGGTCCAGCAAAATCCACTCCGGTTATCTTGAATGGGGCTGTCTCGTTGATCCTATCCTTTGGTAAAGGTGCAAATCGTTCAATTCCCGATTTTCCCTTCATTTTCTTACACGTGACACATCTACTCAAAATAGTTTTGATTCTCTGTCTTCCTTTGATCATCCAAAATTTAGTTCTTAAATTGCATAATGTAGAGTTGACACCTCCGTGGGCGATCTTCTGATGAGAATCCAATATGAGTAAATCACCGAAATATGAGTTTTTGGGCAATATTATCGGATGTTTGGTTTCATAAACTATTTCTGATTCTTGTAGACGCCCACCAACCCTCAAAAGGCCATCATCATCGATAATTGGACACAACGTTGAAATTGTTGATGACGAATGGAGTTCCTGCTTCGCTCTGAGGTTTTTTATTTCTCTACCAAAGTTTTGATTTTGTACCGTCTGAATCCAATATATGAGTGCTCTATTTAATTCTTCTGCTAATAATGGCCCTTGTTTTTTCTCCAATGATCTTTTCAAGTTCCATAAAAATCGGTTGACATATGCGGTTACTCTCAAAAGTCGTTCTAGCTTACTAAATGTTTCTATTGTCAATAGTGTTTCGTTTTGTTGTTCCAATGTATCAACCACATTTACAAAGGAAGCTATTACTGTTGATTCTTCAACCGTCAAATCATTATTGGTATCATTTGGCCATTTAAAAACATCCTCAATCAACCATTTTGGTCCAAATTTCCAAATATCTTCTTTTAGGAGTTTCTTTGCCGTTATACCTCTAGTCAATAAATCTGCTGGGTTGTCCTTACCAGGACAATGCTTCTATTCCCCTTTAGAAAGAGTCTGTATTTCAATAACCCTATTTGAAATATATGGCTTTCATTTTGACGCCGATCCGTTTATCCAATTAAGAACTATCTTGGAATCAGCCCATAAATAAACTTTTTCAAAGTTTCTCTTTACATTGTTGATAATGTATTCTTGTAATCTTACAGCACAAAGTGCCGCGGTAAGCTCAAGTTTCGGGAGAGTTAATGATGATTTGCCATTTTTTCCAATATGCGCAACCCTATTCTTTGAAATGATATAATTTGATGACTCATTTGTTTTTACATATGCTACTGCACCATATGCTTGAGGGCTTGCATCCGCGAAAATGTGAAGTTGGATCTCTTCATGTATTTTCTCCAACACACATCTAGGAAATGTCATTTTCTCAAGACTTTGAAGTTCGTTCATCCATTTAGACCATTCAGTCCATAGATCAGGGGTTAAAATTGTATCCCATCCAAAATTATGTTTCCAATTTGTTGTACCAAGATTTTTGCTCGAACTGTAAATGGGCCCAAGAATCCAAGAGGATCATATACTTTTGAAATGGAGCTCAATACTGTACGTTTTGTTGAAGGCATGCATGTCATATTCAATAATGTTGATTGTAGGACTACAGAATGATCATCTGTTAACGTACACCATCGTATTCCTAGAATTTTGCTATTTCCGTCGTTACAATTATCCATGAAAATCTTCCGGACCTCTTTATCGTTGGATTGCCACTTCCTTAAATTCATATTGGCTTTACTCACTATTTCCATAGATTTTGAATAGATACGTTGAGCTTCATCGACAGATTCACATGCTATCAGTAAGTCGTCAACGTAAAAAGATTGTTTCAGTCTTTCGCAAATATCAGTTTTGTCGCTCTGATTAGACAAATGTTTGTTCAATGTTGCTGCTAACAGGAACGGACTACACGTTATACCAAATGTCACCCTTTTCATGCGATAATCGACTATTCTTGGTAAATCACTTTGACTGGTCAATGGTTTTTCATACCACAGAAATCTATGGATATCACGTTCACATTCGTGTAATGCTATTTGTAAAAATGCTTTTTCAATGTCCGCAACAAGGCCGACTTTTGCGAATCGGAAATTTAATAAAATGCGTAAAAGTTCCGGCACTAGGTTTTCTCCTGAATCTAATGAGTTATTCAGTAAAACCATTCCTTGTGCATGGGCACTCGCATCGAACACTACACGAATTTTTGTGGTCACTCTTTCTTCTTTATAGACCGGTCTATGAGGCATGTAGTAGACACGCCCATGTATATCCTGTGATGCTCGCTCTGCACACCCACTAGTGAAATATTCCCTCATAGCTACGTCATAATCCATCAATTTACCAGTTTTAGATAACTTATTTGTGAGAGATTTGAGTCGAGAAAATGCACCGCTATAATTCGTGTCCAATGCTGCGTTGTCGTTACACCATGGCAGTTGCACTTCATATCGTTTGCCGTTAAACGAGATCTTGTTGTTGATGAACTCCAGTGTGCTTCTTCGCGCTACTTCTAAGTCATTAGAGATGCCTATCGATTCCAAATCCCAAAAGGTTTGTAGTTGGCAGTCTACCTTTTGTACATGTAGCACGCTGGACATATTCAGATTCACAGATGAAATTTCGCTAAGTTGATGAGCACCATGTAATGTCCATCCAAGCTGAGTATTTACTGCAGTTAAATCACTTGTAAGGGTTTTAGTTTCACCGTTGACTAACTTCCAATAATAATCAGCTCCAATCAGCAAAGATATGCCATTAACATCTCGATGATTCACGTTAACATCCGCTAATTAATAGTTTTTAGAAAATTCCGCGATAATCGGATCTGTAACTGATGGTGGACAAAAGGAGTCAAAACATATCTCAGGAACTTCCAATGCATAAATTTCTAGAACGTTATCATTATGCTGTCCTTTAATTTTCACCCGTACGCTGCGGCAATGTCTATTTGTGACGAAGTCTTTGTTCCCAAAACTCATGATGGACACGTTGTGAACCCCAACGACTTCTAAGTTCAACTGTCTTGACACGGACTCTTTTATAAACGTAGTTTGACTACCGCCATCGAAAATGACTCTTACAAAACATTGATTTCCATTATTGTTTATCATAAAAGCCATAGCAGTTTGCAAAAATACATTATTTCTTTTTCCATTAATGAAAAGGCTGGAAGAACTCGAAGTAACATGATCATTTGCGTTATGTTGATTATTGATCATTGCTCCACCAGAAGATTCTCCATTTCTCGCGTAGCTCGGATCACAAAGCGATGTGATATGTCGTTTACCGCAGGAAGAACACTTCAAGTTTTTAGTTTTACAAAATCGAGCCAGAGGCTTGGCACATCTGAAACAGCGGTTTTCTGATTTTAAAATGTCTTTCTTTTGTGTCAACGATAGAGTTTTCGAATTACAATTTCCGGTGTCGTGATTTTTCGAACAAAATGAACACTTTTGGTCAATAGCCGTGAACAATTCTGCCGCAGTAAAGGAATCACTATTATTTTTTCGATATTCATTTTCAGAATATGTTTGTGATTTATTATTCGAATCATTTGATAAACGTTGAGCATGTTCAATCGATTCAATTTCAATTTTTAAAAAACGAATAAGCTTGGCAATCTGGTCTTCATAAGAAACTGTCGGTTCATTCAGTAGATCTCTGCTTGCAACTGATCTGGCATCCGGAGATGCCTTTCCATCATTAGACATCACTATAATATGCTTATTGAAATCGATACGCATGCCATATGGAATTGCTTTCAAAATTACTGATTTCAACATCATGCCATATTGATTTGGTGATATTCCTAAGGACTGAAGCGATCTTGTCACCGTTGTTGTTGTATTCAATAATTTTCTGCGTGAAAATATATCGCTTCTACTTTTTATAGGTTGAAGTGACAGCAATTTCTGAATATACAAATCAATCAATTGTTCTGAATTGCCAAACTCATTTTTCAGTAATTCGATGGCGTCCTGATAACACGCTTCACTCGGCAATATTCCTTGAATACAGCTTAATGCCTTGCCCGTTAAAAGTGTCTTCAAATAACTGAATTTTGCGTTATCATCCAGTTCGTTATTTTTATGAATAGCCATGCTGTATTGTTCCCAGAACATTGTCCAATCATGAGGATCGCCAGCGAATTTTAATAGTTCTAATCTAGGTAATCTTACCGACATTCTGGTTCTATTTTCTGAGACAACCTCTACATCATTCCTTCGTGGAGCAACCTCAAAAGTGCTAGGTTCAATTGGTCCATTCAATTTGGCTGCTTTCGATATAGCAATGTTTAATTCTGCCATTATTTTTACAGCTTTATCCTCATAGTCCAAGTTAGACAGGCACTCATCACTCAAAACTTCTTCACTTGAGTCACCAATTGAGTTCAGGTATTTTTCGTTGGCAGTATTTAGCTTGTCCTTTGCCTCCATCACTCTGGCTACGAAAACCTTCATTTTATCTATATTGTCTGGCTCTTCGGCTATAGCTTTTTCCGAAGCGTTAATAAGTTTTGATAATGGACAATTTGCATACATTTTTAAATGACTTGAAATTTTATATACGTATCCTAGACATTATTTGAAAGTCACCAGCGGAATTTTTTTTCCGAAATACCCAAAAATATACTAAATAAATGAAAAAGAAGACGCGAATTTTACTGTATGATCGCAAACGGGGTGGAGCCATATTACCCGCCCGAGAGAGAGAGAGTCATCTCAGTCAATACGCCAAACGAAGATAGATAGTGTGTTCTGTGACGTAGTGGATGTTGATTGGCGCTCTTTAATCGGTGATTACTACATTATGAGAGGTCGTAGGTTGATTTTTTAAATATCAATGGCATCAGTACTTACCAATCCTTATATTTTTCATGTTTCCAAAAAATGTGCATATTGTCCATTGTGATCGACAAACGGTTCTCTGCACTTTTTCCATCGTTAAAACAGTTTTATCCGAATTCGATACGTCAATCACCTTTTCAATAATCTTGACTGTTGAAATTTTCCAAGTAAAGGTCCCTGGTTTTGGCACCAATGTGACCGTTAATTTTCCTTTGAATGAAACACCCGGGATCAATTGAAACTTCTACTTAAACAAATTACAACAATAAAAAATTAAAGTTAGCCCGTCTTTTTGAAACGATTTTTTAAGTCTACGTTTTTTCTGACACTATTGTCAAAAATCCTTGATTGGTGGTTTCATTGTCAAGGACCATGTTAACTAATTTTTTACATCCATCCACCACAAAGTGTAGAATCGTTTGGAATCAATTGGCTTCTGGTACATTCTAGTGGAACTAGATGGCGTCGAACATTCTACTCTTTTCTACGGATCACATGAATGTTCTTCCGATCCTGGCGAGGGTATATAATGAGATCTGCCATTTGGAAGTAGGAGGAGATGGTTCGTGTACTGCTAGCTGAGGACGCTTCGATTCCTGAGAGGAGCGAGATGATCCTGTGGGGTCGTCTGGATGAACAAGTCAAAGAAGGAAGCACCGTTATGTTTGAGCCTAGAATACACGACTCCAGAATAGGCCAAGGAATTGCTTGTGGAAAGAGCCTGTACAAGTGAAGAGGACTGTGAGCTTGGCGAAGGGAACGCCGTTGGGACTCTGCTCGTCAATTCCCGCGACAGTTGTGCAAGAATGAGGCGTCTTCTCCTGAGTTCACAGGAGAAATCGAGAGGTTAGTTGTCACCTCTTCGAAGGACTTGGATAAAAGACAAGAACAACGCTTAAGAGGCCTAATAAGAAAGTTCAGCGACATCTTTGACAAGGGAACGGGATATAAGGGTTGAACAAGCGTGGTACAGCACAAAATTAACACCGAAGGGGCACGACCCATCCGCCAAACTGCCAGGAGACTACATCTGGTGAAGAAGGAGGAAGCGGACAAGATAATTCAGGACATATGGAAAGGCGATATCATCGAGCCTTCAAGTAGTCCGTGGTCCTCGCCAGTGGTGCTGGTCAAGGAAAAGGATGGCTTAACTTGGTTCTGTGTGGACTATCGTCACCTGAACGCGACAAAAAAAGGACAGCTACCACGAATTGACGACACTTTGGACACTTTGGCTGGATCAAGGATCTTCTCAACCCTTGACCTGAAGAGTGGATATTGGCAGGTGGAGATGTCTCCAGAAGATCGGGAGAAAACTGCATTTAGCGTTGGAACTGGGCTGTGGCAGTTTACTGTAATGTCATTTGGATTATTCAACGCCCCTGCTACGTTTGAAGGGCTAATGGAGACCCTGCTCAAGGGTTTATCGTGTTCAACATGCCTGGTTTACCTAAACGACATAATCGTGGTTGGCAAATCATTCTCAGACGGCTTGAAGAACTTGAAGGAGGTATTCCAGAGGCTAAGAAGATCTGGTTTGAGCCCAGAGATATGCCTACTGTTCCGGAATGAAGTTCAATACCTGGGTCATATCGTGTCGGCGGAGGGAGTTGCTGTCGACCTGCAGAAGATCAAGGCAGTTGAGGAATGGCCAGTACCAAAGAAACTTCACGAATTACGAAGTTTCCTGGGTTTGTGTACGTACTACCGGCGTTATGTCCAAGGGTTCGCCAACTTCGCTCGACCTCTGCATAGGCTTACGGAGGCACAGAGGCGTTTTCACTGGGATGCCAGAAAGCTTTCATCACATTAAAAGATGCACTTACCAGCGCGCCCATCCTTGGCTTTCCACTACCTTAGGGAAACTTTGTCTTGGACACGAATGCCAGCAATGTAGGACTTGGTGCGGTGCTGTCTCGGGTACAGCAGTGACATGAAAGGTTCATCGGATACTTCAGCAAGACTTTATCGAAGCCTGAAAGGAACTACTGCGTCACGAGAAGAGAGCTGCCAACAGTAGTTTAAGGGGTAGAGCACTTCTACAAGTATCTCTACGAAAGGAAGTTTCTGTTAAGAACCGACCATGCTGCACTCAAGTGGCTTCTACAATCCAAGAATCCGAAGGGTTAAGTAGCTCGCTGGATTGGGAGGCTCCAGGAGTTCGATTTCGATACTGAACACCGAGCTGGATGAAGTCACAAAAACGCTGATGCCCTGTCCAGGAGACCGTGTCCAGAACTCTGCAAGCCCTGTCATCGAGCCGAAGAAAAGAATGCGACCATTTGTATGACAATTGTAGTAGACGACTTCTGGGGCCGGATTTTTGAAAACTGGGAAGTAGAACAGCCGAGAGAAGCCTACTAGTTATAGCCTACTTTCTCTCGGCTTTTCTACTCCCCGGTTTTCAAAAATCCGGCCCCTGGCAGTCTGACGCACTTCGTGAAGACCAGAAGAAAGATCCAGATCTGAAGCTTCACATTGGATGAAAACAGGCAGGCCAACGACCAACCTGGCAACAAGTTGCGTGAATCTCGACCACTCAAAGGGCTCAATGGGACTCGATGGTTCTTGATGACGGCATCTCGAAGAGGCTGGTGAAGAATCTGGATGGCACGGAAGATCGAAGGCAGTTGGTCGTTCCTGGAAACAGACAGGTAGAGGTAATGAGGAAGGTTCATGATGACATCACGGGTGGACATCTGGGTATAACCAAGACGCTGCAAAAACGGTTTTATTAGGTCAATTGCCAGGCCGACGTGCTTGAGTGGTGCAGGAAATGCGTAATTTGTGCTGCAAGCAATGGACCGCAGAAACGCCCAAAAGCTCCTATGTGCCAGTACAATGTTGGAAGCCCGTTTAATAGGATCGCCATAGATGTTGCTTGACCATTTTCTGAGTCGCACGGAGGAAATAAATACATCTTGGTCGCGATAGATTACTTCAGTTAGTGAGTCAAAGCGTATCCCTTACCAAACCAAGAATTGGCAACGGTAGCTGATGTACTGGCCAAGGAATGGATCTGCCGTTTTGATGTCCAATTGGAGCTGCATCCGGATGAAGGCAGAAACTTTGAATCGGCATTGTTCCGGAATGATTGTGACGTCTTGAAGATCAAGAAGGAGCAAATGAACAGGACCATCAACTGACACTTGGCCAAAAATGTCTCTAACCATCAAAGAGACTGGGACGAACACCTTCACTTGTTCCTCTTGGCATACCGGTCTGCGGTTCATGAATCGACAGGCAAAACCCAAGGGGCCGGATTTTTGAAAATCGGGGAGTAGAACAGCCGAGAGAAAGTAGGCTATAACTGGTAGGCTTCTCTTGGCTGTTCCACTCCCCGGTTTTCAAAAATATGGCCTCTGCGATGATCATCATGGGTCGTGAACTCCGGCTGCCCTGCGACCTGAAGTTTGGCTGTCCACCTGGTGAAGATGGGGAAGATCACGCAAACAATCTTTGAAGAGAGATGGGCGACATTCATCAACGGGTCCGTTTGAACATCCAGGATGCCAGCGACCGGATAAAGGAGGCGTACGAGGTGAAGGCCAAAGAAGGAGTGTCCCAGGTTGGGGATTTGGTTTGGCTTCTCAACCCACAAAAGCGACGTGGCTTCTCCCCAATACTGCAAAGTTTTTGGGAAAGCCCGTATGAGATTTTGGAGCGAATCGATGACATCGTCTACCGAATAAAGAAACCAACACGAGGAAAGCCGGGGGTTGTTCATTTCAACTGTTTAGCTCGGTATGCTGGGAACCATGACGATCAGGAGGCTGAGGTGAGGCAGATCAGGTCACCCGAGGAAGACATGTCACTAGAAACTTTCATGTCTCTAAACTCCAATGACCAGAAAGTCCAGAATGGCGTTGTCCAAGAAAGGCAGCTGGATTTGTTCGAAGCACCGGCCGAATACTAGTTGGCTTCCTGGGTCACTGGAGACCTCAGTACGAGGAGTGGACTTGCTGCGACTTTTAAACGAAAATTCGGACGATTGGAACATCTGCGACGACAAAAGCCAGAGGTGGGGAAGCCGCTCCAAATCACGGATGGGACACGACACCTGTTCTACCTTGTGACGAAGAAGCTTCCAGAACATCTGACCACCTACAGTGATGTCTCGAAAGCCCTCAGTCATCTTCAAGACTTGATGCAGTCACAGGACCTGACTCAGTTGGCAATTCCGAAGATGACCAATGACCGAGTGTACTGTTATTTCCACAAAACATCACACTGCCGGTTTGAGGACAGTTGCTAATACCGACATGAGGGCAATTCGGGACGAATTGCCTTGAGAAAGGGGCAATGTGACGAAACATGTGTTTAGCATGGAGAATATGACGCATTCACCACTAAGTGTAGAATCGTTTGAAATCGATCGGCTTCTGGTACATTCTAGCGAAACTAGATGGCGTCGAACATTCTACACTTTTCTACGGATCACGATAATGTTCTTTCTATGCTGGCGAGGGTACATAATGAGATCTGCCATTTGGAGTTAGTTCAGTTCAGATTATAATCACGAAACAAATAACCTGTCACGTTCAAAAAGGGACAGTATAATTCAACTGTCAAATTCCGTGAACCGTAATTTTTCGAAAAGTTCTACTAACCACTTGAAGAATGATCCATGAAAATGCGACTGGTCTTATGATTTGCGTTAAATCACTCAAATCGTACCGATTTTTTTTCATTCATTAATTGGTTTTCACAAGTGGGCATCGAATTCGATTGGTTTTATCGCCGTTTTTTTAAAAAGTGAGTTTCCCTTGCAGATAAGTTGGTTGTCTCGAGTAGGAGAAAACTATAGTAAGCCTGAATTTCTGGTATTTCGCTTCATTCCCTGCATAATTTCACTATTTCCGTGAAAATCATCGGAAGTGTTTATATTTACCATTGGGTGTACCGTTTGGTAATTTGGAGGATAAGTGTGGATCATCGGGTTGTTATAATTGTCAATCGGGAACGACGCTTCAAGATACCGTAGCCGTGTTGCAGTGTTGCCAAGATTCCAGAAGTAAAATCTAGGAAATAAAGTACTATACCAAGTTAGTTTATTCTAGTTTATTCATCATAAACACCGATTCAAGGAAACAAACACCTCCGGAATAAATAGATATATCCCTACTCGACGACTATACCCTGTTTCTTCAGTTATATTGTTCCGTTTCCGTGAACACAAAAGGTTCTTTTGGTCAATACAAATTCGCCTCTGATGATGGTTCTCGATAGTCCTGGGCAAGTTTTTCTACTAAAGTCTTTTTTTTTGGTAGTTCTCATCTATAACCGTCCCGGCCTGAACAGAGCCATTTTTCTGTGAGCTGTGGAAGTGGATTATCTGTTCTGTTTCCAAGTTGTCACCTACGAAATATCACGTAAGTTTGATTCATCTTTATATTGATCTTCATATTTCGCGGAAATATCTCCTGAATTTGTTCCGATTGGCCGGATGATGCATTTCCACAGACCTTTTTGTCCCGATTCGAGCACACTACTTGCAAGCCATAGTCATTGACGGGTGTAGCTGTACCACCGCATTCCAGTTACCCTGATTAAATTGGCCGTTCAAACAACCGACGTAAGCACCTTTTTCCTATTTGTGTTCCGGAGCTTATTTGATTTTCCTAGGGCTTTTTATGGCAGAATATTTGCTAAACAATATTATGATGAGCTAGGCGGTGACAATCCCTCCATGCTCTGTTGCATGCCCATGTGAAGTTACTGGCAATCATGGACCTCGCAACAGTTCGAGGATCCAATCGTCTCCACCACAACCCTAAATCCAAGACGTGGAAACATGTAGAGGAGACATGCCTAGACCTCAAACACCGTACCTGCCGTCATTCCGCAGTTAGTGCTTGAACCTGTCCACTCTCGCCTACTCGATGTCTACAATTATTTTTCACAACGTTCTTATACATTTACTTCCGGAAAGTCGCAATAATCTAACGTGATTATATATATATATTTTTTTAAATAACCAAATTCGTTAATTGCCTCACTAATTTGATTCAATAATTCAGTATCGTATAGTTGATCTACCGTTCATGAACCAATAGTCAATAATTCCATACCCACTAGGGTTATGGAGATTTAACGGATTTATCCGGATTTAATTGCTTGGGGTTGCTTGTAGAAAATTAGTTTGAACACAGTTCAACGTTTGAATTTCAACACTCCACAATCGCCATGCTGAGAAACTATTTGGCTCATGAATAGATCAGTATGACGAGTCAACTTTCATTGTTGTATATTATTGAACTTCAAGTGTTTGGTTCCATTTTAACTTTGGGGGCAGAGAACCAAGCACTCTAGACTTAATCACTTTTCACTTAATTATCAAAATATCCAAATCCCATCTGGATGCAGCCCCGGTCGTGATAAACCTCTGATTGTAAACATAAATACTTTGTGGTGTTGTGATTGTGCTTCAGTGACTTTAAATAAATACATTGAAACTGGACAAGTGTTTTCTATAGCGAAAAATATAACAATATTCATATATCAAATTCAAATATCTTCTCAACAGCTCATTAGAAAGGCACCAAACAATTTATTTTTGGAATCAGAAAAACGAGCTCTTCCTAAATATGTAATAACATACAGGAAGTTCTAGCTTCATATCTTTGGAACGCGAGCCTCAATTGTTTTTTGAGATAACAGTAGAAAGTGATAATACCTACACTATTTTTCGTAACTTGAAAAATAACAAAGTTATGAGGTTCTAGTTTTCGTGTGATCATCCTTCACACTTGACGTTAATGTGAATCTTAAAAATGTCTATCAAGACTGCCTTGCAATTGCTCGACTCCTTCCATTCAGCTAAGGATCCAAAGCCAGGAATACACCTGGCAAACGTTGATGTTCGTTTGCGTTGCTGAGGATTTTTTTCCATCTGTTTGGAAGCCTCAACACGGCAATCACGCCAAATAATTTCAAGTTCCAAATTAACGTTTAAGTGTACCTTGAGTGTACATTGAAATATCGGCCTCAAGGCTACTAAAACCGAGATCAAGTATTGAAATTTTGAAACAGATCAAAATCTTCTCACTACATCTTTTCCAAATGTCAGTTTTATTCCAGAAATCATCAATCATTTTTTTACAGATTCCGAGAAGAAAATTTCAAGAATTCAGCGAAATTTTGATATAAATGAGTGGTTTCTTATTTGAGTTATTTAGACAAGATAACCAACTTTTTTCTTCCATTAACCAAAAAACAAGGTGTACCCATATGGGACCTTTCGGCTTCACCCCCTCTAGTGAAAAGAAAATTAGAGATAGGAAAAACCATTTTGTTTTTTGAACGATACCTCGAAAATACTACTTTTTAAGAAAATTCCGAGGACATTCAACACATAGATCTATACTGCATTTGCAGGACATGGTTCTTTTTCAACAATTTTCACCACCACAAACCACAACGACTTCTTTTACCTCCATATACAGTGCGGCTCTAAAAGGTCCCCCCCCCTTTTTTTTTAATGTGTGCACCAAAAATTTTGAAACTTGGCATACTTCAATTGCCGTCAAAACACCACTTTTTGATGTTACTGACGTACTTTTAGTATTCAAGATGGCGGCTGGGCACCATTTTGAAACTTTTTTAAATGGAAAGGGGGGTCGTGTGACACTTCATTTTGAAGATCCTGATAAGTACTTTATAACCCTAGAATATTGAGTCGATATCTTCAAGTACTACAAAATGGCGGTACATTCAATTACTACATTGATACATACACTTTTTGAAAAAATTCGTCAAGTTCAATTCAAAAGATGCTTTTTTGACATTTTTGTCATTTATTCCTGACCCAAACTTTATGTCAAGAATATATCCAGCATCTTTTGAATTGAATTTGACGATTTTTTTTAAAAAGTGTATGTATCAATGTAGTAATTAAATGTACCGCCATTTTTTAGTTCTTGAAGATATCGACTCAATATTCAAGGGTTATAAAGTACTTATCAGGATCTTCAAAATGAGGTGTCACACGACCCCCCTTTCCATTTAAAAAAAAAATTTGTTAAAAATGTTCTCCTTATTTTTTCCTCTTATATTAAACAATAAATTAAACACTTGTTTGTTATCTTTCTAGATTTTAAGTCAGTTTGTTCATCTTTTAATTTGTACTCTTGCCAGAACATGTTTTATTGATAATCATTCAACTTCTTTGTTGGAAACGTAGGTTGTCCTAATTCACATTATTATACATTGATCGGAGTGCGTTGGACAAAGACACTGGGTGTTCTCTGTCTGATTTCTTCCAAGAGCAGTCACTCAAGTCGTGGATAACATCATGTACCATGGTTTTAGTGATATTTTTTCGTGGCTCACCCACCGGTTGTCGAATGTACTCCGCTCGATTTTAGATCCTTTTCCTGCGTAGACTTCAACGAATAAGCAACTAGTTATATTGTTCAAGGAAAATATACAAAAAAAATCTTGTGTGTGACCAAAATGTAGCATGATGGTTTTTCTCACTTTCTCTAATGCGTACCTGTTCAACTTTCAATCCACATTGGTGAGTTATTATATACATTTTCTTTAGTTTAAGTACTAGCAAAAAAATGTATTTTTTCTAGATAGTCCTGATGAAGAGAAAAAAATAAATCTCGAAAGCTTGACATACAATAAAGGGTTTTCACTCACACTTAAGGCCTCTAAACTAGACTGCATCCCCACTAGACTTAGTTATTCTATTCCTAACTAGTCAGTCGCGACTACTTTTCCACTTGTATATATATATATATATATATATACAGGGTTATTCACGTTATTGGACACGAAACATTATGGGCGAAGTATATGATTTTGAAAAAGTTTTTTTTTTTGGATGGATAGGGACCCTTTAAGGCTACATTTTAAAAATATTTTCACGTTATACCCATCGAGATATCGCGTTTTAAAAATGTCATTTTTGCAACTTTGACATGCTATAAAATTCAAACTATTCAAGTTAGAGGAAAATGGTTTGCACTTTCCATTCTTAACTTTTCAAGAGCTCTTCTGTCATTTGGATAGACGGTACCGTCAACTGTCAACTTTTTTCGGCACATTTTGACATTTTTTCACAAGAATGAATTTAATCTCCTTGAATAGCTCTTGAAAAGTCAAGATGGGAATGTGCAATCCATTTTTCTCTCACTTGAATGGTTTGAGTTTTAAAGCATGTCAAAGTTGCAAAAATGTCATTTTTAAAACGCGATATCTCGATAACGGTTGAATCTACGAACATTAGTAGTATCACAATTTTTGTTCCAAATTGAAGAAAGAATTGAAATATCAATTAATATACAGGGGATTCCATTTAAAAAAATACAACTTTGATGCATTTCGTGTTTTGGGGACACCCTGTATAACATGAAAATATTTTTAAAATGTAGCCTTTCCCTATCCATCCAGAAAAAAAAACTTTTTCAAAATCATATACTTCGGCCATAATGTTTTGTGTCGAATAACGTGAATAACCCTGTATATACTGAGCTGGCAAATAACCTAGCAGCAGTGCCAGTCGTCCCTAAACACCAACACCACCAAGATAAAGGACGAAGGATATTGGTAAATATTTCTATTTTTTTTTCCAAAATCTTTATTAAAAAGAATATAATTATATCAATTCTAAAACCACAGAATGCATAAATCTTGAAACATCGACTATCTCAAAATTCTCAGGTACCTAGTAGTACAGTCATCTGGTGCAAAGACAAGGGGTTACCTGGAAAGTTTTCCGAGAGTTATGAAAATTTGTGATTTTATAGATTTCGATGTGCTTTTTCCGAATTTCAACTTTGCCCCATCCTATCTTTGCCGCCTGCGCCGCGATATCCGAAGAATGGTATCTAGAAGCAGTCTTTTGACAATATCTTTTGAAAACATGTAAGATACAAAATGGAACTATAGGAAATTTCCTACAATTTGTGTGATATTTTTTTTCGTACAATGAATAGTCTTGACGAACGAGCGTCTCAAAGTTTAGTTCAACATGCGTTTTGGCCGTGAAACAAATTCCCACACTTCCTTGAGAAAGAGCGTGCGACGCGTTTTTTTTTAATCGAGGAATATCAAGTGGACCTCACAATTCCAAAATGTATCGTATTCTCCTTCGTTTCGCTGTACTTCATTGACCAAGTGTTACGAGTTCCTTGTCTTTAGTAATCTGCTATGGGACTATAAGCTTCATCGCATTGCTCTTTGTTTTTGATTTCATCATACGTTTGCTCGAGAATATAGTCTCCGTTTCTTCTTTATCCATTGCAAGATGGCGATAAAGAAGGAGAAATGTAGACTATTTTCGCGTGAACTTATGATGAGATCAAAAACGAAGAGGATTGCGATTAAACTTATCATCCCATAGCGGATGATGTAGAAAATATTTTGGTCAGTGAAGTTTTGATCGATACTGAGGACAAAGAACTTGTATCACTTGGTCAATGAAGATCAGCCAAACGAAGGAGAATACGATACATTTTGAAATTGTAAAGTCCACTGGGGATTCCACGATTAAAAAAAAACGTTGCACACTCTACCTCAAGGTAGTGTGGGAATTTGTTTCTGGCCAAAACGCACGCTGAAGTGAACTTTGTAGCGCTCGTACATCAAAACTATCCATTCTACGAAATAGAAGTTATTACATAAATTGTGGGAAATTTTATATAGTTTCATTCTGTATATACATGTTTAAATAGTGAAATGAGTCGGAAAAGAGATATTGTCAAAAATCTGCTTCTAGGTACCATTCTTTGAATATCGCGGCGCGAGCGGCAAAGATACGAGGGGGCAAAGTTGAAATTTGGAAAGAGCACATCGAGATCTATGAAATCAATGTAATCACAAATTTTCATAACTCCCGGAAAACTTTCCAGTTAAAAGTACCAAATGATTAAACTATAGGTACTGGGAAAATCGAAAATAATGTTTATATATACCTACCTATTTTCCAAGGTCCAAGATAAACTCGTTAGGTAGGTACAATAGATCAAGTGCTATTCGCTACTTATGATGCTTTTGGTAGGACATTATAATGGGTGATGATATTTTTGAAAAATTAAGGTGAATGAAGGCTCTTTTTTATGTTAATAATAATCCATTACAAAAAGTTCGATTGTTTATAAGTATCTAGAATAATGTCAAAAACCCTGCACAAAATCAAAATGTGAATCTCGAATTTCTAGTAAAGGTTTCTTCTAAAATCCATTAATCCAAAATCCAAACCCAAATAATAGGTGACACAGCCTCAAAAACAATCAGCTGTCTGCATTTTTCAATGACCGCGTCAGAGGAGCTGCAGCGCTGCATCGCTTTTTTCGAGCGATCTCACTGAAATGACATGAATGATGATTTTCACCACTGCATCACAGTTCCTGCGATAAAGCAAAAATAATATATGCTTTATCGGTAGTATCATTCCAGTAGGACCGCTTAACCAAAGCGCTAGTTCTCCGATCGCAGCGCAGTCGCACGTCAAAAAAATCAGAGATACCAACCCAAATTGTCACATTATGGCGGTGCCATGGTCGGCCATATGCATTAGCGGTTTAGTTTTTATATAGGTCCGTGGTACTAGCACTTGGGTCTGATGCGGCATCCACACCAAAGTAGCAAGTGACGAGTATGCTACCTACATTGAAACCTATGCAACCATGGCAACCGTGTTATCATGACGGCAAAGGTTATAAATGTGAGTAGCATGTTTGTAACCTGTCGCATGTCACCTGCTACTTTGGTGTGAAAGCTGCCTGAAACGGGTGTTACACGATCAGTCTGGCATCAGTTCAGCCCGTCACTCAATGAGTGATGAAAAACTGACGGACTGAATGGCGATTTACACGATCATTCAAACTGTCAGTTTCAAAAAAGGTTAGGTTGACATTTCATGGTATCCAGCGGGTAACCATTGGTTACTTGCTGGTAACCTTGGAACTATGTCGTTATAACTGACGCGAAACTGCGGAACGCAATACACAATCAGACTGTTGTCAATCATTGTCGGACGGACAAAAAATTATAAATTATTCAGATATCGGTCAGTCCGGTGCATCACTCCATCAGTCAACCCATTTGACGATCAGTTTCTCATCACTCTCACCAAATTTATGGACTGTACTGATGCCAGACTGATCGTGTAGCCCTCGTCTAAGCTCATGGAATATCTTCTGGCTTGTTCTTATTATTATAATCAGTTCCTAATCTATCCAATAAACAGTTTCTGCTCTAGCAGTTAGTTGCCGAGTAGTAACCCATTTGGCAACTAGACATCATAATTTATCCTCATCTAGTGGATCTTCCTAAGTGAGCTCGTTGGGATCAAGGGGCTCGATATAAAATATCATTTTTTTTTGTCGTCGGAAGCCATACCTAACGCTTTCTCAAGTGTAATCCACTAAATAAAATTTGTAGCTTGAAATATTAGTTCAACTGAGGAGCCGCCGTCCGGTAACACCAATATTTCTAACAATACAATGAATAAACGAAAAATCAACGAAATTATTCTAGAATGGAAATATGTTTTTTCATATCATAATATTATTATGATGAAACACTAAAAACAAGCTGGTATAGATTGAAATATCGTATGGTTTTTCTGATAACCCGAAGTTGATGTCCATATTTCTAACCAGCTCATCGAAACAAATATTTTAATCGCTACTAAGAGATGCTGGACATAAATAGACGTCTGTATAAACTCTTTGGAGGATTTAATCAATCATACTGAAGACCTGTAAATAGGTGGGTTTACGAAAAATAGTAAAATATAGTACTTATTATATCGAACTTTGTAACTTGTTATTTATTTGCTCAATATGGTACCTTTAGGTATCAATGAGTTAGTGAGTTGTATTTCAGATTAATGAATTGTTTTTCAGAAAGCGTCAGTTATTGTATTTCAAAAACGCTTATGATTAGGTATAGGACATGATACATCATATCTGCCTATTTGCATGTTCCATTCAAAATAAGCAAGTTGACACCTAGTTCTTAGTTTAATCATTTTGTGATAGTCTTATTATAAAATGGTATAATCGAATGTGAGGAGTTTTAAGTGAAAAAAGCCGAAGACACAAATTATTGATGTTGAAACTTTGTCCAGTCCAATTTCCAAAATCAAAAATAGCTGCATAAAGCACATAGTGGAATATTTTTGAATTCATCATTATAAAAATAACTATACAGGGTCGCTGATATGAATGGAAACGGTCGAATATTGTGTGAAGTATACAACGTATCGAAAAAACTCAAATAAAGAAGCTTGAAGGGTAATCAAATGGGGAATGATATTTTTTGAAATACGGGGAGTGGCACATCAAAGCTGCATCTTTTTAAATGGAAACACGCGCTTCCATTTAGAAATATATAGTATTGGATATTTGAAATTCTTTCTTTAATTAAAAGCAAGAATTGTAAATAAGCGTGTTGACAATAACCGGTAGCTATGATAACAAATAATATAGGTAGTGAAATGTGGTTGCTATATTGTGATCATATTTTACAAAAGTTGTGATACACATAATGTACCTAAATCCAACCATCCCGAGCTATCGAGAATTATAGTCTTATTTTATGAGAAGCTTAAAGTGTGCTCCATTAGCCTCTTGACAATAATGAATCTGCTGAACAAAATTTTCTAGTTTATTTACAAGATCATTTTGAGAAAGATTATGAATTTATTGCTTGATTAGTTCTTGCATCTCTCTGATGCTATTATGATACTAACACGTTAAATGCCGCAATGTAAGCTTGAAAAAGTAGATCCTGGGGCTAAGTTGGTATTTTTTTTTTTGAACACTTGGTTACTCATTTTGAACGGTGTTTTTTGATATTTGTTCAATCAATCAATCCCTTATTTGTTCCTGATAAAATTACAGCGAGTGCATAGAACATGTCAGCTAAATGTTAATTTTTTAAATGGTTTGTTTGCATTTTGATTTGAGAAGCACTTATGCATCTCGCGGCCCCAATTATTGATCTTTTTCATAAGTTGGCGACTGAGATGCATTCTATTATTATGATTCTATTGTTATTGGGTTTGGACGTTTCGTTTGTTTTCGTTTATTTCACAGCATGAGTACCTACTCTTAGGATCGATGTTGTGCATATAGTGAACATATTATGTGACTTGTAATATTATACCTACTTGCTTTTTGGTTTTATTTTTGTCGGAATTTTTTAAAAAAAATAATGTTTTTCTATATTTAGAAATGTCCTATAGTCACTTGTTCACGATGTATTCATTATGTGGAATAAAATAGTTGTAGTATTTTTAACGATACAATTTTTATTCCGTAGAATAACAAAATAGACTGTTTGTATGTTACAAAGCGTGAAATATCTTTAAATTGGGCAATTCTGCAGCTCTTACGTCTGTCCATGATTTTTTGTTAAACGCCAATGTCGTCCGCTACCTGTGGAAAATGTTCAATCTTAGGCTCATTGTTATAATCCCACAATTATAACAAAAAAAAAGATCTATGAAATTTTTATAGTTCTTTTTCCAAAGTACATTTTGCCTGCACCCAGAATTTCTATTACTTGGGCTTAATACGCGAGCGTGTTTGCCAGGCCACTGAGAAAATGAATTCCATACAAAGCCATGGCTGTTGAGAAGCTCCGTTGTACCACGTAGCCTCAAAGGTAGTGATGCATGAGATGCAATGTTGCACTTTGTGACGACACAAACACTGCTGCCTGAGATGCACACCTGCTTTGCGGCAGTTAACTTGACAGCTGAAACTCAATTATTTTCGTTGTAACTTTTCAAAATCAAAACTCGATAATTTGGAAGCAATAATTGAATTTGAGTACATTATGTATATAACAATGTTTGCTCACAATTGAAGGAGGTACTGTAATATCCAATAACCAGGGGGTTCTATTTAAAAAATGCAACTTTGATGTGCCTTGACTTCATCATCGACCCTGTATATCAAGTATCGTTACCTAACATAGAAACCCTACAAGCTTTCGTATTGAAATTTGACTTTTTTTGATACTTACCTTGTCCACCTTGTATATAGGTACTTCACCCAATAATCGACCGTTTCCATGCATAAAAAATATCAGTAACTCATTTCCATTATGTATCGTATGTGGACAATTGATGAATCAAATGAATAGCTTGTGCGTGCATTCCTGATATACTTCACATCCATACAGCTCATCTGTTCTGTATCTTAGTGAACAATGACAGAAAATTTGTGGGTTCAGTATTCAGTTCATTGATACCTCACTGCGATACAGTTCAGTTTTGCTCTGTATCGTGTTCAACAATGACAATACGATTCCCGGAAAGACACCTTGTATAGAATATGAATGGTGCGATTGTCAAACGATCATAGAAGTTAGATTTATGATTGTCTTTTGATAAAAACGGCAAAGTCGCGCGAAACCCAACGGTTTGTTTTGAATCTGCTTTCACAAAACTATCGAATTTCTGCAGTATTTTTGTGTTTCATAAATTAAAAAGGACTTATAAATCTATAACAAGCTCACATGAGCTGCGGGTGAGTCGTGAAACCTTCAATTTTCATCAAATATAACAGATTTTTGAACATCACACTTCAGGCATTTTCAAAATTGAACTTTGGGCCCTACGCATCTCACTGTCGAACCGTCTCAGGAAGGGTGGCGATCCGTATGACTTTTCGCTGTTGCCGCTATGCCGCGTAATTCGGATGTTAATAATTGAAGCAATCTTCTCCTGCTAAATTGAGAAGGTGGGTTTGATTGCTGTTTTCTTTAGCTGACTTTAGAACATCTGATAGCCTCAGTTGTCTTATTTACCGAATGATGAAAACGAACAATAATTTGATTGTTTCAAATGCGATAACGAGATAATTGACGGAAAATACACTGATTGCGATGGTTGTAGACTGAGATTTCATGCACCGATCTAACAAGCACAAAGATCAGAGTGATTGAACGCAAAAGTAAGAGGAGTTTGAAGTTCTTTTGTGAGTCTTGTCAGGAAGGACTTAGACTGTCACCAGTACTCCAAAAAGAAAGTAGCATTTCTAGAAATGTCGTTCCAATCATTAAACGATAGTATTGATAAGAAGCTTGATGGATTTCTGGCGCATAAAACATCGTCTTGTGATCCATAGTGTCCAATGACAATGACTCTCTGATGCAGAAAATAGTTGATCGACAGAAACGATCAAACAATATCATGCTTTTTAATATGGGAATAGAATCACAGGTAACAGCTGAGAAGCAAGTGTCCGATGTCCTTAATAACATTCTCGATAAGTCGGTGAGAATAACAAGTGTCGCCAGAAAAGGAAAACCAAACCGAAACGGATACACTCCACTCAAGATCACTATGACCAATGAACTTGATGTTCAATCGGTTCTGAAAAATCGTTCGAAACTTCTGACGTCTCATAAAGTGTATGCCGAAGCTGATCTCACTCCGACTAAATTAAGCATTCTAAACAAACTGAAGGAGGACCTCAAACAACGTAGACAAAATGGTGAAAAGAATCTTGTGATAAGGTATGTCAGAGAAACACCCACCATTGTTTCAAAAAAGTAACAGCCCCTACTCCAAAAGCTGAAGCGATGTTGAACTGTTATTACCAAAATGCTAGGGGCTTGGGAGCAAAACTCACGAATTTATCCGCGTTGTCGCTTTTTAATAACTTATCAATCAGACAAAAAAATCAACATGATTGAGGCATCTCGTGTTGGCGGAGTTTTACTGGCGATATCAAATCGTTACAATACAGAATTTATGAAATTCTCTGAGGTCAGCAACTTAATACCAGAAATTGACATTCTTGGTTGTAAAATGACTGTAGACTTCCATTTTGTCCGCATTCTGGTTATCTTAATCCCTCCATCGACAACCTCAGATCAGTTGGAACAATTCTTAGATGTATCATCTGCGTTGGACTGTCTTCTCCACAGAAATATCATCGTTTTGGGGGACTTCAATATTCCAATCTATGCTGAAACTTTCATAAAAATGGTAAGAAAAAATTCTTGGGGAACTTTTCGCAATTAACTAATTAGTCCAGTAAACATGTCGACTTAAAAGGGGGGGACCTTGCGTTAGATCCGGTGGTTCTGAGTTTTTGCTGACTTGTTTATGATGATGGTCCAATAAATAATTCAAGTTTTCGACCTCGATCACCGATCGCAACATTGTCAAATTTCATAAGAATCCCAAGATTTCTACCTTTTATTCAATGTTATCCCTTGACGACTAAGTTTTTGATTATAATTATGAAACACTTCTTAAAAGTAGACTAAATTTGCTACAACTTGAGATCAGAGCCGTCTCAGTAGACCCAATTATTTTTGAGATACAGCTTTCCAAAATTCAGCGTTATATTTTCAAACTTGAAAATATTTTAATAATAATATGGTCACTGGACTAGATTTGGATCAATACAACTTTATTCGCAACGCAAATGAACGCATACTGGATCTGGTGTTGGGTAGCTCAATACTTTTTGTCACAAAGAGTTACTTGCCATTCGTACCGATAGACGCACACCATCCTGCTCTCGATATAACCCACAATATTTCAACTTAACATCATCCAAAACCAAATGGAAGTAAGGCAGCTACAGATCAATTCAACTTCAGAAAAGCATACGTTGTGACACTATATCATGTGTTACTTAATACTGACTGGTCTCCAGTGCTCGTCAACGATGACTCAAATGATGCCTGTCAATCGTTTTACGATTTGTTGAATGTGAATTTCTTCAAATTTGTTCCACTCAAGAAAAAACGCAGAAGATATTTTCCATAGTGTAGCAAGGAAACAACCAGAAATATCTACAAAAAAGAAAAGTTATAAAATCCATAGATCACCAATTCTTCACAATCAGTCTGTATAAATTCGTCGTATTGTCAAAGCTCAATCATAGAGGGATTACAAAAAGTATGTATCCCAGTACTAAATAGGCTATAGTTTTGGATCTCTCAAGGTTCTGGTCATTCATTCACACAAAGATCTCACATTCATCACTACCAAACTCTATCAGTGATTTCAATTATACGTTCCAGGATCCTCGGAGTATAGTGTGTGCATTCGCCAAGTACTTCAGCAGCGTATTAGCAGTCTACACACATAACTCAGGATTTCCAACCCGTCATTACTTCAAGCTCAATCAGGTCTTCAAAAATCAACCAGAACGATATCATACATGCTAGCAAGCAACTCAGAACAAGATTAGCTCAGGACATGATGGATTTCTCAGTTTTCTTGTTAAAGATTGTATATTTGTATTGGCTGAACCCCTACTTCACATCCACCAAACAATTTTGAGAACAGGAACCTTCCCGGATGTCTGGAAGGCCGCAATTTTCGAAAAAGTTGACCGTGGTAGAGTTGAAAACTATAGAGCTTTCACCATTCTCTGCAACTTCTCCAAAATCTTCAAGATGCTTTTATTTGCACATATCTTCATCTACATTGAAGGACTTCTTTCCACTCAACAACAAGAATTCTTCTCGAAAAGATCAGCAATCACGAATTTAGCGTGTTTCTCGCAATTCACCCGTGATGTATTGAACAATAGAGGCCAATGAGCGGATTTTGTGTACACAGATTTCCAAAAAAGCCTTTGACCAAATCGACCACAGTATTTTAATTCGTAAGCTGCAGAACGACTTTGGCTCCAAAGCAATAAATGAGAATCCACGCTTCGTAGACCGCTCATTTTGACTGCTCCCCACCACCTTCTCCTTTTTAATAATTACTGCAGCATCTGGGTATATGGAATTTTCTATAATTAGGTAATAACCTGTTGGAAATAAACGACTATTATTATTATTATTATTATTATAAACCAGAGAAAACCAAAATTTCAAGTCTAAAAAAAATAAAGACAAATCAAAATATGTCATGAGCTATCCAGAAAAAAACAACAATCATGAAAAAAATAATTTTTCACTAGACGGCTGCGAAAAAGTTAATACACAATGATTGAGAATGTACTTTTCCTTTTCAGAACAAACGGAAAAATATTTCTCGTGATACAAATATTATGTATATTATCATATCAAATTCATTGATATTAAAAATCTTCCAAATTATTCAAATCCGTTAGCCAATCAACTCTCAGTAACAAAAGTATCTCATTGTATATTCCAGGGCACATTGTTTCTATCAACATCCGCTCATATTTGCCCACATCCAACTAACTCATAATTATCTCGGTCGAGTGGCTTGAGTGGTGATTGAACGAAATAATTAAAATCTGATATTGCGAATTCCGTTAAATCATCATTCGAAATTCTACCACATAGTTGAAATTTATCGTCAGTGATTACCAATCACTTTTTAAAATGGGTTTTCAATGGAAAAACACTTTTAGTCCGAGATCCCGTACAAAATAAGTAATCACCACTCGTCCGTATAGCTTCGCGAAAAGATTAATCATGAGAAGTCAACTACTTTTTTATCGGCTAACGATATCGTCACCGTGACGTTTTATAAAGAATATTTGAGGAAAATTCCACAATACACTCATAACGGTATGTTCTTTGGTCGTTTTTTAGCGCTTGACGTAGGTGGGTGGACGGTTATATGACAACGGCCGAAGCACAGCTGACAGTGATGTCAAGTCGTATAAATCAGACTGTCTGTCTACTATCAAATTCGAAAGAATTACGTCAGGTTCTGCCACTAAAGACAAGATCTGGCAACAATAACTATCACGAAACAGGACACCATGGTAACATTGTTACGAAATATTTATTTGGACTACCAAGTATGAATTTGAAGTCGGGAAAAAAATCGAAATACAGTACCAAGTTTCTCATCAAACCAGAAAAACAATTCGCATATTTTTCGCCTCAGCTACTTGCAATGTTGCCAAGCGTCTCGAATTTTCATGTGGAACCGTCGTTTTTTTTTGGGCAGGCAAAAAAAGGAAGAGTCTCGTCCGTGCGGCTTTTGCTCACTTTTTGGGTTACGTGTTGACCGTGTGGTTCCAGTCCCTGAATTTCCAGCCCTATTTGGAGATTTAATAATTTCTCTGGTCAAATCTTCAAAGTTAGGAACGATTAGCCTTGATTTGCTTCGTTCCGCAAGCAGTTTTGCTGTTCTGAAAGAGATTGAGCTACAAATAGAGAAATTTCACGTAAACTTAGCACATGGTGCGAAGGTTTTACCTTGAGGCTTGTGTATCATCCAGTGACGTCCAGGCTGGATGCACAAGAACATAGCGTTATGAGTGTATCGTGAGAAAATTTCTCATTGCCAAAGTTTCAAAAAATCATGAAAAGATTCTTCCAATTCTTAATTCAAATTGAGGTTAAGTTGTCAACATTTCATAATATCCACTCTATTTTTCTCGGACCTATCATCCTTGAGTCTATCAAATTGAAAATATGATATTCCTTGAATAATATCAATTTGGAAAACGTCTTGGTAACGCATAATAAAATGCTCTCACAAAGTTGAAGGGAAAATCACTTCTCCCCGGACTATATGATAAATATCTGAATTATAATCTCGAGCGAGGTATAAATCCTATTTTCTTTGAAAGATGCAATAAGAACAGATTTCTTCATGTTTTTGAGAAAAAAAAAGTCAAAAGTACAAGGGCGCTGGCGAATTTGATTTCAAACTATTGTAAATAAATTTTCTATATATTTTGAGTGATATGTGACCTCAATGACCACACTGTTAAATGATTCTTTGAAACAGCAGCAAGGTTTATAGAGCAACAATCACGTCATGAATTCTGAAAAAACCTATTGACTGACAAAGGCGAAAAGACCCTGTTTGCGCCTTTCAATATGGATTATCCAAATCAGGATGTATGCATGTCTGCCAAGAAGACAATAGTTTGGCTGTGTTATTCCGTTATCGTTGGTTTTATGGCAAGGGCATTTTTTGTAAAGAATTTCTTGTTCCTCATTTTCCTCAAGCGGAAATTGATGAGGACTTTTTAGACATTACTTCCAAAGATTAAATGAGGGTGTAAACAAAATTTCGACTCGGTCGGATTTTTTCCGCAGATGCTGATGCTGAACTGGAGTACTATTATAAAATAGTGGAATGTTTAGTTTTTAAAAGTGACAACTGTTGAACAAAATATTCAGGGCAGTCACAAACTTTTGAGGAAGACTAACAAACAATATACCGCCTTTTTGCAAAACTCACATTCTATTATCGATAACCAAGTGAAGGGTGAATATCGCTTCATGCCCTACCTGTGATTTCCTGTAATATGTTGAACCGCAAATATATTAGGTATTAGGAAAACCAATTTTTGTTCTAAATATTATGATGTTGAAAACTTGATTTCCTATTTGAAAAAAAAAATTGATCATGATTGCGGAGATTCGAGACGTCGAATATCAACGTCGACGTCGTTTTTTTTGAACAAGTAAAAGTCGCCATGCATATTTGTTGTACGTTCAAAATTTTCTTTTTGAATTTATGCGAAAGATTTTCATCTAGGGTGTTTAATATATTGACAGCTTCGTCATTGCCATTCGCTTGACTAATCGTTTAGTCGACTGAACACCCTTCGCATTTCATAACAAATCCACTGAATCAATGATTAATTGCTACCATGTCAAATTTTACGGCCTGAATTGACCGATTTGTAAAACGTTTTGGTTTCATGAGTCTTTCTGTTTTATCCAACAACCATTATACAATTCGATGGCTCCAATAGGTTGTAACGAGATTGCTTCTTCGCCTTCTTCATTACAAGTTAGTAATAAGCTAGAAGTAGTGATTGAATACTTTTTTTTATCTTGTTTTCTTCGTTTCAACTACCTGTAATTGACCAATATTCTTCTGAACCACACATACCTTCTCGTATAACTCACGAAATTCACTAAGCGCAGTCATCCAGTGGTCATCGTGAAACTGGAAACTAATAACTTTAATTTTTTTTTCTACTTGGACTCGTTCTCTGCTTTGAGTAACTGCTCTCCGTTTCATGGCCAATTAACATATTTCAAATTATGCAGTATCAATAATAGCAATCAGAATATTTTCCCAGATTATAGTCAATGAAATGTCCATCATGATCCATCACTGTACATGCAGAAGTGAGAAGTGTTACCATTACAATGTTTCACGGTGTTACGGCCCGGAAGTTTATAGTTTTAGGTTGTGAATCGTATAAGTGAATGTATAGTTGTCAAGTAAAAATCTAGGTTGAAGAATTTTCAAGTGTGTGAATTATTTTATTTAAATAATTCGTATGTAACTGACATTCACTGATTCATATTTCGTCCAGCGATCATTCCGGAGTTTATCAGTCTGGCAACTTCGCTCACACTTTTGGGTTCTCGTTTTTTTGCTAAAAAAGTCTTGATGGATTCAGTTTAAAATTGGGGTTACTGGTCGTAAGATACCTCGTGGCTTACTTAGCCGATTTTCTGAAGGATTTACCGATTCAAACAAGTTTTGGTGGTAGCTCTAGTTTTGGCACCTGTGCCAAGTGCCCTTGTGAAGACTTTGTTGATAAATCGTGAGAAACTCCCCAGTCTTACATCCGCGATAAGATCGTACAAACTTCCAACTTCCTTGCCTATCTGGTATTTCTGCTTTTCAGGCCTGTTACTGCTTCTGTTACTGTTATAACTGTCTGTACGTTACTGTTACTCACGACTCACGTGCTGTTGATAAGTGTACCATCTATTACGTATTGTCCATGCCCTGTGAATATCTCCTTCTTCGTCTGGAACTCACCCTCACTGGCACCTGAACCAGGTTTATACAATCCTGTCTCTGAACTCTTCAGAATTTCAAGGGTAGGTGCACTCCCACTCAACCAGCCTAACTCCTACGAAAAGTTAGACAATTGGAACGTATCAACGTATATTACTAGCATACTTGCTTAAGTCACCGGAACTACCCTTATCTGATGAGTCCTGTCCATTTTATGTTTTGGGAGACATCAAGCTTCGTCTCGACCCTCAACGATCATCTCTATTGACCGGTACCCTCGTGGGTGTGATATTGTATATATTTACTGAACGTTTCAAGCTCTAATCAATAATTTTAGGTGTGATTTTGATTCTATTTCACTGATATTTCCACTGTCTTACGCACTATCACACACAACACATAACCGACATATTATTATCACACTCATTCCTGTAAACCCGTAGTGATCACTCAGTAGAATTCAATATCAATTTGATGTACGGGATGGGCAAATGAGATCGCGAGGTACTGTGTCTGGACGACTATTTATCGTAGAGGCTCGCGGCAAAAAAATTGTTACTTTAATCTCTACTTAGTACATCGTGGAATAATAGTATCACAGATGTTAATATCTTGGCCAACTCATTTGTGGATAGTATTTCTAGTATACTTAATGAAATGTGTCCGAAAGTAACATTACGTGTTCATCAAAAATTTCAAGACAAAAAATGGATAACCCCGGAGATTAGGGAAATGATGTACACAAGAGACTGTTTGTATAAAAGATCAGTACTGGAACAGGATAATGATATATGGCGTGCTTACAAAAAGGAAAGGAATCGAATTGTAGCCTGCATCAGAGTTGAAAAGGACAAATACTTTGAAATGGTTATTGATGGAAACAAAGCAAACTCCAGGGAATCATGGAAAAATTTAAAAACGCTCCTTCCAAACAAAAAAGGTTTCCTTCCAGATGAGGTTCATTTTAATCAACGAATTATTTCATCAGACCAGGACATAGCTAATGAGTTTGATGAATATTTTATAAGTAGTATTGACACTATTATGAATGATATACCAGTAATTCAGGATGTGAATGATATCAGGTACACTGTACCAACATCTGGAGAATTAAACCAATTTAATGTTATATCTTTGCAAGAACTAAAAAAGGTATTGAAAGAACTGAATAATGTTGGTAGTGATGAGTGTGGTATCTCGAAGAAAATCTTGGTGGACGCTTGCGCAGTTGTTGCAAATCGTTTATTGGACATTGTGAATACATCACTTCTGAATGAAGATTTTCCTATGTCGTGGAAGACATCAGTAGTGGTTCCGGTCCAGAAGGTTGCGAACACCAATCAATGTGAGGAGTTTAGACCAATTAACACCAGCCCAATCTACGAGAAGGTACTTGAAGTCGTAGTGAAACAGCAACTTCTCAATTTCTGTGAGGAAAACAATATCCTAGTTCCAAATCAGTCGGGCTTTCGTACCAATCATTCATGTGAGTCTGTCGTTGTTAGTGTCTGTGATGATTTTTTAAAGGCTCTGGAAGGTGGAAATTATGTATTGGCTGTTTTTTTGGATTTTCGACGTGCGTTTGAAACAATAAGTAGAAAGGGTTTGTTGAAAAAATCATATAAAATGGGAATTAAAAAAACAGCTTTCGAATGGTTTTGCTCCTATTTGACAGATAGATTCCAAAAAACTAAATATAAGAATTGCATGTCAGATTTTATAAAGGTAGAACATGGTGTTCCACAGGGCACGGTTTTGGGTCCGTTGCTGTTTCTTTCATATATAAACGATATTGTTAATATATTAGAAGAAAGTAAAGCTGTATTGTTTGCGGATGATACGATGATCTATGTAATAGGTAAAAATATTAATGAAATGCAAAGAAAAATAAACATTGATTTGAATAACACTTTTAAATGGCTTTGCAACAATAAACTTTGTATAAATACATCCAAGTCAAAATTTTGTATTTTTGGAAAGAAACATAGATTAAGTGAAATTAACCTAAATACGGTAAATATTTGTATAAATAATGAAAGACTGATTCATGAAAATGAAATAAAATACTTAGGTGTAATCTTCGATTCAAATTTAACGTTTCATGTACATGCCGATTATATTATGAAAAAATTCTCTAGAAAAGTAGGCGTTATCACTAGAATTGGGAAAAGTTTATCTTTGAACACAAAAATATTATTGTATGATAGCATAGCTGTACCTCATTTGCAATTTTGTTCCACCCTTTTGTTTAATTTACCCAATTATAAAATAGAGCAATTGCAAATTGTTCAAAATAGGGCCATGCGAGCTATATTGAAGTGTAACAGAAACACACCAGTTGTAACAATGTTACACGTACTTAATTTCATGTCTGTCAAGCAAAAAATTATGTTCAATATTTGTATATTTATTTTTAAAATCAAACAGCAATGTGTTTCCAGTTATGTATGTGATAGAGTTACTTGTTTCAAAGACAATCATTCCTACAATACCAGAAACTGTGGTGATTTTAGGCTAAGGCAATCTTATTCTAGTCATGTTCAAAACTTCATATTGCATAAGGGTCTAAGTGAATTTAATAGCTTACCGCCTGATCTAAAAAACTGTGATAACCTTCGTGATTTTAAGAAGCTTTTAAAAATCATGTATTGTCCCAATTTTAATACTATGTATGCCTATAATATGTATATTTAAATTTTATTGGTAATTTTTTATTTTTTTGAAACTCAAATTTGTGTGTGGATGTATTTTATTTCTATAATACCTTATTACTGTTTTTTCTATGTAGCAACATGCTAATAAAGATATATTTATTTATTTATTTATTTAACGGCAAAGAGAAGTACCTGGAAAATATTTTCAAGTTTCCGAAATGATCGCTATGGGGCGTATCAACAAACACCAAATAGAAAAATCGGATTTTCATAAAATGTTGCCAAATGAAAATATATCGATGATATTATTTCCATATTCACTGACTTTTCACCTACACTTTTTGTCCCAAACGTTTTCTTCTATCTATCAAAATAAAGGGGAAGTTCAAATATTTTTTTTAAACAAACGGAGATTTCTCCCGTTTCGCTTGACCGATTTCAACGAGCTTGGGCTCATATAAAAGAGCATAATCTGCACTACAAAATTCTTATTTGATTTTGAATTTGCTGCCTTCGAGGTCACCGCTAGATGGCGTTAATTGAAATAGAGGCATATTTTTGATTTTTTGCCAAAAAAATCAAATGTAATGGTATATTAACTTCTATATGTATATTTTGAAAAGGGATACATTCTATTGAAAAAATTTAAAAAAAAACAAAAAAAAAATAAATTTAAAAAAATCATTACATTTTTTAGTTTTTTTTCTCAATTTTCTAATAGAAAAATGTATCCCTTTTTGGAATATATAAACATTACATTTGATATTTTTGAAAAAGACTCAAAAATAAGCTACCATTCATAAGCTACCATTCCAGTTAACGCCATCTAGCGGCGACGGCGAAGGTAGCAGACGAAAAACCAAATAAGCATTTTGTAGTGCAGATTATGAGCTCATGCTCGTTGAAATCGGTCAAGCGAAACGGGAAATATCCCCGTTTGTTTAAAAAATAATTTAACTCCCCTCACACCTCTATGTTCATAGATAGAAAAAACGTTTAAGACAAAAGGGCAGGTAAAGAGTCAGTTAATATGAAAATAATATCATCGTTTTATGTTCAGTGGGCAAGATTCTATGAAAATCTAATTTTTCTACTTGGTGTTGGTTGTTACGCCCTCTAGCGACAATTTCAGAAACTTGAAAATATTTGCCAGGTAATTTTCTTGGCCGTTCAAGTCATAAAATGTTTTGCCTCAATTCTCTTGGATGAATAGTTTTCCAGATACAGTACCTCGCATTCTTGGTTGCCCACCCTGTAGAGTGCTCCCTAGATAATCCGCTCCTCTAAAATCCAGAGTATAAGTGGCGGATTACCGAAAACGGCTGATTATCAAGAATAGCGTCTATTTTTCGCAAATTTTCCATGTTTGCGCTAAAGTCACCATTTCAACAACTAACCGTAACCAGTCTTCATGCTGTTGTCTTTTATGTACAGGGTGATCCACCGTAATGTTGCCCTCCTTCAACTTTTTTATCTCAAGTGTCTCAAAAAATCTGAATGTATGGTTGTGTACGTGCTGAGAGATACTTTTTTTCTACGTGTTACGTGTACAAGAAGTGTTTTTTTTTTCGATGGATCACCCTATATTTGAATGTATTTTTAAAGTCCTCTTCCTTGAAGTCATACCATTTACTAAAACTCAACGGTTTTCGAAATATTCCCATTTGAAACACACGGTTTTTCACATAACGCCAAAAAAACGCATTCATTGGTGTCAACTCGGGGCGGTTCAGAGACCGTGCAATTGGCAGAATTATTCTTTCGATTCATCCAGGAAAAATCCCTTGATTATTTTTCTTGAAATATTATAGTCCTTGAAAAAAATATATGATGTCAAAATTTCAAATTTTCAAATGCGAATATTTCAGAAACGGTTGTTTTTAGGCCCATGGTATATTATATGAATGATGGTTAAAATTTCAAGAGAAATTGAAAAATACTTTCGAATATAGGATGATTCATTTAAAAAAAATCAAACTTTCTGATTTTCTCGGTGTGCTAATAATTTTAAACTTTTGTGATGAGTAGAAAAAAGTATTCTCCAGCAACAACATGACCATACCTTCAAATGTTATGTGACAATAATTGAGATGGAAAGGTTAAGGGAGGAGCGACATCATAGACTTACAATAGCAAGACACATAACGTCTATACCTTAAGCATTGACTGTTTTGGTCCCAACACAATGATAAAAGAGGTCAGTTTTGTTTTTGTTAACTTACCGGTGAAATGACAAAATATCTGCTGGATTTCACTTTCTGGTCACACACTACAGACGTTTTAGGCATTGTTTTATCGATAAAACACTAAATAGCGCAATTTAGAATACAAAATAATTCACAGAGCTAGGTTTTCTTCTGGGAAATTGAGTAATGATTTCACGAAAAACTTTCTAACCTCACAATAAATAATAGCGTCAGTGAAACTGGTTGCCCTTAACTTCAAGGTCAGATGTTGACAGGTTTCATCACAAAACGTAGACCTCAATACAAATTTATACTTCAAAAATGTTTTTTTGATGACACGAATCACTTTGTGACGAAATAGTGAAGATAAATGAAATTATGGTTGTTTGGGATTGTTGATTTGGAAGATTAGCAATTGAATTAATTCATTTTTCCGGGTATTTTTACATAAAGCCTTAGAACATCCAGTGCACATGACAACATGGCTGAAAAAAGAGTTAATATTTATATGAGGAATGTTGGGGTTGAGAATATTTGTTATGTTACTTGTCTTGTGCTATTAAGTCTATGGGTGACATCATGGTGGATCACCCTGTACGCTGCACATTGGTCATTTTTGTGATTCTGGACTGTGATAAATAAAAAATTCGTACATCGGCATTTCATTTTCTATACACCTTTTTACGAAAAGAACATTCCTGATAACTCTTTTTTGTAGTGAAAAACCTTCTATGTCGAACCATGTTAATATCGCCGTATTGAACTTCTGAAAAAGTTTTAACAAAGGTGGTAACTGTACCCAGAAGCCTGATGTATGTACTTTTTATAAAAACAACAATATCAGCTCCATGTACGTATTGGCGCAATAATAAAAGTATACATCAAAATACTTTTGTTATGTATGATGTTTATTCATATAATTTTTTTTTTAAATTTGTAATCCAAAAAGCTTGCAGAACTAGAGGGCAAACCAGGCAAGACTGAAAATATGATATGAAAAAAAAATTGAAGCAAACACCGTGTGAAGATGAATTTCTTTGATAACGTGGTTACATGCAAGAATTTCGTAGATCTTGGGAATCAGCGAAAGCGTCTGAAAATGATGCCTTTTATAATAGATTACTCTTTGTCGAAGCTAACATTCACAGAAATAGAACGTCTTGAGCTATTCAGTAAACGTAGGTTCTGCTCATTCGATGAGCCTTCTCTAGTTTTATGATTATCAAATACTCGTTAAAGTTAAGCAAAACGGGCTAACGGATTTATTACCGCCTGAATTCGAGAACCATGACCTTTGTGCGCAGGATAGCAGAGATCCAAGTAAGAGGGTAAACCATAATAATATATTATGTCGAGATGGCGAATTAAAAAGTAAATGTTTTGAAACGGCGTTTTGTCAAGTTGGTTGTGTTGGTACGGATGATAAAATCGGCGGACTACCGTGGTGGGCGGATAATCGAGCGGTGGATTAAAGAGAGAGAATGACTGAGTGATAACGTGGATTGTGAAGACTTTTCATACTGATGAAAACTCGCGTCTCTCACTTATCGATCTGTCAGTATTATGATTTTTGGCGCTGGACGTGTCAGAAGTGTGATGTGAAATAGAATAGTGTTGGTCGAGCATATCGATATCGACCAGTGAGGAACATAAGCGTTAATTTGTATATTATAAGATTATATTGTAAATATATGGTATTTCTGGGCAATTCTAGACTTTGGTGTACGTAGCCTTTTTCCCGTTTTCTTTCAGATTGGCGAAGTTAGGTTTAAAAGCGGGTGGCGCAAATTAGTGTCGCAACCAATCTTTCTTGAGAGTGTTTCTACCCACGGCCACTCTCCGCACGAGTTAGCGGTTCTCCAATCTTCAACATCCCCTTTACTGACTCTTTCAGACTGTCAATCTTCGAGACAAATGATACCCATTACCATTGATAGATAAATCAAGGATATGCTTTTGTGGATCCCGGAGCAAGATGCAGTATTGCAGGTTCCAAATTGTTAAACTACTCAGATGCCATTCACCATCCATTCAGTACTACGTCAATAAAACTAGTATTTGCTAATGGTATACCCCGAGAAGTTGAAGCAAAGATATTTGAGTGTTCCATTGAAGTTATGAATAGACAAAGGAAGCTAAATAAGATTGATGCTCCAGCCTACAGAGAGAGCAAAACCCTACTTGGTGTCGATTTCATATCACAATTTAACATTGTTCTGAATATACCCAAGAAGGCATACTATTTCAATGACAACCCATCCGTTTTATTGCCACTCCAGGATGAAGTTATTGATTCCAATGCTGTTTTGCCATCACACCTGATGAAAGAGATCAATGTCAAACGATGCTAGATACATTGCTGCCGGATTTGCCAAATGATCAAGAACGGACATTACAAACGATACTGGATCAAAACAATGATTCGTTCGAGAAGGATACGAAAGCTACTCCGTATGCGGAGCATACAATTATCTTTACTAATGACGTTCCCATTGCGATGCCTCCATATCGATTATCTTCTGCAAAAAAAGAAATTTTGCGTCAAGAACTTGAAAAACTTCTTGCCACAGATATTATCGAAGAGTGTGAGTCGCCGTTCGCATTTCCAGTCGTTCTTGTGCCAAAGAAAGATGGATCTTCACGTCTTTGTGTCGATTGTCGTCGACTGAATGCTGTCACGAAGAATGTTCAATACCCGTTGCCTCGGATAGATGACCTTATTCATTCGACTGGGAAAACTTATTACATAACCACCTTGGATCTGAAAAGTGGTTATCATCAAGTACCTGTTAGAGAAGAAGATCGTGATAAGACAGCCTTTATCACTCCATTTGGACTTTATCGATACAAGACGATGCATTTTGATCTTCCCACTGCCCCAGCAACGTTCCAAAAGTTGATCAACCGCTTTTTCTCAGGTTTGCCCTACATCCAAATGTTGGGATATCTTGATGATCCGATCATTTCATCTACTACTTTTGAGCAACACATCAAAGACCTTACCGATGTTTTCACTCGTCCACGTCTATACAAGTTGAAGATAAACAAGAAGAAATACACCTTCTGCAGTTCAGAAGTGAAATATCTTGTTCATATTATAGGACGAGATGGTATCAAAGCCGATCCCGAGAAGGTTGCCGCTATCACCAATCTTGTTGAACCGAAGAATCCCAAACAAGTTGTTAGTTTTCTTCAAACATGTTCTTGGTTTCGCAGATTTATTCCAAATTTTGCCAACGTCTCCAGTCCACTCAGCGATTTGACAAAGAAAAATGCTTCATGGTCGTGCGGTCCAACACATCAAAAGTCTTTCGAAAAACTCAAACTTCTTTTGACAACGGCACCGATTCTCAGACAAGCTGTTCCTTCCTTGTCGTGTACAATCAAGACTGATGCCAGCGCTTATGCTATAGGTGCATATTTGCTGCAGGGGGAAGAAACAGATGAAAGACCGGTGGAGTATGCCAGCCGTTTACTAACGTCTGCTGAGAAGAACTACAGTTGCAATGATCGAGAAGCCCTCGCACTTATCTATGCAGTTAACAAGTTTCGTGTTTATATAGAAGGTTCACCAGGTCACGTCAAAAGTGATCACCAGACATTTCGATGGCTTATGTCGTTAAGGTCACCAACTGGTAGATTGGCCCGGTGGGAACTTCAACTGCAAGCTTTTGATCTGGAAATCGACTACTTTACAGGGCGAACGAATGTCGTCGCAGACACATTATCAAGACCACCCATCAACTCTGATAACAATGATCAATCCATTATAGCTGTATATACAGTTACTATTCTGTAACCTCACAGGTCAGTTGCAGAAACCAGAGCTCAGCAGTCAGATGATCCATATATACGAAACATTATCGATTTTTTCAAAAATGCGGAATCTGATGCTGAAGACTTTGCCAGATGGACAAATCGAAGTTACGTTATGGTTCAAGGAATTTTACCTCGTTATGCTAGTGACTCCGATTCTGATGGAAGCCCAATTAGTTGTTCCTCAAGACCAAGAAAGGGATATACTTCTGGAATTCCATGATTCTCCGTTGGCAGGTCATTATGGTGTTGACAAAACTTTATAGCGGATATCTCAGAGATATTACTGGCCGACGATGAGAAAAGATATTACAGAGTATATCCGAAAATGTATTGGATGTCCGAGGTACAAGCCAACAAACCTTAAGCCTGTAGGTTTGATTCAAACTCCTGTCCTCACACAGCGGTTTGAAACTTTAGCTATGGATCTTTTTGGATCACTTCCAGAAGCAGAAACCGGTGAGAAGTGGATTTTGGCTATTGAGGATACTGCCATTGAATGGATTGAGTTTTTTGCTTTGCGAAGTGTGACAGCTGAAGCATGCGCAAAAGTCCTGATTGATGAGGTTATTCTCAGATATGGAACCCCTAGAAAGGTCATCAGTGACAATGGTACTCAGTTTGTTTCTAAAGTCATGCAGCCAGTGGCTTATTGCTTGAGTTTTACTCAAAGTCTAAAACTATTGTATCATCCAGCATCCAACCCAGAAGAGAGGAGAAATAGAGATCCAAAATCCCAGTTACCAATTCTTGTAGAAAAGGACCATACGCAATGAAAAGAAGCCTTGCCTTTTGTAAGGTTTGCAATGAACTCTGCAAACAACTCTATTGCTCTCTCAACTTGGGTGAGGCAGCTTCAGCAGTTTTCTGTGACTTAACAAAAGCCTTTGATTGCGTCAATCATGACATCTTGCTTCGGAAGCTTGAAGTTTATGGATTCAGAGGCACATTCCACCATTGGTTGAGGTCTTACCTCTCACACAGAACTCAGAGGGTCACGTTTCAGGAAACGGTCTCGGAAGAGGAAAGAATCTTGGCTGGCGTTCCACAAGGATCCGTTCTTGGCCCCCTTTTGTTTCTGATATACGTAAATGATCTCCCTACAGTTGTCAGGCATGGTCAATGTACATCATTTGCCGACGACACAACTCTGTTGTGGCATCATAAAGATCCGAGCACCCTGAGGGTTATGGTTGACCACGACCTTGCTGCTGTTAAGGGTTGGTGTGACTCAAACTGCCTCTCATTCAATGTATCCAAGACTAATGTCATGCACTTCAGATCCAACACCATCAATAGTATCTCGATTCAGGGACAAGAGGTGAAGAACACAACAGAAATTAAATTTCTTGGATTGCTCATTGACAACAGGTTGAAGTTCGAGTCTCATGTCTTGGGTCTTTGCAGTGAGCTGTCTCGGGGATGTTATGCGGTTCGTTTGGTAAGGAGAGAACTGGGTGCATCGATAGCCAGGAATGTGTATTTCTGTCTCGTGGAGTCTAGGATGAGATATGGAATTTGCTTTTGGGGCTCATGCTCCGTGGGACTGTTCAACAGTATTTTTAAAATACAAAAGAGAGCGATCAGGTTTCTTTATGGCTTGAACCAAAGAATGTCCTGTAAGCCATACTTTAAAAGGCAAAGCATCCTCACACTTCCCGGTCTCTTCATATTGGAAACATCGTGCTTGATGCACAAGAAGTACGCCCATATAATCCATTCAGCCTCCAATAAAAGAACACGCAGCTCCCACCTCATAAATCTCCCTATCCCGACATCGTCTTTTCTCAAGTCCTCGATATTTTATGACAGCAAGAAGATTTTCAATCAACTGCCCATTGAATTGAGAAGAATCCGAGTAGCAAGGGTATTTAGAAAAAAAGTCAAGTCCCTACTTCTGAATCATGCTTTCTACAGCGTGGATGAATATTTTTCAACCAGTCTCGCATGTTAAATTGTTGTTTATTTGTTTTTATTTATTATTATAAGGCCAATTTCGCTTTGTCAATAAGTATGTTGTACTTGGACAATAAAGCTTATTTTGATTTGATTTGATTTGACTTGTCTACTGGTTACAGCCCTACTTATTTATGTTTTGCTCGTGAGTTAAAAACCCCTCATGATGTTTAACATGATCTTCAAGCTATCGTTGACAATGAGAACTTCATTCCCGAAATTACACCGAAATTGAAGACTGTTGCCAATATTTTTTCAGAAGTTAGAGAGACGAATCAACTTAGGAAAGATGCATCGAAGGTACATGCTGACAAGCACTGACGCCCAGAGAAAAGGTCTTGGTCAACTCACATGTGCTAAGCCAAAGATCACAGTTCTACACTTCCAAGTTCGCGCCTAGAAGAGATGAACCTTATATCATCTTGAAGGTAGTATCACCTACCTCTTATCAGGTGGCGTCTACAGATTTTCCCACAGTACCTGTCGGAATTCATCATTCATCAGCCCTTACATAATACATAGGTGTTGAACACCCAGTTCCTGTAAGACCCATTCGCCATAGAGGTCGTCCACCTGTTAGAGGGGCTACAAGAGTTTGACGACCCAGAAGGTCTTCTGAGGAAAAGTGATTGTGTTGAAACTTTGGCGGTATGCTGCAAGTTCCAAAGGGGGAGTATATGTTACGCAACCCTTTTAGAACCCTGGCCACCAAAAAAGAATGACAGTGACATGAATTCATCAGTTTTATTAAAAGTCAAAGGTTCCTCCATTTTATATCATTATTCTAAACTATTAAATTCATTCTAAAATATTTGTGTTGTGTGTAGTTGAATATTGGTTTTCACCATTGTCCTGCTATAGTCACATATCACTCAAAATATATAGGAAACTCCCATACTATAGTTTAAAATGAAATTCGCCAGCGCCCTACAACGGGTAGTCCTCGTACTTTTGACTTTTTTTTCTCAAAAACGTGAAGAAGTCTGTTTTCATTGCATACGGTGGAGCCATCTATTGGATAAAATAGGATTTATACCACGTTCGAAATTATAATTCAAATATTTATCACATGGAAGGTATATCAAAAGTTATCCTGAAAAAATGCATAACTATTTTTCAAAAACGTTCATTTTATAATGTCTAAAAACTATGTCCTGGACAAATACAACCTATGCATATTTTCAGTTTATAACTTTTGATAAGTCATGAATCAATATTTAAATCAAATTTCGAATGTTGAGTCTACGAAATGCAAACCACAACATTTAGGACTTGTATACCCAGTTGTGCTTCAGTTTTGTTGTTCAAAATCGGATTTTTAACATGCTGAACAAATTTTTCTAAAACAGTGGAAGAACTTTTATTGGGAAGGATGTGTCTTGTTGAAAATATCCACACATCCAGGAAACGATACATTTTTCAAAAAACTCACAATAAGCTTACATAATTGTCCAATCCAAGGTTCAAACACAAATTTCCAGATGATCCAAGTACTGAAAATTAGGCACAAAATTCAAATCACACGTGAAATGACAATGACGTCTAGGGTTAGGGATTGGTTATTTATGGCAACCGTTGTTAAGGAAAACCTTCGTCTCTAGCGCCATCCAACGGGTAGTCCTCTAAACAAATCCGACTTGATTAACTGGTTGCCTAAAACTTTATTTACATTAGCTCCCATTCAAGTTTCCTATATATTTTGAGTGATATGTGGCTATAGTTAACCTGAAATCTTCATCGACCCTATAGACCGATTCCATGTGACGTGAAAAATATCTGATTTCTGAAAAATCATTTTACACATTCACAGTAATTTGTTTTTGGAAGGACAGTGACAGTTCAAAATTCTAGATTGAAGTCGTTAGGGTTGTCAAAATTGTTTTTATTACACTGATTACAAAATAAATTGTGATTCGTTTTTGGGGATATGTTCAAAATGTATTCGCTCAGACCAAAAAAAACGTTAATATTTACAACAAACAATATATTATGCGTGAAATAGTTATCACTTTGCCATTATACATGTTTCACAACACAACAAAAGAGGAAATCTATTTTGTTCATTTTAATCAGTGAGCACGTTCTGGCATTTCACATTTTGGTCAACTTCAACCTAAAATTCTAAAATCTGTCACAATCATTTTGAAATGTCATTATTCAGGAATCAGCTGAAATTCGTGACGTACTTGGAATCGATCTATTATTTGAAGCAAAAATAATATTGTCGTCCTTCATTTCAAGGGTTCAACTCAGAAATATAAAAAATATAAAAGAAGGGGGTTTTCGTGGCGTAGTCGTTCCTACGCCACGAAAACCCCCTTCTTTATATTATTTGGACAATAGCTATTTTCCTAACAAGTGTGGGAAGAGAAATTTCCGACACGAGAGTGCGTAGCACTCGAGTTGGAAATTTCTTCCCACAAGTGTTAGGAACGATATTTTTTCTACGAGCTTATTGAAAAAAGAATATCAGATTAATGTTATAATGTGAAATTTATTTATTTGAAACAATAACTTGACAAAACCATCGGTAACCTGGGTAGATCAACAGTATAACTTATTCGTTGTCAGAATATAGTGATTGTCATAATTTCTTCCCGCAAGTGTTAGGAACCATATTTTTTCTACGAGCTTATATGAAGGCGATTACTTATGCGAAAACATAACTAGAATATCTGCACCATATTGTGGACGGCTTCAACTTCTTCATAAGTTCTGCAAAATATGCTAGGTAAACCTCTTCTTTGTCCCATGTATAAACGTTTTTTTTGTGGCACCAATCGTTAAAAAGGGAATATTCATGTTGGTATCTAGCTGAGGATTTCTTCGGCAAAGTTTCTAAAGAAGCTGCGTCAGCACAATCCAAAATGTCTTGAGGAATATCGTGTTCCATTCTGATTTTTGTTACGTATTTTAAACAATACACAATTTGACGAAAATGTAAAATTCGAATGTCAATAAAAGCGTGTGGCCATAGAAATCATCGGTAACCTGGGTGAATCAACAATATAATCTATTCGTTGTCCGAGTGATCGTCACATGAAAACTTGTTGTCATAGAAACCATTCGGTAACCTGGTTGAATCGTCAATATAATAATTCGTTGTCACAGTGAACTTTTCCCACACTCGGTAATCTCTTCCCACACTCGGGAATCTCTTCCCACACTCGGGAAAACTCTTCCCACACTCGGGAAAACTCTTCTCACACTGGTGTGGGAAAAATGCCTTTCCATGCAGAAAATAATGTGGAAAGAGCCATTTCCCGCACTCTCGTTGAAAAAGAAACTTCCCTCACAAAAAATATAAAGTTCATTTTTTATTTAAAGTTACAATTACAGATCAAAATTGTAGGTTGGCAAACATGTTTTATTATGATAGTCATAGATTGAACTATGATTCGTTTTATTTTGCTATGTTCAAAACGTATTTGATCTCACAGAAAAAAACTTTCGAGAATGAAGAGTGATGATGATTTTTGAATTGATGATCAAAATCCTTATTTAATCGAGAAAATCAAGTCTATTATCAAATATTGTATCTTTTCATTCCAATTAGCAAGCACTTTATGTCATTTATTTTTTTTTGCCAACCTTCAACCTCCAATTTTGATCTGTCACTGTCACTTTAAATAAAAATGAACTGTATAATACGATCTGCCTAGAGAATTGAGACTTTCACTACCAGGGGACATTAGGTTTGCATTTCGTTGCTAAGGCTGGACTATTTTTGACTTATTTATACGTTGACTGACTATAAATTGGAGTATTCTCGCCAAGTTTGCCATGAACCAGTAGGGGGATCGGGAATCCAACGCCTATTTCATTGTATAGACTGATCTTGTCATGAGGAAAATACTTGCATGTAAATTGAGTTTGAGAGCTTTCGTGAATAAAAGTATTCCAAACCAACCTTTTTATACATGAATAACTATGGAGAGTCAAATCAAGTATAATAAAAAAATACATGGAGAAAACGAATTTTCTATTTCAGAAGCAGAAAATCTGAACAAATATAAAAAAATCAATTGAAAGAAAAGACTAGCTCAAGTCAACAGAAGTATTCTAATTACGTTTTATTGAATCTCTAAATATTCCTTCTACATTGTATTTGTTTTTACGATGTTAGTTGCAAATTTTACCTCGATCACGATTTTGATGTATTTCAGCAGGATCCTGATTCATTTACGGAAACGCAAACCACATGATTTTTCAACTTGGTAGAAAAAGATATTCACCTTCATTATGACATCATCTGTAATAAGCTTGTCCGTTTTCTATTAGGTTAATGGCATTCAACAGTTAATCTCATTGTTTGTAAAATAGACCTGTGATTGTGATTACAGCGATATTTTCACGTTATTGTAATAATTTTATGTTCAGAAGCAATAAAGTTACAGTTGTGTTCATGAAAAAGTCACACTCGACATTTGCTGTGTGGACCTGCCTCGTGTGTATTATGATTTCAAAAGAAAGTCAAACAAGCCACACATGGAGTCATGAAAGATCTTTCTCATATTTACTATACAGTTTTATATGAAAAACATATTATTAAAATAAGCAGAAACAAAAATAATAGCTGTAGGACTTTTATATGAACACAACCTGTACGTAGATATTCTGCTTCCAAACAAATTGTAGATATGGTTGAATGGATTCGGTGGAGTGGTGATAATCATGTTTATTGTTTGTCTCAGTTAACGAATTGCGTGATTTGGGATAATTCATCACCTCATTGGCTTCTTCAGTGGTATTCAGGAAGAATATTTCCGATTGTTTCCTCACAGTTATTGTTTTGACATACCAGTGGATATCGGTCTGCGGGGTTTCTTGACGGTCACCAACTCTCCCGTGTCATCTGAAGGTGAGTTGAGAATTGGTTGAGAGCAGGGCGCTCATCTAGTCTTTGGTGTTGTCAAATACATTTTTCATTCATGTATTCATTGGGTATGTCTTCATTATTGTCTCTATCTTCATAGGAATTCGAACATTGTCTTCTTGGAATCAATCTTCGGAACACGTGACCTGCTTTTTGGGCTCTTCTGTGTTACACCACACCAGATTTCAATTTAGTAAGACACATTCCACTAAGGAAAGGGTCATAGCTGTTTGGTTATCTCTCTCTATTCTCTCTGGTGAGCGTGAGATATGCCATACTTCATTTGTTCTTGATCCACTGGAGAGCAGAAGTGGGCCAAACAGCTATTTCAGTATAACTTTGATGAGACGTGACTTCTCGATTCACTTAACACTGGGCTGACGGATTTCGCCATGTAGCTCATGCTTCGGCGTATACGAGAATAAAGCATTAACTATATGGTAAGAGCTGAGAACGAGGCTCTCGAAGTAAAATAAGAGTTTCTCACGGATAAGTCAATCTCTTATGTTTTCGGTTTGAGTTCTGATAAAACAAAAGAATATAAGTAATGAATTGATAAGAAGCGCCTCGAACCAGTTGTTGTCACACATCATCCTTTGTAATATTGAACGTTACTACTGGTTTAGATGCGATCTAAGTAGTTGAATTGCAATCATGGAAAGAAATTACCACTTCTTTACTGCTAATGGAGCAAACTGTGACTGCGCCAAACGAGTAGCAAGCAAGGACGTAACAGTTCGTGAAATCGCAGCCCTTCTCTAGTGAAGAGGCAGTCACTCTTTGTTCAATGCTTTTCTGCGGTTACGTCATACTTCTCAGTCTCTCTCTTACTCATTTGCAAAAATTTCACGTATGTCTAGACTACTTGAAGCTAGCAACCGTTTCCGGAATGACCACAATGACGTGCGGACGGGTATGTTATGCAAATTCTTTTTAATCTAATCCTTTACAATAGGATGTCGCTAAGGTGCCATCCATTTTTTCACCAATACAAACCAATCCAACCTGACTCAAACTAACCCCAAATCACAAATAGCTTTCTTCAATTTCAACGCACGTCATTCCAAGGACGATCACCAGACACGTTGGTCTTGAGTTGAGTAGACTTCGCCGTTTTTGACAAATGATGTCACGTTTTGACAATAATATCGATCATTTTCAAATTTTACAGTTCGAGACGACAATCATTTCCACAATGCTTTCTCGGTAGAGCTAAACAGAGCAGGTCCAAATTCCAAGCTATTTGATCATTTTGGAAAAGAAAGGGATGCTGGTAGGCCAGTTCTGCGATCAATTTACGACATACTGGCAAACGCCAAATACTATGACGTAACCGCAGAATAGAATTGAACAAGCTGTAACTTGGTTTTCCGGAAACCTTTTGGTTTCTCCGGATTTGGTGTTTGTTGTCTCACTGTTTTCCGGAATGACGCCAGTTACTTCGAAAGAAAAGTAACCCTATGAAGACTATTGGCCGGGTGTCCAGGCACATTTTTCCAAGTCAATAGAGAGTAATTGATTGAAAGTGGAATAAGGTCTAACAGTTATAATGCTAGCATTATTTTGACAACTACGCATGCGCATTTACCTCGTTTGATAGGGCTAGCGTTAATAACGTTTGTGCTCATCTTTACTACGGCAACAATAAAGTCGAGCCGTATTAAGGTAATTTCAGCGTTATTTTGACGAGTTTGGCAGTTGTTTGTCATTTGACAATTGAAATTTGTATGTGTACATTAAGATGGAGTGATTTCCAATTTTTATTTATAACAGGTTTTGGTTTTCCTGCATGTTTTCAGTATGTGCCGTGGATATAAATCAAAATAAGTTTAATGAGTGAGAAAAAAATAAACCGGCTACGATTCTGTTACGAGGATGATGTATTGATGTGATGCTCCTCAGTGAATTTATCAATATACCTATCTACGTGAACTCAATTATTCGAAACTTTGAAACTCCGAAACGATAGAGATTTGAAGAAAATAAACCAAAACAATCAAAATAGGTACACTAGTGAAACACTCGATTAAAGATTTCCATTTGTTTGTCTATACATCTCAACGATGTTGTGGCTATGTTAGAAATAACGAAAAGAGCCGTGACATCTGACAAGCCATGAATAATGCAGGCTCCAATGACTGTTTCTTTCCGGAAGCAGTGACATCAAGCAGTATTAGAATGAGGTAATTGCACTAATAATAGTGCTAGCACTATTTTCAAACTTCCAATAACTCTCTAAAGATAACAGGCAGCAGCTTTATAGTTTTACCAAAGCGTTCAACTTTTTTCTCTGTCAGATTTTTTAAGGTGAGTAGCTAACACGATGCACGGTGTAAAACACGTTCATTGATCAACATAAAATGAATAAATGAATTGTTTTGTTATCAAAATTTTAAGATGATTTTATTTATGATTCAAAACCAGATTTTTGTCCTTCAAAATAAATGGTCTGGTATGGACTGCTGCCTCCTCAAACATTTAGCACTTATTAGGTCATAAAAATGATTGATAAATAGCTGATTGTCCAACAAATGAAACGGTGGATTTTTCCAGTCCCATTTTGGGCATTTAATACCATAAGAAAATTTAACCCTCAGAAACGTCAACTTTGTTTTTGTCGAGGACACTTATTGGGCTTATCAGCAAAACCTCATCTGCAATCTCTAGAGCGGGAAGAAACTCGCCCTCTAAAATCTTAAGTTTTACCCTGCACAAGGGATTGCAGATGAGGATTTGCATATACGTGTTTTCCTCAAAAACAGAGTTGACGTCTCTGAGTGTTCTGTTTTCAATGTCAATAAATGCTCAAAATCAATGTCATTTAAATTCAGCTGCTCAAAATATCAAAGTGGTTATTGATGATAGTATACACCCTGTACACAGAATCAAACTCATCCAAGAAAGAAAATCTTCGAATTCCTCAATTATCACGAAACACTCGATCTACTTGATACAGACTCGACAAAGCTAGGGAACAGTAGTGGTAGTACCCAACTTGACTAATCACCATTTTCAAGCTACAACTGTGCATCCAAAGCGGGTGAAATTTTGATGAGTACATGTTGAAAGATGTACAGGGTGTTCACAGATAAATGGACCACCCCATTAACTTTTTAATTTCATGTTTGGGAAAAAAATGTTTTAAATAAAAGTTCAATGGTTCAAAATGAATTTGATGAAAACAAGGTTTTCACATATACAGGGTGTTTCAGAACTTCTGGACGTAGTCGAACTTTCTTATTTCAATCGCAACCCTATTTTTTGATTTGATTTTTGCATTCTCTGAAAAATTCTTAACATTTTTCATATAGCATACCCTTTAACCAAACTCAACCAATAAGAAGATATTAACATTAGAAATTTATTTTTTCGAGCATGTTTTGAAATACATTTGGTATTTTTTGGAAACCTTGGAAACGAGGTAGTTGTTGATAGATGTCAACTTCTCAAAAAATATTTGAACAACTTACAGGGTCACCCAATTTTATCCGACAATATTCAAAATTGAGATTCTACTGATTGAAATGAACAATCTTTATTCTATGGACATTTATTTTGAAAGACGACGAAATAGCCCCTCGAACCACGACAAAATACACTCCAACAATAGGGGTTATGATCATTTAAAAAAAAGCTTCTGAAAACAAACTTAATATCTTGAAGGTTTTTATAGGATAAAAATTGTTCATTTTAATTACTTACTAGAATCCAAGGTAGAATCTTGATTTGAAATATTGTAGGATAAAACTGGCTCACCCTGTATGTTTAAAGAGAATATTTAAATTTTTTTCTCTTCGCAATATAACATGTTCAAATCTTTTTTGACAAGTTCACATCTATTAACAACATTGGAATGGTTACGACCTGGAAAGGCCCTGACACGATACACAAGTGGGGCAAATTAGATTGATGAATAACAGCGCGGGTTGCAAAACTAAGTGGGGTGCACTAGTGGAGCATAGCATACACACCTATTATGTTCAAAACAGAATCAGCCATTTAATAATATTCATTTGACACAAGAAAATAGTGATCCAATTACGTTAATAAAAAGAAAACAAAAGATGACAACTGATGATAGGAGATTTCGGAACAGTGTTTTCGAAAGTGCCCTTTGACAGAAGATGAGACAGAAAACGGAGAAAGGGAACTTCCCTGACATCTCTTTCTGTCGCACTTGCCTCAAATTTACAGTAATTTTGCAATTGACGAGTCCCTTCCAGGTACGATAGTATGCAATAGTATGCATTTCAATGCTCAAATATAAATCAAAATGATCACAGTTATTATTGTGCAAACTTATGCAACCAGTTATTGCTTATTCGAGATGAAGGAATACCCCACCTAGCTATGCAACCCGCGCTGTTATTCATCAATCTAATTTGCCTCACTTCTGTATCTTGTCAGCAATTGACGAGTCCCTTCCAGGTACGATAGTATGCATTTCAATGATTAACAACGACTTCGTTTCCAAGGTTTCGAAATAATACCATACATTTTAAAACATGCTCGAAACAATAGCAAATTTATGACGTTGATATCTTCTCATTGGATTTGTCTATAGAGTGTGCTATATAAAAAATGTTTAGAATTTTCTGGAGAATGCAAAAATCAAACAGATGAATAGGGTTGTAATTTGAAATTAGAAAGTTGAACCACGCTCAGGAGTTCTGGAACAACCTTCATTCTGAACCATATAACTTTCATTTGAAACATTTTTTTCCCAAACATCAAATTAAAAAGTTAATGTGGGTGTCCATTTATCTGTGAACATCCTGTGCCATCAAATTCCCTGCGATTGATGAGACTTACCATCTAAAAGCCATGAAAAACTTAATAAACCTAATACTAACGAATTAGACGGATAAAACGCTGCAATTGCAAATTGCTCCGGGAAAAGAATTTCTCTAAGTACGTAATAGGCTTTTAATGCTCGCTTATAATCATTCTGGAAACGTGGAAAAGCTTAATATTTAAGGTATCTTGAACGAATTTCTGCCTTGTAGATAAATGAATCATTTTCCGCTTCAACGACGGGGCCCTTTGTGACGAAACTTTGTTGGTGGATCCAGGAAGCAAATCTTAAAATCAATCAATTCTTTACAAACTAGTTGACGAACTTGATGGAGATGGTTATAACACCGTTTTCTATTTCAAGTGTAACTGATCAAAAAATTTGTGCATGAATCAATACTTTTTTTAATCATCTGCTACTCAGATAAACGCTCTCGTTATCTTTATGGTGAAGTGAAATGGGGCCGTATTCCCGTTCTCCAAAAACGCAAAGCATTTCGAGTCGCTTAGCGAATATGACATCATTTGCACATGCCACTTTCAAAATGGTATAAGGCGTTTTCGATTTAAAAGCGGTTCTGGTCCAGGTTGACACATAAATGACATATTTTGTTTGACATAGGTCTTGAGTGGTCCTCAAATAATGACGTATTTTGTTTTGATAAAACGAAAACAATTTTCCCGATTTTAACCACACTTTCTGACCTTGGTTAACAAAAAATAATTATCACTTATTCGTTTTCCCAAGATTAACTATTTGATATACCAATGTTGATGTCTGTTGTGTATCATATAGATCATCCCAGACCTATTAATTGATTTTCCAGTAGGTATCAATCTAGTGCAATAATCTAAGGTGAATTCGTAATCTGAAATAGATCATAAATGATATGATTTTTAATCAAATATATTGATAAAAACCTTTGAAAGTCCAAATACTTTCTCTGCACTAGATTGAATAAACTCCAAACAATTCTTCTGGATTTTAAAACGTTCCTGTTAGTAATAATCGCCCCGTATTTCTATTTCTCTATTTTTGATGAATAATGTCAGTCTCCATTTTTTTTGCACTTTACACCAAACAGTATAATGAAACCATAATAATACTCAAGTGTTGCTTTGATTTTTAGGTTAGTTTTTTCTGTTAACAATCAAGACCAGTCGCTCGGACCAGCTTCTCCCGCTGGTCCCAATTATTCAGGACCAGGTTCTATGCGTGACGTCATTGTTTCAAAACGAAAGCTTCGGTCCTGTTCTCGGTTGATCTTGGTCTTAAATTTTCACAAAACGAAAACGCCTATTCTCGTATGTTTAACGCTCACCGTTTGTCAGATGCGGTGACAGTTTTGAAAACACCCACCAATCGGTGGCTGTTTTTGATATTCGCTTGACGTTTTGAGTCGTGTTTACTTGTTTCAAAATGTGATTTTGAGTATTTATGTTCATATCAGAATAAATAAGTGATGACATACCAGTTAATCGGTGGTAATTTGATAAGAAATATTGACAATACGGAGAGGCAACGATTTGAGGCTGATGATTCATTTGAAATGTCTATTATTTCCAGTCTCTCGTTGCTCCAGGAATCGAGTTCAACTCATTGGCAAGCTCTTGCCATAGCTTCCGTGAATCCACGTTGGTAAACTGGTTCGTATGCTTTTGCGTTACGAGCTTCGGGTGTTCGCCCACGAACTCGATCAAAAAAACAATCCTGATAGCTGTTTTCTGGTCAGTCAATTTGTCCGTTAAAAATCAAATAATCAGAAAAATTCCAAATATCACGCAAACGCTCATGTTGAGACACTCAAAAATCATTATGATTTGACTAGTTCCTGTCTGGTTCACACTCGATTTCATTTCGAAGTGGAACTGTCAAATTTCCGCTTGACAAATGGGAAACATAATTCACAATCCACCATCCACATTGAATTCTACGTGAGCGTGACTTTGAAGAAAAATAAAATGTAAATTGAATATAAACCTTACATCACCGAAATGTCACTGTCACTAGTGTCAGTCAACTACGTCCTTCGTCCCAAATGCCCAAAAAATGCATGGTTGCCAGCGTTTGCTGAGCGCACTCAGTAAAAACGATACACATAGCAACGCAAATACGTACATCGAACGCTCGCTGCTTTTGATTTGCTAACCGGGTGGCTGTGCGTTTTGAAAACGTGTCGTTTTCAGGCGGAGAACGAGAATACGGGTCCAGAATCATTAGTTGTTCTTAACTAAACCCCGATAACTTGGATGTTTCGATCGAAATTTTGGGGTTTATAATGGATCATTGGAACATACTCTCTTAGTGAATATCTGAGAAGTTGCAGTGGAACATTCCTGACCCAACTTTATCAACAATATCAGCTCCATGTACGTATTGGCGCAATAATAAAAGTATACATCAAAATACTTTTGTTATGTATGATGTTTATTCATATAATTTTTTTTTTAAATTTGTAATCCAAAAAGCTTGCAGAACTAGAGGGCAAACCAGGCAAGACTGAAAATATGATATGAAAAAAAAATTGAAGCAAACACCGTGTGAAGATGAATTTCTTTGATAACGTGGTTACATGCAAGAATTTCGTAGATCTTGGGAATCAGCGAAAGCGTCTGAAAATGATGCCTTTTATAATAGATTACTCTTTGTCGAAGCTAACATTCACAGAAATAGAACGTCTTGAGCTATTCAGTAAACGTAGGTTCTGCTCATTCGATGAGCCTACTCTAGTTTTATGATTATCAAATACTCGTTAAAGTTAAGCAAAACGGGCTAACGGATTTATTACCGCCTGAATTCGAGAACCATGACCTTTGTGCGCAGGATAGCAGAGATCCAAGTAAGAGGGTAAACCATAATAATATATTATGTCGAGATGGCGAATTAAAAAGTAAATGTTTTGAAACGGCGTTTTGTCAAGTTGGTTGTGTTGGTACGGATGATAAAATCGGCGGACTACCGTGGTGGGCGGATAATCGAGCGGTGGATTAAAGAGAGAGAATGACTGAGTGATAACGTGGATTGTGAAGACTTTTCATACTGATGAAAACTCGCGTCTCTCACTTATCGATCTGTCAGTATTATGATTTTTGGCGCTGGACGTGTCAGAAGTGTGATGTGAAATAGAATAGTGTTGGTCGAGCATATCGATATCGACCAGTGAGGAACATAAGCGTTAATTTGTATATTATAAGATTATATTGTAAATATATGGTATTTCTGGGCAATTCTAGACTTTGGTGTACGTAGCCTTTTTCCCGTTTTCTTTCAGATTGGCGAAGTTAGGTTTAAAAGCGGGTGGCGCAAATTAGTGTCGCAACCAATCTTTCTTGAGAGTGTTTCTACCCACGGCCACTCTCCGCACGAGTTAGCGGTTCTCCAATCTTCAACATCCCCTTTACTGACTCTTTCAGACTGTCAATCTTCGAGACAAATGATACCCATTACCATTGATAGATAAATCAAGGATATGCTTTTGTGGATCCCGGAGCAAGATGCAGTATTGCAGGTTCCAAATTGTTAAACTACTCAGATGCCATTCACCATCCATTCAGTACTACGTCAATAAAACTAGTATTTGCTAATGGTATACCCCGAGAAGTTGAAGCAAAGATATTTGAGTGTTCCATTGAAGTTATGAATAGACAAAGGAAGCTAAATAAGATTGATGCTCCAGCCTACAGAGAGAGCAAAACCCTACTTGGTGTCGATTTCATATCACAATTTAACATTGTTCTGAATATACCCAAGAAGGCATACTATTTCAATGACAACCCATCCGTTTTATTGCCACTCCAGGATGAAGTTATTGATTCCAATGCTGTTTTGCCATCACACCTGATGAAAGAGATCAATGTCAAACGATGCTAGATACATTGCTGCCGGATTTGCCAAATGATCAAGAACGGACATTACAAACGATACTGGATCAAAACAATGATTCGTTCGAGAAGGATACGAAAGCTACTCCGTATGCGGAGCATACAATTATCTTTACTAATGACGTTCCCATTGCGATGCCTCCATATCGATTATCTTCTGCAAAAAAAGAAATTTTGCGTCAAGAACTTGAAAAACTTCTTGCCACAGATATTATCGAAGAGTGTGAGTCGCCGTTCGCATTTCCAGTCGTTCTTGTGCCAAAGAAAGATGGATCTTCACGTCTTTGTGTCGATTGTCGTCGACTGAATGCTGTCACGAAGAATGTTCAATACCCGTTGCCTCGGATAGATGACCTTATTCATTCGACTGGGAAAACTTATTACATAACCACCTTGGATCTGAAAAGTGGTTATCATCAAGTACCTGTTAGAGAAGAAGATCGTGATAAGACAGCCTTTATCACTCCATTTGGACTTTATCGATACAAGACGATGCATTTTGATCTTCCCACTGCCCCAGCAACGTTCCAAAAGTTGATCAACCGCTTTTTCTCAGGTTTGCCCTACATCCAAATGTTGGGATATCTTGATGATCCGATCATTTCATCTACTACTTTTGAGCAACACATCAAAGACCTTACCGATGTTTTCACTCGTCCACGTCTATACAAGTTGAAGATAAACAAGAAGAAATACACCTTCTGCAGTTCAGAAGTGAAATATCTTGTTCATATTATAGGACGAGATGGTATCAAAGCCGATCCCGAGAAGGTTGCCGCTATCACCAATCTTGTTGAACCGAAGAATCCCAAACAAGTTGTTAGTTTTCTTCAAACATGTTCTTGGTTTCGCAGATTTATTCCAAATTTTGCCAACGTCTCCAGTCCACTCAGCGATTTGACAAAGAAAAATGCTTCATGGTCGTGCGGTCCAACACATCAAAAGTCTTTCGAAAAACTCAAACTTCTTTTGACAACGGCACCGATTCTCAGACAAGCTGTTCCTTCCTTGTCGTGTACAATCAAGACTGATGCCAGCGCTTATGCTATAGGTGCATATTTGCTGCAGGGGGAAGAAACAGATGAAAGACCGGTGGAGTATGCCAGCCGTTTACTAACGTCTGCTGAGAAGAACTACAGTTGCAATGATCGAGAAGCCCTCGCACTTATCTATGCAGTTAACAAGTTTCGTGTTTATATAGAAGGTTCACCAGGTCACGTCAAAAGTGATCACCAGACATTTCGATGGCTTATGTCGTTAAGGTCACCAACTGGTAGATTGGCCCGGTGGGAACTTCAACTGCAAGCTTTTGATCTGGAAATCGACTACTTTACAGGGCGAACGAATGTCGTCGCAGACACATTATCAAGACCACCCATCAACTCTGATAACAATGATCAATCCATTATAGCTGTATATACAGTTACTATTCTGTAACCTCACAGGTCAGTTGCAGAAACCAGAGCTCAGCAGTCAGATGATCCATATATACGAAACATTATCGATTTTTTCAAAAATGCGGAATCTGATGCTGAAGACTTTGCCAGATGGACAAATCGAAGTTACGTTATGGTTCAAGGAATTTTACCTCGTTATGCTAGTGACTCCGATTCTGATGGAAGCCCAATTAGTTGTTCCTCAAGACCAAGAAAGGGATATACTTCTGGAATTCCATGATTCTCCGTTGGCAGGTCATTATGGTGTTGACAAAACTTTATAGCGGATATCTCAGAGATATTACTGGCCGACGATGAGAAAAGATATTACAGAGTATATCCGAAAATGTATTGGATGTCCGAGGTACAAGCCAACAAACCTTAAGCCTGTAGGTTTGATTCAAACTCCTGTCCTCACACAGCGGTTTGAAACTTTAGCTATGGATCTTTTTGGATCACTTCCAGAAGCAGAAACCGGTGAGAAGTGGATTTTGGCTATTGAGGATACTGCCATTGAATGGATTGAGTTTTTTGCTTTGCGAAGTGTGACAGCTGAAGCATGCGCAAAAGTCCTGATTGATGAGGTTATTCTCAGATATGGAACCCCTAGAAAGGTCATCAGTGACAATGGTACTCAGTTTGTTTCTAAAGTCATGCAGCCAGTGGCTTATTGCTTGAGTTTTACTCAAAGTCTAAAACTATTGTATCATCCAGCATCCAACCCAGAAGAGAGGAGAAATAGAGATCCAAAATCCCAGTTACCAATTCTTGTAGAAAAGGACCATACGCAATGAAAAGAAGCCTTGCCTTTTGTAAGGTTTGCAATGAACTCTGCAAACAACTCTATTGCTCTCTCAACTTGGGTGAGGCAGCTTCAGCAGTTTTCTGTGACTTAACAAAAGCCTTTGATTGCGTCAATCATGACATCTTGCTTCGGAAGCTTGAAGTTTATGGATTCAGAGGCACATTCCACCATTGGTTGAGGTCTTACCTCTCACACAGAACTCAGAGGGTCACGTTTCAGGAAACGGTCTCGGAAGAGGAAAGAATCTTGGCTGGCGTTCCACAAGGATCCGTTCTTGGCCCCCTTTTGTTTCTGATATACGTAAATGATCTCCCTACAGTTGTCAGGCATGGTCAATGTACATCATTTGCCGACGACACAACTCTGTTGTGGCATCATAAAGATCCGAGCACCCTGAGGGTTATGGTTGACCACGACCTTGCTGCTGTTAAGGGTTGGTGTGACTCAAACTGCCTCTCATTCAATGTATCCAAGACTAATGTCATGCACTTCAGATCCAACACCATCAATAGTATCTCGATTCAGGGACAAGAGGTGAAGAACACAACAGAAATTAAATTTCTTGGATTGCTCATTGACAACAGGTTGAAGTTCGAGTCTCATGTCTTGGGTCTTTGCAGTGAGCTGTCTCGGGGATGTTATGCGGTTCGTTTGGTAAGGAGAGAACTGGGTGCATCGATAGCCAGGAATGTGTATTTCTGTCTCGTGGAGTCTAGGATGAGATATGGAATTTGCTTTTGGGGCTCATGCTCCGTGGGACTGTTCAACAGTATTTTTAAAATACAAAAGAGAGCGATCAGGTTTCTTTATGGCTTGAACCAAAGAATGTCCTGTAAGCCATACTTTAAAAGGCAAAGCATCCTCACACTTCCCGGTCTCTTCATATTGGAAACATCGTGCTTGATGCACAAGAAGTACGCCCATATAATCCATTCAGCCTCCAATAAAAGAACACGCAGCTCCCACCTCATAAATCTCCCTATCCCGACATCGTCTTTTCTCAAGTCCTCGATATTTTATGACAGCAAGAAGATTTTCAATCAACTGCCCATTGAATTGAGAAGAATCCGAGTAGCAAGGGTATTTAGAAAAAAAGTCAAGTCCCTACTTCTGAATCATGCTTTCTACAGCGTGGATGAATATTTTTCAACCAGTCTCGCATGTTAAATTGTTGTTTATTTGTTTTTATTTATTATTATAAGGCCAATTTCGCTTTGTCAATAAGTATGTTGTACTTGGACAATAAAGCTTATTTTGATTTGATTTGATTTGACTTGTCTACTGGTTACAGCCCTACTTATTTATGTTTTGCTCGTGAGTTAAAAACCCCTCATGATGTTTAACATGATCTTCAAGCTATCGTTGACAATGAGAACTTCATTCCCGAAATTACACCGAAATTGAAGACTGTTGCCAATATTTTTTCAGAAGTTAGAGAGACGAATCAACTTAGGAAAGATGCATCGAAGGTACATGCTGACAAGCACTGACGCCCAGAGAAAAGGTCTTGGTCAACTCACATGTGCTAAGCCAAAGATCACAGTTCTACACTTCCAAGTTCGCGCCTAGAAGAGATGAACCTTATATCATCTTGAAGGTAGTATCACCTACCTCTTATCAGGTGGCGTCTACAGATTTTCCCACAGTACCTGTCGGAATTCATCATTCATCAGCCCTTACATAATACATAGGTGTTGAACACCCAGTTCCTGTAAGACCCATTCGCCATAGAGGTCGTCCACCTGTTAGAGGGGCTACAAGAGTTTGACGACCCAGAAGGTCTTCTGAGGAAAAGTGATTGTGTTGAAACTTTGGCGGTATGCTGCAAGTTCCAAAGGGGGAGTATATGTTACGCAACCCTTTTAGAACCCTGGCCACCAAAAAAGAATGACAGTGACATGAATTCATCAGTTTTATTAAAAGTCAAAGGTTCCTCCATTTTATATCATTATTCTAAACTATTAAATTCATTCTAAAATATTTGTGTTGTGTGTAGTTGAATATTGGTTTTCACCATTGTCCTGCTATAGTCACATATCACTCAAAATATATAGGAAACTCCCATACTATAGTTTAAAATGAAATTCGCCAGCGCCCTACAACGGGTAGTCCTCGTACTTTTGACTTTTTTTTCTCAAAAACGTGAAGAAGTCTGTTTTCATTGCATACGGTGGAGCCATCTATTGGATAAAATAGGATTTATACCACGTTCGAAATTATAATTCAAATATTTATCACATGGAAGGTATATCAAAAGTTATCCTGAAAAAATGCATAACTATTTTTCAAAAACGTTCATTTTATAATGTCTAAAAACTATGTCCTGGACAAATACAACCTATGCATATTTTCAGTTTATAACTTTTGATAAGTCATGAATCAATATTTAAATCAAATTTCGAATGTTGAGTCTACGAAATGCAAACCACAACATTTAGGACTTGTATACCCAGTTGTGCTTCAGTTTTGTTGTTCAAAATCGGATTTTTAACATGCTGAACAAATTTTTCTAAAACAGTGGAAGAACTTTTATTGGGAAGGATGTGTCTTGTTGAAAATATCCACACATCCAGGAAACGATACATTTTTCAAAAAACTCACAATAAGCTTACATAATTGTCCAATCCAAGGTTCAAACACAAATTTCCAGATGATCCAAGTACTGAAAATTAGGCACAAAATTCAAATCACACGTGAAATGACAATGACGTCTAGGGTTAGGGATTGGTTATTTATGGCAACCGTTGTTAAGGAAAACCTTCGTCTCTAGCGCCATCCAACGGGTAGTCCTCTAAACAAATCCGACTTGATTAACTGGTTGCCTAAAACTTTATTTACATTAGCTCCCATTCAAGTTTCCTATATATTTTGAGTGATATGTGGCTATAGTTAACCTGAAATCTTCATCGACCCTATAGACCGATTCCATGTGACGTGAAAAATATCTGATTTCTGAAAAATCATTTTACACATTCACAGTAATTTGTTTTTGGAAGGACAGTGACAGTTCAAAATTCTAGATTGAAGTCGTTAGGGTTGTCAAAATTGTTTTTATTACACTGATTACAAAATAAATTGTGATTCGTTTTTGGGGATATGTTCAAAATGTATTCGCTCAGACCAAAAAAAACGTTAATATTTACAACAAACAATATATTATGCGTGAAATAGTTGTCACTTTGCCATTATACATGTTTCACAACACAACAAAAGAGGAAATCTATTTTGTTCATTTTAATCAGTGAGCACGTTCTGGCATTTCACATTTTGGTCAACTTCAACCTAAAATTCTAAAATCTGTCACAATCATTTTGAAATGTCATTATTCAGGAATCAGCTGAAATTCGTGACGTACTTGGAATCGATCTATTATTTGAAGCAAAAATAATATTGTCGTCCTTCATTTCAAGGGTTCAACTCAGAAATATAAAAAATATAAAAGAAGGGGGTTTTCGTGGCGTAGTCGTTCCTACGCCACGAAAACCCCCTTCTTTATATTATTTGGACAATAGCTATTTTCCTAACAAGTGTGGGAAGAGAAATTTCCGACACGAGAGTGCGTAGCACTCGAGTTGGAAATTTCTTCCCACAAGTGTTAGGAACGATATTTTTTCTACGAGCTTATTGAAAAAAGAATATCAGATTAATGTTATAATGTGAAATTTATTTATTTGAAACAATAACTTGACAAAACCATCGGTAACCTGGGTAGATCAACAGTATAACTTATTCGTTGTCAGAATATAGTGATTGTCATAATTTCTTCCCGCAAGTGTTAGGAACCATATTTTTTCTACGAGCTTATATGAAGGCGATTACTTATGCGAAAACATAACTAGAATATCTGCACCATATTGTGGACGGCTTCAACTTCTTCATAAGTTCTGCAAAATATGCTAGGTAAACCTCTTCTTTGTCCCATGTATAAACGTTTTTTTTGTGGCACCAATCGTTAAAAAGGGAATATTCATGTTGGTATCTAGCTGAGGATTTCTTCGGCAAAGTTTCTAAAGAAGCTGCGTCAGCACAATCCAAAATGTCTTGAGGAATATCGTGTTCCATTCTGATTTTTGTTACGTATTTTAAACAATACACAATTTGACGAAAATGTAAAATTCGAATGTCAATAAAAGCGTGTGGCCATAGAAATCATCGGTAACCTGGGTGAATCAACAATATAATCTATTCGTTGTCCGAGTGATCGTCACATGAAAACTTGTTGTCATAGAAACCATTCGGTAACCTGGTTGAATCGTCAATATAATAATTCGTTGTCACAGTGAACTTTTCCCACACTCGGTAATCTCTTCCCACACTCGGGAATCTCTTCCCACACTCGGGAAAACTCTTCCCACACTCGGGAAAACTCTTCTCACACTGGTGTGGGAAAAATGCCTTTCCATGCAGAAAATAATGTGGAAAGAGCCATTTCCCGCACTCTCGTTGAAAAAGAAACTTCCCTCACAAAAAATATAAAGTTCATTTTTTATTTAAAGTTACAATTACAGATCAAAATTGTAGGTTGGCAAACATGTTTTATTATGATAGTCATAGATTGAACTATGATTCGTTTTATTTTGCTATGTTCAAAACGTATTTGATCTCACAGAAAAAAACTTTCGAGAATGAAGAGTGATGATGATTTTTGAATTGATGATCAAAATCCTTATTTAATCGAGAAAATCAAGTCTATTATCAAATATTGTATCTTTTCATTCCAATTAGCAAGCACTTTATGTCATTTATTTTTTTTTGCCAACCTTCAACCTCCAATTTTGATCTGTCACTGTCACTTTAAATAAAAATGAACTGTATAATACGATCTGCCTAGAGAATTGAGACTTTCACTACCAGGGGACATTAGGTTTGCATTTCGTTGCTAAGGCTGGACTATTTTTGACTTATTTATACGTTGACTGACTATAAATTGGAGTATTCTCGCCAAGTTTGCCATGAACCAGTAGGGGGATCGGGAATCCAACGCCTATTTCATTGTATAGACTGATCTTGTCATGAGGAAAATACTTGCATGTAAATTGAGTTTGAGAGCTTTCGTGAATAAAAGTATTCCAAACCAACCTTTTTATACATGAATAACTATGGAGAGTCAAATCAAGTATAATAAAAAAATACATGGAGAAAACGAATTTTCTATTTCAGAAGCAGAAAATCTGAACAAATATAAAAAAATCAATTGAAAGAAAAGACTAGCTCAAGTCAACAGAAGTATTCTAATTACGTTTTATTGAATCTCTAAATATTCCTTCTACATTGTATTTGTTTTTACGATGTTAGTTGCAAATTTTACCTCGATCACGATTTTGATGTATTTCAGCAGGATCCTGATTCATTTACGGAAACGCAAACCACATGATTTTTCAACTTGGTAGAAAAAGATATTCACCTTCATTATGACATCATCTGTAATAAGCTTGTCCGTTTTCTATTAGGTTAATGGCATTCAACAGTTAATCTCATTGTTTGTAAAATAGACCTGTGATTGTGATTACAGCGATATTTTCACGTTATTGTAATAATTTTATGTTCAGAAGCAATAAAGTTACAGTTGTGTTCATGAAAAAGTCACACTCGACATTTGCTGTGTGGACCTGCCTCGTGTGTATTATGATTTCAAAAGAAAGTCAAACAAGCCACACATGGAGTCATGAAAGATCTTTCTCATATTTACTATACAGTTTTATATGAAAAACATATTATTAAAATAAGCAGAAACAAAAATAATAGCTGTAGGACTTTTATATGAACACAACCTGTACGTAGATATTCTGCTTCCAAACAAATTGTAGATATGGTTGAATGGATTCGGTGGAGTGGTGATAATCATGTTTATTGTTTGTCTCAGTTAACGAATTGCGTGATTTGGGATAATTCATCACCTCATTGGCTTCTTCAGTGGTATTCAGGAAGAATATTTCCGATTGTTTCCTCACAGTTATTGTTTTGACATACCAGTGGATATCGGTCTGCGGGGTTTCTTGACGGTCACCAACTCTCCCGTGTCATCTGAAGGTGAGTTGAGAATTGGTTGAGAGCAGGGCGCTCATCTAGTCTTTGGTGTTGTCAAATACATTTTTCATTCATGTATTCATTGGGTATGTCTTCATTATTGTCTCTATCTTCATAGGAATTCGAACATTGTCTTCTTGGAATCAATCTTCGGAACACGTGACCTGCTTTTTGGGCTCTTCTGTGTTACACCACACCAGATTTCAATTTAGTAAGACACATTCCACTAAGGAAAGGGTCATAGCTGTTTGGTTATCTCTCTCTATTCTCTCTGGTGAGCGTGAGATATGCCATACTTCATTTGTTCTTGATCCACTGGAGAGCAGAAGTGGGCCAAACAGCTATTTCAGTATAACTTTGATGAGACGTGACTTCTCGATTCACTTAACACTGGGCTGACGGATTTCGCCATGTAGCTCATGCTTCGGCGTATACGAGAATAAAGCATTAACTATATGGTAAGAGCTGAGAACGAGGCTCTCGAAGTAAAATAAGAGTTTCTCACGGATAAGTCAATCTCTTATGTTTTCGGTTTGAGTTCTGATAAAACAAAAGAATATAAGTAATGAATTGATAAGAAGCGCCTCGAACCAGTTGTTGTCACACATCATCCTTTGTAATATTGAACGTTACTACTGGTTTAGATGCGATCTAAGTAGTTGAATTGCAATCATGGAAAGAAATTACCACTTCTTTACTGCTAATGGAGCAAACTGTGACTGCGCCAAACGAGTAGCAAGCAAGGACGTAACAGTTCGTGAAATCGCAGCCCTTCTCTAGTGAAGAGGCAGTCACTCTTTGTTCAATGCTTTTCTGCGGTTACGTCATACTTCTCAGTCTCTCTCTTACTCATTTGCAAAAATTTCACGTATGTCTAGACTACTTGAAGCTAGCAACCGTTTCCGGAATGACCACAATGACGTGCGGACGGGTATGTTATGCAAATTCTTTTTAATCTAATCCTTTACAATAGGATGTCGCTAAGGTGCCATCCATTTTTTCACCAATACAAACCAATCCAACCTGACTCAAACTAACCCCAAATCACAAATAGCTTTCTTCAATTTCAACGCACGTCATTCCAAGGACGATCACCAGACACGTTGGTCTTGAGTTGAGTAGACTTCGCCGTTTTTGACAAATGATGTCACGTTTTGACAATAATATCGATCATTTTCAAATTTTACAGTTCGAGACGACAATCATTTCCACAATGCTTTCTCGGTAGAGCTAAACAGAGCAGGTCCAAATTCCAAGCTATTTGATCATTTTGGAAAAGAAAGGGATGCTGGTAGGCCAGTTCTGCGATCAATTTACGACATACTGGCAAACGCCAAATACTATGACGTAACCGCAGAATAGAATTGAACAAGCTGTAACTTGGTTTTCCGGAAACCTTTTGGTTTCTCCGGATTTGGTGTTTGTTGTCTCACTGTTTTCCGGAATGACGCCAGTTACTTCGAAAGAAAAGTAACCCTATGAAGACTATTGGCCGGGTGTCCAGGCACATTTTTCCAAGTCAATAGAGAGTAATTGATTGAAAGTGGAATAAGGTCTAACAGTTATAATGCTAGCATTATTTTGACAACTACGCATGCGCATTTACCTCGTTTGATAGGGCTAGCGTTAATAACGTTTGTGCTCATCTTTACTACGGCAACAATAAAGTCGAGCCGTATTAAGGTAATTTCAGCGTTATTTTGACGAGTTTGGCAGTTGTTTGTCATTTGACAATTGAAATTTGTATGTGTACATTAAGATGGAGTGATTTCCAATTTTTATTTATAACAGGTTTTGGTTTTCCTGCATGTTTTCAGTATGTGCCGTGGATATAAATCAAAATAAGTTTAATGAGTGAGAAAAAAATAAACCGGCTACGATTCTGTTACGAGGATGATGTATTGATGTGATGCTCCTCAGTGAATTTATCAATATACCTATCTACGTGAACTCAATTATTCGAAACTTTGAAACTCCGAAACGATAGAGATTTGAAGAAAATAAACCAAAACAATCAAAATAGGTACACTAGTGAAACACTCGATTAAAGATTTCCATTTGTTTGTCTATACATCTCAACGATGTTGTGGCTATGTTAGAAATAACGAAAAGAGCCGTGACATCTGACAAGCCATGAATAATGCAGGCTCCAATGACTGTTTCTTTCCGGAAGCAGTGACATCAAGCAGTATTAGAATGAGGTAATTGCACTAATAATAGTGCTAGCACTATTTTCAAACTTCCAATAACTCTCTAAAGATAACAGGCAGCAGCTTTATAGTTTTACCAAAGCGTTCAACTTTTTTCTCTGTCAGATTTTTTAAGGTGAGTAGCTAACACGATGCACGGTGTAAAACACGTTCATTGATCAACATAAAATGAATAAATGAATTGTTTTGTTATCAAAATTTTAAGATGATTTTATTTATGATTCAAAACCAGATTTTTGTCCTTCAAAATAAATGGTCTGGTATGGACTGCTGCCTCCTCAAACATTTAGCACTTATTAGGTCATAAAAATGATTGATAAATAGCTGATTGTCCAACAAATGAAACGGTGGATTTTTCCAGTCCCATTTTGGGCATTTAATACCATAAGAAAATTTAACCCTCAGAAACGTCAACTTTGTTTTTGTCGAGGACACTTATTGGGCTTATCAGCAAAACCTCATCTGCAATCTCTAGAGCGGGAAGAAACTCGCCCTCTAAAATCTTAAGTTTTACCCTGCACAAGGGATTGCAGATGAGGATTTGCATATACGTGTTTTCCTCAAAAACAGAGTTGACGTCTCTGAGTGTTCTGTTTTCAATGTCAATAAATGCTCAAAATCAATGTCATTTAAATTCAGCTGCTCAAAATATCAAAGTGGTTATTGATGATAGTATACACCCTGTACACAGAATCAAACTCATCCAAGAAAAAAAATCTTCGAATTCCTCAATTATCACGAAACACTCGATCTACTTGATACAGACTCGACAAAGCTAGGGAACAGTAGTGGTAGTACCCAACTTGACTAATCACCATTTTCAAGCTACAACTGTGCATCCAAAGCGGGTGAAATTTTGATGAGTACATGTTGAAAGATGTACAGGGTGTTCACAGATAAATGGACCACCCCATTAACTTTTTAATTTCATGTTTGGGAAAAAAATGTTTTAAATAAAAGTTCAATGGTTCAAAATGAATTTGATGAAAACAAGGTTTTCACATATACAGGGTGTTTCAGAACTTCTGGACGTAGTCGAACTTTCTTATTTCAATCGCAACCCTATTTTTTGATTTGATTTTTGCATTCTCTGAAAAATTCTTAACATTTTTCATATAGCATACCCTTTAACCAAACTCAACCAATAAGAAGATATTAACATTAGAAATTTATTTTTTCGAGCATGTTTTGAAATACATTTGGTATTTTTTGGAAACCTTGGAAACGAGGTAGTTGTTGATAGATGTCAACTTCTCAAAAAATATTTGAACAACTTACAGGGTCACCCAATTTTATCCGACAATATTCAAAATTGAGATTCTACTGATTGAAATGAACAATCTTTATTCTATGGACATTTATTTTGAAAGACGACGAAATAGCCCCTCGAACCACGACAAAATACACTCCAACAATAGGGGTTATGATCATTTAAAAAAAAGCTTCTGAAAACAAACTTAATATCTTGAAGGTTTTTATAGGATAAAAATTGTTCATTTTAATTACTTACTAGAATCCAAGGTAGAATCTTGATTTGAAATATTGTAGGATAAAACTGGCTCACCCTGTATGTTTAAAGAGAATATTTAAATTTTTTTCTCTTCGCAATATAACATGTTCAAATCTTTTTTGACAAGTTCACATCTATTAACAACATTGGAATGGTTACGACCTGGAAAGGCCCTGACACGATACACAAGTGGGGCAAATTAGATTGATGAATAACAGCGCGGGTTGCAAAACTAAGTGGGGTGCACTAGTGGAGCATAGCATACACACCTATTATGTTCAAAACAGAATCAGCCATTTAATAATATTCATTTGACACAAGAAAATAGTGATCCAATTACGTTAATAAAAAGAAAACAAAAGATGACAACTGATGATAGGAGATTTCGGAACAGTGTTTTCGAAAGTGCCCTTTGACAGAAGATGAGACAGAAAACGGAGAAAGGGAACTTCCCTGACATCTCTTTCTGTCGCACTTGCCTCAAATTTACAGTAATTTTGCAATTGACGAGTCCCTTCCAGGTACGATAGTATGCAATAGTATGCATTTCAATGCTCAAATATAAATCAAAATGATCACAGTTATTATTGTGCAAACTTATGCAACCAGTTATTGCTTATTCGAGATGAAGGAATACCCCACCTAGCTATGCAACCCGCGCTGTTATTCATCAATCTAATTTGCCTCACTTCTGTATCTTGTCAGCAATTGACGAGTCCCTTCCAGGTACGATAGTATGCATTTCAATGATTAACAACGACTTCGTTTCCAAGGTTTCGAAATAATACCATACATTTTAAAACATGCTCGAAACAATAGCAAATTTATGACGTTGATATCTTCTCATTGGATTTGTCTATAGAGTGTGCTATATAAAAAATGTTTAGAATTTTCTGGAGAATGCAAAAATCAAACAGATGAATAGGGTTGTAATTTGAAATTAGAAAGTTGAACCACGCTCAGGAGTTCTGGAACAACCTTCATTCTGAACCATATAACTTTCATTTGAAACATTTTTTTCCCAAACATCAAATTAAAAAGTTAATGTGGGTGTCCATTTATCTGTGAACATCCTGTGCCATCAAATTCCCTGCGATTGATGAGACTTACCATCTAAAAGCCATGAAAAACTTAATAAACCTAATACTAACGAATTAGACGGATAAAACGCTGCAATTGCAAATTGCTCCGGGAAAAGAATTTCTCTAAGTACGTAATAGGCTTTTAATGCTCGCTTATAATCATTCTGGAAACGTGGAAAAGCTTAATATTTAAGGTATCTTGAACGAATTTCTGCCTTGTAGATAAATGAATCATTTTCCGCTTCAACGACGGGGCCCTTTGTGACGAAACTTTGTTGGTGGATCCAGGAAGCAAATCTTAAAATCAATCAATTCTTTACAAACTAGTTGACGAACTTGATGGAGATGGTTATAACACCGTTTTCTATTTCAAGTGTAACTGATCAAAAAATTTGTGCATGAATCAATACTTTTTTTAATCATCTGCTACTCAGATAAACGCTCTCGTTATCTTTATGGTGAAGTGAAATGGGGCCGTATTCCCGTTCTCCAAAAACGCAAAGCATTTCGAGTCGCTTAGCGAATATGACATCATTTGCACATGCCACTTTCAAAATGGTATAAGGCGTTTTCGATTTAAAAGCGGTTCTGGTCCAGGTTGACACATAAATGACATATTTTGTTTGACATAGGTCTTGAGTGGTCCTCAAATAATGACGTATTTTGTTTTGATAAAACGAAAACAATTTTCCCGATTTTAACCACACTTTCTGACCTTGGTTAACAAAAAATAATTATCACTTATTCGTTTTCCCAAGATTAACTATTTGATATACCAATGTTGATGTCTGTTGTGTATCATATAGATCATCCCAGACCTATTAATTGATTTTCCAGTAGGTATCAATCTAGTGCAATAATCTAAGGTGAATTCGTAATCTGAAATAGATCATAAATGATATGATTTTTAATCAAATATATTGATAAAAACCTTTGAAAGTCCAAATACTTTCTCTGCACTAGATTGAATAAACTCCAAACAATTCTTCTGGATTTAAAAACGTTCCTGTTAGTAATAATCGCCCCGTATTTCTATTTCTCTATTTTTGATGAATAATGTCAGTCTCCATTTTTTTTGCACTTTACACCAAACAGTATAATGAAACCATAATAATACTCAAGTGTTGCTTTGATTTTTAGGTTAGTTTTTTCTGTTAACAATCAAGACCAGTCGCTCGGACCAGCTTCTCCCGCTGGTCCCAATTATTCAGGACCAGGTTCTATGCGTGACGTCATTGTTTCAAAACGAAAGCTTCGGTCCTGTTCTCGGTTGATCTTGGTCTTAAATTTTCACAAAACGAAAACGCCTATTCTCGTATGTTTAACGCTCACCGTTTGTCAGATGCGGTGACAGTTTTGAAAACACCCACCAATCGGTGGCTGTTTTTGATATTCGCTTGACGTTTTGAGTCGTGTTTACTTGTTTCAAAATGTGATTTTGAGTATTTATGTTCATATCAGAATAAATAAGTGATGACATACCAGTTAATCGGTGGTAATTTGATAAGAAATATTGACAATACTGAGAGGCAACGATTTGAGGCTGATGATTCATTTGAAATGTCTATTATTTCCAGTCTCTCGTTGCTCCAGGAATCGAGTTCAACTCATTGGCAAGCTCTTGCCATAGCTTCCGTGAATCCACGTTGGTAAACTGGTTCGTATGCTTTTGCGTTACGAGCTTCGGGTGTTCGCCCACGAACTCGATCAAAAAAACAATCCTGATAGCTGTTTTCTGGTCAGTCAATTTGTCCGTTAAAAATCAAATAATCAGAAAAATTCCAAATATCACGCAAACGCTCATGTTGAGACACTCAAAAATCATTATGATTTGACTAGTTCCTGTCTGGTTCACACTCGATTTCATTTCGAAGTGGAACTGTCAAATTTCCGCTTGACAAATGGGAAACATAATTCACAATCCACCATCCACATTGAATTCTACGTGAGCGTGACTTTGAAGAAAAATAAAATGTAAATTGAATATAAACCTTACATCACCGAAATGTCACTGTCACTAGTGTCAGTCAACTACGTCCTTCGTCCCAAATGCCCAAAAAATGCATGGTTGCCAGCGTTTGCTGAGCGCACTCAGTAAAAACGATACACATAGCAACGCAAATACGTACATCGAACGCTCGCTGCTTTTGATTTGCTAACCGGGTGGCTGTGCGTTTTGAAAACGTGTCGTTTTCAGGCGGAGAACGAGAATACGGGTCCAGAATCATTAGTTGTTCTTAACTAAACCCCGATAACTTGGATGTTTCGATCGAAATTTTGGGGTTTATAATGGACCATTGGAACATACTCTCTTAGTGAATATCTGAGAAGTTGCAGTGGAACATTCCTGACCCAACTTTGATGATTTCTATCGAAAAAAAAGGAACGTTGTTGTCCCGCAAATCTTATGCTTTATCAAGATGACCGCATTATTTCTTGGAGTATGCGACAACCAGTACCTGGAAATCACTTCCGATAACATGTTCACGAATAGTAAAGAGAAAATTACTATATGGTGAAATCTGAGGACGAGGCTCTCGAAGTAAAATTGAAGATCGGCGATGCTTGTATGTTGGAGGTAGAATTATTGTTGGAGTGGTGAGTAGAACCACCTATTAAAATCAGAATTTTGAATTCATGTTAATTCTGTTTCTGAATGTTCCATACAACTTGTATAAAATAACGGATCATTCCATTTATTATGACATTGGTTTTCTGTGACATTAGAAGCGTTCCGTAATTTCGTTAAAAATAGAATAGTGACCGGGGAAAAGAAGAGATTATGGATGGTTGCTGAGGAACAAAAAAAAATAACAGTTAGAGAATTTGGGGGCTTTTCGATGGATGGAAAGTGACACATTTTTTTGGATAATTGTAGATTTTGAAGATGGATAATTGTGAATTGTGGTTGATAATCAGATATCTGCAGGTCAGTAAAATGAAATGTATAATGATGTTGATTATCCAATTTGTACTGATGGTTTTGGATTTATTGTTTCATAATTGCATTTACTGTATTTAATCAAACTGTTTTATGCTGTGTGAACAACTTTGATTTAAATCAAAGTCAAGACAAAAAAATTGCTCTTTTTCCGTACTGGAATTTTTGGTACTACAATTATTGCTGCTTTATGCTTTATGCATGCTCTATATTGACTGGACTGATTTACTAGAGTTGGGTTGCCTCCCTTAGTTAAGGGACCTCATGTATAGGCTCTAGATTTGACATTTTATCACCCTGACGAGTAAATATCCTAGTAAAACAACAGATCTTCTAGCCATCATCTAGAAATATTGTTTTAATTTACCAACTATAATTGGGTTGCCTCCCGTACGGGACCTCATTATTTTCAACAAACAATCTGGAGATATTGACTCAAATTGCCAGGGTTGCCTCCCGTACGGGACCTTGGAGATTCCCTATTTTTGATCCCATGTATATTTGCTTGAGCGTGGAACTTCAAGTTTCGATACGGAAAACGAGTATTTTATTGATTGCATTAAAAATACAAAACAGTTGAACAGCATGGTTCGGTTTTTGGAATTGTGATTGTGTGTTTCTCTGCCGTGCTCTTTCCCCGCATGAATTCCAGGCTGAGTACGGCACAATTTTTTTTCACCATATTTTCAATAAAGTAGGGTTTCTTACAAATGTGTGTTTAATTTAATAGTCCCACCTTCTAACTCAAACTTTCCAAATTATTGTTTTGTCGGGCGCATTCGAGGTAAGTAGCTTTATGCAAATCACAACGTATTTGTCTCTTCTTTTGATCAAACTTACCTCATTCAACTTTGTTGAACGGACCCGGGGTTGTTATACTACAGATTTTGGTGCCGTGACCAGGATGCGTTTTTTTTTCGACAAACAGTGTGGAAGTTTGAGTAGAGGAGGTGTTTTCATCTGCGATCATGATTTTGAGTGGTCATGGCATTCATACACAAGTCTGGAACTATCTATTGCGGGCGAGAACTATTTTCAGAGTCACCGAGATGTCGAGCTTCGATTTTCCCGATGATAAGCAAATAACCGACGCACCGTCAGGGCCGTCCGTAGTAGAGGTCAATAACGAGAATGGAAAACTGTCAATGGCTTCCACAATATCACTGACTGACAATAAGGGAATACAACAATTGCAGGAGATGTTCCATCAACAAACGAGCTCGCTGGTCACTTTTATGAAGCAACAAACATGACTAAATCAGATATTTGCAGGATCACACAGACTGGTGCCTCCGAGCGGATTCCACCCGGCAACTTTGTTTCAGACCTTCGCCAATCTATGATGGTGTAGTTGACGACAACGAAGACCAAGAATGTGACTGAAACGACGTGTGATGTCCTCTGTAGGTGATGTAAATATTATTGTTCTTACTCATAATAATTGTACCAATGCAAATGACAATTTGCCGGGAATTGATAGTTCAGGGGCGGAGAGGAAAAGTCTAGCATCACCATTAACTGTACAATCGTATTGTACGGAGACATAATTTTAAAAGAATTTTTATTGTATTTATTCGGTCCAAGGATCGGCAGTATTTTGAGCGTGTGCGCTTAAATAGTCTGATTTTCGAGCTAATCTCATAGTTATCCGAGGTTTTCAAGCAGAAAGTCATGTTCCTGTGATATGTTATTGACAACTAGTGGCGTTCTCAGCTAACCTGAACAAAACGTTCACCATTCGAAATCTTCGTATGTCCAAGACCGTGAAGCAGTTGCGTGCTCAACAATACTTGCCAGAATCCATCAATGATCATTTCTTTCGAGTGACTTATTAGTTTTATTGCGAGAAAAACCTATTTTCAATGCAACTGATAAAATCATTTGTAAGTTTTGTCCGTTATTTTTCGATCCATCTAGAGTGATTGATAAGTATTTTCCCAAATGTTTATACGCTATAAAAAACTAAGACCAACTCAAACTAACCTGATCAAGAAAGTGTAATTAGATATAACTTCAGTCAGTTGAAGTTCTATCATCGATCTGAGTTTTAAATTTGGTTGTCGCTTCGATTGTTTGTATAATGATTGACTGTTTTTGTATTCATCCTGATAATGTTGTATAATTTTGGCTGAAAGTTCTTTTTGGGTCTTACATACAGGGTGTTCACGGTCTTGTGATTTTTTCTTTAATGTTCTTTTCTACACGTCAAAAAAATATGATTAACGCTAAAACGCCTTAGCAAAAGTCGAATAATAATAATAATTATTATAATAATAATTATAATAATGATAATAATAATTCATGGATACGTCGAGCGAGACTTTGCGTTCAACAACAGGGCGATAACTTTGAACAACTGCTGTAAAGCAGTAATTTTGCAATTTAGTGTCATCATTTTTGAAAATAAAACCGTACAAAAAATTCATTATCTCTGTTATTATTCAACTTTTGCTAAGGCGTTTTAGCGTTAATCATATTCTTTTAACGTGTAGAAAAAAACATTAAAGAAAAAATCACAAGACCGTAAACACCCTTGTTTATAAAAAAAATGTTGGCAATGTTGTCAGTATATTTTTCGAAACAGTTTAGGTGTTGGAAGATTGTCGCCACCTCATATGTTTAGTTTTCGAAAATCTTCCAAAGGGGCGATCTGAGTGGAACCACCTATTCAAAATAGAATTTTGAATTCATGTTAATTCTGTTTCTGAATGTTCCATACAACTTGTATAAAATAACGGATCATTCCATTCATTATGACATTGGTTTTCTGTGACATTAGAAGCGTTCCGTGATTTCGTTAAAAATAGAATAAAAAAAGAAAAGATTATGGATGGTTGCTGGGGAACAAAAAAAAAAACAGTTAGAGAATTTGGGGGCTTTTCGATGGATGGAAAGTGACACATTTTTTTTTGATAATTGTAGATTTTGAAGATGAATAATTGTGAATTGTGGTTGATAATCAGATATCTGCAGGTCAGTGAAATGAAATTTATAAAAATGTTGATTTTCCAATTTGTACTGATGGTTTTGGATTTATTGTTCCATAATTGCATCTACTGTATTTAATCAAACTGTTTTATGCTGTGTGAACAACTTTGATTTAAATTAAAGTCAAGACAAAGAAATTGCTCTCTTTCCGTACTGGAATTTTTGGTACTACAATTATTGCTGCTTTATGCTTTATGCATGCTTTATATTGACTGGACTGATTTACTAGAGTTGGGTTGCCTCCCGTAGTTGAGGGACCTCATGTATAGGCTTTAGATTTGACATTTTATCACCCTGACGAGTAAATATCCTAGTAAAACAACAGATCTTCTAGCCATCATCTAGAAATATTGTTTCAATTTACCAACTATAATTGGGTTGCCTCCAGTACGGGACCTCATTATTTTCAACAAACAATCTAGAGATATTGACTCAAATTGCCTGGGTTGCCTCCCGTACGGGACCTCAGAGATTCCCTGTTTTTGATCCCATGTATATTTGCTTGAGCGTGGAACTTCAAGTTTCGATACGGAAAACGAGTATTTTATCGATTGCATTAAAAATACAAAACAGTTAAACAGCATGGTTCGGTTTTTGGAATTGTGATTGTGGGTTTCTCTGCCGTGCTCTTTCCCCGCATGAATTCCAGGCTGAGTACAGCACTATTTTTTTTCACCATATTTTCAATAAAGTAGGGTTTCTTACAAATGTGTGTTTAATTTAATAGTCCCACCTTCTAACTCAAACTTCCCAAATTATTGTTTTGTCGGGCGCATTCGAGGTAAGTAGCTTTATGCAAATCACAACGTAGGTGTCTCTTCTTTTGATCAAGCTTACCTCATTCAACTTTGATGAACGGACCCGGGGTTGTTATACTACAGTGGCAAGAGATTTTGTTACTTTCAAGTCTCGTTTCTCTGAAACCGCTCACTTCATCTCATCAAGGTTTCTTTGGATAGCAAATTAGTCTGAGTCCACCGTTCAACTGTCCGAGTGTGACAACTAAGTACATGTACTAAGTTGTCTGTAAAGAATGATTGTCACAAATTAATTTTTAGCAGGCCAACGAAAACTAACCAGATTCGCTTATTCTTGAACTTGAAATATAGTGCCAGACTAAAATGTGACCGTCTCTTTTCAACATAGAAAAAAAAGGTTGAGTGAGTTCTTCGCATTTCTGAAAAAAACTCAGTGTTTATTAAATATCAAATGGAAGTGTGATGCCGTTCGGGTAACCGAATTGTACCCCGGACAAAATGATGTCACTTCGAGATCAGATCAGATCTGTTATTATAGACATTCAAAGCGCTGTGTGATCAAAATGTGTCCGTTAGCTTGATCCCAAGGGTCTTGATTCAATAGAGAACTTGTTTTTGCATTGGTTCGTTATTTGGAAACATTTGATTTATCAGGACAATGTTAAAAATCATCTTATATTTTGCAGTTTTTTTGCTGACACGTATTTTTAAACTAATTCCGGATATTTGAGGCCAGCCAAATTCATAAATAGAGGTGTTTTCCACGATTTGCCTCCAGTTTTCAAAATAATCCATACTATAAATCAAATCAAAATCAATCAAAGTCTGACAAAATAATATTATAAAATATGCCAGAATAGTACTTTTTTCATCTATTCCAGTCCTGTTTATTTTTCGCGTGCCTGTGTTCGGCTATACAGATTTGTCTAGTTGTGAACAAAGCTGGTTCAATACAGCATCTATACAAGCACATATCACTCAAAATATATAGGAAACTTAAATGGGAGCCAATGTGAATAAAGATTTAGGCAACCAGTTAATCAAGTCGGATTTGTTTAGAGAAGTACCCGTTGGATGGCGCTAGAGACGGAGGTTTTCCTTATCAACGGTTACCATAAATAACAAATCCCTTACCCTAGACGTCATTGTCATTTCACGTGTAATTTGAATTTTGTGCCAAAAGATTCTACTTTTCTGTACCTACATCATCTTGAAGTTTGTGTTTGAACCTTGGTTTGAACTATAATATAGGCTCATCGTGAGTTCTATGAGAAATGTATCGTCCCCTGGATGTGTGGATATTTTCAACAAATCACATCCTTACCAATAAAAGTTCTTCCACTGTTTTGGAAAAATTGGTTCAGCATGTTAAAAATCCGATTTTGAACAACAACACTGGAGCACAACTAGGTATACAAGTCCTATAAATCTTGTGGTTTGCATTTTATAGATTCAACATTAGAGATTTAATTTGAGTATTGATTCACATGGCTTATCAAAAGTTCTAAACTGAAAAAAATGCATAGGTTGTATTTGTCCAGGACATAGTTTTTGGACATTATAACGAACGTTTTTAGAAAATAGTTATGGATTTTTTTAGAATAACTTTTGATATAACATGTGATAAATATTTGAATTATAATTTCAAACGTGGTATAAACTATAAATCCTATACTTTGTCCAATAGATGGCTCCACCGTATGCAATAAAAACAGATTTCTTCACGGTTTTGAGAAAAAACAGTCAATAGTACGAGGACTACCCGTTGTAGGGCACTGGCGAATTTCATTTCAAACAATTGTATGGGAGTTTCCTATATATTTTCAGTGATATGTGTTTACAAGTGCCACAAAACACATGTTTATACAAAGTCTAGAAGACCAACTGATGTATTAAATTTTACGAAACAATGCGTCACGGAATGCAGTAGTGGATGCCACTTGGGTAATGTATCATTAGAGATTTCTGCAATATATTATACAGATTTCTTTACATTGAAGCACTGAGTTTGACTTCTACTTTGGAACTGTCTTTATTTGTTGAATAAAGACAAAAACTATGAATACTGTAGTTTTTTTCAGTTTTCTCTTGAAGGTCCGCATCCATCTGGCGATGGGGTCAGTGTGGGCCTCCCTAGTTGATGTGCTCTGCGCGGCGAGGCGCTGACCCTGTGTGATGGTGACCATGAGAAAATGCCACTCTCTCCGGAGGTCTGGGAAAGCGGTGCATATGGCTCCATGTGTGGTAGGACGGCTCTCACAAACCTCGTCAAAAAATAATTTCTTTTCTTCCTCCTAGTTTGCCTTTTATAGGACAGTCTCACTGATTGATGAAGTGGAGTGGTCTTGGCGAAATCCCATTTCTTCATCTGGTAAAATGCTTTTTGCTTTTGTGACTTCCCTTATTTTGTGGAGGATGCATTTCTCCGCCACATTATATTCCAGGCGGAACGTACATTGACATTGCGTTGAGTTGCTATGTTTGATTATTTTTTTTTGTCAATCGAAGTGCGATCATTTGAAAAGCTCAAATCAAAAATTGCAAGCTCGTACGATTTTTTTTTCGCACATATTCGCGAAAATGCGTTTTGATGCGTATCTCGGCTTCTTATTGTCGTGAAGCCAAAAGAGAAATATCTCTGTATTTGTTATAGAATCATGTATTAGGTACTTTTTTCTATAACTTTTTTTGTTTTTAAGAATAGAAAAAAATTTAAAACGCGTCAAAGTCAAAAAAATTGAAAAAATGATCCTTCTCAAAACCGGTTCCAAGACATTCCCAAGCTTCGATATGGATGTTGTTTGGCAGCCGATTTGCTTGGACGCAGAGAAGAGGGGTCAAGCTTGATTTCTACCTCTGTGCTTGAGAATAATTTGAATTGAAAATCATTCAGTGGTATTGTTGAGGCCTCTCTTCCGTACAAAGCGATGAAAATGAAAATGGAAAAACGAAAGATCTGGGCTTTGAAAGAAGCGGGGGAGGATTGGAACCCGTAATGTCTTTGGATACCGCAATTCCAACGTCACTCCTGAAAATAATCTTATGCTCGTGTACGAACAATTGCGGTGCAGCATGCGGATGCAGAATGGCGGGTTTAAAATTTTCGGCAATTTGCAAAACATGTTCTGGTCAAACCTGCAAAAATATCATGGAAGAAATACTGGATGGAAGAGATGACGACGTCGACGACGATGACGAAAACATGTATGACTTACCCACGGTAGTACCACTTCCACAACTGAGCAGAGATCTTTTGTCTAATGACTTCCCCGACGAATCGAGCGTTACGGAAAGCGTAGAAAATGTACATCAAGACCAAAAAAGATTAGAAAGCGCTGAGAGAAAGAAGAACATAAAGTTTGATGTGGAATAGGCCTACTGGCAAAACCACAATAAAAAGAAAAACGCGCGAAAACAAAATGAATGAATAATAACGCAAATTCGCAAAAAATCATTTCCCGAGGTTTTCCACCTTTCACGCGCCATAATTTTTTTTATCACTTTTTGAAACAAAAGTAGTTGCTGGATAAGTTGTAAACAATCAAATAAACAATACGAAATTTTCTTCCAGCCGTCGAATAAACAGCTACTTAAATGCGGCTGTTAAATAGAAGCCGATGCATTGACGCGCGCTAGTATGATTAACATGCCCAACTTCTCGCGTCGTTTGCTCGGCTCCTAAAAGTCGTATCCGTCTAATTTTCTTTATTTTTGGAAATTACGTCACCTTCAAAAAAGTACTTGGCAACATTTGCCCTGGAGTGCAAGTTTGTTGCTCATTTTTGCAAAATAAAAATTATCTAAATAATTTTTCCAAATGATTTGAGTTTGACGCGATATAACTTTATAACATTCAAACAAAAAAAGTTATAGCGAAAAGTTATACAACATTTCATAACAAATACATAGATATGTCTTTTTTGGGTTTACGACAATTAGAAGCCGAAATACGCATCAAACCGCATTTTCGCGAAAATCTTCGCGAAGAAAAATCGCACGAGGTTGCAAATTTGGATTCAAGCTTTTCAAATGATGGCACTTCGATAGAAAAAAAAATCAAACATGGTATCTCAACCCAAAGTGGACCCCTATCTCACGACGCTTCGCCTGGAGTACGGTGGTGGCTGAGAGACTGATGAGCGTAAAGTATTCCGGGTTCTACCCTTAGATGTTTTTTGATGAGGATAACCCGGGCATTTTTTTACTCAGAGAGAAATCAAAGCAAAAAAGACAACATGAAGATGAAAAGTGAGGTTCAAATGGCGTCGTCTGTCATCATGACAAGCTAATAAGCTGTCATGTGGTGATCTACGTGCCGCCATCTTCTTGAGATTTGACGAACTTCAGGCACATCAGCGCCTCTTCGTGGATGCTTTCACCTAGGCGCTCTCCATTTACGTTTTTGTTCTAAACTTTGTATGTGTGTTCTGTGACAACTGCCTAGCGTATAGTTTTTTTTTTTATTTTTATATCTTCAGATTACATTGCCTTTATTTGTGAACATGCTCATCAGCACCATTGCTCTGATGGCTTTCATTTGTTTCAATTTGTTTTGTGATTGTTAACCAGTCAGCTTCAAAACTAGAGCTCATCCAGCATATTCGTGTTCAGCACAACAAAATTACTCAGAATTGGCCCAAATATTAGAGTAGCCCAAATAAAAAGGCTCTGCTGAGTTCACTTACACTACGTGATACATAAATCATCACTATAGACCAAATTCAGCAGAAAAGTCGGAGGCACAATAGACCCTGGGGGTCGCAGTTCACTGGATTTGTGACAAGTACACAATCCAACACCCTTTCGAATCGACATCTACATCTACCCCTGCAATAAAATGTGTGTTGACCAGTGTTATTGATTAACTCCATCAAATTCCATTTTGGTTCAAAAGCGATAACTATGTAACTATGTGGATGCTATCCATGTATCGTCGATAACCAATAATATATCAACTCATCAGCCTCTGCTATTCTAACTTGGAATATAGTGGTCATTCCGTGTCGGTGTCACTTTACTACATTCGAAACGGAAATAATACAAAGATAACATCTATCTCCATCCAATTATAGACAAAATTCCAGGTGATTGAAGATAGTATACCTGAATAGAGTTTGAAGCGTTTGCGTGATCAAAAAGCATACAATTATAATCGAGGTAGATTCTTACTGCGAGGTATTGCTTGCACTAATTAGAGTTCTTTCATTTACATAGCGATTAGAGAAATACGACACTGCAATGTTTATTTGCCTATTAGGTGATTTGTTGTTCTCATTTGCGCAACGGAAAATTATTGCCAGATGGAAGATGTATATGTATAAACAGACTTACCGAAACTCCTAAGAACTGAGTGGAATTGATAGCAGAATAGATATTATCGGCAATTTCTTTGTTGTTGTAGTTGAAATCTTTCAAACTTTTTCCTATCTGACTAAGACGATCCATTGTTTTGTTGAAGGCTGTGAAGCAAATCATAATGCTGGCGTATTTTTTTTAAGCTTTCAACTTACCTAAAGCAACAGACCATACAGCATCATACGCCAGAGGGGCTTCTTGATAACCTTCCGGGAACCGGTTCTTATCAATTTCATAACCTTCTTCTCTAAGTGCGTCGTCCAACTTTTTCTTGAAGTCTTTTGAAGTCATTCCAGATATCGTATTCTCATTTTCATCTTGATTCCACATCAAGGCTTCCGTTGTCAAGTGCCCTATGAGTATATTATGAAACATCGGTATCACGCTTGTTGAAGGTAAATTCATATTGAAAAAATTCAAATGTAATAAAAGAGACATGCTGGCATTCAGGCCCAGTTGCATAAGGTAAAAGAGATGGATCTTTTTGAAAACCCAGATTTTCAGTATCCGCGTTTACAATAAATGATTAAATTCCTTATATTATGTTGCCCTCCACATTCCGTAAAAAAAATCGAGCATTACATACATCAACAAAACTAATAGAGTTTTCGATTGGTAGATTCGGGCAGCACTGGTGCAACACTCGTGCAATATTTATGATCGATAGTTAAAAATCGAGTAGGTTTTTCTGTTTGATTATTAGAAATCGAGCAGATTTTTCTGTTTGATTGAGTAATTGGGTCAACGAGTTTTGCCCTTAGTGCAGATTCTTTGGCGCGAGGTTCTGGTGTAGTGCATTTTCAGTGCGCTAGCAAAATTTGATAAATGGTAGATATGACCCTTGTGGAAGATGATTCCATGCATCTATGTTTACAGAACATTGATTTGTGTCAAGATCTTGTTTTTTTTGCCATAGAAAATAGACATCAGGAATCACTTCCGCTGTTACAGAAAGACAGCATATTGATTATTAAGAAGTTCTACGATTCCAATTCCGGTCAAATCTCTCGATCAATATGTATGTCTGATTGGGATTGCCTTAGAGCAAATTTTCATCAAAACTGGTTTTCCTCGAGGTCAAACCCAGTGCAACCCTTGTTTTCCCAAACGGAAACACTATCAATGATGATAGAGTGAAACAAGCAGTAGGAGCAATTCAAAACATGATATTTTGAGGCCCAATTAGCTTGAACTGTCAATACACGGCAAGGCTCAACTCAGATAGGTTATGTTTGATAAAAAAAAAAGAAAAAAGATGTGAAGTTTGCACTCTACCGTGAATTTTACATTCAAAGAATTGCCATTTTTACGATTCTATAAACTATGAAGTTACAGATTTCTGTAAGCTACAAATTTTTGTTTTTTTATAAATTTCACGAGCGATCTTACAATCGCTACATTAGTTATCAGTAAAACCTCGTAGCTTGGCATAACTTCCATTGAGTCTGCTTGGTCAAACATAGAAAAAATGTTTCTTCATCATTATCTCATGTTATTAATTATTCTTATAGTATAATGTCGGATGCTCCCCGTCTTTTACTTCAAATTGGATCAAAGCAAGAATTCTAAAGTAAAAACTTCTAAATTAGATGATGAATACCATAGGTTGCTGAAACAAGATCAAAGGTATATCTTCCTGGAGATATTGTGAAAACATTCTGTACATTTTTTGCTGAGAGAGTTGTCTCTTTTTGTGAATGCTTGAGGTTTGATTAGTGTGGGCGAACATTAACGAAATTTGTTGCTGCTCTTAATCGCAAACATTCTATATAGTTACCAGAGTCTTTGAGGATAACCCATGCTATTTGTGATGCTGAAATCAGCACCGTATATAATGTAGTTACAATAAGAACAGACAAATAGCAACATTATTTTTAAAAGTTTCAGTAGAATCATTGGAAAACGGCAAAGATTGCTTGATAACTTTAATGAGCACATTTCACTCTTTTTTATTATACATTCTGAAAGAGGACACTAAAATTAGAATTTATAGTTTTCTGATTCCATTTTGCATGGTGAAAAGATTACGAAAGTTCATGCTAGGCAGCTTCAAGATAGGATAGTTAACGTCCGACCGTCCTGAGGCGTCGTTTTTATTCTGGTGAACAAGGCGAGTTGGTTGTTTGTACTAACTGCGTATCAAAAATCAAAATCCAGAAGTATATTTATCTCTCTCTGCACAATAAGTTACATTGATTGGTCATTATACGTAATTCTATGAAAATATATATACAGCTTCACTCCTAATGTTATGTATGTAGATAGGTAAATAGATATTCACAAAGTATACAATACAACGTTCCTAAGCGAATGCTTGACTGGATGATTGGCTGTCAGATGTTAAGTTAGTATCTAAAAAATCCTGTTGATACAGACCACTCTGTCGTGTTTATCCATTCATTCTAATCTGACTCTATTTTAGGTACCGAAGTTTGGTTATGAGATTTTCTATTAAATAAAATGAAAAAAAATAAATGATTATAATCTGGTATTCCTGAGTGTAAATTCAAATTCAAAATAAGCTTTATTGTCGTGAGATCAAAGATACTTATTGACAAAGCACACCAAAAATACATATAAAAACTCAAACGGGAACGTACAATAATAATCAATAATATATAAAAAAAGCACAAATTTTACATGTCCGTACAGTTAGTTGTGGAAAATTCATCTACAGAGTAAAAACATTTATTCAGCAAAATATTGATCTGCCTTCTTTTGAAGACACCGCTTCTCACTTCTTAAAACTAACGGCAAGTGGTTGAATATCTTTCTACTGCGGTAGAATGAAGATGTTTTTGTGAGGGTAGAAGTGGAAATAGGTAGAGGAATCGTATATGTTACCGTGTGTTGACACTGGAAATGTGATGGATGAGGTACTCGTACTTCCTATGCATAAGGATAGACGTCGAGAGGATAAATAGGGACGGCAGTGTCAGAATTCTCTTTTTCGTGAAGTAGGGCCTACACAGATCCTGAGGATGCAGACTGTAGAGAAACCAAATGGCTCGTTTTTGCATCCGGAAAACATGGTTGAACAGACCCAAGAACAATAAACCCCAAAAGCTGAGACCGTATCTTAGGTGGGATTCGATTTGAGAATGATAAACATTTCTAGCAGCAGCAACACCCAGCTCCCTCTCAACCACTTGAATGGCACTCCCTGGACAACTTCATAGATAGGTTCGAAATTTGGCCTTCAAACTTCAAGCTGTCATCAATTATCAGAGCTTCTAATGTCACCACACCGGATAAAGACCTCATAAACATTGGTCAAAGATAAAGAGGCGCAAAAGGCTCGTTCAGCATATTTTTCTTATAACATAATCTAAAAAAGCTTATTGAATCAGCCCGTTTTCATAATATGTAAATAAATTAATAAAACGTTGCAAATTTGAAACGCGCCATGCTCCCAAATTATGCAGTGATGACGTCACTGGAATAGATAATACCTACATTATATTGCAAATGTAGTAGTTGGAATGTCTGCTCATGACTGTTAAATAATTATTGGTCTAAAATATTTAGAACAAAATCAATCAAGTATTTATTTGCGAACATGAATTAATAAATGGAAAAATGCGAAGTAACTTCTTTTCAACATCCACAAGAGTAGTGGCATAATTAGAACACACAACACATCTCAAATGGATAGTTTGCAGTAGAACAAGATGGCTGAATCTATGACTAACCCTGTTCATGTTGAGATAAATCACGTTTTCCTAATTGAGCTGCAAAATAGGCAACTTCGATTTTCGATTACAACTAAAGATTTTGTGAAATATGAAAGGTGTTACATTGAAATGAAAACCCGCATCCAAAGCGCCAGTCGTGAATCCATTATTCTTTAGGGATATCATACACACAACTTCATGTAAAGTGCGAATACATCTGGTATCTGGTGATGTCAATCTGAATTTCTATAGTTTGATGTATCATTTTGTTTTCCAGGAGCAATACTCTGTGCAGTTGGTTCTCTTAGAATATCTTTATTCTTTCACTTTAACATTATAAAAAACATCCTTCAGCAAATTTTGATCAAAAATGATATTTCGTAGGATACTGCTTTTCCTTTGAACAGGGTTGGCAAATAATTGGCCTTATCCCATTCTAGCGCTATCCATCACAGCCGGCATTTTGTTTTTTAGCTAATGTTATCGTCAATTCACGATCTATACGTAATTTATTTTGAAGAGAAACTTCGGCAACCTTTTTTTTAACCCCCATCCACTTTTCTTTTATGCATAAACATCGTAACTCAATCTGCACCTGGGTTCTATTGACTCAATATTGCACAAGTGACCAATCACTACGTTCTCAATGATATACATATTTGATGAACAGTGCATTTATTTCAGACACAACAGGGATTTCCATGTTGAATCTCAAGACTCCTTTTAGCGCTGGTTCTATGTAGAGCCCACACAGCTGAAACTTGCCGTAGATAAACTGGCATTATTCAGAGATTATGTTGGCCTCGATGTTAGCCCATCAACTACGCCAGAATAACTTCGGAGAAGACTCAAACATTTTTTTCATCAATCGGAAAGTGATACTATTTTACATGCCTTGTATGTGATGCTGAAAACCAATTTTTTTGACGTTCATTGTCAAATTTTCAATCAAAAAATGTCATTCTCATTTCAATGACCGTTCAGGATACTTACAGCTTGTTTGTGAATGAGGAGCACTTTGAACAGTTCATTTTAGAAATACTGTTCAATAATTATTATCAATGTCTCATACTTTTAGAAATGAATCTAATTACGATTTGAGAATGAAGTTATTGGTTGGCAGTGGCATAATTAAATATGCAAAACATGTAAAGAAGTTTAATGGGCCAATTTTATGCATTCCTGTAAGCGAATCTGAAACTTTCTATAAGCTCATGGGGCGATTGTGGAATCAAGATTGCCCAATACCCGATCGTGAATAGATACGATTCTTCAAGATTGTGTGTTAGATATACTAGGAAGCGCAAATTGTCTATGAGCTTATAGAAAGTTACAGATTTGCTAACAGGAATGCACAGAATTGGCTCATCAATTTCCAATAATTAATGAAAGCATTTTTCAAGTCAATTTTCAAGTTTGTTAAGGCTAGTTGATAAAATAACATAATCTCGGAGGACCAATGTTTACCTAGGGCATGTTTTATCTGTGTATTTCAAATAAAGTTATGTAACAGGAGCTCGTGGAAGGCAGTCAATAATAGGAGAAAGGCTACTTTAAGTCTTCTTTATTCAATTTTCAAGCGTTCGGAGAAATTTTTCCCTTCTTTAGGAAGTCGAATGTGAAGGACAGTTTCAAAAGGCACCAACGCATAACAGAAAATCACACATTATACACATGATGATAATTGTAAACAAGAAATAAAATAAATGTTTAAAATACACAAACGAACTTTCACTACACTAAACATGTTAAAAAGATAAAATGGTTTAAAAATTGTAAAAGGGGTTAAAATGGTAAAAATTGTGAAAGGACGCATATTACAAGTTTAAGGGAACAAAGCACAAAGCTGTCCTTCACATTCGACTTCCTGAAGAAGGGGAAAATTTCTCCGAAAGCTTGAAAATTGAATAAAGAAGACTTAAAGTAGCCTTCCTCGTATTATTGACTGCCTCCCACGAGCTCCTGTTACATAGCTCTGTTCCGCTCCAGTCACGAATCTAGCAACAATATTTTAAATATAGCATGTGCTTACATGGGATTAAAAATTTAACATGGGAATCCCTAGAGCTCTTTTTTTTAATCACTGTGCTCGCTTATTGAAGTGAAAAGATAGAATATTTAATTATAAACTTCATTCACTTGAGTAAGTAAGGGTTTTGATGGTCGATCCCAAAATTATCTCCATTGTCAATTCTCGAACTTTTTTCTTTATCCAAGCAAATACAGTTCATTTTTTATTTAAAGTTACAGGTTGGCTAAAAAAAAATAAATGACATAAAGTGCTCGCTAATTGAAATGAAAAGATGAAATGTTTGATAATAGGCCTCATTTTCTCGATTAAAGTAAGATTTTGATCATCAATTCCAGAATTATCATTACTCTCTATTCTCTAACGTTTTTTTCTGTCAAATCAGATACATTTTAAGCAAAATAAAACGAATCACAGGCTGCGTTCCTTTTTGACGTCAGATTAATCTGACCGATTAGTCCGATTTTTGATCACGTGACCTCAGATCAATCAGAATAATCTGGAATAAAGGAACGCGACAGACTTGAGAAACTAACCTCACTAGTTTGTTGTCAAACAGAAAAAATTGGTAATTTGTCAAATTTGTGTTTTTCCAATCAAATTGTTCATAATTATAGTAGATTTTGTTGGATCCTCATTCAATATACATGTACAGGGTGTCCGGGAAAATGTGGGAGATCTCTCGGATTCAGATAGAACATTGAGAAATAAGATGACAAGTTCCCATACATTTTTCCTAGCGGCCCTCCCTACGGAGATACGGCCCCCTAAAGGACCTCACTGGAAATCGGTTTTTCTTGAATAACTTTTAAACGACTCAATATAATTCAATGAAAATTTAATATGATAAACAGTAGTAAGGACCTCTCCAAATACTTCCCTTAAAACATAATTAGCATGTTTAGTTTACCAGGGACGGACTAGATTGTACATTTTGACGCTCAAATTTTTAACACCCTGTATGATAAGGAGTTAAAAAAAAATAAATTTGGATACCTTGAACATTAAGCTAAAGAAAAGGTACTCTGTTGATAAAATGAACCATTTTCGAGAAAAAACAATTTTTATTAAACAAAACCTCGAAAAAAGCCATGACGAAGTGGTGCTCTTGACGAAATTGTGAACCTAACGCTAGGAAAAAAATTTATGGGAACTTGTCATCTTATTTTTTAATATTCTATCAGAATCCGAGAGATCTCCCACATTTTCCCGGACACCCTGTATATTGTATTCTGTAACGCACAAGCAGTGACTGGTAATAAAGATAATTAATAAAAACGGATAGTGTTGATACGTTTCAATCAGCAGTCTTTTTTTTTTAAAGGCAAGAGACCTTTTTAGGCATGGAGGCAGTTAAAAAACAGGCGATTTTGGCCATAATCCTACCTCCAGCCACAACATTTTGCAGGTCTTGTTCAGTCACTTTAAAGCTTTACGTTTGTCTCCTGTCTCATCAAATAATCCCAGTAACGGCATTTTGACAAAAATTATTATACACTAGTGGATATATTACTTTTGATAATACCTAACCAGAGACAACAACACAAATGACCGCTCCAAATATAAATGTGAAAAAATCCGTATTCATAACCTCACAATAACATCTGACATCAAATTGATCTCTCTAATCCGCCAAAATACTCCGAGCATTCAGATCAACATCTGACACGTCCGATTGAATAAAGAAACGCTCGAGATTTTGATCTGTTTGCTCTAGATCTAATTGACCATTCCAGTATGACGTCACTACTGTCATTTGCTGGGTGGCACACACAATGTATAGGTTGAAGCTTGTTATGTCAGTTATGTGTACATAAATAAAATTGGTGTTTTTGATAACATATTTTCTAATAAATACTAACCAATTTCATCCAGTAACCAGAATGATCCATGATTCTTACCTCAGACATCACAACAAATGCTTCTTCGCTGATTTGTTTAGCAGCAATTTTCTGAATACAGGATTCGTATTGCTTGAAGGCTTGCAAACTCTCATAAGCCTTCATCTGCTTCCCAGTGTAAGAGCTGTGAGTTAATATCGATAATTTACTAAATCCATCATGGTGATATCCATTAATCGAAAGAGCATAGGGATCGATATTGTGTATAACGCCGATTTCGTGGTCGTATTGTATCTTCACTTCTTCACATCACCACTTAACGTTGAATGATAATTGCTGTGGGCCATTTTAGGAAAGAACTGATTGAAAAAGCATTATTAACAGATTTGTTTGTCACCCAGCAAAAATGACATCGTTGTCAAGGTCACGTGTTCTGGAATGGTCAATAAAGGAACGCAAACGGAGCAATCAGACTAGTCTGACGTCAAAAAGGAACGCAGCCACAGCTATCGTGATAAAGCATGATTGCCAACCTTTAACATACAATTTTGATATGTCACTGTAACTTCAAATAAAAAATGAACGTTACATTTTAAACATGTTTGCCAACATTTACCTGCAATTTTTAAATGATACTGTTACTTTAAGAAAAAATTTATATTGTATGTTGCGTCTTGTTGCGCACTGTATTTAAAGAATGACGACTTTATTTAGCAATTTTAGTATGATGAGATCAGAAACCGAAAAATGTGATATCTCACCTTCAGCGGCAGTTCTCATCTGATCAACTGTGCATTCAATATTCTCCTTGTCCAAGTTCATCTCGAACCAATTGTCTTCATACCAGCCTGCAACAGACACATTTTATTGATGAAAGTAAGTTTAGTTCCGGGTGGTTGATGTAGAGTATATTTTTATGAATAAACCCAATTGGAGAGCATCCGGACTTAGTGAACCGCTATCTCTGCTCAATCAACTCCAAATCGCTCATGCTAATAATCATCATTATTATACAGATGATGGCTCTACATGCGTTTCCAAGCAGATACGACAAAATATTCCAGTCATTAATCATCACAGGAATAGACTATTATAGATTGAATTTTATCAAGATACTCTACCTTCTAGACACAGAAATAGATCAATGACATATACCCAGTCAAAAACTTTATTGATATTATCAAAATGTTTAGAGTGTTTTTGATTATTTCAGTGAATATTATATTAATGCGAAATATATCATGGAATACATTCAACGACATCAGCCTATGGTATGAATATATCTTCAGTTCAAGTTATTGAATGTCTAGTGGATCTGGGTAATGACAAATCCAGTTGATATTCAGTTCAACTCAACAAACGTGCTAAGAACCAGATGACGTGATGACTCGAATCAGAGAAGCTAATGAATGTTAGAATCAAGTTTGCACAAAATGATCTCCAATCATAGCACTGATTAAAATACTGATGATGTTCGTTATAATAATATTCCTGTTCAAACAATATTAATTATCAAAGAAAAACTGAAATGGATATTCTCATTATTTGCACAATTCAGATCGCCATTAGCAAAGTTCTCTCAAAAATAGCAAGTTTTTTAGATCCTCCACCATTTATTGGCCCTCTAATTATTCTTGTGAAAAATACTGATGCAATAATTTTGGAGCGCAAATCTTGAATCGGATACGTATGGATCGATGATTATATTATTTTGTCATATTCATATGTACACAGAAAACATTCTACTGATACATCCATTCAAAAAGACCCTTACATCGGTGTTGGTTTTTTATCCATTGATGGACTGTTCGAACGTTCCCGTCAACCTGGTGAAGGTGCGGAGATTAGACACCTTGAGATATATCAAACTGTACTGTAAAAAAGCAGTAGAAAGTAATTGAAAGAAGATAAATCCTTTCATTTTAAAACCAAAAATACCTTATACAGTCTACTAAATTGAAGAATCAAACATTGGTCCATCAGAACCGGATGAAAAAAGCATTGGAGAATCCCCGTTTCCGGGAAGAAACATAATTGAGGAGAAGAGAGAGGACGAGCTGGTAAGACCTTGAATCGCGATTGATTTCTTGTTTAAAAAATGGAGATTGTATGCGCCAGCAAAGTGTAAAGTTAGGGTAATTCAAAAATTCGTTTTGAATCAAACAAACATGTTGACCGTCGAAGAAAAAGATAAGTTGACTAGGGCCCGCGGAACATGTAAATCGCAAGTTACCGTTTTTTCTAAGTTATCTGTGAAATTCGAAGCTTAATCCGTTTTATCCGATTAAGACATAGCAGAGATCAAAGAAAGATTGCGCAAAATTGAATTGGTCAGCGCAAAATTCAATAGGTACCGTTCAAGAAAATCTGGAACTTTTAGTCAGTATAAACGGGTTAGATATAGAAGCCTCCGAACGAGAAAAGTTTGATGAGTCTTATTATGGCGCGGTGGCTAATTAATGACAACGCATCGCTCAACTCGATACAAAAATTTCATTATTTGAGAGCTTCGCTGGAGGGCGCTGCTTCAGACTTTATCCGATCTCTGGAGCCGGATTCCGTGTACTGTGGAATTCAACATGTTGATTACCACTGTTGATTTCAACATGTGGAAGCAAGGCGTGACAAAAACGTTATTCCGTGCACGTCTTGATATCAGTTCGGCAATGTTCGTGTTTTGTCAAGACGTGTTTCAAAATCTTGGTGACTTTTTCATTTTTCCCTAAACATTTTTGACATTTCGTAGGGAATTTCAATTTTATTCTCTGGTGTTGGTGTATGTTGACGTGATAGTGGTATTTTTTTGTATTGAATCTGACTGACCGAAGATATTCGAGGGGGTAATTCTGGGGTACCTGAAAAACTCACAATAATTTCCGTCTAGTTTTTGGAAAATAGCAGTAGCTTGAAATGTTTCGATTATTTGGAAAAACCAGTGGGAAAAACTCATAATACGTTAAATCGCGGAAAAAACTAACTTTTTCATGTTTGATACCAAATTCAGTTTAAAGAGATTTCTTTGGGAGAATATGTGAGTTTTTTTGTGTATTTCTACTTAGAAAAAAAAATAGTTTTGCAGCCAACAAATTTGTATAATATTATTTTGGTCGCGAAATAAGTACACGTGGGCACATGGACGTGAAGAAATAGAAAATCAATACCTAATTTAAATTACGTGGTTATAAAAATATAGGTACGTTTTGAGTCTCCCACAACTCATGTCCATTACCTTCGCGGCCTTTGGAATTGGAATCTTCATTATTGTTTGAAGAACAATAGGTAGTATACCTATAATATCAATAAATTATCGGGATGCTTTTAATTAACTGTTTTTAGCGGATATTCTTGTGAAACCAACGTTTCAGACTGAAACGAATCAGAACAATTAAAAGTAAGTCGCTGATTCCGCTAATTCATATTTTTTTTAATCGAATGAATAGGTATGTGAGTCATCCATCGAAATCTACGTTTCATTAACATATTTTATAACGGGATGAGAATGTGAGTTCCAATTTCAAAGAACTGCCGACACATACCTATGCATTTACCAAGCGATTTACCTGCCGATATTGTGAGTTTTGCCGAGAATTACTGATTTTGGGTTGGCATTTCAATGATATTTTGTTAATTTGGTCCTTATTTTGTATCACTCTTTGTAAAATTCAAGTTAAGTTATAACATATCGTATTTTTGACAAAACGTGGATATGAGATCTGTGAGCCACATGTTTATATTAATCGGAACCGTTCAAGTTGATGTTCTTCAGATTTTTTTTGCTCATGATGCATTTCTATCATTCTATCTTGCTTTCCTAAGGCTCCATTGAATCTACTTTGTAATAAGAGATGGTTGCTTCCTGGCAATACCGAAAAACACCTCCACAATGAAACTGAAACTCACAAAACGTAAACAAATAATGACAAATTTTGACGAATTGACAAATTCAGCTGATAGAAGTCGTGTGGAAAAAACGAAACAACACGTCCTTACGTATTGAGTGAAGACAAGGGGACAAGTATGTCTAGTCGTGTTGACAGAAGTGCACAGAATGCAATATAAGCAGAGCGACGTGTTGCTATGGAATTCCACAGTACACGGAATACGGGTCCTGGATTTTTCCAGTGACAATCATGACATCGCTTGGAACGCCTTGTTCTGACAGATTCAATAATGTGCGTTTTTTAGTACAAAGGCATGTAAAGTAAAGTCATTATTTTTTCTGCAATCGATTGAGAAGGCATCCGCTAGTGAATTACGCCGAGTTATAGACCTAGTATCAAAGAGTCTTGATTCATCAGCCCAAGTCAACGAACCAACGTCGCATTGAGATACTTAGATTATTTATTTAGTTTCTACCCAAGTAAGATCCAGTGACGGCTCGTGAGTGGGAGCAATTCAAATGCACAAATAATACACCAAATTGGGGTGAATTTAAAGAGTTTTTGGAAGGTCGTGCAGATTTATTAAAAACTCTGGAGCAGCGAGAAAAAATAGAGAAGCTTGATAGTCGAGATAAGCAGCAACAAGGAGAGCAAAAAAAAAGTTCGTACCGCAGTAGCGGCAAGCATGATTCAAAGGGTTTATTCTCCAGCAATAATATCAGGTGCGCATTTTGCAAAACGGAACACAGTATTGGGAATTGCGAAGATTTTTTGAAATTCATAAATTTATTAATTTATTTATAAATCAACGCATAGACAAAGCGAGAAGCTTAAAACTTTGTGTGAATTGTTTAAAATTCGAGCATTTGGGAAGAGTTTTTCGTGGTAATCCTTGTACCAAATGTAAAGGTAAGCACAACGAATTATTACATCTAGAATATGATCGAGAAGAAGAAAGTAAGAAAGACAGGTCTGTTAATAAACAAGATCATGACACTAAGGATCAACAAGTGGTTTTATCTTCTTCGAGCGTCAATGCTGAGGATAGTCATGTCTTATTGTCAACGGCCTTGATAGAGGTCATTGATAAAAACGGTAAATATGCTCGTGCCATTTTAGACAGTGGATCACATTCCAGCGATATTTGATGGAATGGACCTCAGTGGTTCCGTCAGACAGAAGAACATAAGCCTAACACACCTCTTAGTGTTGAAAAATTACCAGAGATACGCGTGAAAAATTGTGTTTGATTTCGCAAGATTAAAATATTTTTGGTAGATTTTCGAAATTTAAAAGGTTGAAACGTTCTGTTGCCTGGATGATACGTTTTTTTCAAAATTGTAAAATTTCTAAAAATAAAAAAAAATGAACGTGCAGTTCTGTTCAAGAAATAAACGCATCGGTTTTGTGTTTGATTAAACTTTCTCAAAAAATGTCTTTTCCAGCAGATTACGCATTTTTGGATAATGGGCACGGTTTGAGTAATAAAATAAAATAATTGAGTTTAAATCCGTTTATGGAGGACGGAGTCATAAGAGTTGGCGGTCTTTTAAGTAATTCCGACTACGGATATGACAAAAAACATCCAATGGTGATTTCTAGCAAACATCGTCTCACTAAGCTCATTTTTGAGTAAAAGCATTTGCGTTTATTACATGCCGGACCGCAGTTGATGTTAGGATCTATTAGAGAAAAATACTGGCTGATTGCTGGGCGTAGTTTGTCTTAGATCACAGTGAGAGAGTGTCATGAATGTTTCCGTCTCAATCTTCCCATAACTCTACCGATTATGGGCGATCTGCTTAGGACCAGACTGACTTCAGGCCAAGTGTTTGACGTCATTGGTGTTGATTATATGGTTCCTTTGACCATAAGAGATCGTAAAAGTCGTGGAGCAAGGTTTTCCAAGTGTTATGTCAGTGTTTGCATCTGCTTCGCGACTTAGGCTATTCATTTGGAGTTGGTAACGGATCTAACTAGCCAGGCTTCCATAATGGCATTCAGAAGATTTCTATCAAGGCGGGTGTTAGAAGTTCCAGGATGTTTTACATTATGTTTTTATTGAACCTCGTATTGAACTCATTTTTAAATTAATTAGATTGTGATTGATTTATGTCATTAATAGAAAAAAGGTATAAAACGGAAAAGCATTTTTGTTAAAGCTCTTGGTTATTTTGTTGAGGAAAACAGACAGGACCTTTTAGATAGTGTTTCGGAACGGATAGGTCTGAAACATTTACAGCGGGGTATACCTAGTCACGTTTTTTGCGACAACGGGTTGAATTTTGTCGGTGCAAATCATGAACTAAAAGAGTTGGACGAATTTTTGCGGGACAATAAAGAATCGCTAACAGAGAATTATACTCAGGAAAACGTCCAATTCCACCATATCCCTGCATATTCGCCACATTTTGGTGGATTGTGGGTGGCAGGCGTTAAATCCTCAAAATTTCATGTGAAGCGAGTTGCCGGGTCAGCTAACTTAGATTTTGAGGAGCTGTACTCTTTGTTGACGCAAATAGAATCTACTTTGAATACGCGTCCCCTTTTTCCTTTGTCGTCCGATCCAAATGATATAAATCCGTTGACCCCAGCTGATTTTCTCGTTCTAAAAATCCTCACGGAGCTGCCTGATCCAGATTTGTTACATCTTCTCGAATCCAGACTGTCCAGATATCAACGTATTCAATGGCTTAAGTAGAACTTCTGGACGCGATGGAGCAGAGAATATGTTATTGAGCAAAGAGTGAAGTGGAAGTCCACTCAGTCACAATTGCAAAACGGAACATTAGTTCTCATCAAGGAGGACAGAACTCCTGCTTTGCAGTGGCGCTCAGGACGTGTTGTAGAAGTACACAGTGGCAAGGACAATGTGGCCTGCGTTGCTAGTGTGAAGACTGCTAATGGAATTATCAAACGTCCTTTTTCATGAATTTGTCCTCGTCCTTCTAATGAATTTTGATGTTGTGTTGTTGAAGGAATGCTGCAAGGCGGAGGGCATGTTGGTTTTTATCCATTTATGAACTGTTTGAACGTTTCCGTCAACCTGGTGAAGGTGCGGAGATTAGGGACTTTGACAGATATCAAATTGAACTGTAAAGAAGCAGTAAAAAGTCAAAACTAAAAATACCTTAGACAGTCTACTAAATTGAAGAATCAAACAGTCGGGGTATATTTTTTAAAATTTGTACTATTCACTTTTTTTCAAGTTTCACTGACAAACAAAACAGACCCGCTTCCGGAATGTTTGAATTTAATAGGTTTTGTTATTTACTTGTTAACTCTCTTTTGGTAAACAAATAATGAAGAAAGGTACATCATATATCTATTGATAACTATATGGGAAGCAATTCTACACGCTTGATGCCAGGAAGAGATAGAAGATCCCGCTGTACTGTATGTTTTTCGCATAAGTCTATCCTTTTCTATCGCGAGCTTATGCGAAAACCAAGCCAAAACTACATAGTACAGCGGGATCTTCTATCTCATTCTGGCATCAAGCGTCGCTCGTTGTTCAAATGAGACGGTTGCCATATAGAGTCAATAGATATATGAGGTACAGGGTTTTTCCGTATATTTCGTCTGCAGACTAACTCGCTTATTATGCAAGATAGATATGGACTTTTAATAAAAAGTTGATAGGTATTAACATGAACCGCCAAAAAAAAATATTTTTTTGTATACCGGGTGCACGAGAAAAGTGTGACCGACACAACTTGCATTTTTTTTAAATGGAACACCCTATATATTATTTTTTAATCAAATTGAAAATATTTGTCTGGTCTCAAAAATATACAGCATGTGAGCATTTCTTCCAGCTGTTTTCAAAATATTTGAGTTTTAAAGTTCGTTTTTTGGTATTGCCAAATTTAGTATCTATGACTACAATGATTGTTTGAACATCATTTATTAATTTTTATCCTTGCAATAATCTGAAACAACGAATATAACAAGTGAATACATTATATTATTAATAAATTGATATCATAAAGTGCATTTATTGAATATGCCCGCCATTATTCACAACTCATTTTCTTAAATGCATTTTATGATATCAATTTAATCATAATACAATGAATTCACTTGTTATATTCGTTGTTTTAGATTATTGGAAGGATACAAATTAATAAGTATTGTTCAAAAAATTATTGTAGTCATAGATACTAAATTTGGCAATACCAAAAAACCAACTTTAAAACTTAAATATTTTGAAAACGGCTGGAAGGAATGCCTACATGTTGTATATTTTTGAGATCAGAAAAATAATGTCTATATGATTATAAAATGATATATAGGGTGTTCCATTTAGAAAAATGCAGGTTGTGTCGGCCACTCTTTTCTAGTGCACCCGGTATACAAGAAAATATTTTTTTCTGGCGGTTCATGTAAATACCTACCAACTTTGTATTCAAAGTCCTCATCTATCTTGCATAATAAGCGAGTTAGTCTGCAGACGAAATATACGGAAACACCCTGTAATTAGGCACTTATTTTTGAGTGAAAAGTCAGATATTAGATAAATATAAGATTCAAAGATCAGTGATTTTGATTCAAATTTTTGACAAACCAATTATTATAATATGAGAGTTTCTACTATAGTGTGTCAAAATACCCAAAAAAATCTAGTAAATAATGATATTGAGGAGAAAATTGAAACTTTGCTGTCAATGTGGACTTGAATGTGAATTATCATATCATCGAATGCTTAAGACTGAGTTCTGGTTTGGAAGTATTGTGAGAGATTTTGTGCGTTGATAAAGTTCATGATAATCATTGATGTTATTTGTGATATAATTTTTCAAAGACTTCCAAAAATATTTGCTTTTAAAAATTGAATTGTTTCTTCTATACTTTGGCAGTTTTTCACCTTCATGTTGTTATCTTTTGATCAACGATAATATAATCATTGTTTCTCATGCTCTTGTGAAATATTTATTTATTTGGAACATTCCATTAATTTGTTTTTTTGAAAGTACAGTCTGTTCATGGCTTTCCTGCGGTCACGTCACAGTATTTGACGTTTGGCAGTATGTCGTAGATTGATCGCTCCACATGTGACATTTGTCAAATTGATTCAAAAGACCCTCATCCAGACGTACGTGATTTTTTTTTTCAATGTGTAAGAGAGAGACGGAAAAGTATGACGTAACCGCAGGAAAGCCATGAACAGACTATGGTTTGACATTTACCACGTTTTCATGGAGTATTCAATTCGATTCCTGTCAGTTTTATTTGTTCACGTTCTATTCACAGTCAGTAGAGGATTCAATGTATTGATAAAAAAAACACAAACTCCTCGAACAATAATAATAAAATATTGAAACAGATTTTTGGGTTCAAATTTCAATCTTAAACAATAGTTATGAAGCTAGTTTCGATACCAAATGGTATTCAATCCGAACTGAATTCTACATGAAAACGTAGTAATTATTGCTCATTGAAATTGAAGTTCTATTTTTTCAACAAAAAACATGTCTTCACAGTTTTTTTTAATAAAAAAGCCAGTAATATTTGGCTAATCTCAAGAATGATTTTATCTGCTTTTTGACTTTTGAAGAGAAGGAAATCTCTCACAGCTCAAGCTTTATCTGGACTAACTCCTTCAAAGGTTATTCTGCCATGTATAATAGTGCACTGAAAACGAGGCAAAAATGTTTAAAAACTTTTTTTTGGCGTACAATCGCATGAGATGTTCATAAAATGATGGACTAGTTCCCTGGGCATTGAAAATCGGAAATCACAACATTTTTTAACAGGGCCGAAATTTTTTATTGCGAAATTTATCATAAATCTGTCAAAAGTGTGTTTCACTACTTTTTCACACATACTTCGTCATATCTCCGGAAAAAATCTAGATATCAAAAACTTTTTTTTTAATTGATGAAGGAATTGTGGGAGAAGGTAACTGGGGTAGTTTCGTTGGTATGAGAAATTTAGTTTTTTTGTAAAACTGCAAAAAACTTCAACATCAAACAACATCAACATTTTCTGCAGAGCCATTTTCAGTAAGCGAAGAATTTCACCATCTGCGTATGGAATGAAGCCAAATGTTCAAAAAAAGTTTTTCAAAAAGAATCAGCATTCTAAGTTATACAGTGTTCGAGTAATAGTTAGTCAAACTTGACTTTCCGCATGGTGCGGCGTTCAAACTACCGTGCCTTGCATTAAATATTATTAATATTGGTTTTTGCTGTGAACTCAAAACTGTAAATACAAGTTCCGTGAGATTATGAAGTATATTATAGCCTTAGATCAATAATCTTCACAAGTTTTCAAGCTTTCTTGGTTTAGGCAGATTCTGCAACTTGCATATTCACAGTCATTGCAAAATTTTATTCCTGGTGCAATGCAGGTACATCTTATCGTCAAAGTGTCTATCACATCATCAAGCATTGTTTCTTGAATAAAAAAAATTGACCATCCAGGTATTTTTTTTCTGCCTCTCGAATATGGCAATTGTACCAAATTTTTATACAGACATGTAACAAAACAATAGATTCATTTGAGGTTCGTCTTTGTTATACCTACTGGGTGGTTCATTCAAGTTGAGACAGCCCGATATCTAAAAAATGATAATTACTTGAAGAGTTGAAGTTAAAGTTATTGGGTACGGTGACATTAAGAAAATGATCAAGATTTTGGAATTTCGAATAGTAAAAAAAAATAGTCAAGACGTTTTAAATTATGGAACACATCACATAAAAGTCATACAACGAAAGCATGTGTGGCCTAAAAAATATATTTTTAAGTTGACAAAACAATACCCATAAATAGCTACTTACATATATTATTACAAAGCGCGGCGGGGAAGGGTAGTATTGAGTGACTAGCTAAACATCAAGCTTGGTATTCTTGGGGTTGCAGTCATATGACTATTCATACGCACAACATGCCTACGTTTCACGATTTTTATGTCATGTGTTCCATAGTTTAGAACGTCTTGACTACATTTTTTTTTAATTATTTCAATATCTAAAATCCTAATCATTTTTTCAATGTCACAGGACCCAATAACTTTCACTTGAGCTTTTTAAATAACTTTCAGTTTTCAGATATCGGGCTGTCTCAACTCAAATGGTCCACCCAGTATAACAAAGTCGAAACTCAAATTAATCTATGTATCATGTTTTCTTAGATGTCGGTATCAATCAAGAATTTGGTAGAGTTCAAATAAAGCCAGAAAGATGATACTTGGAAGGTCAATTTTTCTACTCAAGAATCAGTGTTCGATGATGTGAGAGAAACTTTGACGACAACTCATGTCAAAGTATATTTTCTGCATTGCATCAGTAATATAATGTTGCAGTGACTGTGAAAAATATGCAAATCGCATTAACAGCCTAAACCAAGAAAGCTTAGCAGATTTTGAAGATCATTGATCCAAGGCTATAATATACTCCAAAATCTTTTTGAACTTGTATTTACAGTTTTGAGTTTACACGGAAAACCAATTGGACGGCCCCATAATAGCGCTATTATAGTTTTCAATGCAAGGCGCGGCATGGCATAGGTATTTAAACCACACGCCGCGAGCCACCCACGCGAAAACTCAACTTCAAAAAATTATAAGTCGAAAACTATACAACTGATTCTTTTTTCAAAAACTTTTTTGAACCTTTGGCTTTATTTCGTACACAGATAGTATAGCAAAATTCCTTTAAACAAAAAAATGTTTCGCTTACTAAAAATAGTTCTGCAGAAAATGTTATTGTTGAAGTTTTTGCAGTTTAACAGAGAAACTAAATTTTTCATACTAACGAAACTACGCCGGTTACCATTCATAATTCCTTTATCTTGAAAAAAAAAATTTATATCTAGATTTTTTCCGGAGATATGACGAAGTATGTGTGGAAAAGTAGTGAAACACACTTTCGAAAGATTTATGACATATTTCGCACTAAAAAATTTCGGCTTTGATGAAAAATATTGTAATTTCCGATTTCCAATGCCCAGAGACCTAGTCCATCATTTTATAAACATCCCATGCGGTTGTACGCCAAAAAAAAATTTATCGTGAAGGAGACGACTTTCTCCCTGTTGTGCAGTGCACTTGTAGTAATGCTTATTCTAGCTGTTATATTTTATATACTAAGTTACATTTTATGATCGTATCATCCGGATATACAAGATATATTTCTGTCTGGAAACCACACAATCTGTTCATAATTATTATTATCACTCGCTCAAGGATTGGAGAGGCTTGTCTCACCCAAAATACATATTTTCAGTTCGCTTATATTCTGTATCAGTATGAAATGCACTTTTTTGGCTATCAGCTTCATTCATTTGTATTTGACGAAATCCGTTTGGGTTTGTTTTTGTTACTACCATGACATGAGGTGAAATACACTTTGGGCAAAATTAAGTTCAATGATGATATAACCCTGAACAAATTTTAAGTTTGTTTATGGATTTTGTTCTGTATGTTCAAGAGTTGAGCTTTCGAATTTTGGCCACGTTTGAACCTACAGTCTGTTAATGGCTTTCCTGCGATAACGTCACAGTATTTGACGTTTGTCAGTATGTCGTAGATTGATCGCTCCACATGTGACATTTGTCAAATTGATCCAAAAGACTCTTGTCCAGACGTACGTGATTTTTTTTCAATGTGTAAGAGAGACGGAAAAGTATGACGTAACCGCAGGAAAGCCATGAACAGACAGTATGCAGTTTTTATGAAAGTGGTTCATTTGAGCTAGTTGCAAATACGAACAGGCAAACTGATTTATTTCTCAAGAAGAAAATTTGCGAGAAAAAATATCAATATTTTAGTTCCAGAACCAAAAAAACAATGTCTTTGTTGTATAATGGTGCTTGTCGGAATTCAAACTATTTCTGAAATATAGAAAATTTTACAAATTTGCAACAAACAAACAACGTTGCTATGGAATTCCAAGGACACCTTGATCAAAGTAAAGTGAGATAGTTTCAATGCCGACAAGCACTATGTAAAAAAGGACATTGTTGCTTGGGTTATGGTCATGGTTTTAAAATATTGATATTTCAGGACATTTCCTTCCACAAATGCTTTTTTTGAAAAATATATCAGTCGGTTCCTGCAGACCAGCGCAGTCCGTTCTTGCAACAAGCTTAAATACACCAATTTCATGAAAACGTCTCGAGTCCGGTCCTGTTCAGAATTCGAAAGCTCAATTTTGGAGTATCATCCAGAACATATCCAGAAATCATGAAAATCCATTGGCAAACAAAAAAGGTATTCAGGGATAAACATGGTCCAACTGAATTTAGTCAACAGTGTAGTTATATGTATCGGTATCGTGAATTTCCAATATTGTTTGATGGTGGAGATTTATCATTCGTCTTTTGGTTCAGTTTCCGATAATCCTAGCTTTGTATTGATATCATTCTTGATTTTGGATTTTGAATATATTTTGGAAAAACAATATTAGACCGTATATCCATTTGATTCTGCTACTCATCTTAAAGTTTCAGTAAATTTCCTATTTCACACTACGAAACAAAAATTATTCAATACCACCGATGTATTAAATAATGTTTGGCTTGTTTTGTTTTGCAATCAAAATAACTCAATGAAAATAAATTAAGGACATCAAACTGGATGAAAATGTAACGTCGAAAACACTTGATGAAGTGATCAATTTTTGAACAAAGTGATGAATTTATCGAGACAACAACATAAAGGGTAACACATAAATGGCCATAATAACCACCGTTACACACCACTCACCTGAATTCATATGAGTTATTTCAACCATGGAGATTCATTTTCTTTTATCTATTTCTAAAAATCTTTTGTCTGGAATACAATTCAAAATCCACAATCTTAGCGATGAATCTACCCTGACAATATCATTTATGATTAGTGTCAAGTGATATTACGAATACTGGATAATTGTTATTCTCTACTAACACATCGCTGATGAATGACATTAGATCTCTCATCTCTTGATATGAACACACTTTTTTATCATCAACAATAATAAAATGTTGTCTTCAATATTTTGGTCAAATACAAAATAATGCTCTATTGACTTACCAATGAAAAACCATGTATACGATTTTCCATAAAGGTGTTGCTTATAAAGCTCACACAAGACTCGTCTAGCCTCAACTACGTAGAACAAACCAACAATGACTCTGGCATCTTGTCTTCTCAAGTTACGGACTGCATCCGTTGGATCCGACAAAAATGATTGCCTGAAATTATAGTCAGTATGAAACAAAGCTTTCGCGATAAATGAAATCGATTTATTTTAAGAAATTGTGACATCTATACATTACCTTGTCACTATTTCTATACCAGCTTCCGAGCATCTAGATTCGAGATCCTCCACTGTTGAGATGAAAACTTCTTCGGCTTGCTGCAAAATTGCGACTCGTGACCAACCAAATTTTTTCATCAATTTAATTCGCGTGGGATTGTGCACAGTTGCAGAAGGATGGGTTCGAAATAATGTTGGAAATCGGTTGCGGTCCGATAACGCTGGTGAACTTGCTCCATAACAGAGCTGAAACAAGATTTATTGTTTTTTAGAAAAAACGTTGAATTGCTTTCTTCTTTAGAGTATTCAGAGTTGGTGTTTGATAAGATCTAGAAAATTTTTTTTCAGAAGATTACTATTGAACACTGTAGAGGCATTTTCTTATTGAAAAAAAAATGATCAAGCATTATGTGAACAGATCTGCATGGCGGAAAATTGCCATGCCCAATGACTTGCTGTCCCCTTTACCAAACATCATAATATCTAGGTACTGCTATTCTTACATTGCAAAGAAAATATTCACTTCCGGTTCCCGAAATATGATGAATGGATAATAAATATGTTTTTTTGTGTAAGTAATTTAAGTTTGAAGTAATTCTATACTTGAAGCTGCTTTTATTTTTCCATCGACGAAACAGAGCCTGTGTCAGGACGAATAGATTCTTTACAGGTTGCAACTAGAAAATATTACATGATCACATTGGGTACATTTGCAAATGTATTGAGAATATTGATGTCAAACAGTGATATTTTCAAGTGACAAATGAGAGAAAATTAAAGTCATTATATCTACTGAAAATTATCAAAGAGTAAACTCTTTCCATTATCAATCACCAGAATTCAAATAAAATGTTCAATATCTCACATATTTAATTTTCCACTCGAAGCTTGCTATATTATAATATAATAAAAAAATAATAATATAATGGCTGTATTCGAAAGTCGCTTACGAACCAGTTCACCTGAATAATGGTTATTTATGCGTTATGATGAAAATAAGTCACGCAAGAGAGATTTGTTGAATAATGATAATAATAAAAATAATAATAATGATGATACTCTTTATTTCCAATGATCAAAGATATGGCTCGATATCTTTCAGCAGTTTCTAAACATTAGTTTTAAACATACTAGGGGATGATATGAGTTTTACATTTTGTGAAAGGTTTCATAACAACCTTTCACAAAATGTAAAAGGGTAGTGCGTAGTTGCGAGCCAATAGATGGCAGTGGTTGTTTTTAGACAACAACAGGCAGTGGTTGTCTAAAAACAACCACTGCACATTTACCCAGATTAGGGTAGTGGCTAGAGTTGCATCGGTGTGAGTGGTGCCAGCTGCCTTACTGATCAGTCCAATTTCGGGACGAAACCGGTATAAGGAGGGCACTAACATGGATGAAGCTTGAGACATTTATTACGGTTCTGTACCAACCTTTCCGTTTAACATCGGATAACCGTAAAACAATGTCTCTTCATTCCATGATCGAGAGGTACAGCTCGAACATGCCTCATATCTATTCGCGTTCTCGGACTTGCGAGCCAATAGATGGCAGTGGTTGTCTAAAAACAACCACTGCACATTTACCCAGATTAAGGTAGTGGCTAGAGTTGCATCGGTGTGAGTGATGCCAGCTGCCTTACTGATGAGTCCAATTTCGGGACGAAACCGGTATAAGGAGGGCACTACTCACATGGATGTAACTCTAGACATTTATTACGGTTCTGTACCAACCTTTCCGTTTAACTTAGAACTGGTAAATGCATTTGTCAATACGTCATCTAGATAAAGACAATTTAATATGACTTCACTGGCTTCAGGATATTTAGTTTGAAAATCCAAAGCTAGTTGATGTGATGATCTTACAGCCAAAAAGCAGACCGAACTGAGTTTCAAGGAAAGTCCAGTGAAATGATCAGACCAGTTAAGAAATTCATCCATACAGAGTCCAAGAAATTTTGTATTGCTCACTAGGCATACTCCAGTTCCACCAAAGCATATTTTATCAGGTTTCTAAGATCTTGACTGTATTGTACGAAATAGCATCATGCTTGTTTTGGAGTTGCTCGAGATGAGCTTGTTCTGTGTAAACCATGCGACTGCTTTGTTGTGAATACTTGTACTTTTGATGCATACTTCGTTCAAAGTTTTCTACCCACAAACCAAATTTGTGTCATCTGCGTAGCATGTCAGATCTTCGTAGTCTTCGGATTCTATTGAATAGTGGTCATTTAGAAAAAGTACGAACAGTATTGGTTCAGCAATGTGAGCTTCCTTGAGCTATTCCCATAGTATTTGCCCTCGGCTGTGACATATGTATTTTTCCATCTTTCTCAATTTTCACTATCTGTCTTCTATCAGTTGGGTAGGATTCAAAGAGGAAGCACATTTCCTCGTATTTTACAAGTCAGGGACTACGCAGTCATAGGCCTTCGACAAGTCTTGAAACATTCCAACTGCCAATTCACCATTTTCTAGTAAGTCCAGAATCTTTTTGATAAATTGAAAAGTCGCTGTTTGAGTTGAGGTCCATGATAAGTAGGCATGTTGGTTTCTATCAAGCAATCTTGACTCATTCATGAACTCAATTATTTTTTTGCACATTGCCAGTTTAAAAAGTTTAGAAAAAGAAGGAAGGATGGGCCTGTAGTTATCCCCCAAGCTCGGATCGCCTTTTTGAAAGTTGGCTTCACAATTGCTATTCTCAATTGGTTTGGGAAAATGCCCTTCCTAAAAGCATTGTTTATCAAATATCAAAGGATATTTGAGATTGCAGGCACTACTAATTTTACAACACCGGCTAGTATTTCATCTAGGCCACTACTATGTTTGTTCTTCAGGGATGATTGTGGCCAGTTTGCATAATTCATTAGGCCTGATGGCATCAGAACCATATTATTTGAATTTCTTGAGTAAATGGAAGATGCAGATTTTTTTGGGAGGTCTTCTTTTATAACAGGGATAACAGAAAAAAAATACTTGTTGGATTTAACTGGTACAGCGTCTAGGACTCCTTCGATGGCAATATCAGTTCCTTTTTGGTTACCCGTTATTTCCTTATGAATATTCCACATATATTTAGATTTGTTATCCGACTTATCGATTCGTTGCTCATATTTCTCTACCCTATTTTTCCTAATTAAAAGATCATACTCCCTTTTAAAAATATTTAACTGATCTTTGTGAGGGTTACAGAATCTCAATAGTATAAACAATTTATCTAGTCTTTTTTCACATTCTGAGATCTCCTTGCTTGGTACAGGGTGTCCCAACGATGGAGTAAAGTAGGTTTTATCATATAGGATATGAAAAATATCAATATCGATATGCGTCACAGGATAGGGGTGTGAATAGCGCACATTCTGAAAATATTTGGAAACATACAGGGTGCGTCACAAAAGTATGGCACGAAAAAGTATGATTTTTTTAAATGGAACCCCCTGTATATTAATTGATATTTCAACTCTTTCTTCAATTTGGAACAGAAATTGTGATACAACTAATGTTCCTAAATTCAACCGTTATCGAGATATCGCGTTCTAAAAATGGCATTTTTGCAACTTTGACATGCCATAAAACTCAAACTATTCAAGTTAGAGAAAAATGGTTTGCACATACCTATCTTAACTTTTCAAGAGCTCTTCTGTCATTTGGATAGAAGGTAACGTCAACTGTGAACTTTTTTCAGCACATTTTGACATTTTTTTACAATAATGGATTCAATCTCCTTGAATAGCTCTTGAAAAGTTAAGATAGGAATGTGCAATCCATTTTTCTCTAACTTGAATAGTTTGAGTTCTATAGCATGTCAAAGTTGCAAAAATGCCATTTTTAAAACGCGATATCTCGATAACGGTTGAATTTAGGAACATTAGTTGTATCACAATTTTTGTTCCAAATTGAAGAAAGAATTGAAATATCAATTAATATACAGGGGGTTCCATTTAAAAAAATCATACTTTTTCGTGCCATACTTTTGTGACGCACCCTGTATGTTTCCAAATATTTTCAGAATGTGCGCTATTTACACCCCTAACCTGTGACGCATATTGATATTGATATTTCTCATATCCTATATGATAAAACCTACTTTATTCTATCGTTGGGACACCCTGTACATACAGAGTGACCCATTTGAATCCTCATAACTTTTTAATTTATTGATCCATTTTGACGAATTTTGTGGATTGTAGAGAGGGAAAGGTGTATTTTGAGGCCAAACGTCGCCCAGTTTTTTCCAAAAACCAAGGCCTACTGCAGCCAGAGACCAGACGCTGCAAAAACCAGAAAAAATATGAGTGATTTTTTTAGAGAAAATCTGACTACGCCACTGGATTTTTCATCCCCTGGAATGGATCTGTACCACATAACACATATACAAAGTTTAGAACAAAAACGTGAATGGAGGGCGGGGCCTAAGTGAAAGCTTTGATTCGCATCCACGGAGAGGCGCTGATGTGCCTGAAATTCGTTAGATCTCGAAAAGATGGCGGTATGTGGAATGCCACATGACAGCTCATTAGCTTGTCATGATGATAGATAAAGTCATTTGAACGTCACCTTTTTTCTTCATGTTGTCTTTCATGCTTCTCCTCTCTATGTGAAAAAATGCACTGGTAATCCTCATCAAAAAACCTATAAGAACGCAGAATACAACCCGGAATACTAGAGACTCATCAATGTTCCAGCCGCCATCGGAAAAGTTCCGGAGGAACGCATCCTCCACGAAATAAGTCACGATGGCAAAAAAAAAAATTCCAGAAGAACAAATGGGATTTCGCCCAGTGTATTCTGCAACAAATCAAACAGTGAGGCTAAGTGACACCATCCTGAAAAGGCCGAACAAAGAGGAAAAAACAGAAAAAGTGTTCCTCGACGAGTTTCGTACTGCCCAGCCGTCCCACACCACAGGGAGCCGTGCACCGCTTCCCGAAACCACCGGAGTGAGTGGAATTTTCTCACAGTCACCATCACACGGGGTCAGCGCCCCGCAGCGCAGATAGGAAGCCCACTCGGACACCATCCCCAGATTGGAAATTCAAGAAAAACCGAAAAAACTACATCTATTCCAAGCTTGTGTCTTTATTCAATAAATAAAGACATTTTCAACGTGAAAGTCAATGTCAGTGCTTTTATGTAAAGGAAACTGTATAATATATTACAGGAATCTTCAATAATACATTATCAAGGTCTGATAGCTCGATTCGCATCCACTTCATTCCGTGGCGCATTGTTCCGTAAAATTTTATACGTCAGTTTGTCTTCTATACTTTGTATATCTGTTTTATGTGATCTGTACCAAAATACCTTCTATACGTTGATGGTAATTTCGTTTTCAAGTCTATTGTGAAAGTGATTTCTTGTCCGTTGTGGTCAGAGATATGCGTGTTCATAACTTCGCTGTGCAGAAAATAAACGTTCGCAAATATATTATCGAAACAAGAGTTCGAAGATGAAGTTACGCGGGTGTTTTGGAAAATTCATGGTTGTTGGCAGTGCGAGTTGATAACTGATAATAAGTCAAGTCTATTTTTATCTTTTTCTAACAATTCTATATTGAAGCCCCCAGCGATTATAACGTTTCGGCTACGCTCACACACACAACACAGTAGTCTCTCCATAATCTCGATAAATTTTGCAATGTTTCCAGATGGCGGCTCCCCGTTGTTCCAGAATAAGTGGAGTGGTTTTCATGATCTCTTTCGTTTTCGAGTTGACTTTTTCTAAAAAACGTGAATAATGCTGTATTCATTGACTTTAAATACTATAGACTGGGCATCCCATTCATAAAATGGTATTAGTCTTGACGCCAACATCACAATAAGTGCGAAAGAGACAACACTATGAGTGGAAAGAGATAAAACGAGGAATCCGAACCCATCGGGCAACACCGCATGAGAACATGTGATTCTTATGATACGTACTTCCGAACTTGATTTTCATCTGGAACACCGGCTGCACATTTCGAGTTTCTACCGTTTTGTATGAAAAATATAAATGAATATTAATTTGGGTTGGTACCTTTGTCGTTATTGTTATATGACAGTTTATCACATTTTTGACTTTCTGAATCAATAAAAATTGAAATTTTCATAACATTAAAAATTAAATCTCCTGCTGTTCTTCCGACAATAATGAATTACGGTTCCGAATAAAATGACAACCAAAATACAAAATATATTTCGCCTTTCTTACATATCTCTTAGGCCATTTTACTCAATTTGCCATATGATTTTTGTTTTTGGAGACGGGAAACTGTATGGTCTGCCGGTGAGTCATGATTGGCAAGCTTCCCGGTTTTAAATATTTGATTCCATCAATGTCACGTAAATAGTCTTGTGGGTTAAAATGGGCCGAACACAAAAAGGGAGGTTTGATTCGAAGTCGGTCCTCGTCAATCCTCACCAAAGAACACCAAATATTTCGCAGCTCTTCATTTTTTGGAAATCTAAAATTGGATAACAAGAAAAAAATATAAAAAATAGGAAACAGCAACGTTTTACTTTTCTTGTTTCTAATACATAAGTATATGTACAGGCAAAAAGTATTATAAATAAATGGCCGAAAAACTATTTTTAACTATACCAAAATGATTATCAGTGCTGGAAAGTGAGTGGAGATAAATTCAAAGAAATATGGTGCAGGAGTCATACTAAACAAAGACCGCAAATATTGGTATACCTGCAAATTGAAGCAGGTAAGCAATATTGTTTGTTGGTCTATTCTTCTTTAAATTAATGTCTAGACATAAATTTAATTTTGTATGTTAAGACATAAATTTGGCCCAAAAACATTTATGTCTAGATATACATTCAAAGAAGTATGGGCAAATAAACAATACATGATGCGTAGGTACCCTGCTTCAATTTGCAAGTACCAATATTTGCAGTTTCTATTCACTTTTCGCATTCTTCAGAAAATTAAACATTTTTTATATATCCTATACCTACCTTAAAAACAAAATTGCCATTTTTTCTGGCACGTTTTAAAATGTAAAGGTTTATTCGGAAGCCTTGAGAACAGGGTAAATATCTATTTTCAACCATTGAACTTTTATTTAAAACTTTTTTCCAAACGTCAAATTAAAAAGTGAATTGCGGGGTCCATTTAGCTGTGCCCTGGACAAGGTTTTTTTATATATTAATTTAGACCCCCTTTATCTTTTTTATTTGACGTTTCTGACAAAAATGTCCCTTCATAAAAGTCTATTGATTGGTTTCGAGCAAATTGTTGGAAAAACTATATTTCGCTTTAACAGGAAGAAAGACTGGGCGTCGTCAAAATTTTTAATTCCAATTGAAAGGTACAGGCAAAGAGGGCGATATGTCAAAAAGTTAATTTCGAGATAAACGCGAGGTTTTAAGAGCTCTAAAAAGTGATTATAATAATAATAATTGTAAAAGTAAGCATTCTTACTGAAGACTTCAACCTTATTGTAATAAAAAAAAACGAAAATAAGACAGTTGAGGAAGTATCCAATAAATAATTCATCTTCACTGTGTATGAAATAATCGAGGAAATAATGGAATAGGTATTCAAGTAATATGAATATCCTTTATTATTTGAGAACAATCTGTTCCTATTGCATAAAACACTACAATTCAGGCTTTTTTTCCAAATCAGTTTCATTTTTTCGTTTTTACCTATTCACGAATAAAAACAAACATTCAAACTTCCTGAAGATGGAAAAATCCTCATTTTCATGAATGAAATATGATAATGCCTACACTCTACACCACTGGATCCCTCTCCAGTCAATGCTCAATGCAAATTTGACACTTACCTGTGAATGGTGATTTCTGGATCCGAATGGTCCAGTTTTTGACACAGCAAGCACAATCTTACCATTTTTCACAAATAAAGTCACAATACAACACTTCACAAGCACGAAAGTAGAAGTTTTCAAGTTGAAACCCCATGGCATCACCGCACTACCTTCAAAATCGAAACCAGCTGTTTGAAGGCAGCGTTGCCGTGTACTAGGACTAATATTTACTATGTATCGCCTGTATCCAATGCACAAAAAATCATTATTTAATGAATGTTAGTAATTAAGCTTTGAGTAGCACAAAAATGTTTCACATTATTTATGATATGAAATAATATCATCATTAGACACTATCACCGTTGTTCAACATTGAGTTGATTCACACGAAATCATGGTTGTAAATGTGTCTGATTATGCGATAATCTAGAATAGTGAACCTTGATGCACCTTCCTGAAAAATGAACAATACTCAATCCTCCTTAATTTTCATTGTATCATGTCTTATCAATCAATTTCATACACAGAGGAATTTTCATTGATGAAGATTTGCCCAAATCGGCAACCGCGTCCAAAGCAGGTCAGTTTTCGGCGACGCAGATAGATATAACTCGACAAGGATAGCGATACAGTGAATTTCTCAAGACATACGTCCAAAATTGGATGATGGTGCCATTATTTTTGAAGGTTTCCTTCTCTAAAGCCTTATAAAACTCAATGGCTGTATTTGAAACTCAATATCCTTTTTTTGTGAATTGGAAAGTTGGCATCTCCAGCGAAATCGTCAACGTCTTCAAATCTCATTTTTGTGGAATTAGGACATTGGGGGACATCCATAGTACAGTCACTTGGTAAGTGTTCACCACTACATCGATTGCAGCATTCTTTGTTTGGGTTAGAGGCTGAGCACTTAAAACATTGTGCTAGGTTTATATGTTCTTTGATATACACTGAGACAAGGTCAAAAAATATGGTTCTCTTTTGCAAAAAACACTTTTTCACTTTAGCTGGTGCCTAGAGTATCCAGTTCTCCTTTGTACGGTTTCCGCACTGTTTTCTGGCAATTTGTTTTATTTTTCCATGAATGGAGGAACCTATTTCGTCAATTAATTCATGGTTCAATCGTCCAATTTTCTCGACAAATTCTTCGTTTGAGAATCCCTTTCCAATACCGGTTGTCATGAACATAGGGTCTTGAGTAGTGTTTTCTTTCCCTGTTATTTGTTGAACTTTGTGCTCCTTGTAGTTTCTCTTGTTGTCTTTCATTGTAACTTCAAACAACTGATGCTCCATTGTTTTTATGCAAAATATTTTTGAAGCTGCGTAAGTCTCTTATATTTATGTTTTCTTTCAATGTATTCATGGCTTCTCGGGGGTTTGTAGCGTTTGAACTCGGATTATCGTCTCATGTCGTTTGGTAGTCTTTGGAGTGGTCCATGGTGCTGGGTCCCTGTGAGTATTATTTTCCATTTGGGTTGTTGTTGGTTGACTGCTGGTCACTTTTGCATATGATTTTCCAATGGTCTCATTTCATTGGTTTTAACAATATTATACTCTTTGCCTCTTTGCTACAGTTGAAATTTCAAACACATATTCTCTTTCTCGATCTCACTTACTTAGAAGACAATCATTGTAAGTAGCTTATAGACATTCTTCTGTGATTCCCTCAAAGTCTTCTGTTCAGTTTCTGTAATATTTAGAGGTCCATTGTTTCTGTCCGTTATTTGTGGAATTCCATCCAAGGCTAAAAATATAGTATTCAATAATGAGTCACTTACAGTGGGTGTTGATTCTCTGAGGATTTTGATCCTTGGTTTCACAGTTGAATCCAGTTCTGTCACTTTCCAGTCGTGCACATGAAAATAAATTGATTATTCCTGATTCCACCGATTCAAATAATATATTCTCATTTTGGATCCCGGTTTTTCACCCTTTCTACTTTGATTTAACTTATTATTTTCCAAGATTCAATCCAAAACACCGACATTTGATACGTAGCGATTAACACGACGTAGATACGTATAAAATTCGCAAGTGACTTGTGAAATATAACGCACGACTGCAATACAAGGTTTTATCCAACAAATGAAAGAAATCTTTTTTTTTATGAGATAATAAATCATGAAATTTGAATGTCACTGTCAAAATGACTAGACCGTGACATTTTTACATTTTGGTCAATTTGGTCAAAGTAGGTTGGTTGTTAGGTTGTTACGGTTTGTTAGCAAATGCTTTGATCAATTTTGACACTTTTGTCAGTCTTCCTGCAGATAAGGAAAGGTTAAAAAAAAAAAACAAGAAAATGGGAAAAATCGATTAAAACGACATTCCTGAGGTTATCCTCACGGAAGCAGAAGAAGCAGCGATGCAGATTTTACCAGAAAAGTCTCGAAATGCTCACGTCAAGGAGTTCAAAATGTTTGGATGACTTAACGGAAGATAAAAGGTATCAATGTGTTGTGATGTGTGATTCAGTGTTTATTATTCCAATCACCAGCCACAACGAACTCATACAATATCACACTCTCAACTGTGAAAATATCAAACAACCAAAATAACTAACTTATTGTGAAACGTACTGACAACAACAACGTCACCATCACTTTTTCCTAGCCCGTGCGCTTGTCTTGATGACAGACGTTTGACTGTCATCTCGTCCAGTGTTGCCACACTGCTCTCCGCGTCGAGCTATGAATGTGAATCACTACATCTTCCATTCTTCCTCAAAGATTGATGTTGTCCTCGTTGATGATGCTGCATGTTGGGGTTGATTTCAAACTTATCCGAATCTTTGGAAGGGGTGGCTTATTCTGTCCGTCTCTATGTAATGGCATCTCGTTGGTCCTCGAAGTGTACCCAGGATCGTGCTCGTCGTCTTCTTCTGCAGGATTATTGGTTCCGTTTGGCATGTAGGGAGTACATGGCGCAGATGGGTTGAAAACCGGAGAATAGAGTTTCAAGTGTGAACGTTCCGCTGAACTTCCTCTCCTGCTATTTTTGATCTCAGATTAACATATCCATGATGTTTAGCTATGACGGAGTACAATCCGTTTATATAGGGAAGGCTTAACTTGTTTTCTTTTCTCTCTGTTCTGATTAGGACTGTGTCTCCGACACCTATACCTGAAGGTTCTGCATGATGCCGTTTATCGGCATATTCTTTTGTTTTCTCTTTGGTTATTGAGTCATTATCTCGAACTCAACTGTCATTCGAGTTCGCAGTTATGTGATCCGTAATATGGTATTTTTGTTCTTGATGTTCTCCCAATTAGAAGTTCTGCGGGGAATTATTCTGTATTTCGACTAACCCATTAGCTTGTGGCCAATATGGTGGAGTTGAATATAGTTTTATTCCATTTTCAGAACAAAATGACTTAAATTCTTTGCTGACAAATTGTCTGCCATTGTCCGCAGTTATGGAACGTGGTAGGCATAGGAGAAAATAATTTTTGTAGTTGCTCAATAGTTTATTTTGAGGTTATTCGCTGTATAATCACCAGAAGATGCATGCTGTTTGGCAGTGGTCCTGAGAAATCGAATGCAATATCTGCCCAAAGTGTAATGGGAAATGTTCTCATGTTTAGTGGTTGTGGAGCCCTTGTGGCAATGCTTCACATACTTATTCACATCGTGATCCATCTTCGGCCACCAGACTCTGGATCAAAGTGAACGTTTCATGTTTTTTGAACAAATATCTTTTGGGACCACAATTTTTGTTCCGCGTGATAAAATATTTTTGTGGAAGCAGTATTCGGTTTTGAAAAACTGATAGAACTGAACTGCTTTCTCCTGTTCCCATAGTTTGTCACTGTCAAGACACTTCCTGATTGTTTGTATCTCAAGATCGCTCTCAGATACTCGTTGATTTCATTTATGGTAACGTCACAATGGTTGAAAGAGCTGGGGATGTTGCCGCACTGCTCTCCGCCTTGAGCTATGGATGTGAATCACTACACGATGCAAATGTTCTATTGGCACATTTGCAATAAAGATAAGCCTCATCGGCGTTAGGCAATAAGAGCTCTTTGACGAAATCGTGCACATCCACACTGAATGCAGACAAATAGAACTGTTCTCCTAAACGGCGGACCAATGGCGGGGCCGAATTCGATACTTTTCCAAACCAATTTACTTTCGGACTACCGCTAACCAAAATGTGGTGACGGAATCTTACAAAATAAAAAACAGCACACATAACAAAACAAAGCTCATAAAATGTATTACTGGGTCCATCAAAATGGCTGCCGACTTGTCAGTTGCATCGAAACTGACCTATATTTTTCATAAAACTGTCATACTCATGACTCAGTTTTATAAATATATTCGTTTATTTGATGAACGTAATCTTTTTTCTAAGATGATGCAATCCGTTGTTCATTGATTTTTAGAAAACTTTATGTACTAAGTGTACAATGAAAAGTTATTCTGGGGGATTCACGCGATTCTTTGGGATGAAAGTGAATTTTTTTTTATTTTTGTACAGGGTTATTGATTAAAAATGCCCTCCCCCTCTAACTTTTCAGTTTGATGTTTCAAAAAAAAGTGTCTCAAATAAATGTTTTATGGTCGAAAATGATTTTTAAAAAGCCTGTTTTCACATATACAGGGTGTTCCAAAAAGTCTGGTGTACACTTTTTCAAATTTCCTTATATACAGGGATTATCTGAACGCATCGGACGCCATATTTCAGTAATGGATCCATTCTGTAAACTTGCATTCTACAAGATGAAAACGGTGGGTGCAATTTTGACTAAGTTCAAGGACCCCACTTCAAAAGGGGATCGCTCAAATTTGGTTTACAGCATACCTTACCCTAATTGTGATAAATTTTATATTGGACAAACCAGGCAGTATTTGAGGAAGAGGCTGTATCAACATCGGTATGATTGTCGTGAGATTAACAGACATAAAACAGAAAAAACTGCACTCTGTGAACATCATTTCTTGTTAGGTCATAATTTTAACTTTAATAATGTGGAGATTCTCGATTGTGAAAATCACTATTACAAACGCAATCTCAGCGAAATGATACATATTTCAATGAATCCCACAGTAAATAACAGAACTGACGTACAAGGTTTAAACACTCAGTATAGCAACCTTCTTTATCTGTATAAAAATAAACAAAAACAGATAAGACACTGATAGGGATTCAGCGTCTTTGGATAAATTAGGATACAGCGCTCATTTACTGTTGTTCTGTCCACATATACTTTTCAATTTTAACATTGTATTCCTTTTTTTCGTGACAGTCCATTTTAAACAACTTTCTTTTTTGTTTGTGATGTATATTTTGCCATCGTCTGACATGTGTGATGTTTTGGTTTTATATAGCTCCTGACACCCCAAAAAGGTAAAAGACATTGTTTATTGTGATTCCAACCTTTATTGTACCTATTATATTTTTTCTGTTGTAGCCTTGATAAAGACTGAAATTGTGGTCGAAACGTCGGCAATTTGGTGAAATGAGGAGTTTGATTTGTTGTCCTCAATCCCACTATCCCCCCTTTTTATATTCTGATAATTACCAAGGACACTAATAGAAATACATACAAAGTACAATTTAAATTGTAAAAAATTACTTCAGTTGCACTGGAATTGTTAGATTCTTCTCTTTTTATTATATATCCAACAGAAACTGATCCTATGTTTTACAGCTTGGCAACAGTGTAATTGATGTTGATGGAGATCAGCTGTTTATCATTCCAGTCGGTGTTTTGCCCATGATACTCGTGGTTTTGCGTTACATTAAATTTAACTTCAAAGTGGAAGTGACAGATTTCCGCTTGTCAAACGGGAATTATGTACTATCATCCACATTGAACCCGGCGTGAAAGTAACTTTGAACACAAATTCATTGTAGGTGGTAGCATATTATTATGATTCCCGTCTGCCATTTTGCCAAGCGGACGTGAAATAAGATGTGAACCTTATATTTGGTAGTCTGACTCTGGTCCAACCAAAAACACAACAAATCTGATCACTATGATGACAGATGACATGGTGATGACACCACGTCAAACGTTAAATACGAGCTTCAAAATCTCTTTTTTGTGTCCTCTCCGTTATTAATGTTTTGTTTTCTGCGCATGCTTAGTATAGCGGGATACGTTGATAACGTTGAAATTTATAAGGGGTTCAAAAACTCCCAATTTATCTACCGAAAAGGCATATTAGTACAATTTTAGCTAGAACAGTCTTCATTTGCAACGAGCTCAAATGCAATGTTATATAATTTGTTATAAGTCCGACCCTGTACGTTATTTTTGCTCTCAAATTCACAGTCATGTTGAGGCCCTGCAAAAAGAAAATAAATCACCCGAAAAATAAAAAAAATATTTTCAATTGAGAAATGTACTCCTTCATTTTGGCCCACTGTGTAGATGAATAAAATATGACCGGTCTTATACACGGTTTGGCATTATAAATAATATTATGGTGGCAAGAAAGTGGTGTTTTGTGCCTGAGTGCAGAAACCGACAAGAATAATAATAGGACGCCAACGAAAATGTTTGTGAGTACTATGGAGGACTATAACTAGGAGACGAATCGAATGCATAAATAGTGGGCCAGAATACAAATCATGATCCAGCTTCAATTGTTACCCCCAGATGGCGAAGAGTCGCTGGCGCTTTCATGTCAAACAAAAACGATCACCTAGGTAACCATAATGAAACTATTTTCATCAGCTAGTTGGCATCAAAACTCTCATTATTTGATGATGGTAGGTATCATCAATATATTTTTTGTTATACATTATTCTGAAAGTGAACCTCTGCGAGAATTTTTGTATTTTTCTGTTCAATTGCATCACTTGTCATCAATAAACAAACAATGGGCTTGAAACACGATGTTGCGATGATTCAACCTTAATTTTTGCCTTATAGAAAATTTATTTTATGTGTATTGTAGAGTAGAAATTTGGAATAAATTAAGAAAATTGTGATGAAAGTCTGTTGACAATCATTGACAAGCAATAAACGTTACCATGACAACGAGTAAACAAAAGCGCTACTATCAGCAGCGCCCTCAAATAAACTAACGAAAAAGAGGGACAGAAATTTCAAGGATATTCGTATGTCGATTCATCTCCTAGTTACAGTACTCCATAGTGAGTACTCAAAGCAAACAGCAATAAGAAATCATGGTTTGCGGCACCGAGACGGAATTTTGAAAATGTTTGAGACCTAATGAAAGGAAATACAATAACTACATATTACCACGACCCAATTTTTTTTGTGCATAGATCTATTCAGTCATATAGAAATCAACATATCGTTGATTAAATACATGATGTTTCAATAGTAATCAGTGCAGCATCAACAGAGAAGTCTTGTTGAGAGATGTTGATCAAATTAGAAACCGCTGGCTGGATTGACATTATATTCGCAAGTGCGAATTTCTCAAAAAAGCTTTGAAATAACGAGGTATGAAAATGTCAAAGGGATTGATCAAATCAAGGAAATGAAAGTCTGTTCTATTTCCTATTCCAATATAGGTCCATCATACATCAAAAGAAATTTAATGATAAAACAAAACCCCCAACTTTCTTCTTACAGAATGAGCGAATTTGATTTTGGTCCACCGAACAGCATGAAACTTGGAAGCTTGTTGAAGCCTTACTTTGGTTTTTCAGTTGGCATCTGTTCGCTCGTTATTTCAACGACTTCAGATGAGGCTTCTTTCAAGATCACTTAAGCAAATGGAGAGCGTAATATCATTTTGCAAATAGTTTTGTGAGCATTGTCCAATGTTTTATACAGTCTTCATGATTAGGAGGACCACAACCTAAGTATGCGAGTCAATTTGTATATCATATTTTGATTCTTCGGCATGTGACATTGTTTTATCAGTTCTTGTTTCAATGTGGTTTGCTTGTGGGTTCAAGGTGTCTGAAATTTGGATTCAATTGAGAAGATGGTTATTTTATTGTTGATTGAAGTCATCGCCTCTCAAGCTACAGTTCATATAGTTATGAAGGGCATGATGTTCAAGGAGTCATTCCGATTTTTTTTTTTAAATCAATGCAAGAATCAAAACAATTGGTTTTTATCGTCACATTCAAGTTTTGCCTTGTTCGATATTCCTGTGGCAGTGTTATGGAACGGACTCCAGATTAATCCTATCGAAGTTGATAAGTGATGGAGAAATTAACGGAAAAACATTATACAGGGTGTCCTTGAAATGACTGTACAAGGCTTGACCACGAGATTCTTGACAAAAAATGAGGCTATATGTATAGGCAAACTTACCTATATCCAATGCCTCGTTGAGCCTACAGAATTTAAAAAAAAAATGGTTTTTCCTACATTTTTCAAAAACGTGCAAAACGATGTTGATAATTTCTGGTACTTGGTCTTGGACAATGAAATTAAGTTTATTGCTTCTATAGCAATCGGTTGTGATCAACCGGAAGTGTCATAAAGATGACGTCACATGAAGTAATTCCTTTTGTTTTTTTTTTTAAATTAAAGAATGAATTCACATGCTTTTATCTAATAGTTCAATGTATCAGGGAGTTTTTTCTTTCTCCTGAGAAATTTCGCTAGAATAAGTGGTTGTGCCAGAAAAAAAATATTTTCGAATCAGTACAAAGATATTTTATTATTGAATGATTTTTTTCTAGCATAACCACTTATTCAAGCATATTTTTTCAAGAGAGAAAAAAGCTTTCCTTTACACTGCGTTATTGGATAAAAACGTCTGAATTATCAGAAAGTCAATTCCTTAAAAAATCAAAAGATATATCTGCATATGACTTTTTCATGGAATTGCCTCCGATGGTTTCATATAAAAACGCAGTGTGTTAGAAATTTGAAAAAATTTGCTGTGCAGTTGATTGAAAAATCTATTTTTCAGGCACAACCACTTATCTTAGCAGGATTTTTCAGAAAAAGAGAAACTCCCCAATACAATAAACTCTTAGATCAAAACATCTGAATTATCAAAAAGTCAATGTAGGTTTTTCAAAAAAATAATTACAGACAGAATGATATTCTCAGGAGTGCTTGTGGACTGCCTCCTGAGCATCCAACCAAAAAATCTGACTTGATTTCCAGTTTGACGCTGAAGAAGTGGTTTCCGAAACATTTTTCTAAAGCGAAATTGGTTACAGCGCATCAAATGACAAAGATAAGCTGACAAGGAGTGGTTCTGAAAACATTTTTTTGTAAACAAAATACCTGGATGGGAGTTTCAGAGTATCAAAGGCTGAACCACTTTTCTTCTTATCTTTTTTCATGACCCGTAAAAAAATTTTAGCACCCCTGTTGCCAGCAGAATTTTGTCAGTTGATGCGCTGTGACTCATTGAGTGTTACAGCTGTCAGAAAATTTTATAAGGCAAAGTTGTCCAGTTTTTGATCCTCTATAACTATTATCCAGGTCATTTTGCTCTGGAAAAAAATATTTAGGAAACCACCTCTTCAGCGCAGAACGTACCAGCACTTCGAGTCCGATTTTTTGTTTGGATGCTCAGGAGGAAGTCCACAAGCATCCCTGAAAATATCATTCTGTTTGGAATCTTTTCTTGATGAGCCCTATAAGTCGACGACAACTTTACTGTGCTAATATGACGTCATCTTCACGACACTTCCGGTTAATCACAGCCGGTCGCTATAGGACCAGAAAACATTATTTCATGGACTTAGACAAGGTGCCAAAAATTATCAAAATCGATATGCACGTTTTTCAAAAATGATGGAAAAACCATTTTTTTTATCTTTGACGCCATCTGTAGACAAAGCAATTTTGAATATACAGAGTGACCCATTTGCAAGCGGGCCACCCTCATAACATTTTTATTCATGGAGCGATTTTGAAGATTTTTTATTTGAAATGTGGAGAGTGAAAAGGTTCATTTTGAGGCTAGGCGGCGTGAAGTTTTTCCAAAATTCAAGGCCTACTTGATCACATTTGGTGGCTGAAAAATCCAGAATCCATATCAGCGATTTTCGGCACACCCTGAAATGGATGTGGATCAAATTTCATGTGAAAATATTCCAAATTAACGATTAATTTTATTATGCATCAAGAAGCATTTTACCTCGTAACTCTTGCGATAGCAAATATTCTATCACAACAAATTTGATAAATAACAACACATTCAATAGATATTTTTATTTCAAAATACAATGAAAACAAACAAACGAAATTGACGAAAAAAATTCACAGGAAAAAAATTTTTGAATTGGATATTTTTCATGAAATTTGCTACAGTTCCATTTAAGAGGATGCAAAATCCAGTGGCGTACGCAGATTTTTTCTAAAACATCTCTAATATATTTTCTGGATTTTTGAGCCTCTAAAGATGCTCTAGTAGGCCTTGGTTTTTGAAGAAAACTGGGCGACGTATGGCCTCAATCTCAATAAACACTTGAAGACTTAGACTTTGTGTTATTTTCCAATTTCATCGACTCAAAATACACCTTTTCCCACTCTACATTTAAAAAAAAAATGTCAAAATCAATCCATAAATCATAGTATAATGAACAAGTAGCGACAACTCCTTTTTGTCTCAATGACAAAAATTTGCCTCATTTATACCCTGCTAACATTTTGAAATGCATTGTTTTGCAAATCAAGAATTCTAAACTTCGCATAGATCTTCAGACATACTTCATAGTGGGTAATTGTATTCTATAACTTGATAGGTAATTCACCTTTGTATCTGTATCATTGAAGTCATGGAATCTGCTACGATTTAGTTTTATTTTATATTTCATAATGTTAGCAGTGTATAAATGAGGCAAATTTCTGTCATCAAGACAGAACGAAATTTTCACGTTCAGGTATATGGAGCTGTCGCTACTTGTTGTTAATTATATTATGCCATAAATTAAAATGTTATGAGGGTGGTCGGCTTTCAAATGGGTCACTCTGAAAGTACGTTTGCCTAGATCGCCTTATTTATGGTCAAGGAAATAATAACAAATAATGACAGATTTTGCTGTTTTTTTTTCTGGGATTTTAACCATTGAAAATTATGCCACAATTTCTATTCCCAGAAACTTAAAATTACGATTGCAGATGAGAGAACATGGGATTATGCAGGGAATTAGACATTTTAGAGAAACGTGAAGTATTGAAAATGTATTTTTTTGCTGATCTGCCGCCTATAGCTTGATTTAGCAATTGGCTTATGAAAACCAGCTTTATTCTTGAGGTTAACGTATTGCTGTTGATAGACTCACCAAAAAGTCTTTTTGATAGTGCATCTACAAAACTTACTCATACCACAAACTCCATACATTTAGGCTTTGAAAAAACTCGAATGTATTATTAACCAGTACTCTCAACACTACCGCTAGAACTCTTAAAGAAAATTTGCCTGGCGGATAAAAGCTATCGAGGGATGTAGCAGATTTTTTTATAGAGATAAGAGCTTCTGTTACAACTTGACTTTCCTATGGAAAATAATATTTTGACTGTTGCTTGGAATAAAAGATTTCCCGAGAGATGTGCCAGTGAATAGTATGGAAACTTTCCAAACAGGTGTTGTAATGATTGTGATATATTCTCTCGAAAAACTCCAGAAAGATTTGATTTTTAAATATAAAATCGAATATGTTTTGTCTCGTCATTTCAAACAAGATTGCTGGGAATTTTGTTTTCTCGGGAAATAACTATGCATTTAAGAATTTCAGTTGTGGGTTATTCAAGCTATACGAATTGGAATACCATGGCTGAAATACGTGGCTTTCAAAGAGTTTGACCTATGGGGAAATGCTGTTATTATGATTACTTTTACACATTATTTTGATATTTTACAAGATATCCAAACAGCCTTTTGTCTTTTTCAATGGAAGCCTTCGTATATTATTGCATGTTTGAATTCTCTGACCAAATAAACTGCTGTCCAAATAAAAAACAGCGATCTCTTTGCTTATATCATTCAATAAGCGATAACTTTGAAACAAATGAACGGATTTTGAAAAGTTTAGTGTTTTGGCGTTTTGGGATAGACCTTCGTGCGCAAAAAATTGCTATGTTCTTTAATTTGACGAGCAGTGTATTTATTTATCAGCTATTCGCATATGATCACCTCAGCAAAGCCTTCTACACTTTCAGTTTGCTACTGAATCAAAACGTGCGTGTTTGATTCTAAATCCTTTATAGATGTAATATGCAATCACTAGTACGATCGCTTTTTATTTATCACATCTATGTCCTTCTATGATGGTATATTGGTAGGTATCATTTTGTCCTATCTACACACAGTATTTAAAGAATGTGTAAACAAAACACTTTCTCCGAACGTGTCACCGCTCTCGCTCGCCACCTCATAATATCCAGTCTATTTTGCTGTGCCGTCACGTGCCATGACATCATCAACATGATAATATTGAATAGGATGAAAGTAGTTGTTTTGACTACGATGACCACAAACAATAATAAATTATTGGCTGCTGTCAAGCAATACAGAATACTGTTTGTTTAGGTCCAGAAAGTTTTATTGCCTACTTATGACTTATATACAGGGTGTAGTTTGTTATGATTGCGATGCCTACAAACTCTTGTTTGCTATTAAACAATGCCGAATTTAATTATTTGTTTGGCTCTCCATAATTATATTGAATAGGGCGTGAGTAGTTATTTTGACTGCGATACCCGCGAAGAATAATAGTTATTGCTTGCTATGAATCTTAACAACACACTGATTGTCTCATTTAACCTATCGGAAAATTTAATTGTTTATTTATTATTGTATATACAGGGTGTAGATAGTTAGTTTTGACTACAATGACCCAAAAACAAGTGTTTTTGTTTACTATTGAATAATGCTGAACTTCGCTTTTTTGGTTCTACGGGATGTACGTTTAACCCACTATTATATTAAAAAGAAGAGGGTGTAGCACATGAACCAATGATTCACTATTGTGAGTTAAATGTTATTTTTCTGCATAAACAGTTTTTTGGGGATCATAAAAATGGTAATATAGCACATATCATTATACAACATCGATAAAAAAATATCGTTATATTTTTCTGCATACCTACTCAAATAAACTGTGATTCCGATGATCTGTTGATAAAAAAAAGTTTTACCGGATGATCGTGATTTTGTTGATATTGTCCTGCCTGCATCAAAACACCCACAGATCTTTACTGCAACCATAAAAAACTTAAATTATTGGTCCTTTTGACTAATCAATTGGTTTATATAATACTAGCTCTTTACCCACTGCGTTGCGAGCGGTTGATAAATATAATGAAAAATAAATAAGTAGAAATCCAATTGTCCAAAAATATCAGCACCTATTTTAAAAAACAATGGAAAACGTATATCAATCCCCACTTATAAAATGGAATATTAGATCTTCATTTTGATAGAGAACAAAGTGACTCAGCCTTTCGGAGAAAAAAAAAAGAAAAAAAAAACTTCAACATCTAGTAAAATCATAACTCAACTTTAAAAAGCACACCTGTAGGATTAGACAGCTCGCTTCGTTAATAGGTAAACTAGTCTCTAATATTGAGATAGAAATATTCTCTGATGCCCCAAAGACAGGTCGGTGTGCTTATAGCAAAATTCACGAAGCGCAAGGTTTTTTGGAGTGAAGAGAGAGAAAGGCGCTCTCCATTGAACTATTTAGAACTTTGTGCTATGTTCTATGAACTGAAGTGTTTTGCTCGGGTTCAAGTCAACTTGTTATATGTTTTATTGAGAATTGACCACATATCATGCATAATAGGATTGCAAATACTTCCCATTCAACGTTCAAACCTCAATTTGTTGGCTAGACAGGTTGGGGCCTAGTGCTATGCAGGCAAAAAGATATTTTTCATTTTTGCCTCTTACATAAATACCGCCGATAAAGTTTAAGCGAAATAGTTATCAAAGAAAAAGTTCACAAGTACCGAGCTCGAACAACATAATAATGCCTTTTGAAAAATAATAGGAAATTTCGTGCTTCTTGTGTCAAAAATTAATTCAATTTGTGAAAAAAATGTATACAAATAATTATATCTTCTTGGGGGTCGGATCCAGGTTGATATGAGATTGATTGATGCTTCTACTCTAACTTGACGGGAAATTGTTATTTCTTCTGCGTTTTCCATCATTCAAGCTTTTCGAAAAAGATATTAGACAAAAAAAACAGGAAGAACAACATGTATTTTGGTTGTATCCAACAGGCTCACACAGTCAGCGTATCCACGGTACCTTTATTGGTAAATAATCCAATAACATTTCAGCCATATAAAAGATGGTTACTTTATCTTTCTAAAGAACCTCGTCATACTTTAAGTTCAAGTTATTCAACAATCAGAGGTATACAGTATATTATATATATCAGTATTTCACAGTTAGTAGAAGTCGCAGTCAAGATGGCAGAGAGTACGGACGGTTGTTCCAATGATTATCGGTGCTTTACTTGCGAAAACGTTCTTGGTAATTTGAAATGTGTGATTGAGTGCATACATCGTGGAAGGTGTTTCCATGTAAAGTGTAGAGGTATGAAGTTGCGAGGTTTCAATATGAAAAAATCAAACTGGAAGTGTGAACTTTGGGATGGCCAACACTAATCCAGAGAGAACGAGAAAGAGAAGATGGTAGGAAGAATAAATAAAATAAATAAATATATCTTTATTAGCATGTTGCTACATAGAAAAAACAGTAATAAGGTATTATAGAAATAAAATACATCCACTCACAAATTTGAGATTCAAAAAAAAAATAAAAAATTACCAATAAAATTTAAATATACATATTATTATAGGCATACATAGTATTAAAATTTGGACAATACATGATTTTTCAAAAGCTTCTTAAAATCACGAAGGTTATCACAGTTTTTTAGATCAGGCGGTAAGCTATTAAATTCACTTAGACCCTTATGCAATATAAAGTTTTGAACATGACTAGAATAAGATTGCCTTAGCCTAAAATCACCACAGTTTCTTGTATTGTAGGAATGATTGTCTTTGAAACAAGTAACTCTATCACATACAAAACTAGGAACACATTGCTGTTTGATTTTAAAAATAAATATACAAATATTGTACATAATTTTTTGCTTGACAGACATGAAATTAAGTACGTTGAACATTGTTTGAACTGGTGTGTATCTGTTAAACTTCAATATAGCTCGCATGGCCCAATTTTGAACAATTTGCAATTGCTCTATTTTATAATTGGGTAAATTAAACAAAGGGGTGGAACAAAATTGCAAATGGGGTACAGCTATGCTATTATACAATAATATTTTTGTGTTCAAAGATAAACTTTTCCCAATTCTAGTGATAACGCCTACTTTTCTGAAGAATTTTTCCATAATATAATCGGCATGTACCTGAAACGTTAAATTTGAATCGAAGATTACACCCAAGTATTTTATTTCATTTTCATGAATCAGTCTTTCATTATTTATAAAATATTTACCGTATTTAGGTTAATTTCACTTAATCTATGTTTCTTTCCAAAAATACAAAATTTAGACTAGGATGTATTTATACAAAGTTTATTGTTGCACAGCCATTTAAAAGTGTTATTCAAATCAATGTTTATTTTTCTTTGCATTTCATTAATATTTTTACCTATAACATAAATAATAATCGTATCATCCGCAAACAATACAGCTTTACTTTCTTCTAATATATTAACAATATCGTTTTTATATAAAAGAAACAGCAACGGACCCAAAACCGTGCCCTGTGGAACACCATGTTCTACCCTTATAAAATCCGACATGCAATTCTTATATTTAGTTTTTTGGAATCTATCTGTCAAAAAGGAGCAAAACCATTTGAAAGCTGTTTTTTAAATTCCCATTTTATATAATTTTTCCAACAAACCCTTTCTACTTATTGTTTCAAACGCACGTCGAAAATCCAAAAAAACAGCTAATACATAATTTCCACCTCCCAAAGCCTTTAAAAAATCATCACAGACACTAACAACGACAGACTCACATGAATGATTGGTACGAAAGCCCGACTGATTTGGAACTAGAATATTGTTTTCCTCACAGAAATTGAGAAGTTGCTGTTTCACTACGACTTCAAGTACCTTCTCGTAGATTGGGCTGGTGTTAATTGATCTAAACTCTTCACATTGATTGGTGTTCGCAACCTTCTGGACCGGAACCACTACTGATGTCTTCCACGACATAGAAAAATCTCCATTCAGAAGTGATGTATTCACAATGTCCAATAAACGATTTGCAACAACTGCGCAAGCGTCCACCAAGATTTTCTTCGAGATACCAGGCTCATCACTACCAACATTATTCAGTTCTTTCAATACCTTTTTTAGTTCTTGCAAAGATATAACATTAAATTGGTTTAATTCTCCAGATGTTGGTACAGTGTAGGTGATATCATTCACATCCTGAATTACTGGTATATCATTTATAATAGTGTCAATAATACTACTTATAAAATATTTATTAAACTCATTAGCTATGTCCTGGTCTGATGCAATAATTCGTTGATTAAAATGAACCTCATCTGAAAGGAAACCTTTTTTGTTTGGAAGGAGCGTTTTTAAATTTTTCCATAATTCCCTGGAGTTTGCTTTGTTTCCATCAATAACCATTTCAAAGTATTTGTCCTTTTCAACTCTGATGCAGGCTACAATTCGATTTCTTTCCTTTTTGTAAGCACGCCATATATCATTATCCTGTTCCAGTACTGATCTTTCATACAAACAGTCTCTTGTGTACATCATTTCCTTGATCTCCGGGGTTATCCATTTTTTGTCTTGAAATTTTTGATGAACACGTAATGTTACTTTCGGACACATTTCATTAAGTATACTAGAAATACTATCCACAGATGAGTTGACCAAGATATTAACATCTGTGATACTATTATTCCACGATGTACTAAGTAGAGATTCTTGCAAGAAGTCAATGTTGTAATTTTTCATGCGTCTGTATGTTATTTCAGTCATTTTGTTATTGTTTACATTCTCTATATCATTCATTTGCATTGACAAAATATTATGATCTCCAATTCTTTGACACCGAGTACCGTGTACTTCATGCTTAAGATTTTTATCAGTAGTTATTATATAATCAATGAGGGTTTAACTTCTGTCAGTGATACGAGTAGGAGAATTAACAATCTGGTAGAATCCATTCCTGTTGACCATGTTAAGCAGCTTTTCACCATAAAATGTGGGTTTTAGTAAATCGAAGTTAAAATCCCCCATGACAATGTTTGTTCCCACAAAATCACTAGTTTCGTCCAAAAATTTTTTAAAATATTCTAGAAATTTTGCATTTTCTAATTGTGGAGGGTGGTACAGAACACTTCACAGATAAACTGACCTTGAAAGCAGCAACTCCATCGACAACATCCATACATAATTCTGGACACACTGTATATTTTTCACTTTGTACTTAACGTCGGATCTTATCAATGCAAGCACTCCTCCTGTTCTTCGATTGTTGGTGACGCACTGTTCCATCTTGTAGTCATCTACACACAACTCACTAAGGCTAATATCTTCAGATATATGTGTCTCACTCAGAAATATCACTTTTGGCTTCCAGTCGTTGATGAGAACCATTATATTGTCCTTATTGTTCAAATATCCTTGGAAGTTGAGGTAAACAATATTTGACGAATTTGATGCAGAACTAGTACATAATTGCTATTTGATGAATCTATCACGTTGAATTTGTTCAATGCGCCTAAATGTCTTGCAGTTGTTTATATCCCATGCCGCATGGTCAACATCTAATTTCAAACTATATTTGTTAGTTGAGTTCAGACAATTTGGGCATTTAAGTTCATCACTTTTGCAGTCTTTTATATCATGTTCACCACTACATTTTGGACACAATTTTTTATCGCTACATTCCTTCGCCAAATGACCATATTTGCAGCATTTATAGCACCTCACAATTCCGTAATCATTATAAATCGGGCAGCGACTCCAGCCAATATTGATTTTTTCTTTATCCATCAGAGTTTGGTAGGTATCCGGATTTACTTCAAAAATTATGCTGAATCTTCCATTCACAACCTTGGTTCTTCGAAGAATTTTCAGGCCATTGTTGTCATTAATAAAACTGTTTTGTCTTGATATTTTAGATATTATTTCCTCATCAGTGTCATTTTCTTCCGACTCATTAACGCCAACCACTTTGATGCGATGATTACGTAATTTTGGTCTCTTCACTTCATATTCCCCACCTAGTTTATTCTGGATCTCTAACTGCACGTTCCCTATATCCTTTTCATCCCCACAATTTAGAATTAGACCACCATTCTTTGTAGAGCGTCCCATTCCCATGCCTACTCCAATCTCAATAGGATTCACTTTGTTCCTCAAATCTTTCTTGATTTCAGTAACATTCTTCTCTCCATTACCTTTTTTTTTTTAAGACTAATATTTTGTTGTCCTTCTTTGTGACCGCAGAATATGATAATGATGACGTTGGTGTTACCTCAGACAATATTGGACCTGGAACTTGTCTCATGCCACGCAGAATGGTTATCTCCTGATTGAGGTTCTGAGGTTCTGAGAAGAACCTATCTATTGATGTATCTGTAATTGAATTTATCCAGTCGTCGCTTGAAAAACTTAATCTGAAAATGGATCGAGAGAATAAGGAGCTCAAGAAAGAGTTAGCTTATGTCAAGCAAAACGAACAAATTCAAATTAATTCCACAATTCCCGATACGCCAACTAAATTATCATATTATGCTTCAGTGGTGGGCAATACAAATATTTTGGTTGTCAAACACAAAACCAAAATCAATGCTGATAAAATCGAAGGTGATTTGAGAGCTAGAGTGGCCCCTTCTGATATAACTGTATTGGAGTTGAAATTGGAAGAGCGTTCAAATCTGGAGCCGTCACAATGAATTTGAGCAACGAAAAGACCGGAAATTCAAGAAAAAATGGGAGAAAGCTACACAGTCATTGAACCTAAAATACATATTAATAGAATCGAAGTGTTCGACATAAGCGATAATGAATTTTCAGAATATGATGAGTGTATTTTGGATAAAATCAAAAAACGAAATAACATGATGATGAATCAACACTGAAAATTTTGAGAAAAAGCAATATTGTCCATAACAGATTCAACTTAATATTGGAGGTGATGGATAGAGCGATCCACGATATTGTGATGGAGAAAGGAAAAACGAACATAGGATGGAGTAGGTGTTACGTGTTTTCAGAGTATGGAGTAGTAAGATGTTTCAAGTGTTGTACATTGGGTCACATGCAAAAAGAGTATGCGTCTGATGTGACACATATTGTTAGTGATGTTACTAATGCGGAATTATCTTCGAGTGGTTACCAAAATGTTAATTGTACTAGGAATAACAGTAGAACAGGTGATGTGTCGTTTTATGTAAGAGACGATACTAACTTTAAAATAAAAAAGGTCAGTTATATTCAAAATATGTTATGAGTATTGATTACTGCTGGAAAAATTCAAAATGAGGATCTGATATTAACGGGTATTTACAGATCACCATCGGGACTTGATAGAATATTTATGGAGGAATCTGAGAAACTGATTGATAGGTTGGTCTTTATGTGTAAGCAAATAATGCGAACCAATAACGGGTCTCGTCAAATAGTACAGGAATATACTTGAATAACATAGAGGAGTTAAACACTTATTGACTACGTTATCACGAACGATAAATACATTGAATGAGAAGTATTATTGTCACCAAGAGTTGGTGATCATTATATAATTGTGACAAAAACAGAAAAACGATCGATCCCATGGAAAAAAGTCACGCAGAAGAAATTGATTTATGACAGCGACATGATAAAAGATGAACTTATTAGCCATTGCTGGAATAACATAATCACAAATTCCGATTGTTTAGAAGATAATTTGATATTGTCAATAAAAGTATCTTTAGATAAAATGACAACAATTATTAGTACAAAAACAATCAACCCAAAATAAACTAATAATAAGTGGATCACACCAGAAATATTGAGCAAAATTAATCTCAGGGACACGATATTCAAGGCTGCTGGTGGTTTATCAAAGCGATCATCTCTGGAATGATTAAGTTGATGAGATGATGGAATTCTAAAAACAATCAATAATTAACATGAGATTCTAGAAGAAAATAAAAATGACTTTTAACACCGCAGAGAACCAACATCAATAATCAAATAGGCTATAAGGGAAATGTGATTATGGAAGACTGTGACATTTCTGCTAATTTTAATGTCTATTTCATCGACAGTATTGTAGAAATTGGTGCATCTGTATTACCAAAGCACGTTTCTTAATACATTTTGGGTTTTTTGCATACTTATGAGATAATGGATAAATCAAAGTGAGTTCAGATGAATCAGCTGAATGATATCGTCAAAAAAATGGAGAGCACGGGAGGATCCGGAAATCGCATTTTAACATGCATGTATACTAGAAGATGTATTTGTTGTAATTGGGAATAAATTCCTTGATGTATTAAACAACTCTTTAAGCTATGGCATTTTTCCAGGAAGCTGGAAATGCTCTATCATAACACCAGTCCCAAAAATTCACAACTCTATGAAAATAGAGGACTTTCGGTCGATTAATTCTATGCCGCCTTAAGAAAAGAAACCATCAAATTATTGAAAATCAGTCAAGATATTGTAGGAATCACTCATGTGAATCAGCACTGATGCAAATCTGCAACGCCAGTCGTTGCATTATAAAAATTGATGGAGGCATGTATGTCATAGCAGTTTTTCTCGACTTTAAGCGGGCATTCGAAACGATCAAAAGAGAAATATCACCAAAGAAATTGTATAAGATGGGTATGAGAGGAACAGTACAGAAATTGTCATCATCATATCTTAGTGATCGAACTCAAAAAGTGAAATTCAATCATTTTTATTCAGATACAATAAAAGTCGTTGACGGAGTGCCTGGAGGAACAGTATTGGGGCCATTGCTCTTCACTTCATATATCAATGATATTTTTCAGCATGTAAAGCATTGATCGATGAAACTATTCGTCTATGATACGATGTTGTATGTTTGTGGTTATGATGTGAAGGAAATGGAACACAGGATGAGATATGATGTGGCTAACATATCCGACTGACTTTGTGACAATCCTATGGTTTTGAACAGTAAAAAGTGTAAATTTGTTCTGCTTGGTACCCAGTACAAAATAAGAACTATGAACGACTCACCTAGTTTCGATCTCGAAGGGCAAGAGATAGAAAGGGTAACATCCTTAAAATATTTAGGTGTGATTTTGGATGAAAATCTGAGTTTTGGGCAGCATGCTCATAACATCGCTTTTAAAATAGCGAAAATAGTACATTTTGTATCAAGGGCGAAAAGTAGATGATTTTGACAAGGGGATATGTATCAGCACGAGCGAAGCGAGGGGAGATATTATCCTAGTCAAAATCATCTTTCGTCCGTGGTGCAAACAGTGCTCTTTGTACAACCAGTTTGGAATCACTAAAAAGAAATTATAAAAATCAATAATCAATAATCAACACACTGCACTGCACTACACTGCTGTCAAGTCAGACAAGTGACAAGGGTCAATTATTGACAAATGGAAACCATAGGTGAGTTCCCGTATTCTTTTGTGGTGCCGATTTACTGTCATGTGATTAGTTTCTTTTAGTATGCTAGACTGTCACGTGATTATTGGATCCAGAGGCGTTGGAATCCGAGGAACCGAACCGTTGCTAAGCGACCTAGCCAGCGGCCGCGAAAGTACTTTTAGGCCCGGCTGCTAAGATCAGGGACTTTCCGCCGGCTTTACATGCATTGAGAAATGGAGTTTACGTGTAGGTTGTACAAAATAGTATATTTCATTACCAGTACAGAAATGAGGATTTTTTCGTGCGCGCGTGACAAATTCACGGGAAGTCATGCAAGAACGGAAAATCCATTTCTGGACGAGTAATGGACGATATTTTTTATTATACTTAGCAGAAAATACTACATTTTCAACTGTTTATAAAATACAGTGAATATGACATTTTGGGAACAGCGCACGGACATTTTTTCCCGATCCCTCTTTCCGTGCGCTTAATCGTTGCTATAGACACATTACATTAGAAACGAGTAATGTGTCTATAGCAACGATTTAGCGCACGGAAAGAGGGATCGGGAAAAAATTTCCGTGCGCTGTTCCGAAAATGTCATATTTACTGTATTTTATAAACAGTTGAAAATGTAGTATTTTCTGCTAAGTATAATAAAAAAGTATTTTTCTCTACAAAGGATTGGCAGAAATTTGAGCATGTATATCAAACTACTTTTGTACAAATCAATAAAAATTGCACCCCGTCTGGATTACTACAAAGTTGTTTTCGTTAGGCCAAGAATTTTTTTATTCACTCCAGAAAACTCAGAATCGTGCTTTACGAAAATTTTTATCTTGTAATCGATATACACTCACCCGAATAATGTTAAGTACCCTGGAAATGTGGGGAGTGAAACAAACAATTATGTAAAAGACATTTTCATTCATATTCAAAATAAAAAATGGGTTACTACCTGGATATTAAATTTGTGCGATGAGATCAGATATATGAGTGAAATTCACAATAATACCAGAAATACGGTGGGTTTCTATGTACCAACAGCAAGATTAACAAGAACGAATCACCGTCCACATATATGTATCACGAGAGTCTCACACTATACAGGGTGTCCGGTAAGTATATAGCATGATTTTTGGAGCGTATCGGGGAGGTCAAAATAACCCCAGTTTGTCATTTAACTTTGTTTTCCAAAGTGCCTCCAAACGAAGATAAAGAGCCCTAAAGGTGTACCCATCGATTCAATTTTTTAGCTCTAACTTTTGAACTGGCCTGTATAATTTCATGAACTTTTAGTGTGTTGTGTAGGCCAAAAAGAGTCATAAAACCATAGTGCAGTCAGAACTTTAAATTGTAGGAGGAACCAGGAACAGACTGGCCACCAAACCATTTGAGCCCAATTTTTGACAGGTTTCATTTTACATAGCCAAAATCTACTTTTTCAAATACTATAAAACTAACCGTCTTCGAGAAAAATAGGTTTTTGTTTCACAGGTTATTGCAATAATATACTAAAATACTACTGCGAGGCACCAGTTGTTGGTATTTTTGGTACTGAAATCTTTTTTGACATTCTCAGATCGACTGCCTATACTAGAATCAGTTGAAAATTGAAAAAAAAACATAAAAATAGAATAAGATTTTCAAAAAAAATAAAGTATGTGAGAATCAGGAGTTTTGAAAAGTGGTGATTTTATAGATTTCGATATGCTCTTTTCGAATTTCAACTTTGCCCCCTCGCATATTTGCCGCGATGTTTGAAGGATGGTACCTAGAAGCACTTTTTTGACAATATCCCGACCCATTCCACGACGAAAACATGTATATACAAAATGAAACTACAGACAATTCCCCACAATTCACGTGATATATTTTTTTTCGTACAATGAGTAGTTTTAACCTACGAGCTCCGCAAAGTTTACATCATCATGTATGGTATTATGAGTTTCATCGCAATCTTCTTGGTTTTTGATTCCATCATACGTTTGCTCGAAAATAGTCACCGTTTCTTCCTTTTCCATTGCAAAATAGCGATGAAGAGGAAAAAAGGGAGACTTTTTTCGAGAAAACAAAAGTGAAGAGAATTGCGATAAAACTTTTTATCCCATTGCGGATTATGTGGAAAATATTTCGGTCTGTGAAGTTTGGATCGTTATCAAAGACTCACACTTGGACAATGAAGAGCAGCGAAACGAACGAGAATACAATAGATTTTGGAATTGTGAGATCGACTGGGGATACCACGATAATAAAAACGCTTCGATCATTTTTTTTCAAGGTGGTGTGGAAATAAGTTTTTTCTACGAGCGTGCGCAAAGTAGCCACTTCGCACACTCATTTGCGTGTGCAAAGTAACCTTTTCCCGCACTAGTGCGGGAAAAATTTTTCCCGCACTCAAATGTCAAATAAGTACCTACCAATTTGTTGTTTTAAACTTCGTTTCCATACCAACCAAACTGTAGATTATGCACTTTGTAATTCACAAAATAATGTTCTTGTTACTTTTCCCTTTTCAGTCAAAATCAAAATGAAACACACAATTCTTTTTTTGCGTTTAAAACGCATTCGCCAGTAACGTAAACAAACATTGATAATGACGACTTTCAATCGGCATTTGTGAGTTGTTCTTGCTTGATTTTGGTTCAAACTACTGTGTTTATCGGAAATATTCGAAAGATCTGAGCTGAATACTGGCATCAAAAAAACCTGATCATGTATACAAACCATAGAAATAAGTGTTATTTCTATGATACAAACAAACGAAAAACGGACAATCAAATTTATAAAAGTATAAACGATTAAACGAAGACTGACACTGACTGCAGCTGTCTAGATTGTCATGTCAAATCAAAACAGTGTTGCCAATAGCAGGGAATAAGGCGACAAAAGAGGAAATTTTATGAACAGTGATCGGACATGCAATTGCATTTCAAATATAAAATAAATCAATTATGATTTTGATTAAACCCATATTATCCAATTTCCAGCTGCCGCCACAAACTGTTCTTTCAATATAAATATATTGTTAAGCATAAATAATCATTATTCTCAAGTTCTATGTTTTTAAGTGTGTTCAAATAATATATTATCTAAAGTTTTCGTGTCTAATCTGTGAACGCTCGTAGAAAAAATATTGTTCCTAACAAGTTCGCAAAGTGTCTTTCCCGCCCTTAAAGCATATCCGAACTCCGCTTCGCGTCGTTCGTCTAACTGCTTTTGCGTGCGGGAAAGCATCACTTTGCGAACTTGTTAGGAAAATAACTATTTTGGCCAAAACTCATGTTGAACTAGACTTTGCGGAGCTCGTACGTCAAAACTATTTATTGTTCGAAAAATAGATTATTACATAAATTGTAGGAAATGTCAAGAAACTGCTTCTAGGTATCATTCTTCGAATTTCGAGGCGCAAGCGGCAAAGATACGAGGAGGCAAAGTTGAAATTCGGAAAGAGCACATCGAAATCTATAAAATGACCAATTTTCAAAACTCCCGGAAAACGTTTCACTTAAAAGTACCAAATGACTGTACTATGTGATAAATTATACAAAAAAAATTTTAAGCTCTCATTTACTCAACATGTAGAAAAGTATTTATACTTGTTTGACACTCTTCAGTTGATCGTGCCTTTTTCATATTTTCATTTTTTTTGCTGTTTTCTGAACTTGATGTCTCAATTTTGGTTTATAAAATATGTTTGCACTTTTTTATAGTTATGATAATTTTTAAATGTTTTATTTCTTGGTTTTATGCTTACTTATATTTTCAAATTATTGTATTTTCTATAGCTGAAGCTAAATGGAGATATATTTATTTATTAACTGTTTATACATGAAGGGTCTAGTACGGCACAAATTTTGAGATATTTATTTCAATTTTCAGGGCATATCACGGTACTTTTTCGTGACAAAAAATGAGGAATTTTCATCAGCGATTTTTTTATTACACAAATAAATACGCCATTGGATTTGGTGTGCTTCCAAATAGCTGTGACCAAAATTTCAAAAAAATATATATCGATAACACAGTTACGACAACTTTGAATTCGTACATTTTCCAAGTCAACGGTCAAAAAAGAACATCCTGCATTAACAGTGGAGATGGAGTTACTTGTTGCCACTAGTGTCAATGTAAAATTACCTATTTATTGACAAAAATATTTAACCATAATTTGTTTGATTTTTTTTTCTTTTTTTTCATTTCTCAAAGCAGACAATATTGAACCTATCAAAACAAAATTTTAATATTTTTTATTTAAAAAAATCCACTAGTTCTTGATTGTGATGCAAATGTAATTCCGTTAATTTCATTGAATGTTATGTTACTTTGAACATCTTGTTATTCAATTTGTAGTTTATTGTTACAGGTAATAAAACATATTCAATTTCCATGGCAACTGTTGATGCAAGGTATTCTTTTTTGTCCATTAGCTTGGAGAATTTATGAATCTCAAGTTGTCGTAGCTTTGTTATTAATGAATATACATATTTTGTTGAAATTTTGGTCACAGCCATTTGGAGGCAATTTGAATCCAGTGGCGTGGTGATTTATTTAATAAAAAAATCGCCAATGAAAATTCGCCATTTTTTATCACGAAAAAGAAGTGCAATATACTTGGAAAATTGAAATAAACAATTCAAAATTTGTCCAACAGTAGACCTTTTATAACTTATCATTTAAAAAAAAATGGATGAAATCGGTTAATAACCTACAATTTTTTAGGGGTGTTTCCAATCTGAATGAGTCACACTGTATAAAAGATGGTAATTTACTCTTTCTAGAAAACCTCATCATACTATCCGTGGTGACAGGGAAGTTATTCAACAATTAGAGATATACAGAGAAATACAACAAGAAACGGTTCTAAAAAAAACACAAATGTCGGCCTCCATCTCCGAACACACCTTAAACAATACTTGAATTATTTATGATCAATTCAACAATGGCTTTTCATATTCATCGCTTACGTCTTACCGTTCAGCTTTACTGTTGATATTTCCAATTCCACTAGAGGATGGAAAAGTATAAAAACGATTTTTCAAAGAGATGTACAATGAAAATCAGTATCAGTGAAACTACTTGATATCATGATTACATATTACCCTTTTATATAATAATACATAATATGTATATTATGACATATGATCTATCATTGAGGGTAATTATAACTTAGTGATTATCGGAGTAGCTAGATTTCAGAATATTCCGTTGATTGATCACTTGTGGCAAACGGTTTAATTTTGTAGCAGAGTCACACTGATGGTAATTATCTTTTTAAACATCTACCAATATACCCACAGAAGAGCGTAGATGCGAAAAATAATTATAAGATTGGTCGACTTACCTATGAGGAACATCAATCCTAACTATTCGAGCATCCTAGTCCTTCTACTCCCCCAAGTTTCACCTTAGACTCCAGTGTGATTAGTTCCGTTACAAATGAACTGGATATGATGTGGCCAGCGAGAGCGGTGACACGTTCGGAGCAAGTATTTTGTCAAAACATTCTTTAAATACTGTGCGTAGATAGGACAAAATGATACCTACCAATATACTATCATAGAAGGACTTCGATGCTCGAATAATTAAGATTGATCGTCCTTACAGGTAAGACGACCAATCTTATAATTGAAATGATTGTAAATTGTCCATGTTTGGGCAGGTGATGAATTGGTGAGGGTGAAAGAAAAATTCCCTTTTGTCTAATTATTCCCAAAATTATATATAAATTATATATATAATTTTGGGAATAATTGAACAAAAGAGAATTTTCCTTTCATCCTCACCAATTCAATCTTATAATTATTTCATCTAATTCATGATTTCAGACTGGAGGATATCCGACTATTATAATATGTATTCCATGTGAGTATTAAATTCTATACATATTTTGAAAAGGAGCTTAGTGTTTGGACCACTAACCACACTTCTTTTTTAAAGAAAATTATCGCGCGCAGTTTTTTGATGCCGCATATCTTTTCTAACGACTCGCCGCTATATGTTACAATTTTATGTATTGTAATTTATAAAAGAATAAATTTTCCTAGAAATGAATCTGTTCAGTAGTAGAAGCACAAGCACAGATCCAGTGCAAACTTCAATAAAAAAGATAAAAGTATTTGCAGCTTCCGAAATTTATTCCGCCCACAGACCCTGTGTTGCCTGGCATAAAGGTTAATGGACGAAAAATGAACGAATACTCCATGAAAAAGAAACAGGGCAAAAAAGGATGAATTGTGAAGAATACTGACGTACCGCTAGAGTTATGGAAAAAACTTATATTTAAAAGGTTTTTCAAGTTCTAAGACCAGCTCTGTTGTGGCGGAATACCCAACAAATCTGGTAAATCAGATGTATTTATTGGATACTGGAATTTAAATCATCATATTCAAGCACTTGATTCAAAAATTGACAAGCATGTGTTGAAAAAAGTACGAATGATGACTCTGAACGAATTGAAATTGACAAAAAGCATATACCTACATACTTAGTTTTGATCTACACCTACCGAAAATCTTTTCAAAATAAGTATATATTTTATATACCCACTTAGATTATTCTACTTGAAACCTGATCATACCGGTATAATGAAAAAATAGATGATTAGTATATCAACCTGATACTTGTAAATATTTGCATTGCAAACACATGCTCACTTTGCACAATATCCATGTTTGGTGTAATCGCATGATCCGGAAAGTAACGTAACACCGATTCATCAAATGCTTGGGATCGGTCAAGCTACCGTTTCAGCTAAGAATCAGACCAGAAAGCGAAGTATTGGAAGTGTTTCCAAATAGAAATATCTAGCACGACTAAATTAACCTTGTAACTGTTCAGCGTTCATAATTTCTGTTAACAAGGATAATACAGGGAAAACTGCAATATGATTATGAATAACGATAAAGCTGTTGGAATTAATTATCTGATGTGGATCAGTTTAAAATGAAAAACCAATTCGTTAGCCAAATGAAGAGTTCAGGAGGTAATAACATCTCAGGGGAACGTGTAATCTAGATCTTTGATTGCCCAGCTACAGAAGTGGTTGACTAGAAAAAACTTTTTCCTGTTCGTACGAAATATGTTATCATGTGATTGGAGGCTACAATCTGCAACTACAGCCCGAGGAAAATGAAAAAAATAGTGACATATCAGATTTCTTTTGCGGCCGTTGGAGGAAGGGAAGATACTTCTTCTACTATTGCTTGTATTAGACGCAATCTCAAAGAATGTAAGTGAGGGTAAAATCAGAAAGCTGACCGGACTCAGAAATGGCAAGGGAGTAATTGATCAGAAACCTGCTCTCTACATTAGGTTTTAAACTCACTCAGAACAAACTACCATCAATCTTGAATGAAGATTTATTCATTCATGTTGAACAGGTCGATCCAACTCTACAGAATATTTAGCATAATTTTCTTCAATCTCAAGGGAGATTTTCTGTAGAAGTGCTCACTCGTTCCAATTGAATACATTTTGTTCATTTTTAACGATTAACAAATAGGTGGATCCAGAGAATAGAGAACACATTTTCTTATTCATTTTCGTAAATAGTCGGATCGTCCAAATGCCTGTGTTAATGTATTGATAAGTTTAATACTGAACAGCATTCTGAATGTGTTCAGAGAGCTGCTCCAAACTCACATTGTTCTTTTGAGCGTTTTGAGATGATGAACATAATGAATAGAGCTTTAATATGATCGTGATCATAACAACTAGACGACGGAGAAATAGGCTGTAATGTTATGAAATCAAGTCTAAAAAAAACAAAAAACTCTTATGACGTATATAACAATCTTCAATTCAAACTCACTAATTTGGAAGACAATATTATCTACATGTTGCTTTGCATCTATAAAAAAAACTTCCAAATAATAATTCGAGTCATATCATTTGTCAAACAGAGATTTTCTTTTGTGCCAGAATATAACATTGTTTGTTTGTTCAGCATAACTCGCTGGACGGAAATTATTCGATTTGTGTTTGGAAATGAAAAATTCATAGTTTTCTGGCTAGTATTGTGCGAGAGTTGAATGAGAGTACACTTATTCACAGTGTTTATATCGCATTTGATGAAGCGCTATAAATATAATATACTCCCTAGTTCTAGGACACTTGATCAGAGTCGGAACTGGAGCTCTAGTTGAGAAAGTTTTTTGCAAAAACTCGGGTTTCACAAGAAGAGGAGAGGAAGGTACTTTGAACTTTTCGAATACCCATTAAAATCGTGAAAAACTTTTTGCAGAATAAATTGGATGTCCTCAAACAACGCTTTCATAATGACAGGGGTGATTCTTCATAAGAAATCTCAAACTTAAAACTTGAACTTATCACATAACTCATCACCTTGCATGTGAAACTTTTGTTTTCATATTAGTATACCGCTTATGGGTTTCTAATCTGCAATGATCCTGAAATTTGTGAATTTCTTGAAAACGGTTGTCTCTAGCATTGTTGAGAAGGTATACATTTGTTGAACGTATAAGCATGAGATATTATATCAAAAAATCTTGGAAGTTTGCTGCGAAAAAAGTTGGAACAAATTAGGTGAAATAATATTATCGTACGTATAGCACCCGGCGTCCTTCAATCGCTTTTGAGTAGCGTTTCGTCATTAAAATTGTACTGAATTCCTCATCAAAATAAAAACCGAATAACATCAGATAATAAATAATTCGAAACCTCCTATTAGAATACCTTTAACAAGGACCATTAGAAACATGTGTTGCAATTTTATAAAAAAACTAAGTTCTCAGAAATGGAGTCAGATGATAGATGAAGCCTAATATTTGTGAAACCTGGTCTTAATTATTGTAACTGCTACACAGTATGAGTCTGTGCGATGTGATTGTCAAATATTATTTTTTTATAAATATTTCATCGTTTGTGAAATTGAGTTATTATTAGACTGCTATTGCTATTGGAGAGATATTGCCAATCAAAAAATGTCAAGCGGTATTTTGACATAAATCGGATGCGCGATTCACTGCTTAATGTCTTTCCTGGTGATAAGGTTACCGCATGTAGTTATTTACGTTACGTAGCGTGGAGCGCTATTTCGAATACCGCACAAAACGTATGCCATACAACCTGACAAATAAACAAAACGTGTTTTTGTGTTTTTATTGAGGTGAAGAATGTATTCATCGGTTGTCAACTTGATCAAAAATACGCCCGCCAAGCACATGATGTCAATTGGAGCCTTTGAAATCTTCGCGCGAAAATTGCGTGCATACATTATTCTGCGACTTGAGTTCATTGGGTGTCATGTTAATACAAAACTTTTCTTCTAAAGATCATTCAAAAAATCTACACTTGAAGTTTGGCCATATACTCATAGCACCTAGTGTTTTAAAAGTATAAGATGATAGGTAGTCCAAATGGAAAGGGTGCCATATGTATCACAAACCATTTTGAGGTATTCGAAAAAACTGAATAAATCTTCAAATAGGAACTATAGAAAAATGTTTTTGATAATTAAAAGTACAAAAAATAATTTGGTTTATAGTGTTTATACTTAAATTATTATTCTTATATGTTGAAGGAAATTGAGTTTTTGGTATATTTTTTTGGTTAGTGGGTATTGCAACAACTATATTATGATATTTAGCAGGTGTTGTATATATCCGGAAATAAATGGAAATATTGGAAACATAGATTTTCAAAAACCAGGTATTATTTTAAGAACCTTTAATAAAGCTTTCAACAAAAGACTCTTGAGAAGGAACCACAAATATTACACTCAAATAAATATTCATTAAAATAGTAAAATCAAAAAAATGTTTTTGGGGTCCAAAAAGTCAGTTTATGCACTTGGTGCAGATGTGAGTTGAAAAAATGGGACAGTTTCGTATAAATTATCGTTGTTTTGGAAAATTTAATGAAACTATATGTTAGAACATAATATTCTCATCCATTATCAAAATACAAAACTAATATATAGCGAGTGCTGAACCATTCAACGGCGGTTCTGTAGCAAAATGTCGGGGGGGGGTTATATCATGCGAGATGCTTTAAAATGCGCCGCAGGCGATACATTTTTGAAACTCCTATTTTCGGCAGCCAAAAATGATCACATTGGGTTTCTTAAGCGTTGATAGTGTTCTGGATGATTTTGTTTTTGATATGACTGTTCTGTTTTTTGTCCCAAAGAAATAAACTTTTCCGACTTTTTCACTCAAATTATGTTATTCCAATCTACTATAGACCTCCAACACGATTTTTTGAAGAATTTGAAATTTCCAATATTTCCATTATTTCCGACGGAAGTATTTACATCACTAGTCTTGCTCCATGGTAGATCTTGAATAAAAGCTAAAACATTTTGAGGTGGAAAATGAGCATTCTGCTGAGCAAACTATTACCGCCATGGCCACGAATATGCGTAAAGCAGTTTTCACGTTCGAAAAAACTGCTTCCAAATCAAGAGTACGAATATACAGGGTGTCCACTCTGAAGTGTCCCACCCCTGTAACATTTTTGTTAATAGACCGATTTTCATTTTTTTTTTGTTAGGTCTCGTCAAACACTTTTTGAACATTATACCATATCAGTTCCAGGGAGTACTTTTGGGTGACTATGGGGGTTCAAAGTGGGTCAAATTTCAGAAAATCGTATTAGGGGACTTTTTAGAAAAAAACTGACAACGGAATCTCAAACAGAATGACCAAAAAAAAATAAATGTACTGGGTTGGCTATTTTTTTTTTGTTAATTTGTTAATTTGATACTTATACTGGTCATTAAGTCTTCCTGTACGTTCTGATTAATAAGATGTTGATAAAATCCCAGAATCTGTGTTTCAATCAAAAAATCATCGATACCTTATACAGGGTGGGCGACTTCAGAGTGGACACACCGTATGAATATCGGGTTTTTCAACTATTTCCAAAACATTTTGAGCCTTTTGAAAAATCATCTTCCAGGTCATATAACATTCTTGTACGTTTTTGAAGCTTTGGATTGACTCTCAAGATACCTACTTATTTGATTTATTAAATCGGAACATCCTTCAATAATATGTCGAGGATTACGGGAATAACGGACAGTGTCTTGAGTCTTCCTTTTAATAAAGAGCTACAGTTTCGATGCTATGTTGCATCTTCTTCAGGCTAAAAAATTCGTACATATGAACACGAGCAATTGAACAGTCATCAAAATTAAAATTAAAATAGCAGAAAAAATAAATAATAAAAACACGAAACGAACATTGTCAATAATCTTTTATAATAATTGCGCTGGCCTTCGTCGTATTTTTTCTTTGATTATTCTTTGAATATTTGCCGCCGCTCTACACTGCACAGTGGGGCAAGATTTTTGAAATATGTCGAAAGCTTTTGGGTACTAATGCATGTATTTTTTAAGGAAAATTAGCATGTTAGAAAGTGAGTTTTATGAAAAAATTGAATTTTTTTGCCAAAACGACTACTATTATACAGGGTTTATACACTGTGGGCCAAATTAGGTAAGAACATAGTTTGATCATTGATTACTTTTTTGTTTGTTTATGGATTTAGATGAATTTTGGATTTGATATTGGTCTTCAAATTTTGGACAGGACCGGACTTACGACGTTTTTATAAAATTGGTGCATTTAAGCTCGTTGCAAAAACGAACTGCGCTACGTACAGACCAACTGATATATTTTTTGAGAAGGACATTAGTGGAAAAAGGTATCCTGATAATATCAATATTTCAGAACCATAACCTGAGAAACTATGATTTTTTCTATATGATGGTGCTTGTCGGCATCTAAACTACTTCACTTCGTTTTGGTCAAAATTTCTTGAAATTTCATTGCAACGTGGATTGTTTGTTGAAAATTGTTAACATTTTTGAGATTCCAGAGTTTGCCTGTTTGATTTTGGATACGTAGACATGGTTCTATCTATGAAAGATAAAATTTCGATCAAACGATTCATGGAAAAGAACATTTATGCACGGCAATGTTGCGGCTCCTTTCAAATTATCGAGTGAAATTAGACAAAGTTTAAAAACGGGAAAAAAAATAATAATAATTGAGTATTATTTTTTTTCCAAATTAAAAAATCTAAAATGTGAAAAAATCAACAAATCTCTAACAAACAAGCCACGTTGCTATGAAATTTCAAGAAACTTTGATCAAAATGATGTGAAATAGTTTCAAAGCTCACAAGCACCATCATACAGAAAAAGGTTATGGTTCTGGAATATTTATATCATCGGCTTCTTCCACTAACGTCCTTTTAAAAAAAAATAGCAGTTGGTCTGTAAGTAGCGCAGTTCGTTTTTGCAACGACCTTAAAATGCACCAATTTCATAAAAATGTCGTGAGTCCGGTCCTGTCCAAAATTCGAATGCTTGGTTTTGAAGGAACATCCAGAACTTAATGACGAATATCATATCCAAAATTCATCAAAATTCATAAACAAACAAATAAGTTATGAAGTATCACACTATGTTCTAACTTAATTTGGCCCACAGTGTATAAGCATACTTAATTTGGCCCACAGTATATAAGCATTCTCGATTTCTAGAGCCCATATTCTGGCGACCACTTCAATGAAATGTCAATATTTTTGACAAGAAATATTCTCAAAATAAATTTAGGAGTAATTTCCAGTCTGTTCATGGCTTTCCTGCGGTTACGTCATACTTTTCCGTCTCTCTCTTACACATTGAAAAAAAAATCACGTACATCTGGACGAGGGTCTTTCGGATCAATGTCACAAATGTCACATGTGGAGCGATCAATCCACGACACACTGCCAAACGTCAAATACTGTGACGTGACCGCAAGAAAGCCATGAACAGACTGTATAATGCATTTCTCAGCGGTTTATAGAAATTCATCAAAGTATAAATAATTTATAATGGGGCAAACACGGGCAAAAATTGACATCATAATATTAAAATGTTTAAGTCAAGGAATAATTATACTTATTAAAATCGGGCGGATGTGCCCAGATTCATAACTCAAATTCTTTGTGAACTCCAAAGTGTATTAACTGTTTGCGAATTTTTTATCTACAGTACTTCAACTTTTTTTCCGATAGAATGATTGTCTAATATATCTCAAAAACTATAAAAATAATAATGAACTCACCAATTTTTGATGATATCAATGTGACAACTAATCGCATAAACAATTATACCAAATAATTAAATAGACCGGCCGGCACAAGAATACCAGAGCAAAATGCACTTGACTCGTACAAACAAGTCTCATATCATTAAACAACTGAACCTCCAGCGCCATCTATGCTGACAGGTATTCACCAGAATATAGACTATGAATACGCTTAGATTCCAGCTAAATCAGGAAGATTTTATTTTTATCACTACTTATTGTATATAAAAGTATGATTCTGCCCCACTGAGCGCCGAGGCGTATTGTGCGTGATGGAAAATACGGTACTGGTTGCCGTCCAGGTTTATTATGCAAAATAAGATATTCCATGTTATTTTCGTTAGCTCCTGCCAATATTACTGCTGCTTCATTCATGATGCTATTGGAATACCACTGTAATTTTCAATGACATTGATTATCTTGTATGTCAGTTTAGGTTGTGTTGTATGAAACATTCGACATTCTGCCTGTTTGACATCTTTAACGCCTGGCGTAATAAAGATAACGCGGAGTTATCACCGCAACGCAGCGGTATTACAATTGGCAATATCTATCCATTGAATAATACTTTTTTGTGAAAATAATTTAGATATCTTTCATCCACGTCTTTTGTGTTAGCCAAAACTGATTTTTCAAGGGTTATCTTGGATATCTTATCTCTAGTAGAAATGTATCTCACTGATTCTACATTTTCAAATTCTTGTCGAAGAGGTGCATGAATCACCAAATACGGATTGACACGTTCTAACTTCTGACAATCGTGAGGATGTGTATAGATCACCATACCTTTTATTGGTGGATATAGTGAGTATGAAGATGAAATTTGAGTAACAGTTCATAATCCTGATCCATTCAGAACATCAAAAATATCGGAAAAGTTTTAGATAACAGAATGAAGCATTGATATAGGCACTCATCATCATGTACTGATCTACGATACTGTAACAGGTTATAAAGATCATACAGGATGGGTACTCTTATATTGTTCATAAAGGTTCAGTGTGGGAGCCTTAGGCCCGGTTTCTCAAGTTCAACGAAGGTTCAACGTTGAACTGCGTTTAAAGATGCACAGTCCAATGTACTCGAACTCGGGTTCAACGTTCAACATTCATCGACCCATTGGCTGAGTCCACGCTCTTTGCTAACGACACAACAGTGACCATCTCTGATAAGACCCTGCAGGGACCTGTCAGGAATACGTGGGACTTATGTGTCAAGCTTGAGGAGTGGTTCAGGGCAATTAGATTGCTTCTTTACTCAGATAAGACGAGCAAGGCTGTTTTTTCCACGATGGACACTGATGGAGTTTATGATGTTGTGGACAGAGTGCGGTTCATGGGATTAGAACTTTATTCACTGCTCAGATGGCATATACACATTGAGGATCTGGCTGGCAAGCTTTCATGGGGACTTTATGCACTGCGTTGTCTTAGAGAAAATGTCTCGGAAGAATCTCTGAGAGTGGCATATTTTGGACAGTTCCACTCTTTGATGTCGTATGCGGTTTTGGCATGGGGTCATGTGCCTCGTAAGAAGAAAATCTTTGGTCTACAGAGAAAGGCTGTCAGAATTGTGGCTGGACTTGGGTATAGAGAGGACTGTGTCACAACTTTTCAAAAACTCAAAATTTTGACCATTCCTTCTATCTACATTCTTATCAGAAAGACCAAGGATCTGTTCAGATCACATGGTGATCTCTACAGGTAAAACACCAGGAATCGGGATCAGCTGGTCATACCTTTTCATAGACTTTGCTAGGTGTCAGAATGGGCCGGGGAACTTGAGCATCACATTTTTCAACAAACTGCCTACACACATTACAAATTTCCCACTTAACAAGTACAAATCCAAAATCAAACAATTTTTAGTATCAAAAGCCTTTTATTGTTACGAAGAGTTTTTAAATTGTGACGTTGAAATAACACACCTTATGTATATTTTTAAGCTTTACCTGTTTCTAGTTTTTAGTTATTTTGATTAATTTCAAGAATAACTGTATTGTTATATTATGCACTGACTTGTGTGAATGCTGTGATGTATATTAGCATCAATAAAGAATTTGAATTTTAACATTGAACCATCATTGAGAAACAGGGCCTTAATGGTACTTTTTGTAGAATTACTAAAATTCCATGGTAGGATAGTGTTTATTGTGTTCATTCAGCTCGCTGATTGGCTGGAAGTGACGTTAATGACAGACCAAACTGCAATGTTCTCATGATACCATACTTCATGAAAACGCTACATGAAAAATAGTTACATTTTATCGGTCCAGCAAAAAGACATAAACCATAAGCATTACAAAAATACCAATGGTCAAGGATCAATGCAGCAATAAAGAAACAATATTTGATTGGCTCTGGAAGTAACTTTTTTCAAATTAAAATAATCCTATTAGAGCAAGCCTTTCATCCACTTTAGCGTAAGAATAAGAAACTGAGCTTTCAAGAATGAACTGGCTTGACAATGTGGAAAATTGGTGAGATAGAAACCATGCGCTTTGTGACTAAAGATCCTAATTACTAGACAATTCGTTTAAAACGCTTGAGTCTATCTATCTTGCTTCACCATTCAAGGCTGTATATTAATTCAGCGATTTTCCTCAACTGATTGATTAGAATCTTGTACTTGTTATACAGGGGGTCCGTTTCAAGTGATACCACTATTGCCATCTCCGGAAGAGTTAGGGCTATGAGGTGTCGCAAAACTATCTTTAGTTTGTGAGATACAGGGTAAATTGTGAAAATGGTCAAAATTGATTCAATTTAATTTTCAGAAACTATTCATTTTCGAGTCAAAGTTTTGATTTGAGAGCCTTATTTTTTTTTCCATTCTACAATATGATGTTTTCCAAAAATGTAAACGACGTTTCGTATTCGAGTTTCCACCATCAACTTATTTCTTTTGAATACGGACCTGGATTTTCATAATCTTTCCTTATCCCCTCTTCCATCATGTACCACACAAACAACATTGACGATGTACCCCGTAAAATGACATCAGCAGGAATTATCACGAGTACTGGATTCATCATATTCCAAAATTCAAAAGGCTTACAAATGTTTTATCCAATCATAGATTATGTTTAGAACATGAATGAAAATTAATCACAGCACCAAAGTTTTGTTTCGTCTCATATTAGAGCAAACAAGAATACCTTGAATCTTTTATGAACGGGGCTGGATTTTGTCACTCCAAACTAACCATCATGATCACCTGGATTTGACATCAATGGATTTTCCATATGGGGTTGTATTAAAGATAGGAGATAGGATGTATTATTTATCTAAGTACAAATCTGTATAACAAATCAGAAGACTTTGAAGAGAATCTAACAAAATCACTTCCGAATTGTTGAAAAAAGTCCATAAAAAGATTGTTCTCAATTTGCAAAAAGAACAAAGGAATTTTTTTAAAATTTCTTGATGATGGTTATTTTGGATTGAAACGTAGAAAACTACTCAAAAACCATAAATAAGATGCTGTAAAAAGTAATATGATATAATCAGAGCCGTACTGGTGATAATTCCTTATGATGTAATTTTACAGAGTCGAGACGTCGTCAATAATGTTTGTTCAGTACAACGTTGGAAAGGGGATCATGAAAAGTCATTAAAATGATAAGAAGAAATCCAGGTCCGTATTTAAAAAAAATAAGTTGATGATGGTAACTCGAATTTGAAGATATCATATTGTAGGATAAAAAAAATAAAAAATACAAATTCAAAAAGTGTCTCGAATATGGATAGTCTCTGAAATATTAAACGAAATTAATTTGGGCCATTGCTACCATTCACCCTGTATTACACAAACTAAAAGTAATTTTTGGTATACAGTGAATAGATCGCATATAAGCATGAAAAACGGCAACTTTTCTTCCATTCAAGCAACCTCGTGGCAGTTACGGTTCTGGATATAGCAATAGTTGTATCACTTAAAAAGGACACCGTGTCTACCTATATATTATTTTAAATTTTGATCTTCTGATTTCAAATTGTTTTATTTCCAAGAAAATAGTGTCTTCAATCTTGTCTCATCACGAGATGATTCTAGTAACAGTTGTCGTATCCATTCTTTTGTGTAAGAAATTATGGTGAGATATCGGTTCTGAATCTGAGAGTGTACAGCTTAAAACTTGTTTTGACTATATTAGGTCTGTTCATAGAACAATCACAAATCAATCAACGTGTCATCGATTGGTCAACTATGGTCCACTATGTTGTGTCCGGCCGAAGTCAACTTTTGTTTTTCTTACGGAGGCCATATTGAATTTTTGTATTTTCAAAATCCACATCAAAAATGGTTTTCAAAAATATGACTAAAAAAAACTTGACTTTGACTGGACGCAACATAGTAGGCCAATCTTTTCAACTCCGTTTTTCAAATCGTCGTATTGTCTCACTCATATCCTGAAAATTTGAAAATGTTAGCTTTTATAATAAGCGAAATATTGTGGTTTTTGAAACTGTACCCTCTCTATTTTCACACTGTATTTACATCACGGTATCGATGCAAAATAAAACAGAGGTGGAATATTTTTGGAGATCCAGATACGCTACTTTTTTTCTATTCAAGCAACGTCGTATCTCTTACCGTTTCCAAAATCCCCATATAGTGCCATGTACAGGGTGATTCATTTTCATCGACTGGGTGCCAGTTCCCATTAACTATTCATCATAGAGACCTCGGAAAAAGAACTGTGAAGTAATGTGCCCAAAAGAAAATGCGGGAAATATATTTCAAGCTTCTAGGATCGCCGCAAGGTGACGCAACGGTACTGTGAAAACGGAAAATCAACACATTTTCGAAATTTTCCCCATTGAACTACCAAAAAGAATAAGGAAACACATATAAGACGATATTCTCTACAAAATTGCCTCTGACACTTCTCTCTTAGTTGTCAAATAAGATAGCTGTAAGCCGTCACTAAATGACCCATGGCTTCGGAATTCCTTAACCGATTTGACTGTTCTTTGTCTCACCACACAACATGAATTGTGAAAGTCAAACCTGTATTTGAGGTTTTTTAGAAATTTTTAAATGCAAACCCACTAAATAGATACCTACATCGTGTTATTTGGATAATTTGCTATCACTTTCATACAGATCATTTTTCTATATCTTTTGAAATAGAAGAGTCACGGAAACTTCATCAGGAATCCTGCGAGGAATACTTTTGAAACAGCCCTCATAAATTTGAATGTTTTAAAAAGATACACATCAGATTTGTTTTGATTGGCGTTTAACATTTTCTTTAGTTGATGTTGAAAAGAAAAGTGGGAATGCCAACTATTTTTCGTTTTTTTTTTTCTACAAGCAGCTGACAAGTAGAAAACATTGCACCACTTGCCAAAACTAATACGGTGGACCAGTAAACAACTTATTTCAAAAATATTCTGACAAAGAATGAAATTAACCAAAAAAAAAAACAACAAAACTAGTGCAAATGCTCAAAATCCCCACCGTTGGCAATGCACTCCTATCTTTTTGACACATTCAAATTAACAGGGGCTGATTCAAAAGTATTTCTCGAAGGATTCCTAATAAAGTCTCCGTAACTCTTCTATTTCAAAAGATATAGAAAAATAACCTCCATGAAAGTGGTAGAGAATTACTCAAGTGATACGATGGAGGCATCAATTAATTGGGTTTGCATTTTAAATTTTCAAAAAAACCTCAAATATAGGTTTGACTTCCACAATTCATGTTGTGTGGTCGGCTAAAGCAGATAAAGTCGACCTCGAGTAAATGCACCAGAAAAAGCAAATTTTCTTCTTCATAATGAGCTCAAGAACAGTAGGGATTTCGAGGTTATAGGGAATTTGATAACATCAAGTTTGACAGCCTGTAGCTGTCTTTTTTGACAACTTAGAAAAAAGTGTTGGAGGGCAATTTTGTAAAGAATATCGCTGAAAATCGGTTTCTCATTTGGTACTTCACCGGAAAAAAAATCGAAAATTTAGACATTTTCTGTTTCCACACTACCGTTACGCACCCTTGCGGCAATCCTAGAAGCTTGAAATCTATCTCCAGCATTCTCTCCTGGGCATATCACCATACAGATTTTTTTTTCTGAGTCTCTATGATGAATACTTAATGAGAACTGGCACCCTGTTGCTGAAAATGAATCACCCTGTACATCATTTTATTCTGTACAAGCTGTATTTTATCAACATTAGGAATAAACCGATACCTATTGCTCGTATATCATTCGGAAGTAAATTTGAATTCATTGAATCGAGTTCGTTATTTTTTTTATCGAACTGAATCAAGAAATATGTTGTAGCGCTAGCTTAAGGTTTCGTCGTGATAAATCGAGACATTATTATGAAAAAGCGGGATTAGGAAAAACTATTCACCCACCTAGTTTTTTTTATGGGTTTATTGTAGGCTTAATCAATAGCTTTCTTTCAGAATATTCCCACAACATAAGGGTTGTTAGCATTATTTTTGACACAAATGAGTAAGAAAATGCAGACGCTCGTATGTCACGTACAATTTACATTTTTTATCATTTAAAAAAAAAAATCTTTCAAAAATCTTTCAAAATGAAGTGACAAGTATCTCTATCTTTGCTTTGTATTTCAATAAAAATAGCCTACAATAGTACAGTAAATCTGGTACTTTGGGTCCCATCAAATGACCCCCGCTCTGATTTTTTGTCAGATGTTATTGATCCATTAGAAAAGTTTAAATTCAAAAACTTGTATCCTTCCGCCCCCCCGTTTTTGAGAAACTCAAAAAAATTTCGGATTTGATTTTCTGGCGAAACCGTAGGTCGCAAAAAAAATTTCATTGTACAAAAAATGAAGACAATCAAGTTTTCAACAATTTTTGTCTCTTCTAAAATAGCTCTAAATGACAAAGTTAGAGGGCGCCTAAGTCGACAAATGCGATTTGTTTGCAGTTTTTTGCATTTTTGAGGGTCAAATAATATTTTTCCACTGTCGCAATATTTTTTGAAGTAAAGATCATGAAAATCCCTACAAAATTCACCTGCAATCTTTTTTTCTACGACGCACAGTTCGCGAGATATATTGCATTCAATGTCAAAATGTGCATATGTAAGTTGCATGACATCGATAACCGACGATAGTTTGCTACCCGTAACCTTTCATTATCAATTAAGCGTCTTATTAATACGTGAAAATCCAAAAAACTTCTAAGTAAAATAAGTTTGTGTGTTATTATGGGGGCAAAGATTTTGTGACAGAAAATGGAAAAAACATGAAACGGAAAATTTTTTACCAATAAAAAACCAGCTGGTAAACTATTGAAGTCTGGCTTGACTATGCGTAGGAATCCAATATCCATGCATTGAAAGGACTGTTAATTAAATATGAATCTTATTGAATGCACGATGGAAATCATTTGATGGACCAACTGGGTTTATCTTCACCTTCTCAATACGCTTCCAAAATTATGACATTCACTTACGGGACACCCTGTATATTGTTGGACATGTCCAATGACATGTCATCCATGATTCTCCACACATGTTTACTTTAATAGTTTGTTTAATGGAGTGAAGCATCTTTTTTGGAGACTGTCCTAGATCAGCGAAAGCTTTCGTCATCCTCTCTCTTAATCCATAAATGTCATTACATGTAATTCTATAAACCATTTCCAATATGCCCCAAAAGAAAAAAAATCCATCACATGTCAGAGCATGGGTCAGGGCAGTTTGATTCACCTTCGTAACAAATTGAATACTTGAACATATTTTTCTCCAACAATTGTCATGAATAAAGCTAACAACCTTGATGATATAGACATATTCTTGAAGAAAATTATCGATTGAGCCAACATCATACAGTGTGCTAGTTTTTAAAACCTGACAAAGGCCAACTTTTTTAACCCAAAAGAAAAGTTGTGTAAAATGACGCAACTAGGAAAAATGAAGGTGAAAAAACTTGTCAGCGTTGCCAGATTTTGCAGCAGACGCGAAGACAATATTTTCTTGAATGGCAATATCGCATTTTTTTAACACGATGTTTTACACTGAACAAAAACTGTTGTACACATATTGTCCCTGAATTCGGCCGTTTTTTGGCGTGTTCGGAGAGCACGCTATCGCGGTATACAACGCAAATGCTATTTTAGCAGTTCAGAGAGGTTTGATAGCCTTGGCGCTATGGAGCTTTGTGAACGGCGTACTTGAGCTTATTGTTAAATGACACATGGCGGTTGATAGACGCAATATTTTAAATGTGGACCTACTTTAACCATTACAGACGAATACTTCAATAATTTTCTTCCATCTCCGACTTGAATAATTGTATAGCAAAGTAAACATTATTTATTTTTTACCCACTCCACAAAACTTGACTGATTCGAGATAAACGCATATATCACAAAGCACTTGTTACGTCTTAATCCACAAAACACAAGCAATTATAAATTTTTCAAAGATAAAGAAACTGTTCACGGAGCACTTGTTGCACAAAATAGCGCTAACGCTATCTGCTGCCCCACCTCGATGAAAAAAGCATTCCAGTGATGATGTAGTCTGGAGAAACAATGATGCACAGATACGCTATATGGTGCTATAGAAATGCTCCGTGAACGGCCAATACCTCCTCTAAAACAAGGTCAAAGTGCTGGCGGTGTGACGTCATCAATGTAGGCCCAAATGTTTATCCCTGGGGAACACAATGATCATTTCCAGAACAGTTGACTTTGACAGCAGCTAAGTGACAAATGGATTGTCATTTCAAAACTTTTAAAAGTGTTTGAGTTATGCTTTTTTGATAATAATGTTGGGCTCATGACGAGCCTAACATGCTCGAGCGTCTGTGGGGAATTGAAAGGGGTCTTTTTGATCAACAGATTTGATATACCTGCCTCCAGTGAAGAGCATAAACTATACTTACTTTTTATTCACTGTATGTGCGGTGCATGAGCTTTGGATTGTTCTTTGTATGTTTGAAAAACGTTTTCTAGTGAGTAAGTAGCACACATTTTTCGTCGGAGGAAGACCTGGACATCTTGCATTCACTGAATCTTCTTTTTTTACTACCCTCACCTGATATATAACCGACCGAAAAACCGACACCAGTGTTCAGCATAAAAATGCGCTGCAAAATCTGCTTTCTTTGTGTGTGTAGCCTTCGTCGCTCAAAAATCATCAAAACTGAAAGACATTTGAATTGTTTTGACAAGAACATACACAAACATGATTGTTAGGGTTGCCAGGCCTGCAATAAGGACACGGGAATATGATGAATTGATATGGGCCTACATCGGGGCCTACATAGGTGACGTCACACCCGAAAATTTTGAGAGCACTTAGTCCTTATTATCTAGGAGTTGTTGGAACGGCCCGTAGCACCAAATAGCGCAAATGGCGTGCTGTCTGAACACAGCCTTTGAGTTATCGCGTTTTATGAATAATGTCATTTTTGCATCTATGACATGTTTTTAACTCAAATGGCTCAATAAAGAGAAAAGTGATCCGCATCTTCTTATCTTGACTTTTCAAAAGCTATTAAACCATTTGAATAGACGGTACCTACTATCAATTGCCAACTTTTTTTGAAACATTTTGACATTTTTTTGACAAGAATTAATTCCATATCCTGAGATGCTTTTGAAAAGCCAAGACTAGAAAGTGATAATCGTTTTTCTTTATCTTGAATCGTTTGAGTTTTAAAGCATGTCGAGGGTGCAAAAATGTCATTTTTAAATCGCGATATCTCGAAAACGCCTGAGTTTAGGAACATTATGTGTATAACAATTTTTCTTCAGAATCTCGATATCTATAACACTGTCTAAAGAAATGCCATCATGCCATTTGAGCAAACAACGTTTTCTCGTCTGCTGCGAGATCTGGCAATGCAAACACTTTTTTTCCTTCATTTGGAAGTACTAGTCCATCTCTCCAAGTATAAAATTTGGTCTTCATCAGGTTTTGAAAAACAAGCATTGTATAGAGTGTTCCATATCAAAAAAAGTGCGTCAGGTAAATAGATTTTTCAAACCCCCGTTTATCATACATGTTGCGATATATGACAATGAACACCCTCCAACATATTTTTTGGTTCACTTTGATAGGATATGAATTAACGAACTCACGCACGCTTGAAACGTGGACACTGCACATTTTTGTGAAATAATCACCATTATGATCAAATATGAATATCCACAGATCATCTGAACTTATCATATGGATCAGATAGATCTTTTCATCATAAGACACCGCAATTTAACATGGGTCCTCAGTGTGTTGCTCGCATCATAACCTAACTGTTTTGATCTAATCATCGTGTTGAAGTAAATGTATAAATAACTATGTATTCATGCTCCAATCATATTTAAAAAATGGGAAGGTGTAGATCATATCCGCAAAGATTATGAAGTCTGAAGAATTTTACCTGGTTGGTGAAGGCGTCATGATAATTATAATTTGAAGAAAAAGCAAATACATATGACATAGACAATACCGTATATCTATCAACTCCTAGTTCTTTGCATACCTGCAAAACTGATAACCACCTATTAATATTCATCTCCTGATATTACGACGAGAGTCTGATGCTGAGTTTCGCCGCTCCTCCATACAGGGTGTCTCACGGTGACCATCCATTGAAATATTTCGGAAAATAAAACGACTGGGATTTTGAAAATTTGTATGGTGAGGTTTGAAAGGATGCCCTCTTCAAATGAAATAATAGCTACGTTGCGCGACTTCTGGTTATACCGGAAGTAGGTGCCAACTTGCTTGTTTCAAATGGAATACCCTAGGTATATATTATTACATTTCTGGATTCTACGTAAAATTCTAGGCAGATTGCATGTATCATGTCCTTTACCTAAGTATGAGCGTTTTTGAAATATTTTAGTTTTTATGTCAAAAATGACGTTTGAAGGCTCCTATTCAAATGTGAATTTCACCCATTATCACAGGGTGGGCCAAGAATAAGATCAAAAATTAAATTCAGAAAACGGCCAAAAATCAATTTTTTCAAATGGATACCCCCAATTTTCATAATTTTATCATATGGTGCAATACAAATAAGGGTGAGTTTACCCAATATTGTTCATTCCAAAAATTCGAAAAAAAAATGATAAAAAAAATTTTTGGAGAGGACAATCTCATACAAACTCATCAGGGGTTTCCATTTGAAAAAAATGATTTTCGGTCGTTTTCTGAATTTAATTTTTGATCTTATTTTTGGCCCACCCTGTAATAATAGTTTTCATATTGCTGTGAAAAATCTATTAAAGTAGGTTCTTTTCAACAAGAAATCCAACACAAATTAAATAATGAAGGCTTTCTTATAGGTGAAATTCACATTTAAATAGGAGGCTTCAAACGTCATTTTTGACATAAAAACTAAAATATTTCAAAAACGCTCATACTTGGGTATAGGACATGATACATGAAATCTGCCTAGAATTTTATGTAGAATCCAAAAATGTGATAATTTATAGGGTGTTCTTTTTAAAATAAGCGAGTATAACCGGAAGTCGTGCAACGTTGCCTTCAATTCATTTGAGAAGAACATCTATGAATTTCCCACCATACTGATTTTCGGAATCTCAATTGCTTTATTTCCCAAGATATTCTAATGAACGGTCAACGTGAGACACCCTGTATGTACTCGTCACTACGATGCTAGCCTCAAACCCCATCGCTGCACCATGTTTTAACCTTAAGGCGTTGGACCGGAGGGGCAGAGTTTTCGATGGTCGTGAGTTTGATTACCATGATGGAAAAAAAATATCTTCTGCGGTTTACGATAGTTGTTGAAGGGTCCACCCTTGGGCTACGTTATCTTTTTAGCTAAATTGCTAAAGTTCGACGATAGTGGCTTTGAAAGTGTCCCATTGTGCAACTGTGTGGCCTCATAGCTGGCCAAAGATATCCAATATGAACTTCATTTCAGGTATTCAATACCTTGATGTCAAGTGTTATTATTCCAAAATAGAAAGTGTTGGATCCTTTGTTTCGAGAACGCGCCGACAGGTAGTGAAAGTAGACATTGAGAGACAGTATCAGTCAGTTTGAATTATCCAGTTATCAATTTCAAGAGTAGTTAGGGCTAACCCACTTCTGGCGCAAATTTGCTATGAAATGGTGAATGCGCGAGATGTGACGTCATCCGTCGTCGGCGTGTTGTGTGGGGGTTGGGGTGGGGTGTGGGGGTCTTCGCGACCTCTGGACCATTTCCCAAAATGGCTGCTAGGTGGCGCCACGTGCGCGTGACGTCATCCGTCGTCGGCGTGTTGTGTGGGGGTTGGGGTGGGGTGTGGGGGTCTTTGCGACCACGTGCGCGTGACGTCATCCGTCGGTGGGCGGTGTGACCGTTGGTGGGGGTGGGGGTGGGGGGTTTGGGATGACATTACATTTTATGAACAGTTCATGCTTGAAGAAATTGAATATTGTGGGTAAGTGTTATCATCGTTCAGTTCTAAATTTAGCTCGAATGCGCGGTGTTCTTATCAATAACAAACGAGTCTCAGCACGCGGTATTCTTATCACCAGTAGACAGCATGTGGTTTACACGTCACACTCCTCTTATCAACAGTTCTAAATTTAGCTCGAATGCGAGGTGTTCTTATCAATAACTGACGCCTCATGGTCTGCAGGAAACTATAGTTTGATATTTATCCATGTAAAATTATCTCATTTCAATTTTATTCATTTTTTCAGAACCAATCCATCAGTACGAAAATTCAATGCAAATAATTGTGGACAATTGTCAATCGAATTTCTATATAATAATATGACATGATCGAGAACCATCAGTAACGTTGAGAGTGTCATCATGACTAGAACTATAACAATAACGGGAAATACTTCTGTGTTGAAAGCAGAATTCAATCCACCCATATTTTTGGATGAAAATAAAGAATATTTTTTGGGGTTGGCTGATTTTGAATCGTTTATGAGTATACCTAACATACAACCGGGTAGCAATAAAATATATGTAGCGGATAAAGTTATCACAATTCCAGAAGGAACTTACGATTTAAAAGATATTGAAACATATATTAATTCTGTAATTGATGACATTTTTGGAGAAAAAGTTGGGTTTAAGATGAAAGCAAACCCCAATACATTAAAATGTCAGCTTTATTGCACAAAGGAAATAGATTTCACACCAAGTGACTCCATAGCGAAAATATTGGGTTTTAAGAAACGAAAAATTGCATCAAATGAATTTTCTGAATCGGATGAAGTTGTTAATATATTTAAAGTTAATGCAATTTGTGTTGATTGCGACATTTGCATTGGATCATATAGTAATGGTCTACCCGTTCATATAATTCATCAGTTTTTTCCTTCTGTTCCTCCAGGGTATAAAATAGTGGAATCACCATTACCAATACTTTATTTCCCCATCAGCGTCAAGACAATCAACAACATCACTGTTAAAATAGTAGATCAAGACGGTGATTTGATTAATTTCCGAAACGAGACCATAACAGTTCGATTACATCTTAAACATTAGAAAATATTATGGTTATTAAATACAACTATCGCTATTTCAAACAATCGCCATATAAAAGGGAGAAGCTGTCTATAGAAACCAGTCCAAGACGAAACTCCAACCAGTTAACATCACAAGAAACCAGCCCAAGACGAGACTCCAGCAAGTTAACATCACAAAATCACCAATTTCTTATATCTCTGGGGTTAAAAGTATTGAAATAATGGATATATTAAACGTTGATGAAAAATTATATGTAGATAATTCAATAATAAGCTCTGAGCTTCATTCATATCAACCGTTTGTCTCTTCAAAATTTGAATACAATGATGAAATTCGCATACCTGTTCAAGAACTTGATATATACACACTACCTTCAGGGAGTCATCTTTACATTGAAGGTACCTTTGTCAACAATGGTATAGCTTATTTGTTTCGAGAAATTCGCTATGAACTTAATGGAGTTACTATAGATTCCGTAAGAAATGTTGGTTTAGCTTCAACCTTGAAGGGTTATCTTTCATATAATACAAATGAAAGTCTAAAGCTGCAAAATGCTGGATGGTTTCCAAATAGAGATGAAAAGGAAAACATTTTAGTTGATGATAAAGGAAAATTTAATGTATCTATACCTTTGAAAATGTTGATGGGATTTTTTGAAGACTATAAAAAAATAATCTTGAATATGAAACAAGAACTGGTTTTGATCCGAGCCAGCGATGATGTTGATGCAGTTTTATATGTTGAAGATATGCAAAATCCGTCACCCGAAGCGGAAAATCCAAAAGTTACATTTGACAAGATCTATTGGAAAGTACCTCATATTCAAGTTGATATACCACAACAACTAGCTTTAACACAAATTCTTGAAACAAATAAAGATCTGTTACTTGGATTTCGTAGTTGGGAAATTGTTGAATATTCCTCACTACCTGAAGCGACCCGTCATACTTGGCCTGTTAAAACAAGTAGTAAACTTGAAGCACCTCGTCATATAATAATTGGTTTTCAAGAAAATAGAAAAGGACACATCATGAAAGATGCTAGTCAATTCGATAATATAAATCTCTCAAATATTAGAGTATTTTTGAATTCTGAAAGATATCCATATCATGATTTGTATTTGAATTTCAATGATAACAAGTTTTCAGCTCTCTATGAAATGTTTGCAAACTTTAAAAATTCCTACTATGATATACCAAACGAACCAATTTTCAACCCTCAAAACTTTAAAAATAAGTGTCCAATCGCACATATTGATTGTTCCCACCAGAAAGAAACACTTCAAACAGGTACTGTTGTTTTGAGAGTTGAATTCGAGACAAATAATAATACAAAAAAGGATACATCAGTATATTGTCTGATTTTACATGATAAATTATTTAGCTACAATCCTTTAACAAAAATGGTCAAGCAATTGTAATACGCATGTTCTCAAATAATTATATAAACCATTTTATTTCTCTAAATGATGTTCAGTATGTCTCGAGAATTGAAGCTCTGCTTATCTTATCATTTAAAGAGATCGAAAGAATTGAAAAACAAATTCAAGATTATAGTGGTGAATAGCAGATGATGGTGAAATTCTCACAATTGAAAATATGAAACTACTCGTTTTGGATGTACAAGGATTTATAATTGAAAACAAAAAATTTATTCCTAAAGAACTGGCTGCCTATGATGGAGAAAAAATATGTCATTACATATTTAGATGTCCCTTTTCTATGGAACACTTGCCTCCAGAACTGCGTAAACAAGCAAACTGGTTGATGAAAAATCATCATTGTATTTCATGGAATGAAGGATTTACGCAATCACATAAGTTTTCCGACATTGTGAAAAACATAACAAGAAACGTGGATCATGTGTACGTGAAAGGAAAAGAAAAGGCGCAATACATTGGGAAATATTCATCGAAGCCCGTTATCGAACTTGATGACAAACCACCTTTATCGTTGGAAAAACCACATTGTCTATACCATTTATCATCACCCGCAATGTGTGCACTTACTAATGTTTTTAATTTGTATAAAACATGTTTAATGATTGAATAAATCACATTTTTGATTACATTTTTTATTTTATTTCAAACACCTTTTTATAAATATTTACAGGTAGGTATTCACAAATTTTCAACCCTCAAAAATAAGTGTCGAATCACACACAGTGATTGTTCTCATCACAAAGAAACACTTCAAGCAGGATATACTGCTTTGTTTTGAGAGTTGAATTCGAAACAAATAATAATACAAGAAGGATTCATCAGTATATTGTCTGATTTTTACATGATAAATTATTAAGCTATAATCCTTTGACAAAAATAGTCAAGCAGTTGTAATTCGCATGTTCTCAAATAATTATATAAACCATCTATTTCTCTAAATGATGTTCAGTATGTCTCCAGAATTGAAGCTTCGCTTATCTAACCATTTAGTATGAGAATTTTATGGTGACTTACAAATAAAAGGTTCTGTATTGATTGAAAATAAAACAGTTCAATAATGAATACTATCAAAGAAGATGTGGTGAGTGAGCTACACAAACCAGCCAGAAGATTTTTTAAAAGAAGAGCAGTAATTGTAAAGGGGATCAATGATCTTTTTCAAGCAGATTTAGTTGAAATGCAACCATATTCAAAAATAAACAAAGGATATAGATATATTCTGGTTATAATCAATGTGTTTTCAAAATTTGTTAGGCAATTCCTGTCAAAACAAAGACTGCTAAAGATGTAACCACAGCCATGAAATTAATTTTAAACAGTGTAAAAACACCCCCTAAAAATCTGCAGACTGATCAGGGAAAGGAATTCTATAATACAGAGTTCCAAGATTTGATGAAAAAATTCAACATCAATCACTACTCAACATTTTCCAATATGAAAGCTAGCATCGTAGAGAGGGTGAACAGAACATTGAAAAACAGAATGTGGAAAAAATTTAGTTTGCAGGGAAACTATAAATGGTTAAAAATATTACCTGAGATAGTATCAGAATACAATAATACCAAACATTCTGTTATTGGAATGAAACCTATACAAGTATCTAAGGAACATGAGAAGCACCTACTATCAAAAGTTTATGGTCGCATAAAAACAGTGAATCCTTCCAAATATGAAAAGGGAGACTATGTGCGAATAAGTAAGTTTCGTGAGATGTTTTCAAAAGGGTATACACCTAACTGGTCAAATGAAATCTTTGTGATTAAAAAAATAAAAATCACAAATCCAACAACCTACATATTGGAGGATCATAGAGGTGAAGAGATACAGGGTGCATTTTATAAGGAGGAGTTGCAAAAAGTTAAACATCCTGACGTGTATTTGGTAGAAAAGATTCTAAGACGGAAGGGAAATAAAGTTTATGTTAAATGGTTGGGCATGAATAATTCACATAATTCATGGGTTATGAAAAATAATGTATTGTAATATCTTGTAATTCAATAAAAAACACTTACTAGTAGATAATTCTTTTATTTCTATACAAATATACTCCTAGAATGGGTAGCATGATACAAAAAATGAATGCAAGATTGATATAATAGCGAATTCTATATGATTTTTACATTCAAACGAATCTATAAGTACATTCCAGTTTGTTGGTTTAAAATTTTCATCTACAAAATAAAGTCTTAACTTAAAAGCTAAATATGACAAATTTTTAATTGACTCATCAATTTTTAGCCAATCAATCCATTATTAACAATTAATTTTTCTCAGTTTGATGGTCAAGAGTCATTATGATTGGTTGATATGCAAATAAACGTTTCTTGTATATTTGAATCCACTTGTATATACAAGGTATTGTTAAAAAGGCGCTCAGAAACAATACTTTTGCTGGAAGTCCTGTTGTCATTGCTAATTTTTATACTAAGGGATATATCGTGGCAATATTTATGTGTTCTAGTGTTCTTGTTTTCTTGTTGTCTTGTTTTCTTGTGTTCTAGTGTTCTTGTTTTCTTGTTTTCTTGTTGTCTTGTTTTCTTGTTTTCATGTTTTCTTGTGTTCTTGTTTTCTTGTTTTCTTGTGTTCTAGTGTTCTTGTTTTCTTGTTTTCTTGTGTTCTAGTGTTCTTGTTTTCATGTTTTCTTGTGTTCTTGTTTCCTTGTTTTCTTGTGTTCTAGTGTTCTTGTTTTCATGTTTTCTTGTGTTCTTGTTTCCTTGTTTTCTTGTGTTCTTGTGTTCTTGTTTTCTTGTTTTCTTGTTTTCATGTTTTCTTGTGTTCTTGTTTTCTTGTTTTCATGTTTTCTTGTGTTCTTGTTTTCTTGTTTTCTTGTGTTCTAGTGTACTTGTTTTCTTGTTTTCTTGTGTTCTAGTGTTCTTGTTTTCATGTTTTTATGTTTTCTTGTGTTCTTGTTTTCTTGTTTTCTTGTGTTCTTGTTTTCTTGTTTTCATGTTTTCTTGTGTTCTTGTTTTCTTGTGTTCTTGTTTTCATGTTTTCATGTTTTCTTGTTTTCTTGTTTTCATGTTTTCTTGTGTTCTTGTTTTCTTGTTTTCTTGTTTTCTTGTTGTGTCCAATCACACACACAGTGATTGTTCTCATCACAAAGAAACACTTCAAGCAGGATATACTGCTTTGTTTTGAGAGTTGAATTCGAAACAAATAATAATACAAGAAGAATTCATCAGTATATTGTCTGATTTTTACATGATAAATTATTAAGCTATAATCCTTTGACAAAAATAGCCAAGCAGTTGTAATACACATGTTCTCAGAAAAGAAAATGACTAGATTGAAGGCTATTTGTGATTGACAGCTCCTTGATTTTGAAATCTTGTGCCAAATTGAAGCCCTGCATGTCTATTACAATGATTGTTTCATACGAATACCAGGATTCATGGACTTTGTAATGAGTTCTCAAATAATTAACGAGTTTGATAGGTGGTCTCAAGTTTCCATAACCATCAAAATAAAACGCTTAATTTTCATTTATTATGTATGCAGTACAATGGGTTCCATGATTTTGTTAACTTTCTAGATTCAAAATACCACATTCCTTCACTTAAAATTTTTTTTTTGGGGAGGTTGTCACACATAAATACACCTCTTTAATGTGAGATATTCAATATTTTCACATATTTTAGTATATCGTTATTTGAAAGGGATCTCTGCGAAAATATTATTTGATTTTTTTTATGGTTTTTTTCTTGATAGTGCCTCCTTTGTAGGGTTTAATGTATAATCCACCACCCTGCTTGGAAAGTTTTTCCATTTCTTTATTGTGTCGATGTAATTCTTCGAGTTGCTCCTTTGATACTTTAATATCATTAACGGCCTTAGCTATTCCAGCTGCACCACCGCCTAAAGCTCCTAGTGCACCCAAAATTGGAAGTAATAATGGGAGAAATCCACCAATTTTTTTGGGGGGTTTGATAACTCGTGTTTTCTTTTTTCTTTCGGTTCTCTTGATCCCCATTCCAAGTTTCCGTTTACCTTTCATAATTCCACTTACTGTTAGAGCAGCAATTCTTTCTCCTACCGAGGAATCTTTTGCTCCAACTCTCTGCCAAGCTTTATCTGCTAGAGCTTTATCCGCTCGATGTCGTTGAGGTAAATCAGTTGTTTGTGAGTATGCGATATCGTGTTCTCGACACGCAGCATCCAATGGATTGATACCAGACTCTCCCCTATTCAATCTTTCTTCTAAATTTGTACCAGGACCACAAAATTGATAGCCAGGAATATGAAGCTCAACAGGTAGTCTATTAATCAGAGTGTTTATTAAACCTCGACCTTCCCTCTTGGAGTGTTTGGAGGAAGTGTACTTTCGTGAAGCGTGTACAATCATTTTATACCTATAGAGGTTTGTGTGTATCATTTAAATACTATTTTCAGTTTAAAAATTTGCAACACGATTGTCTATCGATTTCATGCTATCTGATCAATATGTCCATCTGATTAATGTATAAATACTTTTGCAAAAAACAATTCTGTTTATTGATATCTAGAATGCGGATAGAAAAACAATCGTTTTCCTTACCCATCACAAACCATGATGTGAAGGATTTTACGAAACCAATTCAAAAACATGGTGATTTATTTGGTGGGGAATCGAAAAGATGTCTCATTGTTGGACCATCTGGTTCAGGTAAAACCAACGTGATGTTGGCTTTACTTGAGCATCCAAATGGAATAAGATTTGCAAACGTGTACCTTTATTCCAAATCATTACAACAGCCAAAGTATGAATATTTAAGACAACTATTGGCACCCATGGAAGAGATTGGATATTTCGAGTATGAGAGCGATGAAAATATCATTCCTCCTCATGAAATAGCACCAGAATCGGTCATCATATTTGATGATATACCATGTGGAACACAAACTATAATAAGGGACTATTTCACACATTCGAGACATAAAAATACAGACTGCTTTTTTATTTTTCAAGGTTATTCATCAATTCAGAAAAGACTTATACGTGAGAACGCTAATTTGCTAATTTTATTCAAGCAGGATTCTATGAATTTGAATCATATATATAATGATCATTGTATGCTGGATATGTCATTTGAGCAATTGAAGCAACTCTGCGCACACTGTTGGAAAGAACCTTATAATTTTCTGGTTATTGATAAAGATTGTGAACTGAATTGCGGAAGATATAGGAAAAATTTTGATTCATTCATATATCTATAAAATGGATAAGCGGTTGGCTGAGGAATTGATGAAGTCAAGAAAAGCTGTCAAGGATAAATATAATAGTCTAAAATTAGCTATGACCACTACACAATCACAACTAGAGCAAGCTTACAAACCAATAACTCAACCGCTACAACAACTCATTTCCAAAATAAATGAACCTTTCAACATAAAGGAAGAATTCAAAGAAGAAGAAGAAGAACCTGAAACTTCTATGTTTCACACAACACCATTAAAACCTAAACCAAGTTTTTCAAGATTATTTTATGAGACATCAACACCTACAAGACCTACAAGAACTGGTAGAACTCCTATTCTACCGATGGAAATACCATCATTTTTTGATACAAGCCTTGCATCTGTTAGCCAGTTACCATCTATACAAGAACCTAGTCAGTTACCTAATACTATACAAGAACGTAGTCAGTTACCAACTATACTAGAAACTAGTGTTATAGCTCAAACCAACCCCTTCGAAAGCTCGGAAAATCAAAATCTTTCAGATATATTGGAACAGTCAAGGCAATCGGTTCAAAATTTAATCGACACGCAACCATATGAAATATGGTTAAAAAGTTTTGATCCACTACCAAGAGATTATATTGATGCTAGTGTGAAGGATACTGAACATAATTTTGATCATCATTATGGAATAGTACATGACATAGATACTGATAAATTCTATTTGGGGACCACACTTAAATTTGTAGAAATTATTGGAAAAAATGTGAAAGTAGATGGAAAAATTTATGATGGTACAAAAGGATTGTATGAATTACTATTTAAAAAATATCCTAAAGACTATGAAGATGAGGATTTGGATAATTATATGGATATTTTAGCTAAAACCAATGCATATCGAAGAAATAATGATCCAAATGAACGTGTGCAGGGAAATGGATCATCAAAATATATAACTATAATAGGACCATACCTACAAAAACATGGCATAACAAAAACACGACACATCAAACCATTATATTCTCGTTTTTTAAAGAAACTAAAACCTCCAATAACTAGAATGCGAACGGGAAAGGGGTTGTGGAATATCAATAAAAACGATATAGATTATGTTTATTGGGATAATATCAACGAACTTGTTGATAGATTGAGACTAATAACAGCTTCCATGAGAGCTGGTCATACTGGTCATAATAATGAAATACTATCAATAATCGAAGAGTTACGTGAAGCTAAAGTAATTGCATAAATACATCCTCAAATACGTAAAACGAATCAATCCGAAAATGTCACTCAACAAGTTCGGTTCTCATTTATTCAAGAGAGATGAAACAGAAAACAATATCAAGTTATTTAATTTTTCTGAGGTTAATTTATCTTATGTAATGGTTTTACCATTTATTGGTCGCTATACACCAACAGAAAAAAATTTCGTGTTGATGCAAGATGGAAGAACTTCATACCGTTTCCCATTTGAAAAAGGAATCATTTTATTCGGTGAATATCCTAAAAAAGACGTTTCCATGTTGGTTAATGGAAAAGCAGGAAAGCTGGAAAATAGATCTATTAAGAAAGGTGATTTGATAGCGTTTAGACGTGAAACGGATAGTGAAATAACAGAATTTTATGGTGAATTACAAATAAAATGCCCCGTAGTGATTGAAAATAAAACAGTTCAATAATGAGTACTATCAATGAAGATGTGGTGGATGAGCTACCTACACAAACCAACAAACAGATTTAGATGAAATGTAGCCATATTCAACAATAAAAAAGGATATTATACCTAGATATATTTTAGTTATGAAAAAACCACATTTTCTATACCATTTATCATCACCTGCAATGTGTGCACTTACTAATGTTTATAATTTGTATAAAACATGTTTATTGATTGAATAAATCACATTGTTGATTACATTTTTTATTTTATTTCAAACGCCTTTTTATAAATATTTACAGGTACGTATTCACAAATTTTCAACCCTCAAAAATAAGTGTCCAATCACAGTGATTGTTCTCATCACAAAGAAACACTTCAAGCAGGATATACTGTTTTGTTTTGAGAGTTGAATTCGAAACAAATAATAATACAAGAAGGGGAAAAATTGTGGATAATGAGTTTGAAATCAAAAATGTTCACCTCAAAAGCTCTACCGATTCGTCTACTACTTAAATTCCTGCCACCGTTTGAAAAACTAACAGCTGTGTATAAAATACCATCGGGGCAGATAGCTGTAGTTATAAATGATTATTTATATATACTTAGCGAGGATAGATTTAGATTAATTGACCGAATCAGTATAACAAAAAGATTTGAACCATTTGTGGATGGTAGAAAGTTACTTGGAGCAGTCAATACCTATTCTGGAAAAACCATCTTCTTTTATGATGATAATTCCTTTGTAAATTTGGATGAGTGTACTCTACAGCCAGAGTCCTTTGGCTACACATCAATACATTTTAATGGTATACACCCCCTATTCACCACAGTTTTTCGATATGTGAATGGATTGTTATACTTCATTCAAGATGGTCGCTTTTTTGAATATAATGAATTTGAAAATTCCCTACAAAATTCCGGTAAATTGGAGTTCAATACATTTGGTATAGAGTGTCCCATGATATCTTTATATGAACAACTTAGACTGTTACTTAGGCAAATTGTAAGTAAAATTCCTATGAATTCATAGTTTTAATTTATTAATAAAGTACAGCAACTATAGCGCCAAGTTCAAGGTTGTGGTTGACTGATAAAGAGACACGTGGTCGATGTACTATTGTGAATTCCAAGGTTATGGTTGACTGATAAAGAGACACGCGTCCGATGTGCTATTGTGAATAAAATTCTTGTGAAATAAAACATTGTTTGTTTTCTGTTTCATCTCTCTTGAATAAATGAGAACCGAACTTGTTGAGTGACATTTTCGGATTGATTCGTTTTACGTATTTGAGGGTTGTAATTTCAACTAGGTGAATCAATTTATAGTCGAGAAAAAACCAGAGGCTGACACATGTTACTGATAAGAACACTGCATTTGAGCTAAATTTAGAACTGTTGATAAGAGGAGTGTGATAGGAAACCCACATGTTGTCTACTGGTGATAAGAAAACTGCAGGCTGAGACTCGTTACTGATAAGAAAACCGCGAGCTAAATTTAGAACTGAACGATGATAACACTTACCCACAATATTCAATTTCTTCAAGCATGAACTGTTCATAAAATGTAATGTCATCCCAAACCCCCCACCCCCACCCCCACCAACGGTCACACCGCCCACCGACGGATGACGTCACGCGCACGTGGTCGCAAAGACCCCCACACCCCACCCCAACCCCCACACAACACGCCGACGACGGATGACGTCACGCGCACGTGGCGCCACCTAGCAGCCATTTTGGGAAATGGTCCAGAGGTCGCGAAGACCCCCACACCCCACCCCAACCCCCACACAACACGCCGACGACGGATGACGTCACATCTCGCGCATTCACCATTTCATAGCAACTTTGCGCCAGAAGTGGGTTAGCCCTAACTACTTTCAAGTTTTCCCATTTTATAATCGTTATAATCATTCAATCAATACAGTCCACTTTTAAAATCAGATTCCAAGAATTGTATTCATTCACAATCCACATCAAGAAGACCCCAACGGTCTTTACATGGACAGCATCGAGCCGGATTGTGAAAATTGTGACATTGTCAGTGAGCTGTGACTTTGAAACTGTGAGTTATTGTGAAAATGTATTTTGACTGCATTCGTGGCCCGCATCTCTGGAAGAAAGTTCTCATACTTGAACCACACAGTTGGTGAGCCTTAACAAACACACATATAAGGAGAAATTTGGTAAGCCCATTCTATTTTTCAATCTCCAAACAAAAGATACGATTATTGTTCATTCGTAAATTCATCCCCATATCACGTCATTATGGCTCAAAAATCAAAACAATTGTCTCAAAAGCGTACCGATCTTATCAAAAATCTGTCAAGGTTCCATACTTTTGTAAGTGATTTTTCATCAGAAGATCCAATCCATTGCAATGAGTTGAATGCCTGTCTAGAGAGGAATCAAGCATTATTAGATCAATTTGAAAACATTCAAGGTAAAATCAATTTGATCACCGATACTGATACAGATGACAATCAATATGTACAATTTGAAAACAAATACTATCAGGGCATGGCGATCCGTCAAGAACTTCTCAAACATCATCAAAACAAGATCATACCAACAGAAGCAGCAGTTTCTGTATCAAATAATCAGAGCAACATACATTTTCCAATCATAGAACTGCCAAAGTTTCATAGAGAATATGACAAGTGGAGTCAGTTCCATGACATGTTCATATCCCTAGTACACAACAATCATTCACTGGATAATATCAAGAAGTTTTACTATCTAACAACCTGCCGCAGAGGAGATGCTGCAAAAATCATTGAAAACATCGAAATCACAAATGAGAACTATGAAAACGCTCTAAAACTTTTGAAATTTCGCTTTCAAAATAGATATCTCATCATTAAAACACATATCTCAGCAATTGTTGATGCTCCATATATTTCTAATAATTCAAAACAAGTGCACCTCAGTCTTCGTAATTTCACAGACGATACTCTGAAACACATGAGATCTTTGAAATCACTTGGTGAGCCTATTGAAACATGGGATACTTTATTATTCCATATTCTCAGCAAGAAATTGGACCCAACCAACCAATAGGAATGGGAGCTTCAACTCATCTAACAACAAAACCTTGACATTTGCAGACTTCACACAATATCTAGAAAAACGTTGTATACTATTGGAGACATTGAACAAAGAAAAATGTCCTTATGATGACAATAATCAAACCTCATTTGTTAACAAATCTAGAAAAGCACTCTCTGGTCATGTATCAAACTCTCAGCAATTATGCAGTTATTGCAAAACAAGTTCTCATCAGATTCACGCATGTGATACGCTCAAGCAGATGTCAGCTTCTGACCGATTCAAAGAAGTTCAAAAGCTCAAGTTATGTACAAATTATCTTCGCAGTGGACATTCCACATTTCAATGTAGTTCACAAAGTAAATGTAGGAAATGCAACAAGCATCATGATACATTCCTTCATTTTGAACAAAAATCAAACAAGTCCCACCCAAGCACAGAAGAACCGCATCAATCTACAAGCTCAGACAATTCCAGTGTTGCCAATCAATCTCTGATTGTTTCAGATCAACTTTTATCAAACTATTGCCGAAACTCAAATTTAAATGTTTTATTATCAACAGCTGTTATACAAATTCAAGATCCATACAATGATTGGCATAAATGCAGAGTAATACTTGACAGAGGGAGTCAACCAAACTTCATCACCTCCAAATTTTGTAAGAAGTAGTCCATGAATTTGTCCAATATCAATATACCTGTTATTGGAGTTGGCAATTCAACAACCTCCATAAATAAGCAGACTACTGCATCAATCAAATCAGAAAATGGATAATTTGTCACCAGATTATGATTCTTTGTCTTGGATAAGATATGTCTTTTGAATCTTCACATCTCATACCAAAACACATCAAATTAGCTGATACACAATTCAACATCCCAAGAGAAATTGATGCCTTACTGGGTGCAAGTATTTTCTATGAGCTGCTTTCCTCTCAGCAGATAAAACTTGGTCATAACATGCCTATACTTCAAGAAAATAAACTAGGATGGATTGTATCTGGCAACATAGCACCATATGAATCTAACAAATTGAAATCACTTCATTGCAACCTTTCTACTAATGATCCCAATCAAATTCTAAGGATTCATTGGAAAAATTCTGGACAATAGAAGATATTCCTTATAAAATTCATTTTACGCCAGAAGAACAAGGGTGTGAAACATTATTTTAAGAAACAACAGAACTGAGCAATGCATTAATTCGTCTAAAATCAGAAGAGAGCAAACTCAAGAAACAACCCAAATTACGTCAGCTGTATAATGATTTCATGGATGAGTATGAAGCGTTAGGTCATATGACCAGGGTTGATCCAAACTCTTAAAGCAGCAGTATATCTTATTACTCACCACATCACTGTATTCAAAATGAAATCATTGAAAAATTTAGAGTTGTATTTGATGGATCTTCAAAATCAGCCAGTGGTTTGAGCTTGAATGACACTTTGAGAGTGAGACCTAATATACAAAGCAATTTATTTTATGTACTAATCCGCTTTCGTGGTCACTCAATAGTTTTGGTTGGAGATATTGAGACAATGTACAGGATAATATACATTTCTGAAGAGCAGCGTGATTTACAACGGATAGTTCATCGAAAAAATCCTGAGGATCCAGTTCAACACTTTCAGCTAAACACAGTGATTTATGGGACAAGCAGTGCAGCATTCCAAGCTATTAGAAGCCTTCAACAAGTTGCTCATGAAAATCCTGAAGAATCTGATCTTTGCAATATGATACTGGAGCAGACAACAGTGAAAAGGTCAAGGAGATCAAGATCAACATCTCAACATTATTACTAAAATATGGATTTAAATGAAAATTAAAAAATAAACAGAAAATGGGCATCCAATGATCCAAGCGTTCTGAGCGAATCAATATCAAACAACATGGAACAATATGACATATCTGGAGCAGATTCCAATATAAGGAAGACGGTTGGTTTAAAATGGCAATCGATCAGTGATACATTTACCTTCCAAATTAATTCATTCGATTCATGTCCAAATATCTTACCAAAACGCAAAATATTTTCTGTTATTTCCAAACTTTATGACCCTCTTGGATTATTGTCTCCAGTAACAATAAAAGCAAAAATTATGATGCAATCACTGTGGGCACATAATTTCAGCTGGGATCAACAACTACCTTCTGACATAACCAGTAGTTGGGAGACATACTAACTGTAGGCAGCTTCAACATTGCACAATTTTGTTATACCAAGGCACATTTTTATATCTGGAGCTAAACACATTCAACTTCATGGATATTCAGATGCCTCAGAAAAGGCTCATGCAGCATGAGTTTATATAAAATCCATTAATGATGATGGAGTCATCAAAATAGCCTTATTATGCAGCAAAACACGTGTTGCACCACTCAAGACAATATCATTGCCGAGACTGGAACTCTCTGACAGACAGTTCAATTGTTTTTTCATGGATATCTTCATCACCTAGCTCATGGAAAACTTCATAGCTAACAGAGTTCCGGAAATTCAAAACCTGACACAAAATATCTTATTGCGACATGTACCGACAGACAGCAATTCTGCAGATATTGCATCACGTGGAATTAGCCCTATTGATTTACACAACAATATATTATGGTGGAATGGACCAGAATGGCTTTCACAGGATTCAGAAAATTGGCCCATGAATTTTCGAGATTTAGATAATGACATCAAATCTGAGAAGAAAGAACAACAGCAAGTTTTCTTTAAATCAGATCTTAACATTTTTCATAAATTTTCCACACTGCACAAATTAAAACAAGTGATGGCTTTCATGTTAAGATATTTATACAATTCCAGGCATCATCCTAAAAAAGTTGGTGATTTATCTGTCCAAGAACTTCAAGGCGCATTAAGATCTCTTATTGAAATGGCTCAACATCAGTTGTATGCTGCAGAAATTGTAGCATTGCAAAAATCAACCAACATTTCCAATAATTCTTCCCTGAAAAACCTAGACCCATTTTTGGATGCAGAAGGGATTCTTTGAGTAGGAGGCAGGCTCTCAAAGTCGTTATTGAAGTATGACAGCAAGCACTAGATAATTCTTTCTCCAAAACATGCTTTTACCAGATTGATAATACTAAATGAACATCATAGGCAACTACATGCAGGACCACAAACTCCTCTAGCAGCAATAAGAGAATCATTCTGGCTACTCAATAGCAGAGCAACAGTGCGTAGCATCCTGAGAAAGTTTCTTACATGCTTTCGAGCCTCTCCACAATCTTTGATCAGAAAAATGGGTGATCTACCAGAGGATTACGTAAGACAAGCTAGACCATTTTTGATTGTGGGTACTGATTTTTGCCAGACCATTTCATATAAAATATGGTAAATTTAGAAATAGATCAATCACCAAAGCATATCTTTGCATATTCATCTGCTTCACCACAAAAGTAGTACATTTAGAGATGGTTGGTGATCTCTCTAGTCAATCGTTTCTGAATAGCTTGAAACGATTCGTGTCAAGGCGTGGATCATGTAAACGTATATACAGTGACAATGCTACCAACTATGTTGGGGCTAGCAATCAATTAAAGGAAATTTACAATAATCTGCAGACATTGACAACCAATCGAGAAATCAGAACATATCTTCAAACCAACAATATTCAATGGACATTTATTCCATCTCATTCACCTCATAGAGAAGGGTTATGGGAAGCAGCTGTTAAACATGCCAAGTACCATCTCACACGTATAGTTGGAAAATTGACTTTAACATTTGAAGACCTTGCAACTATTACAACTCAGATAGAAGCTATCATCAATTCCCGACCTTTAACCCCTTTTTTACACTAATCCTCGTGATATATCCGTCCTAACACCCGGTCATTTTCTCATTGGCCAACCCTTAACCTGTATTCCTGAAATGGATATAAGTCATATGCCTATAAATCGACTGAAGGAGTTCCAGATATTACAGCAAGCTGTACAAAATTTTTGGAGTCAGTGGAGTCATGACTTACTTCAAACACTTCAGCAACGTCACAAATGGCGCAAGGATACCAGTGATACCATTAAGGAAGGCAGTTTAGTTCTATTGATGGATGACAAATACTCCACCAATGTTTTGGAAATTGGGAAGTATCCTTGAATTCCATCATGGAAGTGACAATATTGTTCGCACAGTAACAGTTAAAACTGCCACCAATATCCACAAACGTGCTACACAAAAAAAAATATGTTTGTTATCCATAGAACAATGAGTTTTGAAAACCAAAGTCTTGCAAGGCCGGGGGTATGTTGGATCCTTTGTTTCGAGAACGCGCCGACAGGTAGTGAAAGTAGACATTAAGAGACAGTATCAGTCAGTTTGAATTATTCAGTTATCAATTTCAAGTTTCCCTATTTTATAATTGTTATGATCATTCAATCAATACAGTCCACTTTTAAAATCAAATACCAAAAATTGTATTCATTCACAATCCACGTCAAGAAGACCCCAACGGTTTACACAGAAAGTATCATCTAAAGTGTTTGTTTTTTGTTCCAGATAATGACAGTTTGGTCGGAGCCAAAAAAAAAGTATATTTTTTCATGGGAAATGAACATTCTTTTTGATTTTCATGACCCAGGCATAGGACTGCTACTTGAATGTATTTTCAAGATAAAAATTATCTATGGCTAGATAAAGATTGATTGATGAATGTGTCATACTTTTCATCAAACTCTCTTGAAACGGATGTGAACTTTCAAATTTGACATACTAAATTGGGCGAAATGATACACCCTAAGTAAACTTTCCGTGGTACCTACAGATAAGTCTTTTGTGACGGTTTAGTCTTATGTTGCCAAAGTGATTAATTATCATTGCAATTAAATTCCATTCAAAGTCCATGGAATTGGTATATATATATATATATTTATGCATATAACCTTGCATAAAATGAGGTAGTTCTGATTTTTCTATTTGTTATATCTGATAAAGTGATAATGACAAATCCGAGTAATATTTGAAAAAAGGGTTAAGGGGATTCATTACCCGTGATCTTTTTAATTCCAAACCCTATCGTTATTATGCATAATATCAAAAAATGTTCACATATAAAGAGTAACTTGGAATTACATTGTTTTTTGCGCTACATGGCCAAAAATCCAGATTTTTGGATTTTGAGTTTGTATTTTTTGAATAAAAAAGAAATTTCAAATTTGAACGATGTACGGATGATCTAGTTATCAATTCGGACGTATTTCTAGGTAACAAAATAAATCTCGATTCAATAGTTCTGTTACTATTCGGGATTAAACATTAATAACGTCATTTTCATGCTGGGCACGCCTCCGTAAAGAGTAAATCGTCTGATCAGGTGCTTTTTCAAAAGTTGGCAATGTCGCGACTTCGCAACAGACCAGTTTCTTGTTTTTTCTATGCGTTGATCAGGGTGGAAGGTGGAAGAGAGGAAAAGACGTGTTCCAAGAATTTGAACATGCAAGGAAATGAATGAATTTCTGAAAATAGCTCATAAGTTGGTAAACAGAGAATTGAGTGTCAATTTCTGTTTAGGGGTGTTGTAGATATCGAATGTTTAGTGAATATATTAAAATAATTATCATAGCACCTACGTAATGAAAATGTCGAGGAAAATGTATCATTTGGATTAACCACATTTTTTTCAAAATAGCAGAATGGTTGATAAAATAGATAGAAGATAATCCTACGTATCTATTAAATTTGGTTTCCGTGATTTGAAATTTCAAAGTTGCTGAAAAATTGCTGCTGTCCATTTCTGATTGGGAGGGTTATGTCATAATTATTGATTGATCAAATAATAGATTATCGATACGCAATAAGTACGCATAGGTAAATCAAAATTTATTACTGGTCCATTACATTTTAGAAATCTTTTTGTTGAACTATGTACATAAATAAACTTTACTGTGATGTTTTATTTTGTCAGTTTCACAAAAAAATCTTTTCTGTTGTGTGATTTGTTGGGGTAGGTATACCTACTTTGTTATAGGTACCTGTAACGAAGGAACAAATATCTCGGAGTAAAATTATTGGAGAAGAACTTTCACTATGGGTACCACAACGTTAGATCATAATGAATACTCATGAACAACAAAGCTTCAATATTTCACCAAAGTGGAAAAAAAAACTAATAAATGGAAAATGTATATCAAGGATATGTGGAAAAAAGGTCCGAAAAGTCTTCACAAAATTTAATATTAAAATCACACTCGACGCGTTTCGGCTAATGCCATTTCCAAGAGTTGAGCGGTCTGGAAATAATTTTTAAAAATTTTTATCATTGGAGGTTGTCCAAAAAAATAAAGTAAAAAGACTCACATATAAAAATAATACATCAAATTTACAAAAAGAACAACGGCTCACGTGAAATCACATCACTTAAAACACTTAACACAGAAATATAAGTAGAATAGTGAAAATCAATACTGATCATCAAAACAAAACATACATAAGCCTACTAATCCTACTATCTCAAACTTGGGAGTGTCTAATGCGCCTTCTTGGTGGTTCAAACAACTTGATCAGCCTTGCTGCCATTGAAAAATTGCCTCCAACTTGTTCATTCAGCGAGATAACACCCTGTGTACATGATGTCCTAGCTATTTCTAAGTTTTCTAGAATATCCAAACAAACAAGTTTTCTAGAATATCCAAACGTTTACCAACGTTGACATTGTGTAGAATTTCAAAATTATGATCAAAAGAAAAAGTATGTCCGAATTTCTTGAGATGAACTCCAAACGAGGATCTATTATCGTTGGGCGACTTCAAAGAGTCAAGATGTTCCTGTACTCTGATCTTAAAATTCCTACCCGTTTTTCCTACATACTTTGATGGACAATCGTTACATGACAGCCTATACACTCCACTCTTTCCTGACACCTCAATCTTATCTTTTACTCTAGAGAATAAATTTCTCATATTGAAATTTGAACTATAGACTATTTTTATGTTGTTATACAATTTTCTCAGAACATTACCTAATTTGAATCATATAGGGCCTAAATAGGTTAGCTTTATATATCTCGGTGGTTGCCAAGGAGGAACTGACAAATCCACTGTATCTAAAAGGCCTCTTTGAAGTTTTTTGAACTTTTTGTTTATCAAAGTGTCAACCAACTTCTTCTTGTAACCATTATTTACGGCAATCTGATAATATTTACCTCTTTCATGAAATTGAGAGATGACAAAGGGATAGAGAAAAGTCTATGTATGAGTGAATTGAACGCCGCCAACTTTTGAGAAAAAGCATGATAGGGGTCATTAGGTATTATGTGGTCCGTCTGAGTAGGTTTTCTATAAATGGAGTAAGATAGAACATTCTTCTCTCTAGTTATCGACAGATCCAGAAAATTGATTGTTTTATCCATCTCCACCTCCATAGTAAATTTGATGCTCTTATGTAAACCATTCAGAAAAGTGAGAAACGAATCTAATTTCTCCCTAGTACCTGTCCAAATCACAAAGGTGTCATCTACATAACGTCTCCAGTACAAGACCCTATCAATTAAAGTATGACTACACTGAAAAAGTTTGCTCTCGAAAGAAGACATAAAAACTTCACTCAAATATGGGGATAGGCTTGATCCCATAGGAAGGCCTTCTTTAAGACGAAAACATTTGTTGTCAAATTTAAAATAATCGAAACTGAGACATTTTTCTAGAAGTGTCAATATTCCCCTTTTGGCATTCTCATCAAAAACTGCACTGACCTGAAGTAGTTCCTCCATCCTGCTCACGACCTCCTTTCTAGGAATGCTTGGAAAGAGATTCACGATGTCAAATGAAACCAGTAAACAATTTTCAGGCAATGTTAGGTTCTTGAGATCATTCACCAGCTCCTTGGAGTTTCTTATACTGAACTTGTTGATGAATGGTATGTTCTCCTTAAATAATCCAAGCAGCCACTTTGCAAGGTAAAAAGTACGGGCGCTGACGAAACTCACTACTGGTCTGATTGGATGGTTATCTTTATGTATTTTTATCAACCCATATAGGCAAGGGGTGATCGGGTTCATTGGTATTATTGGTCTATTGTATTTTATCTCGTTGAAAAGAGGTTGTAAATTGTCAATAGTATTTTTTAACATTCTGACATATGATTTTAATGGATCCTTCGAGACTTCCACAACCTGATCATTGTTTTTGATGAAATCGTTTACCTTCTCTGCATAGGTTATCTTATTGGAAATCACCAGACAACTTCCTTTATCTGCTTTCACCATTACCAAATTATTCTCCTTGATCTTTTTTTGAATTGATTTAATAAGGTTGTGTTGTTCCTTTATCTGTTTACTTCTTGATAATTTGCTGTCAGTCTGAGTCTTCCGTATGATGTGTCTACGACGGATGACGTCACATCTCGCGCATTCACCATTTCATAGCAACTTTGCGCCAGAAGTGGGTTAGCCCTAACTACTTTCAAGTTTTCCCATTTTATAATCGTTATAATCATTCAATCAATACAGTCCACTTTTAAAATCAGATTCCAAGAATTGTATTCATTCACAATCCACATCAAGAAGACCCCAACGGTCTTTACATGGACAGCATCGAGCCGGATTGTGAAAATTGTGACATTGTCAGTGAGCTGTGACTTTGAAACTGTGAGTTATTGTGAAAATGTATTTTGACTGCATTCGTGGCCCGCATCTCTGGAAGAAAGTTCTCATACTTGAACCACACAGTTGGTGAGCCTTAACAAACACACATATAAGGAGAAATTTGGTAAGCCCATTCTATTTTTCAATCTCCAAACAAAAGATACGATTATTGTTCATTCGTAAATTCATCCCCATATCACGTCATTATGGCTCAAAAATCAAAACAATTGTCTCAAAAGCGTACCGATCTTATCAAAAATCTGTCAAGGTTCCATACTTTTGTAAGTGATTTTTCATCAGAAGATCCAATCCATTGCAATGAGTTGAATGCCTGTCTAGAGAGGAATCAAGCATTATTAGATCAATTTGAAAACATTCAAGGTAAAATCAATTTGATCACCGATACTGATACAGATGACAATCAATATGTACAATTTGAAAACAAATACTATCAGGGCATGGCGATCCGTCAAGAACTTCTCAAACATCATCAAAACAAGATCATACCAACAGAAGCAGCAGTTTCTGTATCAAATAATCAGAGCAACATACATTTTCCAATCATAGAACTGCCAAAGTTTCATAGAGAATATGACAAGTGGAGTCAGTTCCATGACATGTTCATATCCCTAGTACACAACAATCATTCACTGGATAATATCAAGAAGTTTTACTATCTAACAACCTGCCGCAGAGGAGATGCTGCAAAAATCATTGAAAACATCGAAATCACAAATGAGAACTATGAAAACGCTCTAAAACTTTTGAAATTTCGCTTTCAAAATAGATATCTCATCATTAAAACACATATCTCAGCAATTGTTGATGCTCCATATATTTCTAATAATTCAAAACAAGTGCACCTCAGTCTTCGTAATTTCACAGACGATACTCTGAAACACATGAGATCTTTGAAATCACTTGGTGAGCCTATTGAAACATGGGATACTTTATTATTCCATATTCTCAGCAAGAAATTGGACCCAACCAACCAATAGGAATGGGAGCTTCAACTCATCTAACAACAAAACCTTGACATTTGCAGACTTCACACAATATCTAGAAAAACGTTGTATACTATTGGAGACATTGAACAAAGAAAAATGTCCTTATGATGACAATAATCAAACCTCATTTGTTAACAAATCTAGAAAAGCACTCTCTGGTCATGTATCAAACTCTCAGCAATTATGCAGTTATTGCAAAACAAGTTCTCATCAGATTCACGCATGTGATACGCTCAAGCAGATGTCAGCTTCTGACCGATTCAAAGAAGTTCAAAAGCTCAAGTTATGTACAAATTATCTTCGCAGTGGACATTCCACATTTCAATGTAGTTCACAAAGTAAATGTAGGAAATGCAACAAGCATCATGATACATTCCTTCATTTTGAACAAAAATCAAACAAGTCCCACCCAAGCACAGAAGAACCGCATCAATCTACAAGCTCAGACAATTCCAGTGTTGCCAATCAATCTCTGATTGTTTCAGATCAACTTTTATCAAACTATTGCCGAAACTCAAATTTAAATGTTTTATTATCAACAGCTGTTATACAAATTCAAGATCCATACAATGATTGGCATAAATGCAGAGTAATACTTGACAGAGGGAGTCAACCAAACTTCATCACCTCCAAATTTTGTAAGAAGTAGTCCATGAATTTGTCCAATATCAATATACCTGTTATTGGAGTTGGCAATTCAACAACCTCCATAAATAAGCAGACTACTGCATCAATCAAATCAGAAAATGGATAATTTGTCACCAGATTATGATTCTTTGTCTTGGATAAGATATGTCTTTTGAATCTTCACATCTCATACCAAAACACATCAAATTAGCTGATACACAATTCAACATCCCAAGAGAAATTGATGCCTTACTGGGTGCAAGTATTTTCTATGAGCTGCTTTCCTCTCAGCAGATAAAACTTGGTCATAACATGCCTATACTTCAAGAAAATAAACTAGGATGGATTGTATCTGGCAACATAGCACCATATGAATCTAACAAATTGAAATCACTTCATTGCAACCTTTCTACTAATGATCCCAATCAAATTCTAAGGATTCATTGGAAAAATTCTGGACAATAGAAGATATTCCTTATAAAATTCATTTTACGCCAGAAGAACAAGGGTGTGAAACATTATTTTAAGAAACAACAGAACTGAGCAATGCATTAATTCGTCTAAAATCAGAAGAGAGCAAACTCAAGAAACAACCCAAATTACGTCAGCTGTATAATGATTTCATGGATGAGTATGAAGCGTTAGGTCATATGACCAGGGTTGATCCAAACTCTTAAAGCAGCAGTATATCTTATTACTCACCACATCACTGTATTCAAAATGAAATCATTGAAAAATTTAGAGTTGTATTTGATGGATCTTCAAAATCAGCCAGTGGTTTGAGCTTGAATGACACTTTGAGAGTGAGACCTAATATACAAAGCAATTTATTTTATGTACTAATCCGCTTTCGTGGTCACTCAATAGTTTTGGTTGGAGATATTGAGACAATGTACAGGATAATATACATTTCTGAAGAGCAGCGTGATTTACAACGGATAGTTCATCGAAAAAATCCTGAGGATCCAGTTCAACACTTTCAGCTAAACACAGTGATTTATGGGACAAGCAGTGCAGCATTCCAAGCTATTAGAAGCCTTCAACAAGTTGCTCATGAAAATCCTGAAGAATCTGATCTTTGCAATATGATACTGGAGCAGACAACAGTGAAAAGGTCAAGGAGATCAAGATCAACATCTCAACATTATTACTAAAATATGGATTTAAATGAAAATTAAAAAATAAACAGAAAATGGGCATCCAATGATCCAAGCGTTCTGAGCGAATCAATATCAAACAACATGGAACAATATGACATATCTGGAGCAGATTCCAATATAAGGAAGACGGTTGGTTTAAAATGGCAATCGATCAGTGATACATTTACCTTCCAAATTAATTCATTCGATTCATGTCCAAATATCTTACCAAAACGCAAAATATTTTCTGTTATTTCCAAACTTTATGACCCTCTTGGATTATTGTCTCCAGTAACAATAAAAGCAAAAATTATGATGCAATCACTGTGGGCACATAATTTCAGCTGGGATCAACAACTACCTTCTGACATAACCAGTAGTTGGGAGACATACTAACTGTAGGCAGCTTCAACATTGCACAATTTTGTTATACCAAGGCACATTTTTATATCTGGAGCTAAACACATTCAACTTCATGGATATTCAGATGCCTCAGAAAAGGCTCATGCAGCATGAGTTTATATAAAATCCATTAATGATGATGGAGACATCAAAATAGCCTTATTATGCAGCAAAACACGTGTTGCACCACTCAAGACAATATCATTGCCGAGACTGGAACTCTCTGACAGACAGTTCAATTGTTTTTTCATGGATATCTTCATCACCTAGCTCATGGAAAACTTCATAGCTAACAGAGTTCCGGAAATTCAAAACCTGACACAAAATATCTTATTGCGACATGTACCGACAGACAGCAATTCTGCAGATATTGCATCACGTGGAATTAGCCCTATTGATTTACACAACAATATATTATGGTGGAATGGACCAGAATGGCTTTCACAGGATTCAGAAAATTGGCCCATGAATTTTCGAGATTTAGATAATGACATCAAATCTGAGAAGAAAGAACAACAGCAAGTTTTCTTTAAATCAGATCTTAACATTTTTCATAAATTTTCCACACTGCACAAATTAAAACAAGTGATGGCTTTCATGTTAAGATATTTATACAATTCCAGGCATCATCCTAAAAAAGTTGGTGATTTATCTGTCCAAGAACTTCAAGGCGCATTAAGATCTCTTATTGAAATGGCTCAACATCAGTTGTATGCTGCAGAAATTGTAGCATTGCAAAAATCAACCAACATTTCCAATAATTCTTCCCTGAAAAACCTAGACCCATTTTTGGATGCAGAAGGGATTCTTTGAGTAGGAGGCAGGCTCTCAAAGTCGTTATTGAAGTATGACAGCAAGCACTAGATAATTCTTTCTCCAAAACATGCTTTTACCAGATTGATAATACTAAATGAACATCATAGGCAACTACATGCAGGACCACAAACTCCTCTAGCAGCAATAAGAGAATCATTCTGGCTACTCAATAGCAGAGCAACAGTGCGTAGCATCCTGAGAAAGTTTCTTACATGCTTTCGAGCCTCTCCACAATCTTTGATCAGAAAAATGGGTGATCTACCAGAGGATTACGTAAGACAAGCTAGACCATTTTTGATTGTGGGTACTGATTTTTGCCAGACCATTTCATATAAAATATGGTAAATTTAGAAATAGATCAATCACCAAAGCATATCTTTGCATATTCATCTGCTTCACCACAAAAGTAGTACATTTAGAGATGGTTGGTGATCTCTCTAGTCAATCGTTTCTGAATAGCTTGAAACGATTCGTGTCAAGGCGTGGATCATGTAAACGTATATACAGTGACAATGCTACCAACTATGTTGGGGCTAGCAATCAATTAAAGGAAATTTACAATAATCTGCAGACATTGACAACCAATCGAGAAATCAGAACATATCTTCAAACCAACAATATTCAATGGACATTTATTCCATCTCATTCACCTCATAGAGAAGGGTTATGGGAAGCAGCTGTTAAACATGCCAAGTACCATCTCACACGTATAGTTGGAAAATTGACTTTAACATTTGAAGACCTTGCAACTATTACAACTCAGATAGAAGCTATCATCAATTCCCGACCTTTAACCCCTTTTTTACACTAATCCTCGTGATATATCCGTCCTAACACCCGGTCATTTTCTCATTGGCCAACCCTTAACCTGTATTCCTGAAATGGATATAAGTCATATGCCTATAAATCGACTGAAGGAGTTCCAGATATTACAGCAAGCTGTACAAAATTTTTGGAGTCAGTGGAGTCATGACTTACTTCAAACACTTCAGCAACGTCACAAATGGCGCAAGGATACCAGTGATACCATTAAGGAAGGCAGTTTAGTTCTATTGATGGATGACAAATACTCCACCAATGTTTTGGAAATTGGGAAGTATCCTTGAATTCCATCATGGAAGTGACAATATTGTTCGCACAGTAACAGTTAAAACTGCCACCAATATCCACAAACGTGCTACACAAAAAAAAATATGTTTGTTATCCATAGAACAATGAGTTTTGAAAACCAAAGTCTTGCAAGGCCGGGGGTATGTTGGATCCTTTGTTTCGAGAACGCGCCGACAGGTAGTGAAAGTAGACATTAAGAGACAGTATCAGTCAGTTTGAATTATTCAGTTATCAATTTCAAGTTTCCCTATTTTATAATTGTTATGATCATTCAATCAATACAGTCCACTTTTAAAATCAAATACCAAAAATTGTATTCATTCACAATCCACGTCAAGAAGACCCCAACGGTTTACACAGAAAGTATCATCTAAAGTGTTTGTTTTTTGTTCCAGATAATGACAGTTTGGTCGGAGCCAAAAAAAAAGTATATTTTTTCATGGGAAATGAACATTCTTTTTGATTTTCATGACCCAGGCATAGGACTGCTACTTGAATGTATTTTCAAGATAAAAATTATCTATGGCTAGATAAAGATTGATTGATGAATGTGTCATACTTTTCATCAAACTCTCTTGAAACGGATGTGAACTTTCAAATTTGACATACTAAATTGGGCGAAATGATACACCCTAAGTAAACTTTCCGTGGTACCTACAGATAAGTCTTTTGTGACGGTTTAGTCTTATGTTGCCAAAGTGATTAATTATCATTGCAATTAAATTCCATTCAAAGTCCATGGAATTGGTATATATATATATATATTTATGCATATAACCTTGCATAAAATGAGGTAGTTCTGATTTTTCTATTTGTTATATCTGATAAAGTGATAATGACAAATCCGAGTAATATTTGAAAAAAGGGTTAAGGGGATTCATTACCCGTGATCTTTTTAATTCCAAACCCTATCGTTATTATGCATAATATCAAAAAATGTTCACATATAAAGAGTAACTTGGAATTACATTGTTTTTTGCGCTACATGGCCAAAAATCCAGATTTTTGGATTTTGAGTTTGTATTTTTTGAATAAAAAAGAAATTTCAAATTTGAACGATGTACGGATGATCTAGTTATCAATTCGGACGTATTTCTAGGTAACAAAATAAATCTCGATTCAATAGTTCTGTTACTATTCGGGATTAAACATTAATAACGTCATTTTCATGCTGGGCACGCCTCCGTAAAGAGTAAATCGTCTGATCAGGTGCTTTTTCAAAAGTTGGCAATGTCGCGACTTCGCAACAGACCAGTTTCTTGTTTTTTCTATGCGTTGATCAGGGTGGAAGGTGGAAGAGAGGAAAAGACGTGTTCCAAGAATTTGAACATGCAAGGAAATGAATGAATTTCTGAAAATAGCTCATAAGTTGGTAAACAGAGAATTGAGTGTCAATTTCTGTTTAGGGGTGTTGTAGATATCGAATGTTTAGTGAATATATTAAAATAATTATCATAGCACCTACGTAATGAAAATGTCGAGGAAAATGTATCATTTGGATTAACCACATTTTTTTCAAAATAGCAGAATGGTTGATAAAATAGATAGAAGATAATCCTACGTATCTATTAAATTTGGTTTCCGTGATTTGAAATTTCAAAGTTGCTGAAAAATTGCTGCTGTCCATTTCTGATTGGGAGGGTTATGTCATAATTATTGATTGATCAAATAATAGATTATCGATACGCAATAAGTACGCATAGGTAAATCAAAATTTATTACTGGTCCATTACATTTTAGAAATCTTTTTGTTGAACTATGTACATAAATAAACTTTACTGTGATGTTTTATTTTGTCAGTTTCACAAAAAAATCTTTTCTGTTGTGTGATTTGTTGGGGTAGGTATACCTACTTTGTTATAGGTACCTGTAACGAAGGAACAAATATCTCGGAGTAAAATTATTGGAGAAGAACTTTCACTATGGGTACCACAACGTTAGATCATAATGAATACTCATGAACAACAAAGCTTCAATATTTCACCAAAGTGGAAAAAAAAACTAATAAATGGAAAATGTATATCAAGGATATGTGGAAAAAAGGTCCGAAAAGTCTTCACAAAATTTAATATTAAAATCACACTCGACGCGTTTCGGCTAATGCCATTTCCAAGAGTTGAGCGGTCTGGAAATAATTTTTAAAAATTTTTATCATTGGAGGTTGTCCAAAAAAATAAAGTAAAAAGACTCACATATAAAAATAATACATCAAATTTACAAAAAGAACAACGGCTCACGTGAAATCACATCACTTAAAACACTTAACACAGAAATATAAGTAGAATAGTGAAAATCAATACTGATCATCAAAACAAAACATACATAAGCCTACTAATCCTACTATCTCAAACTTGGGAGTGTCTAATGCGCCTTCTTGGTGGTTCAAACAACTTGATCAGCCTTGCTGCCATTGAAAAATTGCCTCCAACTTGTTCATTCAGCGAGATAACACCCTGTGTACATGATGTCCTAGCTATTTCTAAGTTTTCTAGAATATCCAAACAAACAAGTTTTCTAGAATATCCAAACGTTTACCAACGTTGACATTGTGTAGAATTTCAAAATTATGATCAAAAGAAAAAGTATGTCCGAATTTCTTGAGATGAACTCCAAACGAGGATCTATTATCGTTGGGCGACTTCAAAGAGTCAAGATGTTCCTGTACTCTGATCTTAAAATTCCTACCCGTTTTTCCTACATACTTTGATGGACAATCGTTACATGACAGCCTATACACTCCACTCTTTCCTGACACCTCAATCTTATCTTTTACTCTAGAGAATAAATTTCTCATATTGAAATTTGAACTATAGACTATTTTTATGTTGTTATACAATTTTCTCAGAACATTACCTAATTTGAATCATATAGGGCCTAAATAGGTTAGCTTTATATATCTCGGTGGTTGCCAAGGAGGAACTGACAAATCCACTGTATCTAAAAGGCCTCTTTGAAGTTTTTTGAACTTTTTGTTTATCAAAGTGTCAACCAACTTCTTCTTGTAACCATTATTTACGGCAATCTGATAATATTTACCTCTTTCATGAAATTGAGAGATGACAAAGGGATAGAGAAAAGTCTATGTATGAGTGAATTGAACGCCGCCAACTTTTGAGAAAAAGCATGATAGGGGTCATTAGGTATTATGTGGTCCGTCTGAGTAGGTTTTCTATAAATGGAGTAAGATAGAACATTCTTCTCTCTAGTTATCGACAGATCCAGAAAATTGATTGTTTTATCCATCTCCACCTCCATAGTAAATTTGATGCTCTTATGTAAACCATTCAGAAAAGTGAGAAACGAATCTAATTTCTCCCTAGTACCTGTCCAAATCACAAAGGTGTCATCTACATAACGTCTCCAGTACAAGACCCTATCAATTAAAGTATGACTACACTGAAAAAGTTTGCTCTCGAAAGAAGACATAAAAACTTCACTCAAATATGGGGATAGGCTTGATCCCATAGGAAGGCCTTCTTTAAGACGAAAACATTTGTTGTCAAATTTAAAATAATCGAAACTGAGACATTTTTCTAGAAGTGTCAATATTCCCCTTTTGGCATTCTCATCAAAAACTGCACTGACCTGAAGTAGTTCCTCCATCCTGCTCACGACCTCCTTTCTAGGAATGCTTGGAAAGAGATTCACGATGTCAAATGAAACCAGTAAACAATTTTCAGGCAATGTTAGGTTCTTGAGATCATTCACCAGCTCCTTGGAGTTTCTTATACTGAACTTGTTGATGAATGGTATGTTCTCCTTAAATAATCCAAGCAGCCACTTTGCAAGGTAAAAAGTACGGGCGCTGACGAAACTCACTACTGGTCTGATTGGATGGTTATCTTTATGTATTTTTATCAACCCATATAGGCAAGGGGTGATCGGGTTCATTGGTATTATTGGTCTATTGTATTTTATCTCGTTGAAAAGAGGTTGTAAATTGTCAATAGTATTTTTTAACATTCTGACATATGATTTTAATGGATCCTTCGAGACTTCCACAACCTGATCATTGTTTTTGATGAAATCGTTTACCTTCTCTGCATAGGTTATCTTATTGGAAATCACCAGACAACTTCCTTTATCTGCTTTCACCATTACCAAATTATTCTCCTTGATCTTTTTTTGAATTGATTTAATAAGGTTGTGTTGTTCCTTTATCTGTTTACTTCTTGATAATTTGCTGTCAGTCTGAGTCTTCCGTATGATGTGTCTACAATATCCTCTCACAGAATTGGTAAAATCATTCACTGAAGACAAGGCCATTTCAATGTCTGCCAAAAGGTTTGTGATGTTGGTGTCATTAGTTTATAAAGTTGGCGAATACTTCAAACCCTTGTTTGAAAGATTGGTCTCGGCATCTGTGAAGCTGCAGTCGGACAAGTTGAGGATTCGTGGGTGGAAAGCGTGATCTGAGAAAATTTTATTGATGTGGAAATTCTTGCTGTCCCTTAGTTCTTTCAGTCTGTTCAACTTTTTTTAATGTTTGTTTACTGGTTTCATTTGACATCGTGAATCTCTTTCCAAGCATTCCTAGAAATGAGGTCGTGAGCAGGATGGAGGAACTACTTCAGGTCAGTGCAGTTTTTGATGAGAATGCCAAAAGGGGAATATTGACACTTCTAGAAAAATGTCTCAGTTTCGATTATTTTAAATTTGACAACAGATGTTTTCGTCTTGAAGAAGGCCTTTCTATGGGATCAAGCCTATCCCCATATTTGAGTGAAGTTTTTATGTCTTCATTCGAGAGCAGACTTTTTCAGTGTAGTCATACTTAAATTGATAGGGTCTTGTACGGGAGACGTTATGTAGATGACACCTTTGTGATTTGGACAGGTACTAGGGAGGAATTAGATTCGTTTCTTACTTTTCTGAATGGTTTACATAAGAGCATTAAACTTATCATGGAGGTGGAGATGGATAGAACAATCAATTTTCTGGATCTGTCGATAACTAGAGAGAAGAATGTTCTATCTTACTCCATTTATAGAAAACCTACCCAGACGGACCACATAATACCTAATGACTCCAATCATGCTTTTTCTCAAAAGTTGGCGGCGTTCCATTCACTCATACATAGACTTTTCTCTATCCCTTTGTCATCTCTCAATTTCATGAAAGAGGTAAATATTATTTATCAGATTGCCGTAAATAATGGTTACAAGAAGAAGTTGGTTGACACTTTGATAAACAAAAAGTTCAAAAAACTTCAAAGAGGCCTTTTAGATACAGTGGATTTGTCAGTTCCTCCTTGGCAACCACCGAGATATATAAGGCTAACCTAAACTAACCAAATTAGGTAATGTTCTGAGAAAATTGTATAACAACATAAAAATAGTCTATAGTTCAACTTGCAATATGAGAAATTTATTCTCTAGAGTAAAAGATAAGATTGAGGTGTCAGGAAAGAGTGGAGTGTACAGGCTGTCATGTAACGATTGTCCATCGAAGTATGTAGGAAAAACGGGTAGGAATTTCAAGATCAGACTACAGGAACATCTTAACTCTTTAAAGTCGCCCAACGATAATAGATCCTTGTTTGGAGTTCATCTCAAGGAATTCGGACATACTTTTTCTTTCGATCATAATTTTGAAATTCTACACAATGTCAACGTTGGTAAACGTTTGGATGTTCTAGAAAACTTAGAAATAGCTAGGACATCATGTACACAGGGTGTTATCTCGCTGAATGAACAAGTTGCAGGCAATTTTTCAGAGGCAGCAAGGCTGATCAAGTTGTTTGAACCACCAAGAAGGCGCATTAGACACTCCCAAGTTTGAGAAAGTAGGATTAGTAGGGTTATGTATGTTTTGTTCTGATGATCCGTATTGATTTTCACTATTTTACTTTTATTTTTGTGTTAAGTGTTTTAAGTGATGTGATTCCACTTGAGCCATTGTTGTTTTTGTAAATGTGATGTATTATTTTTATATGTGAGTCTTTTTACTTTATTTTTTTGGACAACCTCCAATGATAAAATTTTTTAAAAACTATTTCCATACCGCTCAACCTTTGAAAATGGCATCAGCCAAAACGCGTCGAGTGTGATTTTAATATTAAATTTTGTGAAGACTTTCCGGACCTTTTTTCCACCTTTCCTTTATATAATGAATCTTCACCCTGGAAGGCTGATTGAAAAAATTAAATGTTTATCAGTTTCACGAAATTTTTTTGATCAATTTTATAAAAAAAATGTTGACATACCCTGCCTCATGTGTATTATGATTTCAAAATTAAGTCAACAACAGCCGCTCAGAGACAAAACGTCGGATTTTCGATTTAATACCGCCATGTTGTAGAGGAGAAAAAATGGCAATGAGAAAGTGCAATCCATTTCAAAATATCTTCTCAAATAAATTCGGGAAATGATGTCGTTCTTGCGAAATTTCGTTTTTCTTCGAATATCTTCGGTAGTAGCGGGGATTTTTCAAATGTCAAAATGACATTTTGTTCAGCATAAAAATGCTTGACTCTGCATCCATTTGATCGACCCTGTATCTATCATAATAACTGGGATCCCCACCATGCACTCGAACCTGTGGCACCCTGTAAAAGCTAGAGTAACGAGACTATACGAATTTGTGCTTTTACTTTTGATTTTGGATATTTCATTTATTGAAATCTCATCATATCGATATCAAGTTATACCTATTCGGAATATCGAAAATATTTTTTATAATGTTTTACCTAAATACTCAAACACTCAGTAAAAGCTAGAGTAACAAAACTAAAGTAATCAAGTGTATAGTTCATACTGATAAAATAAAGGTTTTTGGAAAATCTTTGTTAGAATTTGTTCAAGATGGTTAGAAACATTGTTTTGTTTTCAATATTTGATCTAATTTTCTGAAAATCCTGTATAATATTATAATTCAAAACCAAATTATCGTTATGGGGGTTTTTGGATATGCCTAGTTCAAAAACGCTATGCGTTTTTTAATTTTAAAAATGCATAATGTTTTTCCACATTTTTTAGGCCTTATCAATGATAGTCTTTTATAATATTTATGTACCTATTTACCATCATTATGCGTTTATGTGTTTATTTATCAAGTTCCATATGTTTTTTTCGGGGTTTTGTGATTTTCAAATGCCCTAATCGAGATTATTTGAAGTTGAACTTGCTGAGAAGACGTTGACAATTTATCGAGTACGAAATTACACGGATCTGTATCTATACCAAAACATCAGGCAGTGAAAGTTTTGACGGAATTTTGTCAGCAAACAGAATAAACTACTGCTTCATTCTCTATCAATAAATATTAGGTATTTCAGCACTTTCCAATAAGCATTATAACAATCTAACTCCTAACAAACACAAATGTAATCAAAATATGATTCGACTGGCCTGTAAACTTGCCGGACTTCCAAAGTTCCGAACTGAATATTTCCAATTTTTATCAACCAATTTTCGTGTCATCCTATCGGTAGAGGAGATACACCGCACCGGTTCGAATGAGTAATGTGCATTGTTGCCACTGTTCACATCCAGATGATATACATGGGCGTTTCTCTGAAAAGGAAATATACACCTTGCTCTTACTACGTTGGTATGCCGACGGATTTCATTTTCGTTTATGTTTCCCCTTAATGAAATGAACTACGACTGTTGAAAACATTTTTTAATTCTTGTGATTTTTTTTTGTTGGACCAGCCTGGTCTTCTTGATCCACAGTACTTTTTTTTCAGACTGTTTGTTTCGTTAGTATTTCTTTATCGATCGGATCAGGCATGTCAAGATCCTTATCTGATACTCGATCATCAATGAGTGAGTGTAGGTCTCGTATGTTTTTACAAGACTGACCGCTACATTGACGGCAAACAGCCGAGCGTTCAAATCCTGCTTTCCTACAACCATGATTATTGGTTCAACAATTTTTGCAGTTTCTGGGAACTCATTTCTTAAACGGGCTGAGGAGTAGGGAGCTGGTGGTTTTGTCATCAGTTTCGGAATGAGGCCCAATTGAAAGGATTCTTCTCATCTCCCAGCCACTTCTGTATCTAAAAAAAAACAACAACAGAATTTAGAGAAACATTTCAGAAAATCAACATTTCACTCTCTGCGAACCTACCCACAAGTAAAAAAAAAAAATGTTTCTCAAACTCCAACGCAGAGGGTTATGAAAATATTTGATTTTTCTTGTTGCCTCTATTGATTATCCTAAAATATTGATTTTAAGTCTGTTGTTGAAGAATCCTCTCGATTGGGGCAACTGATAACGAAACCACCAGCTCCTCAGCCCCTGCTAAACATGATTTTCTGCAACTGCAAAAAAGGTTGTACCAACAATGATTCCTGTTGTAGAGAAGCAGGATTTGAAAGCTCGGCTGTTTGCATCCACTGTAGCGGTCAATCTTGTAAAAACATACAAGACTTTGTGACGACAATGATGAATCACTCACTCATCGATGATCCAGTATAAGATAACGATTTCGACCTGCCTGATCCGATCGATGAAGAAATACTAACGAAACAAACTGACCCAAAAAGAAGTGCTTTGTATTAAGAGGACCTGTAAGTACAGTACAAGAATCAAAAAATAGCAATCGTATATAAGTACCTAATATATTCAATGATGTATTTGTAACGTCTCGATTTCATCCGCCAAAAAATGAAGAATTAGTGTACAGTTAATTATAGCCAGGTTTTAAGAAATCAGGTAGTTTTAATCGGGTTTATTAAATGATAGTTCACAAGGGAAGTATAGGAATAATGTCCATATTCACATCACCAGAATTCATGCAATACAATGTTTTTATTTGGTAACGTCTATTTATGGTCTGTTTCCATAGGTTATCTCAATGGTAAATTTATTGGTTGGAAACCATCCTAGAGCTTCAAATCACGTAGAGGATTCGTGTTTCGTCACTTTATCATGGGTTTTCTGGAACCAATAAAGTGATTGTATTCGTTTGCAGCATTTCCAGCTCAGTGAATTGATAAACAGTAAAGTGAGGTTACTTCGTCTTGATATGATTAAATCATATTGATAACTCACCGATGTAGCACACTGAATGTTCTTTTCCGCACTTTCCACAGTCCCAGCAATTTTTTTTCCCTTCTCATGCGAAATCATAAACTGTATTTTCAGATCAATTGTATCGATTTTCATATCTGACGGCCAACTTCATATTTTGAAATGGCTGTTGGTCCATAACCTTGATGGAGGCTGGAAGGGTTACCGCTGTGATGAATTCTTTAGTGATCCTTGGAAGTTTCACGTGATTGAAGAGATGTTTTTCATGCATTTAGGAGTCAAATGCAGTGCTATGCTTCCCAGTTCTCACACCTTGTCCATTTACTGTTCTTCTGATTCTTGTTATCGATTTTTCAAATTGTTTCATCCCTTTATGGATTTTGTCGTTAGGACAAAATATGGCGCCTACACTGCGCGAATATTTCTTGTTCTGTGACTGATTCCAGATTTGCGTAGAAAATGGGTTGAGTGGACTATGTTTCCACTTGTTTACTGAGCCGTTGCAGCAAAGAGTTTTCATGTATGAGTTTCTCCCGGATTTCTTGATCCTTTTTGGCACATGTTGAAGTGTGGGTTCTCCTCTCTTATTTCGCAAAACCTAGATAGAGAATAACTTACTGGTGTATTGATGCTATGGATAAGGATGGGTTGATTCCTCCTCCGATTCAAGTATCGTCGTTCTGAAACTTTTATTTTCTGCCATTTTTCGACCAGAACAGCTTGGAGAAAAACGTGTTGTCGTGATTTCCATCACTTTTTATTTGCTCTCAAATACTGAATCTTGTATAAGTTCGGTTCTTCTAGTGAGGAAAAAGGTGCAATTAAGGCTCAGGGGTGAATTGACTGTGATTCGTTGGCTCAATGTCTCGATGATTGAGGATTTGGGATAGTTTACCACGTCATCGCTGTATGGGATCAATTAGGAATCACGCAACTAGAACTTCTTAGAACACGTCCAACATCAAAAGGTATGTCGGCTTATTTGCCTGCTTTATTTGTGAAAGTGTCCTTGGGTTGTTTTGGCGTTCAGAAGCCCCTAACGGGTGCTCTTTGTTCTTTTAGGGTTCTCCGGGATTTTCTTTCCTTTTATCGCTTTCTTCTGCCATCCTTGTCGTTGCATTGGGATTCATTCGTCCTGGGATTCTTTCGTCCTGATTGTACGAACCGTTCCAAGGCTAGATTGGACATGGACCTGAATGGACAGTTTGCATTGCTACGACCCAGAATGACAGAGTTTCTGGAGATAGCAGACTATTTGGTGGAACGGAAGTTTACTAACGGCACGCAAGTCTAACCAAAATCATTATTATTTATCATTAATCAAATTAATCAAACTTCAATCACATTTTTATTCAAGCTTTTTCTTTGTGCAATGTTTTGTCCACAAGAGTCAAAACAACTGTTACTTAAAGATCTCCACACAGGATCTATCATAAACTGCTGGACACTCGAAATTACACATGCACATCTCTATGTAAAATTCAAAATCCAATTTCTTCAATAGTCCATGGAATTAGTACATTTTACCGTGCATGAAATAAGGTGGTTCTGATCTTTTTATATGTTATATCTGATGAAGTGATGACAAATCCAAATTTTCGACCTCGGAAGCCATCCGGATCATTTCTAAATTCTACAAAAATCGCCAAATTCTATCACTTTTTTGACACTTTCTCAATTTTGATCGTCAATGACTAATTGTATGGCTAAAGTCGTTGTGTACAATTTCAAAGTGAACAAAATCTGAAAAACGGATGAGATCATTTTGATCCTTCTAGATGAAATAGTTTCTATGATACAGCAGTTTGAATTTTTACATTTCTAAAAAAAATATTTTTACAGTTTTTTTCTCAATATTTACCACTAATGACCCATTAAAAGGTGAAAGTGCATTAATTATAAGGACCAGCTGTCCAAAATTGATAAAGTCGGTAAGCAAATGATTAAAAAAAGGTTTATGAAAATGAACAACGACTGTTGAAGAAATTTTTTTGTAATATAAAATACTGGAATATATTCAGTACTCATGTACGATTGCTCTTTTTAGTTTTCCAGTACATTTTCTATGGACTAGGCTGGTCCTCCGGATCCACAGTACTTCTTTTTGTGGCAGTTTGTTTCGTTGGTATTTCTTCATCGATCGGATCAGGCAGGTCGGTTCTGATCGTTTTCTGATACTGGATCATCGATGAGTGAGTGATTTATCAATTTCGTCACAAGGGAGTCTGGTTTGTTCTCACAAGAATGACCACCACAGTGGCAGCAAACAGCTGAGCATTTAAGTCCTGCTTTCCTACAATTGTGATTGTTGCATTTTTGCAGTTGCAAGAAATCATGTTTAGTAGGGGCTGAGGAACTTGGTGGTTTAGTCATCAGTTGCGAAATGAGAAGTACTCAATTGGGTCTGGATGCGAAGTACACTACAAGGCCTTATTCCGTAACTGATGACGAAGCCACCAGCTTCTCAGCCCCTGCTAAACATGATTTCCTTCGACTTCAAAAAAGGTTGTACCAACAATTATTGCAGTTGTAGAAAAGCACTATGTTTTGTTCAGTAATCTTGAAAATTCATGCATTTTTCCACTCTTTCGAATGTGGCTATCCATTTTTCTCAAAAGCTACACCGAAAAAAAGTCTTATTCCTGACATCTTTTTTCAACAATAATTTTTTAATAAATCGCCAGTTTCTGTGAACTGACCAATGGATTTAACTTTTTAAATGCACCAATACCTCTTTGCAAACTAATACAGTATCAAAGTTGAGCAAGTTCTAGGCTTGTGCTATTTATCCGAACATGAGTGTGGAAGCCTAATCGTTTTAAAAAATGTTAATTGTAATTTCTGCAGAAAACAGTAGAAATTCACCAATCCATCGTAAAGTTTTTGCATTTTAAACATTTTGTTGATATTTGTAAGCGTATCTAATGACAATGGGCTTGAATTCCAAAACTGACAACAACGTCTGGAGATATTGACATTGCTATAGTAACAAACCATATTGTGTCGCCTGAATTCAATGCTCACTGGAATGGCATACTCACAAAAAATTTGATTTTTTGCATGACTCCATAAATCACCCTGTATATAATGATTTTTTGTTTCTACGAAAGATCCATTTCATCCAGCTTAATCCAAATGAAGTTAGCTTCATAAATCCGCAAACCGCATTGGAATATCTCTATTTACGTTGAAGATATTGTACTTTGAATTTATACCAAAAATGTGCATGTATAAGTTCGAGTGTCCAGAAGTTTAGTTTAATACGTGACACTCATCTACTAGACAAGATTGAGAAGTAGAACGAATATGTACATCAACTGAAATAGTCTTTGCTCAAATGCCTCGAACCAGATTCATCTCCTACATTCAACCAACAATCATTCAAACATACTTTCTTCTCAGTAGCAATCTTTCGCAATTTCACAAGAGTTAATTATAAAAATCCTAGCCGATTTATATTCACTCATACCTTTACACTTCACTGACCAGATTGCATTCAAGTAGTGTATGTCTGGAGTACGTGGCAAATATATTCTAAACGTTTAAAGTGCCTGATTCAGTGCGACGAGGCCTTTTTTTGCATAATAAAACTCTGCAAAGTGAAAACTCGCAATTGGCTCAAGAAACAGGGGTTTAGATATAATACAGAGATTTGATGAAATGTGACACTATTATTTTCTTGATCACACTATTATTCAAAAGAGTTCTAGATGTTGCTCGTTCAAGGTAGGTTCAAAGCTGAATTGATTATACTTTAGCTAAATCAATATGACATAATAGACCAGATGATGAGATATTTTGCTGACTGATTTTCTCGTCGCTGAGATTTTAACCACTGAAAGTAATAACATTGTTGTGCTAGAAATTTGCGAAATTTAGCGACCGAAACCGTGCTGGCCATACCTAAAATATCTTCGCAATATTGTCCGACCGCTAAATTTTTCTCAACAGCTCACCGGCTTATGGGATTTTTTTTCCAGGCTCTTTGTGATACTCATAATTTCAATGATTGTCATATGCGAAAAAATGCATCAGCGACCAAGTATTTTTTCACAACATGGCGCCTCCATTTCAACAATCTGAGTTTGTATAATCCTTATGACACTGATTTTCACTTTTAAATTGTTATATCATTTTTATGTGATAAAATGCCATACACGAGAGATTAGGAAAAACTTTTTTTTTCTCCAGAACATTCAAGTTTTCAACCAATTAGCATTTTAACACAAAAACGCCAGAGCACTGATTTTTTTCAATTTAGGCGAAGTAAAGCTTCATATTTTATGTTTGTGATTTAAGGCCTTTTAGTGCGGAAACTGTTCATACCTCATTAAGTATGCGACAATTTGCGAGACATGTTTCTCCTCTCAAATGATTACCACAGCCTTTTGATCTTTGCACTGCAAAGAGTTTCAAATATTTTTGTATGGCCCTTGATAAGCAGCGGTGCGTATAGTCATTACGAATCATGTCTAAATGTTTTATGGAAATGTGAGGGTTCAATACGATTTAAATGAATATGCTCAAGAATAAAGCAGTTGCTATTGCTTTGAAAAAAAAACAATATTGTGATGTGGAAATGGGCGATGAAAGGCCAATGGAGTAAAAGGTACATTCTTATATTTTTTCTGTTATTTTCTATCAATAGAATCATTATGAATTTCATTGGTTCAGATACTTTCTGTTTTGATAATGTTGCTATTTTGAACAAATTCTCACCACTCCCATGATTTGTGATAATGTACTCATTCCGCTCGCCTGCTTGTGGGTTGTCATTAAATAACAAACTTTCGATTCAATAGTTTTTATAAAGCAAAATGTTTTATTATAAATAAAATGTTCTCAGACAATTACCAAATACAATATTACTATTCTACTTATGGTTTCTCATTAACGTTCACCACACAAGGCTTTATTAAAATAAATAGTATATTGTACAACAAGCATGAAATGACACTCATTTCCTACGAGTATGAAGGTTTGTAGCACGAGCCGAAGGCTAGTGCAGCAATTCATACGAATAGGAAATGGTCATTCCATGCGAGTTTTACACTATACTTTTTCTACGATTGTCAATCAATATCACTGTCGTGTAATCGATCAATCGATATTGGGTGTAAACGTAGCACACCGTAGGAATCGAAACCATTTCCCACGCTAGGCAACTAGTAGGGAATGGTTTCATCTCCTACGGTTGCACACTATGCTACGTTTCCTGATCGATATCGATTGCACAATAGTGACATTCCTTGACAGTCGTAGAAAAACAGGATTTCTTGACAGAGCATAAAGACGGAATTGAACAGGGTGTAAAAAAAACAGGAATATTATATTATCTTTTAAACAGCTGCATATCTACATTGAAGGCAACAAAATGCACCTGAAACTCAAAATCTCTATTGAATATTATAATTATTGTGATATAGACTGATTGAAAAAATGTCAAGCAAAAAAGGCGTTGACTATAGTTTACTTTATCGGGCTGGATGCTTTTATTTTGAATATAAGTAAAACCTTTTTTTAATAAGGTGTCGTATAAAACAACAGTTGATTCAAAATGAATTCGAATTCGCCTCGGAAAAATGCAATACTCACACGATAATTGGGTGATTCACACATGTTCATTTTTGTTTATGTAACTCGACAGCTTCTTGCTTTGTCCTGTTCCGATTGGGAATACACATTAACTCTCTATTTAGAGACGCCATTGCCAGTGTTGAAATTACAAAGCACATATTGCCCGAAACTGTTGCGGATAAATTATATTTTGCTACGGGCAATATCACGTTGCAGAGTTCATTATTGCTCTTGTTGAACACACATTTTGAATTTATTGAAAGTTTGATGAGCACAATCAGTTTAAAAATCGAAACACGCTCACCTAACTCATTTGAACTGAAAGTCTTTGGAATAGAAATTCCTGAATTAGAATAATGTGTCTCGATACATTGTATTCGATGGAACTCAATGAAAAGCAGTCAGTGAGGTGCAGCGTATTGGATCAGATTATCGGATTTTCACTTAATCTTTTGTCTGTTATGCTCTTGATAATATGGCACCACTCTTTATTTAGTTTCAAAAACCGCATAAATCAGATCGCAAAAACCATAATTCATTAGATTTTTTTTGGATCACAGGAAGTTGAAAGCAATACCGCATTTTGGCTATTTCATCACTGAAGAGATCCGAGTGTTCAAACCTTAGAACATTGAAAGTCCAAAACCAGCATGCTGTCAAACTGAGAGCAGATGGTTTGAGTTCAACATCTCTCGGCAATAATGTCAAAGATTGATGAAAAATGTCCCAGTATCCTTATTTTTTCACCTGACACTGTCATATTTTCACAGTTGTATTCAGGTATAGGAAGGAACCTAATCCAGTAACCATGTCGTCTAAAAAGGGAAGTAACTTGCGTTAGATACAGTGGGTCTGATTTTTTAGTGATTTGTTTGTTCGACCTTGAGCGCCGAACGCAACAATGTCAAATTTCAAAAAAAAAACTACTTTTTTCCCAGTTTTTGCCAATTTCAACCCCGCACGATTTTTAGATCACTTTTCAAAAGTAGAGTAAATTTGCTTCAATTCAAGATCAGAAGTGTCTGCTGCCGGCAGGGGCAAGCCGGAAAAATTATGCGATACCTAGGGGCAAGGTTCAGCAAATCCCTCCCACTTTTGAAACAGCCGCTTGACCACAGCCATAGCAAAGATCAATCACAAGCGACATTCCAAAAACCTCCAGTACAGACGTCGCAATCTATGCGGACGATACAGCGCTTCTCGCACGCAGCCGTCCCAAAGATTCTGTAAAGCGTAATCTCCAACGCGGGCTTGACAACCTAGTCAATTGGACAAATAAGTGGAAGTATTAATCCAGGGAAAACACAGGCCATTCTGATTAGTAGTAGTCACGAAGATACACAAGACCCCCTCATCCTCAATGAGGTGAAAATTCCCTGGAGTGACGCGGTCAAGCGTCATTATTGGGGGCCGTCACAAAGGGGTGACTTGACATAAGCAGATCTCTGAAAACGTCCAAAAGGGACGAGCCGCTATGGGTTCATTACAGTGCCTCATGAATAATGACGGCGTTTTATCAGTCAAAGCGAAGATCTTATTGATCAAAGCCATCTTGAGGCCGATCCTTACTTACGGATCAGCCTCATGAGGTTATGCGGCAGAAGCTCATCAAGCTAAAATTCAAACAACGGAGAATATTTATCTCCGTAAAGCGATTGGTGCCCCATGGTTTGTTCGAACTTCCGAGATCAGACAAGGCCGCAACACACGACGATCCTGTGCTCAGAGCTCTGGTGGATTACGATCCAGCAGATCTCGTAACAGGCTCGTAAGAGACCAGGAAACCAGTTGTTGGTTTCGCTTTACAAAAAACCTGAGAGATGTACCAAGCTAGGTCGTTCGAAATTAAGCGACAAAAACGCACACGCGATTCACTGCTGTAAGAGGCTTCAGTTTGTTCGTATTTTTATTTGTTTCTCGTTTATTTTTCCTAGCCTTTTAAGATCAGACTGCGCAGGTAGGAATCGGGTTTTTGGCATTCCTACCTGTATTTCTAGATGCCTTCCGGATGGTAACCTGGTACCAAATAGTTATAGAGGTTTGTTTAGTAGGGACGCGGTGGCCGAGCATGTAACACGCTGGCTTGAGAGACCGTTAGTTCTGATTGACGTGGGTTCGATCCCCGCGGTGGGCAGAAATTATTTTCTGTTTTGTATTTAGTGGCACTCTCACTGGCTAACGCTACTAAGTAGACTGCAGTATTATCAATTACTGACAGTCGAAAAGTTTAATAGTTAGCCTAAATTAATTGGTCCTGCTAGTTCAATATATAACTAGGTGATGATTCCATCATCCTAGTTAGAACTGCATTGGTCCTGAGGTTGGCGAAAAGGGTCTCACGGCCTACTCGCCGGGCAGTGGTTTGCCCCCCGACCAATACCAATACCAATACCAATACCAATATAGAGGTTTAGTGGGTATAACCCCACACGACCCTATGGTCTTGGACCATAGGGTGTCTGGTTTCAGATTCCTCTTCTTGGGGCCGGAACCAGTGAACAAAAAAAAAAGCAAAGATCAATTTTCAATTATTATTAGATGTAACGTTTTTCGAGCTCTTTCACAGAAAAGTACTTATTTATTTTTATACTCAGAAAGGTGAATATTACGGTAACGTTTTGAATACAAATGTGTTTGGTTTTTCTAGTTTATATTATGTTTCAGCAAAACTGAGGTAATTTTGGCAAGTTTAGAGTTTAGGTATATCCTGCTTTTAATCAACAAATGAAACCTGCTTGACTTTTATTATAAAATGATTTCACGTAGGCTGTGGAAAAAAAAATCCAACTTATCCATAAAAACCGGTTCAAAGATAAGTGAGTACCTATTCACATGTTATTTAGAGAAACTGAATTTAAGATATAATAATAATAATAATAATAATCTTTATTTAGCATAAAGCTACAAAATCACACAAATCCTTAATAATATCTAGAAAAATCAGTTCCATTTAGTAAAAAATGAAAAATGTAAAATTGAAATCTTATAATATAACAATTGATGTAAAAAGCAAATACAAGCAACAACAACTCTAAACTTGGTTCAAAACATGTCTCCTCAACAGACATTTGAACTGGTTCAAATTATCACATTTCTTCAGGTAAGCAGGTAGTTGATTGAATTCCTGAAGTCTCTTATGTAAAAGTGAGTTTAGCATCTGACTAGAATTGTATTTGTTAAACAATATAAAATCATTACACTGTCTGGTTCCATAATCATGTACATCAATGAAATATTTAACTTTATCACAAATATAAAGTGGTAACATTTTCTTCCTTATTTTAAATATAAACGTTCACATTATAAATAATTTTTTGCTTCACTGATAACATATTTAGCACATTCAACATACATTGTATAGGGGTATAACTATTACACTTTAAAATAACTCGCATGGCTCTGTTCTGGATTTTTTGTAACCGATCCAATTTATAGTTACGCAGATTATACAAGATTGTTGAGCAGAACTGGAGGTGCGGCGCAGCAATTGTGTTATATAATAACATTTTTGCATACATAGATAGACTCTTTCCTGCTCTAGCTATCAAACCAACTTTTTTCGAGAATTTTCGCGTAACATAGTCTGCATGGTTGCAAAAAGTCAAATGGGGATCGAATAAGACACCTAAGTATTTGATTTCCCTATCATAGGTGAGTTTCTCAGAATTAATTACAATGTCTATACTATTTAAGTTAACTTGACTTAGTCTAGCTTTTTTGCCATATATACAAAATTTCGATTTGTCAGTGTTTAGACACAACTCATTACAGCACAGCCACCTAAAAAGTCTGTCCATTCATTATATCCTGCATTTCTTTGATATTTTTGCCTACTATTTACACCATTGTGTCATCAGCGAATAGTACGACTTTGCATTGTTGTACCACTTTAACCATATCATTAATGTACAGTAGGAACAATAAAGGGCCCAACACAGTGCCCTGAGGTACACCAAACGGAACATACATTCAGGTTCAGACACAGTGTTCTTAAATTTCACCCTTTGGACTCTGTTAGTAAGATAAGATCTAAACCAACTGATATCAGTACCCTTAATTCCCATTTGATCTAGCTTATACAACAAAATATCACGATTGACAGTCTCAAATGCTCTCTTGAAATCAAGAAATACGGCTAAAACATAATAATCACAGTCAATGGCTTTGAGGAAATCATCACATATATTTACTATAACAGACTCACATGAATGACGCTCACGAAAACCGGATTGATTAGGAACTATTATATCATTAATATCACAGTGAGTCATGAGTTGTTCCTTGACAGTCAGTTCAAGAATTTTCTCGCACAAAGGGACTGTATTTATAGGCCGAAATTCACAATATTTATTGGTATTAGGAACCTTCTGTACGGGGATCACAATGGAGGTCTTCCAGTCTTCGGGGAAAATTCCAGTTGAAAGGGAGGTATTGATAATGTCGAGCATTCGGTCACCAACGACATAACAGGCATCGTTCAGTATTTGTTTTGACACACCACTAGCGCCACCACCAACATTCTTCAACTGCCAAGAAGTTCCTTCATTTTTGACATTGAGATTTTTTCAAATTTGAAAAAGTCTACATTTATTTTTTGCTTTGGATATAACGTGGGTACTGTATGAGGTATTTTACTTATGATTTAGGATATACTGTCGATGAAATATTCGTTGAATTTGGACACCATTTGCATCTCTTCAGATACGACTATAGTTTCGAAGACAATTGGCGGGCCGGCGAGAAAAAGGGTATAAGTATGATTTTAGAGTCTTGAGAAAATCGATATCTAAGTTTGTTTAAGGTGGATTTTAATACCAAAATACTTAGAAAAATATTCTTTTCTGTAATAAACTTATAAAAAGCAGTAGTTTTAATAGAGAAATTTTAGATATTATATAACAATTTGTTTAAAAAAAAAACAAGACTTATATCATTTTGCACATTTATTTAGGATAAAAAAACAAACCTATATCCTTTTACACAAAAACATATATATTTAAGTACTTAAATCTAGTCTTCTTCACTTTCATCACTGTCGATGGTATCTTTCAAATCTTTTTTTGTCGGAAGATTTTTATAAAATTGGTAAAAATTCTCGTCAATGAAGGGTAGGAGTTCTATCAAATTGTTTTTCTTTTCCTTACTAATTGGAACTGCACCAGAATATGACAACGGTGGTGTTATAGTTGCAGGCAAAGACTTTTTTCCAAGGCAACAAAATTTCTTAAATGGTTCGTCTTCGGACAGGGATGATTTATATTCGACCACTCCAATATCTTGTGAGTATCGAAGCCACTGGATGTCTTTCCAGAGAAGTTTATCACGACCATAGTCTAGCTTTGGTTGACGGAAATAGTTTTTAAATAAGGCTGAAAACTCTAGAAAATCTTCACGCTCCATTTCATTTACAGAAAAAGGTTTTGATTTTCCACATATCTTCACCAGCTGAACCCAATCTCGAGGATGTTCGATCATCAACGGATATTTTTTTTGTGAGTGTGACCTGGGACTAGGAACTTGTGGTTGATGTACTTTAAACTTGGACATTGCTTCATTAATAATGAGAACATTACCATTATTATTACCAACATTATTATAGATTGAATATTCTCAGTTTCGTAGACTTGGGACATATCCATACCAGTTGAGTTTACTACAATAAAGTTATAAAATACATACATCCATCGGAACGTTCTATCGATTATTACTATTCTTTTTTTTATTAAGTATAAAACAAAAGTATAATTCTAGTTATAGAAATTTTCATTCATTCAATTAAAAATAAAAGCAAAACTTTTTATGCTTAAACGAGCAAAAAAAAAAATTCACCTTTTATAGTCAAGTCACAGCTTTCAGTCTTATTTATCTCTGGCTCTGACATTATGTTGGTTTCCTCATTGCCATCAACCATTGTATCAGTGTTTGTTATGGTACTACTGGTAGGAACAGCAAGATCTAAATTAGGTTCAAAATTCAACATAAATATACTCCCTTATACATATGTTGAGGAAAGATGACCAATATATACGAAACTCAAGTACCAACAGGTAATCACATACATTTTAGTATAGAATTCAATATCACTCACCTTTATTTTCGAAAGAGATCCTTGCATTTTCCAAAAGTTTTCTTGTTCTCATAGAATATGACATATCGAATTTATAAGGTCTAAATCGAACGTCTATTTCATAACACTGTTTGCACAGACTAACCAAACTCACTAAACTGAACTAGACATTCTGTTTCATTGTCAAAAAACGGGGAACCACCGCATATGTGCTCTGTGAACCAAGCAACTAGGAGAGTTTTAAATGTGAAAACGGATATAAGTCTACTTATTTACTTCACAACACCACTTGGCCATCGCTTTATATGGTATAAGTATACTTATTCCCTTTTCCACTATTCATTCTATAATAAATGAGCATTTTTAAAAAGTGGAAAAGGATATAAGTTCACTTACATCCTTTTTCTCATTACATATGATTTCATTAGTAACTTTTTTCAGATATATGTTGACTTGTACCAGTATTCCCAAAAATGTATTGAATTATTCTAGACTTATATCAATTCACGCAAAAAATACGAACACCTTTTATAGAAAGTACACATATATCCTTATTCCCAATGATTACTCAAGTGTTTTGAAAACTCCCGACATACTTATCCCATTTTTCGCAATTTTCGACTTATACCCTTTTTCCCGCCGGGCCGCCAATTACTTCACAATGTTCCTGGTTTCTGCCTGGAAGTAAGGTTTTGAGGTTCCTCCACAATTCTCTCGAGTTGGTCTTATTTCCATCTAGTAAGTCCCGATAGTATTTTTCTTTATTTTGTCTCATTTCCTTGACAATATTATTTCGTTTTCGTTTATATTGTTCCCATGTACTCTGGCATTTATAAAAAGTTGCTCTCTTATACAGACTATCCCTTTCTTGCATCATCTGTCTTATTTCGTATGTGATCCATTTTTTATTTCCATACTTATGCCTGGTTCGAAGTTCTAGTATAGGGCACATCTCATCTAGGACTGTTGTGATGTCCCTTATAAAGATGTTTGCCAAAACATTAACATCAGAAACATCATTGTGCCAAGGTCTTCCAGAAAATATTGTTGCATCTTGTCAACGTTATAGTTTTTCATGGATCGTTGTTGGGAGATAATATCACATTTATCTTCAGTCTTTTGTTCAAGTATCACAGACAAAATAGCATGATCACTAATCTTTGGCGTTGAGTGCACTTTATAGGACATATTTTTGTCATTCGTGATAATATAGTCTATGTTTCACTTCGACTTGTTACCCGCGTCGGTGAGTCCACAATTTGGTTAAATCCACATATCATGAAATAAATGGAGTTCAAATATTTGGGGAAAGGCGTGGGAAGGCTTTGTCACTTGCGGCTTGTGGGATATGATGAAGAAGACCCAAGTACAGGGTGATTCAATGAATTCCGTGTCCCACCTACCACCTACAGCTCTTATTATGAGTGGTTGAAAAAAATCAAGATACAAAAATTTTGGGTTATTTCACGTAATATCTTTTGGTGATAGCGGAAGTGAAAATGGACTCTACAACATTGAAAACATTCTCGAAGTTATATTTTTTTGAATGGAACACTCTGTATAATATTGATCAAAATGATAGATCTTTTTTTTTCTCATTGGAAAGATACAGGGTTTTTCACATGAAACTCCGCACGCCAATATCTCGAAAACGAATATAAAAATTCAGTTTCTGTAAAAAGTGTTCAATGTATGGGGCCATGGAGATATTTTTCACAGTTTAAAAAATTAGACGCCTATCGAGAGCCAAGCGTCGCGACGCGTCGAAAATATAAATCGATTGCAGGGACTTTGAAATTAGGCGCATGCAAAAGAACATGTTTTTTTTTAAGCTTTTTTGTTTTTCACCCGATTTGATCTATCTCACTCATTTCTGAGTTATACATGTCTTGATTGGCAAAAAATACGATCAGGGATGATTTTCACAAAATTACTTGTCTCAATTTTTTTTAAAAAGTGGTCGTGTATATTTTTCAAAGTTTAGAAAACTCGACGTGCATGCGAAAGTCCATGTTATAAGAGTATTTTATTGGTACTTATTTATTCCACTTCTTTTTGAGTGATACCGGTTCAGCGTTAACATTTCTTGAATGACAAACACTGCGATCACGGATGACCTAAACCAGTTCAACAAGCTGATCAAGATAAATGGGTTCAAGTAAGTAACAAAAAAGTTTATGAATAACTTGTACCTCCGCATGCGCGTGATTTCAAAGTACCCGCAATCGATTGATATTTTTGACGCTTCTCGACGCTTAGCTCCCAGTATTCGTGAGATTTTTTAAACTTTGAAAAATATCGACTTGACGGCATACACTGAACACCTCTTGCAGAAATTGAGACTAGCATTCTTGTAAAAATCATCCGTAATCGCATTTTTTATCAATCAAGGCATTTTCGATATGAACTCGTATAACTCAGAAATGTGTGAGATAGATGGGTTCGAGTAAATGACAAAAAAAATTATAAATAACATGTACTTTCGTATGCGCGTAGTTTCAAAGTCCCCGCAATCGATTTATATTTTCGACGCTTCACCACGGCGGCGCCGGCGCTTGGTTCTAAGAAGGCGTCGAATTATTTCAACTTTGGAAAATATTTTCTCACATTAACTTCTTTTTAAAAAAATTGAGACCAGCTTTCGTGTAAAAATCAACCGTCATCGCATATCTTGTCAATCATTAAATTTTTACTATAAACCGTTATAACTCAGAACTGAGTAACATTAATAAGTTCGACTTAATGGGACAAAAGTTCATAAATAACACGTACTTTTGCATGCGCGAAATTTCAAAATCCCTGCAATCGATCAATATTTTTGACTTTCTATTTTGACTTTGATAAATAACTACTTGACCTCATATTTTGACTACTTTCTACAGAAATCAAATATTTCTATCTGTTTCCGAGATATTGGCGTGCGGATGAGTTTCAAGTGAAAAACCTTGTATAATATAATATGTTGATATTTGGTGGTGCCGATTTTGCGCTTTTCGAGCTAAAAGTCACATTGAAGTCATCTAGAAATCTTAGCCAGACTCAAACATTCTTGCTTTTTGTCACTAAAGAAACTGATTCATTCAAATACAGCGACTGGGAAAATGAGTGGAGATGAATTTCACTGCCTCCTGGACAAATACGTTAGAACAAAGTGATGTAATTTTCATGAGACTTTGAACTTGAATACCGCAAAAACGACTGAATTAAATACCAACATGATATTGTATAATTTGGAATCAGAAAAACAAAGATCTATCATTTTGGCAATTCCATTTGAAAAATAAATTTCATCAATTTTTCAATGTTGTAGAGTCGATTTTTTATTTCCGCTACCACCAAAAGATACCACGTAAAAAAACCTAAAACTTCTCTATTTAAAGTCTCTTTCTACAACTCATTATAAGAGCTGTAGGGGGCGGTCAAAAAATCATGAATAACCTTGTACACCTGTTGGGAGTTGTGGAATGGATGGAAGGAGTTTTTTATGACATCATAGTTTATTTGAAAAAGTGCAGTACCTGTTGTAGGTATGGGAGAATAAGGAGCCGGATCGAAGCAAACCAAATCAAATCATCAAATTATTATGCTTCATTATCATGAAGAATTACATTTTTTTTCTTTTTTGTAGAGCAAAGAAAACACAATAACTTATTAGTACCAAGAAAACACAAATTTGCTAGAATTCACCAAAATTCACACAGGGTGTGGCAAATTCGAGTATGTAGCATTGATATCTCGACTATCTCATAAGAGATACAACGTCGGTTGAATAGAGGTGAAGTTGCGAAATTTGAATCACAAAGAAATGCTTAGGAGTTTTGAACATTCCAAAGACTTCTGGAGATCCGGAAATAACCGAATTTTCGAAATCCTTTTATAATTTGTTCTGAATTTATTTGAAAAGTTGATTGAAAACGAATGACACATTTTTGTGACCACTTTTTCTCCTCCTCAAGTTAGCATGGTCAAAATTGATTAACGTTCTTTCGACTTCACGCAACCATCATCATTTTTTTTTCCAAATATGAATACAACTTTTTCAATTCCTTTTCAAATAACTGTTTGCATTCTGGAAGTAATGTCACACTTATCATTCTGAAGAGCTGCACCAAGTTAATAGGAAAGTTATCAAAATCCAATGTTTTTGATCCTTTCAAAACGCGTCACGCGGATCGTAGTCCTGGTGATAAGGATAATTTGTGATTTTTTGAGCTTGAATAGATAAGCTCTAGGTCTGAACCTCGAAAAATTGGAATAATTGAAAATAAAAAAAAAATAATAAAAAGAAAGTCAAGCATGATGCATAATTATTTTCAGGGAGTGAGAAGTTTTCTGAAAATTAATTAAAAAGTTGGGTTTGTAATTGGAAAAAAAGTGGATGATGGTTGCTAGAATTCGAAACGTCGGATATAAGTTTTGACCGTTCCATCTTGAAGAGCAGAAAAAGCGGCCATGTGAATGTCATCCAATTTCAATTATCTCCTCAAATAAATTCAGGACAAAATAAAAAAGGATTTTGAAAAAAAAACCTAGTCTGAGGTCGGAGTTGTAGAACATGTTTGCAGTATATTTTTCTCCGACGCACCGTTTTCGAGTTGGAAAAAATAAAAATCACTACTAGTGCACTTCAAAGCGTCGATAACCGAAATTATCGGTTTCGGAATCAGTAAGAAATCCTACTGTTCTACTCGTCGAAGAGAAGAACTAACCTTTTTCATTAGAAGTTGGATGAGTGAAAAAAAATTGTTCAAAAAACAGGGGCGTTTATTTTTTTTCTCGAAAAAAAAAGCACTCTATGTATTTTAGAAACGACGCAATTGCGGCCATCTGTGCTATATCCCAGATCACTTATCTATGGTTCCTCAATATACTTCAGAAGTCTTGACCAGTTCAGATGGGATACCCTGTATACAGTATGTCCCCGGATCGACGAATCAATGGGTGAAAAAGGGTTCAGCCCTTTTAGCATAGAAATTAATATCGATGCTTGAAAGAAAAAACGGCATAAGCCATATCATTCATCAAAATTACTTTTAAATTCTACCAAGTGCAGTTTTTTTTCCGCGTCGTTTGGTCTACGTTTGAGCTTGCTACGGATAAATGTATGTAGGCGACAACTCAACCATGTTTTTAGGAAAGTATTTAAATTTGTATTTGAATAAAGTGTTAGTTCGACTATCCACCTCGAAATTGTTTTCAGTTGAATCTTTTTAAAATCCCATGATTTTATCAAAAATGGCGCGTATACTGTTTTCCTTAAAAAACTATTCAAAGTTTATACACTTGACTTGTTTTACCTTGAAATGTTTTTTAAAGACTATGCCCTGTAAACTGATTTAAGTCATTTGTTTATAGATCCTCAGCTATTAATTGAAAAGACAAATTTTAAAATTTCCCTTTAGGTCGTTATCCCTTACTTTCCTTTGCCGTAAGTTCTTGCATGAGACTTAAATCGTATCCCCTGTTACTTATACAATGTTTTGTTGGTGATTGAGTCCTTCTACATAGATTTGTTTTTATTAATTAATGGATCTTTTTTGTATTACCTGTTCCTTAGATAATGTTATGTTGGTGGTTCGGACTTTTCACATCAACTTTTATTTATTGGTTATTGGATTTAAGTCCTTATACCTATGTTGATTCAAATAACTAGTCCGTTTAACCGCCTTTATCTCGGTTTCGTGAGAAACTAATTGATATTAGAACTACAGATGTACCAGGTGTAAAGAAAGACCTAAAACCAAATAATATTCTCTTTGCATATAATAAGCAAAAAAACTTATGGTTTTTTTTCAAAAAAGTTCTTTTTTAATCGTTATGCTATAAAAATCATAAGATATCGCTTATTACCTTTTACCTTTCAAGCATCGATATGTTGCGAAGAACTAAGAATGTCTTGAAAATTGACCTAGAAGCTATTTTTCTAACTAGTTAATTGCTTCTTCTATAGGAGATACGACAAAATGTTAGAAAATGGTTCAGAATGAAAAACTGGATATTATTAGGTTTTTCAAGTTTTTCACGTGTTGTACCACACAGTGGCAACTATGTGACTGTTTTATCGGTTGTAAAATCGCGGTGCAATTCGTATTACCAACTGAATATATCAAAGCTATTTAGTTCTTATGAAATGGGATGATACGCCGATTATATTAGGTGTATGGACTTGTTCGATATTATAATACCGTATCATATTGTACAAATTGACTGTTAGTTAGTTGGTCATAAGACTGATTTGATTTGATTTGATTTGTATTGTTCGATTGTAAGTTATTAGAATAACATGGAAATATATGATGTAATCCTTATATTTCAAGCGTTTGCTCACGTTTTTCAATTTTAAAATAATTTTTCATTTTGCAGAATTGCGTAGTTCATCATTTGTTTATGAAGAGTCCACAATTTTTGATGAGACTTTTCAATAGACTTTCTAATTTTTCTTTGGATCTATTCTCATTTTGTTAACTACGATAAGTAGCTTTTGATTCAATTTTCCTATACAAAATCGTCATCACAGCTAGTGGGTGGCTTCATTTTGTACACCTGCCCCAATAGCTTAATGCGGAATTGTTTTCCCTAATGATTCACTGGGGTCTGCTGCCCGGTGTCTTCTTCAATCTGCCAAAAATCATCTTTTGAATGTTATTATTATTTTTTTGCCAATGAATAATTTTTTTCTAGTCGTAGTCTTCTCCAACCTCTTCAACATACGTACCGAGCTATAACCAAACAGATATTTATGAAGACCAGTCAAAAATGATCACAAAAAAATTATTGTTTCTAGCAAAATAAGTCGTGAAAATGAATGAAGAATGGATAATTATAATTCAAATGATCCACTTAGAACGCACTTGTACCAAAAACGATAAAACACTTGCCAGAAAACGCACTGGTAAAATGAGGAAAACGACAACTCCGGTGTCGAATATTTTGTCTGGTCGTCAAGACCGGCTAGTCTCCGCACTTGCTGACAAAACCCGCTGACGACACCCAAAATCCCACCAGAAAGCCAAGATTTAAAATTTTTCATCAAAGGTACTCAGGATAGGTTCACTATTTTTCTCTTTTTCACGTTAATTTTCAACTTATTGAGAATATTTCTAGGAATAATCTTATATTTTTGGAAAGAGAAAAGATGAATCAAAAATTCTGCAGTGGTATTTTTGTGATTTCGTGACTTACTTTTCTAGAAAATCGTTAAAAAAAACACCAATTTTTTAAAGAAATGAACCATCTTTTTTATCAAACGAGAAGTGAATTTTGGAAACATTTCACTGAGTCTAGGGGTACGCGAGACCAAGACCAAGACCGAAACCAACGTAGTCTCGGTCATGGTTTCGTGAAATGAATCATGGTCTCGGTCTAAGTCTCGAACTCAAAACCGAGACCGATGGTCTTGGTCTCGGTATCGGTCTTGTCTCGAAATTTTTAATTGGTGTCTTCCAATATTCAGTATCACATAGCAAAATAATTATATTTTTCAATGTCTGCTGTGGTAATACTCACTGAAATAAAACAATATTTCTATTACAAAATATTATCATGCTCAGTTGAAGTGGAAAGTGATATAAGACTCCAAACAACTAGGTTTTGCGTCAGGAAAATCTGAGACACAACCGAGCGAGATCAATTTTACAGAGTGATGTAACATTCAATTGGTCTCGTTAACTTGAGTTTTTCTCAGAATATAAATGGAATAAGTATATTATGAGATTTCATAGTTGAATATTCTTGATGATATGAAATGATTTATAAACAACTGTTCGTTCCGTGAAGTGATATATTTGTGTTGTAGACCTTCACGATAGAGGCAGATTCAAAAATACAAACTGATAATCGTTGTATTTTGAGAGGTTTGCTGCAAAACAACCTTCACAGATTTAGGAGATGATTTTCTAGGCCATTCAAAGACATGTATTTCTTCTTTAATTTTTCGTTTTCAAGATCAAAATATTATCAAGTTTCTGTGGGGGATGTTAATTTAAACAAGAGATAATCAAAAATGTCCTATCATTTTTACAGGAGAAGAGTAGTGGGGAGCAATCAGAAATGAAAGGCCTACGATATGTGGGTTCTCAAGAATTGTCTAATAGACCTTTCGAAACTGATTCGTTCCTTCTTCAGAATGACAATAAGAGATACATTGAGATAGCACATATATACATGTATCTCTAATTGTCATCCTGAAGAAGGAACGAATCAGTTCCTGAAGCTCGATTAGACAATACATGAGAACCCATATGTCGTAGACCTCTCATTTCTGACTGCTCCCCACCACTCTTCTCCTGTCTCAATTCACACCAGTCACGAAAATTTCCACGTACTATCATTTCTACGCACTTTTTGATTTTTAATACTAGCGGGTACTTTGATCCAGGAAAGAGTAAAGTTTTGATGATAGAAGTACAACGAACATTACATCAGATCATCCTTTCTAGAGCACAACAAAGAAAACCTATTTGAAATAATATCACTGAATATTGGTACTCCAAATTTCATCCGTTATCACTCTTCCAGGAATTTATTTTATGACACTTTCATGTTTCGAGAGATGCATCGCGCTCACCGTTCACCGTTATAACCAAGCAAGAAAATATGCTTTTTTGTGACTGCATATCCAACTAGTGCGTCAGGTTATTATTTAATATTTGCAGTACAGTTCTAAAATTTTGAGTATTCATATTGCTGAATCACTCGTCAACTTGAACGTTCCTGTGTTCCACTGCAAAATGTCGGAAGATTTTGAGCGTCGCTAAGGTAGCTAAGGTAAAGGGTCAAATACGGAAAACATAAGCTTTAGAGTCATACTCTGTATTACAATCAAATTTACCAAAAATAATTTTCTGTATAAAACATTTTGCCAAACAAACCAAATGTCTCGCCAAATGTATTTTTCGAGACCGAGACCAAGACCAAGAGTCTTGGTACCTTGGTCTCAGTATTGGTCTCGATCTTGATGTGTAAGTCTTGGTCTCGGTCTCGAATCAGATTTGCAAGTCTTGGTCTCGGTCTTGGTGTTGATTTCGAGACCGAGATCGAGACAAGATCAAGACCAAGACCATGGTCTCGCGAGCCTTTAGTTGAGTCCTGCTTCTGCAGATGTTGCGAGTGCGGAGGCCGACGAGACTCAACTGGGTCATTCAGAGAGGGCAAAATCTACTTTCAGTTGGTTTCAAACATGTTTTTGGCAAAAAAGGTCGAAATTCCCATAGATCAATAAATGTAAACTGTGACTAGCCTTGAGAAACCTTCCAGGTAGGCACCATAATGATATAATGTTGTTCTATTATGTAAACATTTCCAAGAGTGAAAAAATAACGCTCAATTTTGAAAATCTGTATCTTGTACACTATAAGGTCTACAATTGAGCCAACATCATAAACATAATAATATTATCAAAAAATCAGGACTACCGGATCTGACACAAGGTCTGATGTATATGTTCTAATGTCCATTCGCATCGTGCTCGCCAGAAGATCTCTAGCCTTTTTATCACTAGACACACGGTGAATCACCTCAACCGTACTTCTTGACCTTGTGACCTTTGAAACGTCTTTTTTGAGGGTCAAACATAGTTTTTTCGCATGTGTTATTCAATTTCTACACATATGTATTGAAATTAACTAACTAATACTGACCTGCACTCTAAAAAATATATGAATAACGGCGGCATCCTAATGATAAAATGTTACGTCAATGCGCACGTAGTCCACCTATGTAGATCAGTCCAGTTAAAGTGTCAATGAAAATCACGTCCGCAAAAGTCATATGGAAACGACAAACCTATCAGGTAGAACCACTCAAAAGAAACTGAGATGCGCAACCCATTTCAACATATGACCGAAGTGGTACCACTCTTTTTGTCTACGATCGTAGACCACATAAGTAACCTGGGGTTGAAAAATAAAGTTGATGATGACCGCTCATAGACAAAAAGTAAGATTTTGATTGGATACCGCTTTCTTGTAGGAAAGAGGTGATGACAAACGGGAATTCATTTAAATTTTTTTGATCATAGAATTGCGCAGCTTTGTCATAATTTAATCGATTCAAGTTTCTATGAGAGGGATAGACGACTTCTTTTTATAATTTAATCGACCCTGTATCTCTCATAATAACGGATATCCTCATGCACACACTCGAATTTGTGACACGCAGTATACTATTTTTGTCACGAAAAAATCTCTCATGCTTGTCGATTTTTTTTTCATACCATCACAACCGCTTCGGTTCGTGACTAACAGGCATCTCCTAATCTTTGGTTGATTGACTTATTTGGAGACGGGGTTTTGAAGACACAGGAACCGACGACGAAGCTAACTAACTCAGGACACGTCAAGACGTGTGAAAATCAATAACAGTAGCACGATTTCAAAATCCATAATATTTAAGTGGATTGACTCAAAGTATCATGATCCACACAAAGAAGAGTGGAAATTAATATCGTTGTAACTTTCAACCCTGATCACAAAGCATAAGAAAGTAGACCGAGATAATTGATTTCTGGTTTTCAGCTCGTGCCGCATTTTTCACATTCAACCGCTACACTGTCGTTCCACTATCACTTCTTTTCAAGGCTTTTGTTGGAAATTTCATCCATTTTCCGTTTCAAAACCTTCACGCGCACCTCTTTTTCACCTTTAACCATTTAAATGTATTTTTTTCTGGAATTGTATTCTAGACCGGTGTATGTGGCTGGTTTTCTTTTGATTTCCTTTTTCGTCACCAATTTGGCGCAATTGTGACATGAAAGGATAAATTGGTTTTTCCGATCCCAGTGTTTTATTGGCTTCATCAAAGGACCATCGTTCCGTCCATTTCACATTACTGCATTTTCAACCGATTGTTCTTTTGTAGCCTACAATCATCCTGAAAAATTGGAAAATCAATCGGCCAGTTACTCAAGGGTGTCGGATCACCCCCAACATGTCGTGAGAAAAATGAATTTTTCATAATATGATTTAGTAAAGACTGGACTTTTCGACACTTCTACTTTGATAGCCAAAAATCATCCAGAAAAAAATGTTGATCAATCGGTCGATCCTCAAGGGTGGCGGATCACTGCCTGATGGTCTTGGTCTTGGTATCGGTCTTGTCTCGAAATTTTTATTTGGTGTCTTCCAATATTCAGTATCACATAGCAAAATAATTATATTTTTCAATGTCTGCTGGGGTAATACTCACTGAAATGAAACAATATTTCTATTACAAAATATTATCATGCTCAGTTGAAGTGGAAAGTGATATAAGACTCCAAACAACTAGGTTTTGCGTCAGGAAAATCTGAGACACAACCGAGCGAGATCAATTTTACAGAGTGATGTAACATTCAATTGATTTCGTTAACTTGAGTTTTTTTCAGAATATAAATGGAATATGTATACTATGACATTTCATAGTGGAATATTCTTGATGATATGAAATGATTTATATACAATTGTTCGTTCCGTGAAGTAATATATTTGTGTTGTAGACCTCCACGATAGAGGCAGATTCAAAAACACAAACTAATAATAGTTGTATTTTGAGAGGTTTGCTGCAAAACAACCTTCACAGATTCAAAAGATGATTTTCTAGGCCATTCAAAGACATGTATTTCTTCTTTAATTTTTCGTTTTCAAGATCAAAATATTATCAAGTTTTTGTGGAGAATGTTAATTTAAACAAGAGATAATCAAAAATGTCCTATCATTTTTACAGGAGAAGAGTAGTGGGGAGCAATCAGAAATGAAAGGCCCACGATATGTGAGTTCTCAAGTATTGTCTAATAGACCTTTCGAAACTGATTCGTTCCTTCTTCGGAATGACAATAAGAAATACATTGAGATAGCACATATATACATGTATCTCTAATTGTCATCCTGAAGAAGGAACGAATCAGTTCTTTAAGTTCGATTAGACAATACATGAGAACCCATATGTCGTAGGCTTCTCATTTCTGACTGCTCCCCACCACTCTTCTCCTGTCTCAATTCACACCAGTCACGAAAATTTCCACGTACTATCATTTCTACGCACTTTTTGATTTTTAATACTTAGGGGGTACTTTGATCCAGGAAAGAGTAAAGTTTTGATGATGGAAGTACAACGAACATTACATCAGATCATCCTTTCTAGAGCACAACAAAGGGAACCTATTTGAAATAATATCACTGAATATTGGTACTCCAAATTTCATCTGTTTTCACTCTTCCAGGAATTTATTTTATGACACTTTCAGGTTTCGAGAGATGCATCGCGCTCACCGTTCACCGTTGTAACCTAGCAAAAAAATATGGTTTTTTGTGACTGCATATCCAACTAGTGCGTCAGGTTATTATTTAATATTTGCAGTACAGTTCTAAAATTTTGAGTATTCATATTGCTGAATCACTCGTCAACTTGTGCGTTTCTTTGTTCCACTGCAAAATGTCGGAAGATTTTGAGCGTCGCTAAGGTAGCTAAGGTAAAGGGTCAAATACGGAAAACATTAGCTTTAGAGTCATACTCTGTATTACAATCAAATTTACCAAAAATAATTTTCTTTATAAAACATTTTGCAAAACAAACCAAATGTCTCGCCAAATGTATTTTTCGAGACCGAGACCAAGACCGAGAGTCTCGGTACCTTGGTCTCAGTATTGGTCTCGATCTCGATGTGTAAGTCTTGGTCTTGGTCTCGAATCAGATTTGCAAGTCTCGGTCTCGGTCTTGGTGTTGATTTCGAGACCGAGACCGAGACAAGATCAGGACCAAGACCATGGTCTCGCGAGCCCCCAGTTGAGTCCTGCGCTTCTGCAGATGTTGCGAGTGCGGAGGCCGACAAGACTCAACTGGGTCATTTGAAGAGGGCAAAATCTACTTTCAGTTGGTTTCAAACATGTTTTTGGCAAAAAAGGTCGAAATTCCCATAGATCAATAAATGTTAACTGTGACTAGCCTTGAGAAACCTTCCAGGTAGGCACCATAATGATATAATGTTGTTCTATTATGTGAACATTTCCAAGAGTGAAAAAATAACGCTCAATTTTGGAAATCTGTATCTTGTACACTATTAGGTCTACAATTGGGCCAACATCATAAACATAATAATATTATCAAAAAATCAGAACTACCGGATCTGACACAAGGTCTGATGTATATGTTCTAATGTCCATTCGCATCGTGCTCGCCAAAAGATCTCTAGCCTTTTTATCACTAGACACACGGTGAATCACCTCAACCGTACTTCTTGACATTGTGACCTTTGAAACGTCTTTTTTTAGGGTCAAACATAGTTTTTCCGCATGTGTCATTCAATTTCTACACATATGTATTAAATTTAACCAACCAATACTGACCTGCACTCTAAAAAATAAATGAATAACGGCGGCATCCTAATGATAAAATGTTACGTCAATGCGCACGTAGTCCACCTATGTAGATCAGTCCAGTTAAAGTGTCAATAAAAATCACGTCCGCAAAAGTCATATGGAAACGACAAACCTATCAGGTAGAACCACTCAAAAGAAACTGAGATGCGCAACCCATTTCAACATATGACCGAAGTGGTACCACTCTTTTTGTCTACGATCGTAGACCACATAAGTAATAATAATAATAATAATAATAAACTTTATTTCAGAATTATGTTTACCAGAAACACAGAATGAAATGACGTCAAACAGCAAAAATTATTCTACAATCTACCTATAACTATCACAAAAATCGCTCAAGCTGTAAGGCTCTAGTTCCACCAGATACTTCTTTATTTCTTTCTTAAATAATTTAACTGAGCTTATTGCCTTTATTTCCTGGGGTAAGGAGTTATACAGTCTCAAACACATATATTGAGGGCATTTTTCGGTCAGTGTAAGTCTATGGGTTGGATACATTACGTCTAACGATCGAGTCTTATATCTATGTTGAGTTTTCATTTCAAAACGGTCCTTATTTTTAATATAAAACAATAAACATTCATATATATATAATATATATAACTTTCTAGATACTTTTTATTTTTGAGCACTCTGACTACTCTTTTTTGTACAATAAAAATACTTTGTGTTAGCATATGCTTTCCCCAGAAAATAATCCCATATTTTAGGACCGATTCAAAATTTGCTAAGTATGTTATTTTTAGCGTTTTTTCATCCAAGTATCTTCTCATGATCCGAATACCATAACAAATTGAGTTTAATTTTTTAACCGTGCTATTGATGTGATGGTTCCAATCTAAATACTCATTGATATGAACTCCAAGGAATTTAGCGTTATCCGACACTGTAATGTTCAAGTTTTCGATTTTGTTGGGTTTGATTGTTTTGGTCTGTTTTGTACTAAACAAAATGGTGTTTGTCTTTTCTTTATTCAAGATAAGTCGATTTTGATTGAACCACTCTGTCACCAACTCAAGGAGTATTTCTGATTTCAAAAGCACATCTTTCAATTCTCTGCTTCCCGTGATTAGGTTGGTATCATCTGCATATTGCACAATATGTTGAATAGGTTCATTGATCACTGCCGGCATATCATTTACAAATACAATAAACAGGAGAGGTCCCAGAATGCTACCTTGGGCTATTCCTACATTATTTTCCAAAATAGTCGACTGTGAAGTTTTTCCATTTTTTGTTATACTCACACATTGGGTACGATTGTTCAAGTATGAAGTTAGCCACTCTTTAGCATTTCCCCTAACTCCATAACATTCCAACTTATCAATGAGTATTTGTCTATCTAAACGGTCATACGCTTTGGACAAATCGAGAAACATGCCGAGGGCAAGTTCCCCTTTTTCAATGTGATTCAGTATATATGTTATGAATTCAAAAATCGCAGTTTGTGTAGATTTGTATTTCAAAAATCCATGCTGACAACTACTAAAAATATCGCATTCACTCAAAAAATTCATCAATCTGATATTCATTGCTTGTTCAAATATTTTTGAAAACGCAGGTAGTAAGCTTATAGGTCTGTAACTATCCAGGCTCTCTGGATCTCCCTTCTTATACAGAGGTTTGATCAGCGCAATTTTCAAGTTATCCGGAAAAACTCCAAAACTAAATGAATTATTGATAATGTATGCCAGGATATGCATTAAGGATGGTGCTGCGAGCTTTACAATGCTTGTTGGAAGTTCATCTATACCACTGCTGTGCTTATTTTTCAATTTACTAGCAATCTCCAAAATCTCATGTGGTGTAACAGGTTTGAGAAACATCGATCGGTCATTTTTTACTAAATTACAGGAAAAGGGCCTATATTGTCTGTTTTTCAAAAGTTCTGGTACCGCTGATAACAAGAAGCTGTTATATTCATCTCCTAGATCTTCTGGATCTCCCCCAACTTTAAACTCAGAGCAATTCGAATTTTTCCCCGTTATCTCTCTGCAAATGGACCACATACATTTAGTCTTATTATCTGAATTTTTCATGCGATTTTGGTAACTATTTTTTCTCAGTGATACTAGAAGTTTATCATATACTCTTTTTTCTTCCTTATAATGTGGTTCATATTTTGAGTCACATCTAGATAACAATAATAAACTATCCAATCGCCGTTTACATTCCATAACAGTGGTATCTGAGTTTTTCTTTTTTCTTTGATTTTTTGACATTAATTTTCGAGGAAAGTTTTGGTTAAACAAACCTACTACTATATTTGTAAAAATATTCCATTGTTCGTTTACATTATTTTTCTCTACATTAAACACTTCTAGCCAATCTTGTTCTTCTAAACAGTGCAAAAAATTTGATCTATTTTCATCAGTAAAAGATCTAGTGAAAATATAAGACTTTTCTCGAGTAGTACTGACCTCAACTTCAATTTTTTGTGCCATATGGTCCGATACAAAGTTTTCAAAGACTTTAGTTTTTATGAATTCTGCGTTTGTAAAAATATTATCAATACAACTAGAACTATTTCTTGATATCCGGGTATTTACAAAAATAGTTTGCACCACGTTAAAAGAAGACATTATAGACAATAGTTCAGTTTTTGATTGATTGTCCTCTAAAAGTTCTATATTTACGTCGCCTAGGATAAATATTGACTTGTTTTGTTTGAACATTTTTGATAGCAAACATTCTATTCTGTCTAAAAAGACAGTTATCTCCCCGGATGGTGGTCTATATATACAGACAATAATTGTACCTACTTTACAAAAACTGCATTCAATTGCCGAACACTCAAATACTCCACTTATCGACATTTTCCTAATGTCTAACCTTTCTTTACACTCCAGATTTTTCCTAGCATACACAGCACAACCACTATGTTGACCTTCATCTCTGCAGAACTTTGACACTAGACTTAAACCGTTTATCACATACTTCTCCAGCTGATCCTCACTCTTCCAGTGTTCACTTATGCATAAAACCTTGCAGTCTGATTTTTTTTCCATCATGTCATTGATTCGGTCTACAGAGTTTTCGATAGATTGGACATTCTGATGTATGATGCTCACCACTTCTTTGTCTGACTTTTCTGTCTCCCCAATTTTTACGTTTGCGATAAAAAAGAACTGGAATAGTTTATATGACTTTTATGTATTGAGAGTCTTCTTTTATATATTGGGCAATTCTCATCTCTTGCAGAATGCATACTTTCTTCTGGCTTGTTTTTCATTTTAGTGCAATTTGGACATTTCCTCTGTGTTGCTTGACAATCCTTGCCAGCGTGCTCGCCCCCACATTTATGACAACACTGCTTGTCCCTACAATACTTTGCTATGTGTCCATACCCAGAGCACTTGAGACAGATTGCTAAATTTATGTGTTCGTGAACGTGAACCTTCATCAGATCAAAGTTAACCATTTCTTTTTTCAAGAACCATTTGTCTACATTCGCCGGAGCTTGGAGAATCCAATTTTCTTTGAACGGATGCCTGCATTGCCGCTTTGTAACAACTTTGATTTTTCCAGTAACCTTATCATTCAATTCTTCCTCTATTAAGCTTAACCAGTTCATCAATAAAATCTTTGTCACTATATCCTTTTTCTTGTCCAGTTATCATGAACATTGGATCGAATTGATCATATTCTTTGAGTTTGATGTTTTGTCTCTTTTGGAGCGTTTCTTTGAGTTTTTGGTGCTGCAACTCACTGTAACTCTCAACCACAATCCCTCCATCCTTCAGACGCCTTACATTTTTGAAACCTCCACCGACATCCTCAGTTTTTAACTCCTCTTTCAATTGACGGGTGGTTTCTTTGGAGTCGTTTACATTGTTGAAGCGAATAATTGTTTCCAGTTTTTTGTGCACTTTTGGTGTAGTCCAGGGATTTACTAGTTCAGTTTTTGGAGCCTCCGGTGAATTATACACTGCTTGTTTCTGAGCAATAACGGCATATGTAGGTCTTTGGCATAAATGTTCTGGCTGCTGTGTATAGTATTCTTTGATGTCTGTATTCGTTTTATTGTTGTCAATTTGGTTTTTGCTCTGTTTTGCTTGGTTTTTTAGTATCACATTTTCACTTTCAAATTTTCCCAATTTATATACCAGGTCAGTAACCGATCTATGAAGTTTAAAACACGCCTTTCTCATTGCAGGAAAATCATTATCCTCAAGGCTTGTTTTTTCAGAGAAAGCGTGAATGTTGGCCAAGGCTTCCAAGGTCGCTTCAATAAGGTTGTCACTTTTGTTACACTGCTGACTTAGGTCTTGATCGCGGTATTTATTTATCGAATTATTTTCAGTGTCCCCTAGGTCTTTGTTGATTTCAGCATGTTTTCGAATTTTTTGACGATCTTCCTCACTGGGGGGACTCGATTCCGATCTTGGCCTTTTATATGTTTTTTCTTCCTCCTCGGTTGCTTTTGGCGGTGTTCTAGATACCGATGCTCTTGCCTTAAATACATCAACGTAGCTATTTTGATCTATATTTGGATCAAAATAGTTCTTATCCAACGTCCCAGGTATATCGGAAATACTTTCATCTCGTTTTTCTACTAGAGTACGGTGATTCTCATCTGTTTTTACCTGCATGGAATCGCCGTTTTTTGCGAGTCCGGCGCCGATAATACTGTTTATTTCTGCTTTGGATAGATTGTTTGAACTAACTGAAAGGCTTCTTGTTTTCTGTTGTGTGAGATTTTGTATACATATTTTTGCATCATTACTTGATCCATCACTTTCATCATTCATCTTGTTTTCACGAGAATTGTTTCCGTTACTTTATACGACTTAACGCGGAGCGATTTAAATACACGACTACTCGGTTCGTAGTACAAGTAACGTGGGGTTGAAAAATAAAGTTGATGATGACCGCTCATGGACAAAAAGTAAGATTTTGATTGGATACCGCTTTCTTGTAGGAAAGTGGCAATGACAAACGGGAATTTATCTAATTTTTTTTGATCATAGAATTGCGCAGCTTTGTCATAATTTAATCGATTTAAGTTTCTATCAGAGAGTTGGACGACTTCTTTTTATAATTTGATCGACCCTGTATCTCTCATAATAACGGATATCCTCATGCACACACTCGAATTTGTGACACGCAGTATACTATTTTTGTCACGAAAAAATCTCTAATGCTTGTCGATTTTTTTTTCATACCATCACGACCGCTTCGGTTCGTGACCAACAGGCATCTCCTGATCTTTGGTTGATTGACTTATTTGGAGACTGGGTTTTGAAGAACCGACGACCAAGCTAACTTACTTAGGACACGTCAAGACGTGTGAAAATCAATTACAGTAGCACGATTTCAAAATCCATAATATTTAAGTGGATTGACTCAAAGTATCATGATCCACACAAAGAAGAGTGGAAATAAATATCGTTGTAACTTTCAACCCTGATCACAAAGCATAAGAAAGTAGACCGAGATAATTGATTTCTGGTTTTCAGCTCGTGCCGCATTTTTCACATTCAACCGCTACACTGTCGTTCCACTATCACTTCTTTCAAGGCTTTTGTTGGAAATTTCATCCATTTTCCGTTTCAAAACCTTCACGCGCACCTGTTTTTCACCTTTAACCATTTAACTGTATTTTTTTCTGGAATTGTATTCTAGACCGGTATATGTGGCTGGTTTTCTTTTGATTTCCTTTTTCGTCACCAATTTGGCGCAATTGTGACATGAAAGGATAAATTGGTTTTTCCGATCCCAGTGTTTTATTGGCTTCATCGAAGGACCATCGTTCCGTCCATTTCACATTACTGCATTTTTAACCGATTGTTCTTTTGTAGCCTACAATCATCCTGAAAAATTGGAAAATCAATCGGCCAGTTACTCAAGGGTGTCGGATCACCCCCAACATGTCGTGAGAACAATGAATTTTTCATAATATGATTTAGTAAAGGCTGGACTTTTTGACACTTCTTTTTTGATAGCCAAAAATCATCCAGAAAAAAATGTTTATCAATCGGTCGATCCTCAAGGGTGGCGGACCACTGCCAACATGTCGTGGGAACAATGAAGTTTTCATGATATGATTTCGTTAAAGCTAGATCACAATCATCCAGAAAAATTGACGGGTCGATTGGCCCGTTCCTTCAGGGCAGCGGATTGTTCTGGATGATTGTGGTATACTAGAGCACGAATGGAAAATAATCAGCCTCAACTAAATCATGTTATGGAAAGTTCATTGGTCCCACGACATGTTCGGGGCGATCAGTCACCCTCAAGAGACTGGACGAATGATTCGCCAATTTGTGTGGAGGTTTGTGAGCTACCAAAGAACAACTGGTAAAAAATTCAGCTTGAACTAAATCATATTGGTCAAAGTACATTGGTTTCACGGTGGAAATGTCAAAAAATGTGACCCTCAAATAAGAAAATATTGACGTGTCCAAGTGATTTTTGACACCAACACCTAAGAAAACCAGGTTGTGGAAGTTTTTCGTACCACCCTGTATATGATAAGAGCATAAAAGTATTGATAAATCAGTCATCAAACATTCCTTCATGAACCAGGAAAAGCCAACAACTGAAGTCGAACTACTTTGTTTCCTGTGTGTTATTATTTGTATGGGGTAAGAGAGCTATTCGGGTTCAAGAATTTAATGGAGCACAAAATAATATCTGTAAGACATGCCTCTGATCGGCGTTGTAGTGCAGTGGTTTGTGCATCGACTACTTACGCTTCTGGTCCTAGGATCGAATACCGGACCGGCCAACGCAGATGTTAAAATTTGGTTTTACGAGGTGCACCGTCTTTCGGAAGAGCTGTTGGTCCCGTGTAATGCACGTTGGCAAGTTAGGGAGCCTTACCCTCTACAGAGAGGGATTTGGCAAAATCACGAGATGGCCTAAGACAAATTCCCTGGCGTCGGTGATTAGCCCTGATGGTCGCAAAAATAGACCGACGAAAAATAAACCACACAAAAACGAATAAAACATGTATCAAAAAATCGCTAGACATGACTATAATTTCATTTGCTATTCTCAACAATTTTGTTTGTCCATGAAGTTCGATGATTTATTTTGCCTAGCCCTAAATGAAGTCAGCTTGATATGGCTCAATTTTTCTTGTGATGGGGACTGATTTCTTTATCCCTTCACAAAAACGAATTTCGAGACGAGATATTGCACGTGTCAGACAATAGCGAATTGATATAGGCCAGATAATCTCACAAATACCAAGCAGAAAATGGATGTTGGGTACAGATTGGATAAGATTGATGGAGTTTCTGGTCTTCTCTGCCCTCTTTAGCTACTTCCAGAAAAAAAAACATCATACATTAGGGTAGCTGTCTTGAAAGATAAGGCAGGTGTCTGATTACGGAGTCAATCCCTATAAGAAAATCAATACAAAACAGCCAAGAGTGGCTCAAAAATTTCATGGAATAGAATAGAAAATGTTCTTACTGATAATGTATCTGATTATATTGAAAGTCCAAGAATAAGTAAGCAACATTTCATATATCTCTGGAAGATCTCTTACAGATAATAATTTGAAATGTGTCAGCTGCTAGGATTTTCAATTGTAAAACTGAAATCTTCATCAATTCTCGAGCTTGATCAAAGTTCATTGGATTTATATGTTAACTATTCTCTCGCTAGAAAAAAACATTCAATCGCCTACAGCGCCCCAGTTTCAAAATTAGAGGACGATGGCCATTTCCCACGAACACTGATATCTCTCAAACTTTTGAAAACAATTTCTCTATCAAAAAATTAGACTGTATTTTCAACAACAAAATAAGATCTATCATCAATTACCACATTTATAGCTCAATGTAGAATCATATCGGGCTTATTTCCAGGATTTCGTGAAATATGTTTTCATTTATTTCCATGCATCAGATCGAATGAAATTTACCAACAGTTTTGAAAAAAACATTGAAAAAATGCAATTTTTCTTGTCAATGCGTTACAAATGCTATTTTCTATGAATTTTTTCGTAGCCCACTTTTAATCCAAAGCGAAGGTAGAATATTGATTAGCGAGAACTGAGAGTTGGCTTCAAAAAGGTTCGGGAAAACAGATACTTGCAGTGAACATGTTTGATCAAACAGGAGCTACTTATAACTAACAAATCTCGCATGCCAAGCACAACAGAGCGCAAATGTTCAGTATCAACGTTCGATGAATTAATTTTGGTAACCTTTCATTTTGGTCAAACGTTTTACATTATCACGACAAAAATGGTTTTCTTGTTTTTTATACGAGAAGAACTGATAGAGGTAGTTTAGTTCCTTGACCATCAAGGTCACTCGACCTGATCCCTCTGAGCGCTACGAAATGGCTAATTTGGACTGTTGTGGTATAACGATCCAAATTTCTTTGTCCTGTTGCGTTCATTCAGAATCTACCAAATGGTTATTTATGGTACTAAAGTGCGTTGTGTTGAAAATAAGTGACGCGAGAAAGAATTGTACTCAAGTGACTTGTAGAACATAACGCACGAGTGCCATTCAATGTTTTATCCAACAAATGAAGAAAATAGTTTTTTCATGATAATAATTATCAAATATAAGTTTCAGGACTAGACAGTGACATGTTTACAAATTGGTCAAGATAGGTTCTTGTTTGTTTGTTTGCCACGAAAACGGGAGACATAATCCATAACTCACTAGTGACTAGATCATAACACACTAGTGTGTTATTTGACACTTTACTTGTCCAAAATGACATCAATACTGACACCTATAACTATCAAGCGTTAGATAATACCCATTTATGTTACTAGTGCGTTGTATTGAAAATAAGTCACGCGAGAAAGATTTATACATTCTCAAGTGACCTGTGAAACATAACCCACGAGTGCCATACAATGTTTTATCCAACACATTGAGGAAATCGTTTTTTTATGAGTTAATTATTGAATATTAGTCTTAGTGTCACAATGACTAGCCAGTAACATGTTTAAATTTGGGCAAAATAGGTCGATGTTTGTTGGTTTGCCACGTGAACGTGAGTTATAATCCATAACTCATTAGTGACCAGTGCGTTATGATTATTTGACACTTTACTTGTCCAAAATGGTATCAATTATGACACCAATGACTATCAGACGTCAGATAAATAAATAATTTGACCACATGGAGAAAAAACATCATGGTCTATTCTCACTTTCTCTCTGTAGTTGACTATTTTTCTAAAAGTCACTCTAGAATATCCCAATCAATCACCATACAGGTGAAAATAAACCTGTGATAGGCCATTCGAGAATACGGTCGATGACTCAAAAAAGTTATTGGTCTTTGACAACTTATTAAAAAGGAATCATGATGTGTGATTGTTTATGCCGGTCACATTTAATAACATATTGAACAGGATGGATTTCTTCTCCTATCCCGTATTGCGATAAACTTTTTGACTTTGTTCAACCTGGAAAACACTCAAAATAAATGATATAAAAGACGTTTGAGTTCTACAACTTTTTCATTTATATCCAGCTTAATATTGCTCATAGTGTTCTATACAGGCTTAGGAGAAATTATTTCAGAAGATACACGAGTTAGAAAAAAATGTCTCATATAAAAAATGTCAGGCTTTTAGACATTTACATATCTTTGATAAATTGAAATATACAGGGTCGGGCATAGGGTAATGACAGATCAAAGTTGCATGTTTTCATCTTTGACATGCTATAAAACCCAAATGGTTCAAGTTAGAAAAAATCAGTCTGTAATTTTGTGCTTGACTTTTCAAGGGCTATCCAATGGTGTTGAATTGAATTCTCCCAAAAAATTTGAGAACATTTAAAAAAAAAATGACAGCTGATAGTGCCTTCCATTCAAATGACAGAATAGCTCTTGAAAAGTCAAGATGAGAAAGTGCAATCCATTTTCTCTTCATCTTTCACCGTTTGAGTTCTATAGCATGTCAACGTTGCAAAAATGTCATCTTTATATCGAGATATTATCTTGATAACGGTCTGATTTGAGAACAATATATGTATCACAATTTTCACTCAATATTGAAAACAGGATTCATATATCCATCAATATACATATATCATTGAAAAAAAAAAACACTTTGGTTTGCCACAACCGAGGACACAACTTTATGCCCGATCCTGTACACTTCAATTCATGACAGATATGAAGATTTTAAAAAGACCCACAACTCTTATATGGGACAGTTTTTTGGGGTTGGGAAAATTACCAGAACGGTCGGTTATTTCAAAAGATACACGTGCTAGTATATTTTGAAATAATCGAATGTTCTGGTAATTTCTCCCATCCCTGTAGTATGAAGTGGGGGCTCAAATAATATACTCAAAGAGAGAATATTCTCTCGTCCCAATTTGTGCCTTCATTTTTTAATGCAACTAGTCATTTTTTTCGATCGGAGAAACCCTCTTTTTGCCACACTCCAAGCATTTCCACTTCAATATAAATTTCTGGAAACTCAATTTTTCTCATTACAATAAATACATACAAACTCGTTTATACCGTCGATAATCGGCAAACTGTGCTGTTTCAGGACTGTCTAAGATCATACCGAAAATAATCAAACCAGAACAATCATACTTTGGCCAATAAGGTCGATTCCAAAATACATACAAGCGATCGAAAACCAATCTCCGGTCACATCTCACGAACCATTAACATTCTCGGAATTGAAAACATCGTTCACTTGAAAGTAATGCGAGTAGTAGGGAATATCTTTTGACTGAAATTGTCGTAATGTAGAAATGGAAAACGCAGTCGAGGTCTTGAATCATCAGGACGGCTAGACCAATCGGGTATGAAAGTTGCCGAGAAGTTGAATGATTGATAATATGTCAAAATTGCTGACACTTGCAAATCCCCATTGTTAATTTGTTTTTGAAAAAATGGAATCTTGCAGCAAGGAAAATAATGTTTTACCAACTGCTTACCAGACATGTAATTATGCTGCTGCAGTCCAAGCAACTGATAAGAATAGCTCACAAATCGTTCACAAATTTTTAACAAATTTTGATGAGCAATATAGCCAAACGGCTCCCAGAAAATGAACATGTGGGGATTGTTGTGCAGAATGAGATGGCCAAACTGGAAGACCTTTCAAAGATCATTGGAATACAGTCAAATCACCTACAGATGAAAGATCAGCGTTTGGCCTATACATTGAAGAAACAAATCATCGCTTCGATTCAGAAAGTGATGTTGAATTATTGTTTGGGGTAGGAAGGGAAAAAGATTGAATGCGCTTGGAGATGGTCAACATCGCCACCGATGAAATTATCAATTCTTCAAATGATCCAACAAGCAAAATTTCAAAAAAGCTGCAACTATTGCAAGACTTTCTGGAAAGTACTTCTTCATGTATCGATACCACCTTTTGTTCAGCTTCAGCCCAGCTCTAGAACCACTGGCAAATTACGTTGAAAATAAATTCAAGAATTGCTGAATAGTTGATAAAATCTCTACGTTTAGGCTTTCTTCAATCATGATCACAGACTTCTGAATAAAATATATTCTGGATAAACAGCATTATTACGACATTTCATTCATGATATTGTCATATTGGGGGCAAATATACTTGGTGTAAATGCACCCAACTTGCCACTACTGGAATCGCTGAGCAAGCAGTTTTGTTTTGTGTGATACCGTACGTGACAATATTTAGAGAGAACATAAAATGGATGAGAATCAAATACTTGGTTGGGTGATAGACAGTCATTTCAATACAATCTTATTGCTTCTATTCAACGAAGTTTTGTCTTAGTACCCTGACAGTTACAGTGACTGTACATTTGAAAAGAGTTTTTCATACATTTTTCATTTTTATATTCCGCAGTGTTTCAAAATTTTGAAGAAAGACTGGGGATTTCATATGCATTGGATGAAATATCCTGGAAATTCAAAACTTGATAGATAATATGCAAATGGATTTTTTTTTTCACCAAACTATTGCAGCTTGATTCATTCTGAACATTTTGATTTTCGAATTCAAGGGAGATATGAAGCTTTGTATCAATACATGTTTAAATTAAATTATGGAAGATGAATGGGTGTTCTCCTTTTTATGTCACGTAGTATATCACTGATCTGACTAAAAAATCGTAGTTTGGAGGTTTGAAAAATTCATATGCATCGCATGCATTGTTTTTAATATACTACTGTGTCTATTTTCTGCTCACAAAAAATCTAACAAGAATATGCGTCATTACGATGGCTGATGTACAGGGTGTCCCATATAAGATTCTCTACTCCCTTATCTCGGAAGATATGCGATTTATGAAAAAAAGTTCAATACATAAGTGTTTTTGTTTTCAAAGGAGCTTCATTGTTATATATATTTGACATAAATAGGTTGCTTCAGCTCTCCACACATGTTCCAGTCATCTTATTCCTTGTCTTTTCATCCTCTTTATCACGTCTTCCCTTTCTAGTTCCTCCAATATTTCTCTGTTTGTCCTAATTTTGAACTCATCATTTTCTGTCCTAACAGGTCCTGGTATTGCTCTCATTATCTTTCTCTCTTGTACTATTAGCTCTTTTTCCTGTTTCTTAGACATTGTCATCGTCTCCGCAGCGTATATCACTGTTGGTAGTAGTATCGTCCTGTATATATCCTCATTTTCGTTTTCTTGCCCTGTATTTTATACTTAATTATTAACATAACTTTTTTTTTGCGTGATATATCCTGTTTGTGCTCATTAATTATTTCCTTTATCTCTGCTCCCTTATCTCCAGTATTGGTGCAAGTTACACCCAGATATCTGAATCTATCCACTTCTTCGAATTTGTGGGTGCCTATTTTGATTTTATCATTTTTACTATCTACTGCTTTATCCATTATCATCATTTTTGTTTCTTCTGTGTTTATCTTCAGCGCCATCTTGTCTCCTTGACTCACAATTCCTTTCTCAGGTTTACGCTATTTTTTGTCCTTCTTTTGTTCTCTGCGTTCCCTGCGGACAACATACTCCAACGCTATATTAAACAATGTGGTCGATAATGTGTCTCCCTGTTTCACTTCCTTATTGATTCCAAAATCCTCTGTGTCTTCTTTTTGTGTTCTTATGCTGATTCTTGTATTGGTCATTGTCATCTGTACTAATTTTTTCAGTTTACCTTGTACTCCCATTTTCTCCAGAACTTCCAGTATCTTGTCTCTGTTCAGCGAATCAAAAGCTTCTTCAAAATCTACAAAAATCAGCTTGATATATTTTATAATCATGAGCCTTTTCTATTATTTGTTTTAGTGTGTGTCAGTTGTTGATCTGCCCTTCATGAATCCACATTGATACAGTCCAATCAAGAGCCTTGTTTTGTCAATCAATCTGTTTTAAATTATTGTTGACAGTACTTTGTATGCCGTGTTTTTATGTATAGTAACGACTTGTCCCATCTCCCAATCGCTTTGCATTGACTCTTCTGTCCATACCCTCTTTATTAATTATTGTAATATCTTCTCTTGTAATGATTATTTGTTACCCATAGAAATAAGGCGTATATCAAATGTAAAACAATTCAATAAGCAAAGCAGATCGTTCATTGTCAAGCATTTCTACTTTAAGTTCTTAGATATAATTAGCTAGGAAATTAATACTACTCTAGGTCAACATTTTTATTTATTTTTTATGGTAAAAAATTGTATTTTGATTTTAGTTTTTCTTTGAACGGCACACGAGAAGGGAAAATGGTTAATTATCATTTTGTTTTCGTTCACTTAACTCATACAGATGTTAATTCATCTAGGAGTTGGAACAACATAGTAGATTTAATCTAACCATTGTTAATTTTATTTTAAAAATTGCTTGTACTTTTTAATTTAATGAAATAAATTGAAAATTGAAATTGAAATTGATTCACCACAATTTTTAATAAGTTTCATCTTGATTTCGTCTCTACCTGGCGCTTTGCCGTTTTTGAATTTGTTGATAACGTTTTTTATTTCTTCTCTACTTGGGATGTCATCTGGGTCATTTGCGTCTGCTACTTCATTTTCAGATAGCGTTCCTATGTGGTTTGGCGTTTCGTAATGTAGCTCTGTCAAGTACTGCTTCCACATTTCCTTATACTCCTTTTCGTTTTTGGCCACTTCTAAGTGCTTGTTTTTTATGCCTTTCGATTTTCCTTTATGGTTTTTGTTTTGTTCACTGAGTCTTTTATAGAATCGTTTTGTATCTGAGTTGCGACTTTCTATTTCCTTTTTTTTTTTCGTTTTGCATTCATGTTCTCTTGGCTTCTCTAATTACTTTTTTTGACTCCTTCCTAAGCTTGTCATATATTTGTTTGTATTGCTCTCTTCTACCATTTAACCATTTCAATCTAGCTCCTGCTTTCATTGTTATGCTTGCTCGGCAGTCTTCATTGGACCACTGTTTGTCAGCCTTTATCCTTGCTCCTATAATTTCATCTGCCACTATATTTATGCATTTTTCTATCTGTTGCCATTCTTTCTGTATATTCTTCCCCTTCTCCTTCCTGTTTGAGAATTTCATTCATGCGTGTTGCATATTTGGTTTTTATTCAGCCACTATCAAATTTTCCCACTTGGTGGTTGTTCCCGTCCAACACTAGAAAATTATCGCCATCCGCGCATGTACCTCTGTATGTTCTGACGTCCTTGAAGTTAGATCTTTTCCTTCTCGATATCAGCACATGGTCTATTTGAGTGTAAGATTTTCAGTCTAGAACTGGTCCAGGTAACTTTATGTCGTGCCAGATGTTTGAAAATCGTGCTGCCAATAAGTTCATTCTTATCGCCAGTCTTCCATAGTCTTTCAACGTTGTTATTAGTTTTTTCGTGAATTGTGTGTGTACCCGCTTTTTGTCTTGGAAAATCTTCTGTTTCTATTTTGGCATTACATTCTCCTAATTAGATGATTGTATCTTCTTTTGGTATTTTTTTGTATTCTGCTTCAAGTCTTTCATAGAACTCGTCTTTCACTTCGTCTTCGGGGTTTTCCGTATGTGCATATATGTTCAGCGATGACAGGTTGAATGGTTCCATTTTTATTCTCATAAAGGCTATTCTTTCACTCATTTTTTCAAAATCCACTATCTTGTCTTTCAGTTTCTTTATTACAACGGAGGCTTTGGGATTTATAAGCGATTTTTTTTGCAAAAAACGCATCTTTTCCAAGTACTGAGGAAGAATATAGGCTCATAGTATTTCGTGAGTCTGCTTTTTCTTCCTCATCGACAATGCTATACTATACAGGGTCCTGCAATAGTGCGCCAGGCATCCATAGCTTGTATACCATTCAGGTAAGGAATTTTGTTCATGCGCAGACCTATACTATACATATGAGTGTATTACTGAAAAACATTTTCGCGAATACAGAGTGGTCCAAAAAGAAGTGACGACATTTTTTTTTATTAAATGGGACACCCTGTATTTTTTTGGATATAGAGATTTGTTTTGGTGTTCTTTCCTATGTGCGAAATTTTCATCTGATTTGCTTTGATAGTTTTCGAAAAAAAAAACCGAAAAAAAAATCATTTTGCAGCCTTTTAAAAAAATTTTTTAAAGATGGTCATGGCAATTTGAGTACAGTCCGAAGATACTCCAACATCAAATGGTTTTTTCTATTTTGTACAGGGTGTCTAAAATTTGATTCCGAAAGTGACAACTTTCAAAGCAGTTTTTCTCAAGATTTTCAATCGTTACACCCTGTATATTATTTCACAGTTTAATGCAGAATTAAGGTACAAATACTTTTTGTATTAACAAGTTTATTCAAGTTCTGAACCGTTTAATGAATATTCACCAAAAATCATAAATATGTCAATTTTTTAACAATAAAATAGTATAGTAAGTATGAAGGAATGGCTGTGTTGCTCATCTCAGAATAGCAGGAAGAAAAGAAGTTAAAGTACTAGCAAGTTTATTTAGTAATAGCTGGCAAAGCGCTTTCGGCTAATACGCCATCTTCAGTGCCCCAACTGAAAGTGAAACATGGGTAGGGATTTTTTTTTTCCTAAACATACACCCAAGTTTATACAATGAAAGAAAAGAAAAAAACCCTAAATACTCACTAGTCAGTGTAATGTGCAGGTGACCTTATTCAACATCAAAATTGTGATTAGCATCTGAGCCCCTTTTTCAAAGGTGTTTGTCGGTCAGACATAATGGTCCGTTATGGTTCAAAAATTAGTTTAATTCGTATGGTCAATTGATCAAAGCGGGTACAGGTTTTAAAATAACATTAAACAAAGCACGTACAAGACATCACAACACTTTAAAATTTGATAACTAGTCTTAACTACGCATTTTTTTATAAACTTGAATTGACCACGAGAGGTGAGAATGTACTGAACCAGCGAGATGAATTTTGCAAATCATGAAATAAAATTAGGTTAATTAACAAACAGGAGTAGACTGCAACGGTGAATTGACAAACACCGTGTCAGGCAAACCATTGTCAGGCAGGTGGTGATGTGATGGTGAATTAGTTAAATTTCAACAGGAAGACGTTAAAGTTGAAGAAAGTGTTTGATTTAAATTTGATTTTTTTTTTTTTTAATTATGTAATCTCCTATGAAGAGGAGTGTAAGGTCTGTTAAGGTTTACCTGAATATTAAGGCAAGATGGGTTCGATTTAAGTTCGTTCGTAATGTAAATATCCTCTAGAAAATCTAGACGATTGTAATTCTTAGATGACACTTGATGGAGAATCCTTGAATTGGAGCCAGGACTAAAATTATGATTACTCAACTTGATGTGTTCTCCGAAAGCAGAGTTAGGTCTTTTCAAATATTCCGAAATTCTCGTTTTTAGGGGTCTACAAGTGCGTCCAATGTATGAACAACTACAAGAGTCACATTCCAATTTGTAGATTCCACTCTTAGACAACACATCGGATTTATCCTTAGTGTTAATCAACATCGAACCCATACTACCTGAAGTCTTGAAAGAGCATTTTAAGTTTTCATTATATTTAAGGAAGATTTTGGAAAATTTTTTATTAAGAAAAGGGTTGATGAAGGGGAAAGAAATGTATCTGGGATTTTGATCTGTATTAGGGTAAGTAGCTAATCTAAGTTTATTAAAAGAGATTTTGTTAATGAGGGTCATAGCCATTGATAAGGGTGGTTTGAGTAGGACGGTATGACGTGGTCAGTCTGGGTCGGTTTTCTAAAAATGGTAAATTCAAGTTTATTCGGAGTTTTGAGTAGAGAGATGTCAAGGAAATTAAACTTTTGATCAGTCTCGACTTCCAAGGTAAATGAGATTTTTGGATGAATGGAGATCAACTTTGAGAGTAGAGTTATGGCCCCCTGTGGGTCGCAATCTAGAAAATGAAGGCAGTCATCGACATATCTATACCAATGTAAAATTTCTTTATTATTATCGGTGACAATGAAGTTTGTTTCAAGGTAATTCATGAAAACATCCGCCATAAAGGGTGATAAACAACTACCCATAGCCAATCCATTGGGTTGTTTGTAGAATTTGTCATTGAATACGAAAAAGTCTTGTGATAAGCATAAATGAAGTAGGGATAAAATTGAAGTTGAATGATCAGGATGAATTTTTGGGGAGAGAATATTTTTGATGATGTCGACCGTTTCAGTTTTTGGAACCGTAGTAAGTAGATTAGTTACGTCGAATGAGACCAAAAGGTAATTGTTGGGCCAATCCAACTCAAAGATCTTATTTACCAGATCCAGAGAATTTCTAACACCAAATTTGGGGGTGAAGCCAGAAAACTCAATTAGCAAATTGAGCACGAATTTAGATAAGAATGAGGTTGGTGTGTTTGTGAAACTAACAACAGGTCTTATAGGAGTGTGGATTTTATGAATTTTTGGAAGGCCATATAGACGTGGTGTAAGAGGGTTGCTAGGAATAAGAATATAAGGGGCGTTATTTGAATCCAGGAATTCCTTGAAATGCTTGATCAGTTTAGAAGTTCGTCTGACGAAGCTACCAGTAGGATTAGAAGATAGGAGTTGAAAACTATTATCTGACAAGAAACTCTCAACTTTGGCAATATCAGAATCTCGCTCCATTATAACCAAGCAATTACCCTTATCGGCCTTAGAAAATGTTAAATTATGATTTTTGATTTTGGATTTAATGAATTTTAAGATTTCAAGGAAGGGTGAGTTTTTAGTAGAAGATTGTTTGGTTTTGTGGACTTACTTTCTAGATTGCGACCCATAGGGGGCCAACACTCTACTCTCAAAGTTGATCTCCATTCATCCAAAAATCTCATTTACCTTGGAAGTCGAGACTGATCAAAAGTTGAATTTCCTTGACATCTCTCTACTCAAAACTCCGAATAAACTTGAATATTCCATTTTTAGAAAACCGACCCAGAGTGACCACGTCATACCGTCCAACTCAAACCACCCTTATCAACATTAAATGGCAGCGTTCTATTGCTATATCCATCGTTTGCTTAACTTACCTTTCTCGCCAGTTACTTACTCTCTGGAATTGAATACTCTGAAACAGATTGCTTTCAACAATGGCTATGACCCTGGCATTATAGACTCTCTCATTAACAAAATCTCTTTTAATAAACTTAGATTAGCTACTTACCCTAATACAGATCAAAATCCCAGAAACATTTCCTTCCCCTTCATCAACCCTTTTCTTGATAAAAAAATTTTACAAAATCTTCCTTAAATATAATGAAAACTTAAAATGCTCTTTCAAGACTTCAGGTAGTATGGGTTCGATGTTGATTAACACTGAGGATAAATTTGATGTGTTGTCTAAGAGTGGAATCTACAAATTGGAATTTGATTCTTGTAGTTGTTCATACATTGGACGCACTTATAGACCCCTAAAAACGAGAATTTCGGAACATTTGGAAAGACCCAACTCTGCTTTCGGAGAACACATCAAGTTGAGTAATCATAATTTTAGTCCTGGCTCCAATTCAAGGATTCTCCATCAAGTGTCATCTAAGAATTACAATCGTCTAGATTTTCTAGAGGATATTTACATTACGAACGAACTGAAATCGAACCCATCTTGCCTTAATATTCAGGTAAACCTTAACAGACCTTACACTCCTCTTCATAGGAGATTACATAATTAAAAAAAAAAAAAATCAAATTTAAATCAAACACTTTCTTTTATTTTAACGTCTTCCTGTTGAAATTTAACTAATTCGCCATTACATCACCACCTGCCTGACACTGGTTTGTCTGACACGGTGTTTGTCAATTCACCGTTGCAGTCTACTCCTGTTTGTTAATTAACATAACTTTATTTCATGATTTGCAAAATTCATCTCGCTGGTCCAGTACATTCTCACCTCTCGTGGACAATTCAAGTTTATAAAAAAATGCGTAGTTGAGACTAGATATCAAATTTTAAAGTGTTGTGATGTCTTGTACGTCCTTTGTTTAATGTTATTTTGAAAACCTGTACCCGCTTTGATCAATTGACCATACCAATAAAACTGATTTTTGAACCATAACGGACCATTATGTCTGACCGACAAACACCTTTGAAAAAGGGGCTCAGATGCTAATCACAATTTTGATGTTGAATAAGGTCACCTGCACATTACACTGACTAGTGAGTATTTAGGGTTTTTTTCTTTTCTTTCATTGTATAAACTTAGGTGTATGTTTAGGAAAAAAAAATCTCTACCCATGTCTCACTTTCAGTTGGGGCACTGAAGATGGCGTATTAGCCGAAAGCGCTTTGCCAGCTATCACTAAATAAACTTGCTCAGAGTACTTCAACTTCTTTCCTTCCTGCTAGTATAGTAAGTAGATACACAGTAAGTAGATATAGTAGGTAGATACACATAATAGCGACGATGGAAAATCAAGCTGTTCATTAAATAAAAAAATGTATTTTCGCAGGTAAAAAAATATTCTAGAAGATGTTCGAAATGTCTTCAATTCACTTATTTATTCTCACTTGAAAAGACCTGTCCACATCTCTGAGCATTTTGGGTGAAATTCTTGCAAACGCTTCATTTATTCTTTGTCGCATGTTCTGCTCAGTTGTTGGGGGCTCCATATAAAGAAGGTCTTTCACGTACCCCCACAAAAAAAGTCAAGCTTGGTTGAATCGGGCGACCTTGCCAGCCATCTAACTGTTCCACCCTCTCCATTCCAGCGATTCGCGTAGATATTATCCAAAAGACATCTGACCTGTAGGAAATAATGGGCCGGAGCTCCATCCTGTTGCAACCACAGTCAGCAAAACTGCTAACTGATTTTTTTTAGTTAAAACTGTTTTCGTTCTTGCTTCTTTTTTTGTATTCTACACTGTGTTTCCAAAAACCGCTCCAGTAGTCTGGTGAAACTTAGTGGCTCTGGATGACGCCTTTTGGCAAACCCAGCAGCATAGTTTCTACTAGCCAAAAAACAATTTTACTCACTTCTTCCCAATACAAAAATCATATCAATAAGCTCTTATTTTGGGAAATTCATTTTCTCAACAAATTATTCGCCAATATTCTATCACAGCTAATGTCAAAACTATATTTATTTATGTATTGTTTGTTAGATAAACAAAGCGTGTTTCCATCCTGCATATTTGGTGGTGGATTTAAAATAAATAGGGGTGAATTGTTTGTTAAAAAATCGAAATACATTTGACTGTTGAGCTGGCCGTTCTTCAACAATTCCTTCCCAAACATTTATGGACCAACGCTGTTGATGGTCTATTTTCCGTAATATACTTTGATTTTTGGTGGAATAATAATGGAAATTATGCTTGTTCATGATCTATTTTTGTGAAATGTGGCTTCGTCAGAGAAAAAAACGATCATAAAAAGAGATTCATTCTCTTGAATCCGTGATTGGGCTCACTCACGAAACTTTACTCTATGGAGAAAGTCGTTTTCACTCAAAGCCTGGTGTAGTGGGATGTGATACGCATGAAAACGATGTCGTTTTAAAATTTTCTGCACTGACCTTTCACTTATCCCAACATCTTCTGCCACACGTGCCTGACTAATGTTGGGCTTTTCTGTAATAGTCAGCAGAACTGCTAACTGATTTTCTTTAGTTGAAATAGTTTTCGTTCTTGTTTTTTTTTTGTATTCTACACTACCTGTTTACAAAAACCGCTCCAGTAGTCTGGTGAAACTTGGTGGCTCTGGATGACGACTATCGGAAAACACAGCAGCATAGTTCCTACTAGCCAAAAAAAACATTTTACTCATTTCTTCCCAATACAAAAATCATATCAATAAGCTTTTCTTTTGGAAAATTCATTTTCTCAACAAATTATTCGCTAATGTCAAAACTATATGTATTGTTTGTTAAATAAACAAAGCGTGTTTCCTTAGCAACCTGAAAAATATTTGTTTTTGACTGATGGATGGACATAATTATGGTTTCTGGTGAATATCTTTTAACGGTTGAGAATTTGAATGAATTTATATATAAAAAAAAGTGTCTGTCCCTACATTCTGCATTGAACGGTGAAATAATATACAGGGTGTACCATTTAAAAATCTTGAGAAAAACTGCTTTAATAGTTGTCACATCCGGAATAAAATTTTGGATACCCTGTACAAAATAGATGAAAACCATTCGATAACGGAGTATCTTCGGAATCACTCACGTTTTTTTTTTTTGTTTTTTTTCTCAAAAACTATCAAAGCAAATCAGATGAAAATTTTGGAAATAGAAAAGAACACCGAAACAAATCTTGGTATCCAAAAAAATACATGATGTCCTATTGAAAAAAAAATGTCGTCACTTTTTTTCGGACCACTCTGTATTTGCGAAAATATTTTTCTAAAATACACTAATATGTACAGTAGTATAGGTTTGCGCATGAACGAAATTCCGCACCTGAATGGTATACGAGCTATTGATGCCTGACGCACTATTGCAGGACCCTTATAATTCCAGTTGGCTAAAATGGTTGCCAATTATACAGGGTGATGTCAGAGGTTGAACCGAATCGAGTCATATGAAATCACGGATAAGACGAAAATATTAAATAGAACACCCTGTATATCATCACAGATTTTGATTGTTCAACAAAAATAAATGTTAGTTTGTATAAAATAGTCTATACCTATCTCTGGCCGTTTAGATAATATTCGCTATTTAAACTTTTTAACGCAAAAAAAACATTTTTGTGCAAATTCAAGGAGAAAAAATATGGGAACCCTTCATTTGTCCGACCATCTATTTGTGCGACCGTACGTTTGTCCGACAGATGTTGCCGGTTGTTCGCATTATTTCTATAATCCCGCCGCGGCGATTGCAAGCACGTGTCTGACGGAGTTACATCACGAAGTTAGGTTGCCAAGTCGTGCATTGGATTTTTCAAATGGGTTTTTCTGATTTTGGACAAGATACGGGACCAAAGTTATTCTTTGTCGCGACGAAGAATGAAATATGGAAGGCCGCCGCCACAATTTGATTTGATTTATACTGACTATTATCTAGTTAATTACCTATATGATATTTTTCAAAACAAATGTTTTTATTTATAAAATGAAAAGCTTCGTTTTTCCAATTAATTTCTTGATTATTAATAATTGTTATTGTGGGTATTGTGTTGGATCTTTTACGTGTGATAATAATTATATTGCCTGTGTTTTTCCTGGGTTTATCGTAATTTTCCATTGTTTGTCATAATAGTTAGATAGTATGTCAGCATATAAACGGTGTCGAGCTGTAATTGGGTTTTTTGTCGTGAAATAAAGGAGGATGTCGACGGCATACATTGATATTTTTGAAGTTGGTAGCCATGATACTACAACAAACTATTATAGTATCATGTATTAAGGGGGTTGGGGGTTGGTAGTGTGGGCACAGAAAAATAAGCTGTGTGGTAGTATCGGATCCATACAATTTATATAGTAGGGGGTTGTCTCTGGTAGGGGGACAAAAATAATATAAGTGACGACACTTGGGGAACGCTCTTTGTTGAATTGTTTGGGACAATTCGGTTCCAATCTTTGTGTTGAATTTGTTTTTGCGCCATGATGGATCAATTATATTGTAATTTTCCCTAACAAATAGCTATCGTATTGTATTCAGCTGATGCAGCATGTTATTATGTAACCATATAAATAGCCACAGCACATAGTAGCAGAGTAATCATCATAATCTAGATCCTTTGTTCGATTTTAACATCGATGTACTTTTGAAGAAAATATGTTTTTAAAAACAGAAGTTGCAGAACTTTAAATAAAATTGATCTATGAACTAGTGATACTGTTTACCTCTGGATTTATGATAAGACCCACAAAAACCCAATGGGTTGACGAATTGGTTTGAGTCAGTTAGATTCGATCATTTCATAATATATATAGTCTTATTATAAAATGATTCGATTGATCTGATATTTTTTTTGTAAATTGAAGACCATATAGGTTACAAAGTGCCATTTTCAACGATTTTTATTTTATAGCATAAAACGGGCCTACGTGTGGACCCCGATACTGTATTGAAAGGTCTTAGTGTCAAGGATGGAAAAATAAATTATTCCGTTGCCAATATAGTCAATCATTCTTTTTTCATGAAACGCATATCAGTTTGTATCAATTTCCTAGGAATTCGTTTTTTGGCACTTAGACCCTTTGTAACTTATGGACTTCAATTATATGTGTTTTTAATCAAGTTTATTCATTGTTTCTTACATAAAGTTCTGATGATTGTTTAATTAATTTGTGATCCGTGCGTTACGTCTTCAAGTATTTCGGCTACCAGAAGCTGTGCCAGGAGGTCCAGTAGGTAGTTACTCAGTTTTTCAGAAAACTCGAATTGGTGTGTGGTGAGTTCAAGCTTTCCAACTTCTATTTTAAATCTGGCGAGGATCAGTTTTTCATACAATAACTTTCCGATGCAACTTAATAATGAGTCTGGTCTATATTATAACCACAATAAAACAATTCCATTCCTCCACTCTCCAGTTCATGCAAGGAAAAAGTTTGGAATTTCCTCCACTGTTCGTTATTCGGCATTAGGGTACGCCGATATGCATGTTGACATGATATGTAAATTTTGGAGTGCACAAATTGTAGGTACCTAATTTGTGGAAAATTTTGGAGGCCGCAAGCCACGGGGGCCTTATCGCCGCGATTGGATTTTTCCAATTAGAACATTATATTAAATAATAAATAAATATTTCTTTATTAGCATTTTTCTACGAAGGGGAAACAGATATAAAAGTGTACATAATAAAAAACAAGTTTATCTACTCAAGTATACGAGGGTGTCCGAACTGTCCGGAAAGAGGTGATGGACCAACTCATATAAGCATCCAGAAAAACATAATATGACCTTAGTAAAAACTCTATATGGTTTTATAAATTATTATTTCTCTGTAAAATAAGATTTCTTGAATATTTTGAACTTCAAGTGGAAATATCTCGAAAACCATATTTTTTTTACTGAGGTCATATTATGTTTTTCTGGAAGCTTATTATGAGTTGGTCCATAACCCCTTTCAGTATTATCGTTGACTTTCCGGACACCCTGATAGGTACTTGGATAAACAAAAGTTTATTTACAAATAAAAATATAAAAACTAAGAAATCACAACAAAATATAATTTTACAAACATGTATGCAATGATTTAAATGTGGGCAATACATGATTCTATAAAAGACGTTTAAAAACATTAAGGATATCACAGTTTTGAGATAACGGTTGAATTTAGGAACATTACTTGTATAACAATTTTTGTTCCAAATTGAGGAAAGAATTGAAATGTCAATTAAAATACAGGGGGTTCCATTTAAAAAAATACAATTTTGATGCGTTTTGAATTTGGGGACACCCTGTATAACGTGAAAATATTTTTAAAATGTAGCCTTGAAGGGTCCCTATCCATCCAGAAAAAAAATGTTTTCAAAATCAGATACTTCAGCCATAATGTTTCGTGTCGAATAACGTGAATAACCCTGTATAATATAATATGTTGGTATTTGATTCAGAGACTTTTGCGCTATTCAAGTTCAAAGTCTCATAGAAATTATATACAGAACCTTGATCTGGGTTACTAAGATACGTTAGAATTCAGATCAACGTGATGTAATTTTATGTGACTTTGAAATTGAATAGCGCAGAAACTGCTGAACCAAATACCAAAATATATCATTAATTTGGAATCAGAAAAAAAAGATCTATCATTCTTGTCAGAAATATATAGAGTATTCTACTTAAAAAAATAAGACTCAGTTAATTTGTTCAATGTTGTGAAGTTGATTTTTTATTTCTGCTTTCACCGAAAGATACTACGTAAAAAAACCTAAAACTTCTCTATTCAAAGTTTATTCTATCACCCATAATAAGAGCAGTAGGGGTGGGGTCAAAATATAATGAATAACCCTACCAATTCCAATTATCTCAAACAGAAACAAAAAGAAGGTGTAGATACCTAAATTATGTCGATATAGACGTATTGATCTCATATAAACTTGAAATTGCAATATTTTGTAACAAGATGCAAATATATCATATACCTATAGGTATTTTATTTCAATAATTAATTTATGCTTAAAAGATTCTTGAATTTTCTTCTCATCGGTTTTTTTATTAAAGCACCGATACCAAAACTAACTTGTTGTACCTACTCTGCTAATACCTTATCCTATAGATAAATAACACATTCATTCCGAAAAATAGGCCCATACGAAACCTAATACAAAATAGTCTAACAGTAATCAGTGACAAAAGCACACTTCTTTCTCTTCCACAAATACTATGAATATCAAATAAGTATAATTTATTACCTACCCAACGTAATCCAAATGTTGAAATGAAATACCTATAATTTAATAATACGTTGTGCTTTGAAGTGTAATACCATTTTATAATAAAATGGTAATTTTCTAGAAAAGTGCGAACACTTGGCAACAGTGATGGCACATGCCTGTGGTCGATAAAGAAGGTTCCTGTTCATGCTCCTGTCTCAAGATTCCCTAGACAAACTGAATGCACAGTTTGGCAACAAAACTATAAATGTGTCGGACAAATGTACGTTCGTACAAATAGACGGTCGGACAGATGCTATGGACCCAAAAATATCATAGATATTTTCAAACGGGCCGAAATGTATTATCAACTCAACAGAAGTCACTTAGTCAGAGATGCCCTATGAAAACTGAAAATCATCTAAATAATGAAGGACATGTAGCACATTATTAACTTTAATTCTGTGTTGGTGGTTTCGTTTTATCATTGTTATAATATGTATGATTGTATTTGTTTGGTTTGTGTCATTATATTTACATTTTTGTCCATGAATTTGCACAAAAGTTTTTTTTTGCATAAAAAGGATAATATAGCAAATATTTTTTAAACGGCTAGTGATAGGTTTATACTATTTCATACCAAATCACCTTTATTTTTGTTGAACAATCAAAATCCGTAACGATATAAAAGGTGTGCTATCTAAAATTTTCGACTTATTGGTGGTTTTACATGATCCGATTGGAAGTCACCCTGTATTATAATTGGCACCCATCTAACCATCTGAAATTATATATTATACTATTGTCTGTAGGAAAAAAATGGTAGATTCACAAAATACTATCCTTTAGTTTTTTTCACTACCTGAAATAAATGGGTTTTTTGCAAAAAAAAACACCATTATATCCAAGACAATTGGAAATACGTATATGACATCCCATAGAAAGTTACCTATATTTTTTATCCTGAATTCATTTCTGAAATAATATACAGGGTGTTCCATGTAACTTTGAAGAGTTGGGTCCATTTTTCATTTTCGAATTCTTCATCAAATTCCAAGTCGGTTTTATGTACCATGTTCGAAAACCAAACCCCAACAGTTATTGAAGAATGTACGATTGTTCAGAAACACAGTCCGTTTTATCAATAATCGTAATTTTTTCGATAACTGTTGGGGTTAGGTCAAAGATATAGTACATGAAGCTTGTTTGGAATCTGATGTAGAATTCGAAAATTGAATAAAATCGGGTTTCCATTTGAAGAAATGCAGTTGGTGGTCTCAACTTATTTTTGGTTCACACTGTACTCATCAAATTATCATTAACATATTACTTAGAATTTGATGTACAATTTGAAACTTAAATAAAAATTGGGGGTTTCTATTTGAAAAAATGAAGTTGATGGTCGTAACTTATTTTTAGTCAACCCTGTGTACAGGGTGATCAGTCAAGGATAGCGAGCGGCCGTATCTCGGAAACTATTCATCGTAGAGGCTTGCGGCAAAAAATTTGATTACTAAAACGGCCAAGAGAAAAACCTGTAAAATATTTTCAAGTTTCTGAAATGGTCGCTAGGGGACGTAGCAACCAACACCAAGTAGAAAAATAGGATTTTTATAGAATTTTGTCAAATGAAAATATATCGATAATATTATTTTCAGATCAACTGACTATTTACCTACACTTATTGTCCAAAACATTTTTTTCTATCTATCATAATAAAGTGGTGGGAGAATCTTCAATTGTTTTTTTAAACGAACGGAGATTTCTTCTGTTTCGCTTGACCGATTTCAACGAACTTGGGCTCATATGAAAGAGAATAGTCTACTCCCCAACCTCAAACTTTAGAGAAACTTTGTCACCGCATCATCGGAAAGGGCCATGATATTCCACAAGATGTTTTTGAAAATGTGCGTCAGGAATTTGAACATCGCCTATATTATTGTATGGCCAATAACGGACAACACTTTGAACACTGACTAAAAAAGTGATATTTTAGTGTGTTGCTGTTAGGTATTTATTGAGACTTTAATGATTTTTTTAATCATTATTGTTTTTTTGAAATGATGAAATATTTGTTCAAGTTTCTCGAAAACGAATCGACCGATTTCAAAAATAGTTCAAACCTCATAATAAAGCACTTGATAAGGCCTTTCTAACAAGCTATTACTCGATACCCTTTCCCATTTAAAATTCTTAAGGGGTGCCCCTGGGGGGTAGGGGGTGAAGTGAGGCAAAGTAATTTTTACTTAAAAAGTCGTTCCCACTGCCAAATCTTTTGACTTGTCTTGGCGTTTTTTTTTTTATCAGATGTTTTTGATAAAACCGAGGTGGGAAGTTTTCAAATTAACACCCGGTTTAACATATTATCGAAAGTCTTTTGTGTCTTATTTGTGAATACTTGTGGAAAAAATATTGTTCAAGGAACAAGATTCTCTTGAAGGATATTCGTCTAACTGCCCTTGCGTGCGAGAAATTAGTACTTTGCGCACTTGTTAAGAAAATAACTATTTCGTACAACATATCATAGAGAAAAAGTGTTTCAGAATTTTTGAGCAATTCAAATCCATCATTTTGGAACAGCCTATTTGAACGTCCATACTTGTTTTAAAGTCATTGTGTTAACCTAACCTGAACTAATATCACTTACAGTACTGTTGTCAAAAAGTGCCGTGCAAATGAGATCATATTGCATAATTCGCTTTAATAATCAAATACTATTATATAATTATTATAGGGAACGTATAGTATTCTACTCACGAGTAATAGCTATTACTCACTCAAATGATTACCGCGTGAGTAATAGTCACCATCAACCACTCGTAGAATAATAATATACTATTTATATGCCAAATTATTGTAACTTTATTTATTCTGAACACTTTGATTTTTGAGTTGACATAAAGTCTTTTTTTTATTGGTCGCGCCCGATAAGACGGAACTGTTACGGCTACTCTCCGGGAGAGAGGCGGTTGGCCATCGAGTCTTATGAGACTGCTACCAGACTTGCGCTTCATTCATAAGAAAGATCGGTAACAGTTCCACAACTGTTTCGTCTTATGAATGCGAGCATTGTAAACATTAGGAAGATTTTGGCGTTAACCAGGTTACGATGAAGTATCGAAATTCGTAACTTCACTTTTCTTCGCAGTAGGGGCAAATCTCTTGTGAGGTAGGTACCTGATTGAGTAGTTATGTTATACCATAAATATTACTTCTAGTATCCAGAAAGTTTTGACGTTTGATCCTAAGCTGGTATCGAGATAGTAACCAGTCACTTACCAGACCTGTAACCACAAATAATAACCTGGTTGACGCAAAAGTCCGCCAATTGAATCTTACGGAAAATGAATGATTGTTCGGGTTTCTATGTCACTGATTATACATGGTGAATAGAGTTTGGTAGGATAATCACTTTTTGTAGATGAACATGTGTCCGCAAACGTCTCGTTTAAAAAATACGGAGTGTTGAAAGTTGAGGAAAAATTAGATTTTTTGTCTGTAGATTCGAAGCGCCTCAAGCGATTTTGTTCATATATCCAGGGTTCCTGAGCATTTCCTTGAGAAATTCGTTTAACTTCAACTTTTCCATGACCGGACCTAGAAAGACTCATATTCTTTCTCGTATTTATTTTATCGAAGAAAAAAGTTGTACGCTGTGAGTTTATTTTCCGTTTAATTTTGAGTAAATAAGGTGACCTGATTATTTTTTCTCGTTTGAGAGATAAAAAATAAAAATCAATGTAATGCAGAATAAACTCACTTATTTCAAACTCCAAGAAAAATGAAGAATCAAATGATTTCATAATTTTTTTTCGGAGTGTTGCGCTTTGTTGCTTGAAAAAGAAAAAACTATTTTAATTAAAATCGCTTGAGACATTTCGAATTTACGGACAAAGAATTGAAACTATTATCATCATCATATCACCATCAATGGATCATTTACACAAAACTTCACGAAAAACACTACAATTCCTTTTTTTGTTCGACCTTTTGGCTCAATAAATAAATATTTCACAGCTTTTTGAAAGTGTAACAAATTAAATTGAAAGCACTGTACTATACAAATTATTACTCAGTTTATAAGACTATAGGTGGCCATGCATGAAGCCAAGACAACATCAGGAATTAAACAAAAGATTGACAAACTTATCAAAAAGCCGATCTTAGTATATAGGTATTCAAAAGTTTTCTTCTCAACTTAAATTATTGCGGCATTGACACTCAACTTGAGAATAATTGATCATGGTATACTACCGAATAACAATACAGGGTGTCTCGAAATCAGACGTCAATATTTCAACCACGTATTCTACACCTGAAAATAAAAATTAGACTTCATATTTTCAAGTATCCACAGACTCCTCATTTTCAAGATACAGGGTGTTAAAGGAGAAGACTTGATGACGGTTTTTCATAAATATGTTCAAAACCAATGAAGATCATTGGATGAAATCTCATACACTTACCAACCGTTTTACGCTCTACATAATGAACGAATACTTGGTATTATATCACCTTCATGGCTAGGTAATACTGGGACGGGCTTGGGTAAAATGGGCCCTAAATTTTTTGGTTCTTGATTTTTAGTAGTTTTGCTAGCACAATTTCAAAATATAGAATTTTTCACATAGATAAGGTACTATACTTTTTCCTTGCTGGGACGCACAATTTTCGAAGAAAATGCATTTGAAAATCATATAATAAACAGAATTGCATATGCCGGAACTCTCAGCGAAAGCACGGGCTTACCTGAGATAGCCCATATATCTATTAATAACTATAATTTCACCTGATTATTGATACCAGAATAAGATAGAATCCCGCTGTACTCTATATTTTTGGCATCAGTCTATCTTTTTCTATTGCCTGGGGCCCAGCTGTTAATGCGCTTGCGTTTAAAATTATACTTTTCTATTGGCCACCCACATGTTTGTTGTAACTTTGCAAACATAGTAACCAAGAATATAAGAATGAGACGGTTTTCGTCGATTGGCACGACAGCTTTCCAAGAAAGAGATATTAAATGGAAAAAATCACTTTTAAATATATAATCATCCTTGAAATGACTATCGAACGCTCGACCACAAATTTCTTGACCAAAAATAAGGCGATATAGGCAGACTGACCTATATCCAAAATTTCTTCGTTGAGTCTACAGAGGGCGTCAAAGATTCAAAAAAATCCTGGTTTTTCCTACATTTTTCGAAAATGTACTGATCGATTTTGATAATTTTTGGTACCTAGTCTTGGAACATGAAATCACATTATTTGTTGTTTCTTTAGCGAACGTTTGTAATTATTGATCGGAAGTGTTATAAAAGTGACTTCACATGTTATTTCTTTTGATTTTTTTACGAATTGACTTTTTGATAATTTAGATGCTTTCATCTAATAGTTCAATGTATTGGGGAGTTTTTTTCTCTCTTGAGAAATTTCGCAGGAATAAGTAGTGGTTGTGCCAGAAAAAAAATATTTTGCAGATATTTTATCATTGAATTATTTTTTTCTAGCATAACTACTTATCTTTGCAATTTTTTTCTAGAGAGGTAAAAACTTTCTTACACACTTGGTTATAGGATGAAAACATCTGAATCATCATCTAGTCAATTCCATGAAAAATTAAAACATATAGCTTTATATGACGTCACTGATTTTTTATGGAATTGACTTTCTGATGATAATAAATAAATAAATAAATAAAGAAATAAATAATTTATTTAGCACTTGGCTAGTTATTACAGATGTTTTGATCTAATAACCCAGTGTGTGAGAAAGCTTCTTCCATTTTTGAAAAAATATGCTGGGATAAGTATTTATGCTAAAAAAAATAAATAAATCAATAGTAATAACTGTGAAGCTAGTTGAAAAAAAATTTTTTTTGGCACAACCACTAATCTTAGCAAAATTTTTCAAGAGAGAGAAAAACTCCCCAATACATTAAACTTTTGGATAAAAATACCTATCTGAGTTATCAAAAAGTCAATGCAAAAAAAATCAAAAGAAATAACTACATCCCAACTAGCAAAATGGAATTCTGAAAGGATTGAATCATTGTATAACAGTCGAATAGCGTTTTCTTAAGGATTGTTTCATGTTATTAAGCGTTTTGATGCGATAATCATGAGTTCTAGAGAAAATTGTTGTATAAAATGACTTTGTAGTGGTTTTTGCAATACATCGTATAACGCATAATACGATAATTTTTAAAAAAATGATATAATTCTGTATAAGCGCGTTTATACAATAACAAAAGTAATATTCTATAAGACCTGTATACCTATTGCATGATGGTTTTATAATATACAATGATTGTGTATATTGCCTCATTTGGCAACATTATAAAATATTCACTCAAGTTTGTCTTATTAGCACTATATAATGTTGTATATAAAATATCTTGAAGCGTTGAATTCAGCTGCTCTATAAAACAATTTTTTACGTGGACTCAAGCTATTATGAGACTTTTTCTCTTACAAAGGCCTTACAGGATAAACTTGTGTATGGCAAAATAAATTGGTTCTAAGATCTGCGTTATAAGACTGTGAAGGCAACCTTACTTTTGTAGTGAAATATTTCAGTTTGTTGTTTGTTTGTTCGACTGAATCAAATATGAATCCTCAGTGGGAAAAAGTTGATAAACGTAGTGGAAATATTAAAAGAGCTTGTAAAAAAAAATATTAACAAATTATTGCAAATAATCCCGAGATTGCATGTTACAATTTTGAAAGTAAACCTGATACGCCAGAGCTTGAGGACAAACTGATTTGTTCAATCACACAACACAATGCAGATACCAATAATATGGATATTGAAAATAATGAGTCTGTGGACACTTATGAAACGGTAAATGATGTTACTATGGTGCCCAAAATCAATTCGACGTACAAGCACCCCACACGATATGAGTCTGAATCTGAATCAGTCAGTGAAACTAGAAACTTTAGTGAAGAACTTTTTCATATATCCCTTCAAAGAACTTTTTCGACGAGAGATTATAATGAATATTGTATAATGCCTAATACCGCATTCATGTACTTATAAATAAAGGCTCGACATCTTCTTTCTTGTCAAATATAGCTGGATAGTGCCAGGGTATACCTCCTTATGAAATAGATCTATCGTATACCGTTTCATTTTACAATGAAACGTTATTTAACGCATTCGTTTGGAATAAAATTGTTGTATTAAGAATCGCCATATTTAAATAAAGAGTTCTTGTGCACCTATCACCGCCATTTTTGCACTGAGTTGAAAACATAGTTGTGAAATTGTAACATGTGAATTGAATTATTATTCGGAGCATTATTATGCAGAGAAGTCTGTGTAGTTGTGAACCATCAAAATCAATTGAAAAGAGGATTTTTAGATTACAAAAAAATATTTTTTTTTTCAATTTTCAAGTAAAACTTGATCAAAATTGAAGCGCTTTGCCAAACACATACCTACTATCTATCAGTAAAATTTGCAGCGCATCATCATTTCTACGATCAAAACCTTTCATGACTTTAAAATAAGGAGTATTAGTACCTCTACTGATACCATTTTCACGATCAAATAGTAAGACTCCATTTTTGTAAAGGCTTGATCTATTTGGTGACTTGCTCAAAACATTGATTGGTTCTTATTTTCTTTACTAAATAACAAAATATTTCGCTGACGTGCTAAATGATAAAATGCTCCCATTGCGCGCCCAATAGCAGCATTATATGAACAAGATATAGTGCATTATACAACCATAAGACACACTATAAAACCATTTCATAGTAACTCTATAAAGCTATATGAAACAGTCTCATAGTAGTTTTATACACTTTCAAGAGAACCGTTATATGACCAAACAGTTGTATAAAAATGGGCCCTTTTTGGTTGTATAAGGCTGATTTAATTGCTTTCCAATGAGATATAAGACTTTAAGTATCCTATAAAATATATCGTAGTTGTTTATACAAATTTTATTGAACTTTCTTTGCTAGTTGGGATATGACGTCACCTTCATAACACTTCCAGTTAGTTTCAAGAAGGCCGGGCTGGCGCAACGTGTAAAGCGTTTGGTCATTGAGTGGAAAACCGGCCGGTGATCGGGTTCGAGACCCGAGGTGGGCAGAGATTATTTTCTGTTCGACATTTAGTGGCATTCTCACTGGCTAACGCTACTGAGTAGACTGCAGTATTAATAATTACTGACAGTCGAAAAGTTTGATAGTTAGCCTTAATTAATTGGTCCTGCTAGTTCCAATATATAACTAGGTGATGTTCTCCATCAGCAACTTAGTTAGAACTGCAGCATTGTTCCTGGGGTTGGCGAAAAGGGTCTACAAAGCCTACTCGCCGGGCAGTGGCAAACAATCAATTAAAACTCCAAAACGCGATTGTTAACAAATACAATGGGCTCAATGTTTGGAACGTCTCAACATGTCACGACGACAATCAGCCAATGGGAACTGCACGTTCTTGGCAGGCGCAGAAGACGGCTTTTTTCCTTAAGATGACACTTATGGGGATGTCACATGCGCGATTCATACAACCATATCATGTCAACTTCTACTGTCGCTTGTTGTTAAAATGGGACGGTTCCCATATAGAGTTGATGGATATGGTCTAGCCAGATGCACACGACATTTCTGACTAAAATCAAATGCGTATTTCTCGAAAATGGTGCGTCTCAGCGAGTTTGAAGAAGTGTATCTCATTTGTGTAAAACTCCAGATTTTTCAAATTTGTGAGCAAAACTACTAAAAATCAACAATCAAAAAACTTGGGGCTTTTTTTTTCTCAGACCCGTCCCTGTAAATCCCAACCATAAAGGGTATACAATACTGAATTTCCATTCATCAGAGAGAGTGTAAAAAGTTAAGTGACTGTACCAAATTTTATGCAATTATCTTGACAGGTTTTAAAAATATCAACAAAAAACCGTCATCAGGTCTTGACTATTAACGCCCTGTATCTTGGAAACGAGGAGTTTGTGGATACTAGTTTATATGAAGTTCTATTTTTATTTTTGGGCGTAAAATACGTGGTTGAAATATTGACGTCTACTCTCGAGGATACCCTGGGAAAGTTCACTCTACGTGAAGTAGCATTATCAAAAGACTGCTCGTCGAACCATCCGGAAGCATTAGTTTCTGTAGCATTGAACATACGTGCCTGATATTTAAAAATTAAGAGTTGTCAGTGCTTTTCATAATAAACTGATAACGTCCATCGTTGAATAGACTGACAGTCTCGCAGCGGTTGAACGGGGCAAGTTATTGGGAACTTTGATCATTGTCGGGTCGGTTTCGCGCGCTTGGCAGAGTTATCCTTCTTATTGTTATTTGTTCGGTGATAATACGTAGTAGCTTTGACTAGCTATCAATATTTTGTTTCATTCGTGATAGTGTCATGGCTTCAGGCCACATTAGTCTATAAACTGAGTAAATAATCATTTGCGGGTGATTTCGGAAAAGACTATTCATCAGAAAGGTATGATGTATGGTATTTTTTGAAAGCTAATGATGTTAGAGTACGATTCAACTAAGAACTATACATTGCCGAAGTCTCCCTCTCTCAGGCTGCGTGAGGGCCTCATAAAGCCTGGGAGAGACGACGACATCGTTGGTGTGAAGCTCCTTTTTGATCGTGGTCTATATTTGAAATGGAAATATGATATACAGAGTGTTCCATTTGAAAAAAGTGTCTCCATAATAATAATTAACTGCAAATGAAGTAATCCTTTTTCATTTTCATTTAAAATCCAGAAATCTGACCGAGATGTTGCAAGATTGTACAACAATGGACTCTTCATATGGTACTACTGATAATAATATATGTCAGAAGTCTGCTCAACTCCAAATCACACTTGAAGCGATAGAACTTCCGCTTCACTGATAACGGGTTAAACGTGGCCGTTAACTGATTGGATTTTATAGTTGGCTTGAGCATTTGAGATGGTAATTTCGACAGATACTGGAATAGTGAGATTAACTTTATTGCATGTAGTTTTATTTTAGCAATGGATATGACTCGTCCGAAGGTTTTTGAAATCTGTGCGATTCGACCAAAAACCTCCTTAGTTTGTGACATTCAGCCGTATGCTGTATCATTTACGTTAATTATAACATCAAACGTTATGCGCCTAATATATTATTTTCTTGAGATCGCTATGCTGTATCAGCGTTTACGTTATATACATAACGTTATGTTCGAATGTTATTTGTCGAGATAAGAGGCTTCGTATAACGTGTGCTGCTAACATGCTGTTATGAGATAGCGTATGGAAGTTTGGAGCATTTTTGGAGCTCAGTAGCTGACAAGCCAAACAGTTTGACGATACAAATTCCTCAGAAAGGCATCAGTATGGATTTTAGTGTAGTTTTGCGTTAAGTTATTGCAGAAGAATTAATTGGAGAGAGGAATTGGAAAGTCAACGAGTTCAAGGGGTAGAAGGAACCAGAAAGTGAGGTGATATATTCAATAATCAATTGATGATAATAATACTTATCCAATCCGCACATCTAAGAGCCTCTTCATGCATATATCTCACAAAGCATCTGTCCATTTTTTTTAGGCATCAGATTTCCACGATTTTCAATGAAGAATTCCAGTGAATGATGATGTGATTTCCACTGCCATCATTGTTTCACTGTGTCGCTCAGTCAAGAGAACTACGAAGCATTTAACGGGATAGTAGTGATGATTTTCAGTTGAAGAAAAGCGAGTTTTTTCAAGAAGCTTCTATTCCACCAGTTCCATGCAATATGCGTGCACTGCTAAATTCCACGACTTTACGGCGTGTATCAACTTTCCACTCGATATCTAAAAGCCCAATTTCTTCCATTATGAAACTAATAAATATTAACTTTTTGAATTTTTGAATTTGCGAAAATGTTTTCCATAAAATACTGGAGTTTTGTCGCCTTCAGCGGCTTCGTTTTTCCGTCAAGGGTGACTTTGTTCTCTTCATCGAACTCTTGATGATCCTAGTATGGTTTTCCTTTTACATTTTTTCAATCTCAACATTTTGGCACGCAGAGATGTGTTCAACACAAACAGTAAATTCAAACTAAACCGTTTGAACCGGACGCATGCGATCGATGGGCTGCTGAACTATTTCATACTTTTCTAACTTGTACCCTTTGCGCTTTGTGCTATCTCTTTTACTGGTCGAAAAACTTGTTTTTTTTTCTACAGTAGAGATATAACGTACAAGATAACATAGATGTGAAATCCTTGATACAGCATAGCATTTTCGGCATCTCACGTTATGACACAAGTTATCCTTAGCTGTTATATTCGGATAACGTATGTATGTTGAATATAACGTAAATGATACAGCATAAGGCTGTATGTCTGGTGTGGACAATACTTGTCCGCATGAGAAATGCAGATAATCTTTTGAAAATCCCAGAATAAATCGATTGATTTGTTTAAACATCCCAAGGATGTAAATCGAGCGTTTGTGGTAGATTCTATGCATGACATTAGTCCAATCTTTGTGATACAATTGGGAAGAACGTGAACAAATTTGTGCGTGAGGCATGAACACGTCAATTCAAAAATGATCGCTCTGATATGACCAAATGACAATCATTAATTATTGACGTGATTATTCTGATCAGAAATTATGGCCATGGCATATTATTTGTCAAGACAATAATCACGTGATGTGAGTGATGCCCGTGGAATAGAATTTTGTCACTCTTTTTTAGGGAAAATGGGAAAATTTGATCAACATTGTTTTATCAGGTAACAATTAAAGTCACGCAAAAATGACACTTCCAACCATCCATCGAAGATGCGAGAAGGTTTATTGACCAGTTTTCACAATCTTTCAGGTGATGATTCTCACTTCCTTCTCAATGTCTCCAATGTCTCAACTCGACTCTATGTATTCAGTTCAAACTTGACTTTTTTTGGTGTAAGAGTGTTGAAAATCTAACATGATTTTGTAAAGGAGGTTTTGTCATATCCATGACGATTTTCTTGATACCTGGAATGGATCGACTCATTTGATGTATCAAAATTAAATTTATGACAAATCAAAATATGAACACATCAAGAAGTATTATCCCAATGGTCATGAGATCTGGACTGAATCTGGAATACAAATCTGTGAAAATAATCCGATGTCCATCTCAAATGTCCATCTCAAATGTATGCATGATTATTGAGTGACAGTTTTGAAGAGTGCTGAGACAATGTACATAAAATCTGCGGACTTCGCTCAAGTTGCTTTTTTACGTTCAGAGATCATGCATTGTATACTCAAGCATACATACGCTTTAGATCAAAGTTTTTTCATCAATATCAAAAAACCGTATTTCATAGTTGGTAAATGTGACAATTTCAGCACAAAACTACTTCAACTATCTTGATTTGGCCTCTACGACAGTTCCACTGTTTCAATACCAAGATTTTTTTGCTTGTCCAGAATTAACTTCAAATTTTGCTATAGATTCCAATCCAAAACGTCCAACAATTGATATTCGAACACCAGTCGAGCTCAATATCTTTGGGGTCGAGGAACAAAATTAGCAAAACATATTCATTGTGAAGATGAGGGTGTCAAAACTCTCGTCGACGCCTGTCAACAGCATTAGAGTGCTGACAATCAAAGCACATTTTTATCAGAACGTGGTAACACCGACCACGTCTTAGAAAATCGAGCGTGAGAAGGAGTAAAGGTGGAGGACTCGAATTTTGGGCAAAAACTCAAGTGCAGACCAATTAATGGCCTAGCAAGACTATACACCCCGTAGTAGACTAGTAGAACTATCATTGTTATTTTAGAACTATAATTGTTATTTTGCATGTTTCAATATGGTAATATATTGATTGATTGATTGATTGATCTAATAATAGGTCATGATAAAGAACAGTTGTGGCAATTTATAATACTAACCGAAAAAGCAAAAGTAGATATATACAGGGTGTTTCCTAAAGATTGGTAAAAAATTCGTTGTGTGATTCCTGGGGTATTTTCATGAAAAAAAGTTCCTATAAACATTTGCCGAAAAATGCTTCCTAAGGGAGCTACGCCCCTTTAAATAGGGCACCCCGAAGACGGTTTTTCCTCAATATTTCCGAAACCTTACATACAAAAATCATAAAATTTGGTACATCATACAAACTTTTAATGCTGAATGAGAATTTGAGCTCAGAATTTCAAAATTTTAATCAGGGGCGTAATATACTGGCGGGGTTAAAGGTTAAAAGAATCCAATTTTTAAATGGTATGGTACGCCAGTATGGTACGCCCCTGATTAAAATTTTGAAATTCTAAGCTCAAATTCTCATTCAGCATTAAAAGTTTGTGTGATGTACCAAATTTCATGATTTTTGTATGTAAGGTTTCGGAAATATTGAGGAAAAACCGTCTTCGGGGTGCCCTATTTAAAGGTGCGTAGCTCCCTTAGGAAGCATTTTTCGGCAAATGTTTATAGGAACTTTTTTTCATGAAAATACCCCAGGAATCACACAACGAATTTTTTACCAATCTTTAGGAAACACCCTGTATAAATCAAAATAATCACACTAATTGTGAAAACTTATGCAACCAGTTATTGCTAATTCGAGAGTAGGGAATACCCCACTTAGTTATGCAACGCGCGCCGTTATTCATCAATCGAATTTGCCTCACCTTTGTATCTTGTCAGAGCCTTTCCAGGTCGTATCCATTTCATTGATAATAATAAATGTAGCTGTTACTCTGACCAAGTTTGGCATTTTACGAGGGTTAGTTTGGGTTAGTTTGGGTTAGTTTGGGTTAGTTTGGGTTAGTTTATATAATATATAATATTTTAAACTATTGTGTGAGATTTCCCATGCTATCCACTGTATTATAATACGAGTTTCCAACCCCTTCCCTTTCACCGCAGCCACCTCGAGTATATGATCTTAAATGACAACCTCCTCAAATTGAAGCTCTTGAAATCGGTTTTTTGATGTTACCATTGAGAAGTATTTTTTTGGAGCTTTCAGATGAGGTATCACAAGTAGGGGGTTGGAATTTGAGATTATTTATTCAGAGTGGCGTGAGGGCAAAAGTGAATATTATTACCTCATTCTGATCCCTCCTTGGGTAGGAAAAACATTCTCCGCATTTGTGAAACATATATATTGATAGATTTTGAATTGTCATCCTGTATATCGATTACCTTAACCTCCGGAATTCAAGATTTAAGTTTTGGACAAAATTGGATCGACTTGAGAACTTCACTACTTGGATGAACTTAATCCGATTCTACAATTTAATTTGAATGGAACATTTCATGAAAAACGAGATATTCAAGAAATGGAAGAAAGCATCTGGCCTATCGTCAGGGATTATAAAAGTTTCAGTGACAAAATAATGAAAGTTTTGAGATTCTAGTCTGACTGCAACTCAATGATTGTAGGGAGTTCGCTTAATAAAGATACCAACTAAGAGGTTTTAAAGAAAAAACAGAAGATCGTTGAGAGTGCTATATAGTTCCAGAAATATTTGTTGGCAATATCTATTCCCGGCATTTACTACTGCTCTGAACCAAACTTCAACAACTTCATTTTGAATAGCTGTAAGACAATGTCACTCGATATTTATTCTTGTGAGCTGCAAACTAAAAATTAGAGGACTCGAATTGAGATGTCGATTTGTAGGAGACAAATCTCACCTCAAAAGTCTAGCTTAAACTAGTGTGGTTAGGTATGGCCCACTTTTTGACCCAGCTCACAAACTACAGGTAACTCTGAATACTGAACAATAATCAAATTAGTCCTTGGGATTGAATAAAAACGTGGTCATAAGAAAAATCATGACTACCCCACACCACATTGTGGATATTCTCAAACACCTCGGAAGCATATCATTTTTTTTTTAATTTTCACGAGGATTATCATGAGCAAATGATCATTATCCTTCTATGTTATGAACAAGAAATGTCTTCAGCTACGACTACCATCAAATTCTAATCCATCTAGAACTGGGGTTTCGTCCTAGACTCCATATAATATTTCATACATTTTCAATGCGTCAGCGCAAAATTTTGAACATAATTTATCGCTGAACATTTCTATTGAGCTATCGAGAATCCAGTCGTATTCTTCGATTATTGCCAGTAGAATTTGATTGCATAACTATCATGTCTGTAAAAGTCGATCGATACATTTTTATGAAATAAAAAACGTACTACATCCATGAGAAATAGCGTCAATGGCGATCAAGTACTTTGGTTATAAAAAACATAAGATAATCAGAGAACGTGTATGGCTGATGGCTCGATTTCAATTGGCGATTTTGTTATTGAGAAACAGCAAATAGCATCCATGATCCACACACTACCAAGAGTCCATTCTGTTATTTATTATCCTCACTATGGGTGTACCGTGTTGAAGTAATTCTCAAGTCTGTTACTTTTCCATATTAAGTGGCTCGGACACGATCACTTTCAAAGTCAATTTTATTGTAAATGAAATGACAAACTACAGTTCCCTTTTCATTTAAAGTTACAGTGACAGATCAAAATTGTAGGTTAGAGGTTGGCAAACATGTTCTTTCACGATAATCATAGATTGAACTGTGATTCGTTTCATTTTGCTATGTTCAAAATGTATTTGATTTGATAGAAAAGACGTTTGAGTGATGATAATTTTGAAATTGATGATCAAAACCTCCCTTTTATCGAGAAAATGAAGTTAATTATCAAATATTATATCATTTCATTTCAATTAGCGAGCATTTTATGACATATTTTTTTTGCAAACCCTCAACCTCCAATTTTGATCTGTCACTGTGACTTTAAATAAAAAATGAACTGTATATTGGAGCCGCAATTGACTGACTCAATCCACGCATCAACCGATTTCACGATTGTCAATCTTGCCGATACACCATCAATCGTGACTCATCAATGCCGCTGTGAATCTGCTTCAATAATATTTTTTTTTGATTGCCCATTTTACTTAGAATTTCACTTCAATTATGTACATTTTTTCGAAGTAACACCATAGTATAATAAATAACAAGTAGCGTCAGCTCCATAAACCTAAAAGTTGTCAAATTTCGTTCTGTCTCAATGACAGAAATTCGCCTCATTTATAAATTGCTGACATTATGAAATGTGAAATAAAACTATACTAGTTTCTATACTAGTCTAGTAGCAGATTCCATGATTTCAATGATACCGATACATAGGTGAATTACCATCAAATTATACAATACGATTACTCACTATGCAGTATGTCTAAAGATACACACGAAGTTTCAAATTCTTGATTTTGAAAACAATTTTACATTTCAAAATTTAAGCAGGGTATAAATGGTGCGAATTTCTGTCATTGAGACAGAGAGGGGTTGACGTGAGCTGTCGGTGCTTGATGTTTATTATGCTATGGTAACAGTGATGTGACGTACCAAGTTTGATTGGTTGATACTCTTGATTTAGTCCTTGTAAATTTGAAGTCAATCGAATTTCTCTGTAAGATGCTATAAACACATTATGTTTTTATACCAAATGTGATTATTCTACTATACTTACTCTTGATACTTACCACGACAACATGCGCACTTAATTTGAACTTACCTTATTATAAGTTCGATCCAAATTTTTTATGATATTTTTGATCACTCAAGCGGGATCTAAAGTTTGACAGACTGTAAGCGTAGACAGACTGGATACGTAACAACTTATCGAATGGATAATCAAAAAATATCAGTTTTATAAATTCACGGAACGCTTGCGTAGTTGAAGGATTGATGATAAGAATAAGGCAAATTTGGTGCTCATAGTTAAGTAATAACCTATGAGTCATAGTATTTTGTCCTGAATTACCTGACCTTAAGCGTACTCAAAAGATGAAACTTAATCAACTCTTTCGTTCCAGTCCGTTTCTATTACGTTACATCATGAATTCACGTTCATGTATAAAAAGAACTACATTAATTCCATAGTTAATCTTTCCACAGTGCGTCTACGCTCACAGTCCGTCAAACTATAAATCCCGCTCTACTTGCATGTGAAATAGAAGGAAGCAATTTGGCATTTATAGAGATATAAGAAAACACTATTCTTTGATAGTGGGAATGAACAGCATCATAAGAAAAATATCAAATCCACACCTGGGTTTTATATCTACTTATACGATGAAAAATTGGAGGCTTTATCAGGTGAAAAAAGAATAAATATTTGGGTATACTTTTCCCTCAAGGAATGAAATATCACCTCGAGTGTAACACATAGGTACTGCAAAACAGATGTTTCAATAAAGACATCATATCAAGATGCCACCTAGATGAAAGCAAGTCATTTGTCCGGGAAAAAAGCTTCCACAGACCTGTGATAATTGATGAAAATTCAACATCATCGTATTTGAATTTGCAATTTGAGCAATATCGTATTTTCCAATAACCAATTGAATCTCAACCTTTTCGCTTACTGTTATAGATTCCATGAAATTTATAGCAACAGCATTACAAATTTAATCGTGTTTATCCTAAGAGGATCTCATAAATTCAAGTTGGAAAATAGCGACCGGTAGCAAGCCAAATTGAAAAACAGCTTATAAGTGTGGACGATCCAGACAAATTGATTTATTTGATTATTCGGGATAATACGGGGGATAATGCCGACTTCCAAGTGTGTACCCAGAAAACACTGTCAAGGGAATTCGGGTGAAAAAAAATGGTTGAACGCAAGTTAAGATCAGCTCAATCAAAAAATACCATTATTTCTTCGGAGAAAGAGCTTTTCAAGAATGTGAATTTGGCAGAGTCCTGCTAGGTACTTCTACAATGTGGATGAAATGAGGCATTGTGTTCTCGCGTTAAGCCTTTTACTCTTTCGCCCAAATTTAGTTGATCTGTTCCACTCAAGAAAATAAATGTTTAACGATAATCTGGTGATGGTCTGATTTGAATGGTTTTTATTTTGAATAATTTTATTTACGGGTCGAGCATTGTAGCTTGGCATGTGAAAAATAGGTGCGCGATGAAAAAAATCACGGAAATAAGTGGCTCAGCTCTATCAAGACTTCCGACACTTACGCCTCGAGTGTACGTTACTACACTAAAGTGAAGTGACACTTAGAAATATTTAGTGATTCAATCCAAGCTGACATACTCACTACCCTTCTGTCTACTCGCGCAGTTCATCCGCCAGCTACAATGGTAGACCTGTACATCCAAAAGGAAGTGTTTTTCATCTTGTAACCACAATTGGATCATTTGAAAAAAAATATCCACCAAAAGGTTTTTATTGCCATTTGAGAGTTCAAGAGTTGTCAATGACTTGTTGACGACCATTTGAATATGGCTGATCACTTTTCACTTTTTCAGACTACTCTCAAAGAAAAGAATAGATTATATAATGGTATTCATATGGCCAATCTCATTGATGATTTGGATCTGTAAGAAATAATTGGCACATGCGGGGAAATCTAGAAATCTCCAGTTTTTACAAAACAAAGACAACAACTTCCTTGTTATGAAAATTGATATTTTGCATGATCTGAGGTGAAGGTGAAATCATGTTCATGTTCAAAAATGGCTGAGGGTAGCTTTTTACCATCAAAACATGTTTTCAGAGTCTGAGAAACTTGAAATTCGTCAAGCCAAAACTTTTATATTTTTTCATTTCAGAGTAGACGTGAGTTAGCCCCATTACAAAGCCTATGCCATGCTACGCGCTCGTTATGCTACTTTCGTATTCGTATCTTAATGTCACTGTTGACTCTTTTTTATCGTAAATATCTAGTATTTGGTGGTGGCAGCTCATTATGGATTTGTTACTATATGAAGTGTTCCCAACCTTTGTACTTTTTTCTTATTCCTTCATATCAATTCCATATCTTTAGTTCTTAATGTTTATACAGAGTTCGAACTAGAGGCGCATTTTGTTAAGATGCCTACATTATATTGAGTTGATCACTTTTTGTGAAGGAAAATGTGCCCGCAAACCTCTCGTTATTAAAAAATAGATTGTTTGTTGTTTTTTTTTAGAAAAATCACCTCATGCGATTTTTTTCAAATTTTCAAAGAGTTCATCTACGGTTCATGCTGGAGAACCTCTTTGAAAAGCTCGTTTGAGTTCAGCTTTTCCGGAACCGGACCTTGAGTGACTTTTGTATGAAAAAAGTGGTACGGTACTGACCACTGGGTATTAACAAGGCTTAAATCAATTTTTAATTTTACGTTCGATTTTAAACAAAAAGGATGACTTGAGGTTTCCTTCTTCGATGTATCGTTTGCGAGATAAAAAATAATAATCATTGTGATGTCAGAAAAATTAACTTTTACAAGATGATCAGTAATGGATAGTGAGCGGCCATATTCCGGAAACCATTCATCGTGGAGGCTGGCGGCAAAAAAAATTATTACTAAAATGGCCAAGAGAAAAACCTGGAAAATGTTTTCCAGATTCTGAATTGGTGGCACCTTTTCAAACAACACCAGGTAGAAAAATAGAACTTTCAAGAGAATTTTGCCCTGGCTGTTTTTTCAAAACGATTTTTTCTATCTATCAAAATGAAGCTGTGAGGAAAGTTCGATCGCTGTTTTAAACGAGCTGGGCTTCATATAAAAGAGCATAATCTTCTCTACAAAACGCTTTTTTGCTTTTGAATTTGTGACCTTAGTCGTCGCCGCTAGATGGCGTTAACGGAAATGTTAGCAACTTTTTTAGTTTTTTCAAAAAAAATCAAATGTAATGGTGTATCAATTTCCATATATTCCAAAAGTGGTAACACTTTTACATTATTAAAAAATGTAAAAAAAATGAATACATTCCTTTTTGTTTTTTTTAATTTTTTAATATGAAAAATGTATCCTCTTTAAAATTGATAAAAATGAATATACCATCACATTTGATTTTTTTGGAAAAAACTCAAAAATATGCTATCGTTTCAATTAACGACATCTACCGGCGACGGCGAAGGTCACAAATTCAAACCAAAAAAGGATTTTGTAGTGCAGATCATGCTCTTTTATATGAGCCAAAGTTCATTAAAATCGGTCAAGCGAAACGAGAAAGATCTCCGTTTGTTTAAAAAAACAATTGAACTTGCCCCACCACTTTATTTTGATAGAAAAAAACGTTCTAGACAAAAAGTGTAGGTGAATAGTCAGTTGAAATGAGGATGATATCATCTTTATATGTATTTTCATTGGAAAAAATTATATAAAAATCTTTTTTTTCTACTTGGTGATGATTGTTTCGCTCCCTAGCGACCATTTCAGAAACTTGAAAATATTTTCCTTTTTTCTTAAGTTTTTCTCTGGGCCGTTCAAGTGATAAAATTTTTTGCCGCAAGCCTCTAAGATGAATAGTTTTCAAGATATGACCACTCGCTATCCTTAACTGATCACCCTGTACTAAAACCATAAGAAACTTGGTGAACAGTCACTTTGAAAACAACTGCTTGATGTGACGCACTTTTTTGCTTGAAAAGAAACGAAACTTGAAAAATCTGATTGAAAGCGCATAAGGCGTCTTGAATCTACACAGAAAAAACCAAAATTATTATTATTATTGCTATTATTATCAATATCATTATTTTCTTAACGAGACGTTCGCGGACACCATGTTCCTCCTATAATATACTTCGGGAATCATCCCACTGATCTTATATCATTGTTTAGGAAACTCCCTGTATGTGAGGGGTCGTTGGATAATGAGGATTTTTCCGTTGATTGATATGTTTTGATGTATTGATAATGGTTGATGTCCTAAATCATTAAGAATGGTTGGTGAAAGAAATAAACCATGGTGTAATGTAGTTAGCCTTTTCCTATGAGTTGTTCGCTATGGAGGAGATGCTTGAGGTAATATTGTTCTTATATAGGACATGTGAACCGTTACTGTGGTGTTGTGGGAATTACAGAAGTTAGTTGGATTTTTTCAGTTGACCAGTCTTGCTGCTTGCGAAGGAGGTTTGTAAATTAGGTGAGTTTTTATCAAATTATTCACATATTTCTGAAACTCCGTAGATATACACCATCAAAAGTTCTAACGTGTAGAGCATGCAGAGACCCCGTAAATGCTGCACTAATACGGAGTTTGCACACTACACGTCATCATAAAATACGACGACCCTAGCAATATCGGAGTTTCTGCATAGAATGATGAGAGATTTATTTAGAATAAAAGTTTCCACTTCAAAACAAAATTTTCCTGAATATTCTACTTTCTAGATTTCTGAAATATGTGATTCAAATAATACTTATGACCATTACATTTCCTTGGAAACTTTCCTTTTGAATTTGGCAAAAAATGGTTCCTTCATGTTGTGTCAAGAGTTTTCTTAGGATAAGCGTCAATCTTACATTTTTGACTCAGTGTTCTCAGAAGTCGAAGTTATTCTAAAGCCTTATAGCAACCAAGTGAACACTGGAGGCTCATGAAATCATCGAAGAATCGACCGGTTAAAGAATCGGGGAAAGATTGTTGAGGTCTCTGGATGAGGTGTTGATTTTATCAACTCAACCGTAGCGACTGTTTTTCAAAATCTAATGATGTCCTGAAAGCTGAGTCTCTACTTTTTACTTTAAATATGGCTTGATTGCTTGATTTAGAGAAACGTACAGATAAAAATGATTGTAATGGTGCGTGTGGATAAAGAACAAGTGGAAGCTTTCACCTTAATTTTTTGAAATAAACTTATACACTACATACACAACCAACAAAGAAGATATTATGGTGGAAGCTTTTACTGTTCTTTATTCACGCCACTCGATAATACATTTTATTGATTCTCTGATGTCGTACAGCTGTTGCCCAAGAACAAAGGTGTGAGTGAGATCTGGCTCCCCTTAAGTGAGATGTGGAACAGTCCACCGCCCGTGGGTTGAGCGCATGAAGATCACGCCTGATCTATTTCCTTGGATCAGTTGACAAACCTGACACCAACAAAATCAGGGTTCATGTCCAAAATTTTTTGATTGGACGTATCACATTCGAAGAAAATACATGATCTTTCGCAAGTTTGGGTCTCTCATAAAAGTATCTTCCGTCACCGAGAAATTGATCATTCTCTTTATTGATTTATCATTTGATTTTCTTGGGAAATAAATGCGTTTTTTCAGAGTATAAGTTTATTGAAAGCTTTTGAATCGTTCCCGAGCTCGAACGGTCTCAACTTAGCAACTTATCGCAGCTTTCCGCTCCCAGGCAGGCCTAGAGAATACTAATGATGATGTGGGCCTCATGCTCCATATCGGCATAAGCGCTCTAAGTTGGTTCGCAATACAAATGTATTTTGAAACTTTGCCCTTTAGATTTCAATAAACCTGTTCACAGGCAGGTCATCCATTGATTTCACTTCTAATAAATGAATCATGAGCAGAAGAAAAAAATATATGTTAGGTAACCACCCCTGCAATTTCAAATAGCAACACCAACTTATTTGGCGGTTTTTGAAATCTTCATGTTATTCTTGATAAGACACCACTTTTTTCAGAATTGAAGTTCACAACCTCACAATGGACAACCTGAGCGTAAGAGGGTTGAATCCAGAAAAACAACGGATACCTCGAATGTTTTTCCCCTTGATATCTGAATTGATATGTTTCGCCAAATTTCCATACTATTATAATTATAATAATATTACACAGGAAAAATTATGTCAAATACAAAAAATTCGAAATAGAGCCTTTAAAATTATATTGCATTGTGACAGGTATACTTCAGTTAAGGTAATGTCACAAATGGCTGGAGTTATGAATGTTCAGCACGTTGTGCTGTATAGGACCTACATCATGATATTTAAGATGATACATAATCTAGTACCTGAATATTTACCACAAGAATTGGTGTATGTGAGAAAAGTCCACAACTATAATACTAGGAATGTATCTAATTTGTATGTTCAAACAAATCGTTGAACATGAACTCAATGTAGCCTGTTTTTAGAGGACTAACTCAATTTGATGCTCTTCCTCAGGACATCAAAAGATTTAAGAACTGGATACGTTCAAAAACATATTAAGAGCTTACATCTTTGGTACATGATGTATTTATTTTGTTGATGTTGTTCTTGTTTGTTTTAATTATTATTATTATGTTGTGATTTATAAATTTCATAAATTTTTGTTATACCTATTACCTTTTGTACGATATTTTACCACTGTTAATTTATTCTACTTATTTATACCATAGTGCATATTGTTTTTGTTTTGTAAAGCTTTGCTTGATAAACAATCATTTATTTATTATTGGTTTGGGCACAATTCAAAGCTGTTCGTTTTGAAATTGACACCCTGTAGGTATAATATCACAAGCAAACGTACTGTACAGACATTCCACTGACCGGCGTGCTTTCCTGACATTCTGTCCCCTCATTGTCAAATCTCGCAGGAAAGAACACACATTAGTGGGAAATGAGATGATAAATGCACATTACATCTTTTTTTTTACCACGTTGAATTGACAATACAATTCAACAGGACAAACCGGCGTTCCTTTCGGTGGAATCGCAAGTTAGTGGGCAATCTGATAAATGCGCATTCCATCTTTCCTGTCACGATGTAACGACGTTCCAATCCGACAGGAGAAATTCGCGTTTTTTTTAAGGATAAAGCAACAGAAATAATACATTTCTCTTGGATGATTTAACAACATTGTTTGTCTCGTTATGGCCTCTGAGAGGATCATTTTTCCAGCCAAAATGAGATGACAGATCAAGAAAAAAAAATTGGAGGAAAACGTTTTTTGTTAGTGGCTGATGAGATAAGAAGAGAGATAAGAAGAGATCCTTTCAATATCTTGAAAGGATCTCTTCTCATCATAATAATAAATAACGAGAAAGAATGTCGGTATTGAACGATGGTGAGGACATTGAGGAGGAAACTCAATAATCAGTCTTATCCTTACAAAAGGAGAAAAACGTTTTGAAGAACTTCAACCATGATCTAACTTCTGGACCTGAAGGAATAGAGCGCACTTACCAGCGCTATGCAAAGAAATATTTGATATTTTCTGGGAATAAGGCGATTTATTGCTGAATATTTCACAGACTCTACGAACAATGTCAAGGATCTTCGAGTGGGTTGACGTCCGAAAAAGGTTATGAACAAATGTGTCAAGGATATAAAGAAACCAATCAAAAACCTACCGGTCTGCTACAGACTCCCGCCCATGCCCACATCCCGTTGGATGAAATTCTCTCTCAGGTATGAACTACCCAGGAGATTGATAAGTGACGTATTGGACATCAAACAAGTCTTATCATGTCTTCGCGAACACGGTTTGAAGAAAGAACAGGGATTTGAAAACCCAGCTTGCCATCTTAACGAAGGACGAACGTTGTTCATGGTAACAGAAGTTTCCAGTGATACGATTAGCAATAAAGTCCGCCTGGTTTGAAAAGACTGCTTGCTTTTACGCATTCTCACAATCTGGTAGATGAGTGAGTGTCATGAATGAAGTCTGCACTGACATTCGTTCTGTTCAGAAAGCAGAAAATTTTGTTCCTCGTATCACGCCATATTTAGAAAACATAGCTGATACTTGAAAAGGAGGAAGTGGAGTTCACAAAAAAGAACGCGAAGACCAAAAAAAAAAGATCAAGTTCAAAACAAACGAGAAGCTCCCATGTATCAAGTTCGTGATCAAGTATGAGTCAATGTTCACCCACTAAGAAATATCAGCTAAGAGCTGCAAAACCAGACAAGCCAGCAACGCTGTCACTAATGTCAGATGACAGACATTTTTGAGATGACCCGACACACCGAAAGCGCTTTGCTAAATAAATTTTCCTCTACATACACGTTATACAAAGTTTTCCTTTTTACATACTTAATCTATGTATGTGTGTGGACCTGATTTCAGAACAAAATGTAAAGTTATCTATCCACGGAAAATCATGAAGCCCCAAATAAAAAAAAGTCCAATCATCCCTCAGAAATTTTCAAGGGAAAAATAATATTCTCTCTTTTCTCTAATCATAAGTGGGTACCTAATATTTGAAAAAAATCAACCTTTTATTTGGATGAAACCGCGTAAACATTGATTTGAAAAAATATCCACAATACAACTTTAGTGTTCCTTTTGTACGGCTTCAATTCTGATATAATTTTCTCTCCACCAAGTGGAAAACTTGTGATATAACCAGATATAGATCATATAATTCTCATTGAAATAAAAGCTACATGAGCTGCCGAGTCCTCGTTTTTATTCGGTGTTGTTACCAACAGACATGCTTTTTTTTTTCTTAAAAAAAAAGCACTTGGGAGAGTAGTAGCTAAATGAACCAGCACGGTTGATCAGCATGGTTGGGGTAAAATCTGTTTGACTAAAATTCAACTTGGAGATGAATTATGAGTTAGTTGTATATCAGTTAGAAACGATTATTGATAACAATTGTGTTGACAACCTGTGTCGATATGAAATACGAAATTCTAGCAATTCGTTGTAATTGTTTCAATATGTCAATCATGTTGCGGGAAAATCCTTTGCAATATTTTAGCTCTTCATTATAACGCGTATTGAACCGATAATAATCATTGCTTCCACTCACCACAACTAGATTCCACATTTTTGCCGCCTCCGCTACAGTTGTGCAAACAGTACTGCATCCAGCCAAAAGCATTAGTTTTGTAGGCTCGTTGTAAAGAAGATTGTACATTACGCTGGCTCCAAGACCCGGCTCGCACTGTAAAAATATACGATATCATGAATAACAATAAAAATCAACTGGATAAAAAACTACATCTATATTTTGATATCTGCTTTGTTTGATAAAGCAATTGAATAATTCTTCATTCTTTTCAATTAACATGTTCTATTGACAACTAAATAGTTGATAGTAATACATGGTGGGGAAAGGCAACAAGTTCTCAGTGATCTCAAATAAATATAACACTGTGTATCGTTTTAATCAATATTATGGATGAAAAAGCTATAACCATTGACTGTTTATGAGTATATTCATGATATGTGGCTAAAGCCCTTATGATAAGGAAATGCAGCCTCATTGTAAACAGAACGTCTCACTTGTGCCTTGTGCCTTTTATCTTTGATACACTTTATTTTAATGTATTCCTTTTATTCTTGGAACAACTATTTTTACAACCATTCAACCTGCCAGTTTATGAGATTGTCATTCTTGATTTGTACTGTAGAGCCAAATTGAATTTCGCTCGTTTAATTTTAAACGGGAGCCCACAGGCCGTTGTTTCATAGAATACTTTAAAGTCAGTCAAGTTTGCTGAACAAGTAATTCATCGATGAAAATAGCCGATCTTTACCAGTGAATGACCCGTAACTCCATTTGCTAATGCAGCAAATCGTAGATATAAATTCAATCGAACAAAACTGTTTGGAGAAGTTGATTTCAGATGAGCTTTTTGGCAAAAAATTCCACTCCGTGTCTACCCTTGATCAGCGAGTAATGTCAGTCTTCTTTTTAGCAAAAATTTCTCTTGCTCATCGGATATACTGTTGAGCCCATGAGTAGAAATGATTTTTTGCCAATTTCCAATAAGCTGTAATTTGAAACGCATAAGCGGATTTTCTCGAGTGCTTAATCGTTTTGAAGATCGACACTCGTACATTAAACTGACTTTTGTAAATTTTGTGTGAGACGAGGTCTTCTATGATATACCTACAGAGTGCGGAGGAAAAATTTGTGAAATTTTCATAATACTTCCATTCAGCTAAAAAACAATTCTTCACTAAGTTTATATCTCAAGGGTATAGCTGAGATAAGTACATCGTGATGTCTGAGGTATTTTTTGGATAGCTCTTCTGAAAGAAGAGATAATCATTTTCTATTCAAATGCGTATTTTGCGATGTTTTTTTAAAAACTTGCGGACACAGTTTTTCGTAGAGGAATTCATCACTTTTGTAGTAGCGTTGATTAAGAAAACCTGGGGATACGCAATCCATTGGAAATAAATGTGCCCAGTCGTATTTTCCTACCCCTTAGTCTAATTTGTCAAGAGGTAGTGACACACGGCAGACAACTAGTGCGAATTACCTTATTTTATTATTTTATTGAAATGTTGCTGTTTCTAATGCGAAGGGAGCTGATTATTTGAGAATCGCTATAGTCCAGTGTATTTAGACGCGAGCGGGGTTATGATAAAACGATATGTCGACTCGTTGATTTCATATCAAAGTAAGCTCTAAATATGCACTTGCGCGATCAAGGCAGTGGCGTAACTACACCTCCGCAAGCCGCCGCACAGCCACAGGGGGCCCCTTGACTGGATTTATAGAATCTATATCACAACTGAAAACTTGACAAATAAATATTGACAAATGATCCAAATCAATATTGGAGAATAAACGCTGTCATCAACATATTCATCTCTATAATTTATGCGCAATATACAGGGTGTACGGGAAAATATGGCAAATCTCTTGGATTCGGACAAATAAGGTGATGAGTTCCTATAACATTTTTTCATAAAGGCCCTTCCTGCGGAAATATAGCTCGCTAGGGGAGCCGCTGGGAGTCGGTTTCCTCAAATAACTTTCAAAGTTTTCAGTATAATTTGATAAACATTCTATATGATGGACACCACTGAGGACAACTCAAAATGGTGTCATTGAAACACATTTACCTCATTTAGTTTATCAGGGGCGGACTAGGTTGTACATTTTATTTATCAAAAGACTTACAAAAAAATGAATAGATTTGGATAGCTTGAACCTTGAACTAAAAAAACGTAGGTACTCCTGTTCATTTTTGATAAAATAAATAGTTCTGGAGAAAAAAATATTTGTATTGAATAAAAAAAATGATTTGAACAATTTCGTTAAGGACACCTCATTAACGATTTTTATGAACATTCCAAAAAAAAACACTTTTTGAATAATTTCGTTGAAGGCACCACTTTTATCATGGCTTTTTTCAAGGTTTTTTTAATAAAAGTATTGTTTTTCCGGAACGGTTCGTTTTATCGATGATGAACACAAGTACCTTTTTTTCTAGTTCAAGTTTCAAGCTGAATTTTGTTTTCAAGTCTTGATCATACAAGTTGTGAAATAAATCAATGAAATATAAAGCCTAGCTCACCCCTGTTAAACTTAATAGGGTAAAGGTCTTTTGGGGACACTACTTCAAGAGGTCCTTGGCAGTGTCCGTCAAACAAAAATTGTGATAAATTATATCGAATACTTTGAAAGTTATTTGAGAAAACTGATTTTCAGCGGCGTTTTGAAAGGGGTCATATCTCCGCAGCGAGGTCCTCTATGTAAAAAATGTATAGAACTTAGTACCTTATTTTTCAATGTTTAATCTGAATCCAAGAGATTTCCCATATTTTCCCGTACACCCTGTAGATCCCTGACAGATTTTAACAAATATGAAAATGTATTTGCAATATATGAATAGGTAGAGGGGCACATAAAAAGACCTGCGGGGGCGTCTGTTGAATTAATTGTACAGAGTCATTACTTGCAGCTGTTATTTTAAGATCTATAAAAAAATGATAAATACAAATTGTTCAAAATATTTTTTTAATTACAGGGTGTCCCAACGATAGAGTAAAGTAGGTTTTATCATATAGGATATGAAAAATATCAATATCAATATGCTTCACAGGTTAGGGGTGTAAATAGCGCACATTCTGAAAAATATTTGGAAACATACAGGGTGCGTCACAAAAGTATGGCACGAAAAAGTATGATTTTTTTAAATGGAACCCCCTGTATATTAATTGATATTTCAATTCTTTCTTCAATTTGGAACAAAAATTGTGATACAACTAATGTTCCTAAATTCAACCGTTATCAAGATATCGCGTTTTAAAAATGGCATTTTTGCAACTTTGACATGCTATAAAACTCAAACTATCCAAGTTAGAGGAAAATGATTTGCACTTTCCTATCTTAACTTTTCAAGAGCTCTTCTGTCATTTGGATAGAAGGTAACGTCAACTGTCAACTTTTTTCGGCACATTTTGACATTTTTTCACAATAATGGATTTAATCTCCTTGAATAGCTCTCGAAAAGTTAAGACGAGGATGTGCAATCCATTTTTCTCTAACTTGAATAGTTTGAGTTTTATAGCATGTCAAAGTTGCAAAAATGCCATTTTTAAAACGCGATATCTCTATAACGGTTGAATTTAGGAACATTAGTTGTATCATAATTTTTGTTCCAAATTGAAAAAAGAATTGAGATATCAATTACTATACAGGGGGTTTTATTTAAAAAAATCATACTTTTTCGTGCCATACTTTTGTGACGCACCCTGTATGTTTCCAAATATTTTCAGAATGTGCGCTATGTACACCCCTAACCTGTGACGCATATTGATATTGATATTTTCCATATCCTATATGATAAAACCTACTTTACTCTATCGTTGGGACACCCTGTACAGTGTGTCACAAGAAGTTGTATACATATGGTAGACTTATTTGTTATCAATTTGACAAAAAAAAGTTGTTCTAGAATCTGGATAAAAAGCTCTGCATCGCCCAAGTCTTGAAATGATGATTTTACCAGTCATATACACTCAAAAAACATGATTTTTACTCAAAAGTAAAGTACCTTTATCAATGACAGAGACAATATCAAAAATTGTTATTCACAAAAGTTGATAAGATTCAAATAAAAACTACGTTCAAATATCAGTTACACCGATCTACGATAAAAATCCGGATTGGTTATTTTCTGAAATGAAAATTCAAAGATATTTCAAATAAGATCTGATGATTGCCTCTTGAGTCTTGATCCCTGCAGAGCTTTTTATAAAGAATATTTTTTTCTATGAAATTATCAATAAAAGTAAATATGTAGGTATAGAACTACTGTGTCACAAGAAATATTCATTTTTGGTAATGGAATGGTGCCTGTTTTTGTTTTCGAGATTTATTTTGTAATGAGTGAAGTTTGGTTTGGCCGTTTTTGAGCTATTTCAGTTTGAAGTTTCGATTTCTGTATCTGTCTTTCTAGATAAATAAAATAAATGAAGATAAAAAATAACCTAGGTTTATGGTAAATTTGACACAAAAAAAAAGATATTTCCTTTCAAACAAGAATAAATTCAATAAAACATAGGTACAGGGTTTTTCCTGATAATTTGCCGCAAAAAAAATCAAATGAAAGTTTCAGGATTATCACTGAAGATTTTATCATAACTTAACAAAAGAACTCATCACTGCGGGAACTAAGAAAAATGTGAGAAAGTTCAATTTTTTTAAACGGAAGGCCTTATATTACAGATTTGAAATCTCTCCATTTTCGCTTTTCAAAAATGTATAGTTTTCCCATGTTTGAACCAGCCGTTTTTGAGTTATTTGGTGTATAATTTCAATGCGAGTGACTATTAACCAATTCATTGCAGATATTAGGTTTCCCTTGGTTCTCAAGAAAAATCAATAAACTTGCAATTGAACATTTTTTTGGACCACTTTAAATAGAGTTGGCAAATCATAAAGAAAAACCTCAAAAAGGGTTTTTCCTCATCATTTTGCTACCCCTTTAAAAACTTGATTTCCAGAGTTACAAAAAAATTGTTCAAATGAAAGTTTCATGAATTATCACTATTGGAAATGAGGAAACTGTGAAAAAGTCAATTTTTTTAAAATTGAATGCCCGATATCTTACTACAGATTGAAAATCTTCTCATTTTTGTCTTTTCAAAAATATATAGTTTGCCCAAGGTTAATTGATAGAAATGAGGTTTGGGTGTCGGACGAATCAGAATTCAGACAGTATATGTATTATGTATCTAATTATAATAGGGTATAGAAATAAGAGATAAATATTTATAATTATCATTAATTTAAATAATATTAATAACACCCAGTACATTATTATGCTGTAATATGTAAGTAGGTTCATTGAGATATTATTGTCAATGTAAGCAAGAACTATTTAGGTGGTTAATTATAAACAATTATTGTGAAACATGTATTGTAATTGCAATTATTGAAAAATAGAATACTTTTGGTAATAGAACGGGACTAGTCGTATTATTGAGTGACCCCACAAAACCCAATATATTACATGGCGATCCTGCCGAAAAACATGGAAAGTTCCATGAAAAATTGATAGAAGTCGAGAAGCCTCTATGGATGGATTGTTGGAAAGGAAAATCAAAAGCGAAGTGGCCAGAAGTAGACAAGTCTACGAGTCGAATGGAAATGGTATAGTATAAAAATGGTTATGGAAATGGAAATGGAAATGGTGATGGAACCGGCAATGGATGAAAATGTCAGTGCCAGACGGGTTTAGATATCTATTGGAGGATGCCCGAGTATTTTGCAGAAATTTGAAAAAAAATCACTCTTGAAAATGTTTTAAAACGACCGACATTCGGTAAAAAAAGTTGTAAGCCCAGAAATACGGATATTTTATGACATTAAGATGACACACCGATAACAGGAACTTAAATAATGGAGCTTGGTGACGTCACCAATATGGGATTGATTCGGGTTAACGTTCGTGGATTTCCGATTCCCTAGTGACAGCGCAACCCTTACATATTTCATTTTGCCTATCTTTGGACTAGCCGTTTTTTAAGATTTGTGACTTTGAATAACTTTTTGTAACGTTGCAATGTGTGCAAGTGATGCAATAATTCATCGCAACCACCATGAAAGTTATAGGTTAGAGTTGAACGAGTTTGTTAGCTGATTTCGTAATATTGTCATATTAAAAAGTCATGACGTTTATATTCATAAAAGCTGACCAAAGTTCTATAAGAACGTGAATTATCACTTGGTGAGTACTCAACACGCAACATTTGGCGACCGTGACTAGACACATATTGGCGATTTCGATTATGCAAAAAACTAAAAAGGCATTGAAGGTTCATAGAGAAGTTTTCACCTCATCAGATGTATCTGAAGATATATCAATGAAGAAATACGCAAAACAGATGAAGTTTTTGCAGATTTTTATGAATTGAAATCAAAATTTGACAAAAAGGCACATCCTTGAAGTACTTCCGATTGTATACTGAAATTGAAGCTTCCAAAAATCTAGTTAACATAATTTGATCCGGATGATGATTCGGATTCGGAAGAATCAGACAAATTTCATTACCTTATTAGATCTACTTTTCCAAATCCAGGAGCTAGACAACTTGTAGTAAGTAATCCTCCTACAAGTGATAATTATTGTAAAGTGATCAAAAGTTTAAAGTGAAGGTTTGGTAGAGAAGATTTGCTCATCAAAGTATATGTCAGAGAGCTTCTGAAATTAGTTTTGAATGATCCTGGAACAAGAACTAAGTTATCTTTGTTTTTTATTAAATTGGAGTCACAATTGAGAGCATTGGACAGTTTGGGTGTAACGTCTGATACGTGTGCAGCAATGTTATATACATTAGTAAAATCAGAAGAATTGATTCGAGTTTGGAAAAGAAGTCTTATAGCGAAGTTTCCAGTCTCAAGGACCGCCTAAATAGGGTAAAGGTCTTTTGGGGACACTATTTTAAGAGGTCCTTGGCAGTGTCCGTCAAACAAAAATTGTGATAAATTATATCGAATACTTTGGAAGTTGATTGAGAAAACTGATTTTTAGCGGCGTTTTAAAAGGGGTCATATCTCCGCAGCGAGGTCCCCTATGTAAAAAATGTATAGAACTTAGTACCTTATTTTTTCGTGTTTAATCTGAATCCAAGAGATTTCCCATATTTTCCCGTACACCCTGTAGATCCCTGACAGATTTTTACAAATATGAAAATGTATTTGCAATATATGAATAGGTAGGGGGGCACATAAAAAGACCTGCGGGGGCCCGAAATTCCTAGTTACGCCATTGGGTCAAGGCGTACGCATTTACGCAAATAGTCGTCTGTTGAATTAATTGTACAGAGTCATTACTTGCAGCTGTTATTTAAAGATCTATAAAAAATTGATAAATACAAAATGTTCAAAATATTTTTTTATATACAGTGTGTCACAAGAAGTTGTATACATATGGTAAACTTATTTGTTATCAATTTGACGAAAAAAGCTCTGCATCGCCCAAGTCTTGAAATGATGATTTTACCAGTCATATACACTCAAAAAACATGATTTTTACTCAAAAGTTAAGTACCTTTATCAATGACAGAGACAATATCAAAAATTGTTATTCACAAAAATTGATAAGATTCAAATGAAAACTACGTTCAAATATCAGTTACACCGATCTACGATAAAAATCTGGATTGGTTTGGATTGGTTATTTTCTGAAATGAAAATTCAAAGATATTTCAAATAAGATCTGATGATTGCCTCTTGAGTCTTGAACCCTGCAGAGCTTTTTATAAAGAATAATTTTTTCTATGAAATTATCAATAAAAGTAAATATGTAGGTATAGAACTACTGTGTCACAAGAAATGTTCATTTTTGCTAATGGAATGGTGCCTATGTTTTTTTTTTCGATATTTATTTTGTAATAAGTGAAGTTTGGTTTGGCCGTTTTTGAGCTATTTCAGTTTGAAGTTTAGATTTCTGTATCTGTCTTTATAGATAAATAAAATAAATGAAGTTAAAAGATAACCTAGGTTTTTAGTAAATTTGACACAAAAAAAAAGATATTTTCTTTCAAACAAGAATAAATTCAATAAAACATAGGTACAGGGTTTTTCCTGATAATTTGTCGCAAAAAAAATCAAATGAAAGTTTCAGGATTATCCCTGAAGATTTTATCATAACTTAACAAAAGAACTCATCACTTCGGGAACCAAGGAAAATGTGAGAAAGTTCAATTTTTTTAAACGGAAGGCCTTATATTACAGATTTAGGATCTCTCCATTTTCGCTTTTTAAAAATGTAAAGTTTTCCCATGTTTGAACCAGCCGTTTTTGAGTTATTTGGTGTATAATTTTAATGCGAGTGACTAAGAACCAATTCATTGCAGATATTAGGTTTCCCTTGGTTTTCAAGAAAAATCATGAAACTTGCAATTGAACATTTTTTTGCACCGCTTTAAATAGAGTTGGCAAATCATAAAGAAAAACCTCAAAAAGGGTTTTTCCTCATCATTTTGCAACCCCTTTAGAAACTTGATTTCCAGAGTTACAAAAAAATTGTTCAAATGAAAGTTTCATGAATTATCACTATTGGAAATGAAGAAACTGTGAAAAAGTCAATTTTTTCAAATTGAATGCCCGATATCTTACTACAGATTGAAAATCTCCTCATTTTTGTCTTTTCAAAAATATATAGTTTGCCCAAGGTTGATTGATAGAAATAAGGTTCGGGTGTCGGACGAATCAGAATTCAGACAGTATATGTATATCTATCTAATAATAATAGGGTATAAAAAAGAAAAAACAGTTATCAATTTATCTAATAGAATTCTCTCAAATGATGAAAACAATGTTTTATCAAAAGGTTTAAATTTTGCTGTTACACCAAAAATTATAAATAAATTAGATATTATATCATCCATAGAAGCAACAACACAAAATTTACCAGAAGAACAACAAGAAGAATTTAGAATCAGATCAAAATTGATTTTAAATAAATCTTATAATATTAAACAAAATATCAATCATGCAGAACGTTTAGCAATAAAAAATTTGAAGTCAGATCATAGTATAAAAATACTTCCTGCAGATAAAGGTAATGCAACAGTAATTTTAGATAACACAACCTATGAAAATAAAATAATGTCTCTAATAAATGATGGAAATTACACAAAACTGACTAAAGATCCAACAGAACGTTTTGAAAGACAAATATATTCGAAACTCAAAAAACATAAAAGATTTTTTTCAGATAATGAAAGATCTAAACTGACACCACATAATAGTAAAGCACCACATTTTTACGGTGTGCCTAAAATACATAAACAGAATATACCATTAAGACCAATAGTCAGTAGTATTAACTCACCAACTCATACATTAGCCAGATTTTTACTAAACATACTCACTCCTTTAGCAGGCAACACACAATCATACATTAAAAATTCACAACATTTCTTAGAGAAATTATCAAACATCAATTATAATCCCAATAATCTTCTTGTAAGTTTTGATGTAGTAAGTCTTTTCACTAATGTACCTGTTGATAAGACATTGATGATCATAAGAGATAAACTTGAAAATGATACACATTTAAAAGAAAGAACAGACTTGGATATTAATGCAATTCTAGAACTTTTAACAATCTGTGTTAAAACAACATATTTTCAATATAATAATGAATTTTATCAACAAGACTTTGGAATGGCAATGGGTTCTCCTTTATCTCCACTTTTAAGCAATATTTTTATGGAACATTTTGAAACAATTCATGTAGAAACATATAGATACAAACCATTGATTTGGTGGAGATATGTAGATGATATTTTTTCTATATATGAGTATGATGAACAAAAACTTGATGATTTTTTAATTCACATTAATGATAAAGAACCCACGATTAAATTTACAATTGAAAAAGAACAAAATAATGAAATTCCCTTTTTAGATATACTAATTAAAAAAGATCTTCGAAATTTCAAAACCAAAATTTATAGAAAACCAACCCACACAAATAGATATCTCAATTTCAATTCCAATCATCCCTTGAATATTAAAAAGGGTGTGGTGAAAAGTTTATATGATCGAGCAAAAATAATTTGTGATAATGACGATTTTGAATCCGAAAAAGATTTCATTAGAGATGTTTTGTCAAAAAATAATTATCCCGTAAATTTTATTAAAAAGTGTTTTGATAGTTTTGAACAACCTAGACAAGGAGATAAGAATATACCTATAACTAATTTGATTATTCCATACATACCTGGAATTTCTCATAAACTGAAACGTTTAGGTCAAACATATAATATACGGACCATTTTCAAAACTAATAACACACTTCGCTCTAATTTAACAAATACTCGACCTGATAATATTAATGAGTCCACTAAAAATGTAATTTATAAAATTCCTTGTGAATGAAATAAATTTTATATTGGAGAGACCTCACGACCCTTAAAAAAGAGAATTGAAGAACATAAATCATACATGAAAAAAAGGGAATTTCATAGATCAGGAATTTGTCAACACGCATTTGATAATAATCATAGATCAAATTGGGATAATTCAAAAATCTTAACAAAAGAACCATGTTCTAAGAAACGTAAACTTAAAGAAAGTGCATATATAATGTTAAATTCTGACGAATGTGTAGCAACTTGCTCTGTAAATCTAAGTAATACATGGTTACCTTTATTAAGAAATTGAACATAGCCCAAAAAAATGAATTATAAATATTGAACATATATAAAGTTAAACAATCAACACCAAACATTTCAATGTCAGTAAAAGTGACATTTTGTGCCAAAAACACAAAAAAACACAATTTTTTACTGCGAAATCCTGAAAAAACGAAGAATAATTTTTGAATTTGAATTAATTGTTTCTTTTTTAGGTTCCACTGACGACGAAAGCAGATTCGCTTTTGAAACGTTTGATATTGTTAGGTTTTATTGTTTACTGATAGAATTTTTTTCAGGTAATATAGAAGATCCGGTATATTACCACTAGTTTGATTGTTTTTTGATAGGGTGTGGCGAAATACCCAAAAAAATCAAGTAAATCATGGATGCGCCACAAAACTACAGAGCATATCTACCCAGTACATTATATTGGTGTAATATGTAAGTAGGTTCATTGAGATATTATTTTCAATGTAAGCAAGAATTATTTAGGTGGTTAATTATAAACAATTATTGTGAAACATGTATTGTGATTGCAATTATTGAAAAATAGGATACTTTTGGTAAGAGAACGGGACTAGTCGTATTATTGAGTGACCCCACAAAACCCAATATATTACATAGCGATCTTGCCGAAAAACATGGAAAGTTCCATGAAAAATTGATAGAAGTCGAGAAGCCTCTATGGATGGATTGTTGGAAAGGAAAATCAAAAGCGAAGTGGCCAGAAGTAGACAAGTCTAGGAGTCGAATGGAAATGGTACCTAACGAAAACATAAATGGAAATGGAAATGGTGATGGAACCGGCAATGGATGAAAATGTCAGTGCCAGACGGGTTTAGATATCTATTGGAGGATGTCCGAGTATTTTGCAGAAATTTGAAAAAAGACAGTTTGGGATGACGAAAATGTATAAAAAGTGTTAACCGTAAGTTAATTAAATTAGATGGGTTAAGGTCAGAGTTAGAAAATTGTAGGAAAAATTTTAATTTAGGTCAGTACGATTGAAAAGTTGTTGCTTCAGTTAGACAATACGTTAAGGAAATAGATAAAGTTTTGAGTTTAATCCAGAGTACGGTAGATTCAACCTTATTAGAAGTAGGAAAATCTGATGATACAGGAGATGAACAGGCCAATTCTTTCGAGTCTGAGAGTGGTTTAGTCCATTCAAAAGAGCACCAAAGTCTTGTAGAGTCAGAAAAAATGAGTGAAAAATTTGATTTAAAGACGGCATCAAGCTTGTTGCCCGTAATGAACGGTATTGAACTTGTCACTAAACAGTTAGTAGATTCTATTGAATGGTATGACTCTCTCTTGGACCAGGCGGAAAAAACTTTATTAACTACATATGTTCTGAAAACACCTCTTTCTGAGCGGGCTAAATTGAGGTTAAAAGCGGCGTATGCTAGTAACGATATTTTAATTCAGGATATAAAATCAAATCCCATTCCTTAAAAGTCGCCGGCTGTCTTGTCCATTAAACTAAATTCAGCTAAGCAACGCGTCAAATCAATCGGAGAATTTGGTAGATCGATTGAAGAAATGTTGGCCGATCTAACAATTGCTCAAGCTAATGGTGATGCTAATACTGCTGATGTTCTTAGACCGGTGAATGAAAAAATCGCGGTTAATTCTTTTGCAAATGGTTTACAAAGTAGTGAATTGCGTACCATAACTAAATCTCGAAATTTTCAATCGATAAGCGAAGCTGTCAGAGTGGCAAAAGATGAAGAATAATTGTCATTCGAAACACCTTAATCATGTTTCCAAATGCGAGGTAATAATAAAACTTTTCGGGGACAAGCAAACTTTCACAGGCAAACCAACCTGCGGGGGGCGCCACTCCAGCGCTACGGCTCAAGAGGAAGCTACGGTAATCGTGGGGGGTAGTACTAATAGTTACGAGTTTCACCAAAATTCCAATTCACGCGGGTATAGACATGATCAATTTGGTCGATCAAGGGGAGATTTCCAAGGAGGTAGGAATTTTTCAAGAAATAGCGAAAATAGGGGTAGAACTTATTTAAAGGTACATCGGCCGACATGTTTTTTCGTCCCTAAAGAAGAATATATAACAAATATTAATGGTCTAAATTACATAATTGTTAAATGCGAAAATAAAAATTCAAAACTTTTAATTGACACAGGAGCATCTGTAAGTGTTCTTTTTAAAAACTCCGTTAATTCATTTAAAAATATAGATTACTTAAAACGCGTCAAAATACATGGAATTTCTGGGTCAACAATTTCCCAAGGTAGCGTGCATATTGAATTACAAGTAAATAATAGTAACACAGTAGTGGGTCATGAATTTTTACTCATAGATCCATTTGATGACGGAGTGTTAGGTTCAGATTTTTTTATACACTACTCAACCAAAATTGATTTCGAAACATTTACGTTTTTGGTTGAATAATGAAAGAATCTGCTTACCGATGAGCTTGAATCATGATCAAATCACATCTATTCCTGCGAGGTGTGAAATTATTAAATACTTTGACGTTAGCACAAATCATGATTGCATGATTTTACCTAAGGAACTATCGGAAGGAATTTTTGTTGCTTGTGCAGCAGCTAGCCCAAAGTTCGATAAGATTCGAATTCTAAATGTACGTGAGAGTGAAGTACAATTAAAAAATTTCAGACCAAAAATAAAACCACTTGACGAGTATGAAATCTGCACCTTCAATGATACTGATAAAACTGTCGATAGAATAGAAAAGATTTTAGGCATGTTGAAACTGGATCATTTACAGCTATCCGAGAAGTATTCAATTCAAAAAATTTGCTCAAAATATTCAGCTGGGTTTTACTCAGATACTTACTTTTACGACTACAAACATTTATAGACAAAATATTAACTAACACCCTTATTGGGCACCCGTATATGTTAAACCATACAGGTTGCCACAGTCACAGAGGGAAGAAGTAAATAGACAGGTTAAGGAAATGTGAAAAAATGATATAATAGAAGAGGCAAAGTCACCGTGGTCCTCTCCCTTATTAGTGGTACCAAAGCATGCGGACGAAAAGGGAAATAAGAAATGGCGTTTAGTTTTGGATTACAGACGTTTAAATGACTGCATTCAAGATGATAAATTTCCCTTGCCTTGCATAACAGATATTTTAGATTCATTGTCGGGAGCGATCTATTTTACGCATCTAGACTTATCACAAGGTTATTACCAAGTAGAACTTGAGAAAGAAAGCCGACAGTGTACTGCCTTTGTCACCGACAAAGGGCAATTTCAAATAACAAGACTACCAATGGGTCTAAAGATAAGTCCGAGTTCTTTCTCAAGGGCTATGTCAATAGCAATGGCAGGCTTGGCCAATTCATCGTGTTTTGTTTATCTGGACGATCTAGTTGTGTTTGGGAACAGTTTGGCTCATCATCATCAAAATTTAGTAAAAATATTAGACAGATTGCGGCAAGTCAACTTGAAACTAAATCCAAGAAAATGTGATCTCCTTAAAAGAGAAATTTCATATCTAGGTCATCTGATATCGAAAGAAGGGGTAGCTCCCGATCCGGAAAAGACTAGGGCAATTTTAAATTTTCCAGTACCAAAAGACTCCACTGAAACCAAACGTTTTGTTGCTTTTGCACATTACTATAGAAAGCATATAGCAAACTTTGCAGAATTAGCTTCACCTCTCAATTATTTGAGTAGAAAGGGGGTACAATTCGCATGGGATCCACGTTGCCAACAAGCTTTTGAAACATTAAAACAAGCACTAGTTAACCCTCCAGTCTTGCAGTACCCAGATTTTTCTGAATCAAACACATTTATTCTTAAGACTGACGCATCAAATGTAGCATCAGGAGCAGTTTTGTCTGATAATGATGACAAACCTGTCGCCTATGCCAGTAGAAGTCTGAATAGCCATGAAAGAAATTATCCAGTTATAGATAAAGAACTTTTGGCAATTTGTTTTGGAGTTAAGACTTTCAGAACTTATCTGTACGGGAGGAAGTTTATTATATTATATACAGATCATAGATCGTTAGTTTACTTATTCGGTATGACGAATCCATCTAGTCAGTTAACCAAGTTCGGGTTACTTTTAGAAGAATATACATTTGAAGTCAGGTATTTAAAGGGAAAGACTAATGTGGCAGCAGACGCATTGTCAAGAATCACAATCTCGTCAGATGAATTAAAAAACATGTCGAGCAGTGTAGGTAATATGTTCGCTATTACTAGACAACAAGCCAAATCTGTTGACGATAGGAGTTTTAGTAGTACTTCACACGAAAGAATTGATCACCCTGGAGTGGTAGAGCTATTGAAACCGCCTAAAAGTTACGTTGAGGCTTACGTCACGTCTGAACATGACTTTAATAAAAATATAAACAGAGACAATTACTGTTTGAAAAATGTCATTTATTTGAAAAATGACAACGCAATTATATTTAAGAAAACTCGATCAGCGTTAGCATTTGGTGCATCGTTGAGGGACTTGAAAGAAATTTGCGAAATGTTTGAAATTCCGGAAATAGTTATATTGAAAAGTTTGAATAATCAACTATTGATTGAAAGTATGTTAGAGGATCCTAGAAGAATTAAAAATATGAATTTGAGATTATCGATAATAAAAGATGTGCACAAAATACAAGACAAAGAAATGAGACAAATTATTTTACATGACTTTCACATTCTGCCAAGTGGAGGACATGCAGGTATGAATCGTATGTACAACAATATCAAAAAATTCTATTTTTGGAATGGCTTACAAAAAAATGAACAAGATTTTGTTAAGCGTTGTGATGAGTGTCAGACGTGTAAACATTCAAGGCCTTATGTGGAGCCTAGGACAAATTTCATTACCTCATTCAATCTACTCTTCCAAATTCAAGAGCTAGACAACTTGTAGTAAGTAATCCTACTACAAGTGATAATTATTGTAAAATGATCAAAAGTTTAAAGTGAAGGTTTGGTAGAGAAGATTTGCTCATCAAAGTAGATGTCAGAGAGCTTCTGAAATTAGTTTTGAATAATCCTGAAACAAGAACTAAGTTATTTTTGTTTTTTAATAAATTGGAGTCACAATTGAGAGCATTGGACAGTTTGGGTGTAACGTCTGATACAGGTGCAGCAATGTTATATACATTAGTAAAATCAGAAGAATTGATTCGAGTTTAGAAAAGAAGTCTTATAGCGAGGGTTCCAGTCTCAAGGACCGTCTCAAGAATTTGATGGCATTTTTACTCTGGAGCATGGCACTTCCATGGGGCGTGAACTCCAATACCGTAGGATTCTGTCAACAAGATTAAGAGTGTGTAGCCTCACACTACACCCTGCTCGTGGTGGCCCTGCTGAAACCAAATCTTACGGATCTAGACCGGAAGGTCGATAAACACTCCGCCCCAGAACGTAGTGGTCGCGCCTGGGGCACTCAAATGGCCACCCACGTGTTTGTGCCGTGCGTGGAGACCCGTAAGTTGGACGAAGGGATCCTGGTGGTTGAGCCACCCTGAAGTGGGGGCAAGACGCCTCTTTGGCCCTGATTTCCATGTAAACGGGCGGTCGAGCCTAACCCAACTCGATCAATCGGCTGCGTCGCTCCGTCAGAGGAACGACGGGGTGAGTCTTTGGAGGAGTGGGGTGTGTAGGGAAGTGGGGATCTGTCACCGACTCATCCCAGAAGCTGGTGATGGAATCTCATGGAACTCATGCACAACCTCCTCTGGATGGCTATACTCAACCGGTAGCTCTGGCGTATCATACGTCCCATTTGAGGCTCCGAGGAGGGTGGGGAGCCGGTTGAGCGAAACTCTTTGCCCATATCATGGATGAACAAAAAGGGAATATAGCGGACAAATCGCAAAACGAAGGGGAGCAGGAAATACTCACCTCGACAGAACGACCCCAGTCAACGAGCAACCGGCCACAAGCAGGCTGCTCTGACAGGCCAAAAAAGCACCGCATCAGCGGGGCCGAACAAAAACAGCGCCGGAGAGCCCACGAAGCTGCGAAGGCTGCCGCCCAATCGGGTGGGCAACCTTCCGGCCCGAGGGATATTCCGCAGGCTGCCGAAACCGCAAACGCTACCAGAGAGCTGGCCCCTAAGGCTAACCTCCCAGGCGCGAAATCGAGAAAACAGCGAACCACAAAGGGTAGGCCGCCTAAAGATTCAATGGAGAGGAAATCTGAAACGTGTTCCTCAGGTATCTTCCCATCACACAGAGACCCGCAGGACAACAAGGAGAGGATACGGTCGGATTGATCAGAGGGACAGCAGGAAAAGCTGAACCCTGGTAAAAACTCAGAACAGCATCCAATCAAAAAAGAGATCCATCAAGGAGCTTCGCCGATGCGGCCGTGAGCCATCTCAGAATGGCTGTAGTGAACCGCAACGACTCCATGGGAAGGATCTCTGCGGATCAGGCGCGGATCGTTGAAGAGGCGCTTCTTAGAGAGCTGGATGCACTTCTAGCCTCTCCTGGCACCTCCGACATTGTCCCTCCTACATTCAATGGAGGATTCAACCACAGAGGAGAGATCCTGAGGATCCTCTGCAACGATCAGGGGTCCGTAGGCTGGCTGCGGAGGACTGTCGCTGGTCTTCCCCCTTTATGGGAGGGAGCTAGATTGAAAGCAATCCCAGTGGACAGGCTCCCGCAGCTAGTTAAGGGGACCATCTGGGTAGGGGGGCCACCCGAAAACATTGACTGCGTCAAGAGTCGGCTAAAGGGGCAGAACCCTTGGGCAAATGTTGACAGGTGGCACCTCTTTCACAAAGACGTTAAGGAGGAGCCTCAGCAAGGACAACTCCTTGTGGTTGGTGTCCCAAAAGAGGACGCAGAGTTCATCAAAAAGAGGAACGGGAAGCTGAGTTACAAATTCAGCTCCCTCCACATTAAAATTATCCAGGGCGCGGCTAAACCCCGACCTGATATCGGCGAGGCTGTCCCCAGCGGAACAACCTCGGATGAGGCCCCCAATCCTAGTGCTGGTCTCAGTGATCAATCAGACCAACCTTCGATGGGAGACTCCGCGGCACAGTCGGGTACTAGTACCCCTGGGGACTCAAGAGAGCACCCCTTGGCGTCGACGGAGGCTGCTATGGAAAATAGCAGCCTCACGTCTGACGTTAAGGAGAAGCTTCTTGAGTCCGAAGACTCGAACCCTCTCTCTCAGGGCTACATGTAAATCCTCTTCTTGGAAACAAGAAAGGAAAAAAAAATAAAAAAAAAAAACGCGATGGACAGTATAAACGTAATCCAGGGAAACCTCCAACACTGCCGGCGACCATGGCTAACATACAACGGCACCTAGGCAATAACAATAACACCATCGCCCTTATCCAAGAGCCCTGGGTGGTGAAAAACAAAGTATGTGGACTAGGAGGACTACAAGGCACTGTCTACTACAACCCGAAAGGAAGCAAACCAAGGACATGTATATACGTTCCTGCACAGTTCCAAGCAAGCATCCTTTCTCAGCTATCCAGCTCCAACGTCACTGTCGTGCAAATCTCGGTAGGTAAGGGTGATGATCGAGTTGAAATCACTCTGGCCTCAGCTTACCTTCCACAAGACCCTGGAGAACCGGTCCCGTCAGCCGAGCTTGCAAGAACGGTGAGCCAATATGAGAAGGACAAGTCGAACCTCATCATTGGTTGTGATGCTAATGCGCACCATACAGTGTGGGGAAAAAAGGACACCAATGATAGGGGTAAGTTACTACTTGAATTTTTAACAAAAACAAATCTGAGTATAGTGAATAGAGGCTGCGAACCCACGTTTGTAACGTCTAGACACCAAACGATAATAGATCTGACTTTTGCATCTATTAACACTAGCGATAAGATAGCAGGATGGCACGTCTCCACCGACATATCTATGTCGGATCAACTCTGACTAGCACGGAGGAAGTAGAGGAGAGTCTAAACTTTCTATACGGTAGCCTGACGGAAGCTTTCGAGCACTCCTGTCCTCTCGCTGCCCATAGGGATAAAACCAACATTCCTGGATGGGACAGAGAGATGGACAAATTAAGGAAAGATGCTAAGAAGGCTTTCTTCCGGGCGAAAACAAACGGCAAATTGCAAGAATATAGGAAGCATAGGAAAACCTTCGTGAAAAAACTTAGAGAAAAGAAAAGAACGGCATGGAGGAACTTCTGCAGCGAGGTCTCTGATACATCATCAGCTTCGAGGCTCAAGAAGGTCCTCTCGAGAGACCCCCTCATGCAGACAAGCTGTCTCAAGAAGAGTGACGGAACATATACCACCACCTCTGAAGATACGGCAAAACTATTACTGGAAACTCACTTTCCAGAATGTGAAATCGTCAACAACACTGATGGCCACGTATGGCCAGACGATCAACCGTACTCCACCGGAGTAGACGGGATGATCATCGACAAGGTGATAATAAAAGAAAAAATAGCCTGGGCAATAAAGACCTTGAAACCTTTCAAGTCCGCAGGAACTAATGGTGTGTTCCCGGCGATGCTTCAATGGAGTCTGGAGGTCATTATTGGACACCTAGAACTTTGGTTCAAGGCATGTCTAGCCCTAAGCTATATACCATTAAGATGGAGAGAGGTAAGAGTAGCGTTCATCCCCAAACTTGGTAAGGACGACTACACTCACCCAAAAGCCTACAGACCAATCAGTTTAACTTCATTTCTGATGAAGACTCTGGAAAGGCTCTGTGACAGACAGATTAGGGATGTCTACCTGCCTCTGTGGGAAATTCACCCTAATCAACACGCGTATCAACTCGGAAAATCAACAGAAACTGTTCTACATAGTGTAGTTCAAAGAAAAGAAGAAGCGCTCTTTCACAAACAGTCGGCAAAACGACTTTTAAAAGTGTAGAACTTGCTCTAGCTAGGCACAACGTAGACCCAAAAATTGCTGGCTGGATCTGTTGCATGCTGAAAAACAGAACGGTTCAACTAAAGACGGGAGACACTACGGTGAAGGCACTGGTTAGCAAAGGCTGCCCCCAAGGAGGCGTGCTGTCACCCCTTCTATGGAACATGGTAGTCAACGGCCTCATAAAGAATCTCAATGAACAGGGATTTCACACTACTGGTTTCACACTACTATCTATCACTGTTCTGCTGACTGGAAAATTTGAAGGCATCCTGATGGGAACGATGCAGGCTGCTTTAAAACTGGTGGAAAAATGGTGTGATGAAAACGCACCATCTGTAAATCCAACCAAAACCGAGCTCGTGCTTTTCACCAGGAAAAGGAAGTTGGCCAACCTCAAACCACCTCTCCTGTGTGGTGTGCAACTCGGCATCTCTAAAGAGGTTAAATACCTAGAGATCATTCTAGATAGAACCCTCAACTGAAACAAGCACTCAAGCGAAAAATCTACGAAGGTCACAAGAGCATTCTGGCAATGTAGAGGAGCGATTGGCAAGGTCTGGGGGTTGTCGCCTAGAATTGTCCACTGGATCTACACGGCCGTAATCAGACCAATGTTCGTGTACGGAGCTATTGTGTGGTGGACTAAAACCAAACAAGTGACAGCTCAGAACAGAATGCAGCAACTACAAAGATTAGCATGCCTGTCTATCACAGGTGCAATGAGATTCACATCAACAATGGCAATGCAGGGCTGCTGTGCCTGCCGCCTCTTGATGCATTCTTGAGAGGCGAGGCAGAAAGAACAGCAATAAGGCTGCATGCCATCCATCTCTGGTGCGGGAGAAAGTGTCACAAGACAGCTTCTGGTGAAGTATCGAACTGATGGCTTGATTCCGCGCTACATTTTTAACAGAGCCTACGGAATCAAAACAGACGGCTCATAAGAAGAGGATAGAGCGGCGGATATACACATCTACACAGAAGGTTCACAAAGTCAATGTGGTGCTGGGATGAGTGTGTCCATACCGGAGCTCAACCTAAAAACTAGGCTCGGGGGCAACTGTCTTCCAAACAGAACTGCTTGGCATTATGCAAGGGGCCACACAAATAGTAAAGGAAAAGATAGCGGGCAAAAACATTATCTTCCTTACCGATAGTAAACAAGTTTTGCAATCCTTGAACAAGAACAAAATAACATCCAAACTGATTCTTGAGTGTCATCAGATTTTGCAGTCGGTCTCCGATGAGAACTCGGTCACATTATCCTGGATTAAGGGACATAGTGGAATCAGAGGAAATGAAAAAGCGTACAGTTTAGCGCGAAAGGGAGCAAAGCGAAATCCGTGTGGCCCAGAGCTCTTCGTTCCACTGTCCAAACAGTAGAGGTTCTCAAAGAGAGATGGGAGACACGACGGTTTGGGCACTCGAGTGCCGCTATACACGGCCCCGAGGCTTCGCGAACCCAGTACCTCCTTGGACTCTCACGTAGCAACCCACTGCCCAGCCCTCGCGAATATCAGAGAATCCATTTGGGGGAAAGATGGCCAGACTTGGCCTCGATCGGGTGCTCGACCGCCACAGTCTTGAAATACATCAACGCTGTTGGCTGGCTCGACGGGTAAACCCCGAGGGAGGTTACAATGGGCCCGCCTGAGTGGCCTAAGTAAAAGGATGGCGCATGCTACCCCTCCATATCTCTATCTATCTAATATCAATTTTTTAGAACCATAACCTAAGAAACTATGATTTTTTCTATATGATGGTGCTTGTCGGCATAAAAACTATTTCACTTCATTTTGATCAAAGTTTCTTAAAATTTCATAGCAACGTGAATTGTTTGTTAGAAATTTGTCGATTTTTTCACATTTTAGATTTTTTAATTTGGAAAAAAAATAATACCCAATCATAATTTTTTTTCGTTTTTAAACTTTGTTAAATTTCACTCGATAATTTAAAAGGGGCCGCAACATTGCCGCGCATAAATGTTCTTTTCCATTAATCGTTTGATCGAGATTTTATCTTTCATAGATAGAACCATGTCTACGTCTTCAAAATCAAACAGGCAAACTCTGGAATCTCAAAAATGTTAACAATTTTCAACAAACAATCCACGTTGCAATGGAATTTCAAGAAATTTTGATCAAAACGAAGTGAAATAGTTTTAATGCCGACAAGCACCATCATATAGAAAAAAACATAGTTTCTTAGGTTATGGTTCTAAAATATTGATATTATCAGGATACCTTTTTCCACTAATGTCCTTCTCAAAAAATATATCAGTTGGTCTGTACGTAGCGCAGTTCGTTTTTGCAACGAGCATAAATGCACCAATTTTATAAAAACGTCCGGTCCTGTTCAAAATTCGAAAACTTAATTTTGAAGGAACATCCAGAACATATTGACCAATATCATATCCAAAATTCATCTGAATCCATAATCAAACAAAAAAGTTATTAAGGATCAAACTAGGTTCTAAATTAATTTGGCCCACAGTGTACTTCTTCTATGATAATATAGCAGTTTGGAATTTGTGGAGCCTTGATATTCTAGGAATCAAAAATCCGTCTGTGTTAGAAAGCAAGTCAAGGAGACTGAAGAAAATGTAATAAGTCATTTCCTAGAAACTGTGCGAAGAAAAGAAGATGGTAGATACGAAGCGGAAATGCCATGGATTGACACATCCAGCAATTCCATCAAATCAGGACCTCGCAATGAATAGACTAGATGGTGTTTTGAAAAATCTAAAGAGAGATGGTTTACTCGAAGCATATCAGAACGTATTGACAGAATGGCTTAGTGAAGGGATAATTGAAAAAAGGAGTTCATCTGAGGACAGAGGTATTTATCATTATTAACCACATCACCCAGTTATCAAATTATCCAGTGCAACTACGAAGATAAGTCTTGTATTCGATCCTTTAGCTAAAAGTGATGGTCACTGTTCCCTCAACAAATGTTTAGAAAAGGGCATTAAACTTATCGAATTTATTTCATCTATGCTCATAAATACGAAGGTTTGGAGACAGCATCTCCATCTATTGGTGGTGATGGTGGTTCTATCAAGAACTTACATACGTAGTATTCACATGATCTAGAAAACTTTGAAAGGCATATGCCGCAATTTCAAAAATAAACGTTTCTATCCCACGCAGTAGCAGCAATACTGCCAATGTTTTCAATAACCAAAATCTCAAAGGCTAGGGGTTGCGAAAGACATGCATTTCTCTCCCACAAATCGATCCACAAGAAATGCATGTCTTTCGCAACCCCTTCTTGTGGATAGAGAAATGCATGTCTCTTGCAACCCCTAGCCTTTGGGCTTTTGGTTATGCTCATTAAGTTCAGAAAAGAGAGATTTGATGTCATTGCAGCTATCAAGAAGGCTTTCCTGCAAATTGATTTCTCAACGAAAGATAAAGATTGCTTAAGATTTCTATGGTAATATCAAGAAGGGGAAATCAGAATTCATCGACATACTCGAGTTAATTTTGGGATCAAGTGTAGTCTATTTTTACCAGCAGCAGTTATTAACCACCATTTGGCAAATGCTCAGGAAAACTCTGGACTTTCCTTATTTCCAAAATGTAATTTGGAAATTGATGACTGCATTTTATGTTGATAATGTTGTAACGAGTGACAAAGACAAACAAGAGCTAGAAACATTTATCAATGAATCTACTGGTTTGATGAGAAATGGTGAATTTGAACTCCGAGGGTGAGAGTTTACTGCAGACAAGGATCACAATGAAGTTGTGAAATATACACCAGTCTTGGAAATCTCATGGAATACCATCAAGCTATCTATGTAATCCTTGAGAAACTTCAATTTAAAAGTGATATCTAGAAAAAGTATTTTGTCCGCAGACCAAAAATTGTTTGACCCGATTGGATTTTCATTCCCAGTATCCATTTTTCCCAAATTATTGAATTCAGAAATCGTGGTTATTGAAAATTGGATGGGATTACGAAGAACCGTCAGACATCCGTCATGAATTTTTTCGATGGATGCGGGAAATTCATTAATTAGAATAATTGAAAAATTAAAGGTGGTTATTTACATGCTCATCAATTTAAAGATCGACTATACATGTTTTTTGCAATGCAAGTAAAGATGCCTATGCAACATGCATTTTTAACAGATCAGAATTCAAAAATGTTGTGAATATCTCATTGGTTCAAGCAAAGGCTCGAGTTCCACCCATCAAGAGGTTGAGCATTCCACGATTGGAACTTCTGGCTGCAAATATTAGAATAAGATTATTACAACCAAATCAAATCAAATCAAAACATGCTCTATTGTCACATTTCAAGTTGAATATTGACAAAGCTAAATATAAAATTGAAATAAATTGTAATAGAAATAAGATAATGTTAAAAGAAACAACAAATTATAAAAAAATTATTCTTATAGAAAATAGGAAGATAGCATAGTATTATTGGAAGCTTCAAGGATGATACTCAAGTTCAATTTGGACAGACTCTTCGACGTTTTTCGCATTTATTGAGGGTAACGATCGATGGAAACCTTTTGTCTGGAATGGAGTTCAAGAAATTGAGAAGATGTCGTTGCAAGAAGACTGGTACTACGTTTCCAGCGTGCCACGCTCTTTGTTACTCTTAAGAGTAAAGAAAAAAAAAAGAATGAGGTAACAAAGGATAGAGAAAGTTACTTGATTTCTGGAATGAGAGGGTGGTTTACTGCGTGAGCAAATGAGGCCCTAGCTCAATGCCGAAGAGGATAGTAGGTTAAGCGCCACTGAATCAAGACTGAATAAGTCGGAATTTTCCCGATGTTCACCTTCCCATTCACAGAAATTATCAAAAGGGAAAAAAAAATTAAAACAACAATGAGGGTACATATAACCAAATCAAAATACTAGAAGCTCAATGGAGAAAAATCTATTTCTTTATCCCTAAAGTAAAGTCCCTGAGTGATCACTCTTTTAAACAGATATAGATAATAAAAAAAAAATTAAATCTAATAACGATACCAATAAGTCAATCACGGTCACACAGCCTTTCTTCAGTGGAAAGTGGCTGAACAATGATGTAGCAGTCTCAGCTCTTGTGGGGCTGCTAATCAGACCAACAAGCTATCCGCCTGAATTGTGATTGATAATCCCAACCGGAAAAAAAAAACCCTAAGAAGAAATACGGATGCTGGTCACCTTTGCCTTTCTACGTGAAAAGAAGGAGCACGATAGGATTCATCCAGGTACTTTCCAACGACACCCGGTCGAAGATGAAATCAACAATCACGCCTTCCAACTTACCCAACGGTCGTGAAACCAAAATATCCGTATAAAACGGTTATTGCATCGCCAACAAGGTAGGTAGGTACGCAAAGCACACAAAACTCAACACGATGCAATATATAAAAGTGAATTAATTTCCTAAAAATCCCTAGATAAGGTTAAAAATGCTTAGAAAACCTCCAAGCTTCACAAAGACTCGTTGGAAAGTAAATCGAAAATCATGGTCAAATTCTCTAACAGAGTGAGGTTGGGACCAGTACCAGACAAGCAGCAAAGGTAAAATAGCATCAAGAACACTGGCAACATCGTAAAGGGCTGGAGGTAGATTGCACAAACAATCCTCCACTAATCAAGAAAACACGGACAGAACCAAGGAAAGTGACTTCATTCTCACTAGCAGTCCCCAATCGAAAAAAAAAGAACGACATACGTGCCATAGATTCAACGGAGATCGACAGTGAAAATACACCCATCACGTAATCTAAAACACGTCTGGCAACGGTGTCACATCGCAGACCAAAACTCCATAACATCAAATCAACAGCTGACTTCAAGGGACTTGGTTTAAAAACTTAAACAAACGTAATTTCCCATAAAAAGAACTGTTTTCCCCATAAAACAACATGAGAACAGTGACTAAAATGGCACACGAGTTATTTAGAACCGTTGGCATGTCCTGAAAGTGTGTGTGTAAATACAGGGCCATTTCTTGCCAGTCAAACTCATAACAGGGATAGATGAAGTTTCAAGAAAAGTTATTAGGAGGAAAGGTACTATTACGATGTGTGGCGACCAAGTAAGTAGCAGTCACCCTTCATACTGCCTGAGTTTATAAAAAGTGCAACAACCTGATAGGTACGGTAGAACTAAAATTACCCAATCTCAAGAATAATTGAACAAAAAAAAAACGTAGAGTCAAAAACGGCCCGTGACAAGCGAATGTAACCCTGCCGATCTTTCATCCACCAAGAGGATGTTTTCCGAAGCGGCTCATAGAAACAGAATGGAGAAAAGGTCCAGAGTGGTTGAAAAGTTCTCCGGAAAAATGAACGAAACAAATTTATGATCAAGAAAACGATTTGATGGATGCAGAAAAATCGAAGTCAGTGTCAAGTTCACTAGTAAATCTCATTTTTATGGTATGACTATTTTTCAAGCTATCACAAGCTGGTTTGGAATGATGGGATGGATTTTGAAATTCCGATACAACTGTAAACATGCCCACAAATTTAGAGGTATTCCTGCTGAAAAGTATGAACTCAAATTAGTTCAAAAAGAATATTTCCGTTCTATAGAGGATGACCAACTTGCTACGTTATTTCCATCCGTGAATGAAGATGGCCTTATCAGAATCAAGTCACGAATTTCGGAACGGCAAGATTGTTCAACCTTCAGATTTCCCCATGTGCTGTCTCCTGAACATGAAGTCGTATTGCGACTCATACGTGGAGAGCACACTCAAAATCATCATGCTGAAATACAATTATTTCTCATGTGCAAGCTTCGCGGAAAAGTTTGGATTTTGAAATGGAGACAAACAGTTAGAAAAGTTATTTTTAGATGTAGAGTGGGGAAAGATATGCATTCAGAAGAATAGAGGTTCAACCAAAACTATTATCAGAAGATCGATTTCGCGAAGCAGTTGTATTTGAGATTATTGGAACAGATTTGATTTGACTATTGTATACGAGGAACTCTAAAAAGGTGTAGATTGTGATGTTCACATGTGCAGTGTACAGAGCAATTCATCGGGAATTAGTCACTTCTTTCTCCAGCGACATCTTTATACAAGCCTTTAGAAGAGACCAAGTATCGTGTATGAAGGGACCAATTTCATGGATTTAAGAACTGTTTGAAAGAGTAAGATTGGGACCAAATAAGAGAATATGGATTTGTCGAGAGAATTCAATGGAAGTTTAATCCACCTACTGACGCTTGATGAGGGGCTGGTGGGATTCACTGATCGGACTGATAAAACAGCTATTGAGAAAAGCAATTGGATAGTCTAGTTTGAACGTGAAAGAGCTATCGACTATTGCCTGCGACTGTGACGCTATTGTTGATGCAGGACCCTTGACATATATTTCGGAGGATAAAGATGATCTGGAAAAATTGACTCCACAAATGTTTCTTCTAGAAAATAGAGCAGTTGGAGTAGCCGACATTGATAAGACAAAGCGGACGATTTGAGAAAACATGTCAGATACCGTCAGAAACCAAGAGTAGATCTTCGAAGACGATTTAGGAATGAGTACTTGGGACAGTTGAGACAATTCAAAAACTTGAGAATGGATTATATGGATATTAGAGTCGGAGATGTGGTTTTAATTAGTAATGATAACCAGAAGGGCTCCGAGACTGATCCAAGAACTTACACCAGGTAGAGATGGGAAGGCACGAATTGCGAAACTGAAAACTGAAAAGTGCAAATGGATCTAGTACGTCCAGTACAATGACTTCATGATATGCTTGAAGCGAAGGATGAGAACTTAAGACTCAACTAGAGCAGATTGGAAGCGACAATAAGAAAGAATCTAAAGAAGTGGAGATAGTTTCTTCAAATAAACAGGATAACAAAGATACTATAACTTGAAGATACAGTAGATATGGAAGAACATTGAAGCCTCCTCAACGTTCTCATGAATTTTGAGCAAAATGCAAGTTAAAATGCTCAAGTTGGGAGAATGTTGAAAGTTATAATATGTCAGAGTTGAACAAGTTTTTTACCAGATTTTCTAATATTACCACTGTCTTTTAAAAAAGTCAAGACGTTTATTTCCATTAAAGCTGACTAAAGCTCTATGAGAACGTGATTTGATACGTATTTAGTACTCAACACGCAACAGCTTGATATGAGTAAGAATTGTCATTTTCCTTGGTGAAACATGGCAGTTGCAATAAAATATCATTTTATTTCCCGCATTGCAAGTTATTGAAAGTGAAATAATACAAAAAGCGGAAAATGAGGAGATAACCTATACCATTTTTCCCGAATTTTCCCAATCGTAATTAGTTCTTTCGCTTAGTAATTATGAAATCTTCATGAAAAATCATTAAACTTTCATCTAAACAATTATTCAGTATCTCCGTAAATAGAGTTTCTAGAGGGGTGGCAAATTATAAGGAAAATCCCCGTACATACCTTCCTATCTAATATACTTTTCAAATACTTGACATTTTCAGTACAATTCATTTGTTATTTTTTACAACGGTTACCTTTGATAACAATGGCTAGTAACATTTGAAATAGAAAAAAAACATTTTGTACATCCTGAAAATATCATATTTGAACTATTATAGTCTATCCATGGTGTTTTGAATTTGGCAAAAATGATCCATTTTTTATAATTTCTTCAAAGAGAATGTGTGGTGAGTTCAAAATTCTATAACTAGTTTGTAGCATTCACATTTTCCTTTTGAATGATACTCACTAATTAATCTTCTAAATCGGTTTCTCCAATATTTATCAACAAATAACTTTAACCTTCATACATCACAGCTGTTAGTTTCCGGCAATGTTGCAATGTTTCCTATTTTCGGTCTGCTTTATGGTAATAAGGTGTAATCTTCTGGGGTCAGTTGGTTCTGTCCAGTTGATTGATCGCTTTATACGTGACATTTGTCAATGTCCATCTGACACTCTTGAGTGATGATCGATGGGAGTATTTGATTTTCTTTTCGGCCTAGCTCGAGGACTTGTTCCCGTGATGTGCTGAAAGCCACACGTAAAATGTGCTGAGCGGCATTTTTTTTCTTTAAATATTCGAATGTATCGTTGAGATTTAACGATATTTTACATTTATAATGTCTATGGACCTCCCCTGAAGAAATTGGTGTGATTTATACAGTGATGGTATAGATATTTGCCGAATTCTTTTCAACCTAACGAGGTGAGTTAACCCCACTCTTCACCATGGGTTGGTTACTGAGAATATACATAATTTTAGGGTTTTTTTTCTTTTTCTTCGAATCTTTCCAATCAACTTCATTACTAAAATACCATATGGATGCTTTGCTGGCTAAATCGTTCGATGTTTGAAGACTATCACCTTGTCGTAAACTTGGCTGTATGAATCCTCATATGCTGCTGGAATATGTCGCAGGAATGGCACTTTGTGATGTTGGGATTGCCCGCACCGCCGAAGCGAACAGAAACCGTTTATGGCTGATGGTCTTGAGGCAGCAACAGTAACAGGCCAGTTTTTTTATTAAAATACTACTTCTTCAATATTTTTATCAACAATTACTTTTAATACTAATAACGATTTTCCTAAAACCCTTCGCATTCGCATTTATTAAAGTACCTATCAACCTTTTTACGGTTGTACTCATTGTCATTAATTCCTCATTGATTTGTAACATTTTTTTTTGTAACTGAATGGTACTTGCGCCGTATGTTGATATCCACGTATGACTACACCCCAAAAGGTTCATGAACATTTGACTCCCTGTAGTACCGGTTTAAATTAAACTTAATTCACCTTTTCACTTTTGCGGATCTTAAATCCTTTTTCAATACTTATTTTTTTTTTTCTTTTAATAATTATAACAGTACCTATCGGTAAACTCTTTCAAATACTGTAATAATACTTGACCACTTGAACTATATTTAAGTTCAGTGAGTGAGTTGGTGTGAGGACCACCCATATTTCAATTTTGTTCGAAACTTGTATATTCATGTAAATAAATGTTAGTTATAGTGTTTTGGGACACACAGTGTTTTCTTCCACTCCAGACATCACAGTGAATTGTTTTACAAAAGGTTTCTTTGTTTTCACCTTTAAAAAAAATAAAGTGGCGCCCTCTTATTAAACTTAAACATAATCAAAACGAAACCCTACTCTACACCCATCGCCAACGACTACAAGAGCTGCCGCAGCCAAATTTGTTGAAGCCAACTGGGAAGGTCAAAAGGTAGGCTACAATAAAGAAATGACGCCCGAAAACGTGGGGCCTGGTTCGTTTTGATTTTTTTTCTAAATTCAAAAATAAACTTGAAAATTCACTGTTGATGCTGGAAGGTTGAAAATACACTGATTAGCATTTGTTTAATTTTCATAACCATTTAAAATTCTTTTCTACGTTTTTAGTCAGTAAGAAAACCCCCGTTAGCGTTGCCCTTGTTTTTAGAGATAAATATCTCTTCATTTTTTTTTTTTGCGTCAAAATTTCTTATTACGTATCGCTCAGCACGTAATTATTTTGTTCTTCTTTCATTAAGGCTGCGTTTGACACTTTGCGAAATTTGATACAATGTATGTAGGTATATTATAGTTTAATTTACCTGGAGGTAAATTGACATTTGTTTATTGATTTAATAGCATTATTTCTTCTCTTTAGCTTTCTCATTTTATAACCCTGATTACCGTGATAACCCTGATTACCCTGATAACCTTGATTACCCTAATTACCTTGATAACCTTGACAACCCTGACATTCTAGTAGTTTTCTTATTTCTAATAATTTTTTTTCTTCTTTATACAAAATGGATTGTTACAATTTTTTGCCTAATCATTTGTTGGAACATGAACTTGATTACGAACTGAGGATTCGTCTACTTGCTACTGCTAGGAATGTTGCTGATAATAGAAAAATTTTGGGAAAAGTTCTTAGGAAGGAACAACAATCTCGTCCTGGATCTTCTATAGTAGTTGGTGAAGCTAATCTACATTTTCTGGAAGAACGTTCAGAAATTAAGAAAAGTCTTGAGTCCATTGGGAAAATCATTGAAGATTTTGAAGGTTCCCCCACTGATTCAGTATATTTGCGTATGCAGTCCCGATTATCCCATGTTTTTGGTAGAGCAAGGCGAATTCCCATTCCTGAAGATAACCGTGATGAAATCCACACTTATATTCAAGAAAGTACTGCCACTTGTATTAAATTGGATGCTGATCTTAGTGATAAACTCACCACAAATTCTGAAGTAGAAACTCTCCCCGTCAATACTAACCCTGTCATAAATGTCGCTGCCCCAATAGTCCACTGCGCAAGTCGCAATATTCCATTAAGTGAATGGCAAGTGAAATTTAATGGTGACCCGAAAAAACTTTATTCTTTTCTAGAACGAGTAACCGAGTTGGCTCAGGCTCGTGGTGTTTCAGACCCTGATTTATTCCAATCTGCTGTCGAATTCTTTACTGGTGACGCTTGCATTTGGTTTCGCAGTATCAAATCTTCCATTGATGATTGGCCATCTTTGGTTCTTCGCTTGAAGAAGGATTTTTTGCATGATGATATTGACGATGAGGTTTGGGACCAAATCAAGAAACGTAAGCAGAGAAGGAACGAATCTACCATTGTTTTTATTGCCCACCTTGATTCTCTTTTTAATAGACTTTCTCGTACACCAGCTGAGTTCACCAGAATTAAATTCATTCGTAATAATCTTCTTCCCGATTTTATTGACAGGTTGGCTTTGATAGAGATTTCTTCAGTCACCCAGCTTTCAGAGCTTTGTAGAAAATTGGAGGAGTCTGATTATTTGAAAAATAAAAATAGAGTCAGAGACACTGTCGCGGAGGTGCACAGTCCTCGTAACACATCTTCAGATCGACCTTCTTTCTCTTCTAGAAACTATTCATCAGGTAATAATTATTCATCTCGTCGTTCCAATAACAATTTTCGTAAGCATTCAAATCAGGATTCAGTTGGTGAAGTTTCCAATCAGCCTAGTAGCTCCAAGGTTCCTTTCAATAGTTCCAATAAATCCAAAAAAGTTGTAACCTGCTGGAATTGTCAATTACCCAACCATACTTATTTCGATTGTAAAGCTTTCAGGAATATTTTCTGCTACAAGTGTGGTGAGCCCGATGTTAAATCCAAGGATTGTAAAAAGTGTTCAAAAAACGAGTAAGATTGGTGTCTTCAAGAGGCATTTTCACTGATCCATTAGTTTCAGCCTCAAAAAAAGTTTCAATGATTTCTGTTAAAACCCATTTTGATGAAGACGACTGGAGTCGTTGGCTAGTCAAGGTTGCTCAATTTTTAAATTCCCCCTCAAATTTCTCTAATCAACTTTCACCTCTTTTTATTGATAGACCCCTCGATAATCGACCCTATATTGTTGTCAAATTGTTTGACGTTGAAATTACCGTTTTATTGGACTCTGGTGCCACATCGTCAGTGGTAGGAGCCAAAGGGTTGCCTGTTTTGGAAAGATTGGGTCTTCAAATTAATAAATCCCCTGTTGATAACATTTGTACTGCTGATGGAAAAAAACAAACCGTGGAGGGTAGAGTTGATTTGCCTATTTTCGTTAAAGGTTCCTGTAGGATTATCAGTGCTTTAGTAGTTCCTTCATTATCTCAAGCCTTTATTTTTGGGTGTGACTTTGCCAGAGAGTTCGATATCGTGGTAAATTTCAAGGACAATTGTTGGAATATTCAGAATGATAATTGTCAAATTGATGTTTTGGAAGGTTTTTCTTCGAATTTTGCGACTTCCCGTTACGACTTATTTTCTTTAGATGACCTCTCTTTTGATCAGCGTATGCAAGCCGATAAATTAATCTCTTCTTTTTGTGAAATTTCCGGCAAGGATAAATTGGGAAAAACTGATAAGATAATCTGTAGCATTCAAACCGGCGACGCCGTTCCTTTCAAGAGAAGACCATTCGTTATGTCTCCCTATATGTCAAATATTTTAAATAGGGAACTTGATGAAATGTTGAAGTTAGGGGTAGTTGAACCTTCTAAAAGTCCTTGGTGTTCACCCGTGCTCCTTGTTAAAAAATCTAATGGAGAAATGCGTTTCTGCTTTGATGGTCGTCCTCTTAACGAAGTTACAAAACCCGACAGTTATCCTTTGCCCAATATTGAACGGATCCTTACTTCTTTGCGTGATGCTAAATTTATTTCCTCTATAGATTTGAGAAAGGCTTTTTGGCAAATTCCCCTGGATGAGTCTTCCAAAGAAAAAACAGCTTTTGCAGTGGTTGGTCGAGGTTTATTTCAATTTGTAACCATGCCTTTTGGTCTTCGAAATGCAGCTCAAACCCAACAACGTCTCGTTGATGCAATTTTTGGTCCCCGTTATGAACCACACGTCTTTACTTACCTGGATGATATTTTAATAGTTTCCCCTGATTTTTCCTCTCATGTAAATCTTTTGTACGAAGTAAAAAATAAACTTAAAGAGGCAGGCCTAACCGTGAATCTGGAAAAATGTGATTTTTTCAAAACTTCCTTGAAATTCCTTGGGTATATCGTGGGTTCGAATTCTTTGAGAACTGACCCTGAAAAAGTTTCTGCAATGGTTCTGACTCAAATTATTGACAATGAAGAAAAGGTTATTGCTTATGCAAGTCGTTCTCTTTCAAAAGCCGAAAGAAATTATTCCGTCGTCGAACGTGAATGTCTAGGAGTCTTATTTAACATTGAAAAATTTCGTCCATATATTGAGGGAGTTGAATTTACAGTTATCACCGATCATTATAGCCTGTTATGGTTAAGTTCTCTTAAAAATCCCAGTGGTAAATTGGCCCGTTGGTCTATGCGAATGCGTCAGCATACTTTCGATTTAGTTCATCGAAGAGGTTCCCAAAATGTGGTTCCCGACGCTTTGTCCCGTTCCCTTGTCATTAATGATGATAATATTATCGATTCCGACTCTATCTCAGACGAAGTTGTAGTGGGTGAAGTTGACGTTGATCGCATTGATCCATATTTTGATAATCTTCGAAAAAAAATTCTTAATAACCCTGAATCTTTTCCACAATGGAAAGTTGAGAATGAACTCGTCTACAAATTTATTCCAAACCGTCTACCCATGAATATTAATCTCCCTGAATGGAAACTTTTTGTCCCTAACCCTCAAAGAAAGGAAATTATTGACTCTCTTCATAGTCCCCCCAATTGTGGTCATTTTGGATATTTTAAAACCTTGAATCGTCTCCAGGAACGTTATTATTGGCCAAAAATGCGCCAGGATGTCTTGAAATTTGTGAAACGTTGTCTTGTTTGCGGTTCGCAAAAAGCTTCGAATACTACTCCTATGGGTTTAATGGGAAAAGAGAAAAATGTCACGTATCCATTTCAAGTCATAGCTGTTGATTTAGTAGGTCCTTTTCCTAGGTCAAAAAAGGGTAATAAATGGATTTTTGTCGTCTCATGTTGGTTTTCAAAATACACTATGATTTTTCCGTTACGAAGTTCCAAGACACATTTTCTTGAACAAATTCTAGAGGATAGAGTTTTCTCTATTCATGGTCTACCCTCGCTTTTAGTTTGTGATAATGGAAGCCAATTCACCTCAAAATCTTTTCGAGAACTCGCTAAACGTTACGAATTTAATATTCGTTACAACCCTCATTACTCACCCCAATGTAATTTTGTTGAGAGAAATAATCGTACTATTGGCACCGTGATTCGTAGTTACATCGATTCTCACGAAAAATGGGATCAACACCTCTCTCATATTCAATTGGCTATTAATACCTCCAAACATGAAGTCACTGGTTTTACCCCTTCGTTCCTTGTATTTGGTAGACATATTCCATTGTCAGGAAAATTTCATAGAGATTTGAATTCAGACATTCATAGTGATACTGCCCTCTGTCCTGGTGATCGTAATACTTACGCTGAGAATCTTGTCGGTTTGAGAGACATTTTTGTTGATGTTAAGAAAAGACTTCATTCTGCCCATGAAAGAAATTCTAAGGCTTATAATCTCCGTAAGAGAGATGTTTCTTTTAATGTTGGCGATCATGTTTGGAGAAGAAACAAGGTCTTATCCAATGCTGCAAATAAGTTTGCGTCAAAACTAGTACCTAAGTATATACATTGTGTCATTCGTAAAAAGTTATCAAACGTAGTGTATGATCTAACCCTTGAGAATGGATCTAGTTGTGGTAAGTGGCATATAAAGGATCTGAAGCCCTTTGCTGATTTTTCTTCTGAAGAGTCAGATTCCGCGGAGTAATGACTTTGAATAATGTTTATTCAGCCTATGTTTTTTTTGATCTTTTTTCATGCCCATTTTCCATGTTACCTTTTTTCTTTACCCCTTTGGTAATTATGCCTATTATCATTGTTTTTATTTAATTCAATTTTGAATTTTTTTTATCCATTTAGGATAAAACTGAAAACTATTCGGTTGGATAGTACTTGCCCCCAATTTACTACAGTCTTTTGAAAGCATTGTCTCTATTTATTTCGACTTTTATGCGGACTTTGAGCGGATAAGTAATTCCTTGACCTCGTTAATTCGGATTTTTTTGTCAGTTTTTGGAATTATTCATGCTCTCCACGCTTTCAATAGGTTTTTGTTTCCCCTATCAGGTGTCTTTCATTAATTTGGATTTGATGACACATTGATAACTTTTCACCCTTCGTGTGCTCTTGTGTTTCCCATTCATTTGGATTGGCTGACACACAAGAATCTCTTTAGCTTTTAGTTTAGGTTTAGTTACTCCAAGTTTAGCTGTAGGTATTTTCAACTTTTCTCTGTCCTATCCCCTACCTTGACTTTCTCTATTTGGCTTACCGGATTTTCTCTTTACCCTGATTTTGACATACCGATTGTGACTCCTTCCAGGACGGGTGATACACGTAGTTATCATGGATGGTATAGAAAGAAGTTATAGTTGAATTCAGTCTTAAGACTAGGTTAATTCTGATTAACATTATTTTGTAGTCCTAGGTATAATGTTGGTGAATCCAATACTCTTTTTTCTTTGGTATTTTTTTTTGGGTAGTTTTAGTCCATGTCGAACATAAATTGTCCTGTTGGTACAATTTCTTTTGAGGAAGGGGGTAAATGTAGCATTCACATTTTCCTTTTGAATGATACTCACTAATTAATCTTCTAAATCGGTTTCTCCAATATTTATCAACAAATAACTTTAACCTTCATACATCACAGCTGTTAGTTTCCGGCAATGTTGCAATGTTTCCTATTTTCGGTCTGCTTTATGGTAATAAGGTGTAATCTTCTGGGGTCAGTTGGTTCTGTCCAGTTGATTGATCGCTTTATACGTGACATTTGTCAATGTCCATCTGACACTCTTGAGTGATGATCGATGGGAGTATTTGATTTTCTTTTCGGCCTAGCTCGAGGACTTGTTCCCGTGATGTGCTGAAAGCCACACGTAAAATGTGCTGAGCGGCATTTTTTTTCTTTTAATATTCGAATGTATCGTTGAGATTTAACGATATTTTACATTTATAATGTCTATGGACCTCCCCTGAAGAAATGGGTGTGATTTATACAGTGATGGTATAGATATTTGCCGAATTCTTTTCAACCTAACGAGGTGAGTTAACCCCACTCTTCACCATGGGTTGGTTACTGAGAATATACATAATTTTAGGGTTTTTTTTCTTTTTCTTCGAATCTTTCCAATCAACTTCATTACTAAAATACCATATGGATGCTTTGCTGGCTAAATCGTTCGATGTTTGAAGACTATCACCTTGTCGTAAACTTGGCTGTATGAATCCTCATATGCTGCTGGAATATGTCGCAGGAATGGCACTTTGTGATGTTGGGATTGCCCGCACCGCCGAAGCGAACAGAAACCGTTTATGGCTGATGGTCTTGAGGCAGCAACAGTAACAGGCCAGTTTTTTTATTAAAATACTACTTCTTCAATATTTTTATCAACAATTACTTTTAATACTAATAACGATTTTCCTAAAACCCTTCGCATTCGCATTTATTAAAGTACCTATCAACCTTTTTACGGTTGTACTCATTGTCATTAATTCCTCATTGATTTGTAACATTTTTTTTTGTAACTGAATGGTACTTGCGCCGTATGTTGATATCCACGTATGACTACACCCCAAAAGGTTCATGAACATTTGACTCCCTGTAGTACCGGTTTAAATTAAACTTAATTCACCTTTTCACTTTTGCGGATCTTAAATCCTTTTTCAATACTTATTTTTTTTTTTCTTTTAATAATTATAACAGTACCTATCGGTAAACTCTTTCAAATACTGTAATAATACTTGACCACTTGAACTATATTTAAGTTCAGTGAGTGAGTTGGTGTGAGGACCACCCATATTTCAATTTTGTTCGAAACTTGTATATTCATGTAAATAAATGTTAGTTATAGTGTTTTGGGACACACAGTGTTTTCTTCCACTCCAGACATCACAGTGAATTGTTTTACAAAAGGTTTCTTTGTTTTCACCTTTAAAAAAAATAAAGTGGCGCCCTCTTATTAAACTTAAACATAATCAAAACGAAACCCTACTCTACACCCATCGCCAACGACTACAAGAGCTGCCGCAGCCAAATTTGTTGAAGCCAACTGGGAAGGTCAAAAGGTAGGCTACAAGTTTATCCTGTGTTCAATTTCTATATTGTGAAATTTTTAAAAACTACCACATAGTCCTTGTTCCTTTTTCAAAAAGTGCTACAGAAAAGAAGTTCTACTTCTTAGCAAACGTGACAAAAAAGCACTTGACAATTTTTTGGAAAAAAATCGTCAGGACACGTAAATTGACAAATGGGTTGAAGTTTCAAATGCACCATTACTTTTTTCATAGCTGATACAGGATCAAAATTCAGACATGTGATAAATACACAGCTAAAATGAATTTCTTTATGTGACAATGCAATTTTCTCGATCAAAAACCAAAGTAAGGAAACAGATCCAATTTCTCGGGTAGCCATCGGTTCTTCAAGAAAACTACCTAATGTTTCCTGAACATTGGTGAACAATTTATGGGGTGATTCCTGGGGTATTTTCATGAAAAACAGTATTATTAAGTTATCATAGAAAAATGAGTCGTTATTTCTTTCATAGCTTTTTTTCAACATCTAAGTACTTTTCTAACAGTTCATCAGCACCATTTTTTTTAGAATTACTAAATGCTTTCATGTTATTTGAATGGTGGTTACATTTCAATACTTTGGTCTAGTTTTCCGCAAAACATATACACGTAATTTGGTTTTTTAAACCGATTATGCAAGAACTTAACCAGAGAACTTTATTCTTGGAACGTAACTACTCCGCATTAATTGATAGCTAGTTTGACTGGACTATAGATGTTTCCTCCACGAGGGGCACTTTCAAACTGAGTAAGCGGTTCCGCCGATTCCGGCATAGTAAGTCTACCCTAAGGTGCTGTCATCCCTTTGTGCTCCTTTTTTGTCCCGTTTTTATCCATTGCATTGCGTATCTCCGTGTTCACTCAATCAACGGTAGTAGGCCTTATCTCAGAGAAAAACCATTTGTTCAAATGTTTTGGACAGTCTGATTTCTTTAAGGCTTTGAGGTAAGATGATTGGATATTTTTACTGAATGGTACGGTATAGATTTTCTTATCTGCTCTGTTCTTGTCATGGATAGAGACAGTTGATTCAGCTCCATCGTAACATTTTGACGTCTAGAATCCACTTATTCCCTGCATTCATTATGAAGCACCCCTGTATAAATAGTACCATGTTTTCATAAGCTTTCAGCTTTGAAATATCAATAGAACTTTCCATGAAACCAGCTTCATCAGCTAATGGACGTCGCAATTTGCAAAAGCCAGTGAGCTCGGTTCTCATTTTGTTCACATATTTTCGATAAAACGTCTGCACACTACTACTTTCCTAAAGGTGAAATGATGAGGTTCATCTACTCAACATATTTATTTATCCTTTGTCAGCATTCTATGGAAAAACAAAAGCATAACACAGATACGGCCGCAGATAGACGATATTTTTGTTTCCGTCTAACGATGCTTGTGTTGTATACGTAAATGTGTTTTCTGTGTACATGGATGGGGTTGCTGATAAAAGAATGCGGACAAATAATATGGAAATGGTGGCTCAAATTATTCAATTTCAGGCATGCTTTCAATCCAGTATAGTCGAAGAGACCGATCAATTTTTATTCCTTGAGTCCCTTTCCGATTCTTATGCAGGGACGAGTTCAAAAAACTTCGTACTCGGTCTGAAGGTGACTTTTGTGGATAATTGAAGGTGTGATCCATTGTGTGAGATCTTCACACCCATATTTCTGAACGTTGGGGAATGTTCAGTCGGCTGTTTGACGGTTTGATGTTTGTTATAGTTTGTTTTGTTTTTGTTTTTTTAAATCTTCACGGATTAATCAACTTTAGAGTGAATACAATCTATTTCTCAAATGATAATAATCATTTTTCATCGTTTTTACTTGTATTCAGAAGACTCGATCATCAGAGAAATCGTCTACATCATAATGCATTAAAAATTATTGTCTTTGTGCATTTTGTATCAGTAAATGATAATAGTAGCCTACACGAGCCAATTATTACAACTGAAATTTGACAAATGACACATCACACCTTCTTCACACCACAAAAATACGGTGTAATCAAAGATCACCCTGGGATGCATCTACGTCAATTCCTGAACTAAATGAGATGTGAGTTTAGGGTGCGCTCTGAATGGTTAGTGTGTGACACTTGGATCACACTCACACCGGGTATGACGTTTCTGAACTCGCCCCTGTTTAGTCGATTTATCATAAAAGCATTAACCCCAAACGTCAACGATGCCTGCGTGAATCCTGCCCTGTATATCACTGCTATACAGAGTGTCTTCTAATTGCATACATTCAATTCAAAGGCGTATTTCTGAGCTGATTCCATTGACAAAAGTCTAAACGGGGTATTGGACCAAACGTCTCTGGGCGATAGACGATGCCATTTGCAATAAGAAAAACGTATATTGTTACCCAATTGCTGATCGTTTTGGAGATACAAGAGGAGGGTCAATACAATCGCCATTTTTTCGTCTGACATGAGCCCACTTGATTTTTTATAAGGTCATTTAACAGTCCCCTGATGAGCTGACACCCTCTAAAAAAATAATTATAGCTACTGTAAAGCAAATCAGGCGCAATAAACAAGCCCTACGACGAATCAAAAGTTTTTTTTTCGCAGGTGCAGATTAAGCATTATAGCAGGTGGGGACTTTTTTGAACATCCACTTGAATAACTAGATACATTTATTTCAATTCTTCACCCCCAGGTCCACTTTTGCGTCACCAAGTATATTGGAAATAATATTAAAAAACAAAACAAGATCAATTTGCTGCTGGTAGCAGATACGAAAAAATGTACTAAATTTTTTTTTTGCAAAATAAATTGTGTCTAAAACTAGTATTTTTTGGTCGGTTGCAACAAGGTTGCATAAGCAGACGACGTGACAATCCTGGTAGTCAGCAAAAGCTTGTTTACTATCAGTGAAATCATGTGATCTTCATTGAAGGAACTTTTCAAATGGGCAGGACAAAACGGTCAAGGACCCTGATTAGACAAATCTAGTACAGTTCACAAAGAAATACAAGGGGCCTTACAGTGAAATGCCGACATTCGGGGAACAAACTCTTAGGCTTTCCAATGAGTGAAAGTACCTAGGGATCATCCTAGACTCAAAGCTCTCCTGGAAAAAAAAACACTGAGCAAAGAATGAAGAGAGGCCTCAATGCATTATAGATATGCAGGAAAATGTTTGTTGAAGAATGGAGACTAGAGCCGCACAGCATCCACTGGATGTTTACAGCGATGGTAAGACACATGATTACCTACGGAGCGGTGGTATGGTGGAAGGCCACTGACAGGAACTCGAACTTGGAGATGCTCAACGGCTGGCAACACAAATACAACGGGAGCAAAGAACAGCACACCGCAGGCAGCTTTAGAGGTCATTCTAAACCTCCTGCCCATTGACTTGTTCATTAAAAGCACTGACGCAAAGGAAGCTCTCAGACTGAGGGAGTCCAAATTGTGGAAACAGGCAACAAGTGAAAACTCAACGGTGCTTGAGAAAATCTCGAGGGCAATGGATGACCAAGAGGCGAAGCTGCTACAAACGGCAACATGGTGACCAAGAGCTCTTTTGAGGATGAGGTAGTGGTTAAAATACCTTCCAGAGAAGACTGAAATCGAGACGGAATAATAAGGGAGAAAGAGATATTCATTTCAAAGACAAATACAGGCACAGGAGCAGAGATATACTCAAAGGAATCAATATCCAGGAGGCTATCAAGCTTGAGAAAGGAGGTGGCATTCTGCATGCAGAAATCATTGCCATGAAAGAAGCAGCTAACCTGCTGCAGAGACAGGGCAACACAACAAATGACGCCACAATCTATGCAGACAGCAATGCAGCGTTGATACTAGAATCAGATACAGTGAGGTCAAAAGTAGTGATGAAATGCCGTGAGGTATAGTCATGGATCAGGTTTCAGAAGCTTGTTCTTTGCTGGGTTTTTGGGATTCTGGCAGATGGACTGATGAAATTGGGACTAAGAAAGGATGAAGTCGAAATGAAAAATACATCGCTACCAACGATCAAATTTTCGAAAGATAGAGTAGATAAAAACATAGTAAAGCTACACAGTGACAGTAGGAGCAATCGAAACGACTGCAACACATCGAGAGCTCTGTGGCCAAACTTGGATATGGAGAAAACAGGGAAATCACTGAAGCAGAGCAGATCCTCTGTGAGCACCCTTGTGGGAGAAATCACAGAATACTGTGAAATCGGAACCATGCTCCAAAAATGGTGCCAAGGGACTAATGATCTCTACAAGGACTGCATCAAGGGGGATGAAACGATAGAACATCTACTGTGCCACTGTCCAAATCTTGAAGAAAGACGCCTCAGAAATATGGGACAATACTACCTTGAAGACTTTGAGGAAGCGGCAAATGTAGACAGCGTGCTGATTTTGAACTTCGTAAAAACCATGAGATGATTAAGAACAATGAAAAGAAAGGCTGCAGGTTAAGACCAAGGGAACACCTCTTAGAACAAGGGAACACAATGGGCCATTTGGCATCCGAGTGAAAGCAATGCGAAGCAGGAAACTGCGGGACATGGCATACCCTTCGCAACTTAAACACTTTCGGACCCATGTTTTAATGGATTTTTTTTTATGAAATCAATTCAAGAGCACGCCCTCAAATTTATAGTGAGAAATCGAGGAAACATCCTGTTTAATTAAATATTAAAAATCATTATCAACAGATGATTATAACGATTACAATGCTCTTGAGGTAAACTCTGTCTACATTATTTGGATTAGACTTTATGATTGAAACAAGTGAGAGAAGAGAAAAAAAACATTCTTGTACAGTTGATTATTCATAGACTGGACCAGAATTTTGTAGGCAACCATTTTACGATATAAAATACTTTTTATCAAATGAACAGCTTAGATGAGTGAAGGTCGTGTCCTCTCCGGATCTTGAGCTATTTAGCCAATGAAAAAAAATATCATAACTAGGTATGTTTCATATTATTGACACGTGTCACGACTTTTCAAATATGTAAGAGTGGTTTTTATTAATGTATTTGACTTCTTCCAATCATAGTTTTTTGACTTGATGCTTTGCCAAGAATACACAGGTTATCCTAAACTGCGTGTAAATCACCATTTTTATCTACAAAAGGTGAAGGCGGCCACTTAATGCTCACTACCTATTTGTGGATCCGATTGGTCACTTAATTATTTCTTCGATTGACTCCTGAGATACTTCGTCTATCCGTGCTTTCTCCTTTGATGAGTCGTCCGACTTAACGGGGAATCCACACTATTCATTGATTCAACGAATCTACTCATCAAAGAATATACTATACTAGGTCACTTGACTAAGTGCTAAAGTAGTGGTGTACATCAGATCCGGGTCCGTATTTCTCAGCGTGAACAATCCAGATCCGGGTCGATCCAAATATAATACTTTGATCCGGGATAAGCGATAACTCTGGAGAGAATATTTGTTTTTTCTTCCTCCTCTTCTCTTTCTTTATCCTCTTGTTCTTCTTGTTGTTCTTCTGCATCTTCCCGTGCAAATTTCAATCTGGTATTATTATTTTGACCCATTAGTTCAGAGACGATTTCGTCAGATATGATCTTGCCAAAAAAATGGTTTTTCGGCCTTCGAACAATTCTCCAACCCTTGACAGAACATAAATTTGATCACTGCAAGCAGCGTTTCCAAGAACTGCGTCTCGAAGTACTACAACCTTTCTCACAACAACAAGAAATATTTTCTAGCAAACTGTCGGAAAAAAACTTTTTTTTCGGTGTACATTGGCAACATCATTCCATCCGGTGATCTCTTCCAACCCCAATCCATTGGATTTTTTTCATTCCCAAGCATTGATTGGAGTTGAGAATGTGCCCTGAATATGGGGTAATTTTTCTTTTGCACAATAGATGGATACACACTGTAGTTAATAGCATTTAATTTTTTTTTTCGTTCGATTACAGAAGGTGTTTATTCATATTGTTTCCTTGATATAATTTAGATAAATTTTAGGATTGATACAATTCTGATGCGTATTTTGATAAATGATATGAAAATTTCAACTTAAGTGAGAAAATGAAATTCGAATTTTCGGATTATCGTAATTGGCACAATATTTTGCCAGTGAAATGATATACTTTTATTATTTCATTGAATTCCCAACATTAAGAATGGGCTCGGCCGAAGTTTCAAAAGTGAAAAAAAGGTTGTTCAGAGGGATGAAAAAAGAGGCATTCTTCGCGAGAATCTTTGCATTACTCAAAAACGATTTCTTCTTGATTTTGCAGTATTTTGTAAGTAATTAGCCTGGCCTATACTCATAACTATCAAATACATAGCTGTATCCATCAAATCCCAATAAACTGACTGACTTACGTACAATACTCCATTCATTTTCAGGTTAAGAATGACTTGAAATTTGTTTCTCCATAAGGCCGCTTTTACTGACTTTTAATGATATAGGGTGCGTCGAGAACGATTCTCAAGAACGGAGTATATTGTATTGTGCATATTTAACTTCTTTGAAAATCAAAAGCTATTTTCAAATGAATAAGTCGTTTTAAGCGGGACCAAGAATTCATCGAAAATAAGAAAGATGAATAATTGGTAAGAACTTGATTGAGCCAGTCGGTTTTAACGAACGAATGTCATATTATGATTAGATATTCATTCAAGAATTTGTTGGGTCCATGCAAACAATAAGTTTGGAAAATTGTTCATTCTATTATGATGGATGTTTCGAAATAATCAACGCTGTATTAGATTTTGCCACCATTCGTACAGTAAAAAGTCTGCAACCCTATTAAGAAAATAATTTGATAGTACAGAGTTTAGTGTTAGTGGAAATGGAGCGTTACACTATAAAATAACGTGTTTTTATTATTGTAAAATATTTCAAAAATAATGCAAGTCTAGTAAGAGTAGTCTCTTGTCTGGTGGTCGACCGACAAAATTTTGTACAAAATAATGGCTCATAGTGATTAGGACGAAGAAAATAATTGAGAAATTGAGGTATACTGGATAATTTTGTTATAATAAATATATTGGTATTTCAAAAACTAGCCGTTCAAATGTCGATAGTGTTCGACAAAGTTGAGGGAAGTCTCCGTCTACATTTTGACAAAATTCAATTAACACAGGATATAACATGTATGTAACAAAAGGAAAGCCTATGTCACTGGAGATTTTTTGAATCCTTATTCCTTATTCTTTTGCTTTTTGCGATTTTGTTCTTGGGAATAATAAACCACGCAGGGATAAGGGCAAGATTTTTGTGCAGGTAGTCATAACCCTAAAATCCAACTTCAAAAATCAATAAATAAAGATTTCACCATATGAATTTTGAGTTTTGGAAAATGTCTTCACCGTGTGAATTTTGGGTTTTGGGAAATGTCACCATGTGACCATTGAAATAAATGTTTTAGATACAACTGTTCAATTGTTCTGAACAACCAACAAAGAAACTAGTCAGCGAAAGAGAGTAATATGACGCAAGTTTGAATGTAATAAACTTAACTCAGGCCCTTAGAAGCATGAAGGCCATATGCCTAATCATTCGAGTTATACCTAATTGAGAATCACACAATGGTTATATTTTGTAAAATACGAATCAACGAAAAAACTGAATTTATTCATGTATATAATCTAAGATTGTTATTTTCTGTATACCCGAAATATACAGGGTTATGGACGTTATTCGACACCAAACATTATGGCCGAAGTATATGATTTTGAAAAAGTTTTTTTTCTGGATGGATAGGGACCTTTCAAGGCTACATTTTAAAAATATTTTCATGTTATTCAGGGTGTCCCCAAAACACGAAACGCATCAAAGTTGTATTTTTTAAAATGGAATATTGGTATATTAATTGATATTTCAATTCTTTCTTCAATTTGGAACAAAAATTGTGATACAACTAATGTTCCTATATTCAACCGTTATCGAGATATCGCGTTTTAAAAATGGCATTTTTGCAACTTTGACATGCTACAAAACTCAAACTATTCAAGTTAGAAAAAAAATGGATTACTTTCCTATCTTAACTTCTCAAGTGCTTTCCATCCATCCAGAAAAAAAAACTTTTTCCTAATCATATACTTTGGCCATAATGTTTCGTGTCGAATATCGTGAATAACCCTGTATATCCATGTGTAAGCACCAGATTGAAAGGGTTTTTTCACATTTTTGTCTGATACGTTTTCCTTGTGAAGCCTAATGGCATTGAGAATAAACAATCATGGTTCAGATTGATTCGCATCAAAGATTATTATAGCAAAAGATATCGTTGATATAGAGCTCTACCACTAACAACATCTGAGACGTTTCTCTGATACCAAATACTCAGAAAGGAGATGGTCCAATAGGTGGTACTTTGGGGTTGGAACCTTAAGGAACGACCTCATTGATCATGCAGAGAAAAAAGTCTAGATACTTGATATTCTGATTCAACTTCTCAAGGGGATTTTCACTTCAAGGGTTGGTCTTCCTGACTTTGAGCTATTTTTGTTTTTTTTTATTTCTGGATTATCTTTTTGAGAATATTTGTGGGATCACTTTTCTGGGAGACTTCGCAACAACGTTCTAGATAACTTTTCAAGTTAGTAGTTTGATTTTCTGTTCCTTTCTGTAGTGCTTCAATTTGTTTTTTTGATTGACGAGAGTAGAATCGCAACCTGACCTTATTCCCCAGCGCGAGAGTGAGTGTATTTTCCAGAATCAGTCCACTCGTGCTGCAAGAGAATCTACGTCGATATTGGTAAGTCGTTGGAAAATCCACTAACCAACTGGAAGTATATATCACATGAACGAGCCCTCCTCTGACAAGTTTTGAGTTTAATTATTTTGTTTAACAATTTCGACAAACAATCGGCCGCTACCAGAAGATCTTTTACCTTGAAATACTATCGCACACATTTCACGTTGGAGGCCTCGGATGACAAGCATCCTCAGCCTGTCACTATTGGGTCTCTCTTGTCTAGCCCAAGAGGCATCCCATTGGACCATCCTTTTTCTAAAATGAAGATGATAAAGCCACGACAACAAAGTTATTTCTTTCATAGTTGCTGTTCCATGACTGGACGAAAGTATAATCTTCAAGACCTGAAGAAGGGAAAAATCTTTCCGGAAAGCTATAAGCTTTTTTTTACCTGATTTTTTGGGTATTTCGCCACACCCTATCAAAAAACAATCAAACTAGTGTTAATATACCGGATCTTCTATATTACCTGAAAAAAATTCTATCAGTAAACAATAAAACCTAACAATATCAAACGTTTCAGAAGCGAATCTGCTTCCGTCGTTAGTGGAACCTAAAAAAAAAACAATTAATTCGCGACGTTTTTGAAAACGTCACAGGCACCATATGATTGGTCGTGGCCAAATTTGGTATCCAAACAAGTTTTTATGACATTTGATTCTGTATTGTGTGAGTTTGAAATCAGTGTTTGTGTTTGATTTGGATTTCTTTGAACTATATTTTTGGGTGTATCACATATATTGTGTGTCCAGTTAGTGCGTATTTGATTAGCCGAGTGGAAAGTCAGCTTTTAAGGTAATAAAAAATGGTTTGTTTGGATATTTGTCTGACAGCTGACGTCATGACGTCACAGAAACCTAGCGTATTCAAATTCAAAAATTATTCTTCGTTTTTTTGTGATTTCACAGTAAAAATTGTATTTTTTGTGTTTTTGGCACAAAATGTCACTTATACTGACATTGAAGTGTTTGGTGTTGATTGTTTAACTTTATATATGTTCAGTATTTAAAATTCATTTTTTTGGGCTATGTTTAATTTCCTAATAAAGGTAACCATGTATCACTTAAATTTACAAAGCAAGTTGCTAGACAATCGTTAGAATTTAACATTATATATGCACTATAGTTTACGTTTTTTAGAACATGGTTATTTTGTTAAGATTTTTGAATTATCCCAATTTATTCTATGATTATTATCAAATGCGTGTTGACAAATTCCCGATCTATGAAATTCCCTTTTTTTCATGTATGATTTATGTTCTTCAATTCTCTTTTTTGAGGGTCGTGAGGTCACTCCAATATATTAATTTATTATTTTTTTATTAAATTACATTATTACATTCACAAGGAAATTTATAAATTACATTTATAAATTACATTTATAAAATTCCTTGTGAATGTGATAGATTTTATATTGGAGAGACCTCAGGACCCTTAAAGAAGAGAATTGAAAAACATAAATCATACATGAAACAAAGGGAATTTCAAAAAACAAAAAAACAAAGAATAATTTGTGAATTTGAATTGATTGTTTCTTTTTTAGGTTCCACTGACGACGGAAGCAGATTCGCTTCTGAAACGTTTGATATTGTTAGGTTTTATTGTTTACTAATAGTATTTTTTTCAGGTAAAATAGAAGATCCGGTATATTAACACTAGTTTGATTGTTTTTTGATAGGGTGTGGGAAAATACCCAAAAAATCAGGTAAATCATGGAATCGCCACAAAACTACAGAGCATATGATGCAGGAGACAAACTTGAAGTAGCTTTTCTGTATCATTGGCTGCCTCCTTCTAGCACTTGATGGTTGAAACAGTAAAACAAGACGGTGCCACATATCATACTGCCCATGAAACTTGGCTTTATAGATCATCTTGATTAACACTATTAGATTGGTTTTATATAGTTATTTTAAGTCAGAGGTGTATGATAACAAGCCCGAAAGCATGCTTGCATTGAAAAAAAAACAGTCACATTTCTGCAAAATGGTCATGACAAATTTTGACAAAAAAAGTGCGTTTGTCGTGGAGGCTATCATTTGCCTTATCTCATAGATAACCTTATCCTGTGACTATATGTTTAATAGAAAAATGCTAATTAATTGAAAAATTATGGTTTTTCATTATCTAATTCTAAGCTGGCCATAATTTTGAAAAACACGGGAAAAATTGTTGAAAATAATGTGAAAAATCTATTTTCAGATTCAAACTTGACCAGCCTGTATCTTGGAGACGGTGCAATTTTGGACTGAGGTAAATTGCGGTGCATCGACTTATTTTGATCTCAGAAGTATATGGTAGAGTTTCTTTCGCACCTTTCAGACACACTGTATAAATAATAATAATCAAATGTATGTAAAAATGTTATCTACTGTTGATTATTGGAACCGCCATAAACATTTGAAATTCTCACAATACAAAAGTGATTACGAAAACAACACCAGTTGCGATTGCTTTTGAATGTTCCAAATCTGTCATTCTCTATTCTCTGGAAAAATGCCTCAACTTTGTCGAAACAAATTCCAAACTCCAGAAAATAGAACAATCAATTATGATTTTGTCTTCTGGCGAAGTTGACGGATTATTTTGAGAATACATAATAATATATTCTAAAAAGCGGCTAAATTATGTGCTATAAGCGATATTGCCTTCCCAAAGTAGATTAATTTCATGTCACGATCTCAGAATCTGGTCCAAAAACTTATGAATATAAACTACAGATGGAAACAATAAGATATATCCTGAGGAATATTGAGTGCGTTGTTAGATAATCACAAACCTTCATGCTGAACAATTTCCAATTCGTGATGATTTACTTATAACTTTTAACCCTGCCTCCCACGAACAAAATATGGTACAATTTCCTAAAGCTCCGTTACATGATTAACTGATTGTATTTATGTCCCTGAGTTGTAAAAAAACATCTGGAATAATTATGTTATGTTCCAGGAGCTATCGTATCTATGGTCCACTGGGTGGACGGTTGTGGACTCATAGTCTACTGATTGCCCTACTGAAAGCATTTGTCAACCAAATGTCAAAAAATTTTGGTCGTTTGCAATCTGAATAAAAATATTAGATAAAGAAAAATATTGGATTCCATCAGAATTTCCTGACATTTAGTTGACAAATGGTTTTCAAAATTACGGTTTTCGTCTTCTTTTGGGCTATCAGCGGAACATGATTCCACCACCGCCCACCCAGCGGACCATATCTAGGGTTCTGTATGGAACGTAACCTTTTTCTCGTAAGTTTCGTGCTTTAGAAAATTGTTCCAGATTTTTTTTTTCACTTTGATACCCTTCGGCAACCCTCACCACCTCTTTTCAGCCAGCGGACGTCCGTCTGACATCAAAGCTTTAGAAAATCGTTACCTATTTTGTACGTGGGAGGCGGCGGATCTTTTGATTAACATATTCTTGATTTAGTTGGAACAAAAATGAAGGTGAGAGTTCAAGGCTTTAAATGAAAGTAATCAAGTATGTAAAGTGATCACTAACAGAACATTGAATAAATTGGTCCAAACATCCTTTTCAGTCTTCTATACCACTTGATGTAACCCGGGCCTCAATCGTGAAACCAAATTTGCATCCAAGAATGAGTAACAGATAAGTAATTATTCTTCTCATGAGGCACGGGATTTTTGGTTTTAGGAATACCGGGCGCAAGGTATCGCTTGTCAACAGATGGATAGTGAAGGTTATCCGACGAGGTGAACTGTGTGTTTTGGTTGAACCAAAGATTGATTAGTTATAAATTTTGTCATAAGAAGATTTACCTTTTTCTTGTAAACGTGGCGTTATACTCAGCATTGAGAAATGTTGAAAAAAAAGTTTGGTTAATACAGTTTTATGTCACTTTGGAAAGACTATTTCATTATTGATATTAGACGATTTCGGCTTGTTTGGTACATGGTTTGGTACTTGCTTTGGTCTGTCAAACACCTACCAACCAAATTCGGATTATTAAATGATGACGTCACATCAAGTTTGGTATGTGTTTTGGTCTGTCAAAATGCCTACCGCAGTTTGCAGCACGGTTCTTTGGTTTGGTATAGTGGTATCTTTTTCTACTTTTCTTTTGTCTCGCTCGGGAGTAGTAAGTTGTAGTTATGAATGATCAAGTGAATGAAGTAAACAAACAAATCGACCACATTTATTAAAACTTCAGCAATTACTGAATTACCAAGCAATTTACTGAATGTTGCGGGATTCATTCTGATTTAGGGCTGTCAGATTTATAAAAATAAAAAGCGGGAGGCGGGAGGTTTGATTGTTGAAAAGTTCGTAAAAAAAATCTTTGCTTGATTGTAATAAGATGATACCTAGATCTAGAAATATCATGAACTTTTATGGTTACATAATTAATAACTTTGAAAAGAATCAAATATGAAAATAAAATACAAAAATCACTATATTCCTCAACAAATCAAGTAGGTATTTTACATGGTACAGACAGGGTGTCTGTAAAAGGTTTTCATAAAATCTCACCACATATTTCTGAGACCAAAATAAGCCGATTTTAGGAAAAAATCTATAGATTCGGAAGTTCTCAATCAAAATCGGTAGTATTGTGCCTTTGTTTAAGTAGCGGGAAGGACAGTGAGAAATCGGGAGACTCCCGCCTAAATCGGGAGGTCTGACAGCCCGTATTCTGAATAAGGCAAAAAAGTGTTCTGCAAAGTCGTCTGTAAATCGACGACGTTTATACAATTCCAAAACAGCCAAAACCACAGCTGCTTTCTTTAAGGCTTTTTGAGTAATATACGGCCACAATCTTTTTAGGTATCAAATCACCAAGCAGTTCAAACCATATGACAAAGATGAACTAAATGGTAAAATAAACTGTAACCTGTAACTAATAGTGTTTTCGATTGGGAAAACAAGGGTTGCACTGGGTTTGACCTCGGGCAAAACCAGTTATGATGAAAATTTGCTCTAGGGCAATCCCAATCGAACATACATTTTTCATCGTGTGCTATAATACAGCACGGTAAAATTCCGATTGAATTGAAATTGGGATCATTAAACTTCTTGAAAATCTAATATTATGTTGTCTCTGCGTAGCGGCTGAAGTGACTCTAAAACTAAACTAATTAGAAGTCCATTTCTCATTGCCAAATGACAAAATCTTGAGACCAATCAATAGTTTTGTATTATATTAGATCATAGATACTAGGAAACATTTTTTTGAGAAATTAGGTATATGCACCAGATTTTGAATGAAATTCATTCAGTTTTGAGTAGGTACTAGTTTTCCATAACTCGTCAACGCCAGTATTTCTTTTTTTCTGGCACTACTAGATTCCAACAATAATAACTAACTCGAAATCTGTTGTCAACTCACAGAATCACCTCACGCGACGTTTATATCCACCATTTTTCATGTTTTTTTTCAATTTTGATAATGCACTGAAATTGCACTATACCAGCACGAGCTCAAAGACCTTGTGCCGAAAAATCTGCACTGAGTGCAAAACTCATTGACCCGGTTTCCCAATCGAACATACAAATCCGCTCGATTTCTACCAATCGAACATAAATGTTGCCCGAGTGTTGCACCAGTGCTGCCCGATTTTACCAATCGAAAACGCTATAAACATAAACAAAAAAGTTAGGTTATATAACCACGGCTCTTTTGACAGTTTTGACCAAAAACCTACCAAACGATTTTGGTGAAATGTTGGTCGTGACGTCATCACTATGACGTTGCAGTTACCGTTTGGTTAACCAAAATGTAAACCAACCACTCGAGCCGAAATCGACTATTGAAAGATCATAATTTAACATTGGCATTGACAATTGTTACATTTATAACATGACGTCACTGTTCGTGATCGTGGTAGGTAAATTTCGGATCAACTATTTTTCATCATGCTGTGTGCAGTGTTCATCATTGTCATTCATAGTGACATTTTGATCATGTTGATTTTCGCCACCGAGAGACTAACAACCGTAATGAAGAAAAAATAGAAGAGAAAAACATATTTTCAGCAAACAGATAACATTATGATGCGGATCCTCAGCTAATACATTGAATAATTCACGAACGAATCTTCACCGTTCGGTTTATCCGCTTGTAAAATAAGGCGGATTTTCGTGTTAACCATGTTACGATGTGGTAACAAGATACGTAACCAACCGCGTTTTTGCGAATTTTTTTTTATGGTGATGGGATTTGGCAACACTGCATCTGCTCACCTTTCGCATAATCTAGCTGATCCGAATCGATCGAAGTGATGTGAACCGTGTTTGTTTGGAAAATGACCCTAAACCGAGATTCAGTCTAAAGTGATCGAAGTAACCCAACGACTTTGCTAGTTCAGTTGGAATGAGTTGGATCAGATCACTTAGATATACAGTTTGTCCAGAATAAAATGATGTACATGGAGATATTGGAAATTGTAAGAGATACGCCGTCGCTCAAATGGAAAAAAAGTTGCGTATTTGTATGCCCAAAAATATTATAGCTTTGTTTTAGTTTGAATCGATAAGGTAATGTAGATACAGGGTGAAAAAGAAAAATGTCAATTTTTGAAAAACCACAATATTTCGCTTATTATCACAGCTTACATTTCAAAATTTTCAGGATATGAGTAAAAGGATACGTCGATTTTGAAAATGGCATCGAAAAAATTGTAGGCCATTTATGTTGCGTCCGGCCAAGGACCACTTTTGTTTTTCTTTAGAGAGCCATATTGAATTTCTTCATTTTCAAAATCCGTATTAAAAATGATTTCCAATAACATGACTTTTATAAAAAAAACAGACTTGACTTTGACTGGGCGCAACATAGGAGGCCTAAACTTTTTTGATGCCGTTTTTAGAATCGTCGTATCCTCTTATCCATTATCCTAAAAATTTAAAAGTTTTAGCTTTTATAATAAGCAAAATATTGTGGTTCTTTGAGAATGTGCCTTTGCTTTTTCACCCTGTATTTACATTACGGTATCGATTCCAAATAAGACAAAGGTGGAATATTTTTGGGCATACAAAGACGCTTCTTTTCTCTTATTTAAGCAACGTCGTATCTCTTACCGTTTCCAATATCCCCATATAGTGCCATGTACATCATTTTATTCTGGACACACTGTATAGAATCCTAACCTAATATTTTTGTTTTTTTTTTAATCCACTGGTTTGTGACTATAAAATCAATGTAAGTAGATAAAATAATTATGAAGGATCAAGAATCTGGAGGACTTCATAGAAGATGCAATAACAAACCAATGATAAATCTGTTTTCTTTCTCCAATACATCATTGGTGTATTTGTTCAAAAGAACGTTTCAAAACTCACGGGAATTGTTTTGAAGAAAGATTTTCAATAAATGAATTAAAAACGAAAAACAAAAGCTCAAGCGAGTGCAACAACGTGCGACTTTGTAAAATTTTACAGTAGTTGTTGAAGGTTCAAGTTGTAAACATAAACAATGCACGCATAACCCAACTCCTAACTTCCCTTTCATCTGTCAAGTGTTTTATTGGAATCTTTCGGATTTATGATCTCAAGTGAACTGATTGGATCAGTTCAGTTTGTAGTGAACTAATCCTTCTGACGAAACAAATACGGTTCTGGTTACGAATCTCGTAACCAGCGTCAGAGTTAGGTCAATGGTTTGGTCACGAAGGCGGTTATGAATGATGAAGTCATTCATAACCGCCTTCAAAATCTCGTAAATTCTTTTATTTAGGCGTTTTTCAATAAAACAATAATTTCAAAATAAATCATCAACGCTATCACTATCAGTCATTTCCAGGAATTCAGATTCCCACGCAAAAGAAAAAAAATATTTTTGTAAGTAAATAAATACTGAAGAAGGATTAGGTATTACTCTTGACTGATATACGTGAGATGTTGATCTGTTATTTGATATATTATCTTCATGTTTTGTTGATTCTTTCTTCTGTGCGTCGACTAGTTTGTCGGTCTCCAAGTCTGATGTGATATTTCTCGCATTCTCTTTAGTCTTTAGTCTTCAGTATTTTGGTAGGTATGTACTCAACATATTTATGTTTGGTTGAAGAATTTGAATTTTTTGACGATAAAGCTTCTCTTTTTGAATAGGTAGTTAGGTTATGCCATAATAATATGGTCGAAGCCATAGAAAAATGATATACTGATATTATTCACTTTTCTATGGTCGAAGGTGAAAATATTGGTAACAAGAACGTTTTCTGAATGAAAACGGAATATTGAATATGATTATTAGAAGAAAATTGCATATTTATACTTTCACTTCGCGCCCCTCGCATCCCATCCGCCACTCCCTCCCGCGTCGCCCGACTCTATGTACACGACATATGTTTTTTTTTTTAATTTTTTATTTAGTTTTTTGAATAAATCATACTGTAGGTACTGAATAATTAGTTATGTGATATTATGTGATATGAAAAATAGTTTTCTACTATCTTTTTGTTTGTCCGTTTTTTTTTCTGGGTTTGCATCACATAGGCACACTTTCAGTGGCTTATGATATCGGTTTTTAGAATCGTGATGCTAGTCCATATTGTAATGGCCAGATGCTCTTCCTTTCATCATAGTAGTGTTCCTTGTAAATTATTGATGTAGTATCCTGGTTTGTGACAATAGAACTATTTCTGATTTTGATTTTTTGGCGTTTGGTCCTGAGCTGGTATCGATATCGTAACCAGGCACTCACCAAACCTGTAACCACAAAGCTTAACCTGGTTAACGCCAAAATCCTCCCAATGTAGTCTTCACGCGAATCACTTATTTGACTTATGCAGTGACCGGCTAAAATATGGAACAAATACATTTTAAATTAAGGGTTTTGATGTTTTGGAAAACTTTGGGACACGTCGATTTTCATTTCAATCAGCGATTTTTTTTTATGGCAAAGTTCGCATGAACTATTCATCATAGAGCTTCAGAAAAAAAGTCTGTGAGGTAATGTGCTGGAAATATATTTCAAGCTTCTAGGATCGCCGCAAGGGGGCGTAACGGTACTGTGACAACCGAAAATCAACAAACACATTTTCGAAATTTTCCTTATTGAATTACCATGATAGAATATGGAAACAGATTTGAGACGATATTCTCTTCAAAATTGCCCCTCGACACTTCTCTCTAAGTTGTCAAATAAGACAGCCACAAGCTGTCAAACTTGATGTCACTAAATTGCCTATAGCTTCGAAATTCCTTGACCGATTGGACTGTTCTTCAGCTTATTTAAACGAGAAAATCTGTTCTTACTGGTGCATGTACTCGAGGTCGATTTTATCTGCTTCCGACCACACAACATGAATTGTAAAATTCTAACCTGTATTTGGAATTATTCCGAATACTCCAAATGCAAACAAACTAAGTAGATGTCTCCATCGTGTTATTTCAACATTTTATCACCATCATATTGATCATTTTTCTATATCCTCTGAAATAGAAGAGTAACGGAGACTTCATCAAAAATCCCGCAAGAAATACTTTTGGAACAGCCCCTATAAATTTGAATGTGTCAAAAAGATACACATCAGATCCGTTTTGATTCGCATTTTACATTTTCTCCAGTTGATGTTTGGAAGAAAAGCCTATAAGTGAGAATGACAACTAATTTTTGTTTTTTTTTCCACGAGCAGCTGACAAGTAGAATACAGTGCACCACTCGCCAAAAATAATTTGGTGGACCAGTAAACACCTTATTCCAAAAATATTTAAAAAAAATGAAATTAACTAAAAAAAAAACAAAAAACTCGTGCAAATGCTCAAAATTTCCACCGTTGACAAGGCACTCCTATCTTTGTGACATATTTGCAGGAGTTGTTTAAAAAGTATCACTCGAGGGATTCCTCTTGAAGTCCCCGTAACTCTTCCATTTCAAAAGATATAGAAGAATAACCTGCATGAAATTGGTGGGAACTTAGCCAAATAACACGATGGAGGCATCTATTTAGTGGGTGTACATTTGAAAATTTCAAAAAAATCTCAAATACAGGTTTGATTTTCACAATTCATGTTGTGTGGTCGGCTGAAGCGAATAAAATCGACCTCGAGTAAAAGCATAAAAAAACGCAGATTATCATCTTTAAAGTGAGCTCAAGAAAAGTCAAATCGGTTTAGGAATTTCAAAGTTATAGGCAATTTAGTAATATCAAGTTTGACGGCCTGTAGCTGTCTTATTTGACAACTTAGAGAGAAGTGTCAGGGGACAATTTTGTAGAGAATATCGTCGAAAATCTGTTTCCATATTTTTATTTGGTAGTTGACTGGAAAACATTTCGAAAAGTTATCGATTTTCTGTTTTCACAGTACCGCTACGCCCCCTTGCGGTGATCCAAGACGCTTGAAATATATTTCCAGCATTTTCTCTTGGGCACATTACTATAAAGATTCTTTTCCTGGGTCTCTATGATGAATGGTTTACGAGAACTGGCACCCTGTCGCAGAAAATGAATCACCCTGTACAGGGTGGGCAACCAAGAATGCGAGGTACAGTATCTGGGAACCTTTTCATCGTAGAGACTCGCGGCAAAAAAAAAGACTAAAACGGTCAAGAAAAATACCTGGAAAATATTTACAAGTTTCTGAAATGGTCGGTAGGGGGCGTAACAACCAACACCTACTAGAAAAATAGGATTTTTATAGAATCTTGTCCACTGAAAATATATCGATAATATCATTTTCATTTTGACTGACTTTTCACCTATCTTTTTGTCCAAAACGTTTTTTTCCTATCTATGAAAATAAAGGGGTGGGGAAAAATTAATTCTTTTTTTAAACAAACGGAGATTTCTCCCGTTTTGGTTGACCGATTTCATCAAGCATGGGCTCATATGAAAGAGAATAATCTGCACTACAAAATCCCTATTTAGTTTAGCATTTGTTAGCTACTTGCTCGTCGCTAGATGGCGTTAACTGAGATGGTAGCTTATTTTGAGTTTTTTTCCAAAAAAATGTCCATTCAAATTTGCGTTTTCTTTTTTATTTATTCAGTATATTTTTGGGTATTTCGGAAAAATTTGTTCGCTGATGACTTTCAAATATTTTCTAGAATACGTACATAAAATTTCAAGTCATTTAAAAATGTATGCAAATTGTCCATTGTTAGATGATCTGCCTTTGGCCCTTCGCCAGAATATGTGGTTTATGCATGACGGAGCGCCTCTCCATTTTACTTTGGATGTCCGGAACCACTTGAATCAGCAATATCCGAATAGATGGGAGTAGAGGTGTTGAATCACCTGCGAAATGGCCACCTTGTTCGCAAACTTAACACCTATGAATTTTTTTATGGTGTACCGTGTACCCTTAAGATAATTTTTTACACAAGACCCATTAATAGCGAGAATTATTGAGACGTATTCAAGATGCGACGAACACATTGAGACAAGATCAAGAAATGTTGCAGAAATTTCAGTCCAGTTTTCTTCGACGTGTCAATCTCTGTGTTTATGAAAACGGGGGCCACTTTGCGCACTTGCTCTAGAGTTTTTTTGCACATTATTTCTTCAATTTGGTAGTCTGGGAATTGTTTTGTCTTTGATTTGCCTACTTGACTTATCATGGATTTTTGTCACAACTTGATATGCATTTCTTTTAATAACGGTCGCCTCCAGCAGCAAAAATAAAGTGTCCGTTTTTTGTGATTCAACATATCACTTACAGTGAACAGGCAAAAAGTTACAATGCCCTGTGCATGAGTGCTTGGTAGTTGCGGTACTTGCGGAGCGAGAAATTCATACATGATTTCAAAAAAGTGCGATTTTCAAAAAAACGGTTGCTTTAAGCGTGATAAAACAAAAATCTCTTCTTCAATCAAAATACTTAGGAAAACAGTTTTTGCTATTCTAACATGATCTTCAGTGAACGGCAAAAAAAGTGAGACTGATTAAAGAGGAAGTTCAAGCAGAATGTGGCGCCCTCTACACCATACTACAAAACAGTATTTTGTATAAACAATTGATAAAAATAAGATATTAAGTTTTTTTTTTGGTTGGTCACCATTTTCTAAAGTTGTTGAATAATAACTGAATTGAATTTTTCATACAATAAAAACTTCAATCAGTTTTTGAATAATCAATATTATGGATTTGGAGGGTCATTTTCTAGAAAACGGTTGGGCTTGGGTATGGGGTATGTTGCATAAAATTTACTCAGAATCTCACGAAGAATACAAACATGAAATGAAAAATACATGTTTCCATTTGAAACAAAGAAGTTGATGGTCGTAACTTATTTCTGGTTCATCTTGTATACATGAATTTGTCATTAAAAAAAACTGCATCCAAAAATAACAATCGATGTGTCTAAGCGTTTTCCAAAAAATCAAAACCCTGAATTTAAAATTAATCTGTTCCATATTTTAGCCGGTCACTGCTTGTATAAAGTCGTAATCTTCTGAGAGAACACTCGTCATCTATCATCATCAATATAGCTTCAAACATTCATAGCATTTATAGAGTGGTCCTTCAAAACCGGATAATGTAATGAGCAATTGGTGCGGAAGTTTCATTCATTCAGGCAGGTGGATCGGTAAAGTGAGTAACTTAACCTGGAATCATCATTCTCGTGCAAGTCAGTAGTCGAGTCATCTCAAAGAGGGGAGATTCATGAATTTGACTCTAAACGTTATTTTACAAGTTCCACTCTTCATACTTTCAACCAATCAGAACATCACATAGATTGATAGTCTAGGTCAACCATAAAATAGCTTCAACGCTTCAACGCTCTCAAAGAGTCTATAAATTATTCTTCCCTAAAGAAATGTGTTTGGGTTAAATTCAGCTTATTCCTTAACTCAAAAATGAAGACGAATTTGTCTTGCCAAGTGTTTTATATTTTCTATGAGACTTTGAACTTGAATATCGCAAAAACGGCTAAACCAAATATCAACATACAGTGTGGAACAGCCAAATGGAATAAATTCGATAACTATTGAATAGGGACGTTTTCGAAAAAACGCTCGGACATGTCGATTGATATTTTTAATTGTAGATTTTTTCCAGTATAAAATGTGTCATGTAGCAGTGGCTGATACCAACTTTGTTATTTCAAATACAACACCCAGCATATTATTTAATTTTTGGATTCTTCAGGAAATTCAAGACATATTTCAGGAACTATATCCTATAATACCTATAGTTTACTGTTTTGAAAATATCAAGTGTTATTAGATTTATTGCAAAAATTATTATTACAAAAATAGATTTATTTCATGATGCACACTCAAAAATCAATAAATACCAAGTAGTAATACTGTCTATTTCTTAATAATGTAAAACATTGAAAATAAAGTTTTCAACTATACTGTGATGCACTGAGACAATTTTTTAATATTTCCACTATATCAGTAGAAACACAAGCTAAAATGTTTTTCACTGGGTTTTTCACTCACCTTGTCATTTTCAAGGATATATTCACTAAATTCTAGCGAATTTATTTTTTTAATTTTTTTTCTATAAATCTGAAAACATTGAATATTTCCGAGACAGTTGAAGATGGGTAAAAGACATTGTACATGAAATATGTCTAGAATTTTTCAAAGAATCAAAAAAATGGATAATATACAGGGTGTTCTATTTACAATTACAAAGCTGGCATCAACTACTGCTACATGACACACCCTGTATGAAATGTTTTTAGTAAAAAAAATTACAAACAAAAAATATCAATCGATGTGTCCGAGCGTTTTTTCGAAAACGTCCCTATTCATTAGTTATTGAATTTATTCCAATTGGCTGTTCCACACTGTACAATATGGTATATTTGGAATCAGGAAAAAAAGATCTTTCATCTTGACGCATGGATACACGGTGTTTTATTCAAAAAAAAAAGTTATTCTAGAATTTTCTAATTATCGATGCCACATTTAATTTTTGAAAACTGCAAAAGATAACATGAGATAAAATCTACGACTTTTATAAATGTATTTTCCAAATCAACTACATAAGCCCAGAAGTTTGTTAAGTGATACTAAAACTGAATCAACGATACAACATCAAAATTTTCCAAGCCTATTCTTCCAGATCTCAACATGCGGAAGAAGATATCGAGAATTTCCAAGAGGATGTTGCCCGAGCATTGTCAACAAGTTCAACCTATTTCACCGTATTCGTTAGAGACTTCAATGCTTAACTTGGTAAGAAACAAAATGAAACAGAAACATTATCAGGGTATCACGGAATCGGAGAAGAAACGAGCGAGGCAGCTTCCTAATCCAGTTTCTTTCTCAACATCAACTAGCAGCTATAAACACATTCTTCAAGAAGGCCGAACACCAAAAGTGGACATGGATAAGTCCAGTCCTCAATTCTCCAATCAAATCCGAATATGAATAGTGTGGAAAATCAAATGCTTATTCGTATACGGATTGATTGGAGAATTAGTACCAGAAGGCAAGACAAAAAACGGAATCGATTCTATTATCACAGACAAAAAGCGAATAATCACAGATCACAACGTAACAGTAATAAATAAACTATCAGTCTGCAGTTACTTTAGAATGGTGAGAGTGACGGTGTCTCTCAACTTAAGGGGAAAACGCAAAAAACGAACTAAAAAATGTACAAACGTAAACAATGTCGAAGAATATCGCACGACTATGAATGAAAATCTGAATGACGCTGATTGCCATGAACATCGAAGAGCTGAGTGAGAACATTGTAGAATCAATCAGCAAACCTCAGGATCAATTGAACAAAGGAGATAGCTACTGAAAAAATATCCACAGAACAAATGAGAGCTGAGACAACTTGTTAAAGAAATAACCAAAGCTGTAAGAGCTGACATGATGAATTTCAACCATAAATGGATAATGAAAGTCAAAGAGGAGAATAAAAACATGAGGGTACTACGAAACATACCAAACATAAGGAAGACCACAATATGCAAATTGGAAAATGAAAGTGGTCGAGTGACGAGCAATAGGAAAGAAATATTAAGTATCGTTGGGGACTTTTATGCTAATCTTCAAAGTAACAAAGATCAAAGAGAAACAACAGGAACAATATCTCACATAATAAATCGGGGATAAGAGAAAATGCCAATCAAAACTGATGAAGAAGTCCCAAATTCGCTCTCAAAAATGAAAAATGGCACCATCATAATTATGCACAAGAGAAGCAGCATCACATACTCACAAAACTACAGACCAATTAGATTGCTGACGCATCTATGTATATAAACTTTTCACAAAGGTAATCACTCCACGTCTGATTAACAAACTTGAGGCTTACCAACCAAGAGAACAAGCGGGCTTTCGAGCTGGGTACGGAACGAACGACTAACTTCAGGTTATGAAGTCATCAATAGAGAAAAGTATAGAATACAACAAACCCTCAATACTAACGTTCAATGACTACGAGAAAGCATTCGAATCCATAAACCATCATGAACTCTCAAAAGCTCTTGACGATTGTCGTCTAGACCATCGCTATATTTCCGAAATACGACATATTAATAACCACGCAACAGCGGAAGTGAGAGTGCATGATGAAAAAAATTAATTCGACATGGCGATTTCCTTCCTCCCAAACTCTTCACAACATTGTTAGATTACATGTTCAAGAAAATCAAACTAGAATAACATCCTTCAAATATCTGGGAGTTGAAATTCCAATCGTGAGAGATAACCAGACTTGCGAACTCAACAGAAGAAGAGGAATCAGACTAGCCTACATGCATTCAAAGCTGTTATGCCACTCAAACGAAACGTTTTCGAACCGGTATTTACTCTCAGGAACATCAGAACTCACACTAACTAACACAAAAAACGATCAACAAAATAAGAGTAACCCAACGAGCCATGAAAAGGTCCATGTTGGGGATGACATTGCGAGATCGAATCCCCAACTGTGAGATCCGTGGGAGAACAAAGGTAACGGATGCCGTTGAGCGAATACTACATTTGGAGTGGAGCTGGGCAGGACATGACGCAAGAATGTCAGACAACAGATGGACAGAGAGAATACTGGAGTGGCGTCCTAGAGATAATCCACCCAGAAGCAATAATTGGTACCAATTATAATATTTCATTTTTTTAAGCCTGATGAAGTCTATGAAATAGACGAAACTCTGCGAAGACAGTGATCATTGAATGCCTTGAGAACAAGATTTGCTCTACAACATATCTATTGTGCGTTACAAATCGCAATTCTAATATTTTAGTTTTTGGCTTTTGGTCTCGCAGCTCCGGCTCAGATTACTGACAATCAATCAACTATGCATTCTCATCGAATTTCACTAGACAGTAAAAGCAAATCCAGGATATTTATTTATGATTGAATATAAATACTTTTTGAAATTGCAATGTTAGAGGGATTGATCGAAAATCACACCGTTTCACGAGGCTTTATACTCAAGTCATTGATTGTATCTCCTTTTCTAACTCATGGAGATGTTTAAAAACAGACTGAAACCAAATTAATGACGTCATAAACATCGGTCGTTGCTAGAATCCAGAATGACCGCTGAGCAACAGCTGATTTCTATCATCTTACAATAATTTTAACCTAAAATTTGGTTATGTAATCAAGTAATTGATCAAAACAATATTGTTGTCAAAACACAAGTCAGTTACCTTCACCAATGTCACAGTTTTGTTGTATAAAATGCCTCGTCGGTATTCAGAATGTGGACAAAAAACTATAAAACAGCTGTAGACCACTTCACGTAGGATGGAGATGCTGGAAAACCTTTGTTACCATTTGAGGCAGTTTTGGAGGTAAGTTGCTTCATAAGGCTAGTTATTTGTACCTATTTATTTCCTATTCCATCTCCTGGACTTTTGTAGAGAGTGTCTGATGCCCTGGGAATTGGAATCACATCTTTCAAAAAGATCAGTTCTCATGGAATCAGAATTGATGAGGACTTCAAGGCATCCCTCAACTGCAGTCCAGAGATCAGATAGATAGATGGATTATTGGAGTAGTCATACGTTGTTGGGATAAGAAAGAAAGGGCTAGTATTGTTATTGAATGAATATTTCAAGCAGGCAGAATTTGACATTATTTTAGTTCATATTTGGTTCGTGTTCTTGATTTCAGTTTCCTTATCTTTGTTCCGCTGGTTTTTTTTTGTAATAAAATTACGTTCATTATTGTCTTTTCCTATAGTCAAGGTATGTGACTTATTTATCACCTTGTTATTGGGCAGGAGGTGATGTTTTGCAGTTGATTACTAATGGAAAATTTGCATCCATTTTCAAATGACTTGAAATTTTATATACGTATACTAGACACTATTGGAAAGTCATCGGCGATTTTTTTTTCCAAAATACCCAAAAATATGATGGATAAATGAAAAAGAAGACGCAAATTTCACTGTATGATCGAAAACGGGGCGGAGCCATATTACCCTTCCGAGAGAGGGAGAGTCCTCTCAGTCAATACGTCAGACGGAGATGGATAATGTATTCTGTGACGTAGTGGATATTGATTGGCGCACTTGCATGAATCAATGTATTTTTTCACTCTCTCGAGCTTGCAATCCCTTCATGTGAGGATTTTTCAAAAACTACATAGGTAGCTTGCAATCTCATCCTACATGAGTTTCCCAATGCACAAACAGAAGCGAACTGGGATAGCGTAGAGTCTTATAGTAGAGTCACAAGCAGAGCACGCTATCAGTTGCCTATTCTAACGATCGCTTGCATCCGGATGGCGGATACACACGCGGCTACGCTTCCAATTGATGAATCCAAATTCTAAATAGAAAACGATTTTAAACGTGTTCTTGAGAGCGTTTTGGAACATACTTGCTCGGATTCAATACAACATTTGAACGCACTTGAAATTATATGAATTAGCTACGACATACGTTTTTTTCCAAGTAATGACGTCATCGATGACGTGAGTTTGAACTCTCGTGAAACAGACTTTAGTCTATAACAGTCCGTGTAGTTATTTCCTGTATGTTGATTTGCGAGTTCATCTGGGAAGGCTGATTCTTCTTATGAAGAGCCCCCCCGACTGCACGTTTTTTGTGCAAGTCGGACATGATCTTATAGTTTCATTTCTTTGTCCACATCTAAAACAGAATTCACTTCTTGGTTTTCTACAATTTTGAAAACAATGGCCCACCTCTTGACAGTTCCAACAGGTTAAAGTTGTAATTGCTTCGATATTGCATGATTCTTCTAGTTTTGTGGAATCGGTTGTTGTTCCAATGTTTTCTTCATTGTAGGATTAAGAAAAAGACAATGCTGTGACTGAATATTTTGGTTTCTGGAACGCCAACTCCAATAGGTGTCGATTATTAGTAGGCGGTGGGGCAAACCGTTCAATCCTAAGCTCGGTCTCCTCGATAGATCGACACAGCTTCAATAGTTCTTGTATGCTGTTAATTCTCTCAGTAGCTAGCCGAGAATGTACATATGGGAGTAAGTTTCGTCTTATAATCTGTAGTCGTGTATTTTCAGATGGATGAACCGACAGCTTCGTGCTGATCAAAGCAATTGCTGTTTAGATACTCCTCTTGATACTCACAGTTCCTCCAGTCTCTCGAGAAAGTTATTTACGCTAATCTGTCCGTCATATTTGAGGTTCCATCTGCTTATGTCGTAGAATTGAGTAGTTCCACTTATCCTGCTTTGAGAAACGTAAAGCCCTCTGACTAACGGTGAAAAATGTAAATTGTCCAGCTTTTCTGCAAAATTTGAATAGGGTTCAGAACAAATTGGGCACCTGTCCCTGTATAACATATTTGGATTAGGTACATTGGATGAGCTACAACCAGCAACTTCCTCATCAGAAAATCTAACTTGTGCAGGTCTACCCCAATTATTATTATGCGGTCTATAAATAGGCTCAACAAAACGGTGAGAGTTTACATCTGTATTTCTTGTTGAATTTATATCGAAATTAACTGATGATGTATGAGGATTTGCAAATTATGATCTGATTGTACTTGAATTTTAACTCAAATTGATTATCTGTTCAGTGTTGCTGATATCAACATTCTGTGTTGATCTCTTTGTACTCGAATCAATCACTTCCTCCGTTATCAAATCCTGTTTGGACCTTGCACTACTTGATCCAGGAGGTGATAGTGTCATTCGAGCCACGGCAGGAGCTATAGTTTCCAGGTAGTCGTCATTCAAAACGATCAGATCATCAGTAATGTTGACCGATTCCATTTTAAAGGTAGGTATTTAAAAAAAAACAATAATAAAAGTCGAAGGAAGAGAAGAAAATAATAATAAACGCTTTTATAATACAAATAGCAACCCGCCTTCTTCAACAAAAAAATAAATAAAAGGGATTGTGCAAGGGTAGCAATCCGCAAAGCAGCCGCAAAATACAACCCACAACTTAACACCTTATGATAATACACCAAAAACACCTTAAAAAAAATAGTATTAGATCATTGGTGAACAGTCATAGTCATGAAAAGTACAAAAACCTATTTCAATAAACGGGAATATCTCTAATTGCAAGGGCAAAAAAACAGGTGTATCGCAAATACATAACAACAACAGCAATCAAAACCAAAAACCTGCCATTGGTACCAGTATTTCATCAGACTAACAACAAAGATCCAAAATAAATGGTCAATAATGTTTTATTTTTGTTCAACACAAATAAATTTCGCTCGCTCTATACCTCACCAGCGAAAAAAAAAACGAATTCAATTATTTGTCAATAAACAACAGTTCGTTATCAATAAACAACAAATTCCGATAACCGATCAATAACCAGCAATGTTGTCAAACTTATCTGAACTATGAGGTCAGAAAGAGTCACATGAAAATTGACACTTTGAAAAGTGAGTCAGAAGACCTGCCAAGAAAAAAAAATAAAACAGATAAGTTCGTCTCTAAAATCGCCAAAGGCAAACCAAACTCTGAAGAAGTGAAAAATTGCAATTTTTTGCAATCGAAAATTTTGAAATTTGAAATGAAACTCCATCCCGAAGTGAAGATCAATAATCTGAAGAAGTGTCCCTCAACACGCCAAAGCGCAAAAAAAAATTACGAGGACGTTGTTCGCCAATTTGTTACAAATAAAATCCTGCAACTAACTGGAATCAAGAAAATCAATTGATTATCCCCGTGTGGAGTAGTGTTTGATCGATGGATTGGTGCTTGTTGATATACCTAGCTCAGGAGAGTGGGCGGGGTTGAGTCTCGAACTAATATTTTTTTTATTAGCGCCACCCGTTTTCTTCAAAATTTACACGGTAATCTACCAATCGATGTACTACAAAACAAAACGGGAAACTGAATGAATTCACACAATACTTCCACAGAAAATAATTAAAGATTCCTCTCTGATGCCTGAAAATCCGTCTAAATAAATGCAAAAATCGTCGCAGTACGTGTATCGATTTATTTTTGCTAGTGCGACTTGGTAGTGTGGGAAAAACAGCTGATAACCAAAACTGTCGAGTTCGTCGATGAAAAATTGCAATAAGAAAAAAACAATTACAAAGTGAGCTGCTGCGAGTCACAGTTTATTATCAGTTTATAATGCAACTCTGTGTAATTATTAGTGAATGTTCGTATAATATTATGTGTTACAAAAGAGGATTTATCGCTTTGTAGCCACAGAAGGATTTACAACGAGTGGTAATAAAGTAGAAAGTAAGTAAACAAGATATGAAATCCCAATGATTATTCGAATAATCATCGAGCAATGAAAGATTTTAACAAAAATATTATTCACACCAATTCTTGACTTCTTTGATATTTCAATTTAATAAAGAAACTGTATTAAGTTCAACTTTGATAGGTTATTTCGAAGGCGAGGGTGAGTTCATGACACTAGTACGGTACTGTGGTCCAACGAGTTCAACCCCAAATAAAATTGGAATGGACTCACCGATACTCGGATTTTTCCAGGGTCAACTTGAATACCAGATGCCTTTTAGTACCCACAGGTGATCCTATTCTTGATGCGATGTTCCAGTTGAGGTTAGGTACCTGATTGTACGGCCAAAGGGGTCACTCTCATTGTAGAGGAACAGTTGATGTGGAAGCTGGTTCAAAGTTGAAGTTCACTGTAGTCTATGGTTTCAAAAGAACCAACAAATGATGGAAGTTTGTCAAATTATCACTAGATGGCTCAAGGTTGACAATAACCATTCAAATGAAAAGTCAAGAGAATGAAAGGAAGAGAAAAAGGCCTAAAAAAAATTAAACATGGCATAAGCCTGGGACAAACTAAAAATCTTGAAGACTCACCGTTGATGGTAGGAGGCCTCAAGGTGAAACCTTCGCACCATGTGCTAAGTTCACGTGAAATTTCTCTAGTTGTAGCTCAATGTCTTTAAAAACAGCAAAGCCGCTTGCGGAACGAAGCAAATCAATGCTAATCGTCCCCAATTTTGAAGACTTGACCAGAGAAATTATTAAATCACCAGATAGGGCTGGACATTCTGGGACTGGAACCACACGGTCAACATGTAACCCAGAAAGTGAACAAAAGCCACACGGACGAGACTCTTTCTTATTTTGCCTACCCAAAAAAAAAACGACGGTTCCACATGAAGACTCGAGATGCTTGACAACATTGCGAGTGGCTGATGAGGCACAGAATATGCGAATTGTTTTTCTGGTTTCATGAGATACCTGGTACCGTATTTTGATTTCTTTGATTTTTTTTCGACTTCAAATTTACACTTGGTGGTCCAAATAAATATTTCATAACATTGCATATAACATACCAGGAGCAGTTGAAATTTATGATCTGGCAGATTATAATGATGTTTGAAAAATTCTCATAGACAAATTGACAAAATACTTTTCTCCAGTTCAAAACTCCACATATGTACGGCACATTTCCAGACATATCAAATCAGAAGATGGGGAAACTTTCAATAAGTTCTTATCGAGAATTCGTCAACAAGCAGCTAATTGTTCTTTTGGATACACGCAAGAAGAATCAAAAGAGGTTAATCTGAAAGATAAGTTGATCGATTCTTGGGCGTCACTATAGATCAGAAAAAGGAACTTCTCGAGAATAAGTGCAGTCTTGATGAATTGATCACGTTTGTGTAATTCACGAACAAACCGGAATGCAATGAATATCATGCCAGGAACCTCAACTTAGTGATTCAAATTTCCTGGGCACCTATGAGGCTACAAATAAATAACTGCTCTCGTTGTGAAAGAACCGGTCATCATGCATCATCAAAAGAGTGTCAAGCTGGAAAAGCCAGATGTTATGTGACAGACATTGAATAGCAAATTGGTCTCCGAGATAACGTGATTGAATGCTCAATTGGTGATGTTCCAATAACATTGCTTATAAATTCAGTCTGTCGGGTTAATATCATAAAGCTTCAGGATTGAGAAAAGTTTTCCCATAAGAAAGCTGAAGTATGGAACATAGACCTAATCAGAAAAGATCTATCAAAAACTTATGGCTCCGATAGTGTTTTGGAAATAAAGCATAGATTTCAAACATTTATTCGAACTAAGAACGGAATTGAAGCTCTGGCGTATTTTTATATGGTAGAAGAAGAAGAAATCTCACTGTTGGGAAAAGATACTGCCAAAAAACTAGAAGTTCTCAAGCTAGAGCTGGTACAGGTCAATGAGTTAAATGTCGTGGAAACGTTTTCGAAAATAAAGAACATCAAGGCTAAGTTGACTATTAATCCAGCAATCAAACCAGTTAAACAGCCAATGCGTCGAATACCAATTGCAGTTGAAACTCTAGTGGAGAGTGGAGAAGTAATTCGAAGAAGCCAGGCGGATTACTTCAAAATATAGTCAAATCAGGAAAAAACTTGGTACAGGACTAACGCAGTTAGAGAGGGTAGAAAAAGGCATGACTAATGCTGGAAAAAAAATTCAACACCTGAATGCATGCAGACGAGGAGTGGTGGGGGTTGAAAGAGGTGAAGAATGTTTTTTCGCGATTTGCGGCGTTGTTACTGATTTTATGAAAAAATGTTGAGGAAAAAAGTTGTGTTCAACTGACAAATGTACAACTTTTATTTTCACAAAATTTTCACATAACCTAAAAATTGATGACTTAAATGAGTAAAACGTTTCTCGTTTTTTGTGTGTTTCATTTTTCAGAAAATGTTCTCAGAATCACGAAACTTTGCAGAATTTCACTTACTTCCATGTCAAAGAAGTAAATATTTTTGTTTTGTTGAAAAGTTTTTTCGTTCATGAGGAATCAACATTTTTTTGCGAAAAATGCATTTTTTCAACTCTCTGGACAACTATTTTTTTTCACTTTCGAGACTTCGGACGAGGCACGTTTGTTTTGTTGGGACTTCAACTTTTATATGAAATAATAAAACTATATCACTTCAATTGAAAAATATCGCGTAAATTAAGAAAAATTGAAAATCTGAATTTTGCTCATATTCATTTTTTCACTAAAGTTGAAATTTTCATATCATTTATTGAAATACAGATCAGAGATGTATCAACCATGAAATTTCTCTAAATGATATTATGGAAACGATATGAACTTCTTTTGTAGTTCAACAAAAAAAAAATTGAATGGTATTAATGTGTAAAATATATCAACCAACTCAAAACTGATGATAATTTAGATATTAATCTGTAAAAACCAGGTACAGGTAATGCAAAACATCATTATCACACATCTAATAGCTTCAGCAATAAACTTATGCATTCTTGCATTGTTTTAGTTTCTGGATGTGACAACACGTCGGATTTTACTGAAAAAGGAAAAAGAGCTACAATCAAGTCACTTCTAGCTATCAGAAATTCAATTATCTATCGGATGTTCTTCGTGATGAAGATACTGCCGAAGAATTGCTAGCTAAAATTCTTTAGCGGTAGAGTCATTGCATTCATCTATTCTGCAAAAAAAAGAGAAAGTTGCACACGACTTGAGATTTATGTAATGTATCAAAAAGCTTTGGAAAAATCAACCTTCAAGCTTGAAAAATTGCCTTCCACTGAAATCCATTCAGGGCATATTTTCAATTGGTTTGGAAATGGAAAAAATCCCATGGATTGGGGTTGGAAGAGATCTCCCTTGAGAACACCACAAGAAAGGCGCTGTTGCCAAAGTACCTACATCGAAGAAAAATTGATTCCCGACAGCTAGCTCAAGAACATTTATTGCTGTTGTGAAAAAGTTTTTAGTACTTCGAGATGCAGTTTTCGGAAACATGATTTGCAGTGTTCAAATTTATGTTCTGTAATGGGTTGAAGAATCGTACGAATGCCAAAAAATTTTTTGACAAGATCGTTTCGGACGAAATAGACTCTGAACCAATGGGGCGAAATAATGAGACCAGATTGAAATCTCCACGAGAATATGAGGAGGAAGAACAACAGGGACGACAGAGGATGAAGAAAAAATAACGAAGAACCACAAAATGATGGAGAAAACGAAGAAAGAAAGGAAGCATTATTTCAAATAAAACGATTGAAACTTTTTTTTTTATTATTATTATTTGTAGAGAAAGTACATAATAAAGTATTTTTTCAATAAACTATCCAGATTAAATTGTGAAATGGGTGTTTACATACCAAGGGAGCAAAACACTCTAGTCCAGCGGAATGTATATAGTTTTTTCTAGTACCGTTGATAAACAGGGTAGTCGCGCATAATCTCAGCCCATCTAAAAAAGCCAAAGGTGCACAGAAAATTTCATATATGCACCTCCACTTCAAGTTTATGAAAAATAACGTTCTTTTCCCAACGATGAAACAAAAAACTATTTTCCATCCTCAGTTGTGGGTAGAAATTACATTTTGTAGTGAGGTATTAGAAAAAATAAAATAATTCTAATGACCTCATCGTTTCCATGTCAAAAAAATTAATAATCATAGCACATTATATTATCGTTATTCTGTGTTTGCATTTATCATTTAGTAGTTTCATCAAAGCAATAACATGATCCGAAATCATTCATGCATGTTGAACATTTGTTGATAAGGTTATCAATAATTTATTTTATACACTTCTGATCCGTATTTCAAAAAATAATGAAAAAAAAAACTTTGGTGAGAAAATGGATATGAGAAAATTTCGAATTTTCAGTAATCTACACAATATTTTTTCATTTAAGTGAAAAACTTTTATTCTTTCATATGAAAGTTGAAGTTCCAACAAATAAAACGTGCCTCATCCAAAGTCTCGATAGTGAAAAAAAAAGTTGTCCAGAGTGTTGAAGAAAATCCTTTCTTCGCAAAAATAATTGATTTTCCAAAAACAAAGAAACTCTTCAACAAATCAAAAATATCTGCTTATTTGGCATAAGAGTAGGTACAATCCCATCAAGTTTTGTGATTTTTAAAACACTTTCTGAAAAATGGGGCACAAAAAACGAAAAGCTCAGTTTTTCTCATTTAACTCATCAATTTTGAGGTTAGGTATGTGAAAATTTTACGAGAGAAGAAATTGTTGATATTGCAGTTATCTACAAATTTTTCATTCAACTTGTTTCCATAAAACCAGTAATAACGCCACAAATCGCGAAAAACCATTCTTCACCTCTCTCAACCCCCACCACTCCTCGTCTGCATGCATTCAGATGTTGAATTTTTTTGCTAGCTTCAGTTATGCCTTTTCTACCCTCTCCAACTGCGTTTACCCTGTACTAAACTTTTTTCTTCCAAAAAGGCAGACAGACTGACCTATGAGGCCATACTACGAGAAAATCATCCTCTGCCAATTTTCGATGCGTTCATGACAAATTTGAAAAATACCATGTTATTTTCCAGGCTCGACTTGACGAGCGCTTATCATCAGCTGGAATTGAATTATGAAGATCGACCAATCAAGACTTTCATTGCTTTTCATGCTAACTCTGCCCCCAGATTTTTCCACGAATATTAGAGGAAATCTTGTTACCTTGTGAGAACTGTTTGAATCACGTAGACGAAATTATTGTATTTGAGAGAACAGAAACAAAGCATGATGAGTCTCTAGATTATAAAGTTATGACAGTCTTGAAAGAAAACAATGTCTTATTAGATCAAAAGAAATGCGTGTTCAATGCGTTGGAACTCAGGTTTTTGGGCCACAAGATCTCATCAGAAGGCATAGAGGCCGATGAAATGAGAACCAAAACTATCCTTAAGGCTCAGCGTTCCGGTCTTTCGATTAAAACAGGGGTCCGGCGGTAAGACGGGAGGTAGCTGAATGGGTTTGAAAAGGCGTGTCTACCTTCCTCTCTCGCATCTCGTCCGCTACGCCGATCTGAATAAATTCGGAGTTTTGTGGTATGAAGGTGGCGCGAATTCCAGGGCCTGTCTTGCGTTATTTTATTTACTGGGTTGGACGATGTTTTTCCCATAAGGGTTCCCGCGTGAATTCATTAGTAATTTTCAAATAAAAAACGCCAATTTAAATGTTTTATGTTAAGTATTTTTGGTTTATTTTTCTATTGCTGATAAACAGTGATTTGTGTGTGTAATGCTTATATTAAAATCAAGCCCACATTTGAAATGAGTGAATATATTCGAGAGTATATTAGTACCAACACAAAAAATACTCATTTACATTATTTCTTCTTGCTTCAACCCACTCACCACAGTATCAAATAATGTAATTAATATTTTATCTTTTTATTTAAATAATTTGTTGGTTTGTTATTACTGGGGAAACCTAATCTTTTGAAACCAAATGAATATTATGTAAATTGAAAATTTATTATGTAGGTAGTTCAGATTTTTTAATCATAAACTAAATTGAATGTTTCTCGTTCATTTAAATTTCAGGGGTTTGTTTTGTGAGAAAACGTTTGCACACATCGGTTTTTATTTTTGATGGCGGTTTATTTAGTGATGATAATTTTACAAAGTGAACAAAAAGTAAGTTACGACCATAAACTTAATTTTTTTCAAATGGAAACCCTGTCTTTATTTTATTTACGAATTCTGCATCAAATTCCAAGTAAGTTGCATGTACCACGTCCTTAACCTAACCCCAATAACAGTTATCGAGAAATCTACGATTGTCCAGAAATGATTTAAATTTGATCAATCGTGAGTTTCTCGATGACTATTGGTGCGTTAGCTTAAAAACATGATACATAAAACTTGGAATTTGATGTAGAAGAAATAAAAAAAGAGGGTTTCCAGTTGGAATCATGAAGTTGATGGTCGTAGCTTTTTTTTGTCCATTCTGTATACATAAAAATATCCTCATCATATTATTGGGAATTTGATGTGGAATTCCAAAATGAAATAAAAAATGGAGGATTCCATTTGAAATGAAGTTGATGGTAATACCATGGAAACGATGTGAACAAACTCAAAAGTTTCCGTCATAGAAACGTGGCTAAGATTATCATTATATTATATTCACTTTTCTACAGGGTTGCGTTGATTTAAATCAGTGATTTAAATCACATGATTTAAAAAAAAAATCGTTGATTTAAATCACATGATTAAAAAATATTTATTTTCCCTTATCTGCTTGCATTGTTGAAGAGTAAAATCAAATAAAGTTATCAATCATACAAATATTCAGTCTTGCCGATGCTTTGTTTATTGGTTTTGTTTTTTTGAAATGATTAAATCTCAGTTGAGTTATTCAATTATGTTTCACAAATTTTGTTAAATATGACCCAATTTAAGTTTGACAGTGGTTAAGTTGCGTTGTGTTGTGTCAAAAGTTGAAATGAAATATCATGTTCAAAAAAAATGCATCTGGAAAAATTATTATACATATGAAAGGAGATTTTAATCAAAAAAATCGATTTAAATAAAAAAAGTCCGATTTGAATAAAAAAAATCAGCCACACTGCTTTTCTATGGTATCAGTGTTTAACGCGTATTAAGTGTTAATGTATTTGTATTGAGATGGATGGAAATTTGGAATATCAAATAAATAATTTAGGCGTAGATAGAGTAGAAGGGTATACCTACTACTCGCAATAATGGCTATTAATCCCTCGGAAAGTTATTATCCTCTGGATTAATAGCTATCATTATAGACGAGATTATAGAATTGTGGTATATAATACTATTTTCATGATCTATTTATCCTTGTTAACACATCCTGTAGGTATAAGTACACATAACACCTATTTCATTTTAAAATAAAATATAAGACATGCATAGCTTTCTTAGCCATGTCTACGCCAAGATTTTTTTTAAATCTTAAAAATTATTCGGAAAAAAAAACAAAAGTAAGTCTTCTAATGATAAGAAATATTTCTGAGGTAGGCAAACAACGCTGATAATTATTGTATCACGAAATAGCAAAAAATTTTTTATGACGTTATTATATGTATTTGTTATCTCTTACTTTAATCACAAAAGTTTTTCTTCATTGAACTAAGTACTTCCTAAAAATAAAGTACCCGAGTATTTTGAACCAAAAACTACTCCGGAACCAAAACGGCTGAGTCATGTGAACGAAACTAAATATTATTTATAAAATCTTGTATTGGCCATCCCAAGAGCATCAATTCTCCGCTATATAACCCATAGAACCTACATACCTAATTTATCTATATACCGAATTTGTATCAAACTCATTGAGAAATAACAAAATTATGCGGACATAACTTCAGTTAATTGAAAATACATCAACTATATTCCCCTCCCTCATAGAACCTACATAATAATATACTTAATCACAACCAATCCATTTAAACATAACGAAACTATGGAAACATAACTTCACCACATTAGTTTTTTTTTCACTTTTCAAATTGAATTTCAAATAGAACCTATATACAAACATGATCTAAGCAAAAATAATAAAACAATTCGAGAGTAAACTCATTGAATCATTTTTTTCAAAATTCACTTACCCTCAAAACCACCCAAACATTTGTTAAAACATTCTTTGGACGTATAAGAAATGGCATCCCATTTTAGAATGACATATAAGACATGCATAGTTTTTTTGGCCACGCCTAGTATAGAAATATTGTTCAAACTGTTTAAAATTCTTTGGCAAAAAAAACAAAAGTACGTCTTCTGATAATAGAAAATGACTGATAAGATTAGCGTCCCGAAGATGTAAATGTGTGCGAGATTAGCGGGTTAGGAACGATGAAAGTAAACTTCACTTTTTCATCAATGCCGACGTTTCGAACCTTTATTTGGTTCTTTTTCAAGGCTATTTATGCGCAATGGAGTTCTTTGTCACATGATAACACTGGAACAACTCCTTCACACTGGTCATTGTTCAGTGTGAAGGAGTTGTTTCAGTGTTATCATGTGTTATCATGTGACAAAGAACTTCATTGCGCATAAATAGCCTTGAGAAAGAACCAAATAAAGGTTCGAAACGTCGGCATTGATGAAAAGTGAAGTTTACTTTCATCGTTCCTAACCCGCTAATCTTGCACACATAATAGAAAATATTTCTGAGGTAGGTTAACAACATTATCAACATCAGTTGCAATCAATGCTGAAAATCAATGCCTATCAACAAAAAATCCTTATTATATTCTATTATCTCGTACTTTGATCACAACATTTTTTTTCAATTTTAAGTAGGTATACTTTCCGAAAATCAAATATCGGAGCATTTTCACCAAAAACTTCTCCGGATTCAAAACGGCTCAGTTATTTGGGCGAAACTGAATATCAATCATAAAGTCTTATGTCGACCATCCCAAGTCCCAAGAGCATCAATTCTCCGCTATATCCCTCATAGAACCTACATACCTAGTTTTAATAAATTTTGTTTAAAAATAACGAACCTATGATGTGGCTATAAATTAAAAAAACTATTCAAACATAACTTAACCAAATCAATTTTTTTAAATTTCTCATTTAAATCCCCAATAGAACCTTCATAACGAATTTGAACACATTTCTTTAAAAGATAACGACATTATGCGAACATGTATTCTCATCAAATCCAACCGAACCCAAATAGAACGTATATACCGAATTTGAATAAAATTCTTTAAGAAATAACGAGATTTTGCGGACATAACTTCACTAAATTATAAAAACATATTAACTATATATATCATCCCTCTTCCTCATTGAACCTACATACCTAATATGATTTACAATAAGATCCATTGAAACATAACGAAACAATGGAAACATAACTTCACCACATTACAAAAAAAACAAAAGTACGTAAATATCGGAGCATTTTCACCAAAAACTACTCCGGATTCAAAACGGTGGAAGAAACTGAATATTAATCATATTCTCTTATATTGACCATCCCAAATTCCAAGAAAATCAATTTTCCAAGTTCATTAAAAAACACAAACCGGTCCTGATATCATAAGACAAAATCCAAGCTAAACAGCTGATACGTAAACTACGCCCCAAAATCGACTTCGAATAATAATCTGTGATGTCGCCACTGAATGGGGTCAAAATAAGTGATAATTGGTAATGTGAAGGTTTTGAAAAACGCACTTTATAAGTAAACGGCACAACATTTCTCTATGATTTTGGTTTTAGCCTTTCACCAAATGTCCAATACACGTCCTGTACTTTATTTCGACCAGATAAAATAAGTACAAAGTTGAGAAAATGGCGGTTATAGTTGATCAACTTTGAGCAAAAAATCTTTTATATTTCTTATCAATTTTAAATCTTTTTATTAAGTATAGGACATTAATCAATAACTAGAAAAAAAAACTTTTCGGAAATGTCAACAGATGTGTTAGAAAAACGTGTTTTTCTGAACCACTTTTTGGCCGCTCAAAAGCTCGCGGGACTCTGAGCCTTAACTCTAGACCACAAAACAAAAGAGAAGAGATAAGGAGTTTCTTGGAGCTTGTCACTTATGTGGAAAAGTAAATTCCGGATGTCGGAAGTACCAGAGAACCACTTTAAAACCTGACTAAGGACGACACTAAATTTGAATAGGAATAAATCCATCAAAAACATTTCCAAAAGCTCAACATTGCCTTGGCAAAACTTCCAACACTGGCCTATTTTGACCCAGCAAGACGCACACGTCTTATTGTCGATGCCAGCCCTGTAGCCCTTGGAGCCGTACTTTTGCAATTTGATAACCTACAACAACCTCACACGATATCTTTTGCCAGTAAGAGTTTGTCAGATACGGAACGAAGATATTCCCAAACTGGAAAAGAAAGTTTGCCGTTGGTATGGAGTGTAGAGAGGATCTATTTCTATCTTGCTGTGTTGTAATTTGAGTTGGTCATAGATCATAAGCCTTTAGAGGCAATCTTATAGCCAACGTCGAAACCCCCAGCGAGAATAGAACATTGGCTGTCAGGCTGCAGTCCTTCGAATTCAAAGTATAATATCAGTCGGGAAAACGAATATTGCCGACACAGTATCAAGGTTGTCTCAGCTGCCTGTGGAAGAATCATTCGATCAGGAAAACGACCAACACGTATTTTCAGTTTTTGAAAAAGTATCCCGATGGCCATGAGTATTTCCGACATCGCAATAGCCAGCAGGCAAGATGGAGAAATAAAAAATGCAATTGGGAAGGTTGATGAAAATTCACGGGAGGCGGTTGATAAAAATTTCGGATGGAGTTTTCCACTCTTGGACTTATGCTTTTAAGGGGTAACAGGATTGTTATTGCCAAAGCGCTTAGATCGCATGCTTTAGCATTAGCTCATGAAGGACATCCGGGAGAGTTGGTCATGAAACGTCGCCTAAGAGCAAAGGTATGGTGGCAATTGATAGATAGAGAAACAGAGCATCACGTGTAACAGTATCGGGATTGTTTAATGGTCACGCAACGCATCTACCAATGGTAAGACACAGGTTAACCGGATCTCACAATAATGTGAGATAAATGTCTTCCAATTGCATATTTATTCCAATGGACTGTATTTAGGGAAAGAATCACAAAAATATGATATTGATGTATAATGTTACACCCCATGGGACAACTGGTGAATCGCCTTTTGAACTTATTATATTTAATAGGACCAAAAGAGATAAAATACCATATTTAGCAGATTTATAAGAAGGTGCAGTTGTGAGAAAGCAAAAGATAGAGATACTCAAAAGAAACAAGATAGAAAGAAAAGGGAAGGCCAAAGGAGAAAGTCTAAAAGCCATGAAATTGGAGTAGGAGACATGTTCCTAATGTCGATATCGAGTATATAATGTTCTGAAGAGATTCTGAAACGAGCCTATACTCTTGGGGGACAATAAACTGACAAAACGTCGTGTATCACATGTAAAGAACATTGAACAGCCTAAAATGCTGAATCTTCCTCACGATACGGGCATGCCTTTCTCTAGCCCAGCGTCAGCACCCCTAAAGGTTGACAGAAAAGAAATGGACCAGCCTGTTGAAAAACGTACCGGGGACGATTTAGCACAATTGGACCAACCTGATGGGGCCTTCTCCTCAAGTTCCAAATGTTCCCTCGTTATACCACTTAAGCTGATGATAAGAGAGGGAATGTGAAGACCTGTCCAGGAAGGTGTGAAATGGCATTGAAAGTTGATTGTCAAAGAGAAAGAAAGTCGATGCGTTTATAGGCTTTCTCTTCGACCATATACGCTTTCTCTAGACACGGTATCTCATTCATAAAATGCATTTTAACATGTTGCCAAGACCATGGGCCGCTCAGTGGTGAGTGCGGCTAGAGGGGTCTCTCCGAATCGAGCTCCAAATGTAAGTAGGGAACGTAGTTGCGATACAGCGTCAATCGGTATTTGGTAGCGTCTCCGATGTTCATCCATTTATTATTTATGAAATGAAAGGGTGATCCATTTAGTGTTTCAGGATTTCAAATGGAATCAAACACCAGACATTGTGAGCTAGCAGAAAAAAAAAATTGATAATTTGGAAGAGTATTCAATTACAATCTAGTCTTGAAAATAATATCATTCGAATGTCCATCATGACTTTATTGACAGTAGGGAATCCGATCAGCTCCATTTATGACTATATTTCCACACATTTGGACCGGTATTCCATGAATAACATTTCTGATGTTGGGTATCATATCCTCTATAGTTCTTGGATTGTTATCATAAACCTTCGACTTCATGTATTCTCACTGTAAGAAGTCGCATGGGATCAAACAAAGAAATCGTGCGGGAAAATTTACTGAACCACGTCGTCATATATCATTATCATCACCGTTGATATAATATATCTTTCCACTTTAACAGTGTTGCCTAACTTCCATTCAAAATCTTAAAACACTGAATAGATCACCCTCTGGTACAATCTTTGGAATGTATGCTTCACAAGTTTTTGCGATGTTTTGTTAGCGAATACCTATTGAAGCTTGAAAAACCTACTTTTATACAGGGTGTCTCACGGTGACCGCCCATTAGAATATCTTGCAAAATAAGACGATTGGAATTCTGAAAATTTGTAAGGAAAGATTTTTAAATAGGTATGCTCTTTTCAAATGAAATAATAGTGACTTAGTGCGTCTTCCGGTTATACCGAAAGTAGGTGTCAATTTGCTTATCTTAACCAGAACACCCTACATCTTATGACATTTTTGAATTCTACGTGCAATTCTAGACGGATTTGATAAATCATTTTCTCCACCCTAGAGTACAAGTTTTTGAAATACTTGAGTTTTTATGTCAAAAATGACGTTTGCAGGCTCCAATTTAAGTGTGAATTTTACCTATAGAAAACCTTTATTATTTGATTTGTGTTGCATGGATTCTTTGTTGGAAGGGACCTCCTATAAAAGTTTTTTTACAATATTTTGAAAAATTAGGTGGTCAAAAAATAAGACCAAAAATGAATTCTGGAATACTGCCAACAAACATTTTTTTCAAATGAAAACACCCAAATTTCATCATTGTATAGTATTAGGAACTTAAAATGAAGGTGAGTTTGTAAAAGATTGTCCTTTGCAGAATATTCATTTTTTTTCTTTAATTTTGAATTGAACGATGTTAAACTAGCTTACTTTTATTTCGAATGCTGCATAAGATGAAATAATAAAATGCGGTTGTTTTCGTTTGAAAACAAATTATTTTTGGCAGTTTCTTTGATTTGAATCTTTTGACCACCCTGTATTGATAGTATTACAAAAAATCTTTCATAGTAGGTCCCTTTCCACAAGGAATCCAACTGAAATGCAATAATGTAGGCTTTTTTATAGATGAAATTTTCATTCAAATTGGTGCCTAAAATCGTCTTTTTTGACATAAAAACTCAAATATTTTAAAAGCTCGAGTACTTGAGTATAGGACATATGACACATCAAGTCTTCTTAGAATTTTAAGTACAATCCAAAAATAAAATAATATATAGGGTGTTCCATTTGAAACAAGAGAGTTGACACCCGCACAAGATAGCTATTATTTCATTCAAAGAGAGCATCTTTGATAATCTCAAAATACAATTTTTTAGATTTCGATGCAACAACTTCCTAAAATGACTGCTTCGTCACATTGTTACAAGCAACATATAAGAACCAACATGCATTGTTGCCAAACGTATCCAAACTTTCCAAAAACCATGTTTGCACTAGTTTTGCCTGTATATTTTTATAAACTATGACAAAAAAAAAACAATTTAACATAAGACACTGAGAACTATGAAAATGTCAAAGTTTCAGAAATCCCTGGCTCATCTGATCAATCAAGTTTCTGAATTTCTCAGACGGTGACCCAAACTAACCAGAACTAACCCAATCCTAACCAAAACTAACCCAAATCAAACTGAAACAGACCCAATCTGACCAAAACTAACCCAAACTGACCAAATTTAACCAGAACTCACGAAAACTAACCAGAACTCACCTAATCTGACCCAATCTAACCAAAATCAACCCCAACCAACCCAATCTAGCCCGATCTAACCAAGACTAAACAAAACTAACCCGATCCAACCAAGACTTATCCAATCTAATCAAATCAAACTGAAACTGACCCATCCTGACCAGAACTATCCCAATATTCATAACCAAAACCCACCCGAACAAACCAAAACTAAACCAATCTAACTAAAAACTAACTCAATCTAACAAAAACTCTACCAAACTAACAAAAACTAAACCAATCTAATCAAAACTAACCGCTTAATTTAAGGAAGTAAAATGAAAAGACAAATATGTGTACGAAAAAATAGGTATTTTGTTAAATGTATTGGGAGTATCATTAAAAGCAAAACCATGTAAATAATATTGTTTTTATTAAATGCGAAGCGATATAAAATATTTATTTCAACCAATTCAAAAAAGGTAAAATAATATAAATAATATAAGAAACAAATATCAAATAATATACAATACATAATAATATACTGGTACAACATGACTATTAACTAATAAAGGTTTTTCAAAAAAAATATACCTAGAAAAAGCTGTTGTATTTCAACGGAAACTTTTGGAAAGTAGTTATGGATGAAGGTTTCAAAGAAAATCGGAAGTCTTCATTCCATGAAAGGTTAAAATATTGAGTTGAACCTACACTGGGTTCTCTCGAAATCAGTTTTTAAGGTGTACAAAATCTTTTTTATAGGCAATATATCATTCTTTAGGTCCAACCGTGTTCCTCCAAAAGTTCCAACCTCCGTGTTCCAACAAAAGTCAGAAATTAGTCAGCCTTTATCCGATTGGTCAAAAACACTTCGCAAACTGTAATAACAATGCTGATTGGCTTGGCTCTGACTTTCGCATTTGTTGATGGAACACGCAGGCCAGATATTGGATAGGTTGCAAAGATTTCAAATGGTTTCTTCAATTACGAATCGATAAAACCAATACTCAAAATCAACTTCCTCAAATAAATAAAATGAATCGAAAAAGTAATGAAAACCGTGAAAGTGATAAAAAATGAATATGTAGAAATGGGGCATAGGACATTCATTATCTAGTATCAATAGTTAGAGTTGTTGATTGCTCTTTATGATGTCCAAATACTAAAAATAAACTAGATCTCTTGATAACTTGACATCCCCCTTAGGCCCAGTACTTTCACATTCAAGTAGTCGATTTTATTTCGTCAGAATAAGCTCCAAATAGGTCCCGCCATGGCAACTCTCCATTTATTATCTGACGGATAGTGAAATGTTAAATGATGGACTGTTTCGATTTAGTTTTTAGATTTAGTTAGTATTAGATGAAGACCTCTTGAAGTGTTCAATTTTATTGCCAAATGTGAATCACGGTGTCATAATTCACTACCACCACCTGCAGAACCTTGACCCAATGCGCTCCCCAACTGGAAATAACCAGTCTAGTCAGGTATCCAGATTTTTGATAATACCGGAAGACTGGCCGGCCGCCATCCATGTGTTAGAAGAACCAATCCCAAGAAACATTTCTACGGCTTATTGGGTTCAAGGAAGCTTTATGTAGGTTTTGAGGTGGTTCTACTTAAGTGTTGTTTCGACTCAAACCAAATATGCCTTACGGCAAAATGATCCTAAAATAAGGTTTTAACATTAGCTATAAAACTCACTGATAAAACCAATAAGAAATTGGTTTTGGGCAAGCCTTATGGAGGTCATTAAATATCTTCGTTACAGCTGTTCACTCTTAAAATCTCCTTAGGAACTTTAGGCTGTAACTTTGACTCCAAATATTCAAAATGGTTCTAAGCAATCGGATATATTTACTCCATAAAACCATGATAAAGCCTATTTCTTTGGAGGTATATTTGGTTGTATTCAAATCAACGAAAAAGCATATTTGCTTCAAAATTACCCAGAATAAGACCTTGATAAAATAATGACGTATTTTGTTTTTATTAAACGAAAACGATTTTCCTGATTCTAACCACACTTTTTGAGTTTGGTGACATATAATGATAACTTCTTCCTTTTTCCCAAGATTAATCATTTGATATTATACTAATGTGATGTCTGTTGTGTAAAATATAGATAATCCCAATCTTATTTCCCAGTATCAATCTTGTGCATTAATCTAAGGTGTATTCGTCATCTGAAATAAATAATAAATGATATGATTGTGTAATGTGTATACCTATAAATTAGAATGTACCGCGTGCGTCTCATAAGACAATGTGAGGAATTGATTGGTTATTTGGATCAATGGGAATTCCCCGCTAGGAAGTGAGAGGGAAAATATAATTCGAACAGGCGAACATCGATCAATGGCTTTTATCAATGCACTATGCAGAAGAATCCCATAAGTCCATGGGAAGGATCTCGATCATCCTCACCAACGACAGACTTATGTGTAGAATGCACGTACCGTGTATATGTCTGTTTCAACATTCTCGCGGGTGAATCGAAAAACAGGTCGCGGTATATTTTATTTATAGGTATTATTATGGTATATTGTAACCATAATATTCAACTGTTGTTTTGATGTTTAGGTTAGTTTTTTCTGTTTTCAATCAAGACCAGGTTCTATGCGTGACGTCATTGTTTTAAAACAAAAGCTTCGGTCCTGTTCTTGGTTGACCTTGGTCTTAAATTTTCATTAAACGAAAACGCTTATAGCGTCAAGCGCATGCGTTTTAACCAGGGCAAGTGACAAGCAGTATCACGTTCACGACCGTGCTTCTATCCTTGTCTTGCTGAAAGTAGAACAAGGATAGAGCATAAAGTCTTTTCTGCAATGTGAACGCGAAAGTGATGTCAAAACAAAAATATGACATTTGCTTGAACAGAAATGTTATGTATTGTTTAATCAACAAATAGGTATGTTACTCTTCATGAAACTCGATAAAAACTCATTCTTGGCACTGACACTGAGTTGCCCTGATCCAAGCGCATGCGCGGCCCAAGAAAAATAACTCTATAATAATCCACTTTTGTGAAAACACAAATTCTTACACGCTTCAGTGAAGACCTATTGTCGGTGAGAAGAACTAAAAACAACTGAATGACTAAATAACCAGATCCACATCCGATGGAGAATGTGTGGTGACCATTGTGAAAAATTATTCATCAAAGAAACTGGAGACCTCAGCTTAGAATCAAGCAGAACTATTAGATGCCATACTTAATGCGTGAAATGAGCTCGCCAATGATGTTCAATATTGTCAAAATTTATCAAAATCCATGGTTCGACGACTTCAAGATGTTTTGGCAAGAAATGGTTCTGCTACCGGCTTTCAAGGAAAATAATCTACATTTTTCTAAGCGAACTTTTGAGTGAATAAATTCGAAGTCGTACCTACAATATATCGTTTTCATTGGGAAAAAAATAAAAAGTTCAAGTGCATGGCATGTGAATATTTTAAGCCTATTACACTGCTAAAAAAAAGTTTATTTGATATGGCTCGTTCTGAGATTGAGATAGAGTGCTCAAAAAACAAAGAACTTCTAACAACCACAAGTACAAGAAAAACTGGTTCTATGACATACCAAATTAGCAAAAAGGGCTCTTGTGTCTTATACTGACCCACGCATTTCATGAAATTCTTCTCACAGAGCGATAGTGGACCTTCTAAAGCACATTTCAACAACAAAAAAAATGCGGTATTTTTAGTTTTTTCAGAGAATTAAGCAAAACTATCCTTATTTTCTAACCTTTTTGTGAAGTTTCTCATCACAAAATCTGCCGGAATACTGCATTTATATAAGTCACTCTTGACGCTAAATACATTCTATTTTGGGAAAAAATGTGAAAATAGTCTAGAATTTGCATAAATACAACCATAGACTTAAAATAACAAGACAAGTAACAAAACTAATATTGCTAAGCCCAACATCTTCCTCATGAAGCTATCTACTTTATTTCAGCGCCGTTGTCATGTGCTCTTAATGTTCTGGCGCTTTATGAAAAATACCGGCAAAAATAATTTAATTCAACTACCAAATCATCAATCTTAAACACCTATAATTCCGTATTCTCAGTTTTCCGTCACAAATGACTTTTCTGTCGTTTAAAAACATTGTTGAAGGTGAACATTTGTATGAAGCTCTACATTTCATTGTGAAATATGGCAACATCCGGTCGCAACTTTGAGGACGGACCGGCTGATGCATTGTTAACAAACGTCCGCTTATGCGTTTATAGTTTGCTTATTTCTCAATTATTCAGAAAAAATCTTGCTCTGTCTGTTCTAAATTGCGGGATTTGGTGTTTAATTGATAAACAATGCCTAAAAAGTGTGTAGTGTGTGGCCAGAGAAAAAAAACAGGCGAAAATCGGGCGTTTCACCGGTAAGTGAAGCTTATTTCTCAATTATTCAGAAAAAGTCTTGCTCTGTCTGTTCTAAATTGCGGGATTTAGTGTTTAATTGATAAACAGTGCCTAAAAAGTGTGTAGTGTGTAGCCAGAGAAAAAAAACAGGCGAAAATCGGGCGTTTCACCGGTAAGTAAACAAAAACAAAACTGGCCTATCATCATTGTGTTGGGACCAAAACATTCAATGCTAAAGGTATAGGCGTTACGTGTCTTGTTATTTTAAGTCTATGAATACAACATTATTTGATTTTTATGAGTACACTTTTTAATATGGAGTAGGGATCATGATCATAACTGCTGAAAGCTGAAATCAATTGACAGTTTGACGTGCCGATAGTTTGTGGGATTTCTTTGTAAAAGACGTTGCCAATTCTATGTTTAATTTTATTTCGGTGTTTTCTAGTATGTAGCTATCAAAATTTCATGCTGTAATGGTATCATATTTAATATTTAAGACATTCATTAGACCAATGAGGTTGTTGTAGCTTTTGGTTAATGAGGGTTGGTTTTGAATAGGCTCTTTCTGGTGAAAACAGATGTTGCGTGAGCGACATCTGAGCATTGCGGAGAGCAAGCTGGTTAGTTTGGGATAGTTTTGATCAGTTTGCGTTTGAAAAAAAATTGATGTCACGTGCGCGACATCATTAAGGTATATATTAGGTACATTTTTGTGTTTTTTTTTCAGTTGTTTGGTACGTTTGAGTTGGTTTTGGCTAGTTTGAGGTAGTTTCAGTTTGTTTTGGTTAGTTTGGGCTAGTTTGGGTGGGTTTGGGTCGGTTTGGGTTGATTTGGTTGGTTTTGATTATTTTGGGTTGGTTTGGTTAGCCTGGATTGATTTTGTTAGTTTGGGTTAGTTTTGGTAAGTTTGGGTTGGTTTTGGTTACTTTGGGTGAGTCTTAGTTAGTTTGAATGGGTTTGGGTTAGTTTTGGTTAGTTTGCGTTTGTTTTGGTTAGTTTGGGTTGGTTTTGGTTAGTTTGAGTTTGTTTTGGTTAGTTTGAGTTAGTTCGGGTCGGTTTGGTTAGTTTGAGTTGGTCTATTTGGTTCGGGTTGGTTTGGTTAGCCTGGGTTGATTTGGTTAGTTTGGGTTATTTTGAGTTTGTCTTGGTCAGTTTGGTTAGTTTGACAAAAATTTGATGTCGCGTGAGCGACATCATTTGAGTATAATTAGGTACATTTTTCGTTTGGTATATTTTGCTTTGTTGTTTGAGTTGATTATTGAATAATATGGGTTAGATTAGGTAGGTTTTGGTTAGGCTCTGTTTAGAGAAAATGGATGTTTCGTATGCGACATCTGAGAATTGAGAATCATGAACGACAAAACTGTTTAGCTTGTTAGTTTTGGTTAATTTGGGTTAGTTTTGGTTTGGTTCTTCTTCCGAAATATGATTCATCATATCACAGAACGCAACCACTTTTTACCTTCAGGTAATTCTTTGAAATAAATAGTTGAAAATTCCCAATTTTGATTTTTTTTTAGCCATCATTTTATTAAGATAATAAGTATCAAAGTAATTTTCGACATATTGACAGCCTTTACTTTTTTCAATCATTGGCACCATCGCTCATCCGTTCAACCGGCTCAACCATTGTAAGCGTTGATCCATGCTATTGTCTATTTTGAGTTATGGCGGCTTCGAATTCTTTGATTTTTTTTCCAATCAAAACGTTATTTTTTCCCATTTTTGTCACTGACCAATCACGTTATAGGGATTGTAGACTCCTATAAAAAAAAAATGTTGGCAGTGCTTCACTAGATTTTGGGAAAATGTACCTTTCTAATAGTTTAGAACATACGGTCATTTTGTTCATTTTCTCTAAATAGACTGAAAATACCGCAACTTTTTTTTGTTAAAATATGTTTTAGATAGTCTACTGTCAAACCATATCAAAAAGAGTGTGAAATACGTGGGTCGCAAAATGACACAAGACCCGCAAAAAGTGTTTTATCAATGTCTTTGAAGAAGTCAGTGTTGCTGCCAAGGCCGTAGCAACCTCCTGTGGGCATTGATAAAACTAAACATGTTTCTTGGGATGGCAAGGCTTCAAATTAGGTCTGAAGAAATCACTGTTATCTATAAAAAAGTATTTTGGACAAGGACTTATCTAGGTGTACATAGGAGACAAACCTTCAAATCTTACATAATATCATTTTATAATAAGACTATATTAGGATATTTCTTATGGAAGCAATTCTCCGAACTTTAGTAACTCAACAAAAGCCTGTTATCGGCATTTCGTTCCTACAGAATACTACAGATCTCTTTTTTTAAGGAGGCGTGGTATAACGTCGAAAAAGAAAGTCGCAGAACAACATGATGGTACGTTATTCTCGGATTCAAACCATCAAACTGGTAAGGGGTCGGCCCAAATTTTTCAGAATGCTTTTTATGCCATGATGCTATTCTCCGGAACATTTCTTGGAATGCAATATGGAAATTAAATAATTTCAGGTAGCGCCAGTTTTGCATATCGTTTTTTCTTTGATTTAGGTACCTGATTGGAATAATATGTGTATTTTTGTATGTATCGGAAACTATTGAAATAAATTATTTCAATACAATTATTATTACTTACACTATTTACCAGATTTTGTTGGGTATTCCGCCACATCCCATCAAAAACTTCACACCAAATTACTTATCTGGAAATCTAATAACATTAATTCAACACTGTGGGACAATGTAGTGTCAACCGAAAGGAATTTTTTTTCTATAATCAATATCTGAAATGGAAAAAGGGGCATTCAAGAGTAGATAAGTTTTTTGTTTTTTTTTATGTAGAGCACAATGTCATGTCTATCGAATGAAGAGTTTGTCTAGAATTGATATCTGAATTAGAACAAGAAGAATTCCGTTTGAAAAACCGGAGTTTTTCAAAAAGACTTTTTTTTATAATTTGTGGTATGTAGTAGATTATTGTGAAAAATGATAATGACCATTTGAATAACCAGCATTTTTTATAGAAACATACCCTCAAAATTCATATTGTTTCACGTCCAATAGTCTCCGAGATACAAAGCGTCAGAGTAACTCACTTGACTGTATTTTTTTTCTTAAAATGCAAATATTTCCAGATCGTTGAGAGATGGCCATAGATGTCATTTGATAAACTGATCTCAATATTTAAACAGAGACATAAATAACATTATACTCCATTTAAAATTATTAGTTTTCAAGTAATTTGCATTTTTTTTAATGGATTAATTTTAAAATATGAATAACTTAAAAACTATCTATTGAAGGTAGGTGACAATGTAGTGTCAATCGGAAGAAAATTTTGCCAAGAATCCATATCTGAATTGAATATGGGGTATTCCATTTGAAAAACCCGAGTTTTTTTGGAAAAACCAAAGTTTCTTGTTTTTCTTAAATTGTCAGATCTTAAACTGTAGATTATTGTAAAAATTGATCAAGGCTATTTGGATGACTAGCATTTTCTATAGAAACCTACAAAATTTTATTGTTTTACATCTAATAGTCTCTGAGATACAAAGCTTCAAAGTACCCCCCTCACCTAACTCATTTTTTTTCTTAAAATGCAAATATCTCCAAAATGATCAAAGATGACCATGGATAATATTGGATAATCTGTCCTGAATTTTCAAAAAGCAATCTGAATGGGAAATATAAAATGGGGGTTCCCATTTAAAATAAGGAAGTTGGTATCTACTTCCGGTATAACCGGAATTGATAGAAAACTGCCACTATTAAAAAAAAGAGTGTGAATTTGTATAAGCGTATCACTATTACTTTCCGATATAAGGCTGATTGTCCCTTTAGAACAAAGACCCTGTATATAGGTACTTTCTAATGTATATATGGAAATTAATAAACGTGTTTCAAAGTGAAGTGTAAAGGTACTTGATCTTTATTTGTTATTGAAAATTATGAAATGGTAATGGGTTCTTTTGCAGGTAAAGAATGAAGATCAGGTATACAGTACGTAACCGTAACCTGGAACCAATGGCATATGGTTCCAAGTTACGGAGACTTGGAAAACTTTTTTATTATTAGTATAAAGCAAACAAGTTATTCTATAGAAAATATGTATTTTGCTCAAGAGTAAAGAACCTTTATTTTGGACAATATGAAAGGTTGTTTCTAAAAAGTTGATCGAAACTAAGAACCACGTTTAAATACGCAATGCAATGTACAATTTGTATTAATTTTCAAATCACTTGATATTTTATACGTATTCTGCCCAAAATTTGTCAGCAAAAAAAATTTCAAAATACCAACCCAAAAATAAACTAAATGAATGAAAAAGTCAACGCCAATTTCCCTACATGATCAAAAAAGGGACGGTGCTGAAGCAATCCTCTCTCTCACCATATACGTATAATAATAAGTATATTTCTCTCACTCTCTTTATCTCATTGCAGTACCATACGCCATTATCTCTGCGCCAGGTAAATACTTAATAGATCATGTATTGTGATATCAGCAAAGAGTATCTATATGAATACTCTTGGATATCATAAGCGTGACTATTGGAGCAAATTGGAGGTTGACTGAGGGTCTTTAATCGGTGATTACTACATTAGTAGACACCGTGGCCACCGTTTATTGTTGTTTTAAACATTGATGGCATCAGTACTTAATAATCTTGATATTTTTCATATTTTCGTGAAAATTGCTAATTGTCCGTTACAGTCATTATACACCCATTTATATTGAAAACATTATTTATATGTATTTTTCCATTGGCAATATTAAAAATGCATTCATCACGTGTTTAAATTGCAAAATTGTTAGACAAGATCAAGAAACAAAAAAGTTATCGTATTTTTAGGAATCACACAAAAGCTAAATATTCATCATTCATAATAGAATTGGTGACAATAGAGAAACCTATCTTTGATCACCTAATTGCATATTTGAACTCTTCAGTTCTGATCAACTTTTTCCAATAATAATTTCTGTTTTTGTCTATAAAAGAACAGGGTGTTTTATAATTGCGTACTTTAAATTTGAGAGCGTATTCCTGAGCTATTTCCCAAAAAAAGTTCATATGAACGTGGGTTCGAAAGTGTTTTACAAATGTTACAGATATCCTTGAATCGATTTTTTTTAATTTGGCAGATCAATTTTTTGTGATGAAAGCCTAATGTAGCCTTAGCTAGATAGAAATTATAAAGACCAGTGCCGTCCCGACGGGCATCTTACCAAATATTTTTGTTAAATAAAACGCCACTGACTTCATCGACTGACTGAATTTAATTTTTTTCGGAAATGAAACATACAAAAATATAACTTTTTACTTAGAGTTTTCTTAGAGTTTTTTCGTATCTGATGGCCTCGTTGTCAAAAAAAAAACAATCTTTCAAACTCCGCAAATTATTTTTATACTTTACACGGGTAAAGTATTTTACAACAAATAAAACCAGGCCAGATACAAAAAAAAATCTATAAGATAAAAAGGTTGTATTTTTGGTCGTCATTCAAGAAAAAAATAAAAATCACAATAAAGTCAGTGGCGTACATTTTTTTTAGTTCGCAACACCCTATATCTCAAAAACAAAGGACTCTTCCGGACCTATGCTTTTATGCTTTTTTACGTGAAAGGAGTATGTCCCTAAATATTTTAATCTGTGAGTTGACATGATATCTTCTTTTTCAAGGGAGAAATTTTGTATCAGAACATGGTAACATTGAATCTTATGAAAGACAATGAATGATCTAATTTTTATGACACGTTGCATAGATAACCAGATAGACAAACTGTTCTGACTCAGCCTTCAAAAAGAGTAGTCTGAATACAAACACTCGAAAAATATTTAAACGATATATATTGCATTTTTGTGATATGAATGTGAAGTACAATATCAAATACCTATATTGATTATCATACAACATTTTATTTTATGAAATGGTAATGACCAAGAACATTGGGGGGCATGAATAAATAAAAGTGAAAGCTTTTGCTATAATACTATCTTTGCCAGTTATCTACTCAAAATAATTGAGTAAAAGCTTTTACAGTCTGTTCATGGCTTTCTTGCGGTCACGTCACAGTATTTGACGTTTGGCAGTGTGTCGTAGATTGATCGCTCCACATGTGACATTTGTGAAGTTGACCCGAAAGACCCTCGTCCAGACGTACGTGATTTTTTTTCCAATGTGTAAGAGAGAGACGGAAAAGTATGACGTAACCGCAGGAAAGCCATGAAAAGATTGTTCTTGTTATTTATTCACATTACCCATTATTATTTTTTCTTTTTTTTATTCAATCTCATGCCTGAAAAAATAATTATTTCACAGCCTTTTGAAACAACAAGTTAAAAGGATAGCATACAATGACATGGTACATTATCAACATGTACTTATTATCGATCTTGTGAAGTTGAAGTTTTCAGGTTTTCACTGATTTTTGAAAATATCCAATTTGTTTTTTTTTGTCGAGGATTTACCATGCTCAGGCTCTGCTCCCATAACACTACTCATTTGTTTGCATGATGAATATATTTTTGCATTATACAAAATCTGTAGGAAAAATGTGAAATAGTCAATACAACATGAATATTTTTTCAGATCAGGTCCTAAAATAGCCTCTACCTTATTGATCATTAATTGTTTTATACATTTTTTAAAATATTGTTTTTTATAATGTTTTTCAAAAACTGATAAGGCCGTGTGGCAAACAACTTTGCATAGATCAGGTGGAGCACAGAGACCGCTGGATTCAGGTCTTTTTTCAAATTGTCTAAAAATAATTTGAGTATCTTGTGAACCTTTCTCCAATGGTTTGCTTGAAAGGAGTATGTCTTTGCACTGCATACAGTTTTTCATTTTAAATAATTTGCTTGCGCAGTAGCCCGCAAACATTGCTCCAGAACAACTCTCCAAGTCTGTTTGTCGAGGAACGCAAGCAGGTATGTCTTCTTCAGATTCTGAATCTTGTTCAGCGTCGTCGCCGTCGTCGTGATGTGTTTCTGGAACACCACTGGGTCTAAGTTGTTTCCTTTTCAAGAGTGATTCATCAACTGACAAGAAGAAATCTTCATCCTCTTCACAATTTGAAGTTTCAGCTAAACGAAGCAAGCTATTAATTGTAACTTTTCGGAAAGTGCATCGAAACCTTTGTGCAGGTCGATTGCGACAATATCCTCCACGCTTCCTAATAACTGAGAATAGGTTTTCATTGATATCTTGATTCAACCTAGCCGTCAAGAGATAATTATGATGTTCTTTTTTTTCCTGATCATGCAGCTGAAAAAAAATGTTCATATCAAACAATAGGCATTTAATTTTTGGAAGTTATTGGGCAGAAGTTTCAATCAGATTTTTTTTTGTTTTTAGAGAAAAGGTGGGAGAGAAGTCTAAAAATATAAAATTATACCTATTTAAGTAGAAGAGGCCAAAATAGGTCATTGAAAAGTAATGAACAATGTAGGTATCTCATTTCCTAAATAATTTTGAGGAGAAACCCATTGATAAATATAAATTGTACGATGAAGAATCCAGAGTGGAATTATTAGATGAGTTGAGAGTATCTATAGCGAACGTTTGTAATTGATCGGAAGTGTTATAAAAGTGACTTCACATGTTATTTTTTTTGATTTTTTTTTGAAATTGACTTTTTGATAATTCACACGCCTTTATCCAATAGTTCAATGTGTTGGGGAGTTTTTCTATCTCTTGAGAAATTTCGCTGGGATGAGTGGTTGTGCCAGAAAAAAAATATTTTCAATTAGGTACACAGATATTTTATTATTGATTAATTTTTTTCTAGCATAACTACCTATCCCAGCAAATTTTTTCAAGAAAGAAAAAAACTTTCTCACACACTGGGTTATAAGATGAAAACATCTGAATTATCATAAAGTCAATTCCATAAAAAATCAAAAGATATAGCTGCATATGACGTCACTGAATTTTTAAGGAATTGACTTTCTGATGATTCAGATGTTTTCATCTAATAACCCTGTGTGTAAGAAAGTTTTTTTCTCTCCTGAAAAAATATGCTGGGATAAGTAGTTATGCTCGAAAAAAAAAAACAATAGTAAAATATCTGTGAAGCTAGTTAAAAAAAATTTTTTTTTTGCACAACCACTTTATCTTAGCAAAATTTTTCAAGAGAAGGAAAAACTCCCCAATACACTGAACTTTTAGTTTAAAATATCTGAAGCATCATAAATTCAATGCCAAAAAATCAAAAGAAATAACTACATATATGAGTTCACCTTTATAACACTTCCGGTTAATTTTAACTGGTCGCTATAGAAACAAAAAACGTAATTTCGTGGTCCAAGACTAGGTACCAAAGCTTATCAAAAATGATTTGAACATTTTTGAAAAATGTAGAAAAAAACATTTTTTTTTTGAATCTTTGACGCCCTCTGTAGACTTAATACTTAACGAAGCAATTTTGGATATTGTTAGGTTTGCCTAGATCACCTTATTTTTGGTTAAGGAATTTGTGATTAAGCGTTGTACAGTCATTTCAGGGACCCTGTATAATAATTATAATTATTAATTTATATATTATTCTACTTATTAAAAGACATCAGAAGAAACATAGGAGATGAAATCGCAAACAAGAAACAGAATTGTCTAATTGATCTTATATCTCAACATCAAAAATACGATGTCAATAAGTTCATGAGAAAGAAAAGATACACAAACAGCTACAAGTGAGTTGGTGATGTTGATTTTCCTTGGGTATTTCCAAACTACATAAATTTTGTTGAAAATTATGATTATCGATAATTGAAAATTTGTTATGTCATTGAAGATAATGGATAGATAACTTCAAAAAAAAATCTATACATTTCAATTATTATGACATAGTTTTTGAGAAAGCAAAAGAAAGCAGAAGCTCTTGTCTTCTTCAACAGCCTTTCCATTGTGTTTGAACAAACAGTTTTTTTTCATTGTTGCATGTTTTTTCAAAATAAGTTGGTTGAGGGCAAGAACGCAACACATTTTTTATTTCCAAAATGTTTTAAGAAAATCACCCGAGAAAATCATTATATCACTATCAACATTCTCAACATTTCCTTCTATGACAAAAATATCTTGTCCTCCGATATAAGTTAAGTGTAAAATATAGAGTATAGCGGCACTTACCTTGGTTCTCTTCTCAAAAATTTATCTGAACTTAACGACAAAAAACAAAAGGGGAATCAACAAATCAACGAATAAACTATCTGCACCTCACCTTGCACACTAAATATTTCTTGCACAATTATTCTTTCAGGTAAAGCATTTTACAATAAACATTATAAAATGTATACAAACAACAGGTGGCCAAACCCGGGAAAAGCCAACGGGCTAGACGTTTTCTCGAATGGCGCCACTTTTATTGGTGAATGGGTCATAAATCACCCTCAAAGAAATATTTTCAAGTTCGTTCGATAATTAGTTTTCTCCACACTTTTGACTGATTACAATTTCAAGAAATCTAAAACAGTATACCTACCCCCGTAGTACCTAGTATCATTTTATAATAAGACTTTACGAAAAACCCTACAATTCCTTTTTTTGGTCGACTTTTTAGCTTAAAAAATAAATATTTTACAGTCTTTTGTGACAAATTAAATTGAAAGCACTGTACTTGCAGAATCAAAAAAGGCGGATTTGTCTGGATATTGAGACTGCTCGAGCTTTTCATTATTCTAAACAACTTTTGTCAATAAATTGATTTGGCTCATTCTCTTAACATCTTAGTTTGAGACCGAGCAGAAGCTATTCTCAGAATATCAAAATGTAACTCGGAAAATTTTTGTCATTTTCATATATACCTTATCGAAACCCAATCTGCATATTTGCAAGACTGTCCACGTGATTTTGTTTAATCGGTCATAATATTATGATCTAATTTATCGAACTATTATTACATAACATAACAGAAGAAAAACTAAACTGACAAAACTTGGTCATCAAATATTACTATTTTGAAGTCTACAACAATGCTCTTGATGGGCATTGTAGGGATATAAATGAACCATTTTATTATTGTTATCAAATTATTGAATATCATTTAATTATGTACTTGGAAAACTTGATTGATGTTTGAAAAATTTTGTTGGAAACATTTTGCAACAAAAACAATATTTAATGTTTGTAAAATTTTTAATCGTTTTCTTAAATTCCCGATAGTATGAGGGTCACTAATTGGGAATACTGGATCGTAAGTGTGACATGGGATAGGCAAGAATTTTAAGAAAGCTAGTGCAAAATTTCAAACTCATATACCTACCTAAAATAGGTGTTTTAAAATGTTTATAGAAAAAAATCCTTCTTAATATCGGTTACTATAAACAATAAAAACAATCTACCAGAGTTTAAACAAAATCGGTGACGTAAATTGTTTTCACCTGGTACACTTGAGAATACTCTCCTATATATCCAAAAGCGATAATTCACATCTTTAAAAGCAGTTAAAAAACAATATCACCATCTGTTGGTACTTGAAAGCTTTACTTTTCCCCAGAGCCCTCTGCTGATTGACTAGCTAAGTTTGTGAATATAGAATATTTTTTGGGCCTTTTAGTTCCCGTCCCCGATTGTAGGTGGAAACATCGATTTGGAGATGTTTGAGGACGGGAGAATTCTTAGCATGGGAAATATCTTAATATAGTCCTATTTTAAAATGATAATATTATAGATGGTCTGTTAGAGTACAATCATTCAAATACTGTATAATATGCTTCGAAAGAACCAGGCAAGTGAAATAGCAATAAATAACACACGCAAATTCAAAAAACTGATACGAATTATCGAAAATCGTGCCGGCTAATTCAATGTTTTGAAACTAGACACTTGTCAGTCAGACAGACAGCTTGGGATCGTTCGTATTCATTTGATCAGACAAGCATCCTGAAATATTGATATCATGTGACCTCAAGAGGAGTTGTATTTGTGATCACGTGGCCTAACTTACTCGGATCCCGAGCTCGGATCTAATCTCAACTGATCTTATAAAATATGGAGTCCGATGCATGAATTTTTCTTTACGTTTTGGCGGAGATACAGTTGCTCACTAGCGCCCCATATATTTTGTTTGTCACCTGGGGAACTAGCTTAAATGGAAAAAGATGGTTTGACCTTGGCCATTTAAGTATCTTTTCTATTGGGTTTAATGTTTTGTGGGAATGGCAACAGAGGCTTGGAACTCGTCATTTGTAATCAGTATCATCGAAGGACCTTCAATATAGAGTATCACTACACCTTTTTTAAATTTATTATTTTGGTGATGAATCTCACCACCGTTCAGGGCAGAGAGAGTGGCAGAATTGAAAATAAATACTATACTCGAATTTTATGAAGAATGGTTCATAATGAATGCGTCATTATAGGAGATTCTGGACGTCAAAATCTAGGTAAATTCACTTTGATGCTAGAATTGATAATTACCGAGAAACAGGGGTCCCACAGTTTAAATAATATTTTTGATTATTTTGACAGCCTACTTTCTCGAGAGCACAGTGTTTAATCAAATCAAATCAGGCATCCCTTTTTTTCTGAAAAGCATAGGAGAATCATATGAGCAGGCAAAATGTCTTTTCAGTTACTCTAGTGCCTAATTGATGGGCAAAGCGGCACCTCAAATACATCCCTGTTTGAAATTCAAGCAGGATCAGGCATACAGTTGAAAAGAGAAAAACCAAAAATATTTATCCTACTTTGAAGATAAATAACTTTACAGGGTGTCTGTAAAAGGTCTTCTTGAAATCTCGTATTCCTGAGCTCAAGATGAGACGATTAACGCACCTTACCTTTGTCCAAAATTGCTCCGTTTCCAAGATAAAGGGTGGCAAAGTTGAAAAATAGAAATCGAATTTTTCAAAGTGTGAACATTTTTTAACGTATCACTTTAAATATTGTTACCCGGGGGTTTCTTGTGATGCGGAACATGAACATGGACACCTTTTCATTGTTGTCGTTAGAATGCGCTGTACAGGGTTTTTATATTTTATTGACACCACCCTTTTTTTTTTCATTCGACGTTTCTGAAAATAGCTTCTTGATTAAAAGTTTGATCGAGTGAATTTTTCAAAATTTCGCATTTACCTACAGGGCAGGCCTCAGAAAAACTGGGCGTGGTCCATGATATTAAAACACACAAGATATGATTAATTGCTGGACGAAATTAGAACCAAGCCACGCATGTCGTCACCGCGAGCCAAAAGTGAGGTTGGATTTAAAACATACATAACATAACCTAGTTACCATTTGCTGGTCAAAATTTGAACTGGCTCACGCATGACGTCTCCACGTGACATTGACTGTATACGTTTGAGTTAGGTCACGTGATGACTTCTGAAGTGGGATGTGCGAGAGCTTATCTTGTTTGTTTCGGTATCATGGTAACCCACTTACCTAGGTTATCTATAAATTTCAAGGTTCGGACTCGCAATGACGTCAGCGAAACCTGCGCGTGAGCATATCTTGTTTGTTAAAGTATCATGGGCGTGGTCCAACTTTCTTATTTCAAATGAGAAACTTACTTTTTTATTGGATTTTTTTATTTTCCCAAAAATTCTAGATATTTTCTATGCAGCATACCCTTTACCTAAATTTGACGTATAAAAAGATATTAACATCGAAAAAGTTCCAATTTAATGAAAAAATCTGAAATCAGGTAAACATACTGGCATCAACGCGTATGCATTTTTGTTATTTTGATAGTATATTCAAAAAATATCACATTTTTTCTCATCTGTGTGAGTAATCTTTAACGACGTTGCCAAAAAATCAGACACGGTAACCAGGCACTTTCTCGAGGTCAATATCTTTTTATACGTCAGGTAAAGTCATACTATATACATGTGAAATATTAAGAATTTTTAGGAAAATATAAAAATCGAATAAAAAAGTATGGTTCTTATTTGAAATAAGAAAGTTGGACCACGCCCAGACTTTCTGAAGTACTCTGTATATGCGAAATAGAGTTTTTTGAAAAAATTACTCGGAACCATCCAGCTTTTATTCAAGACGCTTTTTTCAGAAATGTTAAATAAAAAAAGAAAAGGGTGGTGTCAATATACAGGGTGTACCGGTGATCATGTCACAAACTTTTAGAAAGATAAAACACACAAAAATTAAAAAAAAAAAGTTCATATGAACATGGGTCCGGTAACGCTTTCTCAGGGAGCTAGGGAACTTCGAAAATGACCTTCAAAAACGACTCTCCGTTTTATAACTTCGGCACTGCTGTAGCTATCGCCACCAATTTTGGGACATGAAATCTAGTTGGTGGGTTCATCAATTTGAGTCTCTCGGATTTTGTCACCTTTAACCAGATGCGTACAAACCAGGGGAGTATTTGGGTAAAGAAAAAAGCGTTTCCGGACCCATATTCATATGAACTTTTTCATTTTCGTGAATATCATCTACCCTAAAAGTTTGTCATATGATCACCGGAACACCCTGTATAAAGAAAAACCCTGTACACTGCACTTCTGATGGTTTAAAATGGCCATAACTTTTTTTCCAGTGTAGCTTTGAATTTTTTTGTCAAGAAAATAATTTTTTTACGCACTTATAGTCATGAAATGTGCTTTTGTTATAACCCGCTAGAGTGAGTAGTTTTCAAGATATTTGGATTTTTAGAGTTCGATGCAGCACCGGAATATTTAAATTATTTTGAATTGAAAAAGATGTGTGAACACACCTCCAAAAGTCTTGAACACCCCATGTTTTTGTATTCAAAATCTGGTCACATAAATGAATAATACTTTATTTTTTTCCCAGTTTAGGTTTTCAGTATTTTTTTGCTGAAAAGTCATTGTGCCTTTTTGAGCCACTCTTGACGGTTTTTCAAAGTGGTTTTGGAAAAAAAATTGATAACTTCATTCGAAAGAGGGGCAAAAACTATACTGATCCTGAAAATAACACCACGATTGAACTTTTGATAGACTATGCCTTTTCCACATGTAATCGCGAATATGCCAACTATGTAGTTTTTATGTACATTTTCACGTTTTGGCATGTTGCCGTAAAAAAAGTAATTTTCAACAGCAAATTTGAGATACAAGAAGGTATGGGACCAATGGCAAAATTCACATTCTCTGTATTTTTTCTTAAACAAAAATATCTACATAGTGATGAAAAAAAAAACGGTTTATTGTATTGAAATGATGGAGGAAAATCAAGGACCTATTATTGGTATATTCTCTTCTGCCACTGCTGTAACCTGGTGGACTGTTGAATGTTGCGACGCACTTACGCATCTACATAGTGGAGATATCTATGAATAATGGAGCTTCCATTGAAAACGTATTAAAAATAACCTGAGAAGCACAATTTAATTAAACAGATTTTTTCGTCTTTGCACCATATATCCAGGAGCATCAAGTTTGAGACACCCCTCACATAAAAAAGACATTATGGGAATCACATAATGACTATATTACAAATGCTCAATTACATTTGATACCGTCGCAATTACATTTGACTATTCTTGATTTCATATGATTTATTCGCAATTTCATTCAACTTTACCCAATTACATCTGATATATTCCCAGTTCATTTTTAATCTTCCCAATTATATTTGATATATTCGCAATGTAAATTCGCAATTCTCAAATACATTTGATTTATTCCCAATGTGATTTTACTATTCTCAAAATCAAGTGATATATTCGTGATTACTTGTGGAAAAGGTGTAGATATGCAATATAAAAGATGTCAAAAATTAGCCAAAATTGGCAATTTAGGATACAATCTTGAGAAATGAATCGTTTTTAGCAACTTCAAAACCGCATATCTAGGCTTTAAAATTGTTTATCGTGGTGTAATTTTCAGGATCGGTATAACGTCTGCCCCTCGTCCGAATGAAGTTATTCTGTTTTTTTTTAAACCACGTTGGAAAACCGTCAAGATTGGCTTTTTTCTTTCAGAGATTGAAAAGGTACAATGACTTTTCAAAAAAAAAAAAGTCTGAGCACCTAAACTGGGAAAAAGAATAAAGTACTTATTTATATGACCAGATTTTTAATATCTTCAAAGATGGGGATAGAACATGGGGGCTGTAAGACTTTTGGAGGTGTGTGTATTTGAATTTTATAGGTAGTCATGGCTTTATTCGGCAAAAAATCAAAAAAAAAATAAGAATAATATCGGCCCACGTCCACGCCTATGGATTGATATTATTCTTAATTTTGGTATGGTTTCCCCACTCATAAGGCTTTGCCAACCTACAAAATCAAAATACCACTAGTTCACTGACCAAATTTTATCCTGAAGGTAAGTAATTTGAATATCGTGATGCGGCATGAACTCTTAAAACCAAACTATCTCGAAAACTACTCACTCTAGCAGATTAAAACAAGAATAACTTTTTTGCTCAAGAATGTCTATATGATGAAAACCATACTAAGAAAAAAGTTATGGTCAACATAAACCATCAGAAGTGAAGTGTGCAGCGCCCTCTAACGGCCAAAATGAAAAGGTGTGCACATTCAAAACTCAAAGTGATACGTTGAAAAGTGTCCACACAATTTGAAGAATTCGATTTTTATTGTTGAACTTTACCACCCTGTATCTTGGAAACGCGACAATTTTGGACTGATGTGAGTTGCTTTGAATCGGCTTATTTTGGCGTCAAAAATATGTGGTGAGATTTTGTAAAGACCTTTTACAGACTCCCTGTATTACAAAGCCCAATATGAAAATTTGATATGATGAACACTACTAAGGACCGGTTAAAATAGATCTACATCACATCCACCTTATTTAGTTCACCAGGAGCGGACTAGGTTCTACATTTTACTACTTACATTTTCAACACCCTGTGTGACAAAGACTTGAAAAAAAATAATCTGGATTGCTTGAGCCTTGAACCACAAAATAGGTGATCATTGTCGATAAAATGAACTGTTCTGGAAAAAATAGTATATTGTAGTCCTAGGCGGTAAAGTGACATTTTTTCAGGCTGAAAGGCTTGAAACCTGGAAAAATCACTTTATCGCCGTGGTCTACACATTATTTTTCTGCTGACAACATATTCTTCCTAACTGTAGATAATAGTGTTTCCTACTACTTACTTCAAAAAACACGAAATAGCTGATCATTAAAAACATTGAAACTATCTCACATAATTTTCATGTCCCAGAAAATATTTATTCTCATTGGAGTTTATTCATAATTAATCTTCATCAACGATATAGCTTCAAACCATGATACTACGACAAACAGATAAGCTCACGCGCATCTTGTCGGGTGACCTTTGTGAGGTTATGTTGTCAAGCTTCTGTCAGTTTGCAATGTAAATATTGTTGTTCTGATATTTGTGTGATATAATATCTTATTATTTCGTAAATTTCGCATATTTTGATGATGGTGTACTGTGCCGTGATGTTCTGCAGAAGCAGCAATAAGAAAAATAAAGAAAACTGTCCGTGTAAATACCATTTCTTTCGGTTTCCAACATCCAAGTATATTCGCAAGATATGGATACAGAACAAAGACTGCATTATTTATAGAAAATTATTTTTCCGAAATCATTATTATAGGTAGGTACTCTTATAAAAAAAACTTGTGCGCATCGCAAATCCGGTATATCTGAAGAGAAACCCGCTAACCTTGAAAAGCAAGATCAAATTAGAATAAAAAAACACATACAACCACAAAAACCACATGTAACCACATAGAATAACAAAAAAATCTCTCATAACCACAAAAACAACATCGAATCATGTAGAAAAACAAAAAACCACAAGGAACCACATAGAACCAGAAAAACCGCAATGGTACCAGAAAAACCACATGGAACCACAAAAAAAATATACAGAACCACATAGAAACACAAAGAACCAGAAAATCTACATGGAACCACATAGAATAACAAAAAATCTCTCAAAACCACAAAGAACCACATAGAACCAGAAAAACCACATGTAACCACAAAAACCACATATAGAAACACATATAGAACCACTGAAATCCACATGGAACCACAAAAAAACACATAGAACCACAAGAACCACATGGAACCACAAAAAAACACATAGAACCACAAGAACTACATAAAAACACAAAAAAAAACACAACGAACCTGAAAAACCACATGGAACCACAAAAAAACACATAGAACCACAAAAAAAACTCAACGAACCGGAAAAACCACATAGAACCACAAAAAAACACATAGAACCACAAAAAAACACATAGAACCACAAGAATCACATGGAACCACAAAAATCACATGGAACCATGTAGAAACACAAAAAACCATAGAAACCACATGCCAAAACCTCTTAGAACCACATAGAATAGCGAAAAGCCTCTTAGAACCACAAAACCACATGGAACTACATAGAACCACAAGAAGCCACATAGTACAACAAGAACCAAATTGAACCAAAAAATAACCACATGCATGGAGCCACATAGAATCACAAAGAACCACATAGATTCTCAAAGAAACACATAAAACCACAAAAGAAGGAAGAAAAGAACATAGAATCACAAAAAAACACACAAAACCACAAAGAACCAAGTGTGTCGCGACCTTGAAATTCCACTCCCACCGCACATAAAAAAGTTTCACCTCAAACATCCTTTCTAACTTCGAAAACCAACTGAGAAAAATGTTTTCTCAATGTGATGGCAAAATTGAAAATATGATCTATTTTTAAATAATATTTAACCAATCTGGTGGGATTTGCGTAGAATATATTATCAATTTTGGATAGATAGATAACCAACTAAATGCATATTATTTATTTTGGGGTGAATAACCACCTATAATCATCAGAATTCCACAAAATCGCAATATAAGCCATGCTTTCCAATGCTATTTTATCCAATTGGGTCACCGGATAGCTTGATGCGCAGTTCAGTTCGAAACATGTTCGGCTAGTGAGCATAATATCTTGTTTGTCGTAGTATCATGGCTTCAGACATATACTTATAAATACAATATACCGCGGGCAGCTTGTCGGGATTCCCGCGAGGATGTTGAAACAGACATATACTTTTACACATAAGTCTGTCCTTGGTTAGGAGATTGAATTATGCGCAGAATCGATTTTCGAGAATTGTGATTCGCCGCCTGAAACATGGCGGAAACAGTGCTACATGCTTGATATCAGCTGTTGTATCGACGTATTTTTAAAATTTTCGCGGGATTCCGAAAAAAAATGACGTGAATTCACATGTGGGGTGGGTGATAAATATTATGAGCATGAGTGGAAAATATGTTCATGAATTCATCTTATCTGATCCAGGATTTTGTGTTTAGGTGTGAGATTGCATAAGATTTAACATTTTTGTGCAACAAAATCCCTACAAAATATTATTTATTATTGATTCAAAAACGATTTGAATTAGTTTCGTGATTTGTTCTCGATTATACATTGAAATATTATAGTCACTTAATAGTTTTTGAAGCAATATAGGTATCACCAGAGATTGGTAAGGTTTTACTTTATAAACTTTGTGTACCTAGGTAGGTATAATGTTTTTGTCATTATTATCGCTCATATTTATAACAGTTCGAGGTATTTGCGGTAGATATCTTAAATCAAGTGAGATTAATTCAGAGGTAGGTGAATAGACGATAGAGAGTAGACCGATATCGGCGTTCTTCTAGTTTTGTAACAGAAGGAATAATACACGGAGATTTGGAAAATCAAACAGCTCTTTCTTGGTTTCCACCATATTTGTATTCATAAGTATGTTTTTCACTAATGAAATAAGGGTAAAATCCATCAATCAAGCTTTTAGAATATGCCATAATATACATAAATAAATCAAAAGCTCCCATAAGCGGGCGGTCACGGTTCCAGCTTTTTTGTTCGCTTATGGGAGGTGCCCGCTTAAGAAAAAATTTCATCGAATGTTCATATTATACTTATAAATAAAAGTATATACAAATGTGTTAAAACATAGATTTAAAATTGGTTCCAAGAAATTTGACCGTTTAAGGGAGATAATCGCTTATTAGAGCTGCCCGTCAAGGACTTTATTATAAAATCAAAAGAAAATAGTAATTTTCTGTGCGGTAGTGCAATCACACAGTTCATAGGTCTTACTAAACTTTCTAACTTTATACTTACTTCTCAGAGACACTTCGACAAACTGTTCCAGACACCGTTTGTGTTTAAAAAAAAAACGTGTTTTTTATCCAAAAAAAAACGGGTCAATTTGGAAAAAATAATTTTTAATTTTTGTTTGCTGTTTTGTTAGTTGTTAATGTACAACTCATTTACGTAATTTGCAATGATTCTTTGTTAAAAAATAGTTGAATATAAGGTCTGAGGACCATAGTGAGTTTTTCAAAATATGAATCTGAACAAAATTAGGTTTATTGATTTAGTTTCTAGAATAATATTTGGGTTTGATTTTTTTCAAGTTCTTTTATGTGTTGTTGTATATGATGAAGGAAAAAAGTCGTTTCTTTTTTGGCAGTGGGAAAAAAAACGTATTTTGTCGGAAGGAAAACAACGAAATTTCTTTCACTAGGCAGTGGGCACCGCTGTGAGACACAGTAATTTTCAGTATTGTGGGGATTCAATGAAATTATTCTTAATTTAAACTGTTTTTGTCCTAAACGATTCCTCTGTTTGAATAAAAATGTTTTAAAGCTTGCTTAAACATACAAACAAACAGGTGTTATTGGCGTCCCCTAAAAGTAAGAGCAATTCCGTGCTCAGATATGAATTTTGCATGTCAAACAGCCCTCATATACCAAATTTCATCAATATAATATAAACAATCCAAAACAACGGTAGCACAACAAAGAACAAACAACCATGAATCAATAATGGCGTCTTTTCAACGTTCCCGTTCAATTCAGCCGGCTCTAGCTCCTTGTCCGTCTCCGTCGTGACAATTTGAAACCGAGCCAATAGGAAATGGTATTTCGCGCATGGGTAGTACATCGAAATCCTAACCAAGGATTGCCTTATGGGATTCTTCTGTATTCTTCTTCTCACTTCTTCGCGGGAGATCCCTCTCATTTGCCTTATGAGACGCACGCGGTATATTGTATTTATAAGTATATGGCTTCAAACCATAATTTGACAATCAACCTGGTAGCCAAGGCGACAATCAAAGCCGTCCATCCAATAATTTGAACTTGGCAACCCTGCTTCAAGAGCCAAGCCAAAATCAAAATGGCAGAAGTCAAGACAAATGATGACATTAAAGTGTGAACGTAAGTTCGTATCCTGATGCCCGATTGCACCGTTCGTGTCTTAAACATTAATTAACTAATCATTTGTTTAATTTGATCATTGATTAGATTTCATGAGGTTTGTACCGCGAAAAATTAAACGCCGTTTAGGTAATCAGCGAAAACAACTTGTCAACAACGCATTTCACATGTGTTGCTAACTTCAGTGTGGTGGCTAACCTAACATAGTAAGTTGACATTTTCACTGATTATTTCCGTTCGGACTCCGGTTTCATCGTGAATTTGTGAAATATTAAATTGTAAGTGAAGGTCTTGAGTTGTGGATTTTTAAACAAGGAACAGGAGACAAAATGAAGAGCGGTGTATGCGTTTTTTGAACTATGAAAAAATCTTAACAGCAAACATCTCTAAACATAAGCACGTAACCAATGAGGAAAAGCAGAAGATTTGGGAGAAAATTGCGGCTGAGGTAAACTCTGCATCTGTCAACAATACTTTCAGAACTTCAGAAGTACTGATACCTACGTTTTAAAACGATTATATGAAAAAAATAAAAGAGAAGTTCAAAAGCTCGTAGCTTGAGAAAAGAAGGAGCCTTGAAAAATGTATATCATCCAGATCGTAAAAACAGTTTTTCCCTCATTCATTTTTTGAGACCCGAAATTCATTATCAATGATGTCAAAAAATATCCAAATCGTCAAGATTCATATTATCTCACCAGCTATAGAAAAATTCCAAATAAAACCAGGAAAAAATGATGCACGCACTGCGCACAGGAGAAATTGCTATGCTAATCATACGATTAAAATTTAAACGTCCAAATATGGTTGTTTAGTTTAATCATCGATCAGTCGTCGATAAACATTGTTTACTAGACGGTGCAATATGTTTCTCAAATAATCACTGTTTATATTCTTAAACAGTTGTTGAGAGGAACGGTGCAAACGGGCATGATGTATAGGATTCAATCAACTCAGAATATTCAAGAAATATCTGGATAAAATGGTAATTCATTGAATAATGATTTTTAGGTATAACTATTACGCTACAATCACATGAATTTGGAAAATAGTCTTGTAACGTCCTCTATTAGAAATAGTTGAAAAAGTTTTCACCGCCTCGCCATTTTTCACTTCTTTGTCGGCCTAGCCTTAGAAAGTCCCACTTTTTTGTCTCTTTGGCGTCAGTAAAATTCAGTTTTAATGTCATGTCGGCAGAAGAATATATTTTTATTGAAAATAACTTCGAAAAAAGCCATGATGAAGTAGTGTCCTTGACGAAATTATTTGAAAAATGTAAAACTATGTTTTCCTTGGATTTTACTTTTTTTTTGCCAATTTTCATAAACATAGGTTTAAATTCTTTCAAAAACTTTCGTCAAGGACACCAAAGCTTCATGTCTGTTTTCGATGGTTCTTTTGATAAAAATATGTTTTTTTCTCCAGAACGGTTCATTTTATCGATAATGAACAGGAGAACCTTTTTTGTACTTTAGAGTTGAAGCTATCCAAATTATTTTTTTCAAGTCTTTATCATACAGGGTGTTGAAGATGTAAACAAAAAAAAATAGAGCCTAGTCCACCCCTGATAAACTAAATCAGGTAAATGTGTTTCAAGGCCACCATTTTAACAGGTCCTCAGTAGTGTTTATTATATCAGATTCTATTGAAAACTGAAAAAATAATTTGCGAAAGAAAATGCCCAGCAGCATCCTTTATGATGGGGTCATATCTCCGTAGGAAGGGCCTCTCGGGAAAGGAAATGTGGGAACTTATCATCATCTTTTCTTATGTTCTACCTGTATCTAAGAGATTTCTCACATTTTCTGGGACACCCTGTATTAAACACTATCAATATTTTCCATAAGCCCCATTATTTTTGACATGACCATTCTGGACATCCTGTGTAAATAAATAAAACGGGCTCTAGCATCGTATACGACATCCAACTAACGTTGCCGTTGGCAATGTCGTTGATTTTTAGTCTCCGTTCCCTATCGTTTAAGTAGCTCTGCAGCAGGGATAATGCATTCACCCTCACACTAAAGTTCTGAAGTATGATATTAGCAGTATTATGTAAACACGGTATCAAAGGCCTTCGCAACATCAATAAAATTGTTGATCTTTCCGGTATCCAATACTTTTTATCCCCAAATTATGTTTTTCCAAAAAGTTGGTTATTCCGATATTTCAAGAGCCTTTTCAAAAACTTTGGGAATGGTAGATATCAAGCTATTGAGTCTCTGAGATTCTGACAATCTACTTTCTCTCTTTCAATGTCTAAGCCTTATCATTGTTGTTTTAAAAGGATTGAGGACTGTATAACTACATTTTTGTCGCATAGTGCATTTGTACGAATTTGAAATTCGGATTTCCATTTCGAATAAATTATTATTGGAAGCTATGATTGAACGTTCAAGTTAACTCCAACATATTATCATTTGAAAATGGTTAGCCAATGGCAAATTTCCGTCAGTAAACAATCGTAACGTGTACGTTAAGTTAGCGTGAACGTTAAATCTAAGCCTCCTCTGTGGTGTAGGATGGTTTTGATTCGAAAATATTTGAACACATTCAAGATTTTGAACGTTTGTATTTAATAGCTGGATCTGATCAATTTATTGCTTTGTTATATTTGATTGAACAAATATATTCTCAAAGATTTCACTAATTCGGTTACTTATCTACAGAGAAAACACAATTCAGATATTCCTGTTTGCCGTGATCACTGATTTGATAATCCTGTCAACGACAACTCCAAGGACAAACCAGAAATGCTTTATGAATAATAGCAACATCAGCTCATAAAAAATTTCGATAAAGTTTGAAGGATTTTGAAAATTGAAAAAAAAACACTAGGGACATTTGCAAAGAACACAGTTTTTTAATTGACATATGAATGGTAAAAAATGTTTTCCTCGCCTATAAATATCAAATTGATAAGCTGGGGCGAGTTCAGAAACAACACACCCGGTGTGAGTGTGATAAAAGTGACACTTACCTCTCAGAATATTCAAGAGCGTACCCCAGCGCATACCAGCTTTTGACCAGGAATTGACTTAGGTGGACCTCAGGGTGATCTATGATTATACCGTATTTCTGTGGTGTATTCTAATTGTAATCATCGATTTGATCACATCATCATTAACATTATTATTGCAAAAATGTGTACAAGACAATCAATAATTATTGAGTTGTACAAAATAATGCATTGTAGTGTAAAGGATTTTTCTGATGATTGTCTGTTAAAGAAAACGATGATGGAGAACACGAAGAGTTAGAATAATAGTCCTTACCTGAAAAATGTGATTGAGATATGATATAATGGAATACTTTAAGAAACTTTTGGCCATTTCATCCGTTTGATGTATCTATGCCCCTTATTTGGTGAACTTTGAAAAACGAGAACATCTTTGGTGGAAAAACCGTTTATCGAGAAAAGTAGGTACCCAAAGTGTTTTTAATGTTTGGGATAAATCATTGTATTCACTCCTGAGATAATTATTGATCCGTAAAGTCTTAACCAACATAAACAAAACAAACAGCAAAATGTCAGACATCTGACAACATACTCAGACGATCAGAAATACCGGTTTAAAGATATCACAAAATGGAACACTCCTTCAATCATCCACGAAAGTCACACTTATACCAAGTTCGACGTTGTTGAGCAGATGCATCGTTTTCTCACACCAAAATATGGACGATTTCCAATTGATTCATCCATATCCATGTTGTGATTCTTTATGTGGATATTATTTGTGGAAAAAAATACATTAGAACACACCCCGAGAAAAACAATCACACCCATTACAACTTGCATCTTACATGCTTTGAAAAAACGAGTTCGAGACCGCAAGATTGTTTCAAAAATAAACTATTGAAAGAGTTCCTGAATCCCCCCATAGAAAAAAGAAACATCATAAAGTTCTCAATAATTAGGGATTAAATTGAAGCGACGACAAGGAAAACAAAACCTGAATCAAAACACCCGTGAAGGATACAAATCAAAACATCAAAGCATATTTTATGGAAGGAGAAAAAAACTTGTTTTTCTTTGATGGAAACAAAAGACTACCACAGTTGATTGTTGAATGAAGGTGCTCCGCATTTTTATTTTTTGTTCAATGTGAAAGGAAGAAAACTTTCTATTTTCGCATAATCCATGTTTTTCATGTTACAACGTTCCGTTTTTTGTTAGGAGTAAAAATCAACACTGAATTTGAGTTACAAAATGAGAAACAGCGCTAAGTAGTCAAAAGAGTTTGACACTTGTCAAATAATCTGCTACAGCTCACTGTTTTCCTAGCGGAGTAGTATGAAAAATAATCATACTTGTGGTATGGGAGTTTGGTCTTTGTGAATGAAGTGATCTCAAGCTATGAGTAGTTAAATATCATTCATAAGGCTATATCGACTTGCCACGGCTCTGTGTAAGGCGATTGCGTTGGAGAAATAACATATAATAATAATAATAATAATGTGCTTTATTGTCAAAATGGACAAAGCTGTTAACCTCTAAATATATTTCAATTTCTTATAAATAACAGGCCCAACCTACAAAATAACATAATCACTTAATAATGGACCACGCACTTACATAAATACAAACCAGAATACACAAAATACCCACGCATGACGTAGATTGCCAACAGGAATATACAATAAATATCACAGAGAATCAGAAAAAATTCCTCCAAACTATAGTAGGCTTCACTCCTTAACAGAGATGCCACCTGACTTTTAAAAACTACAAGAGACTGAGATTTCTCAAGATCGGATGCTAAGTGGTTAAACATTTTTAAGCTCTCATAAATCACGGAATTTTTTGTAAGTGTCATTCTCGGCAAAGGCAGAGGCAAGTTATTGCTACGTCTAGTAGAGTATGAGCGGTTCCTATCTTGTGCAAGGATTGATCTGTACTTCTTGAAAATTATGCAGACTGATTGCAAAATAAAAAGGCATGGCAGAGTGAGGATACCTTGCCTTTTGAACAAGGGTCCACAGTGCTCTCTAGAACGAGCTCCACACAAGAAACGAACCGCCCTTTTCTGCAGTCGGAAGACAGAAGTGAACAAGGTCACACTGCAATAACCCCAAAACGCGATACCATACCTTTATGGCTTTCGATCAGTGAGAAGTAAGTAGACCTGGCCACTGAAGATCCCAACTCTCTAGCAACTGTTCTCACCGCATAACAGCCTTTAGCCAACTTCGCATTCAACACCTCAATGTGACCCTGGAATTTCAACCCATCATCTATGACAATGCCAAGGAATCTATTCTGCGACCTTCCCAAAACAACACCGTCATCCACCCTCAGACCATCACAGACACACCTGAAGCTCAACATACAAGTTTTATCAACATTTAAGCAGAGCTTATTGGAGCCACTACACTCTTTGACTTTCTGTATGTCTTGAGTGATCAACGTATTCAGAAAATGACGATCCTGATGTGACCATAATATGGTAGTATCATCTGCAAATATTGTGAATTGCCCCCGAATATCGAGCCAGGCCAGGTCGTTAATGTAAAGAAGAAAAAGTACAGGACCCAGAACAGATCCCTGGGGTACACCATGATTGATCTCAAGCATCTCAGAGACCACGCCGCCGGACTTTACTAACTGTTTCCTCCCAGATAAATAGGATCTGAACCAATTCAAGGTGACTCCCCTACACCCGTACCTTTCCAGCTTCTCCAACAATATTCGGTGGTCAACACAATCGAAGGCCTTGGAAAAATCACAAAAAACAGCCGCTGCTGCGTTACCCACGTTAAGCCCGGAAAAGAGATTTTCCAGAAGACCAAAGATAGCATCTTCCGTTCCAAGGTGCTCTTGGTAGGCATACTGACAACGACGCGTAGGCAGGCATTGACTTGACATATTTAGCTGTGAGTTGATAATAAAACTGATTGAAGAAAAAAGCTGTTTGTGGCAAGTTATATGGTTATCCTGCAGCTTGGGGACGCCGTGGGGGACGCCTTCATTTTTTGTTGATCTTTGGGATTATGTGTAGAATGCTACACCAATTTTTTGTAAGTGGTGGTCAACCATTTATCAAATATAATGTAATGGAATGTCTGTATTTCACTAGCATTGTATTCGGAGGTTGATTATCGCATTAATGCCCTGGCGATTTGGTACTTATTGTACAGTAGATTTGAATTTGCAATTGGTGTATTTCTCTCATTTTGATTTCAGTTGAACACATATTAAAATATCTGTAATTTGCCGAATACCACAATATATGTTAACATTAATAAGAAAGGTGACTCAGCCTGATTTTCATTCCAGGTGCGTTTGTTCTGGCCAATAGTGAAGCTGAGCTCTGTAAACCAGTTGATTATTTATTTGTTATTGTTACAAATGAATCCTGAAAATTGTTGGAAGTGAATTTTATTCCACATTCACTTGTACACTTCAAAATGTACTTCATTTATTCTGTAGGTTTGCTAAATGAAAATATCATTACCATAATCATTATTGTACCATATAGTGGATCAAGCTTACAGGATCAATTTATTCATGAATTATTGGTTCATCAATGAGAAAAACTGTTTTTTTGATTCTTCTGTTCATTATTTTGAAATGAACCTCACTCATCTATATGAAATGTCTTAATTTGGTTATCCATTGAATAATTTGATTTCTAATAATCAGCTCTACAAACACGTACTTTTACTTTTATCATATTTAACCCTTTTAGTGTATGCATCGTTACAAATCAGACGATGAATGTGTTCCAGTTAAAAAGAGAAGATTGACGATGTGGTCTGAGAAAAATTACTTTTTCTGATGAAAAAGCCCATCTTTCTCGGCTTTTAAAATCTATATTTCCACAAGCGTTGAAAGTTACTTCTAATTTTATCAAAAGTAGCATTATAGCCCACAAGTATATAAATTGAAATTAGAGGATTCTACAATTTACAATAAATAAGATATTGGTGTGAACACAAACCTACGTGAGATGCTGTCCAGATAATGTATAGGAATTCTTATTACCAGAATCGAAAATGGTAGGTATCATCTTCGATTTACAGTTGAATTAACATTCAGCGAATCAAAATAATAGTTTGGAGCCTACAGTTCGAAGAACTATACAGAGTGTCCCGGAATAATGTCTGGAACGTTCTGTGGAAAAAAAATTCTACTTTGCCCCTAGAGAGCGCATTACCTGGAATTCAATTTTAACATTTCGCATATTAGGTATAATCTTTTTTGTTTTGACAGAACTCTCAAAAACAATTCTAGACAAAAAATGTACTCCTTGTACGGGTCGATAAGTCGCACCGTTTGGTCGCAAATCAACATTGAACTATCATGTAAGGAATAATTTGCTTTGGATAAAATGAGGACAAAGAAAATACAACATAAAATAACACGACAAAAACACTGAAACTCGTTTTTTGATGTTTTTGTGTTGTTTTTGTATTGTTTTTATTGTTGAATGTGTCGTTTTTGTTGTTGTTTAATGCTGTTATTTCCTTGTTAGCATGTAATAGAAACAAATTATTTTCCACATGAGCTATTTTTCTGTCGATTGCGGTCAAACGATGAAACTTATCACCTCGTTCAAAGAATACATGTTTAGCCTAATCTTCTCAATCTCTTAAACGGCCTATTTGTTTTTGGAGAATCTGTCTTGACCAAGAAGATACACAAGGGGAAACTGATGTACCAGATTTCACTTTGACTCGATGAGAAATATCCGGAATATAAAAATAGCTAGAGAAAAAAATTTCTTTAAGTGCCGGTAACTCGAAAAATGTTGAGATTTCAATTTTTGTATGACACTACCACTTACCCACAATGAATTTTTTTGAATTTATTCCGGGAAACCTTGATGAAAATGATCAAAAACTTGGAAAAAGATATACACATTCCATGTTCAATGAAACAAGAAAGATCTTGACAAAACCTAAGACAATCTGTATAAAACGAGTATTCTGGTTCCATGACAAAGCAAATTCAATCCATATAAAATCACCATCTGATAATAGACTATCTCCCATAAAGTTGTTACAAACAATGTTAATTGTTTTGGCATTGGCTCAATTTCGAAACTACACAAAATTGTTCAATTTTTCTAATAACCTGTGTCACGGGAAAATTTTTCTCGTTATGCTTCACAGTTCTGTTATTTTGAAGCGAATAATGTTCACTTTTTGTTTATATGGCTGAATGCATGAGTTCACTATTATTGTTTACCATTTAAAAGAAGGTTCCACACGTCAATAACGCAAATTTTCCCGTTCATCACTTTGTTTCGATTTGGTAGTGTTGAATCGAATGTTTCATCATTTATTATCATTGGATGTACCTGGTTATTGATAATAAATGCTCCCCCACTAACTTTTTAAATTTGCCGTTTTAGAAAAAAGTGTCCGAATTAAATTATGGTTGAAAATGAAATTTTACAAGATCCTGTTTTTACATATACAGGGTGTTACGAATACCTGGTTCGAAAAATTGATAAGATAATGGCAAAATGGATATTTTGGCACAGGAGAATCATAACCGCAAAGAGGAAATTGCCCACCTCAAAATAAAAGATGATCCAACTCTTGAAATTAACACCAACACTGGCACCACATACGCGTCCATGACTGCAAAAGCGAATATTGATAGATTTCTTGTTGTTGAAACTAAATCGTCAAGCATTCAAAAAGATGCTTATCATCTATGAACGGTTTTGCCGAAAAAAGTGAATCCAATAGACCTGGGAGCAGGAATTTTTATGGGCCATCCGACAAAAAATGGAAGTCTTGTTATCAAGTGCGGCAGTGAGATGGGAATTAACACTATTTAAAATGAAATTCAGAAGAATCTTGGAGATGACTATTCAGTTGATAAATCAAAAAGTCTTCAGCATAGAATAAAAGTGTTTGGATTGAAAGACTCAGCAAAACAATTTGAGAAATGATGCTAAAATAAGAATTATTGTGAGAAGAACAACATTAACAGATTCAATATCATGGTTGAATTGGATGATATTTCATATGTATATTTTATGCAGAAGGAGAGAATGAATATTAGTCTGTCTGGGTGCCCTTTACAATATAACGATTATGGTATAATAAGATGTTTCAAGTGTAATCGATATGGTCATCTTGTGAAGGACTGTAAGGAGAATAAAACCTGTTCAAAATGTGGTTCTAGTCATGATGTTGGTGAGTGTACCAGAGATGTAGTCAAGTGTTCAAACTGTGAGTCCTCAAATGACAAATTTGGTTTAAATCTTCCAACTGATCATATTGTATGGAACATTGGTAAGTGTGCTTATTACAAAATAATTAAGAAGGTACAAAGCGAAAAATATTTAAAATAGCAATTAGATCCCAGATTAGCCCACAATTCTATGGTGGTATATTTCAACAATCAAAAATAAATAATGAGGACCAGATTCATGTTTTGATAGAGGATTGAAAACCAGTAGTGGTGTTGCTTTCTGAGACCCATTCGTCGAGTGATGTTGAGTGGTGCGAGCTACGAGTTAAGGGGTACAAACTGGAACAGTGCACTACATCGAGCAACTGGAGGTGTGATGGATTCAATTGAGACAGATATTAAATACAGAATAAGAACTTTAGAATGTGTGGAAAATTATGTCTGGTTGTTATCGTTTGAATTTTGTTTGTTCTCTATAAACTATTTATGCACAGTATTGTATCATCCCCCGCAAACGGAGAATGCTGCATTTGTTAATTACTTTTATGAATACTTGGACATTGTGAATAGGTTCAACGGGGTGAATATCGTCGTAGGGGATTTCAACTTTCATCTCCTGGAAAACACCTTCTTTGGCTCAGAATTTTTGGACTGAGTATATTCAAATGACATGAGTCAAATAGTAGGTTGCTCTACGAGAATAGAAGCTTCCAGTCTAACGCTTATTGATAACATAATATCTAATGATAAAAATCTCCTACATAGAGTGCACCATACACCCAAGATCAGTGATCACTCCATATTATCCATAACGCTGAATGATGTTTCTGAAGAACACTCTGCTATGAAATACCGTGTACTAATGAACCAGTATAATGTGAATATATTTCAAGATCAAACTTTAAACTTCCCGTGGAACGGAGATACATCGTATGTCAATATCGTAGCAGAAGCCTTCGTGGATGATATTTCTAGTATTTTGAATGTCATGTGTCCAATGATAAAAGTATACAGTGAGAATTTTTGCACTAGTTCCATAGGGTAACCGAACAATGAAATAAAGTTGAGTCATTGGAAATGTTCCATAGCGACGATTGATGTGACGAGTGTTCAAAAAAATATACGATCAAGTCACCTCTGGATTTCTTTTTCTGTCATGAACGTAGGTCGTGGCTAGTTTGTATGGTTTGTCATCATGGCATCTGTGACGGTTAGAAAGTGGATTGTCATGTCATAATCGCGATGTTAACCAAGACATTCGTTTTTTGAAACAATTGCAATCCATAGGTGACTTGATCGTATTTTTTATTGAACACTCTTTATTAACAACAGTCAAGAAAAAATCTAAGATATGAAATAAATGTTATGCGCAAAGTGGCGACTAGACACTTGCCGGCTTCATATCCATGAAGATAGTGGCTACTTTCTATCGCCTATATGAAACTTGAGTACAACTATTAGAGGAGGTGAAATTTATTTTTTCCAGTATCTTTGATAATTCGGAAATAAACATCAATTTTTCACAAATTATTTTATCAGGATAATATTTTCACGGGTAATAAAATTAAATCAAATGTTCAAACACATGTTCATTATTTGCAAGACAGTATCCTAAACGGTTGTGAAACTCATTAGTGGCATTCCTAAGTTGTTCATGAGAAAATTCGTTTGGGGCACCATGTATTCTTCTTCTCAGTTCATCCAAGTCGTTCATGGAGACAGAATTGTGAACGGTTCAATTTGATTTTCCCCAAAAAAGAAATCATTCACGCTCAAGTCAGTCGAGCGTGGTGGACCACCTCTACCTAGGAAACGGGTATTAAGATATTTTTCTCTCACTGCTGTCGTACTGTGTGCAGATTCTCCGTCTGATACCAAATGTTTGGACGTAGCTGAAGCGCATCAATTGCTGCTTGAAGAATAGACGAAGGTGCCTCTCAGAATTGAGCGTACCGACTATAAAAAATGGACCGACGATATGGCAATCCACAATACAAGCTCGCACATTGACTGATTTTTCTGATTGTCATATGTGAAGGTATTGATCTATTTGGGTACTCCACCCTGAAAAATGCTGAAAGTTCTCGCAAAAAGACACCACTACTGCAATACCATCTGTAAATTTGAATTTTTTCTTCTTTGGAAAACATTTTGCGTTGACGTTGACATTTTTGATGCGTCACCTTATGAAAAATCCATAGAAACACAAAACATTGATTTTTACGTATGGAACATTTTGAATGACTCAATATTTTTTCATAACATATTTTTTCCATGGAACAAGAGTTAAGATTCTCACTGTATGTAAACATAAAAGGTATATCACTAAGAAAACTAAGCAATTGATGGAAGAGAGGGATATTTTGTACAATAAAGCAATATTCATCCAAACTGTGGAATCATGGGAAGAGTTCAAAATGAAAAGGAATTGTGTTGTGATGAGAAGAGGATAGCAAATAGAGTGAATGGATACTTCGTGAATAGCATTCAAACTCTTACGGATAATATTCCCCAACCTGTAGCAGCATCCCCAATACAACCTGTGAGTTCTCTACTTTTGCGCTACTGTCCATGTCCCAAATGAGAACACGTCTTGAAAGTTTGAAAAATGTGGGCTGAGGAGAGGATGGCATCTCCGAAAGAATTCGTCTTAACGCCTGTGAAATTTTCGATGATAGACTGTTGGATGTTATCAACACTTCACTTTCAGGGGGCGCTTTTCCTGACATCAGGAAGTTATCCACAGTTATTCCAACACCAAAAGTGGCAAATTCAAAGCGACACACGGATTTGAGACCGATCAACAAGGCACTCGACTATGAAAAGACGCTGGAAGTTTGTGTTAAGGAACAACTGCTCCAATACTGTGATAACAACCGACTCATAGTACCTAATCAATCGGGATATCTCAGAAACCATTCTTGTGAAAGCGTTATTCTAAATTTGTGTGATTTATTCCTTGAACCCATTGATGATGATAATCATGTTTTAGGTGTATTTTTAGACTTTAATCGTGCCTTTGAGACTGTGAACTGATATTTTATTAAAAAAACTAGAGTATACATATAGGTGTAAAAAATATTGTGTTGAAATGGTTTGACTTCTATCTGTCATGTTGTACACAACGTGTAAAATTCAAAAATTCTATGTCCGATATAATCGATGTAAAGTCTGATGTGCCGCGGGGCACTGTACTTGGTTAAATTTTATTTTCACTTTATGTCAACGATATTGTCAAGATAATCAAAGAATATGAGATTGTTATGTTTGCGGACGAAACCATGTTGTATATAATCGGTAAAGACATTGAACAGATGAAAAACTGTATGGATAGTGAGTTGTATATATAGATCATTTCCATGGCTGTGCAATAATAAGTTAAGTTCGAACACTGATAAGTCCAAAGTTTGTGTGTTTGCAAAAAAGTCAAAAATGGACATTGTAGCTTTGAAAAATCTTGATTTAAGAATAAACAATGTACAACTAGAACTACTGGATGAGATCTAGTACTTGGGGATCATTTTTGATTCCAATTTGTCGTTCATTGCCGATGTTAATTATTATATGTGTAACACGATTTTTTTTTCATAATGTGCACTTTTTAGCAAGAGTTGGAAAGCAACTGTCCGTATTCACCAAGCTTAGATTGTATAACATTATAGCCGCTCCTCACCTTCAATTTTGTTCAACCCTATTATATCTTTTGCCAAACTATGCTATTGAAAAGTTGCACAAAATCCAGAATAGAGCTATGCGAAAAAACCTCAAATGTGATGGATATACATCAATAAAACCTATGCTTAGTACTTTAGGTATAATGTCGGTCAAACAAAAAATAATGTTCAATGTTTTGATATATTTTAACGATCAAAATGAAACTAGTACCTGATTATATCTGTGATAGGGTGAAATATATATATTCAATATTAAACAAAGGTCTCCAAGAATTTATTAATTCACCAACACTCATAAAGCACAGTACTTATAAGGCTACTTTTGAGAATAAGCTCAAAGAACATGTGTTGTTGAAATTTCAACACATAATATGTATATTCCATTTTATTTTGACACTACTTTATATTTTATTAGCTTTTAGGAAAAATATAATTTTTGTAGCTTGTGGCTATCAAAGACTCTATTATTATTAATATTATATCATATTATCAAAAGTCTGAGCAGGGTCTAACTTTCTTATTTCAAATTGATACTCTGATTTTTTATTTGATATCTGGATCCTCATTTGAATTTTGAAGTATAAAAAGATATTTGATATTTATAGATTGAATAATATCAATTTATTGTTATAAAAAAGTGAAATGTATTGACGTAAATGTCTGTGTGAAATATACCAAAACTTTTCTAATTTTAAATTTATAGCCGAAAAATAAACTAAAAATAGAATAACATCTTATTTGAAAAAATCTATCGAATTATATTCAGAATTATTTTATACTTTGATACTTTGACACTTCAAAAGTATTTAATAACGTGACATTTACGTCAATACTCGCGTCAATACTTTGAAATGGTAGATATTATATATCACATTACTATAACAAAAAAATAGTATTATGAGATTCATTAATATCAAATATCTTTTTATACATTGAACTCAGGTATAGGATATGCTTCATAGAAAATGTTTAGAATTTGGAGGAGAATTCAAATATCAAATAAAAAATTAGATATCAATTTGAAATGAGAAAGCTGGACCTCAACAATGCTTTTTGGAACACCCTGTATATGTGAATTTGCACAAAGTATTTTGAACATTCTTCGTAAAATGCCAAACTTTGTCATAGTAACAGATCACTTTTGTCAAAATGACAAGTCAGAGGTAAACATCAATGCTTTCTTTTGGGAATGATTATAGTTTCAAATAAATTATCACATATGCAGTGCGTTTTAACAAGGTCTTCCCCTTCATACTTGTGAACCGTTTGATATAATATGCAAACAAAATTTGGACTCACGATATGGGGGGACGTTCTGCATTTTTTGACACAGTTTTGACAGCTGAAAATGTGTGAAACAAAATTACAGCTAGGCGCTATTGTAAATGAAAAAATAAAATGGAGAGGGGGGTCAACTGATACCCTATTTTGAAGGCCGTTTGACCTTGATTACAATTGCCAAGTTTCAAGTCTCCGCTATCATACCTGCTGATATGACAGCGTGTTACAAATGTTTCTTTTTTTTACTTGATACTCACCCGCAAACGTTGACTTCTCCAAACCAAAAGGATATGACGAGGTACAAGGTAGATATATATTGAATGAAAAAATCAAGATATCAGTCGACCCCCTTATTCTTTTTGAAGGCTTTTCGATCTTGATTACAACTGCCGCCAAGTTTCAAGCCTCTGCTATCATTCCTGTTGATGAGACAGCGTGTCAATTTTTTTTTTTTATTATTATTTTTGTCACTTAATCAATACGCACTCGCAAGAGTTCACTTCTCCAGAGTAAAAAGATACTATGATGAGGTACAAAGGATCTTTAAAATGAGCTATTTGTCAATCTTTTTGACGAGGATTTTTTTCATCCCATTTTTTTTTGTGAAATTCATCATCGTCAAAAAGATCAATAGCTCATTATGGTGATCCTCTGTATAGGCTTATCCATCACATTTTGACCCCCCACCTAGGTTTTTTTCCTCCCTTGTCAAAAGAGATAGGAAAAATTTTTCAAGACAAAACTGATAGGGTTCCAGCAGGGTCACAATTTGAAAATATTACTGTGTATACAGAGTGTTCTAGGAAACCGTGGCATCAAAAAGTACACTTTTTTTAAATAGCGACCCCAACTTTTGATTAAAGATTTGGATTCGATGTAATATTCTACGTATGATACAGTGGTTTTATTTGATAGAACGTGCAGTGTTGTCAGGCTATCGAGGATTTACTAAAATTAAGGGAAAAAACATTATGTTGGTAAATTAGCTACAAAAACAAAAGATTTTGAATTGAATCTTGCAGATATGCGTATTTTTCAATGTGAGAGTCAAAGTGATTGATTTTTGAAAAAAGAATCGCTTCAATTTATGAAGGGTGTTTTCTTAGCGAATTGAGAGACGAAGAAACTCAATTTTTTCAAATGGAACACCCTGTGTTTAGTTATCTAGTGTTATCAAGCACTCAAAACCCTGCAACTTTGCCAGTACAATACACGTCATAAAATGTGTCGTTACCTCGCAATCTTTGATTATGTCAAAATAGTACTCCTTAATTGGGATTTCTGGTTCATTCTCGGTACAGGTTACGCAACGAAACGTCATTGGCTGGGTATTCGGACCACGTGTTGAAATTCTCTAACAGAAGAATTGCTATAAACAAAAGAGGTTGAAGATCTTTATTCCAAATCGAGTTGAATATTAAGTAAGGTATAATCGAAATGGAACAATTATCATAAACAGAATCAACAAAACGAACTACGGAACTGGAGTGAATGTTCAAAATGACCGCCATTATTTTGAATGCAGGCCTGTTCACGGTTTTCAAATGATCGACCAACTTTAACTAGCATGTTGTTATTATTGTTCAAATCCTGGAATGCTTCCCTTATCCGATCTTTTGGATTGGTGATGCTGGTTGTCATGGTAATCGAATCGGATTCTTCTGCCATAGCAACGATCCATGAACACGTTCGAATTTGTCATCTCGCAACCCAATTAAGGGGTACAATTTTGGCATAATCAAAGATGACGATACATTTTACATGTGCTCTTATGGCAAAGTTGCAGTGTTTTGAGTGGTCAATAACACTAGATAACTGCACACAGGGTGTTCCATTTTAAAACATTGAGTTTCTTCGTCTCTTAATTCGCTAAGTTGGGCCTGCTGTAGAAAACACCCAAAAATCAATAACCTTGCCTCTAACATCGGAAAATATGCAGATTTGCAAGATTCAATTCCAAATACTTTGTTTTTGTAGCCAACTTGCCAACATAATGTTTTTTCCCTGAATTTTAGTAGATCCCCGATAACCTGACAACACTGCACGTTATGACAAATAAAACCACTGTATCGTACGTAGAATATTACGCTGAATCCGAATCTCCAATTAAAAGTTGAGGGGGTTGCAATTTTAAAAAGGGTATTTTTTGATGCCACGGTTTCCTAAAACACTCTGTATACACAGTGATATTTTTAAATTTCGACCTTGCTGGAACCCTTGAAGTTTTGTTTTGAAAATTTTCTCCTATCTGTTTTGATAAGGGAGAAAATGGACTTTCACACACTAATGCGCCACCCTGTATAAGATAAATGAGTAGAAAATACAGGTGATCAAAAATACATTCACTGCATCTCTTTTATGTCAGATTTATAAATATACAGATTGTCCCTCGAGATAAGGGACAACATTTAACTTCGTGATCTTAATGTTAATTCGAGTCGAAAATGTCCCATGAACATGTGTGTCCAGAAATGCTTCGTTACAAAGCTACAGGGTGTTAGAGCTTTATTTTTATTCATATTTTTTCTAAATAATATTTGAACCAATGTCGAGATTTTGATATAAATTGAGGTCTGGGAGTTTCTTGACATGCCAAAGTTGAATTCGATCTTAGTTTGGCTCTAAGAGGGCTACACCTATTTATCCTGGTAAATACAGCCATGACTTTTTTGGACGTACGTGTATAACATTTTTAAGCAATAAAACAGATTTATTTGTAGTTTCTACGCCAAAAAAGTATACCTATTAAAGGTCGCTACGGGCAAGCTTTCTCGATTCGTATTTGGAATAATAAATACATGCGATTTTGAATATATGGCCGAGGTAACCTGTTAGAAGTTATAGAATATTTCGTGTGATTCTCGGTGTGATTGCTACATACTCTCAGGAAAAAGATAAAATTCAAGTAGTATGCGTTGTAAACAACAACTCTCAAACAACTATTGTTAAAAAAAAAATCAAGAAGAAAAAAACTTCAACACCGTGTAGCTTTATAGCGAGGCATTTGCGAACTCATCTTCATAGAACATTTTCGACTCGGATTCACTTAAACAGATAGGCAAATTTTGTCCCTCACCTCGCGAGACACCCTGTATATCACTGAAACAAAATCCGGTGCGGATAGTATTCAATACACACCGCACTGGCCTAATCATTTTTGCTATAAATGGTTTAAAACCAAAAGTCATGGAAGTAAACAAACTACACATGATAAGAGACAGCGAAACGATTGAACAGATCACATATTATTTTCTTCAATGACTATTGGTTTTGAACAGGGTGTAGTGTTTTGGCATATTACGAGGCTTGTCAAAAAATAACTGTTTATAATAATGTGTGCAAATTCCCATGGTTTCCACTGTACCCCAGGATCTGGATAAATTATTTTTCAGTATTTTCATAGTTTGAATCAGCTGATTGCCTCGTCCATCAATTCGCATAAAGGTCTCTCCATACACTAGCATAAACAAAAAAAAAAACGTTCTGGCTATCGTTCGACGTCTAAATATTGATTTCCTTTGAATAATTTTCTCAGACAGATCCTTTGAGATACAATCTTCTAGATTGAATGCCCACCTACCTTGCAAATTTCGTCAACATTGCAAAAGAGGATACCAAGTGGAGAGGAGTTTTTTCTCCTATGGCACTATCAGTTGTTACACTTCGATTTTTGGCAACTGGTGATTTTTTCGACGCTGCTGATATCACGAATAATTCCAAAAAGGTGTACTACATACATTGAGTGATTCAATAAAAGTAAGTGAGGTGTTTGATCCACAATTTTTGATTATAAAGAAAAACAGGAAAAAAAGTAACTCATATAAGATAGAAAGTTGATGATTTTCATAATTTGGATTAAAAGTTTTGGTGTCAAAAAGCAATTTGTCAGTTTTATCCATGTGATAATCTTTTGTTCCTTTATTAGGTTTTCGCAATTTGCTTGCAAGCAACATTTCGATAAATTGCATTTATCCTTCACACTGATGCTTTCAGAAAAGCGAATGCGCTATCCGACCTCTCTTCTGATTCACTAGTATCGTCAGTGGTTTTTAATTTTTATGTCGAGGTGCTTTGAATGTTACTATTTTCTTTACAAAGGTTCATAAAGCTTTTACATCAGCATCTTTTGAAACACCTATTAGAAATAATATTGTACCCATTTTTTCATGTTAAAGTATTATTTAATGAGCTTTAGTGAGTTCCTTGGGTTTTCCATATCCAAGTTTAGCCATAGAGCACTTGATGTGTTGCAATCATGTCGATTACTTCATCTGTGGCTATGAAGCTTTGTCATCGTTTTATCCATTATATCTTTCAATAGTTTGATTGTCGGTGGCGATGAGTTTTCCATTCTCGCTTCGTCCTTTCTCAGTCCTGATCTCGCCATCTAACTGCGATTGTGTTTCTTTCGATATTGCTATGCCCAAGAACCCAGCATAGAACGGCTTGCTCTCCCTTATCCAGGCATTTACAACTAATAGCCACCTTTGACCTCACTGTATCCGATTCTAGTGACTTCAGGACTCTTTGCTCTATACATAGAATGTGACGTCCGACGTTATATTCTCTGGTCTTTGCAGTATCCTCCATGGCTTCTTCTTTTGCAGAACGCCACATCCTTTCTTAAGTTTGATAGAGTCTTGAATGTGTTCGCTGCATCTGTGAACATGTGGATCTCGTCCTTCCTTATTATGAAGTCTTGTTTCCAATCCTCTCTGGAATGTCACCATGTAGTCTGTTCTCAATTGTAGCAACTTCGCCTTTTGACTGTCCATTGCCTTTTAAACTTCTTACAGTACAATCAAGTGTCCACTTGCCTGATTCCAAAATTTGCCCTTCCTTATTCTGAGAGCTCTATCTGTGGCGGTGCTTCAAGTGAACAAATCAATGGGCAAGAGGTTTATTACGAGAGAATTATCTCTGAAGCTGCCTGTGGAGTGGTAGTTTTTGTTACCATTGTACTTAGTGTTGCCAGCCGTAGTTAGCATTTTCCAAGTTCAATCTTGGCTTTCCACCATACCACAGCTGAATACATCCACTCGATTATAGTCTTCATTTCTTACCAATCATTCTCCTGCATGTGTATGATGTTTCCAGGCCTCTCTTTATCACTTCCTCTGTGTTCATGTTCCAGGAGAGCTCCTAGTCCAGGCTGATCCATAGGCACTTAACTTCATTGGGAAGTCCAAGAGTTTGACCACCAAATGAGGTCATTGTATACGGGATTTTGCCCACTAGCAGAATTGCCACCTCATCTGCTTATGCTTCCATCTTCATTGCTTGTTCTCTGAGGGTTTTCAAGAACGAGTTCACCACGATCAATCACTGTAATGTAGAGATGACTCCACCATGTGGTGGAGTTGTTCTCTTTTTTTATAAAATAATCCTCATTTTCATGCTTCATAATCCTGCTTTTTAGCATTTTTATTATTCATTTGACGATGATTGGTTCTATTTCCATCTACTCCCTTTCTTCTTCAATGGTTCCGACCAGGCAATTTTCTATGCCTAGAAACTTACCTGAAATATATTGTTTGTCATAGAGAGATAATCATATTGTTCCCACAACTTCATGCAAATCACTGTCTGTTGAATTTGCTTCAAGGTAAGCATTTTGATCTTGACATCGCATTCCAATCCTAGTTGATCCTCTGATGTGCATTTCAAGTAGCTTTTCAAGTGTCTATCAGAAAGGATGATCATTAGTCTGTAGTCTTTTGGAGTTGAGTTGTACGATTTCCCAGTCTTGGGTAGTGAAACAACTCTGTCTTACATCAATCTTCCTGGTGTGAATCATAATTTGAGACAATCAGAGTATTTCTCGACCAGAATATCTATCATGCTGTTCGGGGATTTCTCCAACATGACGCTCATTATATTCCGTCCGGTCCCGCCGACTTAAACGCCTCGAATCCTATCACAGCCCATGCTACCTTTCTCCCGTCATTATCCTATGAAGTGATTATGTGATGATAAAGATAACAAACTATTTTTCTCGAAAGAAAAATTTGTATGTCATCATCTATAACAAAAGTCACTATGGTCAATATGCTATTTTGAAACAACCCACAAATGAGACAAATAAAATTGGGAACTTCAATTATCCCTTTTTCTTGAATTTCCAAACTTAGGAGTCCATACATAAACATTATTGATGTGCAGCTACGGAAAGTTTGAGAAAAAGCAGTTTTATAGGCCCTTCTCAAAAGATTCATCGTTTCCTAAAAGGATTATAGCTCAAATTCGGGCGGCATGAAAATAGAGGGTTGAATTCGAGGGCAACCGATGATTATATCATATAAATTTAAGTCATTTTTTCTATTTAGAGTATCGGATAAGTAGGTATTTGAGTAAGGTGTATCGCCATTTGCTAGGTAGAGCATCAATTCGTTTTCTGCTATATTCGTTCTTAGCGATTTCGATAAACAAGTGGTCAACTGAGTATGGCTTCAAACATCATTTACTTGAACGTTTTCTTGTGAATAATACGATTGAAAATCCTATAACCAATAAAGTCAAATTCAAACTTCTGTTCTTGGAAAACGTTGTTCACTGTTTTTTATACAAGGTTAGGAGAAATTACCAGAACGGTCGATTTGTCCAGAAGATACACGAGTTAGCAAAAAATGTCTAAGAAACAAGTTGTGAGGCTTTAAAATATATATATCTGTATTGAATTGGAATATACAGGGTCGGTCATAAAGTCATGACCGATCAAAGTTGCATTTTTTGAAATGGCTCCCTCCTTATATTATTTGATATTCCAATTCTTCGTTCAATTTTGAGCAATAATTGAGATATTACAAATATTGTCCCTAAATTCAACCGTTATTGAGATATCGCGTTTTGAAAATTACATTTTCGCACCTTTGACAAGCTATAAAACTCAAACGGTTCAAGATAGGAAAAAATGGTCTGTACTTTCAGATTCTAATTTTTCAAGAGCTTTTCTGTCATATGACTAGAAAGTATTGCCACCTGTCAACTTTTTTCGACCCATTTTGACATTTTTCGACAACAATTAATTAAATGTACCTAGATAGCTCTTGAAAAGTTGAGACTGGATAGTGCAGTCCGTTTTCCTCTATCTTGAAAAAAAAAAAACTTTGATCTGCCATAACTTTATGTCCGACCCTGTACGTTTCAATTCACCACAGATATGTGGATTTTTGAAAGCCTCACAACTTTTATTTGAGACATTTTTCTCCAGCACGTGTATCTTCTGAAATAATTGACCGTTCTGGTAATTTTTTCTAACCCTGTATAAATGCCGGATCTAGAAAATCCACTTCTTTTTAACAATTATTCTTCAAGCTGTCGAATACTGAAGTCAAAGGTAAGCAATATAATTAAGAGCAACTATCTTCACGATACCGCCAAGAATAATAATATTATTCTGTTTGCTGTGTTTCTTAACCTCTCTGACAAAAGAAAGGGGTAAAATCCTCATCAAATTTGAAGACAAAGATGTGATATGATTTTTTTTAATGTCGCTTTGTTTTTGGAATCAAGTTTACTTTTTATAATCAATTGGTTGCAAATAATTTTCCAGTTATATTTGTTACACATAATGAGGGGTTTGAAGAATTCACTTGTCCATTTCAAACTAAAAAATAGCAAAATATATTTTCAACACCGTGTATTTCGGAAACGAGCCAAAGAGAAAATGTTATTCATAATTTTCGTCCCAAAATTTGGTGGGGATTATCCACCTTTCTTTTATCAGAGGGGTCAGGAAACACCCTGCCCCTCTGAGCCTGAGTGATATAGTGTAAACTCCAGGAATTAGTATCTGTGAGAAATTGAATTTGTGTCACTCGATCTATTTTCCATTGTTAAGCAGAGACCGTGATCGCAGATAATAGAATTGTGCTGTGATAACAATAGCTTATCGTCTTTTGACATCATTGACGTAGCGCATACTTTCATCAAGTAATAGTTCTGCGCACAACTCGACATCGTGATAGTTTTCGAAAGAGCTCTATTTTCGAGCAGAGCAGGAATGTTCCACAGACCTTATGTGTAAGCCCCACTTCGTGATAAATGTCTTGGAATAGTGTAGGAGAAGGAATATGCTGAGATCAGAGCATAATCTTTGTTGAGACAATTTCCGAATATTGTTTTACAAGTTACTAGCATCTCTAGATGCTTGAATATTGGAAGTCAATATCGAAAATTCGAGAATATCTGAAAAAAAAACACCTAACAAAAATTCAAAACCTAAATCTGAAGTTGGAATAACATCATAATAAAGATACTACCATAAAAGAACGATAACACGCATCAAATTTATTTTTCATAACGTTGAAACAGTCAAAACAATATCCGCAACATCCATCGCAGAGTTCAACAACGTGTTGGATGGCTCCGCTTATTCCCGTCTGTGTACTATAAAGTTTGTTTTGTTGCCTTTGTCTGTTTTTCTTGTAATATGATATGGCGTATGTACTGAGTAGTCAAAATTTCACATATTAGGTATGAACACATCTTTCCACATTGAAGATGATCTGCAAACAATTATTACCGTGAAACAAGAAAACATAATTCGAATACAATGTATTCAGAAGCTTTGTGGGCATAGTGTTTTGTATATATTTGTCAACAATTTCCTGTTCCAGTGAAATTTGTACGCTTCCCCATCCTATCTAATTTGTTTTAATAGATATCCATTAATCATTATTATCAAATGTAGGGTTGATATAGCGTTCTATGTATCCAAAAACTGTTATTCAAGGGTTAACTACCGAAATCTCAAGGAATGTACAGGGTTCGCCAAAGTAAGTGGTCTATCAGACTATCTCGGGAAATGAAGCGATTGAGATTCTGAAAATTTGTTGGAAGAGATTTTCGGAGATGCTCTTGTCAAATGAAATACTAGTGACGTTGCGCGACTTACGTCTATACCGGAAGTGGGTGTTAACTCGCTTGTTTCAAATGGAACACATATACTACTATATTTTTGGAGTCTACGTAAAGTTTTAAGCAGATTTGATGCATATACCTAGTATAAGCGTTTTTGAAATTTTTAAGTTTGTATGTCAAAAATGACGTTTGTAGGTTCCTATTTAAATGTACATTTTTCGTATAAGGAAGCCTTCATTGTTTGATTTGTATTGGATTTCTTGTTGCTAGGGACCTATTTCGAAAGATTTTTCACAATATTCTGATACGCAACTATTATTACAGAGTGGCCCAAAAATTAGATCAAAAATTGAATCCAGAAAACTACCAAAAATCAATTATTTCAAATAAAAATAGAGGTGAGTTTATATAATACTGTCCATTCCAAAAATTAAGAGAAAAAAATGAATAAATAAAAATAAGAATTTTTGGAGTGAACACTCTTATACAAAGTCACCTTTATTTTCGATGCTTCATAAGATAAAATGAAGAAAATTGGGGGTTTCAATTTGAAAAAATCATCTGTGGCAGTTTTCTTGATTTTATTTTTGATCTCACTTTTGAGCCACCCTGTAATTAATAATAATGATTGAAAAATTATGACAAATTTTTCAAAGTAGGTCGCTTTCAACAAGAAACTTAATACAAATTAAACAATGGAGGCTTTCTTATACGAAAAATTAACATTCAAGTAGGAACCTACAAACGTAATTTTTGACATAAAAACACAAATATTTCGTAAACGCTTATACTTAGTACATCATACATCAAATCTGCCTAGAATTTTACGACGAATTCAAAAATAAAATAATATAGATATTGGGTGTTCAATTTGCGAGTTGACACCTACTTCCGGTACAACCGGAAGTCGCGCATCGTCACTATCATTTTGTTTGAACATCTCCTAAAATCTTTTCCGACAAATTTTCAGGATCCCAATCGCTTTATTTCCCGAAATATTCTTATGGGCCACTTACTTTGGCGGACCCTGTATATTGATGTGTCATTAAAGTTTTTAAATGTGTTCATTTCTGTAAAAAAAAATTTGGAAATAGCAAGCGATTTATCATCTATTCAAAACAGCATCTGATATTTTTTTTCACTTCAGATAAAATGTTTAAGGAGAATTTGACTTCAATCGCACACGGTAAGATCGGTCTGTCAGTTCAAACTGAACCGTTCCTCAGAAGGTCGGTCGCCTAAACGTGTTTTGCACTGTTCAGTTGGTCAGAGAAAAATCAAAAATATATTCGACCATCCGACCGATCTGACGACCTCAAAGGAGAGTCTGAACGTGTGCATGGCAGTCGACGCGCCATCAGCTCAGTTCAGATAGTTAAGTAGTGACCTAGCTTTTCACGCCATACCACACAAAATAGAAAATAGGCGTTTTGAGGAGTTTATCGCGATTTATCATAGCGAGCCATGTCTGTGGTGAGTGAAATCAAGAAACTATCACGACAGTGGAAAAAATGAAGCGGCGTATTTGAAATTGTTGAAAAAATGGAAAGAAATCGATTCTTCTTGTATGAAACCCACTGTTTCCAAAAAAGTTAATAACTTGCGGACTACTTTTCGCAAGAAAGCAAAAAAGTGAAGGATTCAATGATGACGGGATTGGGTGTCGATGAAGTAGTACCATCCCAAATTTTCGTATCATGAATTATTGAAATTAACCCGAACTAACCTAAAGCTACTACTAAAACCAATGCTAACAACGCGAAATGGTAAGGACGTGTGCCGTTTATAAAGCGTCACTGAAAACAAGCAATCCAAGCCGTTCTATGCACTAGTAAGTAGTGATCATTTTATTATCAACAGGCAATCAACAATACTAAACGAAGCCAGGTCATTGAGTTGCCATATTGTGACAAATTTCTATAATGCACACGATATCTGGATTGTTTCTCAAATCGATGTATTTAACAATAATAGTTATCATAAATTGTCACCATATTTGTTAAAAAAGACTCTACAATATATTTTTTGTACAACCTACACGTAAAGTCCACTTTTCAATGCATGCAAAGCAGACGGAATGTCGCTAATTTTGGCAGCCGGGCCTGCGGGCGCAAAAGTAGGTCGCTTAGCAACGGTTCCTTGGATCCCAACGCCTCTGAATCTAATAACCACGTGACAGTCTAGCATACTAAAAGGAACAAATCACGTGAAAATCTCGGTGACAATAAATCCGCACCACAAAAGAATACGGGAACACACCTATTGTAACCATGATTGACAGTTGTCACTTGTCAGTTGTCTGACTTGTCAGCAGTGTAGTGCAGTGTATAGTGAATCGACTATTTATTTTTGATTTCCATAATTATTCTTTTTGAAATGATTACAAACTGGTTGAACAAAAAGTACTGTTTGCACCACAGATGAAAGATGATTTTGACTCGGCTGATATCTGCCCTCGCTTCGCTCGTGCTGCTACTTATACCCTCGTCAAAATCATCCACTTTCCGCCCTTGATACAAAATGTACTATTTTTCTATACATTTTTGAATATGACAGTGTAAGGTGAAGTAGGAAACCAGTAAAAATGTTCCGAATTATAGCATGTTTCCATTGAGTATTTGGCGTCATTAGCCAAGAGGTGTTGAACAACCTGCTCCCATTGTGACAGGATGCTGCTTCTTGTATTTCAATGTTCTATGCCAAAGACCAATTCCAATCAAAACCACTACATGTTTGGCTAATTATGTAAAGCTACACAATTTATGATATACCAATACAACAAGAAAAATATTCAAACCGTATAATTACAAAAAGTGAGGGGGTCAAATAAGTGTCCATCAGATCATAGTATTGGATAATCAGATCAGTGGTATCTGATATTTAGGCTGAAAATATCTCTTGGATCAGAACGCGATTGGAACGAATCACTTGCTTAAAAAAAAAAGATAACATGGCAAAACCGACTGTCAAACACAATTTTCTCATTGCTTTTGCATGACTACTGACTTGAAATGATACTCATGAACTTGACAAAATCCGCATCAGTAAAATGTTATCGACAGATGTAAGCAAGAGGGGTTACTCGGAAACCAAACTAAAAAAGACAAAGTACATACATAATGATATGCATAGCACAAGTAGCGGGATCTGAGTGAATATAATACGATCTATAACGCCGTAGGCTATCGGAAATTAACGAAGTCCAATTAACAGAGTATAATTAACAATTCTATCCCCAAGCTATAAATGAATGCATTTGGGAACATCAATTTGTCATGTATCATTGTGAGACTACAATGAATCATGATATCAAAAGAGTGTTTGAATAAACGACATTGGGAAACCTTTTTTTTAAATGAGTATATATTTTTTCTATTCTCTACCTAAAACGGACTTTTTTCTCATTTTATGTCACGGTTCATGAAATTAGTCGGGATAGATTTCATTTTCAAAATCATTCTCAAAAATTATTTGTTGATGCAACAAAACAATATCTGGAAAATCGAGCTCATCAACATGAGTATAGCTGTATGAGAGAATGATGAGTGGATAAATTTGAGAATAACATACCAGGAAGCAATCTTTTTCCACTGGACATCGTTCTTTTTTTGAAATAATAAAGTTATTTTGAAATTTGGTACATAAGAGTGGTTTGACATGTCAATTTCAAATCTGCCCTCGGCCCTTGATATAGCTCCTACTTGTAGATAGCGCCACTCACACACCTTTTCACTAAATCAGATATTCAGAACTTTTTTGTACGCACCCATCATAATATTCATCATATTTACAAAAGAAAAAACTTACATCTTCTAGAAGTGGCTGGGAGTAACCTTTTTCAAGATATTTGCACTTCAAGTGATACATTCAATGTGGTTTTGAATGACAAATTTTGAAAATAAACATAGGTGGCTTTGAAAACGCCGTTGTCATGGTACTTATAGCTTCACGTGCCTAAATTCAACGAATCTTATCAATAAAACAAGAAATATTACAAAAATATATATTCAGAACCAAGTTTTATGGTCCCAACTTTAAAGTAAGCTCAATTTGATTTTTCTTTCCTTCAAGGCTGCTTGTAAGAAAATACATATTTGTTTAGTTTTTGATCAAAACTTTGCGCTCCTTCCACAAATATTGGCTTTCATAGCGGATATTTTCTCAAGATTCTCATAATATTACTGATAAGATAATAACTTTGGAATAAAATTTTCGAACGATACATTCTCAGTAAAACTTTTTGGTGAATTGAAGTCACTGTATATAGACTCAATTAGTCGTGACGTCAGAACTATGTTGGTAGCACTGAATTTGAGTCAAAAGTGACACTAATAACAATAAGCGTTTTCATGGAGTGTGGTATCATGAGATCATTCCAGTTTGGTCTGTCATTAACGTCACTCTCAGCCAATCGGCGAGCTGCAAGTTACGATAATGACAGACCAAACTAGAATGGTCTCATGATACCATACTCCATGAAAACGCTAAATGCCTGTTTCCAAATAAACTAATGGCCGATGTAAAACTACATAATATTTTCTAAGAACACACCTTTTGAAAATATTGGAGAGATGTTGATGGATTTTGTCCAGTATTCGAGTTTTTCAGGTTGCTGTGGATAGAGTGAATTTGAATAATTTTAGTGACTAGTCATTTTATTTGGAAGTTTGAAGTACTCTTGAGGTCGTTGGCGATGAACTATATTATCCATGTTTTGTGAATTAATTATGATTTTTGGTATAAATATCGAAATTATGCATTCTCTGTTTATTTCATAGATTTTACGTGAATTGTGAGGTTCAAGCACATCATGAAGTTAGAAATGAGTATCATAAACTTTTTTTAAGAATCAGCAAAAGTTGATGTTGTTCAACAGGAATGCTGTGGAGTCTCAGAATGATTGTTTTTGATAGTGGCGATCATATTTCGAAAGAAAGAAACTGAATCTTATCATCTCGTCTACACAATTTTGAACATGGTGGGATCCAAAATACATTTGTTTAACATGATCTACTTACTTTCTATGATATCATTAAAAGTAACAAATAAGAATAGAACCTTAAACAAAAGTGATGATCCATTCCTTGTATAGGACTGGGTCTTTTCGGAATCTGAAGGAGGAGCATTTTTTCTTTGCACTGTAATATTTAGGGGTCTGGAGCAAAACACGTACCATAATAAACCTGAAAATGATCACCTTCAACCGTAATCCAATCTAGATTCTGGATAAAATTGTCATTTTTTATCTAAATAAACTATTATATTGTTCATAGAATATTTATCAATAGAAAGACAACCTCAAACTGCCCAGTTCAACTATTTTTGACAAACCAGATACGAGGCCAGATAGTTGGAAGTGGAAGTGATTATATGTATATTTAGTTTGTAATCAAATAAATAATACCTACTGGCGTTAACAGTGTACTTTTTTGAATAAACAGGTATTGAATAAGCAAGCTTTTCAGGGATACCAACCTTTGTAATGACGTCACACTAATTGAGTCTATTGGCATAAAAGCGTGGACCGATAATAATAATAATAATAATAATAATAATAATAATAATAATAATAATAATAATAATAATAATAATAATAATAATAATAATAATAATAATAATGGCTTTATACATTTATTGGCAGCAACAAATTTGTTATTAATTTGTACAAAAAAATGAAACAGCTGAAAAATGGCATAGTCTAGCTCTATTAGCTACTGACCGTCTGATAACGACATATTTTGCTGACTGATTTTCTCGTCACTGGAATTTTAACCACCTAAAATAATATCATTCTTGAGCTGAAAAAGATTAAATTTACTGGTTTGGTTTTTCCGTTTGCGGAAAAAGTTATTTTTTTACTATCTCGTGTATGGCGTTTCGACACATTTAAATAATATAACAATCTAAGACAAAACAGGAGGTTTAGAATTATCCCTAAAGCTGCCTGCGGTATACTAATTTTTGTTACCACTGTACTCAGTATTGCCAGTCCTTGTGAGCATTTTTGAAGTTCCATCTTGTCTTTCTACCCATACCACAGCCTCATGGGTAATTATGGGACGATCGCTTTATACATCCACTGAATAATGTGCGATTTTAGTCCTCATTTCTTACCAATCATTCTCCTGCATGTGTATAATGCATTCATGCCTCTCTTCATTATTTCCTCTGTATTCTTTTTCCAGAAGAGCGTTTAGTCCAGGATGATTCCTAGGCCCTTTTCCTCATTAGGAAGACTAAGAGTTTGTCCACCAAATGAGGTCATTGTAGATGAGATTTTGCCTACTAGCAGAACTGCCACGTCATCTGCATATAATTCCTTATTCATTCCTTCTTCTCTGAGGGTTTTCAAGATCGGGTCACTACGATCAATCACAGAAGAGGAGAAATAACTCCACCCTCTGGTGCCCCCATATTGCAACAAACTTATATTGTTGAAGTAGAGGCGCCATTTGTTACTTGGTTGCTGATTAATTTTTTCGCTCATGGCAATCAGGATGAGTAATTATGATATCATTAAGAATCTGGCTAAAATTTCCCATAAGCAGGTCGGCCGTCAAGAAAAATATACCGGTCGAACAATATTGTGAAGATATTTTTGGTATGCCTTGCACACTTTGGGTCGTTAACTTGTCATTTTTTGAAGTCAACACTGGCTTAATTCTTAGTAGTTGAAATCCCTGAAGCGAGAAAATCAGTCAGCAAAATATGTCGTTATCCGACGGTCCACTACTTCACTGAATAATTTTTAGCTAAGGCATGATAAATTGAAGCAGAAAATGTACCTACATCTAGTACTCATTATTAATGTACAATTTGCATATTTTTTTGAAATATGATGAATATAAGGATTAGTGAGTACCGATGCCATTGATGTTCAAAAAGTCAACCCACGATCTTTAATAATGTTGTAATCACCGAGTAGAGACCGCCAATTGCCATGCACGGCGTCACAGAACACATTGTCTATCTCCGTCTGGCGTATTGAATGTAATAGCTTTCTCTCTCGAGAGGATGATATAGCTCCGTCACGTTTTTGATCATACAGTGAAATTGCGTTTTTTTTTCATTTATTTAGTATATTTTTGGGTATTTTGGAAAAAAAAATCCGCTGATGACTCTCAAATATTGTGTATAATACGTATATAATTTTTCAAGTCATTTGAAAATGTATGCAAATTGTCTATTATGAAGATCCATGTGATTCACAAGATAACTATCACAATAGGAAATATGTGAGTCGGGTTGTTTGATAGAAATTGATTTTATACTTATTTATTTGAAACTAGACAATACATATTATATTTTTTATATGTGTAGAAAAAGTTCCTCTCAATAAACGCAGTCAATTGCTTTCAGGACCTTGAACATCGACAGGTGTGTTTCAGAAGTTTCCTTATTTAGAAAGATTTTCGAAAATATGTTTGACAATTATGCCTACCTGGATTTCAAAAGAGACATCTTCATGTAACTTGTCTATTTCAACAAAAAAATATTTATTACATATCATAACAATCAATTCTACGTACAGGGGTCGAGAGGTCGGCGACCTTTATTAGTTTTACACCATGTACACATTATGTAGGTGTAGGTCAAGTCGTTTTGCAAATTTTTATTTATCAGGCTTGGGACATAGTTCCGGAAACTCTTGGTGATACAGGAACTTTCAGAGAAGACATAATCGGCAAACTTTCTATTGATGATTTTGAGACCCGCTGACTAACCCATCAACTTCGCATAGAATTTGAATTCGGGGAAATATAATAATAATTATAATAATAACAAGAATTTGGAGAAAACAAACTTGACTTGAACTGAATATTATTCCATGAAATGTTGATTGAACTATATTCCGTTATGATTCTCAAAAGATAAAAAGTTGAAAGAATAGAGGTTATCTTCCAGAGTCGCTGAATTTTTATTTTTTGAAGACAACACTGGCATATTTTCCAGTAGTTAAAATGCCCGAAGCGAGAAAATCAGTCAGCGAAATATGTCGTTATCTGACGGTCTATCAAGTCGTTTACGACCCATTCGACTTTGAAAGTGAAAATACCAAAAAAGATATAAATGAGATTCAATTTATCCAAACTATCTATAAACTTTTTCATATTCACTTCAATAGATGTTGAAAGTGTCCGCTATTTGCCTAAATACATCTTTATCCGTTCAAAAATATTTGAAATTTTTCGAAAATGATGTTTCACAACACCCTGTATCTTTTCAACGACTAGCATTTGCTCCCCCATTTATTAGACAAATCTTCTAATTTATATCATTTCCTGCCATCTACGGTAAATAAGTTATGGGACTTCCTTTGTAAAGTCGTTAGTTAGGCAAACCGAGCGGCTTGTTTCTGTCGGTAACTTATGAATCTGCCGCTATACCGTTATTATTGTTGATTTTCTTCGTGAAAGAGAGAGAATCGAGGATCTGACCATCCTTGACCAATTTTTAGCAATAATGATAATTGTAGAGCATATTATGTTACAGTTAAACATTCGATGACAACATAACATAAGAATAAAAATCCGCTTCGAAAAACGTTTCGATATAACAAACAAATACATACTTACACGACCACTCAGCGGTGTTGTATAGGTGGTCTGGGCGAGCAAAATGATGTATTTTATAAACGTTGACTGCGTTTTTGGCCGATCAAAATCAACTGGCAGCTAATAAACACCGAACGCGAGGGAATATTCAATAGAAGCGTTGGTAGACTTGTAAACAACAATGTTCATGATTGATTTCAATAGTTATTGGACGAAAATCATCAAGCATCAAATGAGGTTCCATTTATTTGTTCGTATGTGTTGGGCAAACTATATTAGGCTTCATCAGATTAGAGTCGCCGATTGTACTCATTATGGAGTGTAATGAATTCTGTGTCTAGTCTTCACCATCCTTCTCTCTACTGGTTCTATTATTCGTAATATGATGGTTAACCACGATTTCTAATCAATATGAATGATCACAGTTCTCCAACTTATCAATAGAAGACAGAAATGCTAATATAATTAAATGTTTTAATGATTCATCGTAAATCAGTACGGTATTTCAAAATGTCGAACATTCATGCAACATCCCGTATTCACTCAATAATTCTTTTTATAGTTTTCCAATATTTGGCTTGGATCAAGCTTCAAGTATTCCTGTAATAATATATTTCTGCTACTCTTGATTTTGATAAAATTTCGATAAAGGTCTTCAGTGCTATGCGGTGAAGAAAGTATGTTTCCATCATAAGGAATAGGTGCAAAAGCACTAAATTTGAGTGTTCCAAGAGCATTATTTAATTTTATGGGGAACCTAGTTCTGAAACTCTTTGATATTCTGGGATTGAAATGGTAAATAACGAAGCCATCATCTTTCCCACTGCGTGTGCTTGAATTTCTTGACACTTGGAGAACCACAATTCGTCATTTTTTTGACTGTTCTCAGTGGAATAATAATTTTTCAAATCCGCCAACTCCGTAACTTTGTTATGACTATAGACCTCGTACCTTTTAGGAATCCAGGGTTTCCTATGGATACAATGGGAATTGTAGCATCTCGAATGAAATCTTGTCTTTCGCCTTTATTGTCTTATCAAGGTGATTGAAAGATTTTAAAAGTGTAAACCGGTAAGCCTACCTAATCCCAACGATACAGATATGTTAGTATTATATAGGTACAACAATCTTGATGTCATTGAAAGCGATGTTAGTATGAAAAGAGTATGTTGAGGATACATATTCCATATGATAAGCAGATTCACAATCCCATCTTTTATGAAACACTCACCTCACTATCATTGCTGTGAAGCTTCAACACATAACCAGGCAACAGATCTTTTCTCGCATTCACGTCCTCTAGAGCCAATCGAGCAGCTGGCATACATGCCTGACCTCCTTGCCACCCAGCTTGTCCTGCTATTGGAAAAATGCCCCCAATATGAAGGACGTTTCCTTCGCTGTGACTTCCAAGAGTGTGTCCTCCGCCTACTACATTCGCTGACCAGCTCAGGAGAATTGGAAGAAGCGCCCAAGCTTTCCATTGTGCTTGTTGCTGGAAATAATGACTTCAGTATAGATTTTGCTTGGAGAAAAGCAAAAAAATATGTTCATTGCATAATAACATTTTTCATTCCACTTGTCCCATAAAACCATTTTTGATCCTAAGATGAAAATATCTGTTATACACTCTTATCAAAAAGTTTTACTGATTCCGAATGTATGCTCCTGTTTCAATCCAATAGTATCAATAATAATATTATGATATATTTGTAATAGAGGAAAATGTATTTTACGAGTACGTGGAAATAAATATCACTGAAGAAAAAATGCCTGTTGATTTTTTTGAACAGACTGAATTAAACATTGTGTTCCCAGCATGATGAGGGACACATCATTTTTTAACGATCTAACAATTTGTTTGTGGAGAGTTTCACACCACACCAAATTGTTTGAACTCCAAAATCAGGGTGATTCATGAAGAAATGTCAATTCTAAAGGTATGTATCCAGAGCCCAAAAATTAAAATTGAAGTCTTCATGAATATGGGTCCGCATAAAGGTGGTCAAGGTTTTCATTTAATTATCCAATTTTTTGAATAAGATCTATGATAATGTGAATATCAGAGTAAAAATCAATTTCCAGGGGTTTTCCGGTATGACGAATTCGAATCTGGTCTTGATATGGCTCTTACTTGTAGAGAGCGCTACCTACTATTTCGAACAATCACAACATTTGATATTGAATTTTTAAGTAAAATTAATGATTCCTTTGTATTTGTACGTCAAAAAGGTATACTTGTTGAAAGTTCATACGAGCAACTGTTTTCGAAATATTGGAACATGTAATCTTTTTATCGCAAAATTAAAAAAAAAATAAAAACTGAACAAAATGTATTTAATTTTCAATAAAATTATTTATTTGAAATGATGTTCATAAAACTTAGCCTATGTTTTATCAAACAATAAACCATAAAACCTAGCCTATGTTTTATCAGTTTTCGAAAATTCCAACATTTAGGACTTCTAAGCACAACAGAAACATTGAATAAAAACTTTAACACCTTTTATTTTGAAAACGAATGCCTTGCGGACCCATATTTATATAAACTTCTGTTTATTTTTGGACTCTGAAAACGTACCTTGAGTATCAGGAAAATGATGAATTGAGTATTTCCGTACGGGAGCCCTTAGATATGACGCCTCAAATATACCTATTAGACATATCGAAAAAACTTGATGACCATTAGTTCAAAATAGTACTCATGGAATAACGATGACGAATATCATATTTTGCTATTATCGATATCGAACAAGAAGGTTCGAAGCTTGGCTCCAAATATCATCGATAACGAGCGTGATCTTGGGTCAAAGTTATGTTGACAATTGATTTTATACTTATCAAAATATTATTTTTCACATGATAATTAGAATCTTCCACTGAGAGTGGTGCTTGGAAGCCATGAACCCAAAAGATCAGAGGGTCATGGACCCTATCATGTTTCTTTGAATATGCGGTCTTTGACGCAAAAATCAGTTTTCATTTTTTCAAAGTTATTGTGTTCATCTATAGAAAATGAAATCACAACAATATTTCTTTGAGAGTTTCTTCGAAAATAAAAAAACATATATATTTATCCATAACTTGTATAATAATTGTTTTCCGTACTTTTTCACGCACTTTCTAGCTCTGTGATGGCCTTTATCCACACTGAGGGATCAAAGTATAAGTATAACTTAAATAAAAAGAAATCAATTTAGCGACCGCAAGTGTGCTGGGCATATGAAGAAATTGGTTTTTCCTTTCGAATATTGAACCACTAGAAGCATAAACAAACAATATTGTGTGAATCGAACATGTCAATGTAAACATGGAGGGGAAAGGGGAAAAGCAAGCTCCTGGTTTGCCATATTAACTACCTTTCACCAGATTTTCTGTCACCAATTCAAAAACGATGACTTGAAGTTCACTTTCATCAAATAAATGTATTTCTCTTCAATATTCAAGAAGTGTGTAGCCTTTTTTTATCGCTATTACAACTTGTCGTTGAATAATCGAACGATTTTTCTTGATCTTTTACACTAAAAAATTGATAAGAGGAATTTTTCTCACAAACGGCATCAATCGAGTTATTAGAAATGCGTTGCCATGACGTTAATAGATGGTTCAAAGTAACGGTTGTTTTCATTTTCCAGTTAAAAATAATTTATTTGTGCTCGAGGAGAAGATTTATTGTGGCAATCATACCAAAAAAGTGCTGTGTTTGTGAAGCTCCTTCATGGACGGTTCAATTGTGGAGATCTTATCACAAATGTGTCAGAATAACATTTCATAAATATAAACAAAAACAGAATGTTATCGACTCAAACAAATCGTGTACGTTCGGGGTGCTATGCTTGTTCTAGCCATCTTATAAAAGAATTCTTGGTTGGCTGCTGATGCATTTTTTCGCTTATTGCAATCAACAGAGTCAATAATGATATCATCAAGAACCTGGCAGAGATTTCCCATAAGCCGGTCAGCTGTTGAGAAAAATTTAAAGGTTGGACAATATTGCGAAAAGATCTTTGGTATGCCAAGCCTATTATTTTCAGTTGTTAAAATTCCAGACAAGAAACGCTAAACGAAACAACACGGAATCTTCCTTCTAATGTCGATAGTTCAAATCCATCACGAATGAAATAAATTGGACAAGATGCCCTACATACCTTGCCCAAGTTCTCAACTCGTTCGACAGTGTACTTCCAAAGTTTCACAAACTGGCTGTGTTGATTCCTTTCCATAAAAGCGGGAAAGTATTCCAGCAACTTTCACCTATTTGTCTTTCTTCTACTATTTCCAAAATTTTTGAAGGACCGATGAAGATGAGTCTATCAAGGAATTGTGTGTTATCTAGGTGATGTTAGACCTGATCTAGACTTAATTGTCCTCTTTCAACAAACGTGATTGAGGTGCGGCATTTTTGTTTTGACTTTTCGAGAGCGTTCGGATCTATTTTGTTTGCTTCATACGTCATTGAATTTCAATTCGATGATTTTATAGAATTGTATGATTTCTATTTTGAACTTTCACGACACATATGGCTAAAACAGGGTATTAAATATACCATGGACAAAACTCAGTCATGGCAAAGTCGTGCATTCTGTTACTCAATAACTTGCCATTCAAAAACGCACAGAATCCCGAATACTTTCAGAGATATCCAGAAAATAATCCTAATCAACCAAAACACTCATACGTCGCGAAAATAGTTCTGATACAGGGTGAAAAAAAATGTTCTTTCTATTAGTATCGAAGTAAGACGTGTTTAATACGATAATGAAATAAAAAATGGTGTTGAAAAATTTTTATACAGGGTGACCGGTAAGTATATGGCATAATTTCGGGAATGTAAAGGAAATATTTTAAAAAACTTGGTTGTCATAAAAAAAAACTCGAAGTGCCTTCTACCGGAAATAAAGAGCTCCAAAGAGGCACCCATCGATTTAGATTTTAAGCTATATAGCTTTTGAACCGTGCAAAATTTATATTATAAACTTCAATATGTTGTGTAGGCCATGAAGACTCATGAAACCATAGCTAGGTCAATGTTTCAAATTGCAGGGGAATCCTGGATTAACTGGCCACGGGACCTATTGGCACCAATATTATACTGCCCTCCTAAGCTAGAAAGCAGTAGTTTCACATCATGCCTCTTTTGAAGTTCCTAACATGCCTGGCAGATTTTTCTAGCAGCCTGACTAAGTCCAGTAGAGGCAATGTTTATTGATATAAATAATTAAACATTTGCAGTATCCCCAGCTCCACTTTTTAAGGTGCATATCTAAAGAGCAGTATCATACATTTGCTTGACTGAAATGCAGCATATTCAACAAAATTTGGAGATACAATACTGCCTTCCAGGCTAGGAAGCGCCTTTATTGTATGTCTTGTCAAGTTGCTACAATGCTGCAAAAAATGTTAGGATTACGTCAATTTGAACAGTGGAGTACTTGGAACAAGTGTTCATCTATGTATATATATACTTGGTTTAAGAATTTCTCAACCTTTTCATCTAGGTGGCCCAACGAAAAAACAGTAAAAGCTTGATAACTCCATATGAATGAATGGAGAGATACTGTGTAAGAAAGCTACAGAATTTTTGAATTATTTCTGCCGAACGCCGTAATTTTCCCTTTATGAATCAAGTAATTCTCTTTTTTCCGTAACTTGTTTATTTATCTGTCGAAAGACCTCGTATTTTCACTAAAATAATGGTCGCCGTAAAACAAGTAATATTCTGCTAGTAAATCTCCGATCGTGATAATCAAATTTGGTTCACCGGCAATCAATCAAACAATTATTTAATTTCACTACTCACGCTTCAACAAGATTTGTACCCAAATTTAACATTACCGGGTCAACTACTCTTTGACCGGGTTATGAAAGGAAGCAACTGCAGCATTGATCCACGAACGATTGTATCCGTCACACGTGCTCAAACCCGACCCGTTGCGAGATATTCGAAACCCGCTTTTTTTCTAGACTCTTATTCTTTTACCACGAGGTAAGACTTTTTCATGCGTGAATGTGTCTGATTTTGTCGAAATTCTCTCAAGTAGAACCACGTCAACGTAAAGTAATCAACCGGGTAGAAATAAAACATGATTTTTCCGAGTCATACGTTCAGGTGTGTTTTCTAGGAACAGACTTCAGTGTGTTGAATCATAAACACGTGATAGCAGGTCTGTTTCTGGGAGAATTCATAGAGTTTTTTTTGGAATAAGGTTGACAAGTATCTGATACTTTTCGGAGGGCTTTGGCATCGAAAGATTTTAGTCAAAACTCAACCCGCCTAATCCTTACAGATTCTTTCTATTTTCTGGGTTTGTTGATCTGATTCAGGTAGTGTATTTCCAGGAGAACGAACTTTGCTAGGACATTGAAGACAAAAGTTCAAAATCGCGTTTGATACCGGAAATATTGTAATTTTGATAACGTCCTTGAGATAGTTCCGGAAATTAGTACAGAGAGGCTTCGGGCGTTACCGCACGTATGTGTAACATGTTCCTTTGCAAAAAAATTATACCTTTTCATTCGTCACCGGAAAACCCGACAGCCGCGGGCTGAATGTATCTTCCGCTGAATTTTCCACGCCTCTCTTCCGCTTTATCCTAGTGAAATAAACCGATCGCGTTGGTTTTTCCGATTTATTTTCTCTCTACGTCGACGGAAAAAACTCATTTTCATAACCACTGTTTTCCGTTTAAAAGTCCGCAGTAAAAGCCGTCATTTCAAATTACGTCCACATCAGTCCTTCACATTCTGTATAGCCGATATGAGGCCGATGTTCCACGTGAAATACAGAGGTTGATACAAAATCGACCATGTTTAGTCCTTAGTGAATTCTAAACAACTCTTTCTCAAATATTCATTTTTTGACACCATGCAAAATGTACTTTTTTTTAAATTCTCGACAAACCGCTGATCCAATGACATCTAAACTACTAAATACTCCCAGTATACCTGGCAAATTAAGATTTCTGTTCGTATTAAGAGGAGAAGGTCATAAGAGGAATATTCGTCATAAGAATATTCTTGCAATAACAAAGCACAGAACACATTTTTCGAAAGATGTTTCTCTTATACTGCTATAAAGTTGTAAAATCAGATTCCTTACAACATTGAATCTCTCAAATTCAGTTTGAGGAGCTTTCTTTCAGGAAAACAATTGATAATATTCTATTGTACAGGGTGTCCCATTTTAGGTTCTTTTACGGGGTATCTCCGTTATTCTTATAGATAGGAAGTTGCGGTTTTCGCGACAGTGTGCTACTTTTTCGTGAAACTAAAGATGCCGGTAACTAAAAATTCGAAGACCTTTTATTTTTCAAGATACAGGGCTAAACTGGAAATGTTGTATCTCAAGGTACCCCTCGTATCTAAACTATCAGATAAGTTATGGAAAATAAAATGTGAAAACTGTTTTTTATATAACTTTTCCCGTAGAGCTCGATTCTGCCTTCGGAATTAGTATACAGGGCCAGGTCAAAAAGTTATCGGACCCAACTTTTTTTTTTTAAATGGAACACCCTGTATATTCAAAGTCCATAAGATTTGTCTTTTTTTACCTTTTCAAAAATATATAACATTATGCACTTTTTCTCATAAACACCCAAATAAATGACAATTTTCTGAAATTAATAATAATTTAATAGTTGCTATGGCAACAAACAAAAATAAATGTCGAATATTATTTGACACATTGTTTTTGGAACGACTTTTTATAGGCAGCGTTGAAAATTATGCAAAATATGATATGCTGGTATGTTTAACACAGAGTAATGAAAATTTCGAAAAAGTTTTTGAATTATATTTCCAAAGGTACTATACTATACTATACTACAATATATATATGAGTATTTTTATATAAGAAGATTAGTTGTTTATTATTGTTATTCATGGCCTACTATTAAATTATGCATTTAATTTCAAAAAATTGTCATTTATTTGGGTGTTGAAGTGCATAGAGTTATATATTTTTGACAAGGTAGAAAAAAGACATATCTTATGGACTACTAATATACAGGGTGTTCCATTTGAGAAAATAAAGTTGGGTCCGATAACTTCTTGACCTGACCCTGTATACTGATTCCAAAGGCAGAGTCGAGTTCTGCGGAAAAAGTAATACAAGAAACAGTTTTCATATTTTCCATAACTTATCTGATAGTTTAGATACGAGGGGTACTTAAAAATGCAACATTTTCAGTTTGGCCCTGTATCTTATAGACTTAAAGGGCCATGATTTTTTTTAACGGTATCTTCAGTTTCACGGAAAAGATGCACACTGTCGCGGAAACCGCATCTTTCTATCAATAAGAATAACGGAAATACCCCGCAAAAGTACTCAAAATAGGAAACCCTGTACAAGGTCACTGTATATCTGCTCTAACAAGTATATTTCAAGAGATAAGTAGGTCTCAGTGTGGATCTATATTATATTATGATTATGTTAAAGAAGAGTTTGCATAATAAATGGTTGAGTAGAGTAGCCTAATGGGCTAGACTTCGTCATGTTATGCAAGCTAATGGTCCAAAATGCTTGTTGACTTGGTCTGGTGTGTATTTGTAGTACGGCTCTTTTATTGTTTTCATGTTATGTTTGTGGAGTAGGTATTTATGGAGGATCTTGGCTGTCAGATTGTGCCTCTTTAGGTATTCTGTCTGTGCTAAGCTAAGACATCCTGATGTTATGTGTTGTATCGTTTCGGACATTGATTTACACATTCTACAGTTATCATATATATTTTTGGTAATTTCTTGTCGGTTCAACCTGGTCCTGTATGGAGTACATGAATCCTTCTGTTTCACCATACAGGTGTGCGAGTTCGATCCATTTGGTTGACAGCTGATGTTGTTTATCAAGGTCGTTCTTGAATCTGCCATGTAGTTTTTTGCTGTTCCATGTCTGTGTGATGTTTGTGAAAAATGTTTTCTTGTCTTTCTGCTGTAGTTGTGTTTGTGTGCTGAGTGGTGTGTATCTTTTGTCTGCTTGTTTGATGGACGCGTGTAATGATGACTGAGTTGCCTTCAAGTTGAAGTATCTTTGTAAGCTGTGTATTTGAATGTTGTGTGTTAATTCTATATTGATTAGGACTCTTCCTTCTTGTTTCCTAGGTAGGTATAATCTCTCAACAGCCGAGTTTGGATGAAGGAGTCTATTATCCGTGAGGATTTTTCTTGTCAGTCTGTCTAGTGCTTGTACGTTTGTTATGGTCCACTGTACGACTCCGAATGAGTACGTCAATATTGGTATTGCCCAGGTATTTATGGCTTTGATTTTATTTTTTGCATTAAGTTGTGTATGCATGACTTTTCTTAATCTTGCCTTTTTTTTTTTTTGTATGGTCTTTTTAATTTCTTTCGTTTTATGTGTGAGTGTTTCATTTACTCCTGAGTATTTGTATGTTTCGTTGTTAGCTAGTGTAGGGAATGATATGTTTTTAATTAGAAGCTCTCTGTTGCTCGTTTTTGTTGTTTTGCCTTTTTCCGCTATAATTGATGCGCATTTATCTAGTCCGAAGTTCATTCGTATGTCTTAAGAGAACGTGGCAGTGGTTTCTAATAGCGAAGATTCTTGATTTTCGTCCGGAGAATATAACTTTAGATCGTACACGTAGAACAGGTGTGATATTTTGTAATCCTTTGTTGGACTGTATCCAATATTTGATGACTTTAACAGGCTGCTTAGTGGGTTGAGTCTATTATCATTATTATTATTGTTCTCATTGGTTAGTCTCACATTTTCTATGTGGTAAAAGGTAATGAGGGCTTTCGAAAAACTCACACCATGTTAACTATTTCTCGATTTTCCTTACTATCCGACATGTTTCTAGGATTACTGATTTTTGCATGTCCGTTATTAGCTGTAGTGGTTGATTGTGTTTCTTGAATCCTGCGGGTAACTCCGGTGGTATGAGGCCAGTGACTGAGATGACTACGGGAAGAATGAGGACTTCTTCCATTTTCCACTTTGATTTTATTTCCTCAGCTAGGTTCGTGTATTTTCGTATTTTCTCTGTTATTGTCTTCTGTATGTTGTGATCCAGAGGGTGTGCAATATACAGGGTGTCTCACGGTCTATGGTACCTCAGACGTTTACAGAAAACTAAACATAGGATCGATCTGAAAATTTGGCTTGGCACATAATCGAGTATGATCTATATTTTGAAAATATTCTCAGTTCTGCAGTGTTGCCGCTTCTACCCAGAAGTCGTGGCAACTTTCTTATTTTCAATGGACCACCCTGTATATTATTATTTTTTTGGATTTCTTGACTGATTCTAATTACTTTTGCTTGATATACTCCTATACCTATCGGCAGCGGTTTTCGAGATATAAATTGATTTATAATATTTTTGTCGTAAAACACAGCAATGGATTGAGTTCAATAATTTCGTACTTGAAAACGGTGAAGAGTTGAAATTGCTATGCCGACTAGAGGAAGGTAGGTTCATATGGTTCCAATGGAGAAACCGATCTGTAAATATACAGGGTGCTTCAAATTTATTAATCTTTTTCCCATACACAAAAATGATAAAAAATAAATTTTTTCAAATGAAACCCCCTGTATATTACTTGAAAAATGAAAAGACCAATAAATTTCCTTTCAAATGGTATTTCATGTTCCTATACCTAAACCTCCAGGTTCTACATGAAAAATGCATTTGTCTAAAAAATAAATTATATTGGTATTATTGATATGAAACATAATGTAGTTGCAGTTCGCTACTAAAAATAAATTGTTATTGCTGTGTGACCTGGCAACTATGGGTTGCCTCAGAAACTACATTATGTTTCATATCATGTATACCAATCTAATTTATCTTTTGGTAAAATGCATTTTTCTTGTAGATCTTGAAGGTTTAGGTATAGGAACATGGCTACCATTTAAAAGGAAATTTATTGCCCTTTTTATTTTTCAAGTAATATACAGGGGGTTTCATTTGAAAGATTTGATCCATTTGGTTGACAGCTGATGTTGTTTATCGAGGTCGTTCTTGAATCTGTGTCTGTGTGATGTTTGTGAAGAATGTTTTCTTGTCTATCTGCTGTAGTTGTGTGTGTGTGCTGAGTTATTATTATTATTATTATTATGATTATTATATTATATTGCTTTAGTTCTCAGGTTTTTCCTGGTTAATCTATGACAATGTACGGGATTTCTCCAAGCACGATTATCATTCATGATTCAAGAATTTTCTAACTATTCTAGTGGTATTTAGTATAACTGCTTTCTCCATCTCTTTGTAGAGGTTCTTCGGTAGTCCCAATATCTCCAGGCTCTTGTGTAACTCTTTTGGTATTACTCCTGTGGTTGAGATGACAATTGGTATTATCTTTACTGCGTTGAGCTGCCACATTTTCTTAACTTCATCTGCTAGTTCCATGTACTTCCTCTTTTTCTCTGCTATAGTGTTACTAACATTGTGTGTATTACGTATAGCAATGTCAATGATGTAGGCTTCTTTTAAGGTTTTATCTCTTACCACTATGTCTGGTTTATTACAAGCGATACTACGGTCAGTCAAGATGGATCTGTCATAATATATATTATGTTTGTTTGTTTGAATTACTGGTGAGGCTACATATTTGTAATATGGGATTTTTTCTTTCTCTTTTACTGATGTTGTTGTAGTTTGATTTGTCCGCTATGTAGATTTTTGATGTCTTTCAACCCCCTTCCTCCTTCTGCCCTTGGTTATTTTGTACGTATTACGCTTGATTTTGGATGATACTTCCTGTTTTTCGTGAGCTCTGTCCTTGTTTTTATCATTAATTTTTCCAAATCAGTTTGCGCCCACTTGATTATACCAAATAAGTATGTTAGTATGGATGTGTAAAGTGTTGATGAATTTAAAGAGGTGTTTACTGTTAAGTTCTGATCGACATAGTTCACGTATTTATGTATTCTTTAGTTAATGCCTCTTTGGTGGATTTATGGTCGATTCCTTTAGCTTGTTGATATCCTAAGTACTTACAGATCTTGTTCACTTATTGATTCTATTAGTCCTCCTTCTGGTAGTTGGATTGCACTTAATTGACATTTTCCTTTATCTATATTTATCACCTTGCATTTGTCAAGACCAAATTTCATACATATATCTTTGGAAAACTGATCTACAAGCCTGACGAGTTCGTTCAGCTTATCATGGGACGTCGCGTACAGTTTCAGATCATCCATGTAAAGCTGGTGTGATACAATGTGCTTCACTTGGGTGCTCTTCAAGGTGTATCATATTTTTGTTCTATTGAGTAACCTAGTGAGGGGGTTCAAAGCTAAACAGAACCATAAAGGGCTGAGGAAGTCTCCCTGGTATATACCTCTCCTTATTCTGATTTCATTGGTGGTTACAGCTGTTTGCCTAGTTGTTAGATGTATGGTCGTTTTCCACATTTGCATCAGTTGGTTAAGGCAGACTACGATTGTTGGATGAACTTTATACAATTGTAACACCTTAATTAACCATGCATGGGGTACGCTGTCATACGCTTTCTGGTAGTCCACATAACAGCAGGAAAGTCCATTGTTTTTCTTTTGGACTTCTTTAAGTATTACAGAGTCTATAATGAGCTGCTCTTCACATCCTTAAGTCCCCATCCGACATCCTTTCTGTTCCTCACACATTATGTTTTGTGTTTCTATGTGATCATTGAGAAGTTTGGCGAGGCATGCTGTGATGATCTTATAGATCGTCTGTAGGCATGTTATGGGGCGATATTTTGATGTGTCTGTGGTGTATTTTCCTTTGAGTAGCAAATATGTTTTGCCTTCTGTTATAAATGATGGAATGTTTTCTGGGTGTCTGATAAATCCATTGATGAAATAGGTTAGTTCATTGTGTGTGCAACTTAACTTTTCATACCAATAATCGTGGATTTGGTCACTGCCTGGGCTTTTCCAATTATGACTTTTATTGATTATTGTTTTCAGTATCTCTTCTGATATCTCTGGTTCCATCATCGGTGTTATATTAGCATTTTGTTCCTCTTCTTTTCTCATCCAACTTGTATCTAGTTTACATTGTGTATCTCTATTCCATATTGATCCCCAATATTCTTGTATTTGATTTTCATCAGGTATTAGAGGGAAGACAAAATCAGAAATAACGATGAAAAATAACCGGATACGGGGCTGAGATGAAACGCAGTAGCTATGCCTCGTGGAGTCCATGTCGTGGAGGAGCTTCAAACGGTTCAATACCCCTAACCCACACCACTAGGAGTACCACCCCAGCAATAGCCCCCCAACGCTCATCCTCCCGCATCCGATATGCAAAAGAAGCTCTTGATACCACCAAAAAGTGCAAGAAAAGACGACGGAATAACCGTCATAAACCAAAAAGTCATAATCAGGAAAAAAAAATATAACCGCGTAGGTTAAAAGTCAAAATCGGTAAATGTAAACTCAAATAACCACAAAAGTTTACGAAAGCAAAATCAGGGAATGTCAAAATCAGTAATGTGCACCATAACCAAAAGGACTCAAAACAGGGTTGAATTACGCAACAACCTGATGACGTGAATGTATCGAATAAAGTATAGACTTGCATAAAACAGACTGATAGTCTAGAATCGGCAATCACCAAACAACAGCAAGGTCTCAGTTAAAATCCCAATAGATGGCAAGATTTCAGCATTCATCAACACAATCCAAAATAATGCTGAAACTCAACGAGGTGCTTAAATCCAAAATCCTTCAAAAAGAAAAAAACGCACATAGGCAAAATGATCGCAGACCTCCCAGAACCAATACCATCGACAATGTCACCGAATCCAAACCAATTGACGATGTGTGGCTATACCCGGCCATGAGTCATCACCTGACAACAAACTCAGTTTTGAAATCCCTACAAAAATGGCGAGAATCCAGTACCAAACTACAAAAAGCAAGCACCAAAATCACTGAATTCCCAAATGACGTAACTATAACCCGAAAAACCTCATAAGAGAAAATACAAATTATTCAGGCTATAACTTCCCAAGGCTGAAGGTGTGGAGGGTGGGTTGTTCGTAAGTATGTCGGTCTACATGAAGGTAGGGTCAGTTAAAGGTAGGTGTGGTCTGGTTTTGATGTCATGTTAGAGCTCGCTTCCCGCACCGCTCCAACCCCGGCTTCGTGGAAGAATGTGCTTGCCCCAGTGACGGAGTCCGGCAGCCGCGGTTGTATCACTCCCAACTCGAGCAGCAGGGTCCCGACCAGGCGCCACCTGGCACTACTACCCGAGTTGAGATTTTACACCGGTTGATGGGGCAGCCCTCTACATCGGCTAGATAAGAGTGGGCCCCTGTACTAACTACGGCGGCCTAGGGAAATTGCCGTAAACCCTAGTTGTTACGCCGCTACTTACCGGATCGGCATCACTGGGATTCCGCCTCATCATCGAAGGAAGGACGCGGCTTTAGTCCCCGAGCTCCCACATAACATTCCTGTCCCCCTCCTTCTTTCCTGGGCTTGGGACCAGCTAGGTGACGGCTTCAAGGCCGCGTGATGTTGGGTGAAGACACCTAGCAACACAAACACCACGCGGCAGTATACCCTCACCTACGCTCACCCCAGCTCGGTCCAGAACCATACCTGGGCCTGAGTAAACGACTGATCTCCGAGGCCCTGAAAGAGTGGGCTTGGAAGAACACAGTCAAAAAATGGAGAAATAACACGACTTGTAGGCAAGCCAGAGAGATAATCACACATCCCAACAAACCAAGGACGGCCCAATTGCTGAACAAGAGTAGGAAGGCACTGAGCATCATCGTAGGCATTTTGACAGGACACTGCAAGCTCAACCGACACTTGCATTTACTAGGAATAGGCGAAGCACCCCTATGTCCCTACTGTAGAAGGGCGGAGGAAACCTCCTACCATCTACTTGGAGTCTGTGATAGGTGGGGTCGCCTGAGGAGGAGGGTCCTAGGAGCGGCAACCATTCCTCGGGTGGAGTTGGGGGACCTGAGCTGGGATGACCTGCTCCGCTTCACAACGAAGACAGGACGACTGGAGTGAAGAGGGTTGGAAGCACGGGGTTGGCGAAAAGGGCCACTAGGCCTACTCGCCGGGCTTTTGTCCCCCCACCCTTACCATCACCATTACCATCCCAAGGCTGAAACAAATGACAACCGTAGCCAAGTATGCCATAAGAAAAACTTGATTGAATCAGGATCCGTAAAATACATGTCACACGCGATGAAAAACGGAAAGAGTAAACAGGCAACTATACGCACTTTCTTCCATAAATTATAATAGAATGCTTTACTGGGTATGGATGAAGAAACTCCCAACCAAAAGGTGCAGAATCTATTGACGCACGCGAAAACCCTGCCGAAACCTGATTGAATCGCCAATAAACATATGCGTCGGTCCTTCAGGAAATTACCGTGAAAAACCAGTTACCCCAAGCCTCTGGCCCAATCAGAAATAAATCTGTGTGTCCAGGATATATTTTGACGGTACCTGGATGGACTGGCACCAAAACTGTGTAATGTGCAGTTTCTTGGATCACGAATCGGAGGACCTGAAAAGCGCATTCACCAAAAGGTACAGGATGCCCTGATGTTTACAAGTCTCTTGATTGGAGAAAAGAAGATCGATGCAAGTATGGATAAGTTTACTCTTCAGCGTCCAACCCAGACTGACAAATAAACATAGCACAAAAACTCCAGAACGGAAAAGTATCCATTAAAACATCCACCAAGAAGACGCGAGAGAACTAACGAATCAACCGCCATAAACCACCGACTGGCACCTAAAGAGTGAACACTTGGAGGACTTGTACCTCCGGCAGTTTTCCGCCACGGGCCTATTCCTCCGCCTGGCACCGTAAGGCTCAAAAAAATCGTGAATCAATCAGATTGTCCAAAGTCAAAGTCAGGGTCCACCACAAACGGTTTTAATTCCTGGACGTGCCAAACACCCTTGGAACTTCCCAATTCGTCCTCCAGTTCATAGGACCAAGAACCACACCGACGTTTAATCACGAATGGACCAATATATGCCGGGGCTAATTTAGCGCTGTAGTAGTCTAAAGCATCGGAAATAGCCTTGTTTTTACGCCAAACTTTATCACCAGGGTTGAAGCTCAAGGGTCGTCGACGTAAGTTATACTTATGCGAATTTTGTTCCCGAGTGACCTTTTTTCGCGGTGACCTGTTCATACAGTTTAGCGAACCCACGCTGCCGATCACGGACATAAGTATCCATATCAACATCCGGCCGGAATTCATGATGCTGTTCATAGTCATAGCCATAGAGCTTATGCTCACGTCCAAACAGAATGAAGTATGGGGTGAAACCAGTAGTTTCGCTAGGCGAAGTACGAATAGCACAACCAATTTCATGCAGGTGCTCGTCCCAAGTCTTGTGATTGTCCTTATCGACGTACATACGCATCATGGTCTTGATGATACGATTGTGACGTTCTGTTGGATTAGCCCTAGGGTTATAGTTGGCATTGAAGAAAATTCGGGAGTGATACCTTTTACACAAGGCTTGAAATTCCTTGGATTTCATCTGGACACCATTGTCACAGGTTAGAAACATCGGAGTACCATAGAGCGAAAAGAGATTTTCCACTATCTCTACCAGGGATTTAGCCTTCGCCGCACGACAAGGAAATAGAAAAACTGATTTACTGAAGTAGTCAGATATCACCAAAATATAGCAATAACCTTTTCTCGAATGAGGCAAGGGACCAACATAATCAAGACTAATCGCTTGGAACGGTTGAGTAATTTCGGGACGCTCGCACATGAAACCAGCTGGACGCTTTTGTTCCACCTTGTTCCGTGCACAACTTATACAAGCCTTGATGTAACGGAGGACATCCGCCCTCATTTTGGGCCATTAATATGTCTGACGAATCCTGCCATATGTCTTGAGAACTCCCACATGTCCGGAAGTTGGCAGATCATGATAACGTTCGAATAGAGCCTTTCTATCACCCTTGGGGACAACTATCTTCCATTCATCATATGGAGACGATAACTCGACAAAGGAGGGTTTTAAATGTTTGAAAAGAATGCCATTTTCTTCCTTCCACAGCGAAAACTTTTCAGGGGACTCCCTAACTTTTCCAATCATGGACAAATACCACTTGTCATGCGCCCTACCAGAAGTGAATTCAGGGGAAGTTACCGGAAAGACAGAATCAATTGAAACGGGTACAGACCTTGAAAGAAAATCGGGGACAACATGATCTTCACCCTTCCGATGAATGAGTTCAAAATCGAACTGCTGAAGGCGCAATTGCCAACGTCCCAAACGGCCCTGAGGATCCCTCAAACGATGTGACCACAACAAGGAAGCATGATCCGTTATAACCTTGAAATGCACATGATCAAGATAGTGGCGCAGTTTTTCCACACTCCAAATTACAGCAAGGCACTTATTTCCATTGACTGTTAGTTTCATTTTCGCTCTAGTCAATGATCTAGAGAGATAACAGATGACTTTCTCATCATTTTCAAACTTTTGTGTCAAAACTGCTCCAAGGCCATAAGATGACGCAATACGCATCCGCTTGCAGATAGAAGGTTTTGTCAAAATCAGGGGAAGTAAGTTTGGGCGCAGTAACGAGACACTCCTTAAGATCAGTAAAAACCTTTTGACATTCCAGGGTCCAACTCCATTTCACACCCTTCTTCGTCAAATTTAAAACGGGGGCCAAAAGTGATGAAAAATTAGGTACAAACCTACGATACCACGAACCAGTACTCACAAACGTCGCCTCTACCTTCTCAGGGTCAGGACGAAGACCTTTACTGTCAACGACGTAGCCCAAATAACGCTGCTCAGGCTTGCAAAAATGACACTTTTCTACTGAAACCACCAAGCCAGCTTCTTTCAATCGCTCAAATACGACCTTGATAAGCTCGAGGTGTTCATCAAATGAATTGGTAATGATTACAATGTCGTCCAAATAGACCATGACATTAGGTTCGAGTTCGGGACCCAAAATAGTGTCAACAATTCTCTGCCAAGTGGCAGGAGCATTGGAAAGGCCGAATGGCATACGCCGAAACTGAAAAAGACCTCGTCCGGAAACGGTAAAAGCGGTAAGCTCCTTCGAAGAGTCTGAAAGGGGTACCTGCCAAAAGGCAGATTTTATGTCGATAGAACTTATGAACTGAGTGCTCTTGAGTCGGTCGAGTATAAAAATAAGGAATGGGATAAGCATCTTTTTCGTAACTTCGTTGACTTTACGAAAATCAATGCAGAATCTAAAATTACCATCCTTTTTATGCGCCAAACAAACAGGGCTAGACCAGGGACTATTTGACCTCTTAATAACACCCAACCTCAACATCTCCTCTTTCTCGTCGTCGATGAACTTTTGCTTAAAAGCGGAAACAGGATAATAGCGTTGTTTAATCAGTCTTGTTCCGGGGTTAACAATAAATTCGTGCTCAGCCACTTTAGAACAACCCAAGCCAGTTCCCATTTGACTTAATTTTTCAGTCACCATTTCATCAAGAGCTTGACGTTGTAAGGGAGTCAAATCATCCAAAGGTTGCACACTACAAATCTGCGAAAGTTCGGTAGAGTTGGCGAACCGCCAACCACTCTGCCCCGAATCAGGAATAATCTCCATAGCCCTCCAAAAATCTATATCGAGGATAATTTGATGTGAAAGCTCAGGGAGTAGTAACACGTCTATAATCTTGGTTTTGCCCATTAACGTAATAGGTGCCTGAATAAAACCAATGCTATTGCATCGTTGACCATTGGCGACTGTACAAGGACGCTGACTCTTAACTAATTTAAGCCCAAGACTCAATAAAACTTCATAACCAGGCAAACTCACCAAAGTTACGCTAGCACATGAATCCAATAGTACGAGCATCGGATACCCAAGAATGTCAATATGTAGATATGGACGCTGATCCCCGTGAGCATGTGAAATGATGAAATCCAAAAGAACTTTAATCTGAAAATTAACAAGATTATTTGCCGAGACAGAGAAAAAGGTGAAATCGACACGGCCTACCGACTCACCCGGGAATCGTTTCCCGAGCACCTCGGACAAGTGCGAGTAGTCACATCCGGTGCCTTATAACGGTAACAAAAAGTCTTCTTCGGGTTTGGACACTCCCGATTCATATGTCCAGGCCTTTGACAGTTCCAACACTTAATGACACGAGGATTAGACGAAGGATTTTGATGGAAATCCACCTCATTAGTTTTTTCCTGCATTGGAGATTGGGAAGAAGAGGGCTGGTCCGCGGAGATGAGAGCAAAATCAGGGTCGACAAAATTGTGACGTCGACGAGAAGGGGGTACGTAATTCTCCACCCGATACTTACGAGTTTCCAACTTGAGGCACTCCGTCTCAAGTTCCTTAATACTGTGGACAACTGGCAGTTGAGTAGCGTGAAATGGTGATACATTACAACATAAAATATCTAGCTGAGCTTCCTCAGACAGTCCATCATAGCGCCTGAACAAGGCCTGCATGCATGAAAGATATGCAACGATAGACTCGGAAGTATCCTGAGTTTTGTCTAGAATTTCCCCAAATAACCTTGAACGATAGTCGATAGTCTGGGGGTTCTAAATGCCTGCGCAACAAGTCTGCCAACTCCGACCAATCTCCAAATCGAGCTTTATTGGCACGATACCAATCCAAGGCCTTGCCTGAAAACAGATCAATAGCAGACTCAAACAATTGTCTCCTAGTGACATTACGAGCAACTTGACGTTCCGCCACACTTTCCAGAAAATTGTGGACCGAAATACCCTTCGAATCCCCAGTGAATTTGAGGTTCCACTTCTCGATATTTTGAGACTTGAGAGTGGAAGGAGTAGAGGGCCGTACGTGCAGAGGGACTAAGAAGGTTCGGATGACGAGTGGATTTTAAAGGAGGATCATGGCCGACTTCGTTGTCTTCGTCATCTTGAAAACGCTGACTCAACTCTGGGTCGCGCCTAGAAGTAACTTCCAAAGAATCAAGAGAAGACAAAACCTCCACAAGAAGACCAGACTTCTCGTCCAGCTCCTCCGCAGACAAACCACTCGGGGGAATTCTATTGATGCGCCTCAAAAGGTGGACCAGTCGCGACTGAATGGACAAGAACTTACTGTCTTTACTCTGAACGTTCTCACTCGATAGACCAGAGATCGAATCCTTGATTTCAGACAGCAGGGATGTGATCTTTTCCGATTCCTCAGAGAACTTCAGGGTATAGGGTGGAAATTGGAACAGTGAAGCTTTTTCCAATTTGATGAGTGGGCGTAAAGCTGTTCTCATTTTCTCAACAGTCATACCGTCATCAACGGTAACACCACGAACCACAAGCTCATGAAGAAGCATATCTCTCCGCAGACAGTGGATGTTTATTTTGAAATCCATTTTACAAGGTCAAGAAAGGAAATTCAAGGTCACAAATATATAACGAGGTCAACGAATATAAGATATGTCAAATATTTCCGGCCGCAAAATAGGTTACATCAATCACAAACACAGTCCGCACACAAGTATGACTTGAAAGCGGCAGCTCCGATCAAACGGTCAAAGTCGTCGGCAAGCAGCACCCTCGCACTTGAAACTAGCTGATGGCCTTACAAAATTATCCCTCTCCCTGGAGAAAAAAAAATTCAAAGAGGCTTACTAAATCGCGTCAAAATTCAAAAAATCCCAAGAAGAAAAATAAAGGTCCCATTTAAAAAGAACTAACACGTTGGGCTTCAAAATTCAATTTTTTTATTTTTTAAACATTATAACCACGTTGGGCGTCAAAATTTACCACGCAAAAATTAAGCGCAAGCTTAGCTCAAGCACTTTCAGTCCTGTAACAATCAAACCTCTCAATTGGAAGCCATGTTGGCTAAGCTTACCCGGAACTCAGAGTTCTGGAGCTTTTGGGGGGGGTTTATTTAAAATGGGCGCCAGAGATTCGTGCAGGTGAATCCCAACCTTCGAGGTCTTCTCGATTTCAATTGAGTCTACTTAACAATTATGAGGTATAAAGTTATTGAGCAGAAATGCAGAATAGAAGAAAGTACGTAGCTGCCTTACTTACCGCCGACAAAACCAGGGATCTACTACCAACTCTCAAATCAAACCAGTTAATTAATTCCCAAGACACTTGCGTATATTAAAATCCAATATTATTTTATACAGAAATACCGTGCCTACTTGCAAAGTACTCAAAACATACGACAGTATCGTATGTACAAAAAAAAAAAAAATCAGTAAATAATTTATATTTTCCTAAAGCTCAGTTCAACTATATAGACATATATATATATATATATATATATATATATATGCAATTTATGTAATGAATCCGCATCAAGAAAAAGGTTCAGTACAAATCCGCTCATCAATTATTAAAAACGCTATTACCTTAATAACGTTATTCTATCAACATAATCAGAACGTCATTTCATAATAACGTTTGCTCAAAATCAAACTTTTCACAATCAAACAAGCGAGCAGTTGAACCGGTTGATTTATAAAATAATCACTCACAAACTGAGTTGCCGCTATGTGACGTCACAACGCTTCACAAAAGTATCCATAAAAAAAAGTAAGTAAATCTTGAATGTTTCCAACTTTCAATGATAATTCCGAAAAAGAACAATATATTGATACGGCTCATCACAACAGTTTGCTAATTTCTTAACTCAATCAATCTGTCAGGTCTCGTCAGTGTTTCTATCCACTAAGAAGGACTGCAGGTTGTCCGATATTGTTGATAAAGTAGCAACCAACTGCGACAGCGCATAAACCATAGTACCCCATAGGAAGTAGAAAGAAAACCAAAACAAAAACCCCAAAACAGTCTGTGTGTAGGCTGTACTGTACCAGTTCCCAAACAGATGAACGATCTATACGGAAAACCTGTTATAGCATATTGTATAGTCATCATAATTGAACTGCACTTATCACCCAAATACAATAAAACCCAATAAAATGATCCCCAGAGTTGAATAAATCCACAGCTTAATATCAACAACCTCATAATATGTCAATTTCCCAAAATTTGACGATTAACTGACCCATTTATCAGTTAAATTCCAGCCCAACCTGCACCCAGTTCAACTTGACTTGAGAAACAACATAGTCGTTTACATGAAAATCAATTAAATAAATAAATACATTTTGCTCGAGTCACGAAAAGTAATTAATTTGGTCATGATTGATATTTTCCTCAATTAAGACTTGAAAAATAAACGACAATCAACCCCATAGTTCACTCAAAACGTTCGTCAAACGTGCAACTTCAATATGAAAGCGAATGTCAACTCAATAAAAACGACATACCTTGAACGGTTTTTTTATTCAAGCTTCACACGAAGTAGTCAACAACTCCTCAATGCTTGATAATAATCAACCCCATGCTCAGATTAGGCAATTAGGGAATTGGGGTGGAGTGGATCAATCACGGTCGTGGTAGGGGAAGAAAACACCCTTAACGTGGTACCGGTACATCAGTCGTGGTCCTAGGCCTGAATGCGTACAAACGTTTAAGAAAAAATGCTCAACTCAACGGAAGGAAAACGAGTTACCTGAATAGACTATCTTGGGGTTACTTATTTCCTACCTCTGGATCTAACACATGGAGATGTGAATGTCTTTAAACCGTTCACTACCAAGGTCGAGTTCGAAAAGAAAGATGCGTTAAGTGAAAACTGACATCAGACATCAGCGACATCCAAGACTTTTCACCAGTGCGCTGTTGCCAGTAAATCAACCGGCTACAGGGGAGGTCGAAAAAGTAACATACCACGTTAATGTTGATAAATAGAAGTGGGACATGCAGTGATAACGCTTTTGGCCCGTGATAAACTATAGGCACTACCCTAATCTCGGTAAATGTGCAGCGGTTGTTTTTAGACAACCACTGCCAAGACAATCTATTGGCTCGCAAGTCTGCGAACGCAAATAGATTTGAGGTTAAGAGTGTTCAATAGAAAATACGATCAAGTTACCTATGGATTGCAATTGTTTCAAAAAACGTATGTCTTGGCTAACATCGCAATTATTACATGACATCTACTTTCTAACCGTCACAGATGCCATGATGCCAAACCATACAAACTAGCCACGACCTACGTTCATGACAGAAAAAAAAATCCAGAGGTGACTGGATCGTGTTTTTTATTGAACACTCGTTATGTTCGAGCTGTACCTCTCGATTATGGAATAAAGAGTCTTACTTGACGAATAGAAGTTGATTCGTTGAGTTCAAATCCAAAATAGCAGATTCCATACTTGTAATGAATGGTGTTCAACAAGGAACAGTGTTTGAACCATTGTCCTTCCTTATCTACATAAATGATTTGGTAAACGAAGTTGGCCCCTTTCAGTGTTGAAACCGAAGTTGATTATTTGACGCGATTTCCATAGTCAATTATATTGATCCTCTGAGTTTGTTTGGTGTGTTTGGATGCTACCGTGCCAAACAATAAAGTATCATCGATATACCTCAGCTGAATCTTGAATATTGTCCACAAAATACATGAGAACAAAATTCACATTATTTTCCAAGTTGACAATATAGAGCCGCATCTCTTTAAAAAAAAAAACAAGCACAAAAAATAAATTTGCAACAGAGTTTTCTCTTCTTGTTATAAAAAGGGAAAACACTGGGAATCCAAACTTTCTCAATAGCACCGCAAACTCTCCATACATTTTTCTATTGTCACGGAAGATATGGAACAGTCGCGAGAACGTATTCCTTTAATTCCAGGCTGTAGCCGAGAAAATATCATGTCCACTACACTTTCGTCATGCGAACTTACACGTGGTGACAATAAGACGATAGACATTGGACAGTGGCAAAAAGTCAGATTCTGAAATTCTGAGTGCAATGATCAGGTTGTATGTATTTTACAATTAGGTAGTTTTCCTGACCAACAGGATGCAAAACATTACTTTTATTCTCGAAGTATTTCAGGAATATTGACCAAATGATAGACTAGATGGAAGAAAACTGCTTGGTCTTTAATCATGACAATATTCACAGCATATATCTGGTGGAAGTTGCTATGCATAGGCGTAGATATAAACACATAATATCATAAATTTCACACTTCAATGCAATTTCTTATAGGTACAGCATATTAAATTCACACACTTGTCGATTTTTATTTTTGGATGCGATAATTTGATGTTGGATTCATGTATACAGGGTGAACCAAAGATAAGAACGAGCATCAACCTTTTTTTTTGATATCGGAAACCACTATTTTCTCTATTTGATATTTGAATTCTATATCAAATTCTTAATGTGGTACTATATTGTGATATAAGGTACCCCGCACAAACAATCATTATCAAGAAATTTGCTATTGACTAATAACCAGTTCTGTATCTCTAAAAAAAACATCCCATCGTGTTTCTTTTGTTTGTTTTTTTCAGTAAAGTGAAGATTTGTTTCAATGTTTTGTTGAACAAACCAAATTTCCAATATTGGGCACCATGGATCGTTTGGAGCAAAATAGTAAAAAAAACTGCCTGCGTATTTGTGGACTTGATGTTAATGATGGTAAAAGCGTCCATGAATGGTTGGCAGCCTTCGTGAGTGACAAGTTGAAAATATCCTGTACTATTAAAGATCTCGATTATGCATTTTATATGAATACTAAGAAAAAAGACGATTCAACTGTCATAGTGCGGTTTGTATCCAACATAATGAAAAGTGAAGTGTTTAGATCGAAAAAAAACTTAAAGGTTCCGGTGTGGTGATATTTGAGGAACTTAATCGCAACAGGTATAAACTGCTCTTTTCTGCTAAAAAAAGCATGGCAAGGAGCAGGAGGCAACATTTATGTATGAGACCCTGTCAAGAAGCGTAAAAACTCAATTTCACCATATAATTAATATTTCTGGTATTCATGAGGTTCCATCGTATAAGAAATTGTTATTGTTTGAGGACCGCTGAAAAGATACATATATCTCACTGTACGTTTTTGGTAAGCGATAAGATAAGAAGATGGTTTATTCGCCGGTCCTGTTCATCTATTTTTGGAATTTGTTCATTGACAATAATCTTTGTTTTCTTCAATTCAACAAAATATTATTTTTTTTTATAAGCACGTACCTATTTGAAAATTTGGAATTATTATTTTTGTTTTGGGTGTATGTTCTGGAAATGTAAGAATGGGGCATTAGTATTAGTCAATTCATTTAAGCGACACCTTATACATTTTTCGTTTGGATGAGTAAAATGGGAAGTTCTGAGCATAGGTGCATCATCCGTCTCATTCCTAAGAGCATTTATTTGGGTTTGATAGATTGACTTGAACTATTTGAAGGAAAATCAATTGCTATAATTTTTTGGGTACTTGCCATAGTCGTGATATAGGTTATAATAATAGGAATTGTATCATGAACAAATTAATCAAGATTGCACATTTGAATATAAGGTCAATTTATACAGGTTTCTTGGAGTTTAAAACGATAGTTAAACTGCATGATTCTGATCTCGTTCTTCTTACGGAGACATGGATCTATGATTGTGACGGTGTACTAACGTTGGACATTCCGGGCTATCGCATGGTTCGGAAGAATAGAGTAACTAGGGGCGGAGGCGTTGCGGCGTACGTGAGAAATAACTTTGATTTTGAGGTTTTGAATCTTGAATTTAATGTCAATAACTCTTTGGAATATCCAATTTTGAGAATCAGGATTGGGAATAGTTTTTGTGGAGTCTGTGTTTTTTATCGTTCTCCAAATTTGAACTTTTCTTCTGTTGCCGAGGATTTTGATGATATTCTTTCTAATATATCCAAAGGTTAAGGAAATTATTTGTTTGGGGGACTTTGATATAAACCTCCTCTGTTTGGATAATCCTCTGGTTCCTTTGTTTGAAAATTATAATTTTGATCAAGTTATTGATGACTGGAACCTCTGCAACTTTGTTGGATCCCATATTTCTCACGGATGGCAGTATACTTCATGGATCTGGCACTGTCCCTGAGGGAGATGTTTCGGATCATCATTTGGTTTATTGTACTCTAAAGGTAGAAAAGTCTCATTTTGAGCCAAAATTAATTACTAACAGGAACTTTAAAAATTTTGATTTGGAAGCTTTTAATCGTGATCTTCAGCTGCTTCAACGGAATGATAAATTATATGAACCCAATCTAAATAAAAAGGTTGAACCATTCAACAAATTCATTTTGCAGGTTTTTGATGCTCATGCTCCATTCAAGCAAGCCAGAATTACTAAAGCCAAAGCTCCTTGGTTAACACCGAACCTGAAATTTCATATACAACAACGAGATAAGGCGTTAAGGGAATTTAAAATGATGAGGTTGTAGTATAACAACCCCTGTTACCTCAAACTTCCTCTCAGAAGCTGGCTCACAGGAAGTAGCAACACAAGTGCTCGCGGCAGCAGAGTCGGTGCGGGAGTGAGTCCCAGTTGTTAATGACCTGAAAACAGATTCTAAGATGGGCGCCACTGGTTTGATGGAAGCTGCAGACTCAAACCAGAAAGTCGTTTTCCTGGAACACACTTCTAGTTGGTTTGGCTGTTTCCCCCAAGTAAATTAAACAAGGGTCCACCCAAAACCATATATTAACGATATATATATATATATATATTGTAGCAACAATCAACTAACAGGTTGACTCAAATTGAGTCTTGCCAATAACCCCAATAAGTAATACAAACAACAACTGTGAATCCGAACAGACTACTTTAATATACCCCAAGTTGCTGCCCACCCTATAGAATATAATGCAAAAATTAGTATTGCGGGTAAGGAAGAAGTCGTTAGGTAGACGCCGCACGTAAACAGTCGTGGGAAGTGTACACAATCCGCAAAAGAGTACCGCAAGTGATCACCTTTGGTTTACAACGCTGTTATCGCTCCAACGTACCAACGCCCCTTTTACCCGGAGAATAATTCCAATTAATAAGCCAAAATAAAATCAACTCTGCACAGGAATGACGAATGATTTCCAGTTTAGTTTGATTCAACGTTTCAGAAATTCAAATCTATGTTTAAAATAAATAGTCCTATGTAACTTGACGTTAATTAATGAATATTAAGGCGTATGAAATGACAAAAGGGCAAAAAAAGGTTTATGATGTAATAAGTAACAAATAAAGGTGACGTCACTTATCTCGATCGAAAACAAACAACTTTGTAGGGGAAACCGGAAGAATAATGATCAGTGTAATCACACTTCAAACAAAGAACAAGTTTGTACATCACCAATCAAAACAGTCAAGGGGTTGCGTCTCCAGGTTCCTGGATAGCAGTCTAGGATATGTTGGATCAGTGGTCCAGAACGCAGGTATGTATGTACCCTCACAGATCTCCTCATCCAGTACGTCACCAACTCGAATTCCAGCGCCTCCAGCTCCAATACCGCCAATAACCCCAAAAGCTTCGCCAAAGTAGCAGGAAAATTTGATATTTCCGTGCATTCACCAGTACCTCAATTGACTAGGAATGGTGCCTTACAGGTTAGTTTTCCCGGTGTGCAAACGCAGTGAAAGCCGGAAAACTCCGCACGTGGTCCGCAGTACTTCCACGTTCTGCCCAAACTACTTTTTTCCCGAGTATGGGAACAGCTACTACTGGTACCACTTGGATCGATCTAGATTTTTAATCCCAATAAAGGGTGGAAACTATTTTCCAGCAAGAAAATCGAGGTCAAAAACTGCTTTCTAACGCACACCGTGGAATCTGTAGGTTAATTGTTAAGAAGTGACACCACGCCCAATCGAAAAGGACCAAAAAACTTAGGGCAGCACTATCAGTACCGACCAGAAGGTTTAGCAGCAGGAGAGGCAACGTTGCAGGCGCAGACACATCGTAACCTCCATCACTCAGCATAAAATCCTTGTTATAATATCCTGAATATGTTTTTCTGATGTATCGTATGTGAAGATTAAATTCCTGACAGAAAAACGGGATATTTTCTTGATTATTTACAGTCATTGAACAGGACTCCGTCTGACGTCATACAAGGCGAGTACATTTGGCAACGCTTAACGGCAGCTCATGCTCTGATCAGGAAACAACATAACCCTAGCTGACCCTAGTTTTCAGTCCTATAGAAATCAATGTAAACATCAGGCGTAAATGTGAAAATGTTGGAAAAACATGGGAAAATCTGGAGGAAACGGACCGAGAACGCTGTGAATTCGAAGGTAGATGGTTACTGGTGAAACATAAGGGTTGTGGTGAAATGGTATATTGCGGAAGCCGTAGAAAATGCTGTTTTCCACTTGGTATTTGAGTACGTTGATTTATTTTCTTTGATTTAAACCAGTGAAATAAATCTTGCGTGATTTTTAACCGTAACACCCCGGGTCCGTTCAATAAAGTTGAATGAGGTAAGTTTGATCAAAAGAAGGGACACCTACGTTGTGATTTGCATAAAGCTACTTACCTCGAATGCGCTCGACAAAACAATAATTTGGGAAGTGTGAGTTAGAAGGTGGAACACACATTTGTAAGGAACCCTACTTTATTGAAAATATGGTGAAAAAGTGCCGTACTCAGCCTGGAATTCATGCGGGGAAAGAGCACGGCAGAGAAATCCACAATCGCAATTTCAAAAACCGAACCATGCTGTACAACTGTTTTGTATTTTCAATGCAAGCAATAAAATACTCGTTTTCCGTATCGAAATTTGAAGTTCCACGCTCAAGCAAATATACATGGTGTCAAAAACAGGGAATCTTTGAGGTCCCGTACGGGAGGTTACTCAGGCAATTTGAGTCAATATCTCTAGATTGTTTGTTGAGGATACTGAGGTTCCATACGAGAGACTATTTAGTTCTAGTTAGTAAATTGAATCAATATTTTTAGAGCGTGGCTAGATGATTTGTTGTTTCACTTGAATATTCACTCATCAGAGAGGTAAAATGTTGATCAGTTAAATCTAGAGCCTATACATGAGGTCCTTTAATTACGGGAAGCAACCCAACTCTAGTAAATCAGTCCAATCAATATAAAGCATGCATAAAGCATAAAGCAGCAATAATTGTAGTACCAAAAATTCCAGCACGGAAAGAGCAATTTCTTTGTCTTGATTTTAATTTAAATCAAAGTTGTTTACGCAGCATAAAACAGTTTGATTAAATACAGTAAATACAATTTCAGAACAATAAATCAGAGCAAATTGGATAATCAACATTATTATAAATTTCATTTAACTGACCTTCAAATACCTGATTATCAACCAAAATTCACAATTATTCACCTTCAATCCATCCCTTCAAAATCTACCATTACCCCAAAAATGTGTTCCTTCAATCAATCGAAAAACACTCTTATAGCGTTTTCGATCTACGGTCAAAAACCGCTCTAGAGTGATCAGAGATCAATCCTTCAAGGATTTGCGTGTTCGATTTAAAACGGAGCATTGCTCCCACACGGATCGGCATGTTCGATTTGACTAATCAATCCCTCAAGGATTGCTCCCTCTTGATCCATAAAATTCGACGGATTAACCCCCATATGCACCGTAGAAATCTAATCCGGATGAAGACTTCATCGCAATTATTTTCCATTAGGTGGTATGGAAGATAATCGCGATAAAGACTTCATCCGGATTAGATTTTTACGGTGCATATGGGGGTAAGGAGTTGGATCAAAACAGAAAATTTAACCCAACTTTTGCTTATCGAACATCAATCTTCGTCGTGTGAAAATATGCATAATAGAAGGGAAAAAACAGAGCTGGATGAGTACGTGTCCTCTAGTTCATCTTCTTCGGAGGAAGAAATTCATCTTCTTCCTTCCTTCTTTTGAAATATTTTAGCAAAATTCCAGTATGAGAGTGCATCAAAATAGCAAAAATTGAGAAGTAGTTTACTCAGGAAGTGTTGTCTGAATTCTAAATATACGGATGAAGTGGCAAGAAGGTACAGTCACGGCTGTATTAAAAATCAGAAGGGTGGGTAATATGTTAAGACGAGCAAACGCGACAAGCGTGTTCGATCTAGAAAAACGGATCGCTGATGGAGTGCCCACTTGTGGATTTGGATTGCACCCGCGGAGATCTGTGACGTCACTGCTCCAGCGAAAAGCGATCTGAGAGCAGTCGGGAGCAATGTAGATCGAAAACGCTAACTGTTATTCCCTGTTACCTCGCAACCAATCATTCTTCTTTTTTTTCCCTGGTCACTATTCCATTTTAACGAAATTACGGAACGCTCCTAATGTCACAGAAAATCAATGTCATAATAAATGGATTGATCCGTTAATTTACACAAGTTGTATGGAACATTCAAAAACAAAATTAACATGAATCAAAAATTATATTTTGAATAGGTGGTTCTACTCAAGGTCAACACAAAACTGGGAAAACTATAAACGTTTAAGAAATTTAACTGTTTCAATGGTAAGAAGAGAAAAGTGGCAATATCTGAACCATATCTGTGGAGAAAATAATATCCGTAGAACGTGGAAGTCGTTAAGGTCCTTTAATCTGTGTTCCAATAAAAATATAGATATTCCCGGTAATCTCTTGGATCCTAATGAAATTAGCAACAATTTTGGACAATATTTACAGCAGGTTTCTGATTGCTCACTGAGAGAAAATTTTTATACACAGAATATTTTCAATGATGATTTAGCTTTTTCGCTTAGAATGGTGGGTGTTGAGGAGGTTCATGATGTTATTCATTCTATACGTACTGATGCCGCTGGGGTAGATGGTCTTGGTTCTTCGATGATGAGATATTGTAGTCCGTTCATAGACAATTATTATGTATGACATTCAATTAATTGCTCTATTCGCTATGTGCAACTGGTTGCTGGGGAGACGAGAAACGGTCCCGCGCTACCAGCGGAAAAAAATCGCAGTTTTGTGGGCGCGCAGTGTTGCCAAATTTGATTCAAGACCTTCCACTAGAAGCGAATGAAAAAATTGGCTTTAGCAGAGAATCAACTAAATTCATTACACTATTTTGAAGGAGCATTTTGTTTTCTCGGTTTTCTTGATACATCTTCATCTTCATCTTACTGTCTTCCTTCCTGATGCTATTTGAACCTTTTTCTCCACTCTGGAGGCCACTTGGCCTCATAGTGGGGCTCCACCTCGCTTTTGTCCTTGGGTCCCATGATAGGGCTTCGCCGCAAGGGAGCCCTCGAGTCTCAAAATGGAGCCAAAACTCTTTTTGGGGATTTCTGCCTTGTAGTAGGGCTCCGCCTCAAGGGGGGCCCGAGTCTCAAAATGGAGCACAAACTCGTTTTGGGGATTTCTGCCTTGTGGTAGGGCTCCGCCTCAAGGGGGCCCCTGAGTCTCATAATGTGGTAGGGCTCCGCCTCAAGGAGGCTCCGGGTCTCATAATGGAGCCAAAACTCGTTTTGGGGATTTCTGCCTTATGGTAGGGCTCCGCCTCATGGGGCTCAAAGTGGGGCCCCGCCTTATTTTGCGGTCCCCAGGATCCGTGATGGACTTCCGTTTCAAGAGGCTTCGTTTCTTTGCTTGTACTCCTTTTTTACTACTTCTTTATTGTTTTTTGCCTATTGACTCTTCCTTATAATGTTTATTGCATATTTCTCCAACCTACCGTATTGATTTCTGGTAAATTATTAATCCACTTCGCGACCTTCCTTCAAATTCACCGGAACTACTGAGAATTCTGCAAAGTTGGCAACAGTGTAGTTGATGTTTACATCTTCATAACCTCAGTTTTCAACGTCAAAACACTAAAAACGATAAATTATACACGTAAGCATTGTAAGTACAATTATCTTCTATTTTATTGATAGAAATAATGATTATCAAATTAACCTGATGAAAATAATTCGTACTCAAGTCATTGGAGGTCGTATCAGGTATTTTTCTCTATATTACCATTTGATCATGTATGTAAATAGCCCACGGTTTTGCCAGTTCATAGACGAAAATAAAAAATAGACTGGACTCTCCCGTGTTAACAGATTTGCTCGTTAAAAAGCGCCATCTAATGAATCCGAGTTCACTAAAAGCAGATTCCTGCATTTGGGTGTCACGTGTTGTTTTCTGACAGGCATACATTTTGGCGGGTAATTTGAATATATTTACGATAATTGACGGGGTTATGCAATAATGAGTTATGCCATTATGGCTTTATTTCTTGAAAAATGGATTTAAAGCTAACTAGAATCGGAAAAATGGAGGCAAGTTTTATATAGAAAAATAAACATTAAAACAAGTCTATTTTTCGATATATTTGCTCATTCAAAATTCCAGTCTAATGAATAGCCTTAAGCGATTTCTCAACAAATATTTCTATAGTAGCCTAGCTCATTATGACATAACACCGTGTAATTCTGAAAGGAGTATAAGTAATCTAAAATGAAAAACACTTTTCGTTGCATTATTTTTATTCTCTAGATGTATATGACAAAATTTACGATATATAGTCTCCATTCTCTAAGTAGGAACCTAACTACCATCTTTCTTTTGAATAGGTAGTCGAAAATGTTTGTTTTATTTCTGACAAACTGTTAATTGTTTCAATTTTATATTTAACGACAATCTTTTTATCAAGTTTCGAACAAAAAAAAATCGTCTTTTTATAAGAGAAAAAAGTGATTGAGATATAATAATTATAATTTCTTACGTTACCAGAAACTAATGAAGCGTTCGGGGAAACAAGATACAGGGATTTTCCTTATAATTTGCCACCCACCCCTTATTCATAATCGTTTTCTTAAGAGTTCTGAAAAAAATTTATACACTTATGGTTAGATAAATAGCCCTAAAAATGATGAAATTTTGATCCTGCGTCAGTTGTCATGGAAGTTAGGGTTCATTTGAGAACTGAGAACTTCAATAAATACATCAGTCAACTTACGTGTCCTGGCGATTTTTTTCGAAAATTTGTTCAGGCCCTTCTATCACTTAAAAAAAAGGTTAAAAATTGAACTTATTGCTGTGTAACTTTTGATAAAAATGGCCAGTACCATTCGAAAGAGGGGCACATGTACTTTCTGAGAATTTCAGGATAATTGAACAGAGGATAGTCTAGCTAATTTTAAACTTATCAAAACTGGGTAATTTTTGCCAAGTTAAAAATTTTATAGTTATACTATCGTTTGTTCAATTAGTATGACATTTTCAGGAACTACCTACATAAATTTTTCCCCTTTTCTAATGGTGCAAGATATTTTTATCAAAAGTTACAAGTTTCATTTTTAACCATTTTTTTTTACTTGAAAAGAAGGGCCTTAAATAAAATGTTGAAAAAAAATCGCCGAGACAAATGGATTGGAGTCTAAAATGCACCAAATCTTAGGCATGTGCGATGTATCTGATTATGATACATAACAAGAGTTCAGGCAAAAGCGTAATATTTTTGGCAAAATTTTTATAATTTGTTACCGTATTCCCTGAGTTTTGGGTGGTCGGAATTGTGAGAGAAAGTGTCAAAAATATGAAGCTCAGCTGAATCAGATTAAAAGATTAACTTCAAGTTTATTGGAAATATTTTCAGAGTGGCTTATGACTGTCTTGAAAAATAAATCTGTACATACCTATATCTAATTTTTTTTCTAAATGTGGTTTTGTGTACCTACCTTGTTTCTCCGAGCATTTCAGTTTTTGTTCACGAACAGAACCAATATACTTATTGTAGCAGCATCACATACTTTAGCTTTGTTTGTACCAGAGAAATCTAATAATTTTTTCCATCTACAAGATAATGTATTTCATTAACTAGAAAAAATGAATATTTTTTCGTTCGAAACATGTAATAAAAGTTCAGTGACATGGTCATTTTGTAAAAGGAAAAAAGTTAAGAACAAAAATTTTACAAATAATTTTAAGATGATATACATTTATTATTGGGCATCACATTAGATGTGTTTGTTATCCTTCTCAGGTGGACACGAATTTACACTTTTCTACACTGCTACACTCAGTGTGGCCTCAAGTGGCAAGAATATCTGCACTAAATGTAAGAACGCGTTTGGTGAATTTCCTTCACACTGGTAGCCATAAGTCACACCATCAATCGGCATTACACTATCCTACACCGAAGTAACAAACACACCTATTATTGCGTGTGAAACATTCAAAATAATCAAACATAATTACACTGCTCCAAAGAATTAACCTCGGAATTAACGGAACACTTCTAGCCTCACCAAAACTTTGATCCTGCATCTCGAGATTTTTGATAAAAATGGCTAGGACTATTCGAAAGAGGGGCACAAATAATGTACTTCCTGAAAATTTCACAATAATTCAACAAAGGATGGTCTAGGTATGAAATCTTGAACTTGGCAAAAATGACCAATTTTTTAATAAATCATGAAAAATTAGCATTTTTGCCAAGTTGGAGATTTTATAACTAGAGCATCCTCCGTTAAATTCAGATAAAATTTTCAGAAAGTCCATTATTACCCCTATATTGAACGCGAAACAGAGGCACTAAACAGTTAAAAAAAAATCGCCAGGACACGTAAACAAACAAATGGATTCAAGTTTTTAAATGTTCAATCAATTCTTTGATAACTGATGCGGTAATTTTTTGGAGCAGTGTATGTATGTTTTGTTTACATTTTCCAGACTACTATTAACAATTAGTCTGGATATTCAATAGAACATTTTGATGTAAAATGGGTACTAATCTACTAGCAGGTATATCTCGTTCTAAATTTGAAAAAAAAACACATCAAAATGCGAATTGAAATTTTATCATAAAAAAAATATCAAATTCCCAGATTAATAAACAAGAATTATTTATCTGAGATCAAACTAATAAACGCATCAAACAAACAAACAACTATATCTTCAACTTCAATGCTGCCTTTCTTCTTTTCGAATTATTTGGATACAATTTTTTAGCATCGAGGAAGAATTTTGGGGCAGTAGATGGAACATTTCTAAGGTCTGTTCCTCTCAATACTCTATTTACTTGAGTGCAATAGTTGCAACTGTTAACTTTGATGAAATGTTGGAAAATCTGTTTTTTCAATGTTTCATTGTGTATACAATTTGTTAATTGGATGTTTTGCAAAACATCCAAAATATGATTTTCTACACCATATTTGTTCAGATCTCGATTCAAGATATATTTTGCAATTGACAAAGCTTCTTTTAACTTTCGAAAAAATTAATCCTTGACGTATTTCAAGCTAAACTTTCGATTGGAATATTCTTTCAATCTTATAAAGTCTTCAGTATCTTTCCATTCTTCAGTTATATTTTCTTTCAGGAGTGAGGTTCTGCAGCAGGAGTGTTTTAATATTTTTCGTGAAACATAGCCCCCAACATATCTGAGTGCCTTCAGTTCTATTGTTTTTAAAGTTTGTTTTTTCACAACTTCGGGAACCTGGCAATATGTTTCCTGAGTGATCGCTTCTTCTTCTGGCAGGCTCTGAAAAAGCAAAAATCTATAATCTGTGAACAAATTAAGAAAAAAAATTGTACAAACCTGAGTTACTAATCGTTGAAGGGTTATAAAAACCTCAGAATTGCCCTCCTCACAGTTGGCACCAATTGACTGTTTTGATGTTATTTGATTCACCAACAAACCTTTATAATAAGAATTGAAGTTTGTTGGTGTTGGATTGGTATTCCTTGAACCTTTTTGCCTCAATTTTCCAAAAAAGTTCTCCAATGGATCCTGGTTGAATGTTCTTGGCATCATATAATCAAAGCCCAGGCCCCTCAGCTTTGAAACCAGTTGAACGAAGTTCGTTATTGTTTCTAATAAATTTTGCAAACTTGGAGGTTTGTACTTTGATCCCTTTCTATCAAAGTAGAACGTCCTTATTTTATCTATAGCAGTTTGCCAAAAATGCAAATGCTGTGACCTACTGGTCACTGCACTCTTCAATGGATTGTTACCATTAAACGAGCTACCATTCAAGCTATCAAATAGCTGATCAAGAAATTTTAGTACAAGTGCAGTGTCCTCCGCCCTTTTCTCCAAGGAAAGTACCCCGTCCTCTGTAGTAACTGTTGTCCCTGAAAATATTCAAATGTTATGTTTTTTCATCGATACAAGAATACAACTAAAGTGGATTTTCATGTCATTTATTAGCAATGAATTTAAATAATACTATCATAATCTTACCGGAAAAAGCAAAGATGTTGATAGCAACAGCTACTGAGTTGCTGAAAATTTGGGTGCATTTCGACACCTTCATTTTGTTGATCTTATCTGGATTAACATGCCCATCAGTAATTTTGGGCATGAGTCTGAGGCTTGCAAAATGGGGGTCCATTTTATATGCAGTGTAGATATCAGACCATTTTGCCATCTTATTTCCGTCGCCATCCATATAGTGAAGATTGTACTTCACAAGGTTATTCCGTAACCCTTTAAATAGATGTGGAACATCAAACAATGGTATCACTTTTTGATTATCAATTTCAAAGTGATACTCGTAGAATTCGGATCCATTTCTGAGGTAGTTTTCTCTTGTTTCGTGAACGAGATTATCAATTGCGGCCTGGTTATTCGATCCCTGGTCACACACACTCGCAACAACATGGAGGCCAATGTCAGTACATTTTCTGATTATCATTTTCAAAATGTTTGTGATGTCTTCTTTCTTGGTTGCTCCTTGTACAAAATTGTAATAGACAGGTTGCTTCCATATGCGCCTGATGCCACGTAACATGAAAACCTACAAAAGGATTTGCTATTAAAATTATGAATTATTAAAACACCCAAGTTATGTACTAGAGGACGTAATTTTTATTTTTCAGTTGAACTTTAATCAATTTTATTTTGAGGTAGAGTCGTCATGTGCATTAATTCGTTGGACAAAAACATTTTTTCTGTGTAAGCCTTGCCGATAACCTATTATGTTATTGTGGCCATTGCCTATCTGACGAGAGTGACAAGTTACCAAACAAAGATGAGAACATCCAAGTTATTTCATGCTGGTATAAGCTTACTTGAACTTGAAACTGAAGCACTAAAAATGGTGGAATATTATTATATTGAAGACGGGATTGCAGTGAGACAAGTGGGCCAAATTATGAATAATAGACCAAAAATCTCCTCCAGTAAAAAAAACAATGCGCTAATGGAATATCCGCAAGAACACCCATTTAGCTTAGCATAAAATACTATTGATACAACTAGTTTTTCTGCATCAAAAGGAATGTAAGAGATGAATTGAACGATCCATAAAAATATATGCGATACATTGAGCGAATATGTCCTTAGTATATTTGTATAATATATCGATGTTACAAAGGATTACCGAAATTTTAGAAAGAAATGAAGCTATGACTGAATATTGAAGTTTAAACTTTTGTAACATTTCTTTCCTCATTATTCATATTTTATTATTAGTTCAATAAACATCAGTTATAACAATATGTGACTGATTTATTTATGTTGTTATTGTCGTTGATAATACGATATTCACAAAAAAGCTATTAACATCAATTATTATTATCCATTTTAATACTTTCTATAACATATATTTATGAACTTTGATGTGGTGACAGGAAGGTTTACACGGTACCAATTTTGTCCAACAGATTAATGCACACGACTGTTGCAGTATGTGTTGGTACCCATTTTAATAAAAAAAAAATACCACAAAACAGGAAACCGCAAATCACCGCAGTTTCCCGTCTAGTATGTCATGGAACTCACAATTATTGAACAATATTTAATATTGAAAAAAAAAACATACAGATTTTGGGTCTATGATGAATCTATAAAATAACAACTAGAGTCTATGTTACCTGAGCATGGTTTGCAATCTTATCACTCCTTTTGAAGCCAAAATCCTCAAAACCAACCACAATTTTGTCCGATGTATTTAGTTGAAGACAAGGCTGAATGCTCATTTCTTCAAACATTAGAACACAATATTTATCCAGGGGGTTATTGAAATGTCTGCATTCTGCTTTCAAGACTGAAAACACTTCATTGTGCAGTCCTGAGCGAATTGGAATTCTATTGAGGAGTTTTGTTAATGTCTTTCTGGAGGGCATTGCGAAGATATTTGACATATATATATATATGCATTTGCACTTTGTTTGTAAAAAGATAGAGCTAGAACTTTGTCCTCCAGAGAATATCGCCTGCCTTTTGGTTTTTTGTTTTGATTCTCCACTTGTGACTGAAAAAATCTAGCTCTCACTCTATCTTGAAGCCAGATTCAGAGGTTCAGAAGCTTTTTGAACGCATCCAAGTTTTTTTTGAGAGAATGCCTAGTTTTGGTAGTGGCCACAGCTTTTCTTTTATAATAAACTGCTTTCTTGTACAAATGTTTCGCCTTTGGTGAGAGGTCTTTCGTAGACGAAACATTTATTTCTGATAGGATTTCAAAACGTTCTAGAATAAGAGAAAACCTATTTCAGATATGTCAAAAATGGCTCACTTTTGAAGAAATCATGAAAAATTGGTCATTTTTGCCAAGTTCAAGATTTTATATCTAGACTACCCCCCTTTGTTCAATTAGTGTGAAACTTTCAGGAGTATAATTTTTGTCCCTCTTTCGAATGGTGCCAGCCATTTTTATCAAAAACTACACTGAAAAAGGTTTTGAAAATTCTCCTTTTTTTGAACGTAAAAAAAACGACACTAAATAATTTTTTGGAAAAAATCGCCAGGACAAGCAAACTGCTGGTTTGAAGTTTTTAAATGCACCATCCTTTCTTTGGTAACTGATGCAGTATCAAAGTTTTCTCAAATTTTAGGCGGTTTCTTGGTTTTTCTCCATGGGTGTATAAGATTTCGTATGAGGGACTATTGGAAAAATAGAGGAAAGGAAGTGTGTAACCAAATTTTATTTGAAAAATTCTTATTAGGTATTACATTATAGTATTTTTCTCTGCAAAATTTAACCCAAATACTAAGTTAGTTTCTTTGTGAAAATATTTAGAACTGAGTGTCATGAAAACCGTATGTAAGTAAGTGAAAAAAAAAGAATATTTTATATTGTTACTGGTAATACATACTTTTTTGTTTTCTGGGGGTGGATTCTATTGGGTCTGGAACATCAGTGTCAAAACGAAGTGGACTTCTTTTTGTAGAAGGATCAGAATCATACATTACAACCTCTTGCTGGCTGGTTGGAGGTATTGATGTAGGTCTTTCATCAGCCACTTCCAGTTCAAATGTTGAGTTATCCAATGGATCTATGAACATTCACATATAACATATAATAATAAGTATTAAAAACGGATTGCATACCTGGTAGACATAAAGATGGCAATACTCCTCGTTTCAGTCTTCCATGAACATCAATTTTATTTTCATGGAAATGAAGGGAGCAAACTCTGAAGGTTTTATGAACTTGCTCAGGAGTTGATTCAGTGACTAAGCGTCTGTTTCCACACAATAAAACCCACATTTGGAAAAGCTGTTTTTGCTTTGCAGGATTTGGAAACATGTGTTTTGAATGTGCACTTTTCAGGCAAGTAGGGATGCAACAAATAGAAGGCATGCTTCTTTGCAACACTACAATAAAACAACAGAAACCTCAATTACCAATAAACACTATTAAAATATACTTAAAAAGATGTTAGCACGACAATAACTATCATTTTTGGAATTATTCTTGAGTGGTTGACTAATTGACTTATATTTTTTGTAAGATGACCAAATATTATTATTATGATTATGAGTTTTCAGTTTCGTTCAGTTAGGTATTTTGACTTCAATACCTAATTAACTTGATGGTAATGTTACAATGGACAATTTGCACATTTTTTGAAAATATGAAAAATATAAGGATTAGTAAGTACTGATGCCATTGATGTTTGAAAAATCAACCTACGACCTCTATTGATGTGGTAATCACCGATTAAAGAGCGCCAATCAACATCCAATACGTCACAGAATACACTATCTATCTCCGTCTAACGCATTGACTGAGATGACTCTCTCTTTCTCGGGAGAGTAATATGGCCCCACCCCTTTTGCGATCATGCAGTGAAATTCGCGTCATCTTTTTCATTTATTTAGTACATTCTTGGGTATTTCGGAAAAAAGTTTTCGCTGGTGACTTTCAAATAATGTCTGGAATACGTATAAAAAAATCCAGGTCATTTGAAAATGTATGCAAATTGTCTATTCACCCTTCAAATCTCAATTATACCTATATTATGTCTTCGAACAGTGAACATTGTATCATCTTTGGAAAAAATCATAATATTCATCAATCATGGCTTAACTTACCTAAACTCTTCTGGAGAATGAACAAAACACAAATTTGATCAATAGTTTCAATAGTCACAATGCTCACAATAGTCACAATCACAAAAACACAATCAAAAACACAAAAAGACTTCTCGACGCTAGACGTATCTAAGGACGAATGTCGAACGAAATGACACCATTCAAAATAACGGCGGGTGTTCGTTTGGTGTATCCATGGTGCATCGTTTTTTTTTGACAGTTGATTCGTAGCGCAGCGCCCCCGGTGCATTGCGCGTAAAGTATTCGATGTTTAAAAATGCAAATGAGAAAGCGCGGACCATGTGCCAGTTGCTGACACCAGATGTCACTGTTCGGATGTTGCACATAGCCAATAGAAACAAATTATTTCCCAGATCAGTGGAAAATTTCTATCGGGAGACCTTTACCTGAAATAAAAAATCCGACACGAATTGACGATCTGAGAATAATTAGTATTTTGCCGATCAGCTATTTCAGTACTGTGTTTCTAATGGTATCATACCTGAAAGCCAATGCGGATTTATACGAGATTTGAGTACATCTGTTGCTTTAGTGGGTGTTACTGATGACATCATTACAGCTATTGACAAGCAACTTAGCCGTGCGTTGATTCTTCTGGATTTTTTAAAGGCATTTGACACTGTTAATCATGCTCTATTGTCAAAATTTAAATACTATGGTATCCAGGAACAGTCACTTCAACTTTTAGATTCATATTTATTCAATAGATTTCAAAAAATTTATAATAACAGTTTTTCAGAACAAATAAATATCCTTTCAGGTGTGCCTCAGGGATCCATTCTTGAACCCTTATTTTTCATAATTTATACCTCTGATATTCTAAAGTCTTTGAAATATTGCAACATTCGAGCATATGCTGATGATACACAAATATATTTTCATTTTGATCACAATGAGTATATGAACGCTTCTAAATATGCTAAATGAAGATTTAAAAATTTTGAATCGGATCTCCTTGGAACATAATCTAAAACTGAATCCTTTTAAATCCAACTTATTGGTCTTTGGTCATAGGAGTGCTGAAAAAATCTTGGCGGAAAACTTTAATGTGAATATTGACGGTGTGAATATTCCTATGGTGCAATCAGCAAAGAACTTGGGAATTATACCTGACGCCGAACTGCGTTTCAAAGAATACATAAAGACTTTGATTCAGAAGTCATACATTTTATTGAAAGTTTTGTATAACAGCCGACATTTTTTTAGTTTTCAGTTACGTAAAATGTTGTGTGAATCGTTGGTTCTATCTGGTTTCAATTATTGCGGTTTTATTTATGGTCCGTGTCTAGATCTGTTTCACAAAAACCGTATTCAAAAGGTACAAAACGCATGTATACGTCTTATTTTTGGTCTAAGAAAGTGCGACCACATTTCACAATCTTTTAAGGAAATTCAGTGGTTGAAAATGAATGATCGTAGAACTTTACACCTCGGAAACTTCTTGATGAAAATTTTAAGAAATCCAGGATTGCCTTCTACTATGAGGGATAGGTTTGTGTTTCGTTTAAACGTGCATTGTCGTGACATAAGACAGTTTTCGTTGCTCCTAAAAATTTCACCGGTAGCGGTTACGAAAGCAGTAGCAAAAGTTGCTATTTGACAGATAAAAATATAGTTTTCGACAGGAGCAAGAAACAAATCCGCTTAACGTTACGTTTAACCCCAACCCTAACCAAAGTTATTGGCAAATGACATCGCAGTCTTGTTTTGCTTATGTTTTTGTGTTATTTTTTCAAAATGATTGATGATATGGTATTATTGGACTCCAGATTCTGATTTTGAAGATGCCATTTTATTAGAAGTATTGAACAACAACGCCATCCAATATAGAGCAGACATTTACATCATCTGACACTTTCCGGAAATCGTTGACCTTTTTCTTTTCCTCAAACTTATTCAAAAAGTACATATGTAATGTTCCTAACTTCCCTCACAGACACCTCTTCACTAGTGACCTCCAAAAAATTGGAAACAACCACACTCTATTTAGATACATCTCCATATGGATTATTTGTCAGTATTTCAGTGAGTAAGATCTGGTTATCTTCATCGGTAAACCGAACTCGGTTTGGCCTGATTATTTTTTGAAAACTTGCTGTTTCTTGATTTGGATTCATTGAGTAAATTGTCTTGGTCTTGAATCTAGCATAGTATAAACAAAAACAATGAAAGCAAACCTCAGAACATTGACAATCAAATGGCAAATAAGATATTTTCTTCCTCTGCGCATGCGTTTCGCTACGTTAACAGCTATGACTATCGTCCGTTAACAACCGGCATTTATCGGTATCAATATACGATAAATGACATCCAAATGTCAAAGTTGTCAATTAGCGTTAACCGGAGCTGCATTTTTTGAGCAACGAAAATTGTCTATTAGGTTTGGGAATAGGATAGCCATGCCGCACCATCAGACCACCATGTTTCAGAGATCGTTTACATCCAACGCCATCAAGTTGTTCAACTCTTTGCCGAATGAGTTGACTTCTCTGAATGAGAAACAGTTCAAAGATTTTTATAAATCATATATTCGTGACTTCCGAAACTCCTGAATCTGATTATCTTGTGCTCAGTTCTGGTATCAATCACAATTACTGAATGTCAAATGTATCTTGGGAAAGATTTGATTTTCTAGTATTGTTTAAGTGATACGATTAGGTTTCAGTTTAGGTAATCAAGTAATGTTTAAGAATTTTTGATAGATACTCACTTGTCTACTAGTGCGGGGTTCAGTAGAGTAGCCTCTCTGGCTAGACTGCGCCTGGCCTATAGTTGACTTATTGTACACCGTATATTTGTATTTATTTGTTTGAATTATGAAATAAAAGACATTTATTATTATTATTATTATATAACCCACTCTGGAGTATGGAGGCTTCAGAACTTCCGTAAATGTGATGAATGGACAATTTGAACAATTTTTGAGAAAATCAAAATGAGGGCGTAATAATGCCATAAATGTATAAAAAAATTAACTTGCGGCACTGAATAATGCAGTGATTAGTTATTGAAAATTGCACCTGGCTCCGCCCACCAGAAACGCGCGTATCCAGTAGTGATACTCGTTACGTCATATTGTAAGTGAAATAGTTTCACACTCTATCCTTCAAGTCGGTTGTCCTCATTGATCATATTCATATTGCCAATATCTACTCGAAAGAATCCTTGCTGGTTATGTGAAGAGACTGGAAATGAACAAACGCAACGTGAAGTCAAAACAATACCAAAAAGTACGATGATATCTATTTTTTTCATGTTCAATAAGTCGGTTGGTTATTGAATGCCATTAGACCTAACACTACTTACATATAATATCCCTGATCCAATTTTTGACAAATGGTCACTTAGAGCCAATATTTCAATGTACTCTTGAGATTAAGGTACTCTTAAACAATAATTTGGACCTGGAAATTGTCTTGAAATTAAGTGCCTTGTTTTGATTGCGACACTCACATTGGATGAAAGGAGTAGTGCAATTGAATAAGGACACTCTCGATCGATAATTTAACGGGCCGATATTTCAATGTCACCTTAAGGGACAGTTTAGCTGAGGTATACTCAAAGTTGATGTGGATACTAAAATTGGAAAAAAGAAGTGGAAAGGCTAGCTGAAAAAGTGAAGTTGATAATTGTGAACTATTTTTGGTCTACCCAGTATACAGTGCGACCGTAAGGTAGGAGTTAGACTGAGCGACCACTATCGTTCGTCCTCGAACGAGCAAGAAACAAATAATGCATCGGCATCGGCGACCTGAAATCACAGTTCGTCAGAAAATTGGTCGACGGTCAAAGATGGTCAATACCCATAATGCCTGTTTTTTGTTGACAGCGAATATTCTTTTCTTTCTTTTATATTAGGAAACATCTCTCCGACCAAGATGCTTCTTTTCTTTTTACGTTGAAACTTTTTTCTCCGGAAATAAAACTTTACCTGGGTGTCGGTACGAGTTTAACAAGAAACAGTGGTTTTCTCGTTTCTCTTTAGCCTCTTTATAGCATGTGAAACCAAACACGTACGTATTTGGCATTTTTGGGGCATTCTTCTTCATTGTGAATTGTTTGCATGAATTATTGCCCATTAGTCCAAAATATACGCGCTCTACATTGGATTTATTTATTATTTCACATTTTTATACTCACGTGCAAGCTTAAATTCGAATAATTTTGAAGAATTAGCAAATAAGAACAATTTGGACAGCTTTTTGCATTATGTATTTAATCAAATCCAGTACTAATTAGAATACGGCCGTGGTGATATTACTTATTGCAAGTCGAGCCATTGTCAAACCAATTACGGGAATGTTAATGTCTTATCTACAAACCTCAGCTCCGCCTGTTTGATGGAACAGTAGTCGCAGGCTGAATTGGAAGGACAGATTCGATATTTCAGTAAAAATCTAACAAGAAAAAGGTGGTTCAGAACTGACCTATTCGTGGTAAAAAAGACCTCATAAATTCAGATAATTTGGTCCGTGACCTGGTTATTGCCATCAAATTTATTGAACCAACTTGGTGACTGAGAAAATGAGTCTTGTGTCAATCACAGCTACAAAGTGGAAGTTTTTTCAAGATTATAGTGTACTTAGTTATAGCCGACGATGGTTTACGTTTTTTAGATCATGAAAGGTCCATATGAGTTAAGAGATTTTGGAGTCTGACTACCTATAATATGTCAATATTTTGAGATACTGAATGGAGACTATCAACCAACTGACGATAAACAAGAAAGTTTTGACCATTCCATTCTTGACAAAAATCCAAGAAGCTCTTAGTCGAAACATGATTTTCCCTCATTTCTTAATTATTATCGTTATGCTCCGGATGATCGTGTAGGAAACTTCTATATCAAAATGAATACTGGGAAGTCATCCATTTTTCTCAAAGAGAGCCTCTTATCAATAAATCCAATAAAAATATGTATAGGCCTCATTTACTTGTTAGAAGAAAATTATTTATATGTAGATGGTGACATGTTTCGCCCCACAGGGCATCACAAAAATATAAAACATACTACTCAACTAATTAGTTTTAACACTAGTACAGTAGATGATTACTCACAACAGACTGCCTACTTTATATCGAAAGACTATAGATTAGGTTTGATGAAAAAGTCGCTATTGATTCATCAAGCCCACATACAGTACTGGAAATATCATGTCTTGTTATCTTCCTGAAATCAAAGTTACTTCAATGGTTATTGTAGCTATCATTCCAATTTTCATTAGCATTTCATTTAGCAAGTTTAGATGTCAAAAATGGCTTTCGAAACTGTCAGATAGATCGACCAAGTTGACAAGAAGATGACTCAATTACCTTTTTCACAACTTGGAGAGTTACTGTAGTTCTGGAGACTTAGCATTTCTAGTTGATTGATCTTTATGTATTGTCATTTCATAAACACATTCAGTCAAATTGGAAAAGGCCTATGTGAGATCGGAGCATAGAAGGGCACAAAGTGATGTTTTTACACTTTTTACAGAAGACTACATTTGCAAAAATTGAGATTTTCTCTGGATATCAACACCCTCATCAAAAAAAGTTTAACGCATCAAGAAGTTGGGTTGGGCCCCGGTTTGGGCCTAGTCCCCTCTGCAGTGCAGCCACCAGTGTGCACATTGTCCAACCCCATCTATCAATAAGTTAGGGCTTTGAGTGTGTCGATATGTACCTATCTAGTAATCACATCGCGCTCTCATTGCATGTTCATTATTGTAAGAGACAGAACCAAATCCAATAATTCAGAAGCACGAGCACTGGGAAATAAGTTTTCAACATTTAATGAGATGAGGAAAGCATTTTGCGCTACCAGTTTATATTTAAAATGATTTGTTGTTAGAGCTTTTTCTGGAATACTACTGGAGAACTTCCTTTTATTAAGTAATCGATCAGAACTTATCCTGATTTAACAACAGATTTTTAAGGAAGTTTAATGAAGAATAAGATCGCGAGTCTCAATTTATCACTTGTCTGGGCTTTTACAGAAACTAAGGTGATGATTAGTGTCAGACCGGTTGGGAGAAGAGAGTCTATGGAGATTCTCCAAAAATAGATTCTACTCTTTAGAGTAGAAAGTAGGACTTGAGATTTACACAAAACTGGTCGGTTATGTTTTTCCAAAAAATCTGAAAGTGTAATCAAATTTCCTAGATGGTCTGAAGTACCTTTCTTGCATGCATCCTTTCTTGAAAATATCTAAGACAAATATTTATTCGACGGTAAGATATTGATAAGTTCGAACTTTCTTCATCGTCATAACAGCTGGAATCTGTTGTCTTGATAGATCTTCATAATATTATGTAATCATTTATCACATCAGTATCCACAAAGATTCCCGTATTTTTCTGGAACAAATTCGCGTACAAAAACATCAATTCACTGAAAGAACATTTGATTTTCATCAGATTGTGATGGATTGTTTTCCTAAAGAGGTTATTGTTCATTTCTTGAGGATGAGGACGAATACAGACGTTAGTATCTCTCGCAACACAAAAAAAAACAGCATTTAATATTCATTATTTTAAATTGGTCATAGTTATCTGCTACTTGGTAGGGTGGGGGGACAAAACCCCCATGAGTAGGCCTAGTGGTCCTTTTCGCCAAAGAATATATGATATATCTGCTACTTAGTCAAACTTTAAGCCAAAATATCATCAAGAAAAATATACGGGGTGTTACAAATTCGAGTGTATGCATGTTCATCTCGTGAACTGTAAGACGTATTAGGTCGGTGAAATGAAGGCAAAGTTGCGCAGTTAAAATCCCAAAAAAAAGTCGCTTCAAAACTTGGAAAATTCCGTAGACTTTCGGAGATATCCGACATTAGCGACTCTTTCGAAATTGTTTTTTAATTTGTCCTGAATTCATCTGACGAGATAGAGTTGAAAACGAACGACACATCTTCTGGTCACTTTTTCTGCTCTTCAATTGAAATCCGAAGTTTGGAATTCTCGCAATCATCATCAACTTTTTTTTTCAAATACGAATCACAATTTTTCGGTCTTCGCTCCTTGAAAATAATTATGCCCCATTTTTCCATGTTTTTTTGTTTAACCTAATTTTTTATGTCTCATTTTTAAACTTTTTGGAAATTTTGAGCTTGGAGCTTCTGTATTCAAGTCAAAAGATATTATTTTCACCATGACCACGATCCAAGTGATGCGTTCTGAAAGGATCAACAACTTTCTATTTTGATAACTCTTTTGAGATTAACAACTTTGTCTCACTTAGATTTGGGTTCATCATGTACTGTAACAAGAGACCAGTGTTCGGCTCTGTTGACATGAGACAAAATTTCAAAACTAACGAAATTTGTACGAGCCCATATTTTTTTTTTGTGTTGAGAGATCTGATCGCAAAAGGAATTCGAAAACAAAAAGCCACATTCACAAGAAAGACACAGAAAACATCTCCAAATAAGGCAACATAATATTTTGAAAACACGAGATAATATACTTATAAAGCGAACAATATTCTTATAGGTGGAATATATTCTCAGAAATTAGAAATATCAAAAACATTTACATTTATTAAAAAACAAACATTGTAACAAACTGAAGAATGAGATTCTTGAGAATTAAATAATCTAACTCTACACTCCCCGGTACAAAATTCCGCCACCATAAAATTTTGTCGAAGTTTGATGTTAACTTTCTCATGTTTTGTCTTATTTTTATGAATTTTGCACCAGTTTGTGGATAAATCTATTGTGATTCTTCTCGATCATTGTCATAAGTAACATTTTTCGTTCAAGCCCTATTATACAAAGGTATATCAAAATGTTTTTTGTGGCAGATTCAAAACATCCTGTGGTAGAATCGAGACAATTGATTTTGTCCATACATACTGTTTTTTTTATCTTAGATGTATTCCAATCATTTTGTTTTTTTATTCATTTCTTATACGGCTTCAACATTTCAAATGAAATGATTATTTGAAGCTTATTTTTCAATATTGAGAATAAACAACAGGGAACCAATTTATATCAATGCCATCACGGTGCACGGTTATCCGAAATTTCCTTCAAATGTCCAAGATATTGCCCATCAATTCCCTTTTTGGTGTCAATTTTTGTCCAAAAGTCTGGTATGGTCTTGTTCGGATACATTGTGCTTATCAAATGAAGAAATCTTATTCAAATTAAAAATCATTTTCGAAGGATTGAGTCTCCAAACTACTACGCAAATTCACTCGATATCTGAGGAAACAGAACAACCCCAAGAAAATATCGACTTTATTAATAACGTTAAAGTGCATTGCCCATATCTTCGGACCATTATCTGAAAAATTTATCAAATACATAGCAACTGTAAGGTATTTTTGATATCGATGATTTTTGGTAAGTGGTAATTCAGGAGCTAGACAAGCAACCGATGGTAGGAAGTGCAACCGACGGTAGGGAGTGCAACCGACGGTAGGAAGTGCAACCGACAGTAGGAAGTGCCGTTGTAGAGCATACACCTGACCTGATAGTGTAATTGTGGAGAATGAAATAATAAAAAGTTATAGGTTTGCTTTTGAATCATTTTCTAAAAAGAGCGTAGACACACCAAAACTGGATGTTTGTTCCCTAGAACGTTTAAGAAAGCCCATATCAACAGATGTTTGAAATCAGCTCCTGAGCTACTATATTTCTAGATCCGAGCCAACATTCGAGCCTACCAAATGCCTGCAGTCTGTATCTTCAATGACATGCACGTAAATACTGTTCCACCAGAAATAGCCGATTTGAACCACTATGAAAATATTTTAATCCAAGAAGCTAAAGCGATTCAGATTGTGATCACAATGAATCCTGTTGGTAACAAACGTTGACCAAATCGTCAGATGATCAATGAAGTGAAGGTTAGGACTTTTCATTTACCGCTTCCGATATAAGAAACACTAAAAAAGATCCCAAAACCTGAAGACGCAATAATAGAAAACCCAGAATTCTAATCAGTCTGAAGTTTGCCAAACAAAGCAAATGTTATATGGCAAGACATTGTTGATGTTGATAAAGTTTAACATGCATTACAATATGTAAACGGACATTATGGCCATACAAAATCACCGGATTTACCCAACCAGCTAGTAAACATACATGAAAATATTCAACACAATGTTTCAAAAACACCAGATCCCTTCAAAGAAGATATTTTAGAAGATGGTACAGCAGCACTATTAACTAAAATCACAAGAGAAAAGGAAACCGGTCATAAGCAAAATGAATAATTGTGCTAATCACAAAGACAAGATTACGGCAGAACAGTATCTCCGAATGCTTAACAATGACGAGCCGAAAGGTGATTTGACCGCAATATTTGGCCGACTGAGAAATTCCAAACAGTTCTGGAAGATACCAAGAAACGATGTAAATTGCATGACGCAAAATTACGGTCCAGCAACTTGGTTTTTTACCATGAGTCCCTCCGAGTGGATGTGGGATGACTTAGGGGAGTACATCAGGAAAGTAAATAGCGTTGAAATGGCCAATAAAACTATCAGTCAATTGGTTGCTCTTGAAATAACGTTTTATAGATAACAAGTTTCATGCCACGTTAGACTTCATAACTAGTTCAGATGAACCTTTAGGCAAAATAATTCATTACCTTTGGCTTCGAGAGTACCAATCCAGGGGTGCACAGCATTTCCATTTGATGTTATGGGTAAAAGATGCACCTATTCTACATAAATCATCTATAGACGATGGAAATATTGACATTCAATACATTGGAGTGAAAACAGCCATTTTGAACTATTATGTGACCAAATATACTACTAAAAGTGGAATACCCATGCAACCGTCATGATTTATATTGGTCTCAGAGTATTATCGAATCAAGAATGCGGAGGTTTAGAAGCTGGCGACACATTATTGGGAATACCACTACACGGCACAGACCCACATACAACAATAAGATGGTAAGACGTAAACATTAATCGTAATCGCGGGGTAAAATCGAAAGCTGAAATGAATGCGCTTGACCCGAGTCCGACTGACATATATTACGATTCCTGGATAGACAATCTTTACCCGGCCAGACCTGACAAATTACAAAACATGAATCTTTTGGACTTTTCGAAAGACTATGATTTAGTTATTATATACAGGGTGTCCCAGCAAGGGTGGCCACCGGCCATATCTCAGAAACTACTGGACCTAAAAGTTCAGGAAAAAAAATTATCACTAAAGTGGCCACGAGAAAATGCTGGGAAATATTTATAACTTCGAAATTTTTCCGCTAGGGGGCGCAATCAAAGCTTAAATATTAAAATTCGAAATTTCTCCGGAAATTCTCAGTTTGAGGTATACCTTTATCAACATGGTTAGAAAACCTAGACAATTTCACGTCTTTTTGGTACAGGGCTCATTGGCGCACCGATCTTCGTGTGAGTAGGGGAAGGTAGTGAAAGTGTAATTGTTCAAGTGGCTGTAACTTATAAATGACTTGTCCGATTTTGTTGCGTATAAGCTTGTTTGGAAGATAAATGTGAGTACTTTCGTATATCGTATCCAGTGATGCGTGATTGTCTCCAGAAAAGTTGCTAGAAGGCGTAATTTGGATTAAAAACTGTTATTTTCGTTTCACCTCAAAAATTTAAATGGTACGGTATGATTCTGATAACAGAATCAAAATGAAGATTAAATTCACAAGAAAAAACCTCCAAACCGCAGGTTGATATCTTTTCTCGTTTTCGAGTTATGGCCGAGAAAATAATTTTTAATAATAATATTTTTTCAATGTAAATGTATAGGTCATAAAATAAATTAACTTGCCCAACATTAAGGAAAGAACCTCGGAAAGAACACGAACAAGAACAAAAACAAAAAAAGAACAAACTTTATAAATGTTCGAATTGTCCTCCATCTTGTAAAATACATTTCTCAATTCTGTGCCTACAAATAGAAACAGCTGTTTTTATTTCAATTGGTGCAATGGAATGTATAGCATTCTCAATCCGCTCAATCATATTTTCTCTTGTGGTGGGACGAGTTTTGTAAACGATGTCCTTGATTCGTCCCCACAAGTAATAGTCCAACACAGTTAAATCGGGGGATCTCGGTGGCCATGGAGACAATCACGCATCACTGGATACGATATACGAAAGTACTCACATTTATCTTCCAAACAAGCCTATACGCAACAAAATCGGACAAGTCGTTTATAAGTTACAGCCACTTGAACAATTACACTTTCACTACATTCCCCTACTCACACGAAGATCGGTACGCCAATGAGCCCTTTACCAAAAAGACGTGAAATTGTCTAGGTTTTCTAAAAATGTTGATAAAGATATACCTCAATCTGAGAATCTCCGGAGAAATTTCGAATTTTAATATTTAAGCTTAGATTGCGCCCCCTAGCGGAAAAACTTCGAAGTTTTAAATATTTCTCAGCATTTTCTCGTGGCCACTTTAGTGATAAATTTTTTTTTCCTGAACTTTTAGGTCCAGTAGTTTCTGAGATATGGCCGGTGGCCACCCTTGCTGGTACACCCTGTACAAGACCAATTTCAAATAAAGTAGGATATTATGTTTTACCTTTATGATGTAGAGCAAATGTCAAAAAAAATATTTTTTTTTCACTATTGTTATTATTGAAACTTTGGAGAGTACTAGATGACTTAAAAATGCAACATGATACACAGAAGAATTCAATGCTGTAAAAGACGACTTACCAGAAGCTTTACGCCATGGAAATTTACGGACTGAATCACGAAATAATTAACAAACAGCTTTTGAAAAGGTAGAAAAGAAAGTAGCAGAACTAAACGAAGAAAGGAAAAATATAGTAGATGAAGGATGAAGGAAGAAAAGGAGAATCCTTTAGAGTTTGAATCTTTGGAAGCGGTGAATGCTATGGAAGATTTAAACATCCTTGATTTAGTCGAAGCAGAGATGTCTGAAATTAATGAGCAAGCAATGATAGAGCAACTGAATTCTGACCAAAAAAAGGTATTTGATACGATCACTAATAAAATTACGAACCAAAAGAAAATATTGCGTCATTTTGTTACTGGCACCGGTGGCACCTGTAAGAGCTTCTTGATAAAAACCTTTAAAATATGGATTAAAAATCATCTGCATAAAAATGTTGCTGTCACTGCCTCGACTGGAATTGCAGCATTTAACATGAACAGATTGGCTGTTCACAAATTACCACAATTATCCGTGGAGCATGAGCAAACTTCTAAATACAAACCGCTTTTAGACGAAGTACTTCAAGTTTTGAGAGCAGACCTTAAAAAATGTAGAATTATTTATTATAGATGAAGTGTCTTTGATATCTGATGTAACTTTAGCCTACATACATCTTCGTCTGTGCGAAGCATTTGATACTTCTGATGTAGAAGATGGGTGGTTTGGGAAAAAACATATTTTAGTGTTTGGAGATCTTTTGAAACTTTCCCCCGTTAGAGAAAAGTCGTCATTTGAAAAACTAACCCCTTGAAAAGTTGATGAACTTTTAAGCTCCTTAAGACCGACTAGAAATATGTGTATGCATTTAAATGATGCTATGTTAAGAGCGATTCCGCACCCCGAGATAAAATGAATCGCTGAAGATTCCTTTGATTGTGCGAAATGTATGTTGAAGAAACCCCGGGCGTGTTTACAAAAATATGAAGATGATGCGTCGATGACTGTTGGACTGGAAGAGACTATAATCATGAATGAGGGAGCCAAAGTAATGCTCAGGAGGAACATTGATGTTAGTTTAGGTTTAGTGAATGGGGTGAAATTCAAAAAGTGAATTCATGAATCATTGCCTATTGAGTAAAAATTTGAGATCATATATACCCTGGGCATACGTATACAGACAGCAATTCCCAATCTCTGTGGCATTTGCCATATCGATTCACAAGAGCCAAGGTCTTAGCTTGAAGAGTGCCGTCATGGATATTGGAACCTCCATATTCTCTTGTGGCCAAGCCTACGTGGCGCTTTCACGAACAGCCAATCCTCATGTGGTGCACCCGATAAATGTTGACTTCAAGAGTATAAAACCTCAAGCATCAGCGATCACCGAATGCAACCGGCTTAGGCGTAGATACCACAAATTAAATCGTCCAAACCGTCTTAAAGAATAAATAATTAACGTGAATGGGCTATACGAAAAACTGTTGCTAGTGTACAAGAATCAGATACGGAAAAAAGAAATGGAAGATTTGTAATATTGAAAAATTAAAAAAAAAACTGTGATTACTAAGAAAATCTTATAGGTCAATCAGCCGGATTTACACTCGTGTCAAAGCACATTGGTCCTTCGAGCAAATAATCAGCAGCAATACATCTTCTGTCTGTTCAAACGAGTCTATAATACATCTGCTGCCCGTTCCGTCAAACAAGTCCACACTACATCTGCTGTCCATCCAAACCAGTCCATTATACATCTGCTGTCCATCAAAACCAGTCCATTATACATCAGCTGTCCGTCCAACCAAACATGTCCATAATACATTTCTTCGTCCATAAAGATGGCTCAAACTTACTATCCAAAATCTGTCCGTCCATAGAGAAGACTCATACAAACCAAGTCAGTCCACTATCCAAAATCTGTCCGTCCATAGAGAAGACTCATACAAACCAAGTCAGTCCACAATGCAAAATCTGTCCTTCCATAAAGAAGAGTCAAACAGACCAAACCAGTCCACAATCCCAAATCTGTCCGTCCATAAAGAAGACTCATACAATCCAAACCAGTCCACAATTCAAAATCTGTCCGTCCACGCACAACCAGACAAGAAGAGTTATACGAACCAAACCAGTCCACAATCCAAAATCTGTCCGTCCGCTAAGAAGACTCATACAAACCAAGTCCAGTCCACAATCCAAAATCTGTCCGTCTGTAAAGAAGACTCATCTAAACCAAGTAAGTCCACATCTAAAATCTGTCCGTCCATAAAGAAGAACCAAACAAACCAAGTCAGTCCCCAATCCAAAATCTATTTGTCCATCAAGATGGCTAAAACAAACAAAACCAGTCCACAATCCGAAAACTGTCCGACGGTGAAAAAGACTCATACAAACCAAATCAGTCCTTGATCCAGAATCTGTCCGTCCATAAAGAAGGCTTATACAAACCAAACCAGTCCACAATACAAAATCTGTCCGTCCGTGAAGAAGACTCATCCAAACCAAGTCAGTCCACAATCTAAAATCTGTCCGTCCGTGGAAAAGACTCATACAAAACAATTCAGTCCCCAATCCAAAATCTGTCCGTCCGTAAAGAAGACTCATACAAACCAAACCAGTCCACAAATCAAAATCTGTCCGTCCATAAAGAAAACTGATACAAACAAAACCAGTCCACAATTCAAAATCTTCCATTATTCACATATATTTTATTTAGCATATTATATATTATAATGAGATATTTAACAATAAAGCAGTAGTACTTACTAAACCATTCATTGTGTCACTCAAACGAGTTAGTTGTTCAGAAAATAAGTTTCTGGCAACTGGCCACCAACTCAAACTTACCAAACCAGTCCATAATCCAAAATCTGTCCGTCCGTGAAATAGACTAATACAAACCAAGTGAGTCCACAATTCAAAATCTGTTCGTCCATGAAGAAGGCCTATACAAACCAAACCTGTCCACAATGCCACAATCCAGAATCTGTCCGTCCTTGAAGAAGACTTATACAAACCAATTCAGTCCACAATCCAAAATCTGTCCGTCCATAAAGAAGAATGATAGAAACCAAGTCAGTCCACGATCCAAAATCTGTCCGTTCATAAAGAAGACTCATACAAACCAAACCAGTCCAGAATTCAAAATCTGCCATTCATCACTTAAAGTTTACTTAGGCCCGGTACTTTCACATTCAACTAGTCGATTTTATTCCGTCAGAATAACCTCCAAATAGGTCCCGCCATGGTAACGCTCCATTTACAATCTGACGGATAGTTATTTGACAAAATTATTTTATTTTTATGGATGTGAAAGTACCGGCGCTTAGCATATTATATATTATAATGGGATATTTAACAATAAAGCAATAGTTCTCACCAAACCATTCATTGTGTTACTCAAAGTTGTTAAGAAAATAAGTTCCTAGCAACTGGCAGTCCTACAACCTCCCGCTGCTCAGTCATTCCGAGCTGAGTAAGTGTAGTTAGCAATTTCACAGATTGCACACAGCCCCCGTCCAGTCAGCTTTTTGCAAAAGGATGTGAAATTCCACCAAAAACATTCTGTAAAAAGATAGCCAAGTCTTGATAGAGCTTCTTGATTATCTTCTAAAAAGTAATGAAATTCCACCAAAGATATTTTGTAAAAAAATAGCCAAGTCTCGATGGAGCTACTCGATTATCTCTAAAAAGAAATGAATGAAATCTCAAGAGAAAGTTGAGAAAGCCAAGTCTATGATTCCTAACTGCAATTTCTTCATTATTATACTTAATGTTATGTGACTTGGCCGTTGAACATTTTATACACGTTGGTGGGTATAGGTCAGTACCTGTTTCACACGTTTATCAGTACCTGTTTTACATGGTTTTACTGGTCAGTACAGGTACTGACCTATACCCACCAACGTGTAAAAAATGTTCAACGGCCAAGTGACATAACATTGAATATAATAATGAAGAAATTGCAGTGAGGAACCTTAGACTTGGCTCAACTTTGTCCAGAGATTTCATCACTTTTTAGAGATAATCAAGCAGCTCCATCGAGACTAGACTATCTTTTGACAGAATGTTTTTGGTGGGATACCTACTATCTGTTAAAAACACAGTTGAGAAAACTTAACTTTACCTGTTCAATAATGGCTGTAGCTTATAGTAATGCCGGAATGACTTACATGTTGTTGGTCTATGGGTTCTGTCAAGGTGATACTCGCGAAAGTGTTCGAGTTTACGGACAGAGATATGCAAATCGACCAACCCCAATTCATCAAACCTTTGCCGCTGTTGAAAGGCGTATTCGTGAAACTGGCCAGTTCACCCCATCAACTGCTAACTATGGACTTGGACGAATCATCAGGACACCAGGTCCTGGTGTGGAAAAAAACATTTTGAAACGAGTTGCGGAAGATCCAACGTTAAGCACGAGACGCTTGGGTTGAGAATTGGGAGTGAGTGAAAACGTGTTGAGGGAAAAACTTCTTCATCCTCATCACGTTCAAAGAGTACAGGACCTTCTTTTCAAAGACCCTCATCTTCGCCTTGCCTTTTGCCAATTTGTCACCAAACAAAGGGTTCAGAGTATAAATTTCGCAATAATGGTCAGTCAATATCAGCTTGAGATGAGAATTATTATTTGGGCTGGAATGAGAATTATTATTTGGGCAATCTCATTATCGGTCCCGTCATTTCAGCACGTCGTTTGAATGGTGCACAGTATTTAAAGCATTTGCAACTCACGTTGCCAGAATTGTCAGATGATCTGCCTTTGGCCCTTCGTCAGTGGTTCACGAACAACGGAGCGCCTGCACATTTCACTTTGGATGTCCGCAACCACTTAAATCAGCAATATCCGAATAGATGAATATAGGAAGAGGTGTTGAAGCCCCTGCGAAATGGCCACGTCGTTCGCCAGACTTAACTCAACTTAACACCTATGGATTTGTTTTAATGTGGTATCCTCAAGACAATAATGTATGCCAGACCCACAAATAGCAAAAACAACTTGAGATAAGATGAAGAAATGTTGCAGAAAGTTCAGTCTACTTTTTTTCGACGTGTCAATATCTGTGTTTATGAAAATCGAGGCCACTTTGAGCACCTGCTTGGGAACTTTTTTGCGCATTGATTCTTCAACTTGGTTGTCTTGGAATTGTTTTGTTTTTGATTTTTATATTTGATTTATCATGGATTTTTTCGCAACCTGATATGCATTTCTTTTAATAACGGTCGCCTCCAGCAACAAAAATTTAGTGTTCGTTTTTTGTGATTCAACATATCACTAACAGTGAACGGTGGAAAAGTCACAATGCCCTGTGAGTTCTTGATGGTTGCGGTACTTGCGGAGTGAGAGATTCGTACATGATTTCAGAGGACACCCTGCATAACTTCTATCTTTTTTTGGACTCTGATAAACCTGTTCATCCTCCAACACCAATCAATTGGAATTCCTTCTGGTTTTTTTCAAATAAAAACTCTTACCAACTTTCCAATCAGTTCCAAAACCAACTCCAATGAAAGAACAAAACTTTCCCGAAAATTCTGAATAAATTGAGCACAAAAATAATTTCGAGAATACCAATATTTATCACTTGAACATTCTGAATATCACCAATCACGACACAGACGACAAGATCACGACAGCAAAAAATACCATATAGAAATCATCAACAGAGAAAAACTTTTTCAAGAACTTGCCAACCCAAGAACTCCGCCCTTCAAAGTAAATTATTATCTTTGTATATTATTATTGTGTCATGGACAATTTGCACATTTTTTATAAATATGAAAAATATAAGGATTAGTAAGTACTGATGCCATTGAATTTCAAAAAATTAACACACCACCTCTATAAATGTACTAATCACCGAATAAAGAACGCCAATCAACATACACTACGTCACAGAATATATTATCTATATCCGTCTGGCGTATTGACTGAGATGATTCTCTCTCTCTCTGGAGAGAGTAACATGGCTCCGTCCCGTTTTTGATCATTCAATGGAATTTGCGTTAACTTTTTTATTTATCTAGTAAATTTTTGGGTATTTTGGATTTTTTTTTTCTAATATTGACCAGTATAAGTAGATTTCAAGTCATTTGAAAGTGTATGCAAATTGTCCATTATATAGAATAGATAATTTTTCAGGTTAAATGTGCTCTATCAACATAAGTCAACCAAAGAAATCATATAAAATATCTGGTGGGACTTGGTGGCATAAGACTTTCACTAATTGAAATCCACCAGTGATTTAAAAACGTGGTGTGGTGGGCAATCACACCTCTACCACGATCAAAAAAACGCTTTGGTGGTATCATGTTTTCACCTGGTGAATATCTGGTGGAAAAAAAACACGCCCTTTGTTCTAAGATAGTATACTGTCATAACTGATATAAATACCTACTTATCACGATACACTTATACACGGTATGCTGTTGCGCATGACATTGACATGACATTTCTCAAGAATGACGTCATACTCGAGAAAGTCGCGTCCCGGAAACTGCAGCACTACAAAGCTTTATCCAAGCAGTTTTTTGGAACGGCATGACTCAGCTCCGCTACAGCGGTATAGCATAATATTTCTTCCGCTTGTGTTATGGAGCTGCAGAAAACATAATTTATGTCATTTCCGTGAAACCGTTTGAACAAAGCGCTGCAGTTACCTGAACGCCCCAATGGCAACAGCTGTCATTCAATATCGAAAGTAGATGGACATGCGCGAGGGGGACGAAATTTGGTAGACAATACTGACATATCGTGCTACTTAGCAGTGGTGTTTTTTTTGTGTTTTTTTTGGCAATGCTTTCCCAAGTGGGTCCCTATGTTTTCGTTGTTTGATCTCCACTCTAGCTTGCACCAATGGAATTAAAGTTTTGAAGTCCATTGCGATTCGCTCGACTTTCAAGTCAAAGTCAAAGTCAGTCATTGGACTGGATGTGACGCGCTTGGTATGATAGTAGATTTAACGGTGAGGTAATATTTTCAATCCAGTCGCATACTTACCAACGCACAAGTAAAACTACTTCAATTTGAATGTCATTTTCAAGAAACCAGCTAAAGCTGTGTGTATTTAGCTTTTAAGGTTGAGAATTTGTACACGAAAACGGTAAATGAAAAACTCTCACTATCCAAGATATTTTTTTCTGTTTATGATCCTTATCCTGACTTTGTGCACTACATGTCACATGTATTGAATTTTGTATTAATGATCTCAATAACCTTTTAATTATACAGAGATTCCAATCCAATAATTATTATTACATGGTTGCACTATATCACCATGTGAATGTCCGCAAATTAATTCTATTATGTTGGCCAAAATCTAGTTATCATTTATTTATGTATGTCACTTGCTCTCTTTCTTGGATAACAGTCTCTAGTCTGCGGACTCTCCCAAGAAAGGCATGCTGGTAACTCCGCGTCATCAACTATCGTTTTGTCTCTTGCAACTTTTATTCATACGGAAATATGATGTGTTGAATAATCGCTGCGCTGTCTGAAAATATTGGTTTGTATTCAAACACGATCGACTATTATAGTTTGGTATTGATCTAACATTCATATTTTATATTTGAGTGTGAATCTCACTCGAGGTGAGAAAAATGATAAATTAATTATGAGTACACAATAGTTAGCTGCAGTGACAAAAAAAACATGTTTAAGCATATTTTTATCTGTTACCATAAGTGTCATGCTCTATTATTTCTATTATTTTTTGTGTTTTGTGACCTAGATTTCGAATATTTATCACAAGTCTTCCGTTTATCTTTCCTTCTTAATAGACAAATCTCTTGCTTTAGCAATTTGTGTGAAGCATTCGTTGCAAAATGACATAGTTGATTATAAGCAGTCTTCATTTCTCTGGGTTATTATTGATCATCGCAACCAACATGTTCAATTGTCATGAAGAAGATCATTTATTTAATCTATACTATATTTGTTCTAGAATAATTGAGCTGCACAATCATTCTAGATTGTCTTCGGCTTCGATGAACACAAAACAAAATACCATGTTGTGTTGGGAACTGGAAGGTTCAACAGAATAGTCACAAAATGCGTTTTCCGGTAACTTAACTTTGAGTCAGAGAGCTATTATCTTGATTCATCTGGAGAAAGGGCCATTGACATTGTGTTGATAAATTGTCAAATCTGCGGCACTCACAAAGGTCAACGATGTGCTGACCCTTTTCAAAGGCTACGCATGAATGTGAGAGCAATATTTCATGATAATATGTATAGAATAGATTATGCTTCCTGTGTCATTCTTTGACTCATCCATAAAGTTTTTGAATAAATGAATCATATTATTTGTTTAATATGTAATTTGGATTGATTGATCTAACAGGAATAATATGTATAGCTCGTATCCACGGCCTGACAAATAGACGATGGTTTGTTGTTCATATCACCATTTTAAAAAATTTCAACTATTTACACAGCAACTTTGGGGTGAATGTCCTCAAATCTCACTTATTGGCCAAGAAGGCCTCAGCTTTTTCATTTTCTAGTAGCCTCAGACCTTACTTTCACGTGAGGGACCAAGGTTTTGCCAACTTTGACTACCTCAACCGACTATAGATCCTGATTCTATGTCAAGGTTGACTTAAGCCCCCAATTAATCTCCGAGCCCGGACCCGAATCCCAACTCGGACCCGACTCGCGACCCATCCGTGCTTGCACACTCATTACCCGAACCCTGTGAACCCATAGGCATTTATTTTCTTGAAATAGAACAATAAAATCATGCTAAGATGCCTTGTTGTTTTCAAAAGTCTTTTTGAATAACTTCAAACCAACTGCGTTTGGTTGGAGTCGCCGGACAAATCTGGCTGTTACCACACACACACACACACCAATTTGCCCTGATCTGTCGCGGTCGGGTCGGGGGTTCGCTGACAAATCCGGCGAGCTCGCGACGTGACCCGGACCCGACTCTTTCTACCACACCCGGATGGTTCGATTGGAAGGTGTTTGGACAGGCTGTAAAGATTAAATTCTGCACTATCTCCAGAACCTCGATAATTATAATTAGCAGGTATTCGAGACAAACTGAATACACATTCAAACATCATATTATGTGCCATTCCACTAATTTTAAGTCCTGAAGATTTTCCATATCCCCGAAAAGTCGCCACAAATAGATTATGCATTGCCATTTTCGTGAACATGAATGCTCAACATCAGCACAAACACAAACTCAAAATTATGATACCTTTTTCTCCAAAAAATTGGGTGGTAGTCTGTGGTAGAAATCTGTCATGAGCTACATCAACCTATGCCAACCTTTTAAGATCGGTTCGAATAGGCCACACATGAATTGACGGTGACATCTGAGGATGTTAGGTCATGTGACAGACGATTTGCAAATAGAATTGCCTATCACATGATATTGTTATCATTGTTGAATTTTGCTGAGTACCCATAGTATAAAAAAACATATCCAACACTTTTTTCCACTATTGGGCTACGTCAAATTCTTCTTGAACAGCATCAAAAAACAAATTTGAGAATATCACACGATTTGTGTTCTGAGCCCGGACTATAACCAAACGTAACGACATCTGAGAGGTAGGACGCTGTCAAATTTTGATGTCAAGGCCTAATAAATGCGCAGGAGAAACAAGTTTTTGGCGCTTCTTATCGGGTTCTCTGACGTTGAGAAAACCAAAAAAAAGTATAGGTTGACCATTGACCAGAAGTAAAGCTTGTTGGATTTCTTTGAAAGTGACGTCATCAAGTGATGTTGTTGGTGGATGCATCATGACGTCACTTTCACAAGTAATCCTGAAAACTATGAACGAGTTACCAGACCTGGTGAGCATTGCTAAAAGTGCCGCAAATCAAATGATTACTGAAACTTTAATATTTATGATAAGTCTGTGCGCTAGGAGTATGTCGCGTTTGCTAACAATGGAACCAAAACAGCGTTCTGAGGATGTGACAGTTGATTGTCTGGCGATGTTAACGCAGCAATAATGGCTGATCTGATTTGATTCCACGTCACAAGCAGATTGTCTGAGTTTTGCAGTACGACGCAACAGGTATTATAATACTTTGATGTTATCCACAACCATAGAAGCAGAAATGTATTTCCATAAGTATGGGCGGTATGAGAATGATCAAAAAGAGTTTTTGCCTTTACTTCAAGTGAATAATCCATTGTGAAGTTTTCAGTTCATGAAATTTTACATTTACTGCACATCATGTTCAAGAAAAGACTAAAGTAAATACCAGGAGTACCAACTTCAAACTTTGCTTTATTCACTTTGATTCATAGAAGTTGAAACTGTAGTTTTACAGAAGCTCCTCATAGAATTACTTCAAATCATATACTTTGGTTCAAAAGTTTTTCCAAATGTCTTGATGGCGGAGAACGTATGGTGGGGTATATACAGTGCTTTTCTTTAATATCCCCCCCCACCCTTTCATTTTTTGAACGGCTCAACTTAGAGACTTCAAATTCTAGGTGATAAAATACAAGCATGTTTACTATGTGTTGACATAAAATTAACATATGAAAAATGCAAGATGGTGGCTGGGCGCCATCTTGGAATGTTTTTTTGAATAGGAATAGGGGTCATGTGATACCTCATTTTGAAGGTCCTGATGAGTGCTTTATAACCCTAGAATATTGAATCGATATCTTCAATAACTACAAAATGGCGGTACATCTGATAACTACATCAATGCATATACTTATGACTAAATAACTTTAATAACACATTAAAATCAATTCAAATGATGTTAAAAAAGGGTGCCTTGAACTTCTTGGCCTAAAAACAGCCTTTCCAAAATTTCTTATTTTTTTTTTTTAAGTGTATGTATCAATGTAGTAATTAAATGTACCGTCATTTTGTAGTTCTCAAATATATCGATTCAATATTCTAGGGTTATAAAGTACTCATCAGGACCTTCAAAATGAGGTGTCACATGACCCCTATTCCTATTCAAAAAAACATTCCAAGATGGCACCCAGCCGCCATCTTGGATTTTTCATATGTCAATTTTATGTCAAAACATAGTTAACATGCTTGTATTTCATCACCTAGAGTTTGAAGTCTCTAAGTTGAGCCGTTCAAAAAATAAAAGGGGGGGATATTAAAGAAAAGCACTGTATAGAGAATTATTCCGGTAGCAGTGTTCAAGTGGTGTCATTTCAGCAAACAATATTAAATGAACCAGAGAAGTTTGGTTTTATGATGTCTTACTTTCAGCATCCTCAGCTGTAGTTTCACCAATATAATCTATTTCAATCATGATTATTGACAATCAAACCATTCTGATGTTGAACTCGTCTTAGTATTTACTACTAGTTCATACTTCTCACCTCAATGGATACTTCTCATTGGAGAATCTATTTCATGTAAAGGCTTATACATACTCCGCACTTACCGGAAACAAGATCAATCTGTGTATGGAAAACTATACCTAGGAGAAATTTGAAAATTTGACAGTAGGTATGCCAACATCTATGAGTGCAAGCCAGCTAAAATTTTTCCAAGGTAGTTGCACTTCCGATTCTACCCCAAGTGGGTGTGTCAATTTGCCTTTTTTGAATAGAACACCCTCTATATTATTCCATTTTCGAGTTCTACGTTGCAAATTTGATACGTCATGTCTCATTTTTAAGTATAAGCGTTTTTGAGTTGCACAAAATTACGCCACCCTAAAATATTGACCAGGTTTGATAACTTTTTCATGTCAAATCCTATTTTTATGAATTTTATAACAGTTGGTAGAAGAATCTTTTATGGTTCTTCTGAATTATTGTGATGAGTAGCATTCTTTGTTCAAGCACTATTTTACAAGGGTAAGTCAAAATGTTATTTTTTGTATATAATCATTATTATTATTATCCATATCACGTTCATTCTCAATTATTATTTCTGGACTTGCTTTTGAATTAAGCAAGATTGCATGGTATCAAAAGAATAAATCCATTTGAGAAAGCTGATTCTCAATTGAATCAATTCTTATCGCAAAATATGGTTTATATCGATATTTTTCTTGAAAAAACGTTTTTCCCTTATTGTATTCATGCCTGAGGTGAGTATCTGGAATCCACGACCTTTGATGGCATGCCAAGCCAGACAGCTTATCGTGAATATTGATTGATATGCGGTTGGAAAAAGTGATGATTTTCTTGCAGTCTTGTCAACCTCTTCAAAACACCAAATAGAAAATATTTCGTAAATCTACCCCAAAATAACCAGTAAAATCAATTTTGGGTGTTTGGTAGTACCTAAAATCTACTACTACTAAGCTCGTGAATATCAAAATTATCAATATCTTTTCTTTTCTGTATAAGAAAGAAGCTCATCATTCATCGTTTATTCATTCATAGCACGGCAGCTAGTTTGTTTGTTCTCTGCGATGAAAGTTCTTGCCGAAGGGACGCTTGCTACCTCTAGATTGTGGACTTTTTCTCTGTACGTGCTTTTTATAGCCAGAATGATAAATCACCGCAGCTTTTTTTCTTTCTGCATGTAGAAATACGATATTTTTTACATCGTTGCGTACGAGCTGGTGGAAAATGTCATAAAAAATTCACGTAAGCTACATAAATTAACTTGTCAAGATAAAAATCCAACTTAACAGGGAGAACAAATAATGACGCCGAAAGTTACAGTTTACATAAACTTTAATCTTTACAAATTGAGCCCCAAGCTAATGGTAGAAATTGTCAAAAAGTTATGAACTGCTATAAACCTACCTTTATTCTCAATTAGGGACTGGACAAATCATATCAACAAGCAATGACAACTTTGACAAAATGTGACTTTTTATACGTTTATCTGTTGGATTTAAACATCATACTGTTTCACGAACACTGCATTTTTGTACTCGAGAGAGCTCGCTCGCTTGCAGTCAGTCGATAATAGGTCCTGAAGTTTCTTTGTCCAGAAATTTCCACCCGGGTAAAACGTTATCATCTCTATTGCGTGAGAAACTACCGTGTATGTTTCTATTAAGAAAAACAGCTTAGTCTTTGAAATTGAACTTGGTAAAGGGAAGACCAAATATCCTTGAATTTAATTTTATAATGAAAAGTCCCAAGTTAATGGACCATATTTTTGGGATAATCAGCATCGGAGTTAGCGCCTTACGTCAACCGTATTCAGCGGTTGAATGACAAGAAATGGAAGAAAGAATTAAAATTCTCACCGTTCAAAACAGTTTTTTTTTTTAATCAAGGGGTGAATGATTTGAATTTTGGTCGTATTCATTTTCATCATAATATCTATACGATCAATGAATACGTGTTCTCAATACAGAATCTGTTGATTTTTTTATGCCTAGTATCACCAATCCTCAACAAAATAACCATATCAATAAGTATTGGGATACGTTTCGGGGCAGTTCGTCGTTTACAGGTTTATCCAAATTTACACGGATCTTCAAGGAGAAAGAACAAAAATAAAACTTTGGCACTCTGCAGCTCTGTAACGGAGTAAAATTATTATTAGGTCTGTTCGTAGAACAATCACAAACCAGCCAGAGCCAACTAGCATTTAGCATTTGCAGTTTGCGAACTATTTCTGATTATTTTGACCAATCGATAACGCGGTGATCGATTTGTGATTGTTCTACGAACAGACCTATTAAGTCATGTCCTCACTTTTTTACTTTTGCACCACTGTGATTATTTCCTTTACTTTCTTCTTTTGATGAAAAATAGTAGCAACGCTGGCGGAGCCATCCAATCTTTTGCAAAAACATAGGTGTATAAATGCACACAACGTCCGGTTTTCCTTGAAAATCAGTGAAAGTGAGTAATACGCTGTCATTGCAGAGTACAGGGTTATTGATTATTAACTTTCTAGTTTGACGTTTTAGAGAAAAGTGTTCCAAATGAAAGTTTCATGGATAATGATGAAATTTTCAAAAAACCTGTTCTCGCATATACAGGGTGTTCATTTCAAATGGATATTCAATTTTTTTATTTGATATTTGGATTCTTCTTCAAATGCTCCTGATTGATTGTCAGTGTCTTGAGCACGGTCTCTGTAAATACAATTATTTGCTCCATCACTCCATTGAGGACAAAAAACGTGTCCCAATTAAACGGGTTATTGAAGTTTTAATGAAATATAGTGTAGACTCGAACATATTACAAAATCTAGATCGATATGCCTTCCTCTCTTTCATTTTATAGCGTATAATAATGAGAGACTTTTATTCATGTTTCATGATTGTATCTCAATAACAATGAAAGATTTTACTGAAAGTACATACAACGAGGTCTCAAAAAGGAAACGAAGTAAAGAAAATCCTGATCTTTTTGTAAAGAGTAAAATAACAAAGCACTCACCCGTCGAAACAAAGCAGATAGGAAACGGCAATATGGATGAAGTCAAGAGTATGTTCAAGAAAATGATTAAAGGAATCAAGGATATCAAGGATAATCAACTGAAACAAAACGAACAAATGGAGTTTACTCAGAAAGAAAGCCATGATTTGAAGAAGAATACCGTGAGAGGAATAACCTGATTATTTCTGGACTTGAACTGGAATCAGACAACAACACCGCACTGAAACAGTCAGTGGAACACTTTCTGGCTGATGAATTGGAAGTCCAAACAAAACTGAAAGAAGCTAGAAAAATTTCCGAAAAATTATGCGCCATATAAACAGAAAGTCTAGAGGAAAAAGTAAAAATTCTGAGAAGCAAAAACAAACTTCGCGGAGGAAAAGAATCATCTGCATGAACAACGATCTAGCAAAAAAAGGGCAGGAGATCCAAAAAGTGATCAAGAGGAGGGAGACAGAGGAAAGGAAAAAAGGCAATATCACCAGGATTGGATATAGGAAACTCATAATAAATAATGTAGAGTGGAATTGGAAAGATGCGGCAGAGGATATCAAAATTGTGAATGAAGGAGAACAGGCCAATACAAAAAACTAGTTACTCCTGAACCCGAACAAGCCCTGAATGGAACGGCTGACGACCCGGCAGTAAAAGGGATTTCGAGAACAAATATAAAACATAAGATAGGTGGAAATTTAAATAGACGACATATCAAAACTGCAACGTGGAATGTAAGAGGCACACACGAGGATGGAGCGTTAGAAAACTTAACAGAAATTATGAAAACATATGATGTGGACATCATGGCACTACAGGAAACAAAACAGAAACTGAAAGTAAGCATCCAGATTGATAGGTATACATTTTACAATAGCGGAGGTGACAATAGATATTTTGGAATGGGCTTTCTGCTCAACCCATGAGTTGAATGTCCCAAAAAAATTAGTGAGACTGATAAAAATGCCTCTGGATCATGTATCCATGAAGATACTCACAGAAGGGAGGTTCTCAAGAAGTTTTGAAGAAAAAATAGAACTTAAACAAGGAGATCCGCTGTCGACTGTGCTCTTCAATATGGTGCTCGAAATAATTATTGGAAAATCGAACATTTTATTCAAAAGCATCATATACCACAGCAGATAGTTGCTTACGCGGATGATATAGCTATTCTTGCAAGATCCAAGACAGAGCTGGAGAGGGTATTTGGTCGACTATGTAATTCGGCAAAAGACTATGGTATATGGAGATGGGAATAAACCCAATTCAAGAACCAAGGCAGAGCAAGTTCTAAACACAAGATAGAAGCTACGTTTTTGTGAAGGTTAGTCAGTTTAATTACCTGGGAGTAATGTTGAGTAGCACATGCGATGAAACGGTTGAAATCGACAGACGATTATTCACAGGTTCACAAGCAATGGAAGCTGTGTACAGACTTCTTATTTCGAGGGCAAATCTCAAGAAATGCTAAACTCAGCTTGTATCAAACAATGATAAGGTCTACTGATCTATATGGTTGTGAATCATGGATTGAACTGAAAAAGCAGGGACGAAACTTCTAATATGGGAATGAAATATATTGCGAAGAATTTTTCGAAGGAAAAAACTAGCCAACAACCTTTGGAGAAAAAGAACAAACCAAGAAGTGGAGGAGATCTATGGATCCCAAACATAATTAGGGTGGTCAAGGCACAGAGAGTGAGATGATTGGGGCATGTGGGAAGAATGGCAGCCCAGAAAACCACAAGGAAGGCTCTTCTTGAAGGAAATGCTGAAAGAAAGAAGCGTGGCAGACCAAGGAAAAGATAGCTGGATGCAGTCACAGCCGATTGGGTGAATTTTTTGATTTTCAAATAGTCATGGATCACCTTGGTCTGTAGTACTGTAATATATACAGGGTGGCGCATTAGTGTGTGGAAGTCCATTCTCTTTCTGGTCAAAAGAGATAGGAGAAACATTTTTGGACTAAACTTATAGGGTTCCAGCAGGGTCACGATTTAAAAATATAACTGTGTAAACAGAGTGTTCTGGGAAACCGTGGCATCAAAAAATACACATTTTTCAAATAGCAACCCCAACTTTTGATTAGAGATTTGGATTCAGCGTAATATTCTACGTATGATACAGTGGTTTTATTTGCCAGAATGTGCGGTGTTGTCAGGCTATCGAGGATTTACAAAAATTAAGGAAAAAAACATTATTTTGTTGAATTAACTACAAAAACAGAAGAATTGAAATTGACGAAACGTCATTGGCTGGGTATTCGGACCACGTGTTGAAATTCTCTAACAGAACAATGATTAAAAACGAAAGAGGTTGAAGATCTTTATTCAAAATCGAGTTGAATATCCACTATGGTATAATCGAAATGGAACAATACTTATCCTCAACAGAATCAACAAAACGGACTACGGAACTAGAGTAAATGTTCGAAAAAAATTGCCATTATTTTGAATGCAGGCCTGTACACGGTTTTCAAATGATCAACCAACTTCAACTAGCATGTTGTTATTATTGTTTATATCCTGGAATGCTTTTCTTATCCGATCTTTCATATCATCTTGAGTCGTAGGATCAGTTCATAAGTCGTAGTAACCCATTCTGCAGAAATTGCTGATATACTTGTCCGGTCACACGTTGATCAAAAAAGTAGGGACCATTGACAAAAGATCCCTTCAAACCTCCCCAAACGTTCAACGACCATCTGGTTTGTGAATGGGTCCTTATACAGTGTGGACTTTCTGTCAAATAGTAATGGAAATTATGACGATCGATGCAGCCGTTCTTATGGAAGGTGGCTTCATCTGCAAATAGCACGTATTCAAAAAATCGCCTGTCCCGTCGTAATTGGTCCTGGGCCCATTCACAAAATGCTTGTCTAGTGATATGATTTTGATCATGTAGCTCCTGCATTAGCTATAGTTAGAGGTGCAGTTGATGGTTTTTCAAAATACTTTGAGTCGTTTGCCGGGAAACATCACATTGATATTCAATTTCTCGCGAGAAGAACCTTGAGCTGATTATCTTCCGAATTGGCTGTTTTTGTTCGTTCATGCTTTTCATAATCAACATTCCCAGTTCGATTGAGTCTATCAAAAAGATTTTCAAAGACCTCCTTTTTGGGCTGTCTCCTTTGGGGAAAAGCTTTTTTATAGATTCTGGTCGCCAAGAGACAGTTTCGATGACTTTCTCAAAGTCTGAATACCATATTGGTAAGATCATTTTTGTGAAACTTAATTTTTGCGAAATTTTGAAATGTTATTTTTAATTTAGGTAATATGTAGCAACTGACTACAACATGAATTTTCACGAGATTTCACTCAAAATAATAATACTTGGTGATGCTGGTTGTCATGGTAATTGATCCGGATTCTTCTGGCATAGCAACGATCCATCAACACGTTCTAATTTGTCAACTCGAAACCCAATTAAGGGGTAATATTTTATCATAATCAAAGATTTCGAGATAACGACACATTTGATGACGTGTATTGTAATGGCAAATTTGCAGGGTTTTGAGTGCTTAGCAAAACTAGGTAACAGCACACAGGGTGTTCCATTTGAAAAAATTGAGTTTCTTCGTCTCTGAGTTCTCTAAGTTGGGCCTGCTGTAGAAAACACTCTATATAAATTATAGCGATCATTTTTTCAAAAATCAATCAAATCTTTTGTTTTTGTAGCTTATTCACCAACATAATGTTTTTTCCTTAAATTTTAGTAAATCCTTGATAGCCTGACAACACTGCACGTTCTGGCACATAAAACCAACGTATCATACGTAGAATATTACGCTGGATTCAAATCTCTGATCAAAAGTTGGGTTTCTATTTAAAAAAAGTGTATTTTTTGATGCCACGGTTTCCTAGAACACTCTGTATACACAGTAATATTCAATTGTGACTCTGCTGAAACCCTATAAGTTTTGTCTTGAAATTTTTTTCCTATCTCTTTTGACAAGGCAGAAAATGGACTTCGAAACAGTAATGTGCCACCCTGTATATACAGTGAGGACACGTAGGTTGGAATAAATTCATTGGAAATTCAGGGGTTTGTTTCCTTTAAACGCTCGGACACTTTGATTTTCATTTTTGACCACGGTTTTTTTAAGGTTGTTTTATTTATACAGGGTAGACCAAAAATAAGTTACGACCATCAACTTCATTTTTTCAAATGAAAACCCCAATTTTTTATTTTATTTCTGAATTCTACGTGAAATTCTGAGTAATATGATGATGATTCTAGTATACAGGGTGGACCAAAAATAAGTTCGGACCATCAACTTCATTTTCCAAAGGAAACCCCCTCTTTTTATTTTATTTTCGATTTCTACATCAAATTCTTAGTAGGTTTCATGTCCTTTGTCCTTAGCCTAACCCCAACGGTTATCGAGAATTTTACGATTGATCAAATCGACTGTGCTTCTGAACAATCGTATTTCCCGATAACTGTTGGGGTTAGGCTAAAGACATGGTGTATGAAACTTACTTAGAATTTGATTGCAGGATTCGAAAATGAAATATAAAAAAGGGGTCTTCATTTGAAAAAATGTAGTTGATGGTCCGAACTCATTTTTGTTCTACCCTGTATACTAGAATTATCATCATCGTATATATACGAACAATCTAGTTCATTAAGGATAAGTATGTGCAAAATTTTCAAATCAGCCACAATCCTGCGTTGCTCCAACGAAGAAAACGAGTGAATTTCCAACAACTGAGCATGAGGATTGCCCGTATCCAGATATAAACCATCTCTCTTGAAAGTAAGAGATTTGAAGAAGCGCCGGCGAATTGTCTCAAGATTGCCGACATGCACCGGTGACCAAATCAAATCAGCATATTTTAACTTTAACCTAATTAATTCATAAGACAGTAATTCCAATGTCTTTTCCTCTAAGAAATCCGTCGAGTTCCTGATGATGAAACCCAATGACCTTGAATAGATTGGATGAGATTATTGATATGCGGTATAAATGATCGTCTACTGTCAATTGAACTCCAGGATCACGGAACAACTCCACACGTTCAAGCTCTCTTCTCTTTTCCATCAACTGAATAATCAAAGGATCGTACTTCAGGTTTTAGGGTATAAGATACAACTTTTTATTTGCTAACATTCAGGGAAAGACTGTTAGAAAGTCAACAACTTGAGATTTTATCCAGCCAGATCTAAATACGGTGACAGTCATCTATTGATCTTGTATGTGACAATAGCTTCATCTCATCGGCATTGAGCAGACCCTCCAAATCTGAACCAGTAAAAATAATGTAAATGAAGATATTGAAGAAAAATGGACCCAGTATTGATCCCTGGGGGACCCCAGACATAACGAACCAGATATGATTTGAAAAACAGTAAAAAAGCCAAAATCATGCATATTCATGAGTAGAATACCGTGACCTATTCTATCGAATGCCTTTGAAAAATCTGTATAAATGAAAAATGACATTCACTTGTCATTTTTTATCGAAAGCCTCTGCAATGTAGCGAGTTATTCAAAATAGATTGAAAGATGTTGACCTTTGTTCAAAGAATCCGTGTTGTTTTTTTTGAAATTTTGTTTCTTGCCTGAAAAGACAAAAACTCATGAAGGATCATCTCGAAATATTTGGAGAAATTGCAGATAATTGATACTGGAAGATAGGGCTCGATATTATTCTTGGCGGCATTTTTGTGAATCAGAGTGATCTTCAATAGCTTCCAAACACCAGAGAATTGGCATATTGTTAGACATTGATTGAAAATTTTAGTAAGAGGTCTGTCGAAAATGTAGGCACAGTCACGAAGAAAAAAAGACAGAATACCATCAGGACCCACCTTTTCATTTGATTTCGACCTTTTCAGACTATTTGAGACTTGCTCCTCTGAAATCCGTTTCATCACAATATTGTCTTGATCACTGATGGGAACGTAAAAAACGTCATCAATGGGATCAGAGACTATGTATGAATATTAAAAGTATTCGGCAAAAGCGTTTGCAGTAACCTTAAGATCTTCAAATGATTTGTATCCCCTAATCATTGACGCAAGAAAGTTATGATCATTTCTCTAGCTGTTGATGAACCGCCCGAAATCAGATGGCATCGTTATAATCCGCTCCTCTACTGTATGACAGTAGTACTGTTGGTATGCATTGCGTGTCTATTTTAAGCTCAGTTCTAATGCGTTTGAATTTATCCATAACAGAATATCTACAGGGATGCCTATAATCTTTCCGCAACCTAAACTTTTGCTTCAATACATTTTTAATGGAAGAGTCAATCCAGGGTGAAACTTCTTCGTCGTCTTATTGTTTTGATAACAAACATATCCAAGGCTTCATAGATATTATTATATTATATCTCGCATGCCTAATCTACATCATTAACTTTATCCAGGAAATCTCAATTTAAGCCAGACATATTAGAATACAGGCCATAAAAGTGGACACATCTGAAATTATACAAAGTATTATTGTCAACCTTTTGATTGTTGAACTTTGCCTGATTTCTCAATTCAAAAAATACGTCCAGAGCAGCGTAATGAGCATCCTCAGTTAATAACAAGTTGATTTCAAGTCTGTTCTGATACTGCTAACCAGGTTCTGTTGGAAGCATATTTCATTCAATATTAACCTACTCAGCCAAGATACTCTCAGAAATGTTTTCTACTTAAGTTTTCCATTGCTATAATTTTACAATATAATTTTTGGCAACTTGAGGAAATTAATCACTATATCATAATATCGTCGGAGTTTTGCAAACATTAAGAAGAGTCGTCTTGTTAACTTAATGTCGAAGGACCCTGATATGGAAGTTGAAATTTATCACCGTGCTTAATAATTAGGAGTAGGCTATTTGCATGTTTCATTTCTATTTCAGTGGACTAATGAAAGTAGTAGAGGAGGGTGGAATAGGAGGGAGGATTTTCGTTATTAATAAAATAAAGGAAAATTGGTTGGATTGAATTATGATGGATACGAAGCTATAAACAAAGACGAGAAAGTTGAAAGTGTATCGTGAATGATAACTCGGATCAAATACTGATTCTTACTAGCACTTATACAAGATGTTTTTACCACTGCTTACTCGTATTTCCCTAAAAAAAAAATGCATTGAATAATCCTTTTTCTTTTTGAATGAGTGATGAAAATGCCAACTCCCATTTTCAGAGTTGATACTTTTTGGAATTTTGTAATCCTATCGACTATTTCCAGGCTCTATTTTCAAAAATTGTTTGGTTGATAGAGTAGCATTTTCGTTTCTTGTGGTGAATGTGATTATTATAACAAGTCTTCGACCCTGCTGTCATTGGTATAGGGGCAGGTCTGGAAATTTATTGTCAAGGAGTAGCTTTGAACAAGGGTAGGGTTGCTCAAAGGCAATATTCCTGAACATTTCTCAAGTGTTTGAAAATACATTATTTTTGACTAACAAGACAAGTAACAAAACAACAAAAAAATACACAAAAATCTCTATATTTCTAAATCAAAAGCAATTGATGATTTTCTAAATCAACAATCATAAATGTGTAAAAATTTCTTTTATGCTCAATCAACAATTATTTCGGTCATAGAAACTTTTTAAACAATGAACATTTTCATTGAACGAACACAACGTCTTATTTGTATTCGTTCAATGAAAATGTTCATTAGCAGTAAGATGGCATCCGATTCGAACGACAAAATAATGTGACGAAACATCTGTAAGAAGGGTCGGTCCCCTACTTACAGTTGGTGGAGGCGCCGGCCATCTGTCTCACAAAATCGAATCAGTCACCACTCCGTGTAGAATCGATTTGCTTTCAGTACATTCCAGCGAAGGTAGATGACGTCGAACCTTCTACTTTATACAGTGACCATATACAAGGCAGTGACGACAATTGAGCTCAGGTTAGCTGAAACATGGCGGCTCTACTTCTGTACTGAGAATTTTGGATATTTCCGGCCTCGTTGGCCCAGCGGTCTAATGTTTGCTTAACGTCCAGAAGGTCTTGGATTCGAATCCAAGCTCAGATTTGCTTTTTTCTATAAAGTCACCGTACTTTTCTAGTTTTTTTGCACTTTTTTTTTATTGTAGGCAATGAAATCGATGTTTTGATCGGCAAGTATAAAATTTGATACAAAAACACTCACAAAACATGAACGTCGTTCACATGACAAATATAAACAATAAATGCTAGCTGCAACATGGCGGATCCGTCGCTAGCCAATAGGAAATAAGACCTTCATTGTCGTCACTGTCTTGTATATAGTCACTGTATACGCTGTTCCGCATGTTACTAAAATATTCTTTCGATCCTGGTGAGTGGATATAAGCCCTTCATTTGGGGCAGGTTGTGTTTTAGTGATCGTAGCATTAATTGTGAACGGGCAGTTCAAAAACATAAATAAGAGACCGTACATAAATAATTGTCAGTAAATAAATTAGTTGGAATTGGACAAGTGTTTTCTATAGCGAAAAATATAACAATGTCTTGGGAAGACGTCGCAGAACGTCAATGTCTTCCGTCATAAGCGACGTAGACAGAATCGATGATGAAATAATTGTAGATATGAACAATGCAAACAAAAATTAACAGAATGAACAAAATGTGGATCTTATACCTGTGAAACATAGGAGACAATACAGTAAAAAACTGCAAATATTGATGGAAGCAATGAAAATTTTGCGGGCGGAGACCGAAAAGTATGGTTATAAGAAGTGCCACGGAAGATATTATTTAAAACTATATCAAAAGTATTGAAGGCTTTGAAAACGAAAACGTGATGGAAAAAGAGTTGCCCACAAGCGAGATCAAACTCAAATGTTTTGTTGTAACAGCTTCATTTGGAAAAGATTAACATAGAGTTCATCAATTCGGCTAACATTTGTAGTTATCAAAAGGTTTGATTTTAAAAAACGCAAACATTTTCTTGACCAAGATGTCATTTTTTCAGAAAACAAAAACCGTTAACACTTAGAATGAATGTGATTCAATAACCGCTGACTTAAATAATTCAAATGATGCAACCCAGCCTACTCCAAGCTTGAATATGGTTCATATCAAACCACGGTCAATCTGCAACAAACTTGCAGATATTGAACACTCTACTACTTTAGTCGAATAATGATATAATTGCAATCTTGGATAGTTGGCTCAAACCGGATATACCCTATGACCCATCTCTTTTTATACCCTTCGAAAAGACAGAAATGGCAAAGGTGGTGATGTTATGATTTTTATCATAAGCAATTTGAAACCATCACTTTCTGAAACTCAAAATGCTGATAATGGTTTCGATTATCTGTGGGTCAAATTAAAGTGTGGAAAAAACATATTTTCATTGCCGTAGTAGTATATTGGCCTACCAATGTACCTTACTTGGAGTTGCAGTTTCTTCATGATCAATCACCTCAATCAATCCGGGACTGTGACATGTTTCTTTGTGGAGAAAAATGTATCATCAATTTCGTCACACAGGACTCTCGTGATTGTAAATTTATTTGTGATTCGAAGTGTATTGTACTGTCGGGTGAGATGAAAGTGAAATGGATGGTAGAATAGTACAAATAATTTTTTTTTAAGATATTGATCTTGTACAACTTGATAACGATCTTAGGCACGACCTTCATGTGAGTACTGACATAATTGAGGAACTGAATATGTTCAATGAAGACCTGTTTTCTGTGACAAACATTCTCCACTTGAAACAATAAGAAATAGGAGGAAATTGAAGCCTTCATGGTTAACCTACAACTTGAAAAGAATAATATCTTTCAAAAACAAATCATTCCGAAAATTCAAAAGACCACGTAGAGACAGCAGTAAGCTATATTATATTGAGGTTAAGAACTTTCTTAGTACAGCGATAAAAAACGAAAAAAAGGCGTTTCAAACCTTATGAACTGAATAATTGCAACTAAGTGAAAAAAAGCATTTATTTTTGGAGAAAAATAGGAGAACTATCTCAAACTAACTCAAACTAACCCTGCCATTATAAATGAATTGATAAATTAAATTTTCTCTCCAGCATTCCATAAGTCAATCTAGGTAATATCATAGGCACTAGGTAACTTCGAATTAAACATGGAGAAAGAAATGTTCAGATTCCAGCTGGTGGACGAAGACAGTAGAATCCTCTCTGTGCACTCCTTCCAAAATTCTTGAAATGATAGTAAAATACCTGCTTTTCGAGTATGCACTCCTGAAAAATAATAATTCAAAAATTCCAGTCTAGCTTCACTCCTAACCACAGTTTGTACAACTGCTCATCTAGGAATCACAAGTGACATAACATAAGGATTAGACCTTTGTCCCTTGGTCTCAACTGACATGACTAAGGCGTTTGACTCTGTAAGGGCCGATTGTACCGATCGTAATCTAACCTCGACTCTCAATTGAGCCAAGCTATGTGAAAAAATCTCTTGCACCGCTTAGAAAGCTTAGCTTAAAGCAGCCAAAGCGAAGCTTACTATAAGCGGTCAAATTTCTAGGCTCGGGGCCAATTGCACCGATTGTAATTTGAGCCCGGCTTTCAATCAAGCCTAGCTTTGTGAGAAAGTCTCTTGCACTGCTTAGAAAGCTTAGCTTGAAGCAGCCAAACGAAGCTCACGATAACCGGTCAAATTTTTAAGTTTAATTGAATAAGCTTGGCTTTTAGTGACTTTTTAACCTCAAATTTTATCTGAAACTTCAAAATTTGAAAGGTGTTTATTATTTACCCAAAAAGTTGGTCAAATTGTACGTTTGGTAACGGCTTTATGCTGTATTATATGAATCTGAATCAAAAGGATTACTGAGGCCATGTACCATCGAATAGTAACCAAAGACTAGACAGTTCACTCGTCAAAATTGGCTCCGGCTCGCGCATTTCCAGTCTTGCTCTGATCCCAGTACTATACTGGGTCAAGTATTGCCGGTCGGAAATTCCGGCTGAGATTCGTCGTTGGAGTTTCGTACACCGCTTGGAAATCGATCGCCTTTTTCCAACTTGTCTCCCTCGTAGAACTTGTTCTTGGCCGGTTTTTGTTTCTGACCCTAGAAATCTCGGTAAATCGCTATGGGAATATGATTTTCAGAGGTTCCGACATGGAGTGAGCCAACGGCAACTGTATGCTATTTAAACTGTGCCTGTGCCATCGAATATCAACTAAAGTGCAATGTTTTCTTCATTTTGTAATCAAAACAAACAATATTTCATAACCTCGACTTATTCTGTTAAATTGAAATCTCTCGTGTGAAATTAGTTGAGGATGCCAAATTGAACAAAATAGTTCATTTATGCCGCTAAGTGAAGCTGTCAAAAAATCAGGGCGGTGCAATAAACTAAATACAAACCACGCTTTAAAAAAATGAGCCGGCTTAATAAAGCTAGGCTTGAATCACGATCGGTGCAAATGGCCCTTAATCGAAAAAGCTTACGGTTCACGCAAAAAGTTGGTCAAATTGTACGTTTGATTACGGCTTTATGCTGTATTATATGTATCTGGATCAAAAGGATTACTGAGGCCCTGTACCATCGAATAATAGCTAAAGACTAGAGGGTTCACTCGTCAAAAGTGGTTTCAGTTCGTCGCATTCCCAGTCTCGCTCTGATCACAATAGTTTACCAGGTGTTTCCGGTCACATATTCCGACTGTTATTCGTCGTTGGAGTTTCGTACACCGCTTCGTAATGTTTTTTTTTCCAGCTTGTCTCCCTCGTCAAACTTGTTCTTGGACGGTTTTTGTTTTAGATTTAAGGAATTCTGGCAAATCGCTTCAGGCACATGAGGTTCCAACATTGAGTGAGCCAACTATATTTTATATAAACTGTGCCTGTACCATCGAATATTAGCTAAAGTGCAATTTGTTTTCATTTTGTGATCAAAACAAACAATATCTCATAACCTTAACCAATTTTGTCAAATTAAAATTTACCGTGTGGATTAAGTCGAAGATGTCAAATTGAAAAAAATAGTTCATCTGTCTCGCTTAGTGAGGCCATGAAAAAATCAGTGCGGTACAACAAACTAAATACAAGCCACGCTTAAAACAATTGAGCCGGCTTAATAAAGCTAGACTTGAGTTACAATCGGTGCAAATGGCCCTAAATACGCATGCACTGTTCGGCAAACTTCCATCTTACAATATCATAGCTGCTCCAGAAGGTGCCCCACAAACAGGGAACTGTCTGTCAAAATTATCACGGAGAGTGGGGTGCTAACATCTGAATGGAAAAGAGTAATATCCGAACTATCCCAAGGATTCATCCTGGTTCCCCTTCTTTTCACACTGATTTCGAAAAAGTACCTACCTTGATATGTATGCCAATGAGCTGCTGAAAATTCCCCAATAATCAACCTTGCGTCTTAGCTATTATGTTCCTCAAAAGATGACATTGATCTCAGCGAGCGTATTCTGAAGTTCAATGACAACACTATTGAATGGAAAGACGGAGTGGAAAAGTAAGGACTGTACATTTCAATTGACATGTTAACAAAGTCTGTCTTTTTGAGTTTAACCCTATTCTGCCAGCTACAGCAAAAAAGATCTTGACTGAATCCCTGGTTCTCTCTTTAAGAATATCTGGATGTTGTTATTGGGCCTTTCCTCACCAGTTTTAATAAATATAGAATTCGGAAAATAGCCCAGTAAAGTTGTAGTCGGCTTATAGGGGTTGGCGAAAAAAAATCCAAACAAAATGATTTTTTCAGGGATACTCGAGGACTTTCTCCTGACTGTCTCCAACCAAAAGATCTGACTAGAACTCCAGGTACGTTTTGCGTTGAAGCGGTGGTTTCTAAAAATGTATTTAGAGCAAAATGGCCTGGATTGAAGTAATGGAGAATCAAGAACAACTTTGCCTCGCACCTTTGGTAACACAACGGGAGATGAAAGCTGAAACTCGGGTAACTCAGGACGATATTATTAGTCCACAACCGACTAAGTGTGTTTATTTTTAAATTTCTGAAAATAAAGCCAGCTCTGTTTTCTATTTTGAATTGTGTTGTAAGGAAGTTCCGGAATGTTCCGATTTTTCCATTATTTGATTACCAACATGTCCAGCATTTTTCTCAATAGGGTGATTTTTTTAAAACTTGCCAAAACGTAATCTGAAGAAATAAGAAGATTTGTGGAATTCGCCAAAACACGCCAACCAATTTATTAAGGGGGTTTTTTGGCAAAAAATGTTATGTTGCTACTTTGACTCCTTAACCCCCCAGGGCTACCACCCTGAAATTTTTAGCAGATAACGTTCATAAGTTCAAGAATAAACACCTTATAGTATCTACTGAATCTCAAACAACCCTTTACATTTTTACGGAACAACCATAATTACTTTTCTGTCGTCTCAACTGGATAACTATAACATATACATATTTGCAACTAGCACAGTCGGTGGTGGCAAACGGAAAAAGAATCAATTATTATCTTCATGTGGAGTAGTGACGGATGGATCGGTGCTTGTTGGTTGTGCCTTGCTCAGAAAAGTGGGTTAGTTAATATAAGCACCAGGTAGTTCAATTTTTATAAGTTGATTCATATAAGCGCCACCTGATTTCTTCACCAAAATTTACCCGGTAAATCACAAATCCATGCACGAACTAAAGAAAATGAGAAACTATACTTTCACAGGTTTTAGGTAATCAAAGATTCCCAACTGATATGCTTAAATACTCAAATTAGTCGTCGCAGTTCGAGTATCGATCTCGCTACTTTGTTCTTCTCAGTAATGTGGGGGAAACAGCTGCTAACAAAAATGTTAGGTTTGTCGATGGAAATTCTAAAGAATATCGATGTCATACTTTAGTGTCAGTTTTTAATATGATGAACTTCCCGTAAGTCAGAAAGTTTTCAGTAGGTGAGTTTTTGTATAACATATGTACAATAGTATATTGTAGTCCTAGGCAGTGAAGTGACATTTTTCCAGGCTGAAAGAAGAACTGTACGGGCGAGCTTTAGCGAGGCTGGGAACTTCTTGAAGCCTGGAAAAATCACTTTATCGCCGTGGTCTACAGATTATTTTTCTGCTGACAACATATTCTACACAACTGTGGATAATAGTATTTCCTACTACTTACTTAAAAAAACACGGAATAGCTGATCATTGAAAACATTGAAACTATCTCACATCATCAACTCAGAATATATAAGAAATATCTGAAAAAAAGGGTAATTCATTGAATATTAATTTGTAGGTATAACTTTTATGCTACAATCACTTGAGTTCAGAAAATAATCTTGTAACGCCCTCTATTAGAAATAGTTGAAAAAAATGTTACTGCCCAGCCATTTTTCACTACTTTGTCGGCATAGACCTAGAAAGTCTCACTTTCTCGTCTCTTTGGCGTCAGTAAAATTCAGAAAAGACTATTTATGTATCGCTTTGTGGCCACAGAAGGATTAACAACGGGTGATTCTGTAGTAGGTAAACTTAGTACGAATATCCGATGATTACAATGATTCAACAGTGAAAGATTTGAATAGTAGCATCATTGACACCAATCTTGCTAATAATATCAATCATAGCCAATTTTTTTTCAAGTTGCGATAGATATACAATAACTAGAATTCAACTTTGATAGGTTATCTCAAGTGTGAGGGAGAAAATGGCACCAATTCGGTACTGTTGCCCAACGAGTTCAACCCAAAATAAAATTGGAATGAACTCACCAATATTCGGATTCTCCCAGGATCAGGGTGACTACCAGTTACCTTTTTGGTGCCTTGGTATTCTATTCGTGATGTAATGGCGGAGTTCAGGTCTATCCGCTCCTGGTTGACACAGCGAAAAGACGTCACCCTCATCCAAGAGATACAGTTAATGTGAAAGTTTGGGTTAGTGATGAACGTTATTCAAATTTTGACCAGATGACTTGATGTTAAAAATAACTGGAAAAATGAAAAGCCAAGACAAGAAAAAATAGGGAACTGCAAAGCAAAACTTGGCAAAAGCCTGGGACAAATTAGAAATCTTCAAGACTCACCGTTGATGGTACGATTCAAACCAAGGCTTATCGTCACCGGTATCAGAGAATTGCTCAGAAAATTCATTGAAAAAAAATGAGCAAAGTAGCACGATCGAACCTTTTTTGGGTTCCCAAGAAAAACGAAGCGACGACACCACTTGATGTTTCGAAATGCGACGATATTGGCAACATTGCGAGTGGCGGAGGCACGGACTATGCGAATTGTTTTATTGGTTTGATGAAATACTTGGTACATAACAAATTCTTCGCCGGTATTGTACCCAAAATTTTCTCAAGTTTACCGCCTAACGTTGTTTTCAATCTACATGTGAGTGCATCATGATGTTTTTCTATATCCCAGTGAATTTTCCGATTTCCCTCTACCACAATAGTCCAAAGAGTGGCGCCGGAGCCCGAGTTATGAGAAATATTATTTCCTAGCGCCGTCAAATATCGTCATAAATTCGAAGCGCGTCCCAGTGTTTCATTGATAAAGCAATGGCAAGTGTGTATCATGTGGAAATGTATCAGTTCACCGTTTCCGGCTTCTAAGTTCATTCTGTATAATAGGCATTATGTGTCTTGTTATCATAAGTCTATGGATAGGTTGTGAAATGATCAGACAGACAGGTACTTTTTAATTCGTCTCCTTAAACAGATATTGTTCATAATGCACCTTTATGTCATTTCCGTGAACATTTTGAAGATAACTAAAAAGGAGCTAGCGTCTGACTTCTGTTTTGAGATGCATAAAGTACTTTCATCATCTGTTCTGAATCTTCAATACAAATCTCAACAAGTTCTCACGCCGTATAAGATTAGTATTCATAAATCCAGATAATGTAGACAACATAACTTCAGCGAGATATTGTTGATCGTTTTCGAGATACAAGCTGTTGTTATCAGGGTCGAAGGGCCTTCAAAATAAGTATCACTCGACCCCCTCTTTCATTTAAGATTTTAGAGGTGAGTTTCACCCTGCTCAAAGAATTCCAGATGTGGGTTTGCTCATGAGCCTGATATTCGTCCAACAAACAAGGTTGATGCGTCCAGGTGTTTCATTTTCATATGACATTGAATGTCCAAAATCAATGCCGTCTTGTTTTTTGATGGGAGACCCGGTGTTTAAAGGGTTAAGGGGTTAAATTTGGACGGGTCGAAGTACGCCAATGGTGGCCATGTTATTTGGGCAGAGGTTGTTGAGCCTATCGTTTATCAGGATAGCGAGTTAGGGAGCAGCACTTCCAAATGTTAAGATCTTACCGTCATAATAAGTGTTCGATGGTGCAAGCGTTGAGCTTAATTGAAGACTCTTCAAAGAAAGTCTACCGTTTAACATTAGGTGGCCAAATTTGAGATGACCGGTTTGATAAACAATCAGTCAACACCAGTATTTTAAAGAAACGCCATGTCGCTGCAGTCCGTGAAAGTATACAGAAGAACCCGAGTTAGTCAATTTTTTATCGTGCAAAGAATTCGGTCTTAGACAGATATTAACTTGGCGGATTTTACATCAGGTCTTGAGCCTGCAATCGTCAATTGCCAAGAAGCTAAAAGTTCAAGACCGTAGATAATGCCGTTTGTTTGCTGACTCAGCGTTTGGAAGAGGATCCCAATATTTGACAAACTTTCTCGTGTGAGATTTTCTGATTTTGCTAATAAGCCGCAATCGACCAGACACTCTAAAGTCCATGTATAACACATGCGATGGCTCAAGCTCAGTGATTGAAAATTGAACGATCCGGGCAAACGTGAGAAGACACGACGGCTATTTGAACGATCTTATCTTCTATACAAAATGACAAATTTCAAATAAAACTTGAATTTCGTCAATACCTCACATACAATGTGTTTCATTCCATTACAAAGGACTTATTGAAATACCCCAAGTGTTTTTTCATTCAAGAAAGTATTCTGAATTTTGTGTGTGCTTTGAGAAACATGCAATCCACACAAAATACTTTCTGATTTTGTGATGACGCTGCAGATTTAGGTTTTCAAGAGTATGGGTTGAATCATCATTGCCCATCACAACGTATTACCCAGGATGTCATCGGCTAACAGAAAACAATTTTCCAATAACATCGAAACTCTCTCGAGAAAAACTCCATGTGTGCTGGTGAATATGAGCATATAGAAAATAGATTCGAATTTTGTAACATCGTGGTTGCTTTTTTTTATCAGAATTTTTGTTTTATCATTTACGAGTTAGGGTGTGCGATAAGCTAGTAGACGAAATCAGAAAAATAAGCCGATTGACCAATCTGAATTGTTAGTTTATCTGACACCCCAACTAAGGTGGTATAAAATTATTCACCTAGAAGTAGGTACCTTTACCTACAATGCAAAATTTGCATGTAATGTTTGTTCTTATTTTTCATTTGATTGTCTGGATGCAATCAATGTTCACAATGTTTATGTTTTCTAGAGCCAAAAGAAGTACTAAAATATTTCCGAATGCTTTATGAGCTTAACAATGTTGTCTTTCATCATGAAACCCTCATAGCGACCGATACTCATTACGTTGCATGGCAAAGTCGGTCAAGCCTCTTCTCCAGAAATAAAAATGAACGTTTTCTCTTGACATGAGTTCTTATTCTTTCATTGTACATGTGAATTCTACTTTGACCTGAAAATGTATAGCGGCGTTAGGAAATGAATGCATAAATGGTATATAATATAAAAACCACTCAACTAGCCGAGAAGACGCTTCGAAAAAAAAGGGTTTTCATTCTCTAGACTCTAGGACAAGGACAAATCAACACGTTGGCGTCGTCGTCGGCTAGCTGACTGAGTTGTATCTGTATCATCGATCACAGACCCAAAAACATTTGATGTTAATGAAGTGATACCATATTTTGAAGGTCCTTTGAACCTGATTACAACTGCCGAGTTTGAAACCTCTGCTGTGATTCCTGTTGATTGATATGACAGCTTATCGTAAAAATGTTTTTCTCAAACTCAAAGGATATGTTGAGGGACAGAAAATCTTGAAAATGAGCTATCACTTAATCCTTTTGACAAGGATTCGTTTTACCTTTTTTTTATTTTTGAGTGAAATACATCGTCGCCAATACGATTGAGTAGCTCATTATGAAGATTTTCTGTCCCTCATCAAATCTTTTTAGTTTAAAGAAATTGACTTTTGCGGTAAATTATTTTTTTAATGAAAAAATGAATTAAACAAGCTGTCATATCAACAGGAATAAGCAGAAACTTGAAGCTTAGCAGTTGTAATCAGGGTCAAAGAGCCTTCAAAATAAATTATCACTATACTTTCCTTTCCAGTCAACATATTTTGAGTAAATATCACCCCCGCTGGGCGCAAATTGTTTCTCCCTTGTAACAAAAATCGACGGGTCCAAGTGTTTTCCATTTCATTCTCTCAATAGACCGTCAGATAACGAGAAATTTCGCTGACTGATTTTCTCGCTTTGGGGATTTCAACCACTGAAAAGTATGTCAGTGTTGAGCACAAAAAATGAAAATTTAGCGACCGCAAGTGTGCTAGGCATATGGAAAGTTAACATTTCTCTTGCGAAAAAAGGATTTTTTTTTTCATTTTCTTGTTTATGGCATTTTAACACATCAACAAATATTACAATGTAATAGTGAAAAAAAGCCATCAGGATTGGACGAGCTTGAAGGGTTAAAATAAGAGTGCCATCTTGTAAAAGTATACTTGGTTGCTTATGCATTTTCTTGCTTATGGCAATCGTCAGATTGAATTTTGATATCATAAGGAACCCGACAAAAATTTTCAATAAGCCGATCAGCTGTTGAAGCAAGTTTTCCGGACGGAAAATTTTGCATCATCCGGCAAACTTTCTCATTTATGGCATTCAAACAATATGATTTTGATAATTAATGAACATCATAAAGAAAATCTCATAAGCTTTTCATGTATCTCGAAAGAAGACATAAGTTTTGAAGTTGTAGGAAAATTCGTGTTTTTTTTTCATTTTCTCGTTCATGGGAATTGGCATATAGGAAGAGGAATTGATCTCAAGACCAGAAATAAAAAGTCATAAGTCGGAAACATGATATCGACGTTTTATATAAATAAACTAGCTGACCCGGCTGATTCCATACTGCCTCAAAATGAATTTGTTTCACGATTTTCTTTTTTTTTAGTTTTTCAGATGTTTCAATGATTATTCTGTTATTCGAGGCGCAGACATAACAAACATATAAAAAATAATAAGAATCCTCCCAGCGATTTTCCAGTTAGGATGATATGTTAAATATCTGACAACATTTCTAGCGTACTTTTTTTTACTATTTAACTGAAAACGTATCTATTGTTACAACACTTCAAATCCCAAATAGAACTAACAATATCTAATTTGGACAAAATCCTTTGACAAATAACAAAATTAAGCAAACATGACCTCACATTTTTGAAAAAAATATTGATCAAATCCCAAATAGAACCTCTATAATCTAATTTGAACAAAGCCTTTTGGAAAATTACAAAATTATGCAAACATAACCTCACTTGGACGATTTTTGGTAAATTTCTATAATCAAACCTCAAATTAAAACCTTCTTATCTTATTTGAACAAAATCCTCAAGAAAATAACAAAACTTTTCAAACATAACCTCACTATGTCATTTTAAAAAAAAATGTTTTCATCAAATCTCAAATAGAAGGATTTTGTTCAAATTAGATAATACAGGGTGATTCAGGAGAAAATGGAAATATTTTAAGGATATGTCCAGGAAGTCAAAATAAGCAAAATAAGCTAAAAAAAAAAAAAATGAAAAAAAAAAAAATTAGAAATAAATAAATATACTCGCTACTAGATCAATTTTTAAACGCGCAAATAAGTGTATCGAAGTGGGAGGTAATGTTTTCGAAAATTTATCATGAATTTATAATTATTTGTTTTGTTTTACTAGTTTTGTAATAATTTTGATTTAGTTTTTAAATTACAATTAATCAAAATATCTTTGAAACAAATAAAAATCGGACTTGAACATATGAGCTTATTTTGCTTATTTTGACTTCCTGGACATATCCTTAAAATATTTCCATTTCCTCCTGAATCACCCTGTATTATCTAATTTGAACAAAATCCTTTGGAAAATAACAAAATTGGGCAAACATAACCTCACTTGGTCAATTTTTGTTAAATTTCTTGACCGAACCCCAAATTCGAGCCAACATGATTACTTGAACAAAATCTTTTGGCAAATTACAAAACTATGCAAACATAACCTCACTATGTATGTAACAGGGTATGTAATGTATTGAAAAAAATTTTTGATCAAATCCCAAATAGAACCTACATATCTAATTTGAAAAAAATCGTTCGGAAAATAACAAAACTATATGAAAACATAACCTCACCATGTCATTATTTTTTTAAATGTTTTGATCAAATCAAAAATAGAACCTACGATATTATTATCTAATTTGAACAAAATCTTTTGGAAGATAACAAAATAAGGCAAACATAACCGCACTTGGTCAATTTTTGATCAAACACCAAATTAGAACCTACATAATTATTTGAACAAAATCCATTGGCAAATAATAAAACTATGCAAACATAACCTCACTATGTCAAAGAAAGGGAGGTTGTGTTTTCGGGTTCTTAAGGGAAATTTTCCAATTTTTCTTTTCATAACATCACTCCTCATATTTCAAAGAACATTGAAAAAAAATTGCTTCAGCCGTTCTCAAGTGATGGAGTGACCAAGAAAAACGGGATTCAAATTTATATATATAAGATAAGATAAAAGTCTGGTTAGAATCAGCATCAGCACAGTTTTAGTTTTATGTTCACGTTCACTGAATGCACCTATTTTAACATTATGGCAACGTTGCTTTATCAGTCCTGGACCCGTATTCCGTGTACCTGTGGAATTCTAGCAACATGTCGCTTTCCCATCATTTTACACAGAGAGCGACGTGTTGCTATGGAATTCCACAGTACACGGAATCCCGCCCCAGACTTCCTGACCTTTGATTCTGTTTTGGTTTTAATTTTTGTACGGACGTAGTATCAACTCTGAAAATGAATCTGGACTTTGTCTGTAACTCGCATTAACGGGTAGATATTCTAACAGACACACACAGCATCCCTTTATGGAAAAATAGAAATACTCTTCTCTTATAATGTCATTTTTGTCTTGATATTGAAAATGGCCGTTATCTGCTATGCTGTAGAGTTTAGAGTCTCTTTCAGGTCTATGATTTGAATTGACTAATATTGACATCAATAGGTCTGTTCGTAGAACAATCACAAATCGATCAGCGCTTCATCGATTGGTCAAAATAATCAGAAATAGTTTGCAAACTGCAAATGCTGGATGCTGATTGGCTCTGACAGGTTTGGGACTGTTCTACGAACAGACCTAATATCATTAGGTGAATTCGAGTTTACGCTCTTCGTGCTGCTCAGGCTCCGAGTGTTTAGAACGGGAACTCGAACGCGCCTATTGAATTTACTCATTGACATTGACATTAGTTTGTTTTGCCACGGAAAGGTGACATGTGAGATCCTGAATGAAAAGTTGTGTTTTCAGGTTTTTTTGGGGGATTTTCCAGCTTTTCTCGCCATAAAAACAAACCCAAGACTTCAAGGAACAATTTTTTAAAAAATTACTCAAATTGCTCCAGCCGTTCTCAAGTTATTGATCTTCCAGAAAAAATCGGTACTCATTTTTATATATTAAAGACATGTATAAAGTGCGTGGTGACAACCAATTTCCTGACGTGTCTAGCTTCATTGTCAAAGTCTTTAACCAAAAAATTTCACTTTAATTTTTATAACCGTTTAGTATATATTGGCAGTGGATGTTGAATTTTTGTAATTGTATTATACTATTAATAATCAACGTAATTACAATTTGACAATGAGGTTTTTGGTTGACAGTGGCTTATACGAGGCATGTAAAAAACTATTGATTTCCAATTATTGATAAAAGCATTTTTTCAATTTTTATTTTCAAGGATTCTGTACTAACAAGTGAATAATGTCTATACACCAAAGTTTCTCGACTGTAAGTTTCCGTTGTGTAATTTGAATGAAACTTCTGCTTACATGGGATTGAAAACTGCTGCGAGACAATAATTGGAAACAAATTGCTTATTTCTTTATGGGATTTGGCGTATACATTGCAAACTTTATTCTTAGAAGCCATAAGGCTTAGGCATGATACTAATGTTGAATACAAGCATAACTTCTTTGATCAAATATTTTTTTGAGAGTGACAATTATTATTAATCCAAAATTACCATGAGCAGCAATGTTTTTGTCATTATGACAGCGGAAAAGGTCCTAACTTTTCCAGCGGCAAAACAGAATCTAAATTTTTTCCAGTCACAAAACTTCTAAAAGCGTCTTTTTGGTATTTTATAGAGATTCACGAATTCGTTAAATTGTCTCACCAGATTATAGTCAAGTTATAATGTTCTTGAAGTAAAATAATTAGCATTTCAATTTGATTTAACTCAAAAGTCATGCAGTCTTTTTCGTTGAATTGCCAGGCAACAGAATTTTTATTGAAATGTCAAGTTTAGTTCGACAAAAAATAGGTTTAGTGTGATTAAAATATGTGAAAAGTAAAAAATGTTGACCAAAGAATAATAATAAATAGAGGATACATTAAATTTGTTCAATTCTACATCACACTGAAAAATAGATATTCTTGAAAGATGCAAAATAATATGCTTTATTCGTGGCCACTCTCGCTAAATAATGATTCACCGTCTGAATCTAGAATGATTGAGAGAATATAGAAATAGAGTAATGTGTAATAAGCTTATCATTAATGCTATTTTTACCAATACCAATAAGTTGCAATATTCGGTTCTTATCAGCATCTCTTATTGACTAAACTTTCTGGGGGTTTTGGATTTTCATCCACAGAGTCGTTCTGTTGCTGTGATGTCCTAGACTTAAAAAAAAATGAGCTGATTTTCTCGATTTTCTAACAGCATCATTTTCCAATGATTGAATGTTGTTTTTTTTAATAAAACTTCGGTATCATGTTTCCGACTTTTGGCTTTTTTTGTCCGCTCTTGAAATTAATTTTTTATCCTACATGCTAATTCCCATAAACGAGAAATTTTTTTAAAAAATCTCTGATTTTCCTGCAAGTTGAGTAGTTTCAAAAAACTGAGATAAGCACAAGCTGGACTTATGGTTTTTTTTTATAACAGAGTTTTAGATTGAGACATTTTTTTGCTTTTTAGAAAAAAATTGCAAAATTTTCTGTCCGGAAAATCTACTTCAACATCCGATCGGCTTATGGGAAATTTTCGTCGGGTTCCTTATGATAATAAAATTTATTCTTTTCATTGCCATAAGCGAGGAGATGCATTAGCAACCAATTATTCTCTTACAAGATGGCACCCTTATTTCAACCCCTCAAGCACGTGCAATCCTTATGACTGTTTTCTTACTATTACATTGTAATATTAGTTGATGTGTTAGATTGCCATAAACGAGACATACTGCTCAGTGGATAGAATCCCTAGAGCGAAAAAATCAGTCAGCAAAATCTGTCGTTATTCGACGGTCTATAAGGTCTCGTTATTCAGGGTGGAAAGTTTTAAAATATTGACTCCCTGTATGCCAGTAATGTATGCATGTTGCTTCAAAGATTCTGGATGTCTTCTTCAGAATTCCGTTTTGAAAGAACCAACTCGTGCCTCTTTTTCAATACTTCTGTAGCCTATAATATTAAATGTAGCGGAAAGTTCTTTCCGTTCCGGTTACGCCAAGCTTCAACAAGTAGGCATGCTGACATTCATTTGATGCATAAGGCATTTTTTCAAATTGGTTATATAAATTGCTAGGCGTGATAAAGTAATATGTATAGAAATTTTTTAATAAAGTTGATTTAACTTATGCACATTCATTATTTTATTTGATCTAAGCCCAAACGAAGATTGAAGGTTGTCTCTTTGGATAGATGTTTCATCAGATCAGATCAGCAGACATAATTTTGCGATGTGTGTCTTTCAAGTGATTAATCAATCAGTGGCTCCGTTCATTGAGGTTCAGTCACACTAACAGTACCAATTATTATAGTAGGTGATATTATTGTCGCCAACGTAATCAGATAGATCCTGATGAAAATCCCATCAAAGTGTTGAGAAAAATACACATACACATACAATTTTAAGAATAGGACTATCAAGGTTGTCTTCTGCATATAAGATATTAGCCGAGTAAAATTTGTTCCAACATCTGTGAAGCACAAGGAATATAAATTATTTTGCCATCTATTATCTGCGGATCTTATTCTCTATACTTCGGAATCTTTAACCGATTTACTTGTTGCAGTATGACCGTATCAAAAGCGATATGCTCTTCAAAAATGTCGTAAACTGACTCTTAGAAATTAGAGAAATACTTCGAGACTTGATGCATTCACAGGACCTGACACATTTGGCGATTCCAAAGATAACCAATGACCGAGTGGACTGACGAGTGATGAGAAGCATGCTGGAAGTGATCTTCAAGGGAAGTGGCATCAACATCCTGGTGTGCTGCTATCCCGGAGGACGAACCAGAGAACAGTGTACTGCTATTTCCACCGAACATCACACTGCAGGTTTGGAGACAGTTGCCGATATCGACATGAGGACATTTTGGGACGGAAGCAATATGACGAAACATGCCCAGTGGTACAAACTTCCAAGGCGGTCGACAGCAGAGATGACGTCACAATGATTGCGTCTCGCTTTCGAACATCTCAGCTTTCGTCCCGTTTGTCTCAAGCCTAAACCACTGTTTAGATTATAGAATCAGAAAGTATATTCGACTGCCTACATTTGGAAAATCGGAGAACTTTCGTCATATATCGAGGGATCGAAGAGGATATAAAAGCCCGCCATTCAGACAAGAGTTCAGTTGTGTTTTAGCGAAGCTTTAATTGTGAAAAGGCAGTGTTAAAGAAGACAAGAATAATTGACTGTACATAAATAATAAAAATAAAAAAAAGTTATTAACTTGCCGTTTGCACCATTTTTTATATTTTTTTACTCTCTTTTAAACTAACGTAAAAGAACACCTTATTATTTTTTTTCATTTTTTTTTGACGTAAAATAAATAATATACGCATCCACCATAGCGACGACTTTTTCATTAGGTATTTGTTTTCTAAGCCTACTCTGCAAAGATCGAGTTCCGTCACGCCAGCGCCGCAGCATTCACACTTTAATTATGTTTTCATTGCTAATTTTGGTTCAAAATAAGTGTTTAACTTGCCGTTTGCGCCATTTTTTTTTTTTTTTCACGCTCTTTCAAACTAACGTAAAAGAAGAACACCATTGTATTTGATATTTTTGAAAAAATCGATGAAATAATTCATTTTAACAGAAAACGCCCTCTACCGTTCAGCAATAAAATAATTCGTGAAGCAAGAAAAAAGCATAACAATAAACCTTTAAAACGACGCTTAGCTTATTGGAATCGGTTGAGCCAATAAAAAGTCATCAACAATTTTAAAAATTAACATTCGACCCTTCCCCACCCTTTATTTGACAGATAACAAAAGAAAGTTTGATATGAGAAATGTCCATAGTTTCTCCTTATTTAATATAAAATTATTTATCTGGTAGGTTACAGTTCAATATTCTTGATAAAACCTATATTTTTTATTTCACTATTGTATTACGCTTCTAGCGGATATCGCACGAACTTGGAAATAATTTCCAGCAGTCTCTCTTGGCAACTTTTATGATATTTTTTTTTCTTTATAAATGTCGGATGAATACTTACGGAGATATGGCCGGTGACCTCTCTTAGTTGTATACCCTATACAATTATTGCACTGTTGGGTAGTTTATCCCAAGTTGCTGAACGTGTTGTAATCCAGTCGTTCCACAAACTCCACCTGCTCGACAAAATCCCACCTGACCATTTTGAATACCGAAAGGGACTTGATACGGCTCTTGCAGTAGTATGCATTTGAAGATAATATGCTACTATTTTGGGATGAAGTTCGCATTGCTCGGAACGAATTTTTAGGTAAGCGTTAGGAGGGCGTTTAGACAACGAAGAGTTGTTCAGCATTATTATGGCTTGTCAAAGATTACAGCGTCAACATAAACCAATCAGATCTTATTCTGGATGTTAGGTCAAGGTTCAGTAGGATATCATTTGGTGTACCTTTTCTGATAACAGTAGCTTATTTTAGGAAAAAATAGATATTTTTGTGTGTTGGTTCCTCTCTGGTAAATTTAAAAGGCATCAACCTCAAAGTGCACGGAGGAACTTTGATGTTGGTTCTGTTCTTTGCGATACATTGATGTATCACTTGTTAACCAATGACACCTTGTTCATATTATGGTTCTTTCTACTGAAATTCGAATAAATTTTAGGGTGAACTAATGACTAGTGGTTCCTTTTGCTGAATATACAATAAATCATATCGGAGAAATCTCTATTTGGTGCACTTCTTATTACGATTCAAGGATATTTTCTAAAATTTATAATGAATCAAGTTGGCGATCTACGGGATGGTTCTTTTTTCTAAAAGTAGATTGATTCAAACTAAATCTGAAGGTCTCACCAACATTTTTTTTTCAGTTTGCGGGTTGATTTGGTTTATTTTGGGTTAACGCTGACCATTTCTATTGAAGAAATTTCACAATCAAGAAGTTGCATTTATGATGATGATATGGACACCTGAATTTTTCAAATTTTGGAACCTAATATGTTTTTCGGAAGCTGCTTATCAAAACAAAGCAAACCATGGTATCACAAAAAAGAAGATAAAAAGAACTTTCAAAAGAGGTTCTAAACATGAGTTGTTTAGTACCTCTTCTCTCTCATTGACTAATTCGGAGTTTGAGCTTGCCCTCTCTAGGGGGTTAGAAATACCTGAAGAAAGTGTCCTCTGCTCTATGAGAAGCTTGACGTGTCTCGTCAAATTTCAGCATTATTTACTCAGGAAAAGTTATTCAGGATGGGAACTAACCACTGTTTATTAACTAGGTACTCTTATTATTGCTTGACACAGTCGCAACTAGCTGTTGATTGGTATCTACTCAATATACTCATAGATATACACAAGCCTGCTCGCGAGCATAATGAAGCATACATCAAAGATCCAACTGTTTGTCTGCATACAGTTTGCTGAAGATTTCTAGTTGCAAACTACACGTGATCAGACGTAGCGGAATTATCGAATAGGTCACGACATGTTCAGGTTTATTTCACGTGACTTTTCAATAATTTTACTTTGTTCGATCACGTTGTTTACATCGTTGACTTTTGGTTTTGAACAGTGTGTTTGTGTAAACCAATCCTTCCACCTTCTTATTAATTTTTTTTAGTTCATTCTGATTTTTAAAATACTGTCACTCAAACATGATCTGAGAATATAATGATATCTGGCAGCTAGTTAACGGTCAAGGATACATGAATAATCATGAAAGGCCTTGTCGCAACTGTTGCTTGATTTATACTAAAATGTTTTAATTTAGCAGTATCATTCATACAGGGTGTCCCAGAAGCTGTCCGCAGCACCCAACTTTGATATTTCAAATGAGACCTCGAAGACGGCAAAAGATAAGATAGATATACCTCAAACCCTGTACATCACTTTGAAAGCGGGATATGAAATTTCAAATAGTGACAACTTGCATCTTGATATGCCATCCTTATCAGTTGCGTATCCAACCCAGTTTACTGAATTAATTTTGTTTCACCGTGCATTCAATGACATACAAGAATTGAGAGCGTAATGACGTGGAACTATTTTTTGGGGGAAATCAAAATTCACGCATCTAGCTTACGTGTTTGAGTACAAAGTTACTCATGACCTTTATATAGAAGCCTGTATATCGATTATATAAGTAATGGATATTATCAATCGTGAGTGAATTTAAAATACGTCATAAATTTGATGCTGATAAACAAGGTGATAATTCTTCAGAACTAAAAATACTTTCAACTGTCAAGTGATTAATCGTGTTACATGCCACTTTGAAATAACAGGCTCGGAGCTGCTTGCAATTGGAGCAAAGTTTCCGGCAAAGAGAAGTATGGTGTTCGAACTTTGAAAGAATAATAGATGTGTTTTCTCAGAGCAGAAATAATGTTCTTGTCACTTCTGAAATAATCGAAACATAACATGGACAAATGTTATTTGAGAAATGAAAATTTGACAAACTATACATGATAATATAAGAAAAGTAGAATGATTATGGCGGATCAAAAAAAAAAAGCACCCTACAGAGATTACTGTCCCATACCCAACTTTTCATGAGAATGTCTCTCAAATTGAGCCATGTGATCGATACTCTTCATCTGATTATAAAACTTTCAACCGTCCGATTACCATCAAAAAAAGTTTTTTTTTCGCATAATATGCTCATGTATATTTGGGGTGGTTTTCAGGCACTCTGATTTTGGCATGAAATATTCTCACTAGAATTGCTCAATCGATATCCATTTTATTAAATTGATTTGGGATTTGAAGTCTATGATTGAACGTTTACGTTAACTTGAGGTATTTGCCACGATCATCTTCAACTGCAAATAATCCATTCAGCACTAAGAGCGCAACCGTAATTAAACGGATATATCAAGTTGATGTATCCGTACAGGGGGATTAATTTTCAGCGACAGGATGTCAGTTCTCGTAAATTATCAATCAAAGAGACACAGGAAAAAAATCTGTATAGTAATTTGCCCAAGACAAAATACTGGAAATATATTGAAAGTCTCTAGAGTTGCCACAAGGAAGCGTAACGGTACTGTGAAGACCAAAAATCGACATATTTTCCAGATCTTCATCATTGAACTACTAAAAAAGAATAGAGAAACAGATTTGGAACGATATTCGACTGCTCTTTAGTTTGTTCCAAAGAGGAAGATCTGCTGGTCTTCATGGTGCATGTACTTGGAATCAATTTTGACGCTAAAGCCGACCACACAACATAAATTGTCAAAGTATAAACTTTTTTTGAGGTATTTTCGTAATTTTCAAAACCCACTAGATAAATGCATTATCGGGTTATTTGGAACATTTTCTATCACTTTCATAAAGATCATTTCTATATTCTATCTCCTGAAATAGAAGAGTTGAGGAGACTTCATCAGGAATCCCTCAAAAATTTTTTTTGAAATTGCTTCTGTAGTCTGGAATTTGTCAAAAAGATAGAGTCTAGATCTGTCCTGATTCACGTGAGATATGGTCTTGAGATAATTTTTAAAAGAAAAACCTAAATGTGAAAATGCCGACTATAATTCGTTTTCTTTTATTCGAGAAGCTGTTAAGTCGGATAAAGTGCGTCACAACTCACAAATACTACGTTTGACTGGTAAAAACATGACCACCGCACCGTCAAGTCGTTTTCAAGGCACTCCTATCCTTCAGAAACTTTCAAGTTTACAGGGGCTGCTTCAAAAGTATTTCCCAAAGGATTTCTGAAGTCTCCAAAACTCTTCTATTTTGGAAGATTCAGAAAAATTTTCTGTATGAAAGTGGTAGGAAATCTCCGATACCTACATACATACAAAAATTTTGGAAAAACCTCAAAAAGAGTTTTGACTTTCAAAATTTATGATGTTTGGTCAGCTAAGGCAAATCAAATTTGATCCAAGCACATGCAAAAAAAGCAGATTTTTCACTTTGAAACAAGCCAAAGAACTGTCAAATCGGTCAAGGGACTTGGTAACATCAAGTTTGACTGCCTGAAGCTGTCTTATTTGACAACTTGGAAAGAAGTGTCGAGGGGCAATTTTGTGAAGAATATCGTCCCAAATCTGTTTCCATATTTTTATTTGGTTGCTCACAAAAAAAAATCGAAAATGTATCAATTTTCTGTTTTCATAGATTCGTTACGCCCTCTTGCGGCAATCCTAGAAACTTGAAATATTTTTTCAGCAATCTCTCTTGCACACTTAACAGTAGTTTTTTCTAGGTTTCTATGATGAATAGTTAACGGGTGATTTATTTTCAGCAACAGGGTGCCAGTTCTCGTTAACTATTCATCATATAGACCCGGGATAAAAAAAACTTTATAGTAATATGCCCAAGAGAAAATGCTGTAAATATATTTCAAGCTTCTAGGATTCGCCGCAAGGAGGCGTAACGGTACTGTAAAAACAGAAAATCGATAAATTTTCAAATTTTTTCCCGGTGAACTACCAAATAAGAATATGGAAACAGATTTTGGACGATATTCTCTACAAAATTGCTTTCCGACACTTCTCTCTAAGTTGTCAAATAAAACAGCTACATGCCGTCAAACTTGATGTTACTAAATTGCTTATAACTTCGAAATTCCTTAACCAATTTGCCTGTTCTCAAGCTCATTTTGAAAAGGAAAATCTGCTTTTTCTGATGGAGTCGATTTTATCCGCTTCAGCCGACCACAAAACATGAATGGTGAAAGTCAAACATGAATTTGAGGTCTTATCGAAATTTTTAAATGCAAACCCACTAAATAGATGCCTTAATCGTGCTATTTGGATAATTTCCTACCACTTTCATGGAGGTTATTTTTCTACATCTTTTGAAATAGAAGAGTTACGGAGACTGCATCAGGAATCCGCCAAGGAATACTTTTGAAACATCCCCTGTAAATTTGAATGTGTCAAAAACATAGGAGTGCCTGCTGCCAACGGTCGGGATTTTGAGCATTGCCACTAGTTTTTTGTTTTTTTTAGTCAATTTATTTTTCTCCAAACATTTTTGGAATAACGTGTTTGCTGGTCAACCGTATTATTTTTGAAAAGTGGTGCACTGTATTCTACTTCTCAGCTGCTCGTAGAAAAAAAAACGAAAAATAGTTGGCATTCTCACTTTTAGGATTCTGTTTTCAACATTAACTGAAGAAAATGTTAAACGCGAATCAAAACAGATCTGATGTGTATCTTTCTGGCTCATTCAAATTCATAGGGGTTCCAAAAGTATTTCTCGCTTGATTCCTGATGAAGTGTCCGCTACTCTTCTATTTCAATAGATATAAAAAAATGACCTTCATGAAAGAGATAGGAAACTATTCAAATATCACGAGAGAGGAATCTTTTTGCATTTGAAAATGTCGAAAAAACCGCAAATATAGGTTTGACATTTACAATTCATATTGTGTGGTCATTTTAAGCTGATAAAATCGACCTCGACATGCACCAGAAAGAGCAGATTTTCTTTTTCAGTCTAATCGGTCAAGGAATTCCGTAGTTATAGGCAATTTGGTGACATCAAGTTTGACGGCCTGTAGCTGTCTTATTTAACAACGTAGAGAGAAGTGTCGTTTCCATATTCTTTTTGGGTAGTTCAAAGGAAAAAATCTCAAAAATTTGTTGATTTTCTGTTTTCACGGTACCGTTACGTCCCCTTGCGGCGATCCTAGAAGCTTGAAATATATATCCAGCATTTTCCCTTGGGCACATCACTCTAAAGATTTTTTTTCCTGAGTAACATTATTGAATAGTTCATGAGAACTGGCACCCCATCACTGAAAATGAATCACCCTGTACAATCATAGCCTCCAATACCTTTATGATATACATAGTAGACAATAATAGTATATTGTACAACAGGCACATGGAATGACACTCGTTTCATATGAGTAGGAGATGGTCATGCCATGCGAGTTGTACACTGTACTTTTTCTACGATCATTAAATAATATCACTAATGTGTAATTAATATCGATTCTTAATTTTTGCTTTGGTGAAGGTGCCAGCCCATGCTCATTTAGCACTTGTTGCTTAGTAGTTTTACGTTTCCTGATCGATGTCGATTGTACAATAGTGACATTCCTTGACAGTCGTAGAAGATAGTATTTTCTACAACAAGCTTGGAATGATACTCATTTTCCACAAGTATGAAGGTTTGTAGCACGAGCCGAAGGCGACTGCAGCAATTCATGCGAGTAGAAAATGAGTCACTCCATGCGAGTTCCACACTATACTTTTTCTACGACTCTTAATTATTATCATTATTGTGTAATTGATATCGTTTGTAAATGTTTGTTTAGGTGGAGGTGTCAGCTCATGCTCATTTCGCACTAGTTGCCATGGGTTCAGTAGAGAATGGTCTCATTTTCTAAGGTTGCACAATGTGCTACGTTTCTTAATCGATGTCGATAGTACAATAGTGACATTCCTTGACAGTCGTGAAAAAAAAAATTCGCAAGTGACTTTCTATATTTGTTCCATTCCATTTTGGAAAATAAAGTACTTACTCGAACGGCCACTTGAAATAATGAATATTTCGATTCATTTTGTTTTCATTATTGGTTTGTGTTATTAAACGTGGAATAGAATACTGATGTCCACCACGAGTTAGTTTGCTTTCATTTTCAAATTCATCTGAGGTTAAATGGGTCATGACAAGGTGGTCGAATGTTAGCTATTGCTCACAGTTTAAAAATGGTTCGCAAAAGCACGATCTTTCTCATAGCCGCGCAAGATAATATCTCAGATAATTTTCGCGATCCTGGTGGAAAATCACCTTATATCGAGTATTCTTGATCTGAATAGTGTCTTGCGACGAAATCCTCACTGTTCGAATTTTGCAGCTTCTGCCGTTTGATCTGAGCCGTTTGATCTAAGCTTTTGCCGCCTCTTGTTCGTACAAATCTTCATAGTAGCTATATTGTGGCTATATTGATAACACATTATTTTTTGAAGAATACGGACCAATATCATCACTGTAGACTAAAATGCACACATGAGTTCCAGGCTGTCGCTCTTGGATTTTTGCGAATTCGTAGACAACATAATCCAATTTTTATTGCCCAAGCACATAAAGTTCGTTTTTTATTTGAAGTTACAGTGACAGATCAAAATTGTAGGTTAGAGGTTGGCAAACATGTTTTATTACGATAGTCATAAATTGAACTGTGAATCGTTTTATTTTGCTTTGTTCAAAATGTATTTGATTGGACAGAAAAAAACGATCGAGAATAGAGGGTGATGATAATTTTGGAATTGATGATCAAAATCATTATTAAATCGAGAAAATTGAATCTATTATCAAATATTATATCTTTTTATTTCCATTAGCGAGCACTTTATGTCATTTAATTTTTTGTAACCAACCTTCAACCTCCAATTCTGATCTGTCACTGTAACTTTAAAGAAAAAAATGAACTGTAGCTCCACCAGTTGCCTTGTTCCTACATTATTCGAATTGGTTTGTTAAGTTATTATCCACCATTGACCGTTTTGTATTATTTCGGGGTTATTTCACAACCATCATGTGAGGTTTGTTTTCCGTACATTTTTGATTTTGCAAGCCATTTATTGTAATAACCGATCCAGTCCAGCTGCGAAAGGAGGTTATCCCACATTTTCACGTTATCTGTTGGTCGGCGAATTTTCATCGAATTTTATCAATATTTAAGAATTTGTATATTTTAGAATGTCAGATTCTCATTGCCCAAACACAAATAATACAAAAAATACCAGGTGATACGCGTTCCGTAGTCATGAAACGAATAGACTGAATGATTGGACCAAAATCGGATGCGGAAACTGAGTCGCATGAGAGTGGTAAAGGATACGTGCCGGACGTATGTACTGCGCTTTACGGAGTTCATGTACAATTTCCCTCCCCTCATGGTTTGAAGTCGTTTTTCTAATTAATTTTATTTGTGTGAAACTGATGATGAAATATAACTTTCAAAAATTAATTTTGATAGTTTCGATACCACCATCTTGTAGAGGAGAAAATGTGGCAATGGCAAAGTGTAATTAATTTAAAAATGTCTTTTCAAACAAACGCAGGAAAAAATGTAAACGTTTTTGCGAAATTCCGGTTTTTTTCGAATATCTTCGAAAGCAGTCAGAATTGTTCAAATTTCAAAATGGCATTTTGTTGAGCATTAAAATGCGCAACTTTGTATCCATTTAACCCACCCTGTATCTCCTAAAATAACTAGGATCACCTTGCATGCACTCGAATCTGGAAAATAATACAGGGTGCCGTATTATTTTCCAAGCCCTCCACACTGATTTTACACCTATCGTGGCACAGGTGATAGTGAGAGGTCAACGGAATTAACCATTCTGATTGCTTCTGACCAGATCAAACGAGTCTGCGAGAATATTGCAAATATAGCAATCCTATCTACATCTAAAGAAGAAACACATTCCATACATTCTCATATTTTCAGAATTCTCAAGAGATTCTAGCGACACCAACTTCATCAAGAATTTTGACTAGATCATGAATATGAGCGACGATAAGCTGATAGTAGATGAAGGACGGTTAAAACGTGAAGTGACAATTAAGTGGTATGTTTTGATACCAAACAAAAGTCACTTTTGAACAATATTGTGAGTGATTATTGCGGGACCATGCTGAACCCTCAGGATTGTATGAGTCCTGGTATTTATTGAATAGGATCCCTTTGCATTTAAAAGGCTATATATTTGTCCCATTCCAACGACGAATCTCCAAAATTGAATATTGAAGCAATTAACTAAGCACTCATTATGATAAACAATTTGATATGACATGAAAAGGAAATATATCTCCGCAGTTATATGTTCAGTCAGACGCTCGCGAAGCAAATATCTAGACTCCAGAAGTATTTTTATGCTTGAAATACAATATGCTTCGAGAAAAATCGTCGTCTATCAAGTGAAATATGTTTGTTTCCTATTCGATAAATCAATCGTTGATAAAATGTTTAGTCTTTATGTTAATGACGGTACAAATTATTTCCGCAGAACTACTACCAATGCAGGGTTCCATTGCGAATATCAAATTCAAGGGCGTATTCTTGACCTGATTGCATGAGAAAACGTTCAATGAATATGGGTCCGGAAGTGCATTGTTTTCAAGACACAGGATGTTGAAGTTAAAAAAACGTTTTTTTTTACAAAGGTTACAAATATGAATTACGATCTTCTTTGAAATTTGTCAGAATAATTTTCAGTGTTGAAAGCCTAGGTACCTACTCACCTACCCTAGCTAGGTAAAAATTACAAAGACCAGTGCCGACCCAAGGTGCATCTCAACGAATATTTTTGTTAGAAGAATGTACGCCACTGACTTTTTATTTTTTCCATGAACTAAATATACAACTGTTTTGCCCCTCAGATTCATCTAGTATCTAACCCAAGTTTTTTAAAACAAGTGAAACGAGGCCAGATGCAAAAAAAGGTAAGTATAAGATGTGAAAAAGTTGTATTTTTGGTTGCTTCATTCAAGAGTGACAAACATTTTTTTTTCCAAGTTAAACACCCTGTACCGTAAAGACATTGCACTTCTGGGTCCCTGGGTGTTTATATGGACATTTTTCCATGAAACTAGCTCAGGAATACGCCATTGGATGTACTGTATGCAATTAGAAAACACCCTGTATAATAAAGGCAACAGCTTGTGAAGCAATCATTCAAATGACATTATTTGATTTTCTGAACTTTGTGTCACCCAAAAACTCTAACTTATACCTTGCTATCATTACCGGATCTAGATGAGAAACAGGCAAATTTTGGGTTTCTCTTTTGCTATTTGCTACATAACTATGTCATTGTGAAAATCCATTTTTAAACATTGGTATGAGGCCTGAAAAGTGAAAAAAAAAAAACTATTTTTATCATCACCGAACGCATAAACAAAGTTAAGAAGACAAACTGACGTATAAAATTTTACGGAACAATGCGCCACGGAATGCAGTGAATGCGAATCTTATCAAGTATCGGACTTGGATAATGTTTTATCAAAGATTTATGCAATAAATTCACTACGTTTATTTCGACTGCTCGATCCGGATCGAAATTCAAATGGCTTGGTAAATCCCACTTGAATACTCCTTAATCCTCGAAATAAACGGTTGAGCTTGAGCGCTCAAGCGATTCGAAATAATAATTTCAATCCCGATTGATTTTAGGATTGACTTGAGTCAGGTTAATCCCAATTTACGAAGTAAAAGCTCAATCCATTATCTATCTGGATCCAACTTTTGCGTCTAGCATCACTCTCCCTTCACAGTATCAAAATTAGTTTGAAAATGGAAAATTTGAGGTTAGATTTCTATGCTTGTTACTCAAACCAGAAAAGTGAGGTTACAATTCGATGTTTTGGTCTTGTCAAATATTTTCAATCTCAATCTGAATCCTCGAAATAAACAGTTGAGATAAAGGATTCAATTTTGAAGCCACTTGAGTTTTGATCCGGATCGAGCTGTCGAAATAAACGTAGTGATTATACAGATTTCTATACATGAAAGCACTGACTTTGACTTTGACTTTGAAACAGTCTTTATTTGTTCAATAAAGACAAAAACTATGAATAAATGTAGATTTTTCGGTTTTCTCTTGAATGTCCAGGACCATCCAGGGATGGGGCCAGTGTGGGCTACTTAATTGATGTGTTCTGGGCTGTGGAGCTCTGACTATTTGTGTTGGTGACTATAAGAAAAAGCCACTCACTCCGGAGGTCTGGGGAAGCGATGCATGGCTCCATGTGGCGTAGGACGGCTGGGCTGTTACGAACCTTAAGGGATGTTTCTTCCCCTTTGTTCGGCTTTCTCAGGATGGTGTCGCATGAAACACATTATGAAGATGAAAGGTGACGTTCAAATGACTTCTATCCATCATCATGAGTGACATGACAAGCTAATCACCTGTCATGTGGCATTCTACGTTCCGCCATCTTCTCAAGATTTAACAAACTTCAGACACATCAGCGCCTCTCCGTGGATGCTGATCAAAGCTTCCACTCAGGCCCCGCCTTCCATTTACGTTTTTGTTCTAAGCTTTGTATATGTGAGACTACAGTAGAAACCAACAGGGTACGTGTCATGTCTGTCTATTATCAAACAATAAGGATGTCGCTCACGCGACATCCATTTGTTTACCAAACTCAAACTAACCTGAACTCATGTCTAATTCAAGATTAAACACAAATTTAATAATATTGTTACTTCGGCGATCACCATGTTGCCATCTATGTCAACCAATCTGACCAATCACGGGGACGTCCCTGTTGGTTTTTACTGTAGTTTGTATATGTGTTCTGTGGTCATCATGTTTTTGCTAGAAATATAAATGTGAGGTCTTGCATGATTTTTGAAATATTATCTAACCAAGATCATGTGAAACTTTTTTTTTCAAATTTGATGAGAGCCCTACGAGACATCTGATATATTTTTATGAGAAACTAAATGTAATTACGTGCGTGAATAATGGAAAAAATTTGGAAACAATTGCCTTCTCCATATTTAACAGGGTGAGGCGGGAGAAGAGAACCAAATTTTAGGAGTGTATTATACACGCGAGAACAATGAAATTTTATTATTTTTAATCTTTTGATTTTTTTTGATTTTTTATAATCAATACTCGAAAATACTTGACATCTATGTGGTATTGACAATGCGTCTGTGTACCGTGGTAATAATGAAACGTATTTTCTCAATTTGGTATCACGCTATAACTTGAAATGATTTCGGATAAGAACATGATAATATGGGCTTTTTACATTGTTTATGCGTGTATAATAAGCTCTTGAAATTTAGTCCCTTTCTCCCGACCAACCCTGTATAAAGACCGCGTCAACCGGTTACGCAAACAAATCAGGTTATTTATTACTCCAGGGGATAAAGGAGCACATTGCCTAGAATTTACATTTCACCAACATTAGTGAAAAGATGAAATAATATTTCACAGCTTTACACTATTATCATTGAAAATCAGTGACGGGAGTTCTAAAGATGGTTTAATTGGACCTAATAACATGTTATAACTTTACAAAATGACTGAGCAACCAATAACTAGTACATCTTGTTCAATGCTTTTCTGCGGTTACGTCACAGTGTTTAGAGAAGATATTATGGAGAATGAAATCACGAATAATTTTGTGAGTGAAACAATTCACCTAACCAAAAATCTCGAGTTGAAAGAAAAAGGTGGCCAAAACTCACTGAAATATTTGACAGACTTCGTAGCATTCAATAATAAACACCCACCAAAAATACCTAGAGCAAATATGAATAATATTACCCCTGAGTAGATATTACCTGTCTCTAGAGGTTCCCTTTTACATCCAAGTGGTGAATTGTGGAAAGTTGCTTTGAAGCTTGAGTCCCAATTCCATAAAATGCATGGTAACTTGTTGTCATGAGAGGAGAAGATTTTCAAGAAACTAGCCAATCTGACCATGTGACAATTGAAAACAACAACTGTGAGCTACAAAGTTGTCTCATATTTTGCAAGAGTTCGCACATATATCCGAATGCGATACTTGAATAAAAAAACTAGTTTTAATAATGCTGGGAGCAGACTTGAGAAGAAAATGTCAAAATTCACTAACATTGAAAAATAGTTTTTTTTTTGTATTAAATTTTTTTCTGCTTTTCTTTATGTAATAAACTAGTATGTTTTGGAAAATTTCAACATTATTTTTTTTTATGTCGAACCATTATACCCATGATACTTTGACAAACAAGATATGCTCACGCGCAGGTTCCGCTGACGTCATTGTGAGGTCGAACCTCAAAATTCATATGTTACCTTGGTAACTGGGTTACCATGATACTAAAACAAACAAGATCAACTCACGCCATAATATAATAACTCTCACACATCAGTCATCACTTGACCTCCCTCAAACCTATACGATCAATGTGACGCGGGACGCGGGGACGTCATGCGTGAGCCAGTTCAAATTTCGACCAGCAAATGGTTACTAGTGTAACAAGTTCCGCTATAGAAAACACTGTTCAGCTTTAATCTATTTATTTTACAAGTCACTATGTACAGGACTCTTTAATCACAAACAAAATCACAGCTTATTTATGTTTTACGATTTATATTTAACGACGTATTCAGAACTGAACTAACTCCTTGAAATGACGGATCTCATTATATACCCTCGCCAGGATTGAGAGAACAATCCAGATATTTTTAGAAAAGCGAAGAATGTTCGACGCCATCTAGCCTTGCTAGAATGTACCAGAAGCCAATCGATTCCTAACAATTCTACACAATGTGGTGGCTTGCGCATTCACCATGTTTTTGTCACACTAGGTTACGTTCTTGATGTTTTACATCTAATCTCACTTTAGGCTCGCAGTGAAGCATGAGTGGCTTGGTTCTAATTTCGTCTAGGAATCGATCATATCTTTTCTGTTTTAGTATCATGCATTATACCTACCCACCTACAGTGTGCCACAAGAAGCTGTATTCGCAACATGGTAAACTTTCAGGTTATTATTTTTACCACAAAAAATCATGTCCATTGACAAATCTCGTTTATGTCTAATAAAATTTGTCATCTAAAGATTGCAGTTTAGTTAGATCTTGAATCATGAGGAACTTTTTATGAAGAATAAACTTTTTCAAGTTAAATCAATTACACAAAATTTACCATATTTTACAACTTATTGGCACACACTTCAAAGCACTGCGTTTTATTCAAAGGAACTAGTAGTAACTAGAATCGATGTCTAAAATATCTGAAAATTATACTGATCATAAAAATATTCCGATTCTCTTACGCTTATACCTCTACCTAATTTTGTTTTTCCTGAACATGTGACGTTTTGAACTCACTTTGAAAACAGTTATTACAATGTATTGGTTTTCTTCTATATTGAGGAATACCGTCCTCTCTGATTATCATCAATCACAGTGTCAGTTAAAATCAATCAAATATAGTCGTTAACCCATATACCTTATGAACGACCTATATTACAATGATATGCAAATACTTTGCGAACATGCTTTATTATACGCGCGCATCATTGTATTAATTTCCTGTCACGTGATACGCGCGCAGGAGTTTACGAATGTACCGGTCGCATTTAAACATTCCGGTATACAATTCAGCACCCGCTAAAATTCTATTGGTCGAATTCAGCCTCTCGACCAATCAAAGGTGAAGTGCCGAAACCGATGCCAATATGTTGAGCGGTGCTGAAATAGAGGTCTGAATGTTGCCCTGCATTTTGCGTGCTTTTTTTGTATCTAGCTATTTAACGTATTACATTTACTGCATGGTCCTGGTCACGTGCTCGTCTGAACATGAATGAACGCATTTGTCTGAGATTTGTTGAGGAGTTAACATACTGATGCGAAGGTGTAAATAATATAAATAATATGGAGCATCTAAAAAAAGTAATAGAAAAAGTGTTCAGGGGCATGATGAAAAATGAGAGAGATGTAATAGAGTGGATCGCTGAATATGAAAAACAGACATCTAGTTCATGGCGAGTAAAAAGAAGCCCACAAAACCCTTCAAGGTTTATTTACAGGTACATTTCTTAAGTATTTTTAGATTTAATATGTACCTGCATACCTATTTGAAGTATCTTCATATTACAGGGTGTTCCACTATGAAGGCAACACCTTCTTAACTTTTTTATTCTACCTACAAGGTACAAAAATAGGTATGTAGTGGGAAGTATATAATGGTAGGTATTTCGTAGTGTCGTGCCATAACCTGTTGAATGAAGTTTCAAGTACCGACCTACCTACGAGTATGTATAAGGCGTCTCATAAGAGATAGAGCAAAATGCATGATATTATGACTTAATAATTTCCATAAGCTTTTATTCAACTTGCAGTACATAATATGTATACAGGGTGTTCGTTTTAAGTGATACCACTATTGCTATCTCCGCTCGCTCTAATGAACCAATTCTTTTGAAATGTTGCTTACAGAATGAGTTACCATGACAATTCAACGTTATGATAGTTTCACTCCCTAGGGGGTTGAGGGGTGGTTGAAAAGGGTGTTTTTTCATAAGTTGAAAACGCTGAAAAGTAAAGGTATCATTCTTTCAGAACTCTATATTTATGATAAGACAAAAGAGAAAAGATTGAGTGATAATTTGAGACTTTCAAAAGATTAAAATAAAAACAGCTTCCCAAAAGAAAAATATCTCCAATGCGACTTTATTTTGTTAAAAGTTTCAAATTATTACTCATTTTGCTAGTATATCTTAGGGGTCAGTCGTCTCAATCTCTCAATGGTCTGTTCCTGTCTTAACTATTTTCTAGTATTTTGTACAGCTGATTTTTTTTATTTTTTTATTTAATGGGACACATTCATAGTGTGTCAATCCCCTATGAATCAAAAAAGGTTTTTATGTGAAAACCTGTATCTTTAACAAACTGCACCAAAAAAAAATAGAAACAAAAAAGGCTAGTTTTTGGAATACCCTATTCGAAAGTAAATTGATTTGTTTCATTTTCTCAACATCTCAATTTGAGACCGAGCAGGAGCGATTCCCAGAATATCAGAAACCAACTCGAAAAATGTTTGTCATTTAATTATACCTTACCCACACTTAATTCGTGGACACACTGATGTAGGTAGCCGGCGCGCGGCGGTTTTACGGAAGGGGGGGGGTAGTCTGAGTTAGTTGGGTACTCAGAGCAGGGTACATACACAAAAAAACAATTCATATTATCTCTATTATCTATTATTTATTATTAGCCATATCAGGAACAAAATCAATCAAAACACTATCAAAGCTTAAGCTAAGAGACTTTTTGGTTGCCGAGAATTATGAGGTTTCATAAAATGGCGAATGGGCATTCAAAAAATTTCATCCTGTGGTGCTTTTCAATACATCTTACGTGATATTACCCCTCCCAACATTTTGCTCCAGAACCGCCGTTGATGTAGGTATAGAAATGATAAAACAAAAAAAAATCTTTTTAGAAAAACTTTTTGTTGCCATCACGGAACCCATAAAAGAGTTAAAATGAACGAAAATAAAAAAGGCAATTCAAAGAATACTGAATGTCCTGCGGAAATGACAATTACAATAAAGTTATCCACCAAAGATACCAAGAAAAAGGATCCCTATGTAAAGGTATGCACATTATGTTCTCTGTAAATTACCCATACCTACTACTTGGGTGTTTTTACAGGACGGATATGTAGCCGTCATAGAATTCAAAGGAGATCACAACCATACTCTAGCGACTGCAGAAGCAGCTTTCTTTTTTCGACCAAGTGATGAAGTTTGGTCATGTTTTGAAAAATACTTTAATGACGGATTAGGCTTAACCGAATCTATCAATTTTCATGAGTCAAAACTAGAATTGGAATTTAAAATTGATAGTGCTGAGTTTGCTAATGCAAGAATTAACCCAAAATATCGTAGCGTGCAGCATTGGTTCACAGAATGGCGAACAATGAATTTGGGACCTCGTTATGGAGCAGGGTCTATACAGGTTTGAGTAGTCACAACAATTTCTGATACAAATATTTATACCTACCTACCTTTTTTTTAGAAATTAAAGGAAAAGAGGGATATATACCTAAAAGATGGCATCATCCTAGAATATCAAGAAGATCCTTACTGTATTTTAATTGTGACTAAACTGATGCAAAGAGCTCACGATCTAGATTTCACAAAAGATATAGCGTTTGTCGACAGCACAGCTTCTTGTGATGCTAGTGATGCTAACTCCCTGTGCAGTCGGAGCTGTGCCTCTTGCTATATTTATTACAAAAGGACAGTCAGAAGAAGACTATAAAACGGGTTTTCAATTACTTAAATCGAGTTTACCGTCGGCATTTAATGGTCAAGGTTATCCCAAAATTTCTGTTACGGATGACAGCGATGCAGAAAGAAATGCAATCAAACATGTGTTTCCTCAGTCAAAAACATTCTTATGCCGATTTCATGTTTTACAAGCAGTTTGGCGTTGGTTATTTGAAATACAACACGGCATAGAGGCAATTCATCGAAGGACCCTATATAATGCATTTAGAGACATTTTAAATGCCGGGGATGAACAGAAGGCTACACATTTTTTTTCTGTTGCAACAGGATTGGAACAGATTCTGCAAAGAGTGACCAGGAGGACTCTATAAATAAGGATTGTAATAAAAATGAAACAGATGATACGGGTTCTATATTAAGAAAATATCCACAATGGATTGGTCACCTTGAAAAATACTGGTCCAAGAAGGAAGACTGGTGCATGGCCTTCCGTGATTCAAGCACTCATGGTCACCAGACAAACAGCTTTTGTGAAGTCAGCATCCGTCTCTTCAAGGACGTTGTTCTAAGACGAAATAAGGCGTACAACATTATAGCCCTGATAGATTTTATTGTCACTTGTTTAGAAGAGTACTACCAAAAACGGATTAGAAATTTTGTTCACTCACGAAATCCTAAAGCAAAATTATTACTTATTAATTTATTGAAAAAATAATCAGAAATTAAAAAAAGTGACATAAAATGGAAAAGTGAAAAAATGTATGAAGTTCCAAGTATGAGCAACAAAACAAGTGAATCATTTTATTGTGTGGATGGGACCAACGGATCTTGCACTTGCCCAATTGGAAAATTGGGCAATTTCTGCAAGCATCAGGCTGCAGTTTACTTTCATTTTGATAACGAAATATTGAATGCTTCTCCAGTGACCTTAAAATCACGATATTCGATGGGAAAATTAGCTTTTGGGGAAAAGGTCCAACCAATTTCTTTCTACGAGCCCTTGCAAAGTACTGAAAATAAATCCTCCGACCTTTCTGAAATCCATCATGAAAAAACTAGTCATGTTAATATCCATTTACCTGAAAATAAAAATATCCCTGATGTTGATGATGGTAGCGACGACGACGATGCTGACTTAAGTGATGCAGAGTCATTTGAAAAAATATTGGACTTATTGCGAGAGCATCATAAGACTTTTGGCACATCGTGTGCCACCAAACAGCAAGCTATAAAAAGATTAAACTCCATAAAAACAAAAACATCATGGGAGTCGTATTTCAATACTGCAGGAAGCTCGATTTTCTTGCGTCATAGGACCAGCTTATCCATAAAAGTACAGCCAACGTCAATTAGCCGACGCAAAGTATTAATGACGAGGAGCTGTAAACGACTCCCACTTGGTAGGCCACCAAAGGAAGAGCCGAAACCCAAAAAACGAAAGCGAAATCTGGCAGCTAACGTTTCAAAAAATCAGGCAAATGCCAAATCCCACGGTACTGGTTACTAAATAAAGTTCCTAGTAGAGTTTTAAGTTTGGTAAACTATTAAGTTTTTCTAAAAGAAACTATATTTTAATTTGTATGTTGTCTTTCCTTTTATCATTTACGTTATGTTGATTAGGCGAGTAATTAGGTGTGGGATTTCCCATTAGACTTAGTTTGGGATGACCTCCCCAATAAAATTTACTTCGCCAATCATATTTTTACTTTTTTTAGGGTGTCCCAAATATATGATCACCATCACCAAAAAGCGCGAAATCTGTTTCACTCTGTACCTCAGAAACGGAACAATCCCCCTTATGCTGTATCATTTACGTTAAGATAACGAATATAAGTTATAATTGTTTACTAATATGGAAATGTTCCATTTGATAACAGCGTAACCATGGTGAAACGTACACGTCAAGTTAACGTGTGGGATACAGCACAGCATAAGGGAGATTGTCTATTTTGATAACCTATAATATATAAATATGAATAAAATAAATACCTACTTAGTATACAAATCTCGTTAGGAAATTCAAAGTTGCACGAAAACCTGACACAGGTTCGTGAATTCCGCTTTATTTTCTAGCAGTTGAGTTACTGCCGAGAAAACTTAATTAATTAATTACACGCGTCATTCTGACCATAGTCACCAAGTATCTATGCAGATTACACATTTTAGCGGGTGCTGAATTGTATACCGAAATGTTTAAATGCGTACCGGTCAGCCAGGGAGGATGTGTAATAGGGGCGTTGAGGAAGGGCTGTGAAAAAGTTGATTAAGAATCAAAAATTGTGTTATAACGTGTTATCACAGGTCAGTAAAACAAACTCTATATTAATACTCTATGTCTTGAAGATTGTACTTATATTTCATTTATTTTGTGGTGTACAATTTGTCTTGTTTTGAGTGTTTAAAAGAAACCGTTTAATGCTGTACACGACTACGGGTCAAAATGGACGCCAAGTAGAAAAACTCAATAATTACTTAAGTTTCCGTACCGGAATTGCAGTTATAGTATGATTGAGGGTATGTGTGAGCCTTGATGAATCTACTAACATTTTTCTATACACCGTGATGGATGAATATCCTAACAAACAAGTGAACAAAAGTTAGAGATATTCTTCCTAAGACCCACACAGTGGCTGAGTAGTATTCCGCAACCCAGGGACCTCAGAAGTCTATAAAGGATCAGTGAAAAACAACTCTTCAGTTTTGCTTGTAGGTATTGTGTTTTTGAAATGTGGAACTGCAATTTGGACGCGGAAAAACAGTAATTTATTGATTGCATTAAAAATACAAAACAGTTGTACAGCATGGTTCGGTTTTTGGAATTGCGATTGTGGGTTTCTCTGCCGTGCTCTTTCCCCACATGAATTCCAGGCTGAGTACGGCACTTTTTCACCATATTTTCAATAAAGTAGCGTTTCTTACGAATGTTGCGTTTTAATTAACATCCCAATATCCTCAAATTTCCCTAATTTTGTACTTGTCGGGCGCATTCGAGGTAAGTGAATTTTTGGAAGGTGGAGTCATCACAACGTAGGTCCAACGTAGGTATTCGTCATGAACGTCATAAAACTTACCTCATTTAACTTTGTTAAACGAACCCGGGTATGTTATACTACAATATTTTTTGAACTCACATTGGATTCGATTTATTGATTGTACTACTTTCTCGAGCATGACTTCACAAAAGTCAGTGTCATGCGCAACAGCATACCGTGTGTAAGTGTATCGTGGTCCAGATATACAGCCTGTTCATGGCTTTAGGCGTTTTCGATTTAGAAGCGGTTCTGGCAATTTTCCTGATTCTAACCACACTTTTTGAGTTTGGTCAACAAATAATGATAACTTCTTCCTTTTTCCCAAGATTATTTATTTGATATTATACTAATGTGATGTCTTTTGTGTATAATATATAGATAATCCCAAACTTATCAATTGATTTCCCAGTATCAATCCAGTGCATTAATCTAGGGTGTATTCGTCATCTGAAATGAATAAATAATATGATTTTTGAGCAAATAGAGTGATAAAAACCTTTGAAAGTCAAGATACTTTCTCCGAACTAGATTAGATAATGAACTCCAAACAATTCTTCAAGAATTAAAAACGTTTCTGTCAGTAATAATACAGAGGTTTCTACATCGCCCTGTATTCCTATTTGTCTATTTTTGTTGAAAATTTTCAGTCTCCATTTTTTTGCAATCTACACCAAACAGTGTAATGCATCAACCTATAAATTAGAATATACCGCGTGCGTCTCATAAGGCAATGTGAGGAATTCTCCGCTAGGAAGTGAGAGGGAAAATATAATTCGAACAGAAGAACATCGATGAATTGCTTTTATCAATGAAGAAGAATCCCATGAGTCCATATCCTTGGGTAGGATCTCGATCATCCTCACCAACGACAGACTTATTGGTAGAGTGCACGTACCTTGTATATGTCTGTTTCAACATTCTCGCGGGGGAATCGACAAGCTGGACGCGGTATATTTTATTTATAGGTATTATTATGGTATAATATAACCATAATATTCAACTGTCGTTTAGATTTTTAGGTTTTTTAGAAGCTCGGAAATTCAGAACCAGGTTCTATGGGTGACGTCATTGTCTTAAAACGAAAGCTGCGGTCCTGTTCTTGGTTGATCTTGGTCTTAAATTTTCATTAAACGAGAACGCCTTTTCCTGCGTTCACGTCACAGTATTTGACGTTTGGCAGTATGTCTAAGATTGATCGTTTCACATGGGACATTTGTCAAATTGATCCGAAAGACCCTCGTCCAGACGTACGTGATTTTTTTTTCAATGTGTAAGAGAGAGACGGAAAAGTATGACGTAACCGCAGGAAAGCCATGAACAGACAGTACGTGGGATTTTTGTATAAGTGTACGAGAGACAGAGAAGTATGACGTAACGGCAGAAAAGCATTGAACAAGCAGTACATAACCGTTTCTGACTTCTGTGGCCATCGGAAAAGCATCAATTTGTCATGCTTCAAGATATACAGTGTGGCTCTCAATGGTCCCCCCCCTTTTTTTTTTTAATATCTGCACCAAAAATTTTGAAACTTGGCATACTTTAATTGCTGTCGTAATACTACTTTTTGATGTTACTGACGTACTTTTACTATTCAAGATGGCGGCTGGGCGCCATTTTGAAACATTTTTTTAAATGTAAAAGGGGGTCGTGTGACACATCATTCGAAAGGTCCTATCAAGTAGATTATTGTGTGAAAATTTCAAGGGATTAAACGCATCCGTGCGAATATGACAGACTGTCAAACTAACAAGATGAAGAAATTCGTGAAATAAGAACAAAGGAAGCATACTTTAATTTTTTATTGTAAAAAATGTTGAGAATATCCTCCGTTGACCCCCAAACAATAAAATAATCTGTCTGAGAACTCCTGACGGACTTTTTTGAAAGAATCGACATTACTATTTTGACAAAAAGCAGTAATTCTTTGCTGTAAATCTAAAAGAGAGTCTGGCTGTGTTGCATATACTTTCTGTTTTGAACATCCCCATAAAAAAGTCCAATGGTGTTAGATCGGGCGACCTGGCAGGCCATTTGGTAGGACCCTGACGACCAATTCAACAATTGGGGTAAGTTATGTCCAAATACTGCCTTACGTTTCTGCTGAAATGAGGAGGCGCACCATGCTGTTGAAAAATTGGTGCCAAGCCAAATTCGTTGGAATTATTCTGACGTATTTGTACGATCAAAGGCTCTGTTGTAGTTTCTAACAAGTTCAAATACAGGTCCCCTGTCAAATTTTCATAACATGCGGATTTACGTCACTCCAATAACCAACATTTTGCCTGAGTACACGGCCATTCAAAAAGAAAATACACTCGTCAATAAAACAAATATTTTGAACGTATCTTGGTTCTCGGCCTATTCTATCGGTCATAATTTCGCAAAATTCCACACGTCTGTCAGGATCATCTTCAGTCAACTGGTGCACCATTTGAAATTTATAAGGATACAATTTCTGTTTTTTCAGCAATCGTTTTACAGAAGCAGACGAAGTATCACAGATGTCTGCAACCTGAGAAGTCGACTGTTCAGGATCAACCACCATCTCAACAATGATTGCAATTTGTTTATCTTCCGAAATAGATGGTCGCCCTTGATTCTTCAAGCTATGAACACTACCAGTCTCGATAAATTTCCGCACTAATTCGCCAAGATATTTCCTGCATATCAGACGGTCCGGGAAGTGCTCATTGAAGATTCCTTTCGTCTCATGGAAATTACGATTTCCTCCATAAATAAAAATTGCTTAATTTTTTTCTGCGAGGGAACGCGAATAAGGCATTTTTGTAACACTTCCTTATAACCACAATAATCAAACAACTGGCTCATATCGTTTCCATTTCTTTTCTTTTTCCAAGATTTTCACATTTGGTTAAACCTTAGTGCTGTAGCGAGGTAGTGTGGAAACCTAGGTGGAAACTGTATCTCCATCTTTATTTAGATTTTAGTTCCAATTTTTTTTTTATTATGTTGAAATTCTTTATCCGCTTTGTATCAGCATTCCCATTTGTTAACCTGTACTGTTTTGCTCAGGGTCACCATCATTTTTCCGGAATCTGATGTGTCAGCTCGTTAAAAAATTGAAACTTAATGTAAACGACATTTTTAAAAACTGAAAGTTTGGCAGGCTGTCATATCCGAACGGATGCGTTTAATCCTATGAAATGTTCACACAAGAATCTACTTGATAAGACCCAGCCGCCATCTTGAATACTAAAAGTACGTCAGTGACATCAAAAAGTAGTTTTTCGACAGCAATTGAAGTGAGCCAAGTTTCAAAATTTTTGGTGCACACCTTTAAAAAAAAAGGGGGAAGGGACCTTTTAGAGCCGCACTGTATGAGCTGGTGTGTTGATCATTATCATTATATATTCTCATTCTCTCGCAAGGATGATGAGTGAGAGAACATCACGGCCTTGGAAAATAATATTAAAAAAATCTTGTGATACTTATATTCTTCGATGAATGGCCGAGCTGGCGCAACGTGTAAAGCGTTGGGTCAGTAAGTGGGAAACCGGCCGGTGATCGGGTTCGAGACCCGAGATGGGCAGAGATTATTTTCTGTTCGACATTTGGTGGCATTCTCACTGGCTAACGCTACTGAGTAGACTGCAGTATTATCAATTACTGACAGTCGAAAAGTTTAATAGTAAGCCTAAATTAATTGGTCCTGCTAGTTCAATATATAACTAGGTGATGCTCTCCATCATCAGCTTAGTTACAACTGCATTTGTCCTGAGGTTGGCGAAAAGGGTCTTTAAGGTCCATGGCTGATGCTACAAACAAATAAGGACAACACATTCTGGTTCCAAATTATGAATGAGATAAGAAGTAAGAAACAAGTGATAGGATACTCATCATTGGAAAAAATAATGCATGACATCCTTCGTATGCTCACATTTTTCCACGTGTACCAGTCTGGGCTACTCGAAGGGCAATTTCGAGATATCCATAATCCATAATGACTACTAACTATGAGGTCACTTGGTCACTTCTGACTACATACAGAGGTATAACAACACCAAATATTTAGTTTCTATCAGTCGTGATAATAAAGGTTAATGAATACTTGCTGAAATGAATACTATGAAAGTATTAAAGTTGAGAGGATACCAAAAATCTTCTTATATTTCTGAGCTCGCGTCTTGATCCAGAACAAAGTGGGTCATTTTTTTTGGACATATTTTATATCTGCCACGATCTTCTGAACACATTCATTTACATTTTTCAGACAGTTTTTTGTGAGCCTCATTGCGTTTTTGAGTTCCTTCAACATTTCACAAGCGAGGTTTCGACTAATATCATGTTATGAATGTTGTAATTTGACTTGAATACAACAAATATGATGAACAATCTATATTTATGAAGGCTTTAGTACAATTACAATTATTAAAAATCAAGTGACAAACATGACATTTTTCTCAGGTCATTTGGGAAGTTCCAAATTCCCAACATTTCGCCCTTTTCTTTTCTTCAGACAAAGTCTTGTAAGTACGAAGGTTTTCTGCTTAATCTCTTGGATCGCCGTAAATGGAGTTCTTGAATTGGTAGACCATCCTGGGAATCATTTTCGGCTACTGCATTTTCCTGTTAATCATTTCCATTGTTTCCAAGATCCTCGCCAACTGGAATATCATCCTGATTATCAAATTTCTGGGTTGGAGATTGTTTCATCAAATCGAATTCATCCAGTAGAATGCTCAACGGATCTGGATCATCACTGAGCTCGTTTTCAGTATACCTTCTTTTGATCTGGTTAATATGTAATCTTTGGTTGTATCTGTAATTTTGATGAAAGACTAGAACATCATACATTACATTTCCGATTGGTTTCAAAATTTCTCCATGTATCCATTGAAATTTATTATTTTTGAAAATTTTTGCATATATCTTTTACCCCTTTTTATACATTTTTGAGGAAGTGTTATTGATAGCATTTACATTTTTCGGAAGAAGTAAGTCAAGCGGAATCTTCATTTTCCTTCCCAGTAAATGCTCAGCTGGTGATTTTCCTTGCGGTGAATTTGGATAAGGTGTTGACCTATACACTCTCAAAAATGTATCTATTTGGTTCTCCACATAGGAATCTCCATGTTTCTCAAGTTTTGAAAGTGCTCGTTTGAAAGTCTCCACAAATCTTTCGGCCTGGCCATTTGCCTGGGGCCAATAACTTGGTGTCCGGATATGTTCAATGCCATTCTTCAAACAAAACTGCTTGAACTCTTGACTGGTGAATTGACCTCCATTGTCAGAAACAAGTGTATCAACTAATCCAAAACGAGAAAATATTTCTTCCAGCTTCAAAACAGTGAAATTTGTAGTGATATACTTGGTTCGAAATACTTCTGGCCATTTTGAAAAAGCATCAACTATAATGAAATAATAGTAACCACCAGTGGGTCCAGCAAAGTCTACATGGATGCATTTCCACGAATCTTCTGGTACAGGCCAAGCTACAGGAGGAACTTTCGAAGGATTTCTTGAAGCCTCTGCACACTGTTCACATACTCTGACAAAATCTGTAATATCTCTGTCTATGTTGCGGTATGAAGTAGTTTCAATAGCTGATTTTGAAATCTTGATGGTATCACTATTCTATTGCCAAATCAAATCAAATCAAATATATTTCCGAAAAAAAATGAATAGTTTTACAAAAATATCTATATAACCCAGTACCCTAAGTCACAAGTGACTGGTCGGGACTTAGTCATTGGAAATACTATCTATTTAAACAACGCTATAACTAACCTATATTAATATACCTATAGTATACTTTACAATGAAGAACTATTATTATAATTGAATCAACTATGTATTCAGTAAAGGTAGCCTCAGCAAAATTTGTTCGTTACTATTTTTGATCCATTCAACTATCCCAACGTTGAAATTCTTATAAGTATACAAATTCTTATAACAAACTGGCAAAAGGTTGTAGATCTTTGGTCCAACAAAACAGATATGTCGTTGACAGGCTGAAAAATTCACCCTGTTTAAGGATAAGTGTTCTTGCGCCACTGATCGTGTGATATTAGGACGAACAGGTAAAATTTTGTAAGTGTCCTTTTTTTTCATATAGTTGAGAACGTTTTTCAGATAGAGCTCTCTTATTGAAAGAGTACCACTTTCATTAAACAGGTTGACTCAAGGATATCTCTTTGCTTTTTTATATATTATCTTTAGTATGTACTTTTGAGTAATCACTAAGTTCGACAAAGTTGTGCTGCAAGCACTTCCTCAGATTCTTATACCATAATTTAAGTTACATTCTACTAGTGCTTTATACAACATTTTCAATAATTCAAGGGACATAAATTCTCGAAGTTGATAAAATTTATAAATTGTCTTTCTAATTTTCTTACTTATGTATTCAACATGCACTTTGTATTTTAGATTCCCAAACTAACCCAAACATCAAACAATCCTTGACTATGGAAAGTGAGTCTTTTCTATAGAAAAATTTCAGTGCATTTTCATCAATATTTTTCTTACTGACTGGCCAACCATCTTGAACATATTGGATGACCTTAGATAAAAGTTGGTCGCGTTGAGTTTCCTGATGAATTGCCTTGAAATTTATTGGTAATATTTGAAGAACATCATCAAATATTTGACAAAACTCTGATTCAACAGTTTGAATTTTAGCAATCACATATTCTTCCTCGTTATGTGAGCGTGACTGACTCACCAATCTTGATAATACATCTGCGTTTCCAAAATCCAGTGGTTTTTATATATTCAATTTTGAAATCATAGGCTCTTAACATCAATGCCCATCTTTGCAACCGATTTGCTGTGTGAACTGGAATGCCGTTCTTTGAACCAAAAATTTTGAGAAGGGGTTTATGGTCAGTTTGTAGAATGAAAGTTCGACCGTAGATCATTTTGTGAAATTTTGTAATTGCGAATATCAATGCTAGGGCTTCTTTCTCAACTTGACTGTATCTCTTCTCAGCTTCTGTCAATGTTCGTGAAACGTACCAGATTGGGTTGACTGTATTATCTGGAAACATGTGTGATATGCAAGCCCCAATACCAGTGATGCTTGCATCGCCAGCTACAATAATCTTGTTATGTGGATTGTACTTGGTTAAGCTAAGATCAGACTGCAAAATATCTTTGAATTTGTTGAATGAATCTTGACATTGTGAAGTCCATGAAAATCTCGTGTCTTTTCTTAATAGTTCATTTAGGGGTTGACGTGAAATGTGCATATCCTTGATAAATTTTGAATAATAATTTATTGCGCCAAGATAGGAACGTAATGTTGTGAGATCATGAGGATGAGGCATATTCCTTATTGCTTCTGTCTTTGCTGGATCTGGTTTCAACCCATATTCACTCAAAATATATCCCAAATACTTAATTTCTCTCACTCCAAATTTACATTTTTGTATTTTCAAATGAAATCCAAATTCTTCTATGCGTTTCAAAACAAGTTTTACATTTTGATTGTGTTCTTCCTCCGTTTGGCCAGATATCAAAATATCATCAATATAAGCAGTAGTACCTTTCAAATCTGTCAACATTGTATCCATGATTTGTTGGAAAATTGAAGGTGCTACTTTTATTCCAAAAGGCATCCTATTATATTGGTATAAACCATGATGTGTGTTTATCGTCAATCATTTTCTGGATGTTTCATTCATTTCTATTTGGAGGAAGGCATCTGAAAAATCTATAATACTAAATACTTTGGCATTTTGAAGCTTAGAGAAAATTTCTTCAGGAGTTGGAAGAGGGTAATGATGGGGAAGAAGTGCATCATTGAGGCCAGTTGAAAAATCGCCACAAATTCTTAAATCTCCATTAGGCTTTTTGGTAACAACAATTGGTGCTGCCCAATCGGAATACTCAACTGGTGAAATGATGCCCAACTGCTTCAATCTTTTGAGTTCTTGATCCACTTTTTCCATAACTGAATACGCCACTGGTCGCTTTGTTTTGAAAACAGGAATAGCGTTCTCTTTGATATGAAGTTCAACCTTAGTTTTTGTGCAAAGACCCAAACTTTCTTGAAAAACTTTCGGAAATTCTGCTCTCAAGCATTCTTGACTGATTGGTGTAGCTTTTGTCTTCAAAACATTACAAATTGAACTGAATGGAACATTCCATAGTTCAAATTTTGTTATCCAATCAATACCAAGTAGGTTGAGGTTTGGGATAGTAGTAACAAAACAAATACCTTTTATGCTAGTATGATTGAATTTAATTGTGCATTGAAATTCTGAATCCAGTTTGAGGAGATCACCTGATGCACTTTTTGCTAGATGAGATGTGAATTGTCAAACCGGCTTTCCAATTTTTGTCCATGTGTCTTGAGATATGACGGTGATATCTGAAGCTGTGTCGATCTGTAGCCGAACTGGTACATTGTTTATCTCGACTTGAAGATATTTTCTATCTGGATATATTCCAATGTGGTTTATATCGAATATAGCATTGGATGTTGGGTTATTTTCATATTGAAAGCTTCTGTACTTCAGTCTTCTTTTCCTGACACCACAGTAACCTTCCTTATGGCCAACACCACTACATCTTTGACAAACATGATCATGAAACGGACAAAATTTTGCATAATGTAATTCTCCACAATACCAGCACGGATAACTTGGAACTTTGGACTGGTTCTGCCTCTGTGAGCTGTGATTGTTGTCGAACTCTCCATTACTTTGAACATTTCTTGAACTGTTTCTGTTAGTGACATTTACCTTATGTTTCTGTTGATATTTTTGGTGTTGGTTATGTTGACAAAAAACATTATTTCTGTCTGATTCATTTTCGACCATTTTTGTGTCATGTTTTAAACTCAAAAGTCTTTGACTTTCTATAATGAGATTTTCCAGTGTGTGTGATTTAGTTTCAGAATCAAGTATGCTCAAAACTTTGGTGCGAACGTCCATATCGTTGTTTGACTGCAACCCACAGGTAAAAATGAGACATTTGAACTGATCATCTGTCATATGACTTAGTTTGAATTCTTCACATAATTTGTTGACTCTTGATGCAAAAGTAATGTAATCTTCTGAATCTTTTTTTTTTTAATTGCATACATTGATACCTCTGACTAAAAATTGACCTTCTATTTCCAAACACATTAGTCAGTTTCGTAACAGTCTGTTCAAAATCAAAATCTTTGATTTCTTTTGGAAGGATGAAATTCACATACTTTTCATGACTTTGTATATCTAATTTTCTAACTAATAATCTTACCTTGGCAGAGTCAGAAATATGCTTCGTATCTTCTGTGAAAAGACTTTGGTATCTTTTGAACCACACCTCAAATGTTATTCCATTCTCTACATCATAGTGAAATTCTTGAAAACTACTTCCTAAAGTCTCCATCCTGAATTCCTCATTGTTTTGATTTTCCATTGTATGTTGGGATCCTAAGCATTTTGTGAATTGAGAAAACATTTCTTCTTGTTTTTTAAGAAAACTGCTGAATGCTTCGGCCATTTGTTCGGAGTCCATGACTGCGCCAAATCTGTTGTAATTTGACTTCAATACAACAAATATGATGAACAATTTATATTTATTATTAAAAATCAAGTGACAAACATGACATTTTTCTCAGGTCATTTGGGAAGTTCCAAATTCCCAACAATGAATATTTCCCAAAACCTCTTGTTATCAGCGATAGGAGTTCCAGTCCTGCTTGGACAGAAACTAATTTGTGTCATAATTTTAGTATCGATATGTTATAGGGCCGTTTTTCTCGCCGATAGCGTAAGGCGTATGCGTTCTAACCAGGGCTAGTGACAAGCAGTATCACGTTCACGACCGTGCTTCTATCCTTGTCTTGCTGAAAGTAGAACAAGGGTAGAGCATAAAGTCTGTTCTGCAATGTGAACGCGAAAGTGATGTCAAAACAAAAATATGACATTTGCTTGAACAGAAATGGCACTTCTTGACCTATAGTTAAAATACACCTACTCACGTTTCATTAATGTATTGTTGAATCAACAAATCGGTATACTACTCTTCATGAAACTCAATCAAAACTCATTCAAACTTGGCACTGACACTGACAGCAATTTGGAGGTTATAAATATTGTCACATGTGACATCACCCAGCCACCAGTTGCCCTGATCTAAGCGCATGCGCGGCCCGAGAAAAATAACTCTATTGAAGAAAGTTGTTCAGGTTAAAAAAGTAATTGAGAATGCAAAATTTCAAAACCCTCCTTCTACTTTGATATTTTGAAAAAATGTTCATCCACAAAAGTCGGATTACGCAATTCTGCAGAATAAAAAAGTATTTTAAAAGCACGCAGCACAGTAAAGTAGACTTTAGTACTTTGAGACATTTATTTTAAAAATGTTTTTACAAAAATATAACTTTATCAGAACTAGGAGAGCCACTCTTATCAGATTGTCACACATGCTTAAAAATAATTTGATTTTAAATTTTTCACACGTTATTTTGTTCAATATCAACTTGACTTTTTGATAAAATCGTGAGACGGTGGTCACCATAGAGAAATTATTTTTTTATATATGTTGTTTTTCTATAGTAACCACAAATATTTCTAGATGACTAGATATTTCTCATGAGATGATGGCTATCCAGGATAAGCCATCATGTCATGAATAAAAATCACATTTCTGCATATATCTATTGAAAACTATTTCTAATCACGGGTCAAAAGTGTTATCACCGTTTTTTCCAACTTCTACTCATCAACAAAACAGATTGTCGGATTATTTTGGTATGTTACTTTTTCGACTTCCCCTGTAGCCGCTTGATTTACTGGCAACCGCCGCACTGGTGAGAAGCCGTCATGGATATCACTGATGTCAGTTTTCGCTCACTCAACTTACCTTCCTTCTTTTCGAATTCAGCTGTTGTGCCGGTTGGACGTCGTTCACATTTCCATGTGTTAGATCCAGGGGTAGAAAATGGGTAACACCAAGATAGTCTATCCAGGTAACTCGTTTTCATTTTTGTTGAGTTGAGCATTTTTTTTTCAACGTTTGTACGTATTCAGGCCTAGGCTGATGTACCAGTACCACATCAAGGGTGTTTTCTTCCCCTACCACGACCGTGAGTGATCCACTCCACCCTCGATTGTCTATTCTGAGCATGAGATTATTGGGATTAATTATCAAGCATTGAGAAGTTGTTGACTACTTTGAGTGACGCTTGGAAAAAACCGGTCAAGATATGTCGTTTTTATTGAATTGATACTCGTTTTTATATTGAAGTTGCACGTTTAATGAACGTTTTGGTTGAACAATGGGATTGATTATGGTCTATATTTTAAGTCTTAATTACGGTAAATATCAATCATTGACAAATAAATTACTTTTCGTGTCTCGAGCAAAATGTATTATTTATTTAATTGGTTTTCATGTAAACTGCTATGCTGTTTTATTTGTTCCGAATTCGACTCAAGTCGAACTGGGTTCAGGTTTAGCTAAAATTTACTGATAAATGAGTCAGACGTCAAATTTTTTTGGAAAAATTGACATATCGTGGGGTTATTGATAATAAGCTGTAAATTTATTCAACTCTGGGGATCATTTTATTGGGTTTTGTTGTATTTGGGTGATAAGTGCAGTTCAATTATGATAATTATGCAATGCTATAACAGGTTTTCCGTATACAGGGTTTTTCACTTAAGACTCCGCACGTCAATATCTCGAAAACGAAAAGGAATATTTGATTTCTGTAGAAAGTAGTCAATGTATGGGGTCGAGTAGTTATTTTTCACAGTTGAAAAAATTCGACGCCTACCAAGAGTAAAGCGTCGCGACGCATCGAAAATATTAATCGATTGCAGGGACTTTGAAATTACGCGCATGCTGAAGTGCATGTTATATATAAACTTTTTTGTTATTAAGTCGAACTCATTTATTCTACTCAGTTTTCAGATATACAGTGTGTCCAAGATAAGGATGTTTATCATGGAGATCTTGAAAACCGTGAGGGATACAAGGTCGGGTAAATGGAGGCAAAGTTGCGTATTTTGATGCTTAACAAAATGCCGTTTCAAAAGCCAAGAAATTTCGACTTAGTTCGAAATTATCCGAAAAAAACCGAAATTTTTCAAAATTGTTTTCATTTTTTTCTGACCACATTTGAAGAGATATTTTGAAATGAATGGAACTTTTTCACTACCACTTTTTGCCCTTCACAAGATAGCGTTATCAAATTGAAGAATCGACGTTTCGTCTATGAGCAGCCATCATCAACTTTGTTTTTTTAAATACGGTCCTGGATTTTTTATTACGGATTTTTAAAGCCTCTTATGTTCCTGAACCAACGAGGTATCGCACTAATTAAAGAAGAGGTAGTTGTTTTTATTCCTATTAAAAATGTATTTTTTGTCTCTCTCTAACAGATGAGTTCTTATGGAAAAATCCATCAACATAATTTTTTTGAATAATTGCGATACATTGTTGGTTTGGGAACATGAGAGGTCCTCAAAATCCGTCATAAAAATTCCAGGACCGTATTTAAAAAAACAAGGTTGATGATGGCTGCTCATAGACGAAACGTCAGTTCTTCAATTTAATAACGCTATCTTGTAAAGGGCAAAAAGTGGCAATGAAGAAATTTCATTCATTTCAAAATATCTCTTCAAATATGGCCAGATAAAGATTTGAACAATTTTGAAAAATTTTGTTTTTTTTTGGATAATTTCGGACTTGGTCGGAATTTCTTGGCTTTTAAAACGGCATTTTGTTAAGCATCAAAATACGCAACTTTGCCTCCATTTAACCGACCTTGTATCTCTCACGGTTTTCAAGATTCCCATGATAGACATCCTTATCTTGGACACACTGTATATCTCAAAACTGAGTAGAATAAATGAGTTCGACTGAATAACAAAAAAGTTTATAAATAACATGTTCTTTGGCATGCGCGTAATTTCAAAGTCCCTGCAATCTATTAATATTTTCGATGCGTCGCGACGCTTCACTCTTGGTAGGCGTCATATTTTTTTAACTGTGAAAAATAACTACTCGACCCGATACATCGACTTCTTTTAACAGAAATAAAATATTCCCATTCGTTTCCGAGATATTGACGTGCGGGATTTCAAGTGAAAAGCCCTGTTCCTTTGCTGGAAACGGGTATAGTACAGCCTTTCTACAGACTGTTTTGGGGTTTTTGGTCCCTATGTTTTTGGTCCCTATGTTTTTGTTTCTATGGTTTTCTATGGTTAATATGCTGCCGCAAGTTAGTCACTGTTTTGTCAACAACATTGGACAACCTGCAGTCATTCTACGTGGATAGAGACTGACGAAACTTGGCATATTTGTTGGATTAAGAAATTAGCAAGCTGTTGTGGTGAGCCGTATCAAAATAGTGTTTATCGGAATTATTATTGAAAGTTGAAAATTTTCGGAATTTACTTATTTTTATGGATACTTTTGTGAAGCGTTGTGACGTCACATAGCGGCAACTCAGTTTGTGGGTGATCATTTTGTACCATTTAATTGGTCGGTTCAACTGCTCGCTTGTTATTAGGGAAAAATTGATTTTGAGCAAACGTTATTAATGGAATAGCGTTCTGATTATGTTGATAGAGTAACGTTATTAAAGTGATAGCGTTTTTAATCATTAATGTGCGGATTTGTACTGAACCTTTTTCTTGATGCGGACTCATTACATAAATTGCATATAAATATTATATATAGTTGAACTGAGCTTCAAGGAAATATAAGTTTCTTATTAACTGATTTTGGACATATGATTCTGTCGTACGCTTTGGATACTTTGCAAGCAGGCACGGTATCACTGTGTTAGACTGTTTTTTTTTAATATATGCTATTGTGTTGGGAATTGACTGGTTTGATTTGGGAGTTGGTAGTCCCGATTCCTGGTATTGTCGGCGGTAAATAGAGCGGCTTTATTAGGAGTGTTGAACTTGTACTCTACTTTCTCATTATACATTTTTGTTTAATAATTGTTAAATAGACTCAATTGGAATCGAGAAGACCTTGGAGGTTGGGAGTCACCTGCACGTATCTCTGGCGCCCATTTTTAAATAAACTCCCCCCTCCACCCAAAGCTCCAGAACTCTGAGTTCCGGGTAAGATTCGCCAACGCGGCTTCCAATTGAGGTTTGGTTTGATAGTTAATGAGCTGAAAGTGCTTGAGCTAAGCCTGCGCTTGATTTTTTGTGATACATTTTGGCGCCCAACGCTTAATTTTGTGTGATAAATTTTGGCGCCCAACGTGGTTATAATATTAAAAAAATAAATAACTTTAATTTTGGCGCCCAACGTGGTTATAATATATAAAAAATAAATAAATTAAATTTTGGCGCCCAACGTGGTAGTTTTTTTCACTGGGACCTTTATTTTTCTTCTTGGGATTTTTGAATTTTGACGCGAGTTATTTAGCCTCTTCGATTTTTTTTTCTCTATGGAGAGGGGGAATTTTGTAAGGCCATCAGCTAGTTTCAAGTACAAGGGTGCTGCCTGCCGACGACTTAACCGTTTGATCGGATCTGTCGCTTTCAAATCATACTTGTGTGCGGACTGTGATTGTGATTGATTGATATAATCTATTTTGCGGCTTGGAATGTTTGATATATTTTATATTGGAGATTTTGTCAAGTTTGACGTGATGTGATCGTTCATCAGTCAGTAAGTGCATCATGTTTGGTTATTTCCCTCTATTCTTGAGTGACTGGAAATCTGGATAAGTCTCACCCAGTTCTTTTCTTAGCCGACTCTTCTATTTTGTGCACAAGACGGGTAGATGTCTGAGGAGTACCTCTGAACTTACTATAATAAGTTATGTACAGGTCAGACTAGCTGAGGAGTACCTCTGAACTTATTGTGGTAAAAATAGTTATGTACAGGTCAGACGGGTAACTACCTGCCTCTGAATCAAAAGACGGGAAAAACGAGATATATGTGTGTGAAATTGTTGAGTGACTGTCATTTGCTGAGTGAGAGCCGTGATATATTTTATGTTTGTTGACCTCTTTTTATGTTTGTGACCTGGAATTTCTCTTCCTACCCTGGATCTAATTTTGGTTGAGTTGGAGCCTTACGGTGCCAGGCGGAGGAATAGGCCCGTGGCGGAGAACTGCCGGGGGTACAAGTCCTCCAAGTGTTCACTATTTGTTGTGAGTACCATTTCATCACGGTACGCTCATTTGGTTGAGTGACGCCTTACGGTGCCAGGCGGAGAAATAGGCCCGTGGCGGAAAACTGCCGGAGGTACAAGTCCTCCAAGTGTTCATTTCTTTATTGTAAGTGCCAGTTAATCAAGGTACACCCTCTTCTGTTAAGTGGGTATAGTTGCCTGTTGACGTGAATTTTCCGTTCATTCTTTCTGTTTTTCATCAAGTGTGTCATGTATTTTATGGACCCTGATTCAATCATTTTTTTCTTATTGGCATACTTGTTTGCGGTTGTCATTTGTTTCAGTCTTGGGAAGTTTATGGCCTGAATCATGTATATTTTCTCTTACGAGGTTTCTCAGATTATAGTCACTTCATTTGAGAATTCAGTAATTTTGTCATTGCTTTTGGTAGTTTGGTACTGAATTCTCGCCATTTTTTTTTGTATGGGATTTTTAAACTGAGACTGTTGTCGGATGATGACTCATATCCGAGTATAGCCATACATTGTCAATTGGTTTGGATTCGGTGACATTGCCGATGGTATTGGTTTTGGGAGGTCTGCGATCATTTTTGTCGTTGTGCGTTTTTCCTTTTTGAAGGATTTTGGATTAAAGCATCTAGTTGAGTTTTAGCATCGTTTTTTTTATTGTGTTGATTGGTCTGTCGGATGCTGAAATCTTGCCATTTATTGGGATTTTAACTGAAACCTTGCAGTTGTTTGGTGATTGCCGATCCTAGACTTTCAGTCTGTTTTATGCAGGTATACACTTTCTCCGATACATTCACGTATAACTAACTAACTCTGTTTTAACTTCTGTTGTACTTCGACCTGCGGGTGGTATCGTTAGTAAGCATAACTTGGGGGTTTATTAATCGTGTATTTGGAATTTCCTCATGTCTTTTTGATTGATCAGTTTGTTGCTGATAATGGGTAGTTTGTGTTAGGCGTTGGATCAGCATCAATAGGGGTGAAGTGACTTGATGAGACATTTCATTGTTTGTGTCAAGCTTTGGAATGCGCTTTATCCTGTTGATGACTTGACGAAACTTGTACCAGCCCATTGTCTGTAACATTCTGAATTTTTCTTGACTGATGAAAGTGTTGATTATACTTTGACCTTGTTGGAATCCTGACCTTGATACCCCTGTTGGAAATGGTGCACATTACCGATTATGACATTCCCTGATTATGACTTTCGTAAACTCTCCTGGTTATTTGCTTTTCCATTCCCGATCATGACTTTTTGGTTTATGACGGTTATTCTGTCGTGTTCTCTTGCACTTTTTGGTGATATCAAGAGTTTCTTTTGCTTATCAGATGCGGAAGGATGGGCGTTGGGGGGCTATTGCTGGGGTGGTACTCCTAGTGGTGTGGGTTAGAGGTATTGAACCGTTTGAAGCTCCTCCACGACATGGACTCCACGAGGCATAGCTACTGCGTTTCATATCAGCCCCGTATCTGGTTATTTTTTTGTTTGTCTTCTCTCTGCTTCGGCGAGGCTATGGACCCTGTTGGGGGGGGGGTTGTGCAGAATACCCATAGTCCGGGTGCTGGATGAGGTAGGAGCCCTCTAAGTGCTAAATTCCAGAGGCCGTCAGCACTGGTTTTCTTGCGGTGGTTCTCTTTGTCTAAACTCATTTTGTTTAATCTATGTGGAGCTTTTATAACTCGTCATTTTTGAGGCCACCTGGTGTATTCAGTAAGGAGCACTCATCAGCGTAGTACGCTATAGTACAACCCGCGTAATAAGCTCAGTTAAACTCATTCCCTGTAGTTTGGTGAGTCTAAGGGGAAAGAGAGGTACGGGTTGGTATAGTTATCTGTCCTATACTAGACCTCCTCAGTCTACTTACTCCATGCTGGTTTGGATTGGTCAGACTTTGATGAATGCGCGTGGTCAACTCTTGTTAGACCGGTACACGAGGTTTTCTCAGTCCCATTGAGGTTACGCAATGCCGGTTAGAAATTCCACAAAACATCTACGGAATTTCAAACTGCAGAAGTCGATTCATGTGATTCTCCGAATCAGATGAGTCTGGATCAGAAGGGTTTGTTGTTGTGTTGTCCTCAAACAGTAGGGGCGTCTTTCACCTTGTCCAGAGGTCATCATTACTTCTTTTCTGTTTTATTTTCTATTTCCTTGGCATCACGGTGTTAAGGAAGTTTGCGGCTTTTGTTTTGCCACTTGCTTGAGTCCGAATCGTTCATTTCTAAGATTCTCTTTATCTCTGTTCGCGTTGATCTTTTCTCGGCCTACCGTCAAAAATGTATCCTAGTTTTTCTCTTGTCTGAGGAGAGGGTCAAAAGTGTTATCATCGTTTTTTTCAACTTCTACTCATCAACACAACAGATTGTCCGATTATTTCAGTATGTTACTTTTTTGAATTCCCTTGTAGCCGCTTGATTCACTGGCAACCGCGCGCACTGGTGAGAAGCCGTCGTGGATGTCACTGATCACTGATGTCAGTTTTCGCTCACTCAACTTACCTTTCTTCTTTTCGAATTCAGCTGTTGTGCCGGTTGGACGTCGTTCAAATTTCCATGTATTAGATCCAGGGGTAGAAAATAAGTAACCCCAAGATAGTCTATTTAGGTAACTCGTTTTCCTTTTTGTTGAGTTGAGCATTTTTTGTTCAAATTTTGTACGTATTCAGGCCTAGGATGATGACCATCTCCCTCTGATGTACCAGTACCACTTCAAGGGTGTTTTCTTCCTCTACCACGACCATGATTGATCTACTCCACCCTCGATTGTCTAATCTGAGCATGTGATTATTGGGATTAATTATAAAGCATTGAGAAATTGTGGACTACTTTGAGTGACGCTTGGAAAAAACCTTTCAAGGTATGTCGTTTTTATTGAATTGACAATCATTTTCATATTGAAGTTGCAAGTTTAATGAACGTTTTGGTTGAACAATGGGATTGATTATGTTCTATTTTTCAAGTCTTCTTTCTCTTCTTTTATCAGCCTGTTCTCATCCACTCCTGAATGTAGGCCTCTTCCATATTCTTCCATTCCTGTCTGTTTCTAGCGGTTCTCATCCAGTTTTTCCCGGCGATTTTCTGTATGTCGTCACGCCATCTCTTTTGAGGCCTGCCAATACTTCTTTTGCTCTCTCTTGGGCGCCATGCTGTTATTTTGTATGTCCATCTTTCTATATCCTGTCTTGCAATATGTCCAGCCCATCCCCATTTCAGCTGTGCAATTCGTTTGCTCACATCTGTTAGTCTTGTTCTTCTTCTGATTTCCTCGTTTGGAACCCTATTTCGTAGATTAATTCCTAGCATAGCCCTTTACATTGATCTTTGGGTGACTTGAAGCTTATTAATAGTTTTACGTGTAAGCGGCATTGTTTCAAGACCATAGGTGAGGACTGGTAGAATGCACGATTCGTAAACTTTTCTTTTGAGATTTATGGGGGTTTTACCGGATTTCAGGATAAATCCAAGTTTACCAAAAGCTGACCAACTGAGACTTATTCTTCTAGGAATTTCGGCCGATTGATTTCCATTCCCTATTTGTATTCTATGTCCTAGATATATATATTCCTTTACGTTTTCTATCATTTGATCTTCGATTTCAACTTGTATTTGATCCTGAGTCATAATTTTTGATTTTGATAGGTTCATTTTGAGTCCCACCACAGATGATGCATGGTGAAGTTCTTGTAGCATACATTGTGATTCTTCTGGAGAATTGCTGAGAATGACAATATCATCGGCAAATCTCAAGTGGTTAGAGGTATTTAACCGTTCGAAGCTCCTCCACGACATGGACTCCACGAGGCATAGCTACTGCGTTTCATATCAGCCCCGTATCTGGTTATTTTTTTGTTTGTCTTCTCTCTGCTTCGGCGAGGCTATGGACCCTGTTGGGGGGGGTTGTGCAGAATACCCATAGTCCGGGTGCTGGATGAGGTAGGAGCTCTCTAAGTGCTAAATTCCAGAGGTCGTCAGCACTGGTTTTCTTGCGGTGGTTCTCTTTGTCTAAACTCATTTTGTTTAATCTATGTGGAGCTTTTATAACCCGTAATTTTTGAGGCCACCTGGTGTATTCAGTAAGGAGCACTCATCAGCGTAGTACGCTATAGTACAACCCGCGTAATAAGCTCAGTTAAACTCATTCCCTGTAGTTTGGTGAGTCTAAGGGGAAAGAGAGGTACGGGTTGGTATAGTTATCTGTCCTATACTAGACCTCCTCAGTCTACTTACTCCATGCTGGTTTGGATTGGTCAGACTTTGATGAATGCGCGTGGTCAACTCTTGTTAGACCGGTACACGAGGTTTCCTCAGTCCCATTGAGGTTACGCAATGCCGGTTAGAAATTCCACAAAACATCTACGGAATTTCAAACTGCAGAAGTCGATTCATGTGATTCTCCGAATCAGATGAGTCTGGATCAGAAGGGTTTGTTGTTGTGTTGTCCTCAAACAGTAGGGGCGTCTTTCACTTTGTCCAGAGGTCATCATTACTTCTTTTCTGTTTTTTTTTTTATTTCCTTGGCATCACGGTGTTAAGGAAGTTTGCGGCTTTTGTTTTCCCACTTGCTTGAGTCCGAATCGTTTATTTCTAAGATTCTCTTTATCTCTTTTCGCGTTGATCTTTTCTCGGCCTACCGTCGAAAATTTATCCTAGTTTTTCTCTTGTCTGAGGAGAGGGTCAAAAGTGTTATCATCGTTTTTTTCAACTTCTACTCATCAACACAACAGATTGTCCGATTATTTCAGTATGTTACTTTTTTGAATTCCCGTGTAGCCGCTTGATTCACTGGCAACCGCGCGCACTGGTGAGAAGCCGTCGTGGATGTCACTGATCACTGATGTCAGTTTTCGCTCACTCAACTTACCTTTCTTCTTTTCGAATTCAGCTGTTGTGCCGATTGGACGTCGTTCACATTTCCATGTATTAGATCCAGGGGTAGAAAATAAGTAACCCCAAGATAGTCTATTTAGGTAACTCGTTTTCCTTTTTGTTGAGTTGAGCATTTTTTGTTCAAATTTTGTACGTATTCAGGCCTAGGATGATGACCATCTCCCTCTGATGTACCAGTACCACTTCAAGGGTGTTTTCTTCCTCTACCACGACCATAATTGATCCACTTCACCCTCGATTGTCTATTCTGAGCATGTGATTATTGGGATTAATTATAAAGCATTGAGAAATTTTGGACTACTTTGAGTGACGCTTGGAAAAAACCTTTCAAGGTATGTCGTTTTTATTGAATTGACAATCATTTTCATATTGAAGTTGCAAGTTTAATGAACGTTTTGGTTGAACAATGGGATTGATTATGTTCTATTTTTCAAGTCTTCTTTCTCTTCTTTTATCAGCCTGTTCTCATCCACTCCTGAATGTAGGCCTCTTCCATATTCTTCCATTCCTGTCTGTTTCTAGCGGTTCTCATCCAGTTTTTCCCGGCGATTTTCTGTATGTCGTCACGCCATCTCTTTTTAGGCCTGCCAATACTTCTTTTGCTCTCTCTTGGGCGCCATGCTGTTATTTTGTATGTCCATCTTTCTATATCCTGTCTTGCAATATGTCCAGCCCATCCCCATTTCAGCTGTTCAATTCGTTTGCTCACATCTGTTAGTCTTGTTCTTCTTCTGATTTCCTCGTTTGGAACCCTATTTCGTAGATTAATTCCTAGCATAGCCCTTTCCATTGATCTTTGGGTGACTTGAAGCTTATTAATAGTTTTACGTGTAAGCGGCATTGTTTCAAGACCATAGGTGAGGACTGGTAGAATGCACGATTCGTAAACTTTTCTTTTGAGATTTATGGGGGTTTTACCGGATTTCAGGATGAATCCAAGTTTACCAAAAGCTGACCAACTGAGACTTATTCTTCTAGGAATTTCGGCCGATTGATTTCCATTCCCTATTTGTATTCTATGTCCTAGATATATATATTCCTTCACGTTTTCTATCATTTGATCTTCGATTTCAACTTGTATTTGATCCTGAGTCATAATTTTTGTTTTTGATAGGTTCATTTTGAGTCCCACCACAGATGATGCATGGTGAAGTTCTTGTAGCATACATTGTAATTCTTCTGGAGAATTGCTGATAATGACAATATCGTCGGCAAATCTCAAGTGGTTTAGTCGTGCTCCATCTATGTTAGCTCCCTTATCTTGCCAGTCTAAGCCCTTAAACACATTCTCCAATTCTAACGTGAACAATTTTGGAGAGATTGTATCTCCTTGACATGTGCCTCTTTTTATATGTATCCGCGAAGTTTTTATGGCTTCATCCAGTGTGACTTGCATGTAGGCGTATTCATATGCTTGATCAGAGCAGAATATCTTGAGTCAATCCTAGCGTTGTCCACTGCTTCAAGATGATTCGATTGAGTCGAAAGCTTTCTCATAATCAACGGAAGCAAAATGTAGTGGTATATTATATTCCGTGTCTTTTTCGATAAGAGTATGTATTGTCTGCAGATGGTCTATTTTACTGAAGCCTTTGCGGGATCCGGCCTGTTCTGGAGGTTGGTATGCGTCCATTTTGTATGTCAGTCTGTTGGCAATTATCTTTGTGAGGAGTTTATACAAGTGGGATAGTAGTTTTCAAGTCATAATCAGGGTAAATATCAATCATTGACAAATTAATTACTTTTCGTGACTCGAGCAAAATGAATTAATTATTTAATTGATTTTCATGTTAACTGCTATGCTGTTTTATTTGTTCTGGATTCGACTCAAGTCAAGGTGAACTTTGTTCAGGTTAAGCTGAAATTTACTGATAAATGAGTCAGTCGTCAAATTTTTGGGAGAATTGACATATTGTGGGGTTATTGATAATAAGCTGTACATATATTTAACTCTGGGGATTATTTTATTGGGTTTTGTTGTATTTGGGTGATAAATGCAGTTCAATTATGATCGCCATGCAATGCTTCAACAGGTTTTCCGTATAGATAGTTTCTTTGTTGGAAACTGGTACAGTACAGCCTTCCTACAGACTGTTTCGGGGTTTTTGGCCCCTATGTTTTTGGTCCCTATGTTTTTCTTCCTATGGTTTTCTATGGTTTATATGCTGCCGCAGTTGGTTACTATTTTGTCAACAACATTGGACAACCTGCAGTCATTCTACGTGGATAGAGACTGACGAAACTTGGCAGATTGGTTAGGTTAAGAAATTAGCAAGCTGTTGTGGTGAGCCGTATCAAAATATTGTTTATCGGAATTATTATTGAAAGTTGAAAATTTTCGGAATTTACTTATTTTTATGGATACTTTTATGAAGCGTTGTGACGTCACATAGCGGCAACTCAGTTTGTGGGTGATCATTTTGTACCATTTGATTGGTCGGTTCAACTGCTCGCTTGTTTGATTAGGGAAAAATTGATTTTGAGCAAACGTTATTAATGGAATAGCGTTCTGATTATGTTGATAGAGTAACGTTTTTAAAGTGATAGCGTTTTTGATCATTGATGTGCGGATTTGCACTGAACGTTTCTCTTGATGCGGACTCTCTACATAAATGGCATATAAATATATACAGTGCGGCTCTAAAAGGTCCTTCCCTTTTTTTTAATGTGTGTACCAAAAATTTTGAAACTTTGCGTACTTCAATTGCTGTCGAAATACCACTTTTTGATGTTACTGACGTACTTATAGTATTCAAGATGGCGGCTGGGCGCCATTCTGAAACATTTTTTTTTTGAAGATCCTGATGAGTACTTTATAACCCTTGAATATTGATTCGATATCTTTGAGTACTACAAAATGGCGGTACATTCAATTACTACATTGATACATACACTTTAAAAAAAATATCGTCAAATTCAATTCAAAAGATGCTGAAAATATTCTGGACATAAAGTTTGGGTTAAAAATAAATGACAAAAATGTCAAAAAAGCATCTTTTAAATTTAACTTGACGAATTTCTTCAAAAAGTGTATGTATCAATGTAGTTATTAAATGTGCCGCAACTCAATATTCAAGGGTTATAAAGTACCCATCAGAATCTTCAAAATGAGATGTCACACGACCCCCCTTTCCATTTAAAAAAATGTGCCAGCCCACCCGCCATCTTGAATACTAAAAGTACGTTAGTGACATCAAAAAGTAGTATTCCGACAGCAATTACAGTATGCCAAGTTTCAAAATTTTTGGTGCACACATTAAAAAAAAGGGGGCAAGACCTTTTAGAGCCGCACTGTATAGTTGAACTGAGCTTCAGGGAAATATAAGTTTATTATTAACTGATTTTGGACATATGATTGTTTCGTACGCGTTGGATACTTTGCAAGCAGGCACGGTATTACTGTGTTAGATTGTTTTTTTTTTAATATATGCTATTGTGTTGGGTATCAACTGGTTTGATTTGTGAGTTGGTAGTCCCGATTCCTGGTATTGTCGGCTGTAAGTAGAGCGGCTTTATTAGAAGTGTTGAACTTGTACTCTACTTTCTCATTTTACATTTCTGTCTAATAATTGTTAAATAGACTCAATTGGAATCGAGAAGACCTCGAAGGTTGAGATTTACCTGCACGAATCTCTGGCGCCCATTTTTAAATAAACCCCCCCCCCAAAGCTCCAGAACTCTGAGTTCCGGGTAAGCTTAGCCAACGCGGCTTCCAATTGAGGTTTGGTTTGATAGTTAATGAACTGAAAGTGCTTGAGCTAAGCTTACGCTTAATTTTGCGTGATCATGGGAAGCAATTCCACACGCTTGATGCCAGGTTGAGATGGAGGATCCCGCTGTACTGTATATTTTTCGCATAAGCCTATCCTTTTCCATCGCCTGGGGACGGTCCCCAGATGGGATAATAATACAGGGTGTCTCTAAAAGGTCTTTACAAAATCCAACAACATGTTGCTGAGGTCAAAATAAGCCGATTTAATGTTCACCATTTCCGAGATACGGGGTGATCAAGTTTAAAATTAACAATTGACTTTTGTCATTATTCAGGATACTTTTTCACATATTGCTTTGAAAATTGGCATACGGAGGTTTTGTGGTATGAGAAATTCGATTATGAAGCCCGTTTGACTGTGGCCGCTCGAAGGCGACCTACAATTCACATTTTGTGATTTAAAATGTCCATAAATATTTTCTCAAATATTTTTTTCGATTTTGCATTGAACAAAAAGATTCTCCCGACGATTTCAAGTAAATAAGCTACTTTTGTCAAAGTTGGCCCAAGTAAGCCGTTGCCGAGATGTTTCCATTTAAAAAATGGAACTCTTCAACCACACCAGAAAATTGCTTTAATTCGGCTTTTTTTGACCTCAGGAATATGAGTTGATTTTGTAAAAATATATTTTTTTAAAGTTCGTGTAAAGAAGGAATTTTCCGGTGTGGCATGGAACTCTTTAAATGGAAATATCTCGAAAACGGCTAACTTAAGCGAACTTTGACAAAATTACCTTATTCATTTCAAATCGCCTGGAAAATGTTTTTGTTCAATGAAAGATTGAAAAAAATAACTGAGAAAATAGTTATGGACATTTTAGACCACAAAATGTAAAGTGTAGGGCAGCCACAGTAAAACGGACTTCATAATCGAGTTTCTCATACTACAGAACCCCTGTATGCCAATTTTCAAAGCCATCTTTGAAAAAGTGTCCAAAATAATGACAAAATTCAATTGTTAATTTCATAATTGATCCCCCCGTATCTCGGAAATAGTGACATTTCGGTCCAAGGTGAGTTGCGTTGAATTGGCTTATTTTGACCTCAGCAATATGTGGTAGGATTTTGTAAAGACCGTTTAGAGACAACCCAAGAAAACGAAATGGATGACTGTCAGTAAAACAAACTTAGAACCAATTCCTTTCACAATTAACGGACACAACATTGAACTGTTAACACATCTCAAATATTTGGGTAGCTAGCTGAAAATGACATAACGTGCGAAGAAGAGGTAAGAGCGAGGATTGAAATGGCGCGTGAGGCATTTAGCATAAGGAGACCAACTCTCAATAACAGAAACCTCACAGTTCAGACGCGGTTGAGAACACTCCGCTCTTACGTATGGAGCATTTTATTGTACGGGTGTGGGACATGGACAATTGAAGCTGACATCATGAATAAAATAGAAGAGTTTGAGTTGTGGTGCTATCGGAGAATCCTCAAGATCCCTTGGACTTCACATACCAGTGATGAGGAGGTACTCGGACAGCTGAACATGGATCGAGAACTCTTGGACATCACAAAAATAAGAATGGTCAGCTATTTCGGGCATATAATGCGATGCAAACATCATATTTCTCGCCTGATCATTCAGGGAAAGTTTGAGGGCAGAAGATGGATAGGTTGCGAAAAGTAATCGTGGTAACGAAACATTATAAATTGGACTGGACTGGGAGTAGAACAACTATTCCGAGTAGCGACAGATAGAGACCAATTCAATTAAATTGTCATGGAGATAGCCCACGCTTGAAAACAGGCACGGCACTGAAAGAAGAACATGCGAAAAATATACAGTACCGCGGGATCTTCTATCTAATCCTGGCATCAAGCGTCGCTCGTTTTTCAAATGGGACGGTTCCTATATAGACTTGATGGATATATGCATTTCTGTGGTGGTTACTATGGCAGAATTATGACGATGCTAATTTCCATATTGGGAAAAATGTCGATTGGACTGCAAGAAATCTCAAAATGAATTGAATCAAAACATGTGTGTATTGCTATAGACCGGAGTAGATGAATACGAGTGTTTTGAAAATAAATAAATTATATTCCGTCAAAGTGCAACTATACCTCAAAATTGTGATTGTCTCAATTCACTTAACAGCTCTCCGTGTCACAATAAAAATTGTGACTTTCCTATATTTCTTATGCATTTTTTGGATTTTCAATGATTCCTATTTGGTTGTGCAAAAAGTACTGTTTGCACCACGGACCGAATATGACTTTTTGACTCGGGTATTATTTGACCTCGCTTCGCTCGGACTGACACTTATACCTCTGTTAAAATCATTCAATTTTCGCCTGGATACAAAATTGTACTTTATTATCAAAAAATGCTTCCCAGGGTAGCCACAAAAAATTGGATTTTTCTCGCCCCTAACCAGTTTGATAAGCCTCCTTTGAAAAAAATGAAATATTTTAGTGAGAGCGGTTTTAAAAATATTGATTAAGATCAGTGTTTACAAGAGGGCCACGACGCAGTACAGTCTGACGCGTGTATTTTTTGAGTGGCAGAAACAATCAACGGAAATCTTCCACATTGTACACGAAGTTGACGCATCAAGAGTGACTTTGAAAACAAATTAAAAGTAGATGGTGTAAGCATATGATTTCCATTTGCCAAGCGGAAATCTTTCACTTCCGCTGAAATTGAATGTGAACCTCACATATTATATTATCTCGAAGAAAAAGTTTATGGCCCGACCGGAAAACATGTGAACTCAACATGACGCTGTTGTCATGACAATAACTATTGAGCGGACCCATCCGCTCCTAGCAAATAAACGCTTCAAGCAGCGCGTATTTTTCGTTTTCCTCGATTTATGGTGCCGATGCATCGATGTTGAAAAGTACTTTTTTCACGTTAAATCCTTCAGCTATTTTATTCTAGAATCTAAATGAGAAAAGTACCATTAGAAAATGGGATTGTTTTTATCCTTGATCCGTTCAGTATGGAACGCCGCTGATGAAATTCTGAAATTCAGAGCTCAAATTCTGATTCAGAAATCAAAGTCTATGCGATTTGTCAAGTTTTTATGAACGTTTTCGGTATTATTGAGGAAAAAAAGATCTTCTAGGTGATCTATTATGAAAGGCGTAAGTTCCCTTCGGCGAACAGGTTGCCATGGCTGCAAGGGTTATGAATGGAAGTAACATGTTTGTAACCAGGCGCATGCCGCGAGCAAAAAACATCATACATCATACCTTTCTGATCATCAGTTTTGTTCAAGAATCACGGGCGAATATAAAGTTTCATCATTATTTACTCAGTCTATAAAATTATGTGGCTTTGAAGCCATGACGATATCACGAATGAAACTAAATATTGATAACTAGTCAAAGCTACTACGTATAATCACCAAACAAATAACAATAAGAATAAGGATCACTCTGCCAAGCGAAACCGACCCGAAGAGTGCCGAAGTTCCCAACACCATATCCCGTCCACCCGGTCCAAGAAAGCCAGTCTGTTCAACGATCGACGTTATTAGATTACTATGAGAAGCGCTAATGCTCTGTGCTTTGAAAACGATGTGCTTCCGAAAGACTCGGCGGAATGTCTCTTGATGCTGCTACACAATAAAGTGGAAAGCCTTCTTATTTTTGCTAGAATATAATATTATTATCATGAAAGGTAGGTTCACTGCTTCATCCGTTTCCTTAGTATATTGGCTATTGAATAACACCACTTGCTTCTAGATAATATTATTATATTGAATAGAATTCCAGCGATGAAAAATTCGGTTAGAAAAGAACCTTTTTGAATTGACTTTCTCCGTCATATCCCGTGTTCTGCCATCACAATCTTTATAAGAATTAGTTCTCTATCGCTCTTTTTTGTTCTTTCACATTCAGTCTCAAATCAGTTCTACAAATAGATTATTTTTTGTGACATAAGCCACTTTTTCACTGAACACCATTACCATGACCTCAACTGGAACAACAGATGACAAAAAGTCAATTCCCAATAATCCCACTCAAATTTGTCGAATCAAAACCTTCTAGTCTTATCGTAATCCCAAATCAAATCAGCTTGGGTTCAACTGAGGATTGTCGGAGTATATCTTTCCATGTAACAAATTCACTTTGCCGATTGGATTTGAAAAATCCGATTTTCACTTCGAAAGCAAACATGTTTTCCGCAAACGAGATTGAATTTACAAATATAAATATTGTGTGGACTTTGACCTTAAAGAGCATGTAAACTACTATTACCTATGAGTAGGTACGTGGAACAATTTAGGGAGAAATCCACACAAAATTGACATAACTGCATTTTTGCATAGTGGAAAAATGATATTCATAGGAACTCTAGAAATCACTCACATGCATGTACTGAATACAATAACAGTCTAGATGGCTTCTTCATTCTTAATCATCTGAAACATCAAATTGGTTTCATGAACAGTGTCTCCGTTTCTTCTGTGAATGGGAAACTTTATAGAGGTTATCGATTTCACGGAAAAAAGTTACTATTCATAAAAAGTTTTGCATAGTCTTCAATTCAAAATATGATTATCAGATGTTAAAATTTCAAAACTATATAAAATGACAAAATATCAATTTTGACAAAAGTTGATCTGAGTCGGAAACTGCCTTCAAATATGTACTTTTAACCACCTATCACCAGGAATTAAGTTTTATCAGGCTTTGCGAGATAGACTGTTGATTATTGATTTTAGAAAAATGCTATCTAACATCGCCTTGTAATATGAGTCTCTTAAAGAAACCTGGATATTCAAGTGCAAAAACACATATTATATCTGCGGAACATGTCGCAGAGATCAAAAAAGGTAAATTTTGATACTTTGCATGCAAGGATTTTGAAATTTTCAATGGAAAAATGAGCTGCATTCTGTCCTTGTGAACGGATGATCAATCGATGTATTCATACATCATCTTGAAATATACAGTGTAGGTTTTTTCAAAACCTGACATAGGCCAACTTTTTTATTTGAAAAGATAGACTAGTACTTTTAAAAGAAAAGTTGTGTTGTTTGTTTTTGTTGTTATTTTTGTCTCCAAGCCTGCCATTGCTATTTTAACTGATCCATATTGTGTTGACCTGTATGGACTGCAGATTATTTCGATTTTTTTGCCCGATTACGCAAAATCAACTTAGATCAAAAAATTATCGTATCAATTTTTATTCAGAATTTTGAGATTTATGACACTGTGTGGAAAAAAATCCATGTTCCTCTTTGAAAAAATATCTTTTTCGCGTCTGCTACAAAATCTAGCAACGCCGATACTTTTTTTCTTCATTTTTTTAGCTAGGTCATTTCACACAACTTTGAAAAGTAATAGTCTATCTCTCCAAATAAAAAAGTTGACCTATATCAGGTTTTACAAAACCAACACTGTATACCTCTTCAAAAATCAATCGAGTGGTACAATGAATAATTATAAAACCAATTTTTTTTTGAATCTTTGACGCCTTCTGTAGACTTAACGAAGCAATTTTGGATATAGGTAAGTTTGCCTCAATCGCCTTATCTTGGTTAAGGAACTTGTGGTTGAGCGCTGTACAGTCATTTCAGGGACACCCTGTATACATAACAAAAATAGATATGTTTTAAAAATAATATGTTCGTTATCAATTGTCTGAGATTGCAAGCATCCTGTAATTTTATTTCAAAAATCAAAAATTGGTCTTTCTGAGTTTTGTAGAGATACATTTTGGCTTTATTTGAATGGTTGAAAATTCTGTGCCATAAAAAGCCAACCTTTAAAGTTTGAAAAACTTTCGTGGTTTTCTATAAGCATAAAAAGCAATTATTCATTCAAATTACAATTGAAAGAAGCTCTTGTCATGACCGAAAGATATTGAAACGGGGATCATCACTTTGGAAATTTGGAAATTTGTAAATGAGGAGGGGATAGGAAATTCTCATTTGTAAATACACGTGTATTCCGATGTTTAAAAACTACTATTTATATTATATTTCTATCCTTTTCAAACTACGCGACAAGTAAAAAGAAACAGCATTGTTTGTGGTATCTATATTTTTGTGATCAGAACAGTGGTCCCTTCATATGGTAAATTCATAATACATAGAGTGGACCATTTAAGAAAACTTATTTCAATAAATTTGACATTTGACATTTACCAAAATTGATACAGCATTATTATGTTTTGTCCAAGCACTAGCATTTGTGATCTTCAGAAAGCTCTTATGATTAGAAGTAGGTAGGTGAGTTAGGAGTAGGAACCACGAGATTGACTTTTTAAAAAGCAAGTTATTACTGAACGGAATTACAGCAAGAGCTTCAATCTATAACTTGACTTGATTATTATGAATTACATATATTTATAGACTTGGGATGATTAGTCAGCTATATTAATATTAACAATACAATTCTAACTACTACTATGCTTGGTCAGCTGTTAGGGGTCACGTAACTCCTCCCGTCGTGGAGATGAACCTACGGTGAATCTTATGATATTATCTTAATATCATATGACAATCTTGGGGTGGTTTGGTGACATTGGAATGCTTGCTTCTTGATCTTCATCCCTTGGGGCTGGTTTAGTTTTCTTGGGGTTCCTTCTTACTTTCTGGTATACTAGAAGGCCAAGGGCTGTAACTAGGAAGATGTATAGTAACAGAGTCCAAAAACTAAATTTGTGAAAGTAGATTGGTTGGTTAAAGACATTGTCCAGTTTTTTGTGTTGCATTTCGAGATTTTTCTGGATGTTTTTCACTTCGTCCAAATTCACGGAGTCGAGGTGAAAATTGTTGAACTCGATGGACGCATCACTCGAGGTTAATTGAAGGTTGTTTATTTGCGGCAACTCGATCTTCTTGAAATGTCTTTTTGAGTCTTTGAGAGTCTTCAGCACGAATTTTCCAACGCGTAGCTCGCACTTGGAGTTTAACTCGATCAGGTATGGCCCGTTCAATGGAATAATCTCTTTGTTAGGTCCACACTGTTCGGTAGCTACTGTTTGGTTTGGCGCTATTATCACCCAGTTCTGTAGTTCCAATTTATTGACTTCAATGTCCTGAATTTTGATTTTCATTTGGCTGCATTGGGATGTGTTTTGGCTGTATTTCATTATCTGGACTTCGCAGGGGGGCGTTTTCGTCTGCTGGCAGTGGATTTTGTTCTTCGCAAAGGTATTCTTCGGGGATAACTTCTTGGCATTGTTGGTTGAATCCGGCGTACTTCAGCTCATTTAGGATAAGGAATTTGGTTTCGGGAAGTATCAGTTTGTGGGAATTTGCAGATGGGGTAGGTAGAGGGTAAAGATGGTAAAGGATGTATTTGTTGACCTCTACAATTGGCAATTCTATTATAAAAATTACTTTGTTCTCTTTTGAGTAGCTCCTGATGCTTAGAATTTTTTCAAAAAGGAGAACGTTTTCTATGATTGGTGAGAATGGTAGCTTAACCATGTTCAACTGCTTTAATCTGCTTTCGATTGATTGAATTTCGTAAAGTATTTCTTTAGAGTCTAAGATTGGGTGGTAAAAAGTGTTTAGTTTTGAGAAGGTGATAGCTGTCAATAAATAATCTAAAATTTCGTAGATTTCTTGGAAATATGTTGTTATTTGTGAAATTAGCATGTGCACTAGAAAATAGTGAGTCGTTTCGAATTGTTTCGAGTCCACTGTTTGGATTGCTTGCTCAATTTGCACAATGTGTGAATTCAGCATCTTTTGGTTATGCGAGATATTCTGTGATATTTCTTGAAATTGTTTGTTCGAGCTCTGGATTATAGTAATTTGATTTTGCAGTGCCGTTTTTAGGTATTTTCGCGTTCTGTGATTGTTGCGATGGCTTCATCGTATTTTTCGGCGTCTTGTTGATCCAGATTGCCGGTTAGCGTTTTTATTATTGAACCTAGGCCGTTTGCAAGACCTCTTTTTGAGCGGTTTTTGAGTGCTAAGGGGTTTATTTGCATTATTTGATTTTTAATTTTATTTTTCAAAATAGTCGCTAATTTATAAGAGTTCTGAAATTCTTTTCTATAATTAGTTGAATTCACAAGAGAGGCCAGTACTCTTGTGAATCTAATTTGTAAGGTAGTGTATTCGTTGATGATGGGGCTAATGTCGTAAGTTTGTATGAATGTCCAGGAATTGATTATGTTTTGTGAGTTTCCTAGTTTTAGTGGTAGCAGACCAGGATTCTCATCAAGGTTGTGGAAAACTATTTCTGAGGAGGATCTTTGGAAGAACCTGCACCAACGGGAGTTTTTAGTTCCTTTATGTGTACAGTCTCTTTTTTTTTGTTTGATTTGTTTTTAATTTTGACTTTATTGTTTTCTAACAATTCTGTGATTTCAAAAGGGCCTAAAAATTTGCTGTGTTTTTTGTTTCTGTTGTCACTATTGCTTTTATACACGGTTTGTCCTAGGTGGAATTGGTACTGTTCAGGACCGTTTTTGTTGAGTTTTTCTGATACTTTTTGTTTTTCTAGATCAATTTGTACCTTGATGTTGTCGTAAAAATGTTTAAGTTTCTCTTTGTGGTTATAAACGTAGTCAGTGTAGAATGAGGTATTAATTAAGTCTGAAGGGTCTCGTGTATTGGTATGACCAAAAGTAATATCAAAAGGGGCAAATCTTGTTGCAGAATGAATGGAGTTGTTGCATGCTATGAGGGCATACTTCATTACAGATGTTACATTTTTGTTCTTGAAACGTTCTCTAAGAATCCTCAGGTGTTCTATAATGGTTGAGTGAAACCTTTCAACTGGAGAGTTCGATTCGTGATGGAAGGGTGTGGTGAAGTGAATGTCAATTTTATGCGCCTTTAAAAGTTCTTGAACGGTCGTGTTTTTAAATTCGGGGCCGTTGTCCATGATTATTCTTTCTGGAAGACCATAGAAAGAAAAATAGTGGATAAGGGCGGAGCAAATTTCGATGGCAGTTTTTCCTTGGAGGGGTATAGCTTGGCCTAATTTAGAAAATGTATCAATTATGGTGAGAAAGTCTTGGTTATCGAACTTGAACACGTCGATGTAAAGTAATTGAAAAGGTTTTCCTGTTGTTTCTGTAAGAACTAAACGAACATACGGAGGTTTTCGGCCATATTTGAAAGTTTGACAGATGTGACAGTCATCGATTAATTTAGTGACGTCACTTTGCATTGCGGGCCAATAATAATTGTTCCTTAATTTTTCAAGTGTTTCTGTGATACCACGGTGGTTGCATTTTCCTTCGTGCTGGTGTTTAATAAGGAGGATTCGTTCTTCTGATTCTTTAACGGAGTTAATTAATTTGGTACATTGAATCAATTTTAACTTAGTTTGATGGAAGTGTTTCATATATATTTCCTTAAATTCTAGGTACATGGTGTCATCGTAAAAATATATATATTATATATTATCAAAAAACCCCATACTGTACCATTTGAAATGGTGTCGGGTGTATACATGTCTACATTTTTTTTTTCTCAATTTACATTAATTGTGCACGAATCTGGCCCATTCCTTCTTATTTCTGGTCAATGCTTTAGCCTCATTCCATGATTTTTCTCTTTTCTCCAGTGCCTCCCCTACAGTCTGGTTCCATGTTTTTTTTGGTCTTCCTCTCATCCTTCTTCCTCCCGCTCTTGCTTCCCAGATTTGTTTTACCTGCCTATTGCTCCCCATTCTTTGTAAATGTCCCCACCAACTCAATTTTCTCTTTTCAATAAATTGTAGGATTGATTCTATATCCATTTTTTCCCTGATGTCGTTGTTCTTGATCCTGTCCATCCTTGTTATCCCCATTACTCTTCTTAAGTATTTCATTTCCATGGCCTGTATTTTGCTTTCTTGTCTCTGAGATAGTATCCATGATTCACATCCATATGTCAGTACTGGTCTGTAGATAGTTTTGAATACTTTCATCTTTGTGTTTTTGGATATTTCTTTTCTGTTTATTATTTTTTTGTTTATTGCATAGTGAAGTTTTGTTGAGGTCTCTATTCGTCTGTTGACTTCTGGTTCTGTTGTTCCTAATTGGTCCAGTTCCACCCCTAAGTATTTATAAGTTTTGACCTGCTCTATTCTCTCTCCTTCCACTTGAATGTTCATTTGATGAATGTTTTTTCCAACTATCATAACTTTTGTTTTGGTTTTGTTGATTTGCATTCCATATTCTTTCGTCACCTGACTCCATATGTTGATGTTACTGTTAAGGTCTCTTTCATTTTCTGCAAATAATACAATGTCGTCTGCAAAAGCTGCCTCTGATATTTGTATATTTTGCATGTTTCTATAGCCTACTTGCAGTTTTTTGGTCCTGATTGTATACCTTCTTATTATTTCATCCATATATATGGTAAATAAGACTGGGCTTAATCCACCTCCTTGTCTTAGGCCCTCTTCAATTTTGAAACAGTTTGAGCGTCTGCCTTGGCTGATTACGAAGTTTTTATTGTTTCCATACATTTCCTTTATCAGTCTTATTACCTTTGGTTGAACTTCTTTCTTTCTTAATATGTCCCACAATTTACTCCTTTGTATTTTATCGAAAGCTTTTTCCAAATCTATGAAAGCCAGGTAAGTATTTTTTCCTTGTTCCATTCTCTTTTCTGTGATTTGTCTCACTGTGAATATATGGTCTTGTGTACTTCTTCCTTTCCGAAATGCACTTTGTGCTTCGTGCATTGAATTCTCTATAATGTTGCTCATTTTACTGTTTATAATTTTTTCCAATATTTTCATTGCTGTGCGGATAAGTGTTATTCCTCTGTAGTTATTACAGTCTTGCTTATTTCCTTTTTTATAAATCGGCACGATGAGTGATGTTTTCCATTCTTCCGGTAGCTCTTCTTCTTTCCATATTTGATTGTAGATTACCAGTAATATTTTTTTTCCTTCGTCACCCATGTATTTTATCATTTCGCTTGTAATGTTGTCGGTTCCTGGTGCTTTTCCATTTTTAAGTTCCCTTATTGCCTTTTCAAGTTCCTCAAATGTTATGTGTTCGTCTTGCGTCTCCCAAGTCGAACTCATTGTTTCCTCTTCTATCCCTTCTGTTGCTTCTGTATTTTTGTTTGCCTCTAGCAATTCTTCAAAGTATTCGACCCATCTCTGCATGATTCCTTGTTCATCTGTTAATATTTTCTCCTTCTTACTTTTTATGTTGAATGTTTTTTGTCCTTTGGGTTCGCCTCTGCATGATTTCACTATATTGTAGAAAAGCTTTCGGTTTCCCTTCGCCGCATTTTTGATTTTTTGTCCAAATTCCTCCCATTTTTTCTTTTTCTCTTGATTCACCATATTTTTTACCTTTTTTCTTCATTAGTGCGTCGGGCAATCCTAGCGTGGTTATTTACAAAAGTAGAAAAAAAAGTTTTATACAAAAGTTGTAGAATGTGACTTTATGCATATTTTAAAAATATTTTCAAACATACAGGGTGCGTCACAAAAGTATGGCACGAAAAAGTATGATTTTTTTAAATGGAACCCCCTGTATATTGATTGATATTTCAATTCTTTTTTCAATTTGGAACAAAAATTGTGATACAACTAATGTTCCTAAATTCAACCGTTATCGAGATATCGCGTTTTAAAAATGGCATTTTTGCAACTTTGACATGCTATAAAACTCAAACTATTCAAGTTAGAGAAAAATGGATTGCACATTCCTATCTTAACTTTTCAAGAGCTATTCAAGGAGATTAAATCCATTATTGTGAAAAAATGTCAAAATGTGCCGAAAAAAGTTGACAGTTGACGTTACCTTCTATCCAAATGACAGAAGAGCTTTTCATTCTTGAGTTCAACTAATAAAATTCTTTCAAACACAGCCGTCCATTTCTGTAGATTTTTCTTCATATTTTTATGAACTATACATCCGACTCCTGCTCTTGCACGCTCCTCTTTAGATACACCACTGTATATGAGTACATGTTCATTTTGCATTATGATATCTCCATTACCTTTCTTTTTTGTTTCTGTTAATGTCAGTATGTCCAAATTTGCTCTTTCGAATTCTGTCTCTAGTTCGTCCTGTTTTCCTTGAATTGTTTTTATGTTCCATGTTCCTATCCTCCAATTTTCAAATTCTTCCTTATTTTTGTTCAACTTTTCTTTTCGGTTCTCCTTATCAATGTCCATTTCGAAATCCTTTGTCGTTTTACCATTTTGTCTCGTGCTTGTTTTATTGTTTTTTAAGTTTTTGGTTGTACTTTCACCATCCTTGTAAAATTTTGTTGTTCGTTGTTCCATTTCCATTCTTCATTGTTTATGGTAATTTTTTGAAAGCCAATTTTCACATTTTGTCCTCTTTCCTTTTCTAATTTAGCCTTGTTCCGGATTTTGGATTGTATAATTCTCTCATCTTTCGTCATGTCATCATCTATATGTATAGAGTACTCAAGTTTTCTCAGCTTCTGTTTGTTTTTCATGATTGTTAGCTTATCGTTTTTATTGTTGAGTTCTACCAGCCACATTTTTTCCCCGATTTTGTATACTGTTTCAATGTCCACTCTAACTTCTAATTTCAATTAAATTTTGATACCTCGGTTTTTTGTTCTTCTCCTGGTTTTCCTGCTATTTTTATCCCCTTGATTACAATATTATTTCTTCTTTTTTCCTTTTCCATTGCATCCAATTTTTGATTTATGTTTCCGATTTCCATCTTCATTGCTTGATTTTCTTTTTTAATGTTTTCATTCTCTGTTCTCAGAGTCAGTATTTCTTCTTTGAAGTCTCTTTGTTCTTTTCGTAGTTCTTTCATCTCCGCGGTTAAGTTTTGTAGCATTTGGATAACCATCTCCATTCTCTCTTCTCTTCTAGCAACTTGATCCGGGCTCCTCATACATTTCTTGTTTTTATAAGCGTTCTCAGTTATATCATCACCTTCTCTTCTTCGTTTTCCATCATCTGTTGAATAATCGTCGGAGTCCATTTTTCCCTTAATCCGTCTCTGTTGTTCGTGGAGTGATCAAGCTCCAAACCGACAGTGTGAGACAGTAATCCGTTAACCTCACTCTTAGTGTGATACGGGGTTTACGTTTTGTCTCAATAATTGATGCTTTGTACCTTTCTGTTGATTTCCTAATGGCTTACGCTTGACACTGTCTAATTTGCGTATATACTTGTGTTACTTCTAGAACTCGATACTTCCCGGAATTGAGTTTAGTATCGGAGCTATCTGCAACACGTCCTTTTACAAACAAACCAGGTACGTACCTATATATATAAATATAAAATATAAATAATATGTTTTATTGTCCGGAATATATGTCCTCATGAGTTGAATGATAAGTTGGGGGTTTGACTTTGGGATTTTTATGTTCTAAATATTATGCTTCTCAAAAGTTTCCTGGGTGACTTCAAGTTAATTATTTGGATTTTTGGAAATTATTAGTTGATTGCTTTTGTTGTTAATTATGTCATTTAAAATAGTTATTCCGTCATTTAGGGTATGGTGGTTACTGCAAGAGTGCACTGTTTGGAGGGTGCTTTCCGATTCGAAACTTTGGGGCTCGTTATGGGGATGGAATGACGTTCCGGGTTCTTGAATGGTAACCTGGTTCTGAGTACGAGGGGAAACTATCTGGATGTCTTGCAATATTTTAATTTTGTTTTGGTTTGATTTAGGAATTTCTATGGATTTCAGGGTGTTTAGTATGTCGCAAAGTTCTGGTGCGTCAGAGTCGAAACATTCGTCTAGGAATTTATCTATGTCTATGTCAATGTCACCAGGGTTGTTAATTATACTTTCGGTTTCTAAGGTATTTATACAGACACGGGAAAGGGCGTCGGCATTGGTATTTTGTTTGCCCTTTTTATAGACTATTTCGTAATCAATATCTTCTAGTCTTAGTCTCCAACGGACAAGTTTGTTGTTGGGTTCTTTGAGGTTAAAAAGCCAAACCAAGGGTTTATGGTCTGTATAAATTTTAAATTTGCGGCCGAGAAAATAGGGTCGAAAATACTCACAGGCCCAAACGATGGCAAGAAGTTCTTTTTCGATGGTTGAGTACTTGACTTCACTTTCATTCAGGGTTCTGGAGGCATATGCAACGGGTTTGTCTTGAGGAATGTAGCCTTGGGAAAGGACTGCGCCTAGGGCGAAATTGCTAGCATCCGTTGTGAGTATAAAGGGTTTCGTGAAATCGGGGTATTGAAGAATCGGTATATTTATTAAGAAATGTCTGCAGTATTGGAATGCATTAACGAAATCTGGGGTGTGTATGACTTTCGCTTTTTTTTTTAGGCAAAGGGTCATGAGTTTGGTTATTTTCGCGAAATCTTTAATGAAACGACGGTAGTAACCTAGAAGGCCTATGTTTTGATGTCTTTTTGAGATTTTGGGAGTGGAAATTGTTTTATTGCGATTACTTTGTCCGGGTTTGGTTTAACACCTTCTGTAGTGATGACATGGCCTAAATATTGGACTTCCTTTCTTAGGAACTCGGATTTGTCCATTTGAAGTTTAAAATTGGACTCTCGAAGTCTGTTGTAGACTTGACGAAGGAGGGAGATATGTTCTTGAAGAGATGTACTGAAGATGACGATATCGTCTAGGTAAACTAGACAAATTTCATTTTGTAACCCACGCAAGATGTTATCCATCACACGTTGAAAGGTGGATGGAGCGTTTTTGAGACCGAATGGCATTCGCTTGAACTCGTAATGGCCATTTTGAGTGGAGAAACCGGTCTTCTGAAGATCGTCGGGGTTCATTTCAATTTGATGAAAGCCATTAGCCAAATCCAAGGTGGTGAAATATTGGCTTCTGCGTAGTTTATCTAAAATGTCCGATATTTGGGGGAGAGGATATTTATCGTCTATAGTTCGCTCATTAAGCCTTCTGTAGTCGATGACGAGTCGCCATTTGCGTTTTCCAGAAGCGTCTGGCTTTTTTGGCACAATCCATATGGGACTGGATCACGAAGAGGTGGAATTTTGGATGATTCCTTGTTCAAGCATTTTTAAAATTTGTTGTTTGACTTCGTTTTTGTGAATTTCGGGGTAGCGATAACTTTTGGTGAAAATGGGGGTATCATTAGAAAGGTTTATTTGGTGGCGAATTTTATTGGTGAAGGTTAACGGAATTTTTTCACTATAAAAAATGTCTCTATATTCGTAACATAAGTTTCGAATAGGTGTTTTTTCTTCCGAATTACAGTGGTCTAATCGTAAGTTTTTTAAATTTGCTTTGAGAAGGTTTTCGTTTTCAGTAGTCAATGTTTCGTCAGTGTCCATTTTCTCTAAGAAGTTGACGTCGCAAAGATCAATAGGTTCTATTTCTAGTGGTTTAAAAAAATTGATTTCCATTGGGGTGTCGAAGGGGTTGGTAATTGTTGTGAAGGCGAAGTGATTGAAAATATTTACTAATGCGTTAGGCGTTTCTAGCTTATTTTCGAATTTTTGAGAATCTAAAAGACCTAAACCATTTTTTAAATTAACGGGTATTTTCACAACTTGTTGTGCCCTTGGTGAAATTTGAATTTTAAAATTTTCAAAATTTTCAAAATCGGTTTTGTTTCAGATTTTTTTGATTTTTCATAAATAATGGGGACTTTTGAGTAAGGAGTTGCTAAAATACCTGCTTTTATATTTACACTTGCGTTTGACTGATTAAGTAAATCTGCGCCCAATAATCCGTCATATTTTTGAGAAAAGTCAAATAAATATAATTTGTGGTGCCCTTTACTTCGAAAAATGTTAAATAATGGAATGTCTGCTACTTCGTTATGGAAAGCCATAGCATGTGCAGTTTGAATATTGAAGTTTTCGTTTTTTATAAAATTTTTGTAGAATATATGTGCTTACTTGGGTTTCATTAGGCTTCTAGAGCTCCCGGTATCGATTAAAAAATGTACGTTAACTTCAGGTATAAAAATATATGGGAGGTCTGACCTAATGTTATTTAAATGTATCATTTGGGTTTGTTGACTTGTTGATCTTCGGGAAAATTTCCTTCGTCATCATTCTCGTTTGTACTGGGAACGTTAAGGACATCAATCGAATCAAATGCTGATTTTGCAGGGTCGTCGTAATACGAGTTGTCATCGGTGTAAAGACCTGTGTGACAATAACCTCTACTATTGTAATGCGGATGTTGAGAATAATCGCATTGATTCAGGGTATTTTCCATATAGGGGTTTTCGTAGTTTTCTGGGAAATTTTCAAAAGGATATTCTTCGTTAATCTGTTGGGCATAAAGCTCTTGGGGATGACGTCTTGAGAAGGGTTGGTAATGATGAATAACAGTATTGTCAGAACTGGTATCCATGGGTTCAATTTCTCGCCTTTGATTACGGATGACGGAGCTTGCTCGAGAAAATTGTGGTTGGTTGGAAAATGATCTAGAGTTTTTAGCGGAAAAATTTTTTGTTGGGCCTTGAAATGACGGCCTTGGTGGAAAAGATGTTGTGGGGGAATATTGTGTAGAATTTTGGAAGGTTCTAGGGGCAAAAACAAGTTGTGCTTGCGGAGGTGGTGGTTGAACATTTCTTGGGGACCTAAATGTTGGCGATATAGGTGAGGCATTGAATGGAGTTGGTCTTGGAAAATTAAGACTATTTGGCATGAATAATATGTTTGGAAGACGTGAGCTGTTGTAAGATTGCTGAGACTGTGGATTGGGGTTGAGATTTGTTTTGGGGTTATTTTTCCTAAGCTGAATTGAAGGAAATTTTCTTCTTTGGTGGTGAATGTCAGAGCTTGTTCTAAATTAAGAGTAATCCTGCTAAGAATGTCTTAAGGGCAACATCGTCATAACGTGCGATTTTTATAAGTTTTTCATTTTCGTCTACTTCTTAGAGAGCTAAGTTTGGCATGTAAGAGGCTTCTTGCATCCTGAATTCTCATACCGAAATCTAAAGGATTCTCGTTTCGTAATGGTTTGATCGAAATTAAGTCTTGTATGAGACAGTCTATTCCTCTCTGATCGGAAAATGTTAAGTTTAAAACGGTTTTTATCTCGACCCAAGTTTTTAATTCTGATCTAGACGGTATTAAATCCGCTGCTCTACCGGTAAGTTTTCCTAAAATTGTATCTAAAAGTATTGAGTTAATTGGATTTACTAAATTTTGCGCATTTTGGAAATTCTTAATAAGGTTTTCGCATGTGCAAATAAATCTCTGTAGCAATCTAGGGTCTCCGTCAAAACGAGGAATGTTATCGGCTTGGTAACGTAACATTGCATAATCAACGTTGCGATTCATGTGTTCTAAAGGAATTTCTGGAATTTCGTTAGGCGTTTGAGTTATTTCTTGCGCGGCTTCGATTTGATTAATATCGTCCGCAACTATCAAACTACTACTAGCCAGAGCTTCGTTTCCTAAAGCTTCGTCGAATGATACTGCTAATGGAGATACATTTCTTGCTAACTCATCTACGTCAAAGTCAGACATATAAACTTATGAAAAGCGATTAACAAAAATTGGGCGTAAGAAAAAATTGAGTCAACTTTGAAATAAAAAGTAATGAACAAAGATTCGCAAACAAATTCAACATAAAAAAAAATATAAAAAAAATGCCTTTGAGAACTCAAAAATACAATAGGGATGGGAAAATGTGGTAAAAATGAGCACTTACATCAGTAATCCCCGCCAGAGTCTTCTCATTTTCTGTCTTCTTACTGCTTAGTCTACTGCCTAGAGGAGCCGATGTGAGGAATTCCAGGCCTTAACCAATGAACTTAACTATGCAGTATCTGTCGAAGCTGGACTTCTCCTTTGACTTATTCTATACACAGGAATTGTCGATGTTGGACTTTCCCTGGAGCTCTTCGTGATCCAAAAGAATTGTCGATGTTGGACTTCTCTTGCACGTTCACTCAAGTGGTTTTCTTACTCGAAAGTTTTTGTTCGCGGTCGAAAAACTGTTGAAACAGACCGGTTCTGAGATTTTTTCTTCACCGTTCGACCGGTAATTCGCCAGTTAAGAGGAGGCCAGTTAAGAGGAGGAACCACAAGATTGACTTTTTAAAAAGCAATTTATTACTGAACGGAGTTACAGCAAGAGCTTCAATCTATAACTTGACTTAATTATTATGAATTACATATATTTATAGACTTGGGATGATTAGTCAGCTATATTAAACTACTACTATGCTTGGTCAGCTTTTAGGGGTCACGTAACTGGTGTCTTTGTGTTAACCTTGAATAGACCCGTGATAAAACAATTGTTCACCTGTTTATGGTATATTTCTCATTCTAGTCGTTTTCAAGCCTATGCGTTGTGCTGTCTCTTTTTTGAGAGTTTGCCACAAGAAGGTGCGTTCCGCATATTATTATAATAATCATAGGAACTGCTTCACTGCGCAAAAAAACGAATTTTGGGGTGTATCGTGGTCCCTCCCAATTTTTAATATACAGAGTGTTTGGCGGAGGATTAGACAAACTTGATGAGCGTATAGATAAAAGAATTTACAGAAATAGCAAGGTTTTACATAGCCGTTATAAATAACGCGAAAATCACATTCATGTGAGCAGCTGCCCTCCTTACACCAGTTTCATTCCGAATAGGAATCTTCAAGCCGCATGACAATCACTTTTAGAAATGCAACTCCATAAAAAAAACATACACGACATTTTTGCTTTGTAGACCTGCCTCATGTGTATAGAAATTTCATAAGAAAGTCAAACAAGCCACACATGGGAACATGAGGGATCTTTTTCATCTCTCTTATTCTATTTTACGTTCAAATAAATGCCAAACAATATATTTATACAGCAGAAACCAAAATGGCTGTATGATTATATGAAAATGACTGTACAGTAGATGTTTTTGGCATCTATCGCTATCTGTTGATTCACAAGTCAGCGAACTCCCATGGAATGAACGAGAAGTTGAGAGTCACATTTTTGTGAGTGTTTGCCACGCTGTCTGACTAAATATTTCTATTCGGGATACAACTGGTATCAGAAGGGCGGCTGCTAACACTTTTGTACTTAGCTCTCAACATAATTTGTTAGGACTCTGTACCAACCTTCCGTTTCACATCGCAAAAACACGAAGAATATGTTTCTATTTTTCTTGACAAAGATAAAAAATCAGGAACGTTTGGGGACAAAATAGGTACATCAAATGTGTGTTTCATTTTGATTGTCAAAAATTCGGTATTTAATCAAAAATAGACCGATTCTGAAGAAAAAATCTATTTTAACGTGCTCACATGTTTGATCCAAATGTCGTTATTATGTGCTCGCGTTTTTCCATCAGACATCCATCAGGTGAATACATGCCACGGAAGCTTTCTCTTATTCGTTGTTGAAATATGATGGCCCAACACATCACGTTATCAAATAACAGGTGAATTTTAGTTCGTGGAAATCTGATGCCACCATATCTTTCATGTGATCAGACCAGGTTCAGAGTTCACAGTGGGGTCCACAGCCATAACACAAGAGAAAAAAACTCCAGCATATCAGCTTAACATAGGCTGAAAAAATGTCAAGATGGGCCGGGCTATCTGTCGATCAAACCTTTCAACGTCTTTCCAAATAGCATAAAAAACTTCAAATTGAAAATTTTTTTCAAACTTTTTCTACTCTCTTGAGGAGTTCCACGGCCACACATTCTGAATATCTTAGTCTGCACATTTTTATTATACTTTTATTGTAATTTTATTGTCTCATCAGTGTTTTTTTTACTTGATTTTGCATTCCTGTGTAGTGTGTCACAAACATTTTATTGATTGCGAATATGCACTTGTTTCCAAATTTCCATTTATATCGTATTATTTTCTGACGAATGTAAATACCGAGTGTATAATAACATGGAATGAATCCAGCATTGAGTTTTGAGTATATCCCACCTCAAATTTTGGGTAATTACTTTGGTGTTTTCATGTTGGCAGAATTAACAACCTCAGAAACATTTTTTTTATAAATAATTAGTGTAACTTGAGACTTGAGAGGATATGAAAATAAAAATTGAAATGAATTTGGACTAGTGAGGAATCAAGGTTGAATCTATAATCGATACTGTAGCTACAGCATTGACTGCAAAATCAAATATAGTAGATATTTAAAGTACGTGCCTCATTTAACAGCTGCACAATTTTCGATAACAGCAGAAATCAGAGAAAAAAAATCCGAATTGGAGTACAATATTTCACGTAATATTTACTATCTGCTTTTATCTACCAAAGAGTTTTTTTGTGTTGATTGTGTTGGATATGTGATGTGTATCCATTTTTGCCAAACAAAACGTTTCAGAACACCCATAAATCGGTAAAAAAACAAAATATTAACGAACTTGATATTCAAATCACAAATAGAATCTCGCATTGAGAGCTATCACAACTAAAATGATAAAATTTAATAACAAGCAAATAAACTTCATTGAATTGCAGTATCACGAATAAAATGAGCATGAAGAGACTAAACCGGAGCTGCATAGTTCAGGATCCGTTTTAGACGGGTCAAGTATACGTACAATGTTATATTGATATAAAACAGTATTTTGATCTGAATCATTGGAATAAACTCGTCATTAATAGGAGCACAATAGGAGCTAGTGAGCTTTTGAGCCTTTCCAAATAAATAATCAGTATTCTAGATACTGCATCATATTCAAAGTCAGCTTTAAATTCAATGGCAAAAGGTTAGCTCAATCTATCTGGTTGAAACAAGATAAAAAAAGTAAAATGGAACGATTTCTTATAAAAGTCAAAACTTTGGTTATTTGGTTAAATTATGATGATTAGGGCTAATTGTTTTGGACTTGGAACATTCGACTGGAACAACAACTTATTGGGTATTAGACAAAATTCACGACCTAGAATAACAAGAGCATGACCATGAGACTTACAATAGAATAAATAAGGTTCATAAACCCAACTTGACGCTTATAGAATCGTTTAACAAAATGGAATTGAACCACCTGCAAACTCAACACATCACATCATCAAAACAAAACCCTGATCATCAAAAATTAGTTTAAATAAACAAGTAGAAAAGTCGAGACATCTGAATCGTGACAAGTTGAATACATAAGGCTCACGCAGACTATGGCCAGATCCTCGTGAGAGCAAAACATCTGTGAGCGTCTGAAGTAGGCTTGCTAAATCCTAAAGACATATTGTGAAAGGATTCCTCAAAAATGAACTTATTCTTTTCAAAAAAAGGAGAAACATAACAGTAAATACAGATCTATACGGAGGTACAAATGAATTGTCTATGTAAAATCTAGGAAGCAACGCAACTTTTTTCATTCTCCTGTATCATTAGAAAAATCACCATGACTTTTTAAAAATGTTGGAACTGTTGCATTGACTTCACCTAATGCAATGTCTCTCGTTTATTAGCGATAATTAGAGAAGATAAACGACTTCTGACCATGATCAACTTCCTGATTCCTCTCTTCTGGTCATTACGGAGATAATCCTATGGTCTCATGTATGGTCACAGCGGGACTAGCCGGGCTATACATTAGAACAAATCAGACTGATGTAACTTCACGTGGCCTGGAAGATATAAGCTTTAACGTGTGGAGCGTTCCGGAGCAGATAATGAAAATTAATTCGCTGACCCAGCATTATTTTTTATTTTGCTATAACGGCATGTTCGTCATAACTATGACTCAAAGTTCAGTTGGTGGTTGATTAGTTTGCCAAATTTCTGTAGTTTACAAGGAATGGATAAGCTGATCACTCACAAAAAATGAAGGGAAATATCATTTCGAAAAAGCATCTATCGCTTTGTATAGTTGTTGGTTGACAGAATAAGTCTATAAAGGTTATACAAGTTCACAATAGTATTTTATATAATTCTTTTCAGATCGACGAAAAGCGATGGAAAACACATTAATGGATCCGACATGTGGAAAGAATCAATGATATTATATTATCAAATTATCAATTGAATTTGAGATGATAGAGTTTGAACCAAAGTATGGCCATGGTTGATGAAAATAGCAAAATCGCAAGAAATTGTAGTGTTTCAACAAGATACATATTCTGATGTAAACAAGTGCGATTGAACTCAAGTATCTTCTTCCTCGCACAAAGTTCAAATAAACTTGCAATTAATTTAAAGTGAAGGACATCAGAGAAATCTAAGATACACTTCGTAAAGTAAGATTAACTGACATAGTCAGTTGCGAATCGACTTTGATGAAAATAAATTGAGTTTATTCCAAGTTTTTGTTGTACCCTTATCATCTTGGATTGAGTTTCAATTGAATACATTCTTATATCATAATTGCATGTATATGGTAAGAATGATTCAGAATTGGTTTTGGTAAGGGTGGTGGGGCGAACTGTAACGGTTTAATTTCGTACCTTTTGTAATTGAGAAGTATTACAGCTTACATCTTTCATCATCTCCATTGTTTTGATTAGAACCACTTATAGATAATCCAATTACGCTCTATGGCTATTTTCATTTTCATTTTCGGTTAAATTGTTTGTTTACTTGGTTTTGAAGTTTAGCTGTAAACTTGAGGTTAGATTTCCAATTCGACAGGTGTGTTCTGTTGATTACAGAAGGTGCATCTATTTTGGTTCCTTGATTTCGTACGTGTGTTAGCTTGCAGCAAGGTGGGCAATTTCCTTTTTTTTAGTGAGCGATTGACGAGCGTATCAGGAATAAATCGGTTGAAGTTCGTTTATTATATTCCGGGTCATTTGGGTTGATCGTTGATAATTGTTTAGTGTGAAACGGTTTGGTTCTTCTCAATCTAGTGGGATGTCGATAGTGTTTCTCCTTACTATGCGGTTAGTGTTCATGACATTTTGTCTAATCCTGACACTTTTCATTTTTCGAACATTCTCTTCAAGTCAGTCGACTGGGTAGGTCTGAGTCAACTTCTAATTGGCGTGTTTTTGCTAAACCCTGTATTAGGGGATCTTGAAGTTTCTCAGGAAGAATTTTCTAATGCTGCGTTTGTTTTGGCGTTTGTTTTGAGCAGACCAGAAAAACCACTTGTGGGATTTAAACCTCCAATAATAGTTGACTGAGTGACCAAGCATTATCCACTATTACACTGGATAGTGTGAGTTTCCAATTTCCACGTCCCATCGGATTGATCAAGTGAACAATTACTTTAATTGAGTGAAACCCTCCATGACCACGAGGTAATTATAGATGATTTTTTTTTTGTTGACTAACGCTGTTGCCAAATTTCTTCTTCCTCTTTTTATGACTTTTCGTTCTGGTTCAGAAACAAGTCTTTAATAAGACCTTGTTTTAGGGTTCTTTTATGGGGGTACATTATTTCGTAAACTGCTTTCTATTGTTGACCTATGGATGATACATGCCGAGTGTGTTGGATGCAGAAAACCAACCTAGACCAAATAGACAAACTATCCGAACTTGAAACATAGCGTGTTGCTGACGGATAAGCCCCAACCTAGAGAGCAGAAAGCAGATAAGTTTTTATTGCTTTGTTGTTTGTACCACCCTAACATTTATCATTTCTTGGAACTTTTTTTGATAAGTAATTGAAAATTTAATTCATTGACCTTATTTTTTTTTTTTTGAGGATACTTTAAAAATTATTCAAGAGACGGGTTTTCTGTCTGAAGATTGTTTATTTTCTTATTAGAAGTTAATTAATAAGTAATCATCAAGTTTTGATACAACTATGAATAATTGACAATGAATGTGATTTCTTGTAAATTTTAGGATAAACAATCTATTAGCGAGTGATCACTCTGGTTAGGCCCTTATCTATATTAACCCCATCTGAATAAGTCCAGGAGTTTTGTAGTCATCATACTACCTAGTGACAACCGGTTTTTAGTGTCACAGTGGTGATTTTTGAAACGTGCGTTAATCGTTATTACTTATAAATCTTATAAGCGAAATAGAAAACTATTGGTCCCCAGAAAGGAGTTTGATTTATTTGGTTCAGTAAAGACTCTCTGATCTCAACCTTCTGCAATCCACCTGCAGAGGTTTCCAACTTTACTGTGAGAGTTGGTGGCGCTCACCCACTTCCGTGGCCGGAAGTTTTGTAATCCATCAGCACAGGGTTGAGAGAGGAAAGAGCTATTTTATAATACCAATTTTCAGGCTACAGAACCACTCGAGTAGGCCTCAAAAGCCCTTTTGCAAAAAAAAGTATATTTTAACGTGCTCACATGTTTGATCCAAATGTCGTTATTATGTGCGTGCGTTTTTCCATCAGTCATCCATCGGGTGAATACATGCCACGGAAGCTTTCTTTTATTCGTTGTGGAAATATGATGGCCCACCACATACGTTATCAAATAACAGGTGAATTTATAGTGGATTTCAGTTCGTGGAAATCTGATGCCACCATATCCCTCATGTAATCAGACCAGGTTCAGGGTGCACAGTGGGGTCCACAGCCATAACACAAGAGAAAAAAACTTGAGCATACCAGCTTATCATAGGCTGAAAAAATGTCAAGATGGGCCGGGCTATCTGTCAATCAAACCTTTCATTGTATTTCCAAATTGTTGTAACTTAGAACGAGCAAAATTCAAAATTCAAATTGAAATTTTTTCATGTTAAACGGTTTCTACTATGTTGAGAAGTTCCTCGGCCACACATTCTGAATATCTTAGTCTGCGCATTTTAATTATACTTTTATGGTGATTTTATTGACTTATCAGTCTTTTTTTCACTTGATTTTGTAGTCCTGTGTAGTGTGTCACAAACATTTTATTGATTGCAAATGTGCACCAATTTTCAAATTTCCATTTATATTGTATTATTGTCTGACGAATGTAAATACCGAGTGTATAATAACATGAAATGAGTTTAGTATTGAGTATTGAGTATATCCCACCTCAAATTTTGTGTCATCACTTTGGTTGTTTCATGTTGGCAGAAGCAACAACCTCAGAGACATTTTTTCATCAATAATTAGTGTAACTTGAGAGTTGAGAAGATATGAAAATGAAAGTTGGAATGAATTTGGACTAGTGAGAAATCAAGGAATATATAATCGATACTGTAGCTACAGCATTGACTGCAAAATCCGATATAATAGATATTTCAAGTACTTGCCTCATTTATCAGCTGCACAATAATTTTCGATAACACCAGAAATCAGAAAAAAAAATCCGAATTGGAGTACAATATTTCACGTGATATTTACTATCTGCTTTTATCCACCAAAGAATTTTTCCGTGTTGATTGTGTTCGATATGTGATGTGTATATGTTACAGTAAATGTTAGGAATTCAGTGAAAGCTGGCTTTTACTAGTTGATGCTAGCAATTACTTGATCCGTTAGGAAATGCTAAATTTTGAAGAATATTGTACACTTTCACTAGTGAATGTTGGAGAAACTTTATCAAATCAACTTTTACTGAAAGCAGTTAGGAAAAGCTCTTTTTAAAACTTATTTCCGCCATTTAACTATCCCACGGTGTACGGGGCACTAAATGATGTCGCTCACGCGACATCAAAATTTTTGCCAAACCCAAACTAACCCAAACGAACCCAAACTAACCCAGACTAACCCCTACTGAGAATACTTAAGTATTTTTGATAATACGGTATCTGAACAATGTTCACATTGTACACCTGCGATTCATAAGTCTCGTATTTTTCAAAGCGTCTAATCTGTCGGCGAATTCCAACTCGGACCAAAAAGGTTATTTATAATTACGATAATAATTTTCAGTGTAGCAGCTTTCACAAGAAAAGTTACGTGAATGCTGACAATCACTAGTAAAAGTATGATGAAGTCGATCAAATTCAACTTTCACTAGCTAAATGTTTCCAAATCAGGAAAAGCTTACTTTTCCTGGTAACAGTTAGCTTTTACTGATTACCAAGTTTTACTGTGACATATACATTTACCAAACAATACGTTCCATAACACCAATCAATCGTTAAAAAAACAAAATATCATAGAAGTTGATACCCAAATCACAAATAAAATCTTGCATTGTGAGCTTTCACAACTTAAATGATAAAAAATAATTACAAGCAAATAAACTTTATTGGATTGCAGTTTCACGAATGAAATGAACATGGAGAGACTAAACCGGAGCTGCATAGTTTAGGATCCGTTTTAGGGGGTCCAAGTATACGAACAATGTTATATTCATTTGGAACAGTATTTTGATCTGAATCATTGGAATAAACTCTTCATTAATAGTAGCACAATAGGAGCTATTGAGCTAACCTTTCCAAATAAATAATTAGTATTTTAGAGACTGCATTATATCCAAAAATGAAGGGAAATATCACTTAGAAAAAGCATTTATCGCTTTGTATAGTTGTTGGTTGACAGAATAAGTCTATAAAGGTTATACAAATTCACAATAGTATTTTATAGAATTCTTTTCAGATCGACGAAAAGCGATGGAAAACACATTAATGGATCGAATTGTGGAAAGAATCAATGATATTCTATTATCGATTGAATTTGAGTTGATAGAGTTTGAACCAAAGTATGGCCATGATTGATGAAAATAGCAAAATCGCAAGAAATTGTAGTGTTTCAACAAGATACATATTCTGATGTGAATAAGTGCGATTAAACTCAAGTATCTTTTTCCTCATACAAAGTTCAAATAAACTTGAAATGCAATAACTTTTCAGTGAAGGACATCAGAGAAATTTAAGATACACTACTTCGTGAAGTTAGATTAACTGACATAGTCAGTGGCGAATCGACTCTGAGGAAAATGAATTGAGTTTATTCCGAGTTTTTCTTGTGCCCATATCATCCTGAAGAGAGGATCAATTGAATACATGCGTGAATTATAATTGAATGTGAATGGTAAGAATGATCTATTGGTATTGGTATGGGTGGTGGGGCAAATCACTGCCCGGCGAGTAGGCCTTAAAGGCCCTTTTCGGCAACCCCAAGACCATTGCAATTCTAACTTAGTTAAGGATGGAGAACATCAACTAACAATATATTTGAACCAGCGGGACCAAATAAATTGGGCTAATTATTTGAACTTTTTGACTGTCAGTACTTGATAATACATGCAGTCTACTCAGTAACATTAGCCAATGAGGGTACCACTAAATGTCGGGCAAAAATTATTTCTGCTCACCTTGGGATTTGAACCCGATCAGATCGCAAGCTATTTCCCCGGTGACCTTTTCGAGTGGCACCTTAGATCATTCGGCCACCTAGCCGCTCATAATTTACTATTAATGATGGAATGAAATATTTGGATGAGTTGCTCTTTCATGATCACCAGCTGCTACAATTTGAGCCGATATTTCAATGTAAATTCAAGGCACAGATTAGCTGAGGTACACTCAACGTTGATTTTAATCTTAAAATTGTCCAACGAAGTGCCGAATTTTAATTGCGCCAGTCTTTTCATTTATCCAAGGATATCCCACCATATCCTTCAAGTGTACCTTAAGCTATTCTGCCTAAGGTGACATCAAAATATTGGCCCTTGGTTTTTCAAATTCTTCAACAGATGAGTTTTCAGTGGTGAAACAATCTTTTGCTATCAATCTCTCACGCAGAACTTGAGAAAAAGAAGAAGGGGGTTGTCTTGACCGACAAGTTAGATTATCGAAGTAGTTAAATCTTGGGTATTCGATCCTAGGCAAAGTTCTACAAGAAACTACTACGTTTTAAGCTACGCCAAGCTTTCGAAGTTTATCAAATTTCACTTAATAACTATAATCCAAAAAAACTTCAAAAGAAACTCATTTTCAGTACTCGTGACATAACTTATCACAATGATACACCTCAAGTTAATAAAAAGAATTCTAACAGTGCTAATAATAATGAACCAATATTCTATTTTTCTATTCCTTTCGTTAAAGAAATAAACAATAAAATTCACAAAGTTTTAAAACCGATTCCCCAAATCAAAATTACCAACAAACACACAATCAATTGACAATATTTTTAAAATACTAAAAGACAAAGATAAAACTTCAAATAGATCAGGTTTGGTATATAGCATCCCTTGTAGTGACGGTGAAGGAGTGTACATAGGACAAACAGCTAGGAATTTGAGAGATAGAATTGCACCCCATGAGAGTGACCAACGTTTAGGAAAAGATACAAGTGCCCTTGCAATACATTGTGATGAATCATGCTATGAATAATAATGATACTAAGGTGCTAATCCAGAAACATGGGTATCGGAAACGTATTTTTCTTGAAATGTCTGGAATTAATCAGTAACCCAACTCCATTAACAAAAGAACAGACGTAGAAGGGCTTAGTGTGATTCATGCTAACCTATTGGCAATTTCTAGCAAAACCAAAAACCTAAATAATTTGGACAATTCAATATCAAGTCTTTGAAAGTGATACTTTTCCAGTTCTACCCCTTTTTCATTTGATTCACAACAGCCCAAAGTCACATAAAAGTAATTCATGTAAACAACCAATTACTTGAATTGTAACTCTTAGGGTAATTTTTTTGGGATACATTCCTTTATAGATAAGCGATACGTTCTGGTCTCACTTTGGATGAAATTCATTCTTTCATATACAGCTGTCTGACCATGTAGCACCAAAAATTTTAATCAGTATTTCCATTTTTCTTGACATGAGAGTGATTGTAACTTTGATCATACTTCATTGGCAGTAAGTACACTGTACATTTGTTGTGTGTGATGATTTTCATAGGTTATTGCATATTTTCAGCTCTGAAAAAAAAAATGATATTTTCGAAAGCTTGGCGTAGCTTAAAACGTAGTTTTTTTCTGAACCTTGCCCAGGACCGAACACTCAAGATTTAACTACTCCTATGAACTTGAGAAACGTAGGTTTTCTCCCAGCAGTTACATGCAAAAAAGAACGCATAGCTTTTGCAGCATTTGGCCATTGTGAGCATGCGGAGTCTGATTGACAGTTCCAAACTATGAGTTTCCTTCTTTGCCAGAAATCTTCAAACTATGAGCCAGTATCTTTTTTGAGTGGAATGTCAAAGGCGTTTAGTCGGAGTCTGAAAGGCTCTATTATTTGAGAACAGGCATAGGTATGTATGAGAAGAATCGGTGATTAGGAATAAATTTTCGCCAACGCCAAAGTGCCAACCAAGGGCGACCGCTGCAGGAAGGGCAACGGGGCAGTGCCCTCCCGAAGCTGCGACAGAAACATCATCATTTTTAATTAATTTATTTAAAAAAAGTAAGCTTCATGCCCCTAACACACTCTTCAATTCTTAATCTAGATTCTAGAAAATCTTGGACGGTCAATACTAGCCGGCAACGCTGTAAGCCGGCTGTCATTGCTGGCAAATGTTTTTAGGTCGGGTATTTACGAGCTGGGCGATATCCGATTTGCACTGTTCCGCAGACTTTCGCATGGTCCGCATAGTCGGGAGGGGGCGTGAGAAATATTTGTTTTAGTAGAGGACAGCCATAACCATCGTGCGTAATACTAAAATGTCCGCGAACATGTTGCCGCTTTTTCTTCTTCGTGACTACCTTGATCAAGGTTACGTTTTGATTTATGTAGGTCAGCAGATGTTAGTCAGTAGTGAAAACTAGCAGTTGAAAATTTTAACCAAGACAAATATTCGTTAAAACATGGATTAACAGTTATTTACAGCAGACAGGATTTTGCAAGTGCGTCGGGTGCATTGCCATTGTTACTTGTTACAGTGCTCTTATGAAAACAATCTGTGTGGTGCGTTTCCAGAGTCTGTGAAATTATTTAAAATCATATGTACAATGCCTATAACAACAGTTGAATGTGAACGTTCTTTTTCAACGTTAAAGCGTATAAAAACATTTACGAGAATTACAATCTGTGAAAGTAGATTGAACGCTTTAGCTATGTGTTCCATTAAAACAAATTTGTTAGCTACGGAAAGATTTAATAAACTTGTCATTGAGCAGGCGAATGGACTTTATCAATGAACATAGAAAATATAGGTAAGTTTGTTTTTGATATCATTTCATATGTTTTCTGTTTTCTGCCCCCCCAATTTAAAATGTCACGAGCCGCGACTAATGCCAACCCCAACTACTTCCCGAACCGTCCCGTCTCCACTGTGAAGCGGAGCAGGTCATCCCAGCATAGGGCCCTAAACTCCTCACAAGTAATTCGGCTGTCCCATGCAAAAACACAGTAACTGACGTTTTCGCCGAAATCGAAATTTCTCACTATTCGAATTACTGTTTCTGGCGCACATTTTGGTATAATTGGAATTGAAATCGGCCAAAAAAAACCTGAGATTTCACAGTGCCCATACCTAGTAACTGCACTGAATTTTCCAAATTCTCATACTAAAACACAGCAACTCCAGTATCCCATGCAAAAACACAGTAAGTGAAAATGCAGTTACTGTGTTTCTGCAGTCCGGTGTGCACTTACTTTGTTTTTGCATGGAAAATATATTCAACTTTTCACCACAAATACTACAACCACCATTGCGGGTACCTAGTAAGTGGCCGACTTGCTATTGAGTTTCCAGTTTTAGATCAAAATTCAAAAGAGGCGAACGTCATGTCGTCGTTCCCGTCGAATTCAAGTGAAAGAACAAAACGCATTATAGATTTCTCATTGCTGGAGACCGCTGAAGATCGTCGGAACAAAATGGTAATAATCATGTTTTTTTTAAACTCATTTGAAATATAAGGGCAACTAGAACTAGCTTCTTCTCCCAATCTTAAATGTTAAAACTATAAAATAAGTTAGCAGTACAATTCTGGAATGTGTCTTGATAGATTGTTTTCAAAATAATGTCATATAAGTGAAGGTTTTTTATAATTCCCACTCATTTAAAAAAAAGAATCTGCTCATAGCGTTATGTCGAACCAGTAGAAATATTTTCCGCCATAAAAAATGAGACATGTTCATGGTTTACTGATCGTCAGGAGAGCAACGAACAAAAAGATGGATATATTGAATTTCTAAGCGATGTTCTTCACACAACACAGCCCAGAACAACCTGTAATATATTATCTTTGAGGAAATATTTATTCAGGAAACCCAGGAATTTGATACGAGTGGTGTGGGGAATGCATTTAATAAAAACTCGAAATCTTTTTTTGAAGTTACTGTGTTTTTGATCCAGAATTCAATTATTCTTTATCGGTGATCAAAATCAGTCAGTGCAGTTGCTATGTTTCTGTAAAATATATTTATTTTAAATTGATGGGTATAATATGCAGAAACAGTTTTTCGATTGCCAAGGTCGCTTATTTTCCACTATTTTATTTGAAACTATCATGAAACCGTTGCTCAGATCGACCCTTCTATTGTGTATAAATATGAAATAAAAATTTCAACAAATGGAGTAAGGCTTGTAAATTATTACAAAATTTTCTCAAAACTTTGTTCAAAGTAGTAACTGTGTTTCTGCTTGGGGCAGCCGAATTGTGGTCGCCCCTAGGATCCTCCTTCTCAGGCGATTTCATCTATCGCAGACTCCCAGTAGATGGTAAGTGGTTTTCTCCGCTCCTCTGCAGTAGGGACATAGGGCTTTTTCGTTCCTAGTGCCTGCAATGTCCTCTCAGAATGCCTAAGGTGATGTTCAGAGCCTTCTTACTCTTGCTTGCCTACATGTCGTATAATTCATTTAGTTCTCCACTGTTTCTTGTCCACTTGTTTAGAGCCTTGAAGATCAGTCGTTTACTTCGACCCAGGTATGGTTCTGGACCGGGTTGAGACGATGAAGACCCTAGTCTGACTTGCTCATCCGCCCGTTCGCCCTTATATTGCGGTACCCATACCTTCCACCTCTTTTTATATACTTCCTAGCTGCTACCTTCAGGATAGCGCAAACCACTGCATGGAAGATCGTCGTTGTAAGTTTTCCGAGAGGGAAAATTTCTTCAGCATTTCTATCTTATCTGTATGCTACGATGCTTGTCAGTAGCCGCACCTCATGCCTTACAATCGATCATATTCTAGTGTAGGCAATAGGTTAGCCTCTGTCCCTCCATACTCCTTGAGCAGTCATCCTTACGTATATTGCTATACCTTTCCCCTTAAATCTGAGTGCGAGTTCTGGCAACGCAAGAAAACTGTTCAGTACAGCTCCAGAAGCGGTCCCCATTGCAGCAGTTATGCTCAGATCACTCGCAGACTAATTATTGTGAGTTCATTAGTGGTTTTTTTGGTAGGCTGCCACTAGACCGCGATATAAAATCCTTGGTCTAATCATTGACTTTGGAGTCTTGGTTAGTTTTCATTGGTGAATCGATGTCGCGTGGCATGAGAACATCTAACAAAAAGGTTTTGTACGTTCTATAATATTTACAGACGTTGAATATAAACTAGTGACAAATTTGAACACAAAATGTTCTCTGTGTGAGCTAGTTGACACAAATAGAATGGTGCAAATTACTTGATAAATCAATTAGATATAATGAATGGAGGATTAGTATAAGAGCGGGTCACTTTTCAAATGGAATAAAACAAGCTGTACGTGAGGTTTTAACGAAAATGAATTTGTATTGGAATTGAAGGCTGACGCATGCCATTTTGTATGGATTATGACATCTTTCAATATCCGTCGCGTCTTTTCACGGTGGCCCGGATTAAAGTGGTTCAATTTTCAATGACAGCCGCCGCACCTGCGATATCAGAGAACCTCTCTAGAAAACGTCAAGCGAGGTCAAATTTTTTGTTAACATAGCGATACTAAGAAAATGCGCCTCGTCGCTAGATATAATTTTTGGGCAAACATTGAGACTCCCTTCCAGTCGCTCTGAAGCCTAGTCAGCAATCAAATGACATTGTCCTTGATCATGAACTTTGAGATCTTCGATCAAGTGGATCTTATATGTATGCAGGCTCAAGTTCCGACGCAAAATCCGCCTGGTTAAAATATGCGTGAGGCCGAATTCTGACGAAGAGTGGACTGACTGGACCTTCTAAAAAACTTGTTTGCACCAAAGTACACTGAGGATTATGATGATAGAGTACTATCATTTTGCAGTGCTGCTTAATGCCATGGTGCCAAATCACAACAGTGAACCCCGCCAAAACATAATAGGCTGCGTACTTCGACAGGTCTCAACAATTGAAACAATATTGGTTGAATTGAATTCATAATATAGTATAATCTCACGTTCAGCCTTTTCAAGACACTCTGTATTTTCAAATCAATCATGTGATTACCAACCACATGAGAGTGATTGGATTCCTCGAAAACGAATAACTGAAAAAGTGATTGTTAGGGATTCATCGAGATCGAAACGAATAGTGCCCGATACAAATCGTCCGTGGCATGTCAAGTAATGGGTTCATTGTTTTAATAACGGCCTGCCGAGTATATCGAACAATTTTATTATTTATGACATAATTTTGAAACGCAACGCATTGTTTTCATGAATTCGGTTACAACAAATCATCAGTTTAACAGTATGATAAAATCTACTCTGATAGAAGGGGAGAATTAAACAGTCCTCCTTCCAAAAATATGTATTGATGTTGTTGGATCTAAAGCAAATCTCGCGAAGACATTATCCACTAAACTTCTTAGGTACATATTATATGCACTTGCATTCAGAGGACTCGCAATATCTCAAGTTGTATGTATCAGTTGTTAGTGTTCAAGACTGTGAGGTATTGCAAGACAGTGTGAACGCAGTGCAAACTTGGTGTACCCTGAATAGATAAGGTCTGGATGTCAACAAATGTTCAGTTATGTCGATAGTTTGGAAAAAAGTGCCGATTAATTACCAGTATCCGATCAATTCGACAAATATCAAGAAGGCTTATTCTGTCAAGGAATTAGGGGTAATTATTGACTCTAAATTGAGCTTCGACGTTCATATAAGAACTGCGGTTTCTGATGCGACGAAAATGTATGGTTTTATTGTAAGACACTGTCGCAATTTTACTGATATTGATATCTTCAAAGCACTTTGGTTTGCTCTTGTTCGAAGTAGGTTGGAGTAGTTCACTAATCTGGTCGCCAATATATCAGAAATATATCATGCTGATTGGACCAACGCAGAGAAAATTTATGACATTTTTAGCACTAAAGGAAAACGTAGTATACCCAGAGATTGGAATACACAACAATGTGTTGTTAGAGAGATCTGGTATGGTCAGCCTGGCAAAAAGAAGCTTAAAAAAGTGTCTTTCTTGCATAAGTTTATCAATGGCAATATTAACTCGTCAGACTTTTTAAATGGGATTTTTTTCAGTATACCAAGAGTGTCTAGTAGATCCAATAATTTCTTCTACCTGAGCACCGCCAACAGCAATGTTGCCTATATGTCTCCAACCTACAAAGTTTGATCTACCTATGATGGAATAGCCAACTCCTGTGATTTGAGCGAACCATTCAAAATATTTGTCAGAAATTGTTATGATAGATTTTAAAAATGTCCCAACATCTACTATTTTCACTATTATTAATAAGGTTTCTTTATATAAGATGCATATGTACATGCTCTATTTGTTGTGCTGCTAGTTGAAGAAATTGTTTTCACGGCCCTGTAAATTAATATCTATTGTTGGGCTTTGTTAACATGAATGAATAAAAAAATAAAATATATTATATATTTAACTGGTCAGAAAAGAAGTAATGTCTCCACTAGTACTTTACGTCAGGATTGTATCCTTCGAGTTGTCAAGATGCATTGACTCCTAAACTACCAATTACGTCATACAATATCAAACATGAATCAGTAGTTGCTTTTTATTCGCGTACTGGATCAGTTCACTTTAAAATGAACTAAACTAAAATGATCTGATAAAAAAACCATCAAATAAAACTGCATCTGTTATTCTGTCATTTGTTTCGGATCACGTCGTTGTCAGTGTCATAATTTTTAGAAAAAAAAGTTTCCTTCCTTCAAAACTTTGGATTAAGGGCAAATATCGAGGCGAATATTTTATATTTTTATGTGTCTTGAGGGTTAGGCTGTTGCGAAATTCACGCCTAATATCAGTCAAAATAATCCCCACCTTCTACTTCTGACCAGTTCACTCAAGTGATCGAAATTTGAGGGTGGTACAGTTAGGGGCAAAGGGGGAAGTGACCGAATCATTTACAAACCAGTTCAGTTTGTAAATAACACATCCCAAATGTCAAATTTTAATGATCTGGGTCAAATTGACCTGATTTAAGATGCAAATAAAAAGCAGCTGATGTGTATTTTGAATGTGAATGACAAGTTGTCAATTTATCCCACCTTCATAATACGTGACCTTCCGAATTCACTTCACACGGGAAAGTATTTTTCCAAATTATCCTACAAAACACTTTAGAAGGAACATTAGCAGGGTTTACAGCTCCCAAAAGAGGTATTTTGGTTCGATGTTTGAATGGAGATGTGCTGTTTATCGCCATAAGTGGGGGGCTTGGAATATATTGTCTTTTTTTTTAAGTTGAATCTTTAATAAATCTCAATAATGTGCAGTATTCGAAAAACATTCGTTTTTTTTCGTGGAACGATTTTTTTATTGCAACCAATATATTAGTATATCAAAGCATAAGTGGATCATGGGGTCTTCAAAACTCGAGCTTTTTTTCGAGCACGAGCTGAGCAGAGTCAAGAAGATCGTTCAAGTTGTGGTTCTTTGGAATACATTCAACAGCCCTTTGATACTCGTTCATTAATCTTTTCGCAATTGCATTTAAACCAATTGTTCTAGAGAGCAGTTATCCACGAATACTTGACCCTTTTTTTTATTGGTACACTTTGAAATCATGAATACTGTTATCAATACTACAAAAAATGGAAGTAACTGTTGCCTTTGAGCATTGAACTCCATACTACCTGGAACGGACCCGCTTATTATTGAGAGTGAAGCAGGTAGAGATAGCGTTAGTTACGGATACCTATCTCTTTCTAACTCATTGAACTATACTCATGGAGTAGAGAGAGATAGCGATAGTTACGGATACCTATCTCTTTCTAACTCATAACAGGAATGACACACTTTTCGATTCGTTGTCAACAACGACCGGGTCCTTTCCAGGTACGTAGTATGGAGTTCAATGCCTTTGAGTCTTTGGCTTGTTGATTTTGCCATTGATTGCCATGGTGACTTTAGAACACGCGCATGTTAGAAAGTTCGTTTCAAACACGCTCAATTAAAAAAAAAAACTTTTTAGTGGACAGTAGTCTGAAATTTTTGAATCGATTGGTTTTGAGATATGTATGTCAAAATCTGGACAAATAATGGATCGGATCAGCTCTTCTGACTTAAGATGTGGATAATACAATAATCTTTTTTGCGTAGCTTGGTTTCATCTTCACAATTGCAAACATTTCCTACAGATTCAATACGATACAAAACATGTGTTCGGCGATCCCCAACATTATCCACATTGGATTACTGGATTGGAGTGACAAATTGAATTATTCTATTGTGTTTTTCATGAATATGATACTATTCTTGATGGAAAGAATTGTATGAAACACATTTGAAACTAGGTTTGAATTGAACAGTCTGACCAGTCGAATTCAAATAAAATTCTTTGGAAATTTCGAGACAAGAGGATGGTTCCGTAATATTCTGTCTCAGAATGTAAATCATTATTCTAATTTTGAACTCACAATACTTATTAACAAAATGTGCTCAATTGTCGAAACATCAATGATTTGTATCCACGAAAAAAAAAACGTAATGTGACTTACATACGGATTTTTTATCTGGTGGTGCTTTCTTGCAGACTGTTGGCTTACCTGAAAAAAAAAGTAGAAATTGAAGCTCAAAAAAATTCATGCATTTTCAATAAAGTTGATATTGCGCAGGAAAACGAGTGCATAGGTTTAGCCATTCCCAAGTCAAGTCAGGTACAATAACTGATTTGCTCAACATACAGACATTTTTTATCACCTATATGTAAGAACAATGAGATTTAATTATGATTATCAAAAATTCATCTCTATGAAGTATAGCATTTTTTTTTCATTTCAACAGTATCACACCGGGACATAAAACGTCTTGAAAATCAATAACAACTTTTAACGTTATGCGATAGGCTAATGGTCATACATATTCAACAATAAGATTGAATATGTATGACCATAAGTTTTTCAGAAATTGTATATTTCAACCGTTATTTGAGCATTCAAAAAGCTGTTCACCCTTGCCATGATCTGTTATCAATTTGATTACGCAAAGCAGTTACCTAGTTGTTATATTTTACGACAAGTTCTGTGAGATTCACTCAAAATCAAAATAATCATCTTTTTCATTTTTTATTGTATTATCGGGTACGTATTGGAAAGTCTCATATTCCACAAGATATTTTTCTGCCATGGTGGGGTATTCTCAATCAAGATTGTTGAATTCCCATAGATTTAGTGGATCGTTCCAAATTTTTGAATCTTTCTTCCATTTTCAAGAGTTTTTTCCTCAAGATATTACAACGATGCTCTGATTTTCAATGGGTTATCCAGGTGTTAGTTAAAGGAAGAACGCTTTTCAATATTTCTAGCAAACATATCAAATAAAATATGCGGACGTTAATTTGATTTACATATTAGGGGAGAGTGACGTTTTGATAATAAGGGCGTACAAGGAAAAATAACGTCAGCTTATGATGCGCCAAAAATCATCGAACGTCAATGCCGACTAAGATCCATTGATTAGAATTAACCCTTAACTTGATCGGTTGACTCACTCTACACAGAAACTATAGCATACAACGGGTGCTACATTGACTAGAGAAAAAAAATAAGTATATTGAGATACCGCTCGTTTGTCAAAGGTTAACAAACCTTGTTTTGAGGTCATTGGTGGTTGTTGATATATACTCTGTTCTAGATAAGAAAAAGGGGGAGTTTTCAATTACCATGTCTCCAAGTTAGAAGACTCCCAATCCAATTGGAAGCTTAAACATGTCTGAACGAAATAAACTTCATTCAAAAGAACATTGGTGCTATAGTCCAAGATCAAAAGTTGAACTATTTTTATAATACCGGTTATGTCGAAAACTATGTTAGTGATGCTTAATGGATTTGTGACTACATACTACATAGTCGCTGTGTAATGATGGGGTCTACATTTTCAAAAGATATCAATACTAGGTGATGAGAATATTCTCACCTAGAACATTTATCCAAGAATAACTATTATCTCATAGAAAAACGATTTCTTCCACTTCTTGGATAAAACATCGTATGCCACTCATGCAATATGTTTCCAAAGCACTAGTACCATAAATAACTATTATCAACGGCCACAAAATGTCAACGGTGAAAAAAAAAATGTTGGGATAGTGGAGAAATATGTTATGAAGAATCATCGAATTACAATTGGAAAATTGCAGAGGACATCAGCATATCGGTTGAACCATTTTTTCCGATGTCTCGTTTCAAATTTTATCCAAAAGAAGGATACATGTTTTATTGAACAGTGTCAGAACATGATGATATTTGCTTGAAATTTGAAAGGGTCATAACTGGTGCCCAACATGGGTATATGTTGATGACTTTCATCCCAAAACTTTATCATCCCAATGAAAGCGGCAACTAGACTAAAAAACAATCTCCACATTGTATCAAAAAGAAAAGATTCGCTCATCTAGCGCATTGTGTAATGGCAGATGCTCGTACGGCCAATCAGGAATATTACTGATGGCCTGTAAGGTATGTGCATGGAGACAACTCCCGAACTTGTGCATGACTGGAAAAACCAATGAAAGGACCATGATTACCATCCATATACCTGTTGATTAAGGAATACGATTGGACAAGTGAAAATAATACCAATAAACGGCTTTCATTTCAATATGCAATAATGTTATCGAGGATTTACTGAAATTTAGAAAAAAAACATTATGTTGGTAGATTAGCTACAAAAACAAAAGATTTTGAATTGAACTTTGCAAATATGCGTATTTTGTAATGTAAGAGTCAAAGTAATTGATTTTTGAAAAAAGAATTGCCATAATTTATGTACGGTGTTTTCTACAGCAGGCCCAACTTGGCAAATTTAGAGATGAAGAAACTCAATTTTTCAAAATGGAACACCCTGTGTGCAGTTGTCTAGTTTTCTTAAGCACTCAAAACACTGATACTTTGCCATTAGAGCACATGTCGTAAAATGTATCGTTATATTGGAATCTTTGATTATGTCAAAATGGTACCCCTCAATTGGGTTTCGGAATGACAAATTCGAACGTGTTAATGGATCATTGCTATGGCAGAAGAATCCGATTCAATTACCATGCCAACCAGCATCACCAATCCATAAGATTGGATAAGGGAAGCATTACAGGATATAAGCATTAATGACAACATTAACAACAATAATAACAACATTCTATATTACCTGAAAAAAAGTCTATCAGTAAATAATAAAACCTATCAATATCAAACGTTTCGGAAACGAATCTGCTTCCGTCGTCAGTGAAACCTGAAAAAATAACAATTAATTCAAATTCAAGTTCGTTTTTGTGTGCCATAAACACAAAAAAAAACAATTTTACCGCAACAACATGCTAGTTGAAGTTGATCGATCATTTGAAAACCGTGTACAGGCCTATTCAAAATAACGGCGGTCATTTTGAAAATTTACTCTAGTTCCGTAGTTCGTTTTGTTGATTCTATTAATGATAAGAATTGTTCCATTTCGATTATAACATGGTGAATATTCAACTCGATTTTGAATAAAGATCTTCAACCTCTTTTGTTTTAAGTCATTGTTCTGTTTGATTATTTAAACACGTAGTCCGAATACCCAGCCAATGACGTCTCGCCGCGTAACCTGTACCGAGAATAAACCAGAAATCCCAATTAGGTACTATTTTGACATAATCAAAGATTGCGAGATAACGAGACATTTTATGACGTGTATTGTAATGGCATAGTCGTAGGGTTCTGTGTGCCTAACAAAACTAGATAACAGCACACAGGGTGTTACATTTGAAAAAAATGAGTTTCTTCGTCTCTAAATTCGCCAAGTTGGGCCTGCTCTAGAAAACACACTTTATAAATTATAGCGATTCTTTTTCCAAAAATCAATTACTTTGACTCTTACATTGAAAAAAAACGCATATTTGCAAAATTCAATTTAAAATATTTTGTTTTTGTAGCTAATTTACCAACATAATTTTTTTTCCATGAATTTTAGTAAATCCTTGATAGCCTGGCAACACTGCACATTCTGGCAATTAAAACCACTGTATCATGCGTAGAATATTACGCTAAATTCAAATCTCTAATTAATAGTTGGGGTTGCTGTTTGAAAAAAGTGTATTTTTTGATACCACAGTTTCCTAGAACACTCTGTTTACACAGTAATATTTTCAAATTGTGACCCTGCTGGAGCCATAAAGGTTTTGATTTGAGATTTTTTTCCTATCTCTTTTGACAAGAAAGAAAATGGACTTCCACACACCAATGCGTCACCCCTCGACGGGGCGGCGTTTCGAACAAAATTCTATGCATACCAGCGAGGAAAGGGATTCCAATGCTGTGTGCTATCTCCAACGCAGTGCATAACTTTTCTGCTCATGGAAGCGGGAAGAAATGATTATGAGCAATATGCCAGTAAAGGATTTTACCCATAGAACAACTGCCCAATAACTCAACTAAGCTGCCCCGAAAAAGAGATTGAACGGTTGTTACTGAAACGCTTCAAAGCGGAGTGTTATAGACTAGACGTCAGGATGGCTTATGGCAGTGGCGGCTCGAGGTTAATTCAATAGGCAGGTCAAAATGATATGATTTGTTCGGTGAAACAAGAGCCCCCAACCCTCATGTTTAATCATGAAAAAAATCAAAGGAAAGCAAATACATAATTGAAATAAATCGTACTGACCTCAAAAAAGTAAAAAGCACCAGTATATAAACTCGACAATTTTTAAAAACTCACCTATTCATAAAATGTAGTCTAGAATCATTACTCAAGTCATTGCTCATTATAGAAATTTCAAACAGTCATGAAATTGACTTGAAATCGAGGCGTTTCTCAGATGTCAAACCATCTGCGTCTTTTAAATTCAAAATTTCACACACAACATAGCGATCCGACGGATCTGAAACTTTAAAAACAAAATTCGCGACCGATTACCGATGTTATGAAAACAATCCGGCCGCAAAATAAAATCAATAGAAATCTATCAGCATCAGCTGACTTGACATTACTCGACAACCCCTAAAAATGCATGATACAAAAGTGTGACGGAGGAGGAAGACGTTCGAAAACATAAGCGTAGGTCGGAAATTAACTCCGTGCCGATGTGGGAGTTGTCTTGGTCAATGCCTAACAGGACATATTTTTTCTGATTCCAACACACTGATTTTCGTTCACTTTTTTTTCTCTCTCTCTCTCTCTCTCTCTCTCTCTCTGCCTCCAGCCGTTTATGCGCGATGATATTCCATTCAAATTGCGAGCGATTTTTCGTCAAAGCTGAATTTTGACCCAAATAATCCATGCAACGCTTGAGATGTGTTGCTGAGGAGCTTTTCTTGGCAATCATAACGTGCGCGCATTATGGGATGTAATGATGGAAGTTTTTTTTTTAAATATTATTAAAGTAAATTGATATGAAATCTTGTTGATTATTTGGGAGGACAATTTGACCCTATTGTGAAGCCGCCGTTGCTCAAATTGAAATATCGATATTTTCCAAATGGAAAGAGATATCAAATTGCGGTTCTTGACCGATTCTCCGAGAACACATACAAGGTTGGGGGTATTTCTTTTTATTTATACACCTTTATAGAGTGGACAAAGGAGGTCATGTTTTCTCAGCAAAGGTTGGTGCTATGTCAGATAATCTTTGACCTTGAAAATGTTCACATCTTTGGATTGTAATGAAATGATTCATTTCTCAATTTTTTTCAAAGTTGTCTATTAATCAAATTTTATTATCATTAATAAGGTACCTATTGGAATTTGGTACTCTTCTGACTTCACGTCACATGTGTTTATTTCCAGTCCGTACCTATAACCATCCGCAGGGACACTTTCGAGTATTTAGATATTAATAATATAAAAATCCCGTGTGGGGTTGCTAGTCCTCCATCGGACTAGCAACCAGTTGGCGGATGGGAAAATGCCTTCCAGATATGGGAGGTACCGGGGAAATCAAATACCCGGGGCGGACCCAAACTAGCGCCGGATGACTGTCGGTATAAGCAGTCACCTCCTCTTGGTCAACAGCTCAGGGTGGAAGAATCAACAGGAGTGAGGGCAATCCCTTGCCCTTGAGATGACAAATCGTCCCTAAAGGCGGAAGAACCAATAATTGGCCAACGGCAGGGGGATACAGAAGGTAAAGGAAACCCACTGTATTAAGGATCCTTACGGATGTTCGGATATTTATCCGATTAACTCTTATCATGTTGGAAGCTCAAATACAAATGGCTTCTAGTCCCGGGCAGACCTTAAGTGGTCAGGAGGTGCGAAGAATCCCCCGGTTTCAACTAGATAAGAGAACAAAAGTGGCTACTTGGAATGTCAAAACTTTGTTTGCAGCTGGAAAGTTCGACAACCTAATCCAAGAGATGAACAGAATGGAGATAAACATTCTCGGAGTGAGTGAAGTCCGCTGGCCTGGAAATGGAATGATAAGATCATCAGCATGGCGTTGGTATCTTGATAGATGAAGACACAACAGTCAGTAAAAAGCTTCATCCCACTTTCTGAAAGAGCACTCCTGATTCAACTGGTTGGTAAACCCATGAACATCAATATTATACAGGTTTATGCCCCAACGGCAGACAAATCAGAAGAAGAAATTGAAGATTTTTACAGACAACTTGATAATGCCCTAAGACTTACAAAGACGAACGAAATAAACATAATTTTAGGAGATTTCAATGCTAAAGTTGGAAAGGGTAGGTGATTACGGCTCAGGTGAAAGAAACGACAGAGGGGAAAGGTTAATTCAGTACTGTGAAGTAAACAATCTTGGGATTACAAATACATGGTTCACACTCCCACCAAGACGTTTATACACCTGGAAATCTCCGCAAGATAATGACCATCACATTGTTCGTAACCAAATAGACTACATCATCATTAATCAAAGATTTAGAAATTTCATCACTTAAGTAACCACAATGCCGAATTTGAATCTGACCACAATCCGCTACGTGCCGACATTTTATTGCGCCTGTCCAGACCCAAAGAAAAAACCGCTAAAAATATATTAGAACCAAGACTACTTAAAGATGAGGAAAGAAGATCATTTTCTGCGAACCACTTTAATAAAGAATTTGAAAGTATTGGCAATACAAATGATACGAACAAACACTGGCTTGAACTCAAAGAAGCTTTCAAGAAAACAAATGATACCTCCCTCACAACCACCAAAGGGCATACGAGGAACAAATGGATGACTGATGATATTCTGGATTTGATGGAAAAACGAAGGCAATGAAAGATCAACAGAAACTATACAGATTATAAAAAACTTCAAAGAAGAATTCGAAACGAAATAAGGACAGCAAAACAAAATTGGCTGACAGAAAGATGTCTGGAGGCAGAAAATCTGAGCAAACTAGGAGACAGTTTCCATCTTCATAAGAAAGTCAAAGAAATCGCTGGAATATATAATAATGAGAATATAAGTTTCATTAAGGATGAAAACAATAAAGTAATATTGGACACCGAAAAATACTACTAACATGGAGAGGATATACCACTGGTCTTTTCCAAGATGACAGACCAGTGAACCCCGAAAATGAGATAACAACGCTATCAGGACCAAACATATTAAAAAGTGAAATTAAACATGCCATAACTCTAATGAAAAATAACAAAGCTACAAGCCCTGATGAAATGTACTCAGAAACGTTTCATTTGGTCAGTGAACAAAACCTTGACATCATTGTCCGACTCTTTAACAATATCTACGACACTGGACAAATTCCCGAGGATTGGCTCCGTTCTACATTTGTCGCACTTCCGAAATCAAACAACGCAACCGTATGTAGAGACTGTCGTCTCATTAGCCTAATGAGTCATTTCCTTAAACTCTTTTTTCGAGTTCTACACACGAGACTATATAGGAGGTGCGAGGAAGTAAGTGGTGCTAGTCAATTTGGATTTGAGAGTGGTTTCGGGACACGGGAAGCCATATTCATTCTCCAAACATTAGTGCAGAATTGCCAGGATCAGAGAAAACACGTCTTTTTGTGTTTTATCGACTACAAAAAAGCGTTTGACAATGTGAAGCACGATCTCCTCATATCATATCTTCCGGATTTGGGACTAGATGGAAAGGATATCAGACTTATCGGTAATTTATACTGGAACCAAAGAGCGGAAATCTGAATTCAAAATGCAGAAACAACTGAGGACTTTGAAATAAAAAAGGGCGTCCGTCAGGGGTGCATCTTGTCTCCGATGTTGTTTAACTTGTATGTGGAAAGAACTTTTACCGAGTCGATCTTCGACAGTCCCATGGGTATTAAAGTAAACGGAACTCCCATCAACAATATTCGGTATGCGGAAGATACCGTAATATAAGTGAATAGTGCAAATGATCTACAAACTTTACTAGATAAGGTCAATGAAGAAAGTCAAAGATTGGGTCTGAAAAATAACATCCGTAAAACCAAATGTATGGCCATTAGTAGAAACAATACACCAAATACCACAATATCCATAAATGGAGAGAGCATTGAACAAGTCAATCAATTTGAATACTTGGGATGCATGATCAACCAAAAATGGGACCCAGATCAGAAAATAAAATGCAGAATCGAGCAAGCTCGAACAACGTTCTCGAAACTTCAAAAATTTCTGACAGACAAAAACTTGAATCTCAGTCTCAGATATAGAATGGTAAAGTGCTACGTCTAATCCGATCTCTTGTACGGAGTCGAGGCATGGACGTTGAAAGCAGCAACTATCAACAAAGTTGAGGCCTTCGAGATGTGGACCCTGCGACGGATGCTGAGAGTATCGTGGGTTGATCATGTAACGAACAAGGAGATACTGAGAACAGCTGGTTTGGCAGACCGGGAACTTTTCGAAAACATCAAAGGAAGAAAGACCGGCTACCTTGGACACATACTACGCGGAGAACGTTATCATTTCCAACGACTTATTTTCCAGGGTAAAACAGAGGGAGGTAAGAGAGGAATAGGTAGAAGAAAACTATCCTGGCTACGAAACATACGACAATGGACAGGAATACGGGACTTCCAGGCACTACAAAATGCTGCAATCAGTAGAATCATATGATAGGAAAAAGGATGGACGCCTACGCAGGAATCTGCATGGCACTTTAAGAAGAAGAAGAATATAAATTTTATCAAAAGGGACAAACCACTTGATGGATAAAGTGTGAACATATTTAACCTCTACTGTGACGTCACGAGTATCGACGCGCATTTCTGGTGGGCGGAGCCAGGTGCAACTTTCAATGATTGATTACCTACTAATTTACGCCCAAATCTTGATATTTTCCAAAAATTGAGCATATTGTCCATTGTCAACGAATCTTCTCGGACTATTGCAGGAGGAGGATTTATTTCCGGTTACATCATCTGACAACCTTGGATATTATCTATATGGTTCAATACACGGCTACCAGGATAATGATTATACCTCATTAGTCATTTTGGTAAAACTAATTAAAATATTTGTTGTTACTCTCAATCGTTTAAAAAAAATACATACTCTACTGAGTTGATGTTTAATTGTTTTTATCTTCTTTATTACATTGTCACTTTCCTTATACCCATATATGAGGCGAAAAAATACCGTCAAAATACTTTTTTTGCTTAATTTTCTTTATACACGGAGACTACTTATCTGGTATCCGTAACAAAATCAGCTGAGAAGATTTTGAGTAATTGATAATTTTTTTTTTTTTTTCAAGAAAGTCAGAGAAATCGCTAGAATATATAATAATAAAAAAAAAGTTTCATCAAGGATGAAAACAATAACGTAATATTGGACACCGAAAAATACTACTAACATGGAGAGGATATCGAAAAATACTACTAACATGGAGAGGATATATATATATACCATAATATCCTGTGGCAAAATTCAGTTCAATATCTCAAACCGTCTTTGGAAAATGTATCAAAAACTATAAATAAAATAGATCTTTAACACCCTGTATCTTGAAAACCAAGCCTTTTAAGACCCAAGTTCATGTGAACTTTTCGACTTAAAATTTATCCAGGAACTCCTCATTGAAATTATGACATACCATCAAGTAACACCCTGTATACCCATCATAATAAATAATGTGAAAACTCAAAAAACATGATTTATTTAGCAGCAAAGTATCTTGATAACAATTAAACATTTTTGTAAAATAAAAACTAGGTTTATACAGGGTGTAAATCAATTGATTATAAACATTTTTAAGGGTGAATGTTTGACTAATTTTAAGACAAAAAGTTCATGATTCCAAGATACTTATATGTATTTTTTAAAGAAATATGACAATTTGACAAAATTTGTGATACTGGTGATATTGATGATGATAAACTCGGATATTAACTTGGTATTCTAAAAAAAAAAAGAAAAAAAAAACGTTTTGGATCTATGTTCACATTTTGTCATTGACTTTAATTCTTATTTGTCTAAAAAATTAGTCAAAGATTCACCCTTTGAAGTTTTGACAGGCACTTAATTTACAACCAGTATAATGAAAATTATGATTAATTAGTGTCTTCTATATATACGAATCATGTATCCATCCTTGGGTCTAATTGACACATCTGTCATCAGCTCCAAATTCTGCAAAGTATATGGGCAATCGATGGTATAGTTTAGCAAAATATTTGCTTTAATTATTATTTTCATATTGGCGTATGACTATTGTTGGGCATGTGTTTATTTCCAGTCCGTACCTATAACCATCAGCAGGGACACTTTCGAGTATTCAGATATTAACAATATAAAAATCCCGTGTGGGGTTGCTACTCCTTCGGACTAGCAACCATTTGGCGGATAGGGGAATGCCTCCCAGATATGGGAGGTACCGGGGAAATCAAATACCCGGGGCGGACCCAAACCAGCGCCGAATGACTGTCAGTATAAGCAGCCACCTCCTCTTGGTCAATAGCTCAGGGTGGAAGAATCAACAGGAGTAGGGGCAATCCCTTGCCCTTGAGATGACAAATCGTCACTAAAGGCGGAAGAACCAATAATTGGCCAACGGCAGGGGGATACAGAAGGTGATGGAAACCCACTGTATTAAAGATCCTTACGGATGTTCCCAGGATATTCATCCGATTAACTCTTATAATGTTGGAAGGTCAAATACAAATGGCCTCTAGACCCGGGCCTTAAGTGGTCAGGAGGTGCGAAGAATCCCCCGGTTTCTACTAGATAAGAGAACAAAAGTGGCTACTTGGAATGTCAAAACTTTGTTTGCAGCTGGAAAGTTCGACAACCTAATCCAAGAGATAAACAGAATGGAGATAAACATTCTTGGAGCGAGTGAAGTCCGCTGGCCTGGAAGTGGAATGATAAGATCAAAAGGTAAAGAACTATACTACTCAGGTACCAATAATGCCGGTCGAGACCATCAGCATGGCGTTGGTATCTTAATGGATGGAGACATACAACAGTCAGTAAAGAGCTTCATCCCACTTTCTGAAAGAGCACTCCTGATTCAACTGGTTGGTGAACCCATGAGCATCAATATTATACAGGTTTATTCCCCAACGGCAGACAAATCAAAAGAAGAAATTGAAGATTTTTACAGACAACTTGATAATGCCCTAAGACTTACAAAGACGAACGAAATCAACATAGTTTTAGGAGATTTCAATGCTAAAGTTGGAAAGGGAAGAATGGGATCAGTGGTTGGTGATTACGGCTTAGGTGAAAGAAACGACAGAGGGGAAAGGTTAATTCAGTACTGTGAAGAGAACAATTTTGGGATTACAAATACATGGTTCACACTCCCAACAAGACGTTCATACACCTGAAAATCTCCGCAAGACAATGACCATCACATTGTTCGTAACCAAATAGACTACATCATCATTAATCGAAGATTTAGAAATTTCATCACTAAAGTAACCACAATGACAGGTGCCGATATTGAATCTGACCACAATCTGCTACGTGCCGACATTTTATTGCGCCTGTCCAGACCCAAAGAAAAAACCGCTAAAAATATATTAGAACCAAGACTACTTAAAGATGAGGAAAGAAGATCATTTTCTGAGAACCACCTTAATGAAGAATTCGAGAGAATTGGCAATACAAATGATACGAACAAACACTGGCTTGAGCTCAAAGAAGCTTACAAGAAAACAAATGAAACCTCCCTCACAATCATCAAAGGGCATACGAGGAACAAATGGATGACTGATGATATTCTGGATTTGATGGAAAAACGAAGGCAATGAAAGATCAACAGAAACTATACAGATTATAAAAAACTTCAAAGAAGAATTCGAAACGAAATGAGAACAGCAAAACAAAATTGGCTGACAAAAAGATTTCTGGAGGCAGAAAATCTAAGTAAACTAGAAGACAGTTTCCATCTTCATAAGAAAGTCAAAGAAATCGCTGGAATATATAATAATAAGAATATAAGTTTCATTAAGGATGAAAACAATAAAGTAATATTGGACACCGAAAAATACTACTAACATGGAGAGAATATACCACTGGTCTTTTCCAAGATGACAGACCAGTGAACCCCGAAAATGAGATAACAACGCTATCAGGACCAAACATATTAAAAAGTGAAATTAAACATGCCATAACTCTAATGAAAAATAACAAAGCTCCAAGCCCTGATGATATGTACTCAGAAACGTTTCATTTGGTCAGTGAACAAAACCTTGACATCACTGTCCGACTCTTTAACAATATCTACGACACTGGACAAATTCCCGAGGATTGGCTCCGTTCTACATTTGTCGCACTTCCAAAATCAAACAACGCAACCGTATGTAGAGGCTGTCGTCTCATTAGCCTTATGAGTCATTTCCTTAAACTCTTTCTTCGACTTCTACACACGAGACTATATAGGAGGTGCGAGGAAGTAAGTGGTGCTAGTCAATTTGGATTTGAGAGTGGTTTCGGGACACGGGAAGCCATATTCAGTCTCCAAACATTAGTGCAGAATTGCCAGGATCAGAGAAAACACGTCTTTTTGTGTTTTATCGACTACGAGAAAGCGTTTGACAATGTGAAGCACGATCTCCTCATATCATATCTTCGGGATTTGGGACTAGATGGAAAGGATATCAGACTTATCGGTAATTTATACTGGAACCAAATAGCGGAAATCCTAATCCAAAATGCAGGAACAACTGAGGACTTTGAAATAAGAAAGGGCGTCCGTCAGGGGTGCATCTTGTCTCCGATGTTGTTTAACTTGTATGTGGAAAGAACTTTTACCGAGTCATAAGTCGTAATATAAGTGGATAGTGCAAATGATGTACAAACTCTACTAGATAAGGTCAATGAAGAAAGTCAAAGATTGGGTCTGAAAATTAACATCCGTAAAACCAAATGTATGGCCATTAGTAGAAACAATACACCAAATACCACAATATCCATAAATGAAGAGAGCATTGAACAAGTCAATCAATTTAAATACTTGGAATGCATGATCAACCAAAAATGAGACCCAGATCAGGAACTAAAATGCAGAATCGAGCAAGCTCGAACAACGTTCTCAAAACTTAAAAAATTTCTGACAGACAAAAACTTGAATCTCAGTCTCAGATATAGAATGGTAATGTGCTACGTCTGGTCCGTTCTCTTGTGCGAAGTCGAGGCATGGACGTGGAAAGCAGCAACTATCAACAAAGTTGAGGCCTTCGAGATGTGGACCCTGCGACGGATGCTGAGAGTATCGTGGGTTGATCATGTAACGAACGGGGAGATACTGAGAAGAGCTGGTTTGGCAGACCTTGAACTTTTCGAAAACATCAAAGGAAGAAAGACCGGCTACCTTGGACACATACTACGCGGAGAACGTTATCATTTCCAATGACTTATTTTCCAGGGTGAAATAGAGGGAGGAAAGAGAGGAATAGGTAGAAAAAAACTATCCTGGCCACGGAACATACGACAATGGACAGGAATACGGGACTTCCAGGTACTACAAAATGCTGCAATCAGTAGAATCATATGATAGGAAAAAGGATGAACGCCTACGCAGGAATCTGCATGGCACTTTGAGAAGAAGAAGAATATAAATATTATCAAAAGGGACAAACCACTTGATGGATGAAGTGTAAAAATATTTCACCTCTACCGTGACGTCACGGGTACCAACGCGCATTTCTGGTGGGCGGAGCCAGGTGCAACTTTCAATGATTGATTACTCATTTACGCCCAAATCTTGATATTTTCCAAAAAATGTGCAAATTGTCCATTGTCAACGAAATCTTCTCGGACTATTGCAGTAGTTAGAATTTATTGCCGGTTACATCATCTGACAACCTTGGATATTATTTATATGGTTTAATACACGGCTACCAGGATAATGATTATACCTCATTAGTCATTTTGGTTAAACTAATTAAAATATTTGTTGTTACTCTCAATCGTTTAAAAAAAATTACATACTCTACTGAGTTGATGTTCAATTGTTTTTATCTTTTTTATTACATTGTCACCACCCTTATACCCATATATGAGGCGAAGAAGTACCGTCAAAATACTTTTTTTGCTTAATTTTCTTTTTACACGAAAACTACTTATCTCTGGTATCCGTATCGAAATCAGCTGAGAAGATTTTGAGTAATTGATAAAAAAAAACGTTTTTTTTTTTAAATTTGACAACCTGGATTTCGCAAACGAAGCAAGTTAGGACATAATGTTTATTATCACTGATACGAGAAAATATTATATTTTTGGCTGATCAAGATTTTTGGCTGATCAATATTGTCATGTCAAATTTCTATAAAGTACTTATGTCAATTCAATTACCGAAGACTTGCACCGTTTGGAGCTTATTTGACTTCATATCCAATCGGTGACGCTCCTCAAATGTTTCATTTTTGGCGGTTATGCCATCGTGTTTATGTTGAATATCAAAGAAAAAATTTGTGTTACTAAACAAAAATAAAATATTTGGCAAATATTATTCAAACAAATGTTATCAAAAACTGTGGATCCCTTCACCTGCAAAAAAGACATGAGCGCCTTAAAACTTGAATTACACGAAAAACGTACATTTTATTAATATTGCAAACCTACATTCACTAGTTCACTTTCAGACAATTATTATGTTCAACAAATCTTGACATTTTTCACAACACGAGAATGTAAAATTTTTGGAAAATCAAAAAAAGTAATTACCATGCTTTACTGAGGGGTTCGTGACGCTTATGCCATTCAGCATAACATTATGCTGAATTGGCATGAGCGCCACAACATTTAACGATGAATTAAGACTATAAATTAAAAAAAAAAAATTTAGAAAAATATAAAATTATATTCACAATGTGTTAACAATTCTATACACTATATTTTACAAATGTAATTATTGTAAAAATGTGGCCAGAAGCAGCAATGTTATCCTTATGGCGGTAGACTAACAAAAACTGGCACTAATGTCATGTCGATTCAAGCTACTGCGCATGAAAGGCGCTTATGCGCTATTAAAATCTGAAATTCCGTCACAACAAACTTTTTGGTGCTTAAACCTTCGAAACCGCGAGTCATTATGTGATTTGCTGGTGACCAAATTTGGCCACCAGCAAACTTCATAACAAAGTGCTTGTCGGCAATGATGACGTAGGTCGAAACTTGTTTGGCATTTGCTATACTTTGCGTATCGAGCTCAGTGGCGTAACAATATTTCCTGGGTCCCCCACTGTTCAAGTTTTACAGGAAACGATATTGTCTGATTCTACAGGACTATTCCGCTGCAAGGGGTCCGGAAATTAAAACTAATCAAATCAAAACTCTCAGTGGATCCAAGTTGATGAATTTAAATTGAACCTCATATTGTTCTTTGTCTATCAGATTATATCGACGCGTTCAAGGCAAAACGACATAAGCGCCAACAAAAAATAAAAATGCGATAATGGTTTCTACGTAAAGGTGCTTTTACGCCTCGTCTAACGGTTTTTTCAATTATGATGGGGATAGTATAAATATTTACTACTATACAGGGTGTTACTTAATGGTATGTCATAATTTTAAGGGCGAGTTCCTGGATAAATTTTGAGTAGAAAAGGTCACATAAACTTGGGTCTAAAGAAAAAAAATAAAAAAAAATATTAAAAAAATAAAATAAAAATAATAAAATAAAAATATAAAAAAAGTGTGTTCCTATACCATAATATCCTGTGGCAAGATTCAGTTTAATATCTCAAACCGTCTTTGGAAAATGTATCAAAAACTATAAATAAAATAGATCTTTAACACCCTGTATCTTAAGAACCAAGCATTTTAAGACCCAAGTTTATGTGAACTTTTCGACTTAAAATTTATCCAGGAACTCCTCATTGAAATTATGACATACCATCAAGTAACACCCTGTATACCCATCACAATAAATAATGTGAAAACTCAAAAAACATGATTTATTTAGCAGCAAGGTATCTTGATAACAATTAAACATTTTTGTAAAATGAAAACTAGGTTTATACAGGGTGTAAATCGATTAATTATAAACATTTTGAAGGGTGAATCTTTGACTAATTTTAAGACAAAAAGTTCATGATTCCGAGATACTTATGTGTATTTTTTTAAGAAATATGACAATTTGACAAAATTTGTGATACTGGTGATATTGATGATGATAAACCCGGATATTAACTTGGTATTCTAAAAAAAAAAGAAAAAAAAAAAACGTTTTGGATCTATGTTCACATTTTGTCATTGACTTTAATACTATTTTGTCTAAAAAATTAGTCAAAGATTCACCGTTTGAAGTTTTGACAGGCACTTAATTTACAACCAGTATAATGAAAATTATGATTAATTAGTGTCTTCTATATATACGAATCATGTATCCATCCTTGGGCCTAATTGACACATCTGTCATCAGCTCCAAATTCTGCAAAGTATATGGGTAATCGATGGTATAATTTAGCAAAATATTTGCTTTAATTATTTTCATATTGGCGTATGACTATTGTTGGGTTAAAAAAAAAATGAATAAATAAAAAGGTTCAAACATAATGAAACCATTCATAACTCCAACAAAAAAATTCCGCAATGAGGTAAATACAAGAACAATAAAACAACACAAAATGAAATCTTGGCAATTGAAACAAGATTAAAAATCAAATAAAAAATTGTTAAAATAGAAAAAAAATAAACAAATATAGGAAATTAATCAACTTGCCAATACATCTACGTAGAACTGGACGGAAGAAACGCATACGTATGTCTCTTTTTGGTCATATCTTTAGAAAAATGTTCAGGATAAAAAGCCTCTGGTCTTTCCCAATACTTTGGATCTCTATGTACATTATAAACTCCCTACATCAGTGTACATCCAGTAGGAATAATCCATTTTTCTAAAAAATCCTAATTGAAAGTCATCCAATTGAAAAACACATACCTATTTGGAACTCCTCGATTACATCCCTTGATAAGAAAGGGCCCAATGGAAATAATCTCATGGACTCATCAATGCACATTTCCATGTATTTCAGTTGTTTGGTGTCATCCAGTGTTACCAGTTTTTTGTCCTCGAGGACCTTACTCAATTCATTCATTACATTATCCTGCAAAATGACAAATAATTTGTTTTAAATGTTATGTTATACCTACCTGAATAACCTGATGTATTCCCAGCATCATAAGTGTAAAAGCTATTGCTGAGCTTTTGTGTATCCTGGCTCTTAAACAAACAATTAAATCATAATAATAAGAAAAATTACGTACAGTTGCCACAAAAGTCATCATATGGTCCTTGAATTCCTTCTCGGAAAGACAATCAGGATTTTTCTTCAACAGCTGCATGATCATTTCCAGCACTGAAGGCGTACAATATTTCTTTATTTCAACAGGAGTTTTGTCATCACCATTCTCCAATCTATCGATTATTTTTGAAATTTGGTTGTTGGAGACCTAAAATTGATTTTGAAAAGTGAATCAATAATGAGCATACATACCCTATCAATAAATTTGGTGGCAACATCAATCATTTTCTTCTGCTCTCTGTAAAACCCTGTCAATCGAATCAACACTTCCTAGTAAAGCCAAAAAGTCGTCACTTTTTTGGTGAATATGTGATAAAACCTTCTGACATGTCCAGGTATAACTTTATAGTCATGGTTATTTTTATCTTCCACCTTATAGTCTCATCACTGTCGGCTCAAAGTTAACTCAATAGGGATGTCAAAATGATATGATTTGTGCGGTGAAACAACGGAAACATTCGGGGTCGAAAAAAATGACAAGAGCCCCCTAACCTAACCTCTTACATTTACAGCGATATCTCATGCTTTAATATAAAGAAAATCAAAGTAAAGCTATGTGTTCAGCTCAAGTTTATCGTATTGAGTGCAAAAAAGTAGAAAGCACCAGTATGGAGACTCGGCAATTTTCAAAAACTCACCTTTTCATAAAGTTTAGTCTAGAATCATTCCTTGAGTCATTTCTCAATATAGAAAGTTAAGACAATCATGAAATTGACTTGAAATCTAGGCATTTCTCAAATGTCAAATCATCTCCGTCTTTTTAATTCAAAATTTCACTCACAACACAACGATCCGACGGATCCGACATTTCAAAAACAAAATTCGCGACCGATTACCGTTGGCATGTGAACAATCCGCCCGCAAAATAAGAGCATGAGAAATCTATCAGCAGCAGCTGACTTGACATCACTCGACAACCCCTCAAAATGTGTGACGGAGAAGGAAGACGTTCGAAAACGGGGGCGCAGGACGTAGATTAGCCCCGTGCCGATGTGTCTTGGTCATTGCCTAACATGGCATATTTTTTCTCATTCCTACACACTGATTTTACGCCAATCAGGTTTTTCGCTCTGTTTTTGACTCTACTACCAAGGCACTACACTATGATCGTGCTCCTTCTTAAACTCTCATAACAATACTCGTTTAGTAATTATTAGTTGTTCGATCATTTTGCATTATCTTTGTTATCTTTACCGGTTTTGTTGTTCGCTTTATTGCTGATCTCGATAGCTGTCCTGATTTCTGTGGGAGTAACTGTAGCTCCCAATTACCATGTGATTGATTTTTATGTTTGACAATCAAAACATTCGAAGCGGAAAATGGTTTTCACGATATACCACTGATGGATGGTGGTTTGTGTTTGTGACAATGGATGTTCTGAGTTCTTCTGTACCGAGTTATGTACCATGGCAACAATTTCATGAGTTCTTATTTTGTTTTATCAAGAGTCCGTTACCATAAGTAGGGATAAATTACTTTATTTTGATCACGCTCCAGGTTTTTCTCGATTTTCTTTTTCAAGTGGGATAAACTCAAACTTAGAATCAGATTTTCTGCATTTCTGACTCTTTTTCATATCAAAGCCATTGACAACTTCATTTGAGTGTTTATCACAATCAAATGCACGTCAAGGTGAAACAAGGACAGCTCTAGAATTCAGCTTGAAAAAGACTACAAGAAGTAGAAAAACACATCCTCTGAATTCCTCGATTATTTGTGAACATCTTCGAATGATCAAAGAAGAGAAAACACGGTGTAACGTCGACAAATAAGTGACTAGCTCACAATGAAATCCTCAGCTCCCATTTCCACCACACTCTTATGTCGACGATATAAAGTTTTTAGAGAAACTCTTAAAACAATCAATCATCCTAAAGCAAATACTTTACTTCAAATAACAATGTTGACAAAATTTACGACTTTAATCTTCTTCGTTTATCGGAACTTTTTTGAAAATCTGAATACTTTTTCGGAGGACATTCGTGCTGGAGAAGCAACTGCTTGGAGATTTTCCAAGCCATAACAAATGAGAACTTGTTCAAAGATTTGTTGGCTCAGCGGTTAGCCAAAAATGTGGGTCTGGATTTCATCTGCAGAGAATCTGGCGTGGCGTGGATGTAATATTTTTAAAGAGACTATTTTATTGATATTTATAAAAAAAAACTGTGAAAAAATATTGAAAAATATCCTTTGCCAGGTCTATCTAAATACATATATTCCAATGATAAAATTGCTACATTATATTCAACAGTACCTATAGGTATCCTGTTTTATGGGCATGAACTGCCATTGGATTCTGTCACAACATTTTACATTGATTTTACCACAAAAATTAAACCTTCACAACACATTTCTGTAATATTGTGTCCTTGAGGGTATGATAAAAATTGAAGGTCAAAATAATAGAGCTCCGTAGAAAAATTACCCTATAAATAATCGAGAGGACCGACGCAATTGATTTTTCATTGACGGTGAGGTCATCAATTCCATGTAGAATTCTTATTCGATTGTTGGGGTTGTTCAGACTTGGATTTGTGTCCACTTATTGACCAGTGGTTGATTGTTTCTGGATTTTTTCTGATCATTCATGAAAGCCCCTGTATATTGGAGTTCTTCACGACGATCCACGAACCGTTTGTAATATTCAAGAACATACCCCATTGCAAAAAAAAACAACCTGTTGGTGGGTGGTACACACGGTTTATTGAAAAAATGCTCCAAAACTTTGCATCATCACTCCATTCATCAATTTAGCAAACAGTATGGTACAATAATTTTTGCTAGACAGCGAGAACAAGTTCTGGATTGAGAAACATGCGCAATATATAATCTAATTGATATCAGAACTATCCGAAATATTGATGAGCTTGACTTTAATCTATACCTACACGTTGGCAATCTTTCGACAATGCGCCATTCGTGTTTTTGTTTAATTTGATCTTTCCACTGACGGGTTTGAGCGTACCTACCTAACAATATACGGAAGGTGAAGCATGTCCGACTTCAGATTTAGGTAGGTACGCTTGAAAATCTTGAAAATCAGAAATTGTTGAGACGTTTTATAATTGGTACAAACACTTATTTTACAATTATATTATGAGAGAGATTTGGTCTCTATACAGTATGTTCCAAATTTGCTTCCCACCTTGGGAGATCTCTTCGACATAGGAAATATGCGGAACAATTTCACCAACTTTAGACGTGTGCGGCAATACACCGGCTATCTATCACTTAAGCCATTATTTTAATAATTATTGGTTCGAATATGCAGGGAAATGTACTAGTTTCTAAAGATGATGTTTTCACACAAGATAAAAAACTAATTAGGTTTTGAACGTATTCATTTACTCTGAACAATCAAAGTATAAGTTTCTCAAGACATCAGTTGAATATTTGGAAATAATTATTCTTATGTATGTATATCTTAAACGAGATTTTGAATCAAGTCAAGTTAAACTGAACTGTACTTTGATTAAAGGATATTCAAAGTGATCAATCATTTCTTGGTCATGCTACTTATCTCCGTAAATGGAAGTATCACCAATTTCTCAGTCGTTAAAAACAAATAAGTATCTTATCTCTATACTTACAAAAGTCCATTGTAAAAGTTGTTTCAGCTTGAGTTATTACATACTTAGGCTGGGTTAAGAGGCGACATATTACATATTCATGATGAGCAAAACCGAGTGGTGGCCAATTTCAGTAAAGCCACTGAAGAAACTGATTCAAGATATCATTCTTTCAACATCGGATTAATAAGATGATAAACAGATTGTCCTAACTATGAGTACTCACCCCAATAAGCGCTCGCACTCGTGGATTTTTGTCTTGAGGGAAAAACATTTTGCACCTATTCTCAACTTCGCAGATGACCCTTCGAACTGTGATGAAAAAGACCCTCAGAAAATCGCCTTCTACAATTCACTTAAATATTCTAGTCATTATTTCATGGATAGAAGAACCTTAGTCGCTCTCGTAAATTCATAACGGAAAATTATTCTTACTATGAAGTTATTTCAGGTAGTCTTGAATGGGTAAACAGTGTGAACACCCCATGTTATATTGTTGGCTTGCGATTCAGCAAAACGACATATCAATAGTATTAACAAAAATCATATAATGATGAAGGTGATGAAGCAGAGGCTTGTAAGGCTCCTATCAAACCAAACAAATTAAAGATGAGAAAAAAATATATTGAAATATTGACTACGAATGCTTTCGGTAACTTATAACAAAAGCATCTCGTTCCGTATCAGAAAAGGACTATCATGTTCATCAAAAGCATCGGTTGAATAGCCAATATGTTACCTGATCAAAGTTGAATAACCCAAGAATAGGCAAACGATCGATACAAACTAGTAAGAAGTCTCCTGTTGTTTGGAAGTTATGGTCTTGAAAAATCTGACACATACTCAACACAGCTACACACGAATGTTATTGTTTAAAGCGACATTCCGCATATGGTAAGAACTGATTGGAATTTTGCCTTGAATATTTTCACAAAGATGGAAGCGGCTGGTGTCAAGGACTGTCAATGAAATGTTTTCCAAAAAGGTTTCTATGCTACCAGCACTATCTCCTGACTCCTGACGGATCAGGGTGAGAACTGATATCTACTCAATTAACATTCTACTATCAAAAGTAACTGGAGTGATGATGGTCACGCATATTTCATTAAGCCTGCACTTCCTTACTTCAGAATTCTGATTCGACAATTTTGGGGTTTATCCGAATTCATCACTGGGTGCCTTTGAACTTCATTGAACCCCTTACTGCTGCATTCCTTGTAATTGCACGGATGTCTTAATTATACAACTGAATTGGCAAATCTACTGAAATATAGGATATATTGACTGGTTGACGAAATCCAAAGCACTTGACTTATCAGAGATCATCCAGTGAAAATTTTGAATTGTATGTGCGGGTCGATTAGGTAGAATAATATAGCATAAAAATTAGATAGCATAAAAAAATAAAGATCTAGAGCCTGGCCAGACCAACGGCCGATATTTCAATCTCACCTTTAGTGACATTTTAGCTAAGGTAGACTTGAATTTGATGTGAATTTAAAAATTGTCTAACGAAAGTACCATATCTTGATTGCGCTCCATTCATTTAGCTAAGAATTAAATGTGGGTGTCGCAACTGAAACACGGCGCTTACGGAAAATTCTCAAGTGGACAATGAAATATCGGCCCTAAGTTGACTTTCAAACATATACAGTGTGTCCCATTTCGATTGAAAACACCCCTGTAAAATTGTAGGTTATTCACCGATCTCAAACATTTTTTTTTGAAATGTCAAGTGATGAGGTTTATCAAGCGACAAATTTTGAGCTGTTTATTTCAATTTTCAAGGCATATTTCAATACTTTTTCGTTACAGGAAATGGCAAATATTTTTATTAGCATTTTTTTTTATTAAATAAATCACCACGCTACTAGATTTAGAGTTCGTTCAAATGTCTTTGACCCAAATTTCATAAAAATGTAATGATTAATAACAAAGTCACGACAATTTGAAATTATTCATAAATTCTCCAAGCATCAACAGTTGCCATGGAAATTGAATCTGTTTTATTACCTGTAACAATAAACAACAAAATAAATAAAATAAGATGTTCAAAATAGCATAACATTTAATGAAAGTGACGGCATTACATTTGCATTACAATCAAGAATTAGTGACAATATTTTTTTTTCGATATCAAAATGTTGGTTTGATAGTTTGATAGGTTTAGGGCTGATATTTCAATGCCTCCTCGAGTGACATTTAAGCATAGGTATTCTTAAAGTGGTTGAGAATTTTTAAAATGACTACCGAAAGTGCCGTTTTTTAATTGCACCACTCCTTTCGTTTAGCTAGGTGTGTGTCGTAATTGGATCACGACACTAACGGCAGACAAATTCAAGGTCAAAAATAACCTTTGAGGGTGCTTTAATCTTGAAATGGACATTGACATTTCTGCCCTTGATATTGTTTGACTTGATACATCGCCGAATATTTTCTCGAGGTGCATTCAAATCTAAACAGGCATTCCGTAAATTGTCATAAGGAATATTTTTAATAATCTGAAGTAGCTTGATCATTCATGTATCTTCTTTGCACAGAATAACGTTTCAAAAGCATTTTTGATAGTGCACCAGTTTCTCGAAAAGTTTTGTTTATTCTGTTCACCGTACCGGAGCTAATGTAAGTACGATCTGCATGTCTTTCATTAAATACTTCACAAACTTCTCTGCCACTTCCATCGTTACAACTCTCAATCAGCCATGACACAAAAAAAAATCAAACAAACTGTAATTAATAGTGATTCACGTGACGAAGCCGGTAAATGGCTTTTTGAATTACGAGTCAAGATGATGAGAATTTTTGGACGAGTACTTTAATGACATTTTACGACTGTGTATCCTACATTGTCAAAGCACACATTGAGAGGGGGTGGTGGCCGTCTCTGACTCTTACCATGAGATGGCGCCAGCCAAACACCACGTAATATAGATAGGTTACTGCTTATGCTCGCAACATTTTATGTCAATTTATTAATTAAAACCATGAGATGACCCCAGTCAAACCATGATACCAATGCAATTTTGTCTTTGATGATGCAAAGTGTCATTTAGCGGAGTAGTGAATTGAATTTTATCACGGTCTCTGATGATGTAAAGTGACATATTATGCTTCCCAGTACAGTTTTAAATTGATATTGTTTCCCATACATATGTAATTTTACATTGACACTAAATAGTGGCAATAAGTAACCCCATCTCCATGGCAACTGTTGATGCGGAGTGTTCTTTTGTGACCGTCCGTTTGGAAAATATATGGATTTGAAGTCATCGTAGCTTTGTTATTATCTGTTATATTTTTATTGAAAGCAGTCCAAATCCAATGGCGTATTCATTCATGTGATGAAAAAAATCGCTTATAAAAATTCTTCATTCTCTATCACGAAAAAGTACCGTGAATTGCCTTAAAAATTGAAATTATCATTCCAAAATTTGTTCCGTAGTAGACCTTTCATAGCTTGACATTTGAAAAAAAAATGGTTAATAACCTGAAATTTTACAGGGGTGTCTCCAATCTGAATGGGTCACACTGTATATGAATTGATCAACGTGGAGTGGAATTACTCACTTATAATTGCAAGACTACGACAGCCGCGACACAACCGAATTTATTGCTCAAGTCATGGTGTTCGCATGATAGAAACAAACAAGGTATGCCAGGGCGCATTTCATTGTGACGTCATTCGCGATAAAGATACAGTGTTGCTATATTGGCGATTTATCGCGAATGAGCAGCTTATAGGAACAATAATCACGACAAAATTTCAATAGAAATCGCCAAGCTGTTCTAGAATTACGTACTTCGATTTAAGGCTAACTTTTGCTATATCTGTTTTGCCTAAAATCAAACATAATAATGTAGTAATTTATATCTATAATTGTAACGCAACCCTTTTAAAACCTTGGTCACCAGAAAGAATGACAGTGACAAAAAAAGTCATCAGTTCTATTAAAAAGTCGAAGGTTCCTCCATTTTTATATCATTATTCTCAAATTATTAAATTCATTCTAAAATATTTTGTGTTGTGTGTAGTTGAATATTGGTTTCCACCATTGTTCTGCTATACATTTTGGCGCCCAACGAGAAAGCCTGGAATTTCGAGTGAAGTGAACCCCATAGACAGAATAACTGAAGACTTTTATAGTGTTATGTGAACTGTTTGGCTGCATTGTTACATGTAAGTGTTCATTCCAATCTATTGTTTCCACAATTTGCTGGATTTCTTGCAACACGGCAAGCTTCAAGTTCACCACTGCAGAATTGTGTAGTCAACGTCAACATTTTCCTGTACCGACATTACAGTCACCTGTGTGTCCAACGTTGACCAACAGATTTTTCTGTTGATGCCATATAATCTTTGATCGTCCCAAAGAAATTTAGATAAAATGGGTGACCCCGTTGTTTTGACGAATGAACAGTTACAAACGTTACTTTCTGGCATGAGGGATATGTTCCAGAATACACCTCAACCTAATTTGGCTCAAAGTACTGCTGCCAATTTTTCCAAATGCGGCTCAAGATTTTCTGGAAAGCCAGACGAAGATGCAGAAGCTTTCATAGATGCTATCACCATCTACAAAGACTGTTTAAACATCAGTGATGTGAATGCTGTTTTAGGTTTACCTATGCTATTGGATGGCCCAGCTGCAGTATGGTGGCAAGGTACCAAGACACAAAACATTTTATGGCCTGAAGTTTTGAATGCCCTTCGTCATGCTTTTGGTTTTAACAAACCAGCACATCAGATCTATAGAGAATTGTTTTCTCGAGAACAAGGCACTAACGAACCGACGGATCTTTTTGTAAATCAAGCCCGTGCATTGCTTTCAAAGTTATCTACAACTACGCCTTTGCCAGAAGAGCACAAATTGGAAATGGTTTATGGACTGCTTCACCATGGAATCAGAGAAAAACTTCCTCGGCATAGTTTTGAAGACTTCACGGAAATGATCAATAAATGTAGAGCAATCGAAGCCAACCTTGCTGAATGCAACGTGAAGACGTCTTTCTCATCTGATGCTTTGAAACCCAAGGACCGATGCTCGTTTTGTTAAGCATATGGACATGTTCAAGCTGTTTGTAAAAAATTCAAAGCCAAGTCCATTGAGAAAACCCCATTCGCTTCTTCTGCTCAAACAGGACGATCTACTAATCAGTCATCCACAGTTGTAACGTGTTTCGGTTGTGGTAATCCTGGATATATTTGTTCCAATTGTCTTAGATGTTAATATACACTCCCAACCACCGTTTCAAGTGTTGACTTACTGCTAATCTCAGTGATTTGTCCAGTTCACTGACTCTTTTAGACTGTCAATCTTCAAGACCAATGATACCCCTTACCATTGAAGATAAATCAGGATATGCTTTTGTGGATTCCGGAGCAAGATGCAGTATTGCAGGTTCCAGGTTGTTAAATTACTCAGATGCCATTCACCATCCATTCAGTACTACGTCAATTAAACTAGTATTTGCTGATGGTATACCCCGAGAAGTTGAAGCAAAGATATTTGAGTGTTCCATTGAGGTTATGAACAGACAAAGGAAGCTGAACATGATTGCTATTCCAGCCTACAAAGATAGCAAAACCCTACTTGGTGTCGATTTTATATCTCAATTTGACATTGTTCTGAATATACCCAAGAAGACATACTATTTCAATGACAACCCATCTGTTTTATTGCCACTCCAGGATGAAGTTATTGATTCCAATGCTGTTTTGTTCATTACACTTGATGAAAGAGATCAATGTCGAACGATGCAAGATACATTGCTGCCGGCTTTGCCAAATGATCAAGAACGGACATTACAAATGATACTGGATCAAAACCATGATTTGTTCGAGAAAGATACAGAAGCTACTCCGTATGCGGAGCATACAATTACCCTTACTGATGACGTTCCCATTGCGATGCCTCCATATCGATTATCTCCTGCAAAGAAGGAAATTTTGCGTCAAGAACTTGAAAAACTTCTTGCCACAGATATTATCGAAGAGTGTGAGTCGCCGTACGCATTTCCAGTCGTTCTCGTGCCAAAGAAAGATGAAACTTCACGTCTTTGTGTCGATTATCGTCGACTGAATGCTGTCACGAAGAATGTTCAATACCCGTTGCCTCGGTTAGATGACCTTATTCATTCGACTGGAAAAGCAAATTACATAACCACCTTGGATCTGAAAAGTGGTTATAATCAAGTACCTGTTAGAGAAGAAGATCGTGATAAGACAGCCTTTATCACTCCATTTGGACTTTATCGATACAAGACGATGCCTTTTGGTCTTTCCACTGCCCCAGCAACGTTCCAAAGGTTGATCAACCGTTTTTGCTCAGGTTTGCCCCACATCCAAATGTTAGGATATCTTGATGATCTGATCATTTTATCTACTACTTTTGAGCAACACATCAAAGACCTTACCGATGTTTTCAACCGTCTACGTTTATACAAGTTGAAGATAAACAAGAAGAAATGCACCTTCTGCAGTTCAGAAGTGAGATATCTTGGACATATTATAGGACGAGATGGTATCAAAGCCGATCCCGACAAGGTTGCCGCTATCACCAATCTTGTTGAACCGAAGAATCCCAAACAAGTTGTCAGTTTTCTTCAAACATGTTCTTGGTTTCGCAGATTTATTCCAAATTTTGCCAACGTCTCCAGACCACTCAGCGATTTGACAAAGAAAAATGCTTCATGGTCGTGGGGTCCAACACATCAAAAGTCTTTCGAAAAACTCAAACTTCTTTTGAACACGTCGCCGATTCTCAGACAAGCTGATCCTTTCTTGCCGTGTACAATCAAGACTGTTGCCAGTGCTTACGCTAAGGGTGCATGTTTGCTGCAGGGGGAGGGAACAGATGAAAGACCAGTGGAGTATGCCAGCCGTTTACTCACGTCTGCTGAGAAGAACTACAGTTGCACTGATCGAGAAGCCCTCGCACTTGTCTATGCAGTTAACAAGTTTCGTGGTTATATAGAAGGTTCGCCAGTTTACGTCAAAAGTGATCATCAACCACTTCGATGGCTTATGTCGTTAAGGTCACCGACTGGAAGATTGGCCCGGTGGGCACTTCAACTGCAAGCTTTTGATCTGAAAATCGACTACATTCCAGGGCGAACAAATATTGTCGCAGACACATTATCAAGACCACCCATCGACTCTGATAACAATGATCAATACATAATAGCTGTAGATACAGTTACCATTTTGTTGCCTCACAAGTCAGTTGCAGAAACCAGAGCTCAGCAGTTAGATGATCCATATATACGAAACATTATCGAATCTTTCGAAAATGCGGAATCTGATGCTGTCGACTTTGCTAGATGTACAAATCAAGGTTATGTTATGGTTCAAGGGGTTTTACATCGTTATGCTAGTGACTCCGATTCTGATGAAGCCCAATTAGTTGTTCCTCAAGACCGAGTAAGGGATATACTTCTGGAATTCCATGATTCTCCGTTGGCAGGACACTATGGTGTTGACAAAACTTTGAAGCGGATATCTCAGAGGTATTACTGGCCAACGATGAGAAAAGATATTACAGAGCATATCCGAAAATGTATTGAATGTCAGAGATACAAGCCAACAAACCTCAAGCCTGCAGGTTTGATTCAAACTCCTGTCCTCTCACAGCGGTTCGAAACTTTAGCCATGGATCTATTTGGACCACTTCCAGAAGCAGAAACCGGTGAGAAGTGGATTTTGGCTATTGAGGTTACTGCCACTAAATGGATTGAGTTATTTGCTTTGCGAAGTGTGACGGCTGAAGCGTGCGCGAAAGTCCTAATTGATGACGTTATTCTCAGGTATGGAACCCCTAGAAAAGTTATCAGTGACAATGGTACTCAGTTTGTTTCTAAAGTCATGCAGCAAGTGGCTTATTGCTTAGGTTTTACTCAAAACCTAATACCATTGTATCATCAAGCATCCAACCCAGAAGAAAGAAGAAATAGAGATCTGAAAACCAAGTTGGCAATTTTTGTGGAAAAGGATCATACGCAATGGAAAGAACCCTTGCCTTCTGTAAGGTTTACAATGAACTCTGCAAACAACTTGTCTACTGGTTACAGCCCTGCTTATTTATGTTTTGCTCGTGAGTTAAGAACCCCTCATGATGTTGAACATGATCTTCGAGCTATCGTTGACAATGAGAACTTCATTCCCGAAATTACACCGAAATTGAAGATTGTTGCCAGTATTCTTTCCGAAGTTAGAGAGACGAATGAACGTAGGAAAGATGCATCGAAGGTACATGCCGACAAGCACCGACGCCCAGAAGAATTTAAAGTTGGAGAAAAGGTCTTGGTTAACTCACATGTGCTAAGTAAAGGATCACAGTTCCACACTTCTAAGTTCGCGCATAGAAGAGATGGACCTTATATCATCTTGAAGGTAGTATCGCCAACCTCTCATCAGGTGGCGTCTATAAAGTCTCCTATAGTACCTGTCGGAACTTATCATTCATCAGCCCTTACGAAATACATAGGTGTTGAACACCCAGTTCCTGTATGACCCATTCGCCATAGAGGTCGTCCACCTGGTAAAGGGGCTACAAGAGTTCGACGACCCAGAAAGTCTTCTGAGGAAGAGTGATTATGTTGAAACTTTGGCGGGACGCTGCAAGTTCCAAAGGGGGAGTATGTAACGCAACCCTTTTAGAGCCTTGGTCACCAGAAAAAATGACAGTGACAAAAAAAAGTCATCAGTTCTTTTAAAAAGTCGAAGGTTCCTCCATTTTTATATCATTATTCTTAAATTATTAAATTCATTCTAAAATATTTTGTGTTGTGTGTAGTTGAATATTGGTTTCCACCATTGTTCTGCTATAATAATACCTATTTTAAAAAGATGTAATTGCGAGGCGTACTGTATCACTTGCAAGTTGGCAACGTTGACTGGGCGTGGTATCAATTCATGACATTGAGAAAAGTGTACATGAAGCCAATTCAATGATGTTGATTTGAAATATGAATATTAAAAAAAAAAATAGTCTTATCTCTTATAGCTAAAATACGTTAGTGATTTTGTTACATAGTCAGCTAAATATGGTTTTTGATTGCTTGATATCAAACTTCAAGGAAGATAGGGAAGTTGGGAAAATATAGTAAATGCCATAAAAAGGAATGTAGACAAACATTTATTTTTCAATTAATGTTTTGAGAATTATGTATTAATAAATATTCATAAATGAGAAATGGGAGAATAACTACAGCAACTGAAATAACTCATCTGTTATGCCATAACAATCATAAAAAGCCACGTTCTTATGTAACCATGGTTATACTATAAACAAAATTGCCGCGTATGACGTCACTGCTCAATTGAGGCCAATTTTGTTTCTGTCTCGTGAAACTGACATACCTTGTCTCTTTCTATCATGGGTGCTCGGACCTATTTATATCAAACAGCCTCATATATTTGTCCACTAGACTCAGTAGCCTTCGAGAAGAATCAGTGTAACTAGACTTTCAATCTAAAGCTCGCTGATGTCCTTCATTTGGTGAATTTTACTCCAATCAAATTCACATTCTGGAGAATGTCTTGACCATATAATCTCCAAGAGAGCGCATGAAGTTATCGAAAATCTCATTGTAGCCACCATTCAATACGCGAATACATGGACTAAAAGTCTGTCATTACGGTTTGGATCAACCGCGCAAGTAATAATTATAAGCCTCAGGTATTAGGAAGTGAATAGCATCGTCAATTTATAATCAATACTCGATCACCTAGTTAGCATGCTTCGCCTAACGATCAGATTAATGAACGCTGATAATGTGTGTTACTCTCTGAATTCGAGGTATTACCTATAGCTTTACAGGTTTTCATCAGATGAAAATCCTGTTACGACCACTTTTGTTGCTTTTTCTATACGAAAACAGGATGATTGAAATTAACAGTAAACTCCTTATACAGGGTGTCTCAAAATCAACTTTATATTTTATTTAGCCACGTATCCTACGTACAAATGTATATGGCACATAGAACCAGAAATGCTGCATTTTCAAGAAAAAGAGTGTTGGAAGGTCATATACTGATGATGAAGCACCAATGCCCGAGTATACAGGGCACAAGAAATTTCTCACCCAGGTTTTTAGATGAATAATCAAGAATCACTTGGACACATCAATTTTTGTGCTATAAAGTTTTTTGGGGGGTAAATGGGGGTCCAGTGATAATGGGGGTCCAGTGATAAGTTATTTGATAGGTATTTCATCATAATGTTATCCCTGACGTTTCAAGTTGCAACTATTTATCATTATTTATTTATTTTTTGGAGGTACCCAGGGTGGGAAGCTTTTCGTGCCCCACCCTGTATAGGAAATGTTTGCTATCTTTATTGAATGACATTTATTAAAATCTGTCCACTATTTGAACAACGACACTGGACTTGAGTTTATCCCTCTGTGACGTGCTTGGAATTTTTGATAAGCTTTGACGCTGGAAAATGTTATATATTCCGTAACTCGGTCGTCAACCTCTGGATTTTTGTAGTATAAGGCCCACAGTGCCTATCGGGTAGCATTTAGACAGTGGAGACGGCAATCCAGGCTTTGAAGATGTTTTGGATGCGTTCTGAAAGTTCTATTGAACTTGGCCCCTGGCTGAGGCTAATTAAACATGAAGCTCAGAAAAATTAATTTATTGGTTGTAAACCAGAAAAATAAACCACACGGCTGTTGTGATACAGTCTTTATAATAAATACAAAGTGTCCGGAAATGATGAGCAAAAAATTCAGGTAAGAACTCCAGACAAAGAATAGATGTTACCTCTTCCTTAAATATTTTTTTAAAAATTGATTATCGACGGAGTTACAGTAGTGTGTTCAAGTTACATTTTATTTGCAGTTTTTTTGCAATTCCTTTTGCCACGCTCATGATATTAGAGGAAAATCTCCTTTTTTAGCCCCAAATATCGAGATGAGGAATTCAGATTTGCTCACCGTTTTTTTGCATTTTGTAGAGGGCGCCACATACGAGCTGATATTTCGATTTGAATGGTCTCAACTTTTTTGTGCTACACTATGTGCGAATTTTGACAAAATGTTTCTGTTTTCTCAACGTTTTTTCAAAAAAGGGATACTACTTTTGTTTCGATAGATCAAACCGTTCTCTAGAAAAGCGCTAAAATAATTTAGCTCGCATGTCATGAATACAGAATCATTTTAATTTATTTTCAACCTTGAAAATAGCATGCTTTGGAAACATAAGCTATAGTTGCCGTAAAAACAAGTTTGAGAAGAATTAGTTTGGGAAGTTGTTAATTCTTTGAAAATTTGTTGTTACGCTGATGCTGCTCCAAGACAAAAATACTGAAATTGAAAAAAATATAAAATATGCACAAAACTTATTCTCAAAAAAATTGTTTTCATGGCAATTTATAGCGCATGACTTCAAAGGATGCTATGAAAATAGATTATAATTTTCGAACTGACCACTGGCAAGTAAAATTATCTAAGCGTTTTTCTTGATAACAGTTAGATTTATCAAAACCAAAGATATGCCTTTTCTTTTTCAAAAGGTTAGGAGAATGAAAATATTGACTCAAAAGTCGCCTACAGTGTAGCACAATAAAGTTAAGACCATTCAAATCAAAGTATAGGTACATAATATGAGGAGCCCCCAACAAAATACGAAAAAATGGTTGGCAAATTTGAATTTCTCAGCCCGATGATACCCCACTTACAGATACGAGACTTGGTCAAAATAATATGAGCGTGGTTAAAGGCATTGCCAAAAAACTGAAAATAAAATTTAAGTTCAACACCCTGTTACTCCGTTGATTATCAACTTTCGAAAAAGTATTATGAGTAATGGTAGCATTTATTTTGGGTCTAGAATGTTGCCCTGCTCATTATTTCCGGATACCCTGTATAGACATTTTGAATTAAAAATTCATTTGAAAGGTTAAAGATGAAAGAGAGGTGTGCGTTAAAGTTTTAAAACGGAAAATCGAAGAAATGTCCAGCAACGTTGTCAAAAGTGAATATTCGACGGTGACAGAAGACGCATTATGTGAAGCGGTTGAAGTTATAAAGGTTCCAGATGATGGAATGACAGCACGAAAAAGAAACGGAAACCGACAAAAACGACGAGGTATTCTGAATTAGAATCGGTGTTGATCAAAAAGAACGTTAAGCTGGAATAAGCTGGAAAAATGACAAAGAAACCAAAAAATTCTAGAACTTTGTTACACCTCTCCTGAAGACCAAGGTGACTCTACCTTCTGGTTTGTCTTTTATCGCAAGTTTAATAGCGAGTGTTGGGATCGAAAATAAAAAAAAAACACTTTTCTAAATGGCCAACGTTTCGCAAAAGTTTATTTGCATCCTCAGGGCCCTAGGACAAGAGAGAAGGTGTAACTTAATGATGTACATGATATGAGTACACTTTCTTTACAAAGATACAAATTGGAAAGTGAAAAGTTGGTCGACAACATATACAAACAAAGAATTATTATTACTTACACTTAGTTGTGGTTTCTTTTGTCATAGAAGAAAACAGACACGAAAACTTTCACAGGCATCCAGCAACAAAAATCAAAAAGTATATATTTCCCAATCAAAATAATATTAAAGGAACATATGATATGGTTCTGGAGCACGATGGACTGGAGTCTGTGTGTGCACCTTAAGATTATAATTATGCTAAAACTAAAAGTATCATTTTTCTTAAATTAGAGGCAAGTGTTGTATATACATCAAGGACCAAGTGGTTTTTACAGTAGGCAGACATTTTTATTACTTAATACTTAATCTACATTGATATACTATTGAAACAGGTTATTTGATAGCAGATTTGATCGAAATCACTTGTTAACCAAGACTCTATTACGTTTTTTATTTTATTATAATTGTGTGCGTTTTTTATTTCTTTGAGAAGTATGTTGACTATTTTGGGTAATATGAAGGAGATATGTCTTTGAGTGGATGCAAAGGATGCAACTGGAGTGTTAAAGTTGGCATTAGTAAGCGACCTTGTTCCAATGGTGTAATGATCAATTACCTTGTTGAAGCTTTTATTTCTGAAACTGAATCTGATGACATTTTTAATGTACAGTTGTCTTATATTCAACAAGTTCGCTTCTTTAAATACCAACTCGGTCGGATACATTCTATTTTTAAACAGGATAACTTTGAGAATATATTTCTGAGTGACAAACAGGGGCCCTAGCAAACTCTTACATGCAGCACCCCAGGCTGTGATTCCATAAGTGAGAATCGACTCGACTAAAGCCTGGTATAACGTTTTCAATAATGAGCAGCAAACAACGTGTCTTAGTTCATAGAATTTAAACAGCAAACTCCTCAATTTATTGTTTATATAAGTAATATGGTTTTGCCATGTCATGTATTGGTCAAAAAAGATACCCAAATATTTTATATTATTTGTTCTTAAGATTACTTGCGTGCATCTACATGAGCCACCTCTCTTGCAGTCATGTTCATGAAGGGTGAGTCTTTCGATGTTTGGCACAGATCTAGATGACATTGCAAAGGTAATAAAGTGGGTTTTTTGTGTATTGAGAGTTAAGAGGTTCGAGTCAAGCCACTTCTTTATATTAGCCATAGCAATCTCACATCTATCGACAGCATCGTGCCATGTTCTGCCCCGAGTCAGAAGAACGGTGTCATCGGCAAAACATATCATTTTGTCATCTTTGACAACTTCTGTGATTGAGTTTACATATATCAAAAAAAGAGTAGGGCCAAGCACCGTTCCCTGCGGGACACCACATTCGACTCGCTGCGGCCGACTGGTAGTTTTCTCAATTTTTACTACTTGCGATCTATTGGTCAGATATGACTTAAACAGATCTAGTGATACACCTCTTACACCAATGTTCTCAAGTTTAGTCAAAAGGGTGTGGTGTTCTACTGTGTCGAATGCTTTCGACAGGTCCAAGAAGACCGCCAGCGGCTTATATCCCCTGTTAAAACTATCAACTATGAAGTGTGTGACCTCAGCAATTGCATCCTCAGTGCCGCGCCCTTCTCTAAAGTCATATTGAAATTTAGAAAGAAGTTGCTGATTCTCTAGGAAATCACATAGCCTTAACTTAATGCATTTTTCGAGGATTTTATTTACAGTGCTAGTCACGGCAATTGGTCTGTAATTCGTTTTTTCTTTTTTATTTCCATTTTTATATACAGGTGTTATGGTTGATTTCTTAAAAATGGTCGGAAAAATACCAGTGGAAAAGACACAGTTCACTAAATGTATCAAAGGTTCCAATAGGACGGTGTGATAGTCTTTCAAAATGTCCGCCGAGATCCCATCTTCCCCACCTGCTGAGCTGCTTTTTAGGGAATTTATAATAATTATTAGCTCATTATTCAAGATAGGGTTGCAAAACATGGAGTTATGACTTCGAGAGATGCCTGTAATTTTATTTCTCGGCATGCTTATCTTACTAGCCAGTGTCTTACCAACAGTGCAAAAAAAATTGTTAAACTCCTCGGCCATCATCAAGGGATCAGAAACCTCCTGACCTTCTTTGTTCAGTATAGATTTGATTTGTTTTTTAGTTGTATCATGATTAGTGATCTCTCTTACAGTTTGCCATAGTTTTTTGAGGTTTTTTCTGTTTTCGACAAATGAGGCTTTATAGTACTGTCTTTTCGTCAAATTTATTAATTTTGTTAGCTTTTTTCTGTATTCTTTATATTTATAAGCAAGCGCCGTATCTTGTGGTTTAAGCGTCATATCTCGTTTCAATGTATCCCTTTTCCTTATACTATTAACAAGTCCTGCAGTTATCCAGGGCTTCATGCATCTAACTTTCGATCTTGCTTTAAGTTTGATTTTACAAGAGTTTATATTATATTGAAGTTTGGTGATGAATTTGAATGCAATTATATCAGGGTCTTTACATGCAAGTACATCCTGCCAGTTCTCTCTACCAAGAATACCTTTGAGTTTATTTTTGTCCAGCTTTTCTATAAAATGTATTGTATAAGGACGTGCCTGTGTGGTGACTGGCTTTAAAATCAGATTTAACAACACAGGATAATGATCCGATATACCACTTCTTAATATGACTCCGTTTGACTTTTGTATTAGGTTACGATTATTTATTTTTACGGCGAAATGATCTAAGCATGTCTTAGATTCACCAGTCACTCTAGTAAAATTATTAATTGCTTGTTTATAGCCGTGGGATCCCAGTGTATTGATATATTCACTTACACATTTGGAAGTTTTATCCAAGATATCAAAATTCATGTCTCCAACAAAAATTTCACACGAGCATTTTTTAAAATTACCATCCAGTAGTTTTGCTAAGTCTGCAATGAATATATCTTGACGTAAGGATGGCAATCTATAGTATGCAACAACCCCTATAGTTGTATGGTTTTTTGAGAGAGTGGTTCTTAGAAATTTGCTTTCATTGATTTTAATTATTTCAGAGCTCGTCACTATGTCGCTCTTAGCGTAAATAATTGTTCCATCGCACTTATTTGTTCGACTTTCATTGTAATAAATCTCGTACCCTTCAATTCGGAATTGTTGTAGGCTATTAAAAACATTTGTCTCTGAAAGCACAATAACATCAAAACTCACCCTTAATGACTCTAGAAAGACCATGAATGCGTTGAAATTAGTAGTTTTGCCGCATATATTTACGTGAATAAGATTAAAATTATTTATGCTATGACTAAAATACCTGCAGTCACTTATTTGGTCACATGTAACACAACCCTTTTCCTCAAGAAATGATGTTGGATCGTTGAAGACAAAGAGATAAACTTAAAATCAACTATTAACTCAGTGATATAAAGTGTCAAGCAGAAAGTAGATTCTCTACATCATTTAGATTCTTTATTTTGAGAACACTTGAGTCTTCACTTTTCCTCACGAACACATCACCGTGCTTAATCCACACACATTTGTAGGCACCATCCTGACGCAGCCTACGGGCACTACGGAATAGTTCCCTTTGTTGGACAGTTAGGTCATCATTAATAAAGATATTACTTGCCCCTCCTAGGTTACATTGGGTACTAGTGATTTTACCAATCTCCCTTCTCTTCATCATAAATGAGTTTTTCTGTTGTATTGTTTGAAACGACACCAACAGAGGCAAGTTTTCTTTGTTTCTATTCAGTATTTGAACCTTGTAATCAGTTGGATTTATACTCGGGTTTATGATTTCAGTGACATTTTTAACTTTGTTATTTATGGCCTTTGAATTTGTTTTTAGTTCTTCAAGTGTGCTCGGTATGCCTACAATGATCACATTATTGATTCTGGATTTCTCATCTTGGGTGACCTGTTGAGTTTTCAGTAGCTGTAATTCTTCACGTATTTCTTCATTTATTTTTTCAAGTGAGTTAATTTCTGCCAAGAATAACTCATTTTTTGCTCTTTGGTCTTCATATTGCTCGGCGTAAAAGGTCATATTCCTCTTAAGGTCCTTGACTTCTTCGACTAACTTATTTATGGTCTCTATCACCTTGTCGTCCCTGTTTGTTTCCCTTTGATATACGGTGTTGTGATCGGAAGTGGAGGCTATTTCCCCACTTGTGGCCATTGATCTTCTAATTTCCTTCTCCGTTTTCGTTTTGCAATCTGCGCAAATCCATTTTGAGGCTAGTTTTTTAATTACCTTAGCCTCAATTTCATCAATATTTGCACAAGAGAAATGGCTCCTTATTTTACAATTCTCGCAAAGAATCGAGCCTTGGGATTTAGTGATTTTGTTATTAAACTGCCCACAGATTGTCTTGGAACTCGCCATAACTGATGTATTCAGAGAAAAAGATATTCAAGCGTTTCCTCAGTTATAAATTTTCAGAGAAGCACCCAAAACGCACGCCATCCGAGTAATTGCCCAGGTTGCCGAGAATGGCTCATACAGAATGAGATATGTGACAAAAAATATTGCCACAGATAAGGAACACAATGCGGTCGATTATTGTTAATGTATTTTATCAAAATTCAACTCACTGCTGGTTTGTTCCTTCTTTGAAAGTTGATGATTGTGTGTATTTGATTTTTCTGGACCATATGACACCAAACTCAACACTAAACAGTCACTTTTTACCATTCAAAGTATAATCTTGATATAGACGTCCAAAAACGCTGCTTACTCCACAGCTCGACGACGAGTGACAATTAAAGAACAAAAAAAGAAGAAAAATCACAAACACACATCAGCAAAATATAGTTATAGGCGGGCTGAGGCGTCTTTTATCATTTTAACTATACCGTGTGTCCCTGATTCGTTTCTCTATACAGGGATCTTGGCTCCTATTATACCTACATCAAAGGTTAAATGGGAAAAGTTTTAGAGAAAGCTTAGTGCATTCGATATTCATTTCCAGATTTGCGATCGATAAATTGGTCTTGGAAATATCGGCGAAAAACCAAAAATGGCGGATTTTGTTTTTTGCCAGTAAATCCGAACCGGCTAATTGGACAGCTATGAAAATGTGACATTATCGGGACACTTTCTCAAGACGAATAAAATGGTGTGTATGACATGTCCCAATCGTCTTTTGTTTCCCCGCAACCCGCCTGAACTTTTATATTTCTAATGGCCGCCATATTGGATTTTTCGATTTTTTGAAAGAGTGTGAAATTTCCAGTCTAGTGATGTCTCACAAGTGCATAAAAGATTTGAGTATCTTCATAATATCACATTTCGTAGTTAGGACTCAATCTTTTTTTAGGAGACCATGATTTATTTGACAGAAAACTGGTTTATAAGCAAAATCCTAGGAGGCTCTGATATGTCGTTAAATAATTTTGCCGAAAGATGGCGTTGTGGTCTATAACACCTCGCAAATAATAATTCAGTATGAAAGTTGTGTTTACGTAAATAGTAGTACGCTTCTCTGTCATCAAAATAATAAATCCGATAAACAAATTGTCGAAACCTATTAAAAATGCCCGGTGTTCCCTATTCGAATGAAAAAAAGTTGATTATTTTAGCGCTGTACTTGCAGTCACAGAGAAATGCCAACATCACCTCAGCAAGGTATTTGGAGATGTTCCCCGAACGACGGCAGCCTCATAAAACCCAATTCAGAAAAATGGTTGTTAATTTGTTTCACTTTGGGGCATTCGAACAACCTAGAAGCGGATACAACATTGAAAATGAAAATCGCAACAGAAATATTTTACAAGCTGTCAACGGTCAATCGGTAAGAGCTGTGGAAATTGGTGTGTCAAAATCAACAGCACAGAGAATGCTAAAAAAGAATAAGTACCATCCATACAGACCCACAGTAGTTCAAGGACTTACAGAAACTGATTTTCCAAGAAGAATGCGCTTCTGTGAGTGGTATAAAAGGAAGTGTAATGACAATCCCGATTTTGTAAATCATGTCTTGTGGTCCGATAAAGTAGATTTACGAATTGTGGAGTTTCTAATAAGCACAACACTCATCATTGGGCTGTGGAAACCCCTCACGAAGTGGCAGCGAGACATCTACAGACCAGATTTGGGTTTAACGTTTGGTGTGGGGTCATTGGTAATTCAATCCAACTTACCTTTCTCAATTGGGCAACTATCAATCAATCATTTCAGGAAATCGACTTATAGGACCATTTTCATTTGACTACAACCTAAACGGACAGAGATACCTACAGCTTTTGCGAAATCAGGTTGTGCCGGCATTACGAGCTACTCTAACCGAAGATGAGTTCAGAAGAACTTTGTTTCAACAGGATGGATGTCCGGCTCACAACACCATTCAAGTCAGGAACTTCTTGATAGAGCAGTTCGAGAAAATGATCATTTCATTAAATGGTACAATACCCTGGCCTCCTAGAACCCCGACCTTTCGCCCTTGGATTTTTATCTCTGGGGTCATACAAAGAATGGGGTCTATGAATTTGATCCTCCTGCGACTATAGAAATCTTGAGACAAAGAGTTTTTGACACATTTACAAATATCAACAGAAACATACTTGCGAGGGTTGTACGAAAAACAGTTACTAATTGTCAAAAATGCCTCAATGCTAATGGACGTCATTTTGCGAACTTGTAAATAAATACCGAGACAGTTGGGAACACATTACAGTATTTTCATTTTTAATATATTTGTATCTACCTGTAAGTTATTCAAAAGCTTAAGTGTTGATTGAATAAACAATGATTTTTCTGACTTTTTATTCAATGCGCTCATAGACTCGTTGAGAAGTCATTATTAACGTCGATGTTCTATTGAAAATTCAATGAGTTTAACACGTTCGCTGCACACAAAATAAGGTGACCTTAGGTTGATACAGTACCTATTAATGATGTTTTGCGACAAATAAATCATGGCCTCCTTAGAAAAGATTGAGTCCCAGCTACGAAGTGTGATATTTCGATGATACTTGAATCTTTTATGTACTTGTGAGACATCACTAGACTGAAAATTTCACACTCTTTCCAAAAATCAAAAAATCCAATATGGCGGCCATAAGAAAAATGAAAGTTGAGGCGGGTTGCGGAAAAACAAAAGACGATTGAGACATGTCATACACACCATTTTATTCGTCTTAAAAAAGTGTTTTGATAATGTCACATTTCCATACCTGTCCAATTAGCCGTATAGGATTTACTGGCAAAAAACAAAATCCGCCATTTTCGGTTTTTCGCCAATATTTCCAAAACCAATTGACCGATCGCAAATCTGGAATCAAGTATCCAATGCACTAAGTTTTCTCTAAAACTTTCCCTTTTTAACCTTTGATGTAGGTATTATAGGAGCCAAGATCCCTGTATGGAGAAACGAATTTGGGACACACTGTAGGTATAATATTCAATGTTTCGTCCAAGCTCCAAGAGGAATATCGACGAAGATATCCCGAATCAAAGTCCTGGATGATATTAAACGATTTTGCTTGAGCACCGTATCACGTGTCTATGGTATTCAAAGTCGAGCAAAATAGCTGATCCAAATATTGGTCACAAAGTATTGTTTGACTTAATAGACTATATTCATTATTATTGAAACTTTTATTAATTAAATACTGTGTATTCAAATGTATTAATATAATTTGGAATAAAGATTTTTATTATTATTATCATTCTCATTGGTTAGTCTCACATTCTCTATGTGGTAAAAGGTAATGAGGGCTTTCGAAAAACTCACACCTTGTTGACTATTTCACGATTTTCCTTACTATCCGACATGTTTCTAGGATCACTGATTTTTGCATATCCGTTATTAATTGTAGTGATATATTGTGTTTCTTGAATCCTGCGGGTAACTCTGATGGTATGAGGCCAGTGACTGAGATGACTAAGGGAAGAATGAGGACTTCTTCCATTTTCCACATTGATTCTATTTTCCCAGCTAGGTCCGCGTATTTTCGTATTTTCTCTGTTATTGTCTTCTGTATTTTGTGATCCAGAGGGTGTGCAATATCTATTAACGTTGTGATTTTATTGATTTTGTCTATTAGTGTTAGGTATGTCTGATCTATTGTTTATAGTTGTTTTATCAGTAATAATTCCTCGGTCCCAGTATATTTTATAATTTTGGTTCTCGTTGACTTGGTCTGGTGTGTATTTGTAGTTCGGCTCTTCTATTGTTTTCATGTTATGTTTGTGGAGTAGGTATTTATGGAGGATCTTGGCTGTCAGATTGTGCCTGTTTAGGTTTTCTGTCTGTGCTAAGCTAGGATATCCTGATGTTATGTGTTGTATCGTTTCGAGTATTGATTTACACATTCCACAGTTATCATTTTGTGTGTTAGTTTTTGTGATACATTTTTGGTAATTTCTTGTCGGTACAACCTGGTCCTGTATGGAGTACATGAATCCTTCTATTTCATCATACAGGTGTCCGAGTTCGATCCATTTGGTTGACAGCTGATGTTGTTTATCGAGGTCGTTCTTGAATCTGCCATGTAGTTTTTTGCTGTTCCATGTATCCATGTCTGTTTGATGTTTGTGAATAATACTTTCTTGTCTATCTGCTGTGGTTGTGTGTGTGTGCTGAGTGGTGTGTATCTTTTGTCCGCTTGTTTGATGGACACGTGTAATGATGACTGAGTTGCCCTCAAGTTAAAGTATCTTTGTAAGCTGTGTATTTGAATGTTGTGTGTTAATTCTATATTGATAAGGCCTCTTCCTTCTTGTTTCCTGAGTAGGTATAATCTCTCAACATGCAAGTTTGGATGTAGGGGTCTATCATCCGTGAGGATTATTCTTGTCAGTCTGTCTACTGCTTGTACGTCTGTTATGGTCCACTGTATGACTCCGAATGAGTACGTTAGTATCGGTTTTGCCCAGGTATTTATGGCTTTGATTTTATTTTTTGCATTAAGTTGTGTATGCATGACTTTTTTTAATCATTTCTTGTATTTGTTTTCTATGATTTTATCATTATTATTATTGTTCTCATTGGTTAGTCTCACATTTTCTATGTGGTAAGAGGTAATGAGGGCTTTAGCAAAACTCATACCTTGTTGACTATTTCACGATTTTCCTCACTATGCGACATGTTTCTAGGATCACTGATTTTTGCATGTCCGGTATTGGTTGTAGTGTTATTATTATTATAATTATTATTTTGCAGTAGTAATAATGCATACCTCCCTATTATTATTATTATGAAGTATGCAGACCGTTCACAATGATGAAGAATGGCCTGAAAATGCGAAAGACATACGGATTTGTTTTAGTTGCCGTAAAATGAGACAATAGTTTACTACGCAAGGACAACTTCTAAAAATTGAGAATGAAATAAAGACAGCAAAATATCACTTGAAAAAATAAAGAAAATATAAGGGAAACTTCCGATCAGTTACGACTTCAGAGGGGGGCCCTCAAAGACAAAGGCACCTTATTTTGTTTCACACAATGTTTCATTTGCTTACAACACTACTAGGGACTTATCCATAAAAGTTAATATGTTTATTCAGTTTTGACTCCAGCACACGCACCTGGACTGAAATATTCAACCGCCATTATGTAAGGTCTACAGCGAATTTCACTTCGAAGTAGAACTGTCAAATTTCCACTTTGCAAACGGGAATCATATGTTACCATCAACATTGAATTTGTATTCAAAGTCACGCTTATGCCAAATTCAATCAAGATGGTATCATATGATTTCCATTTGGCAAGCGAGAATCTGTCAATTCCACTTCGAAGTGAAATTCAATCTAAACCAGGCATTACTATTTTTGGCATATAAATGCGCCCGCGTGGCGTGTACGAGCTAACTACAGTTACGTTACCAGAGATAGTACTGCCTCGTTTACACTCAGCACATGACACTGCTGCTGATACTGCTACTGCCGTTGCCGCTCCCGGAAACAATAATTGTCCCAGCGATTTTACTAATCCAATACATAATCTTTTGGTTTATACAAAAATAGAATTTGATAATTTTGTCCACCTGTCGCAGTTGATAATAATTATTATCCGAAAACACACAATATCGTTTCTAGTTCTGAAAATGATTTATTTTTGATTTCATGTGGATAATATTATTATTCAATCTATGCGGTTGTGCGTCGGTAGAGAAGATATTTTGTCAATAATTGAATTTTTGAAAACGAAAATTCGTACTCGCTTATTATAATATGATCATGCGAAGACATATGTTTAAATTGTTATTGCAAATGGCATAAACTTAACTGAGCAATAATGAATACATGCATGAACATGAAACACTAAAAATCCCTATAGTTTTTTAATCTGTATAAACCAAACATTATAATATAATCATATTTATCACAAAGTTCCATTTTTGTGAATTGTATAGTATTGACCCATATTTCAAACAAATTTTTGGCACACCCATGGGTTCCACTATTTCACCCATTTCAGTTTATTTTGTTCTCGACGTCTTGGTGGAGGCGTGTCCTGATAGTATTGATTTTCACATTTCGTTTGTCAAGAGATATGTTGATGACTTGTTACTGGCAGTACCAGAGAGTGAAGTCGAAACGGCTCTACAGGTTTTCAATAGTTACAATACGCATATCCAGTTCACTACAGAAGAGGAAACTGATAATAGTATTCCGTTTCTTGATATGCTAGTAACCAGGACACAAATTACCACCCTACAAACACCTGGTATAAAAAACCGTATTGTTCCAACCGATTCATCAGTTATAACTCGTACCACCCTAAAAAAACCAAAATCAACCAACTCAAAGGTATGAAAACAAGGGTGACCAAACTTTCTCACCTCTCATCAAATAACAAGCCTTGAACAAGCTCAAAAACATCTTTCTTGGCAACTGGTACCCAGAAAGTGTAATCAACAAAATTCTATTTAGTACTAGTCAACAAAATGTTGACAACGTGGGTGTGCCAGAAGATGATAGTAATCCTATAAATTCACAAGTGATTACACAACAAGTACCTGAAACCACTGTCATAAAGTATTTTTCTCTACCGTTCATGAATGGCCTAAATCAAAATCTAAAAAATGTTTTTGAGGATGAAGACATTGTGTTTGCTAACAAACAAACCACAACAATATCACTCTCATATTCTAAACCTAAAACTAAACTCAACTTTCAAGAAAATACTTGCGTAATATATAAGATTCCATGCAGCAGCTGTACACTGTCGTATATAGGTCATAGGTCACGTTCAATTATAGGCAGAATTACATCTCACAAGTCTGATTGTGCCAGGGAAGTGTGTGTTGTGTGTCTGCATTGGCGGAAAATCATATAACCCTTAACCACCAAATTAACTGGGATGGTACTGAGATCGTGGACAAAGCAAAGTCTTATTACATGAGGATATTTTTAGAGATGTATCACATTTACCTTGAACAACCTCTTACTCCAAACAAAAAGAGTGACACACAAGGCCTCAGCACGATCAAAAGTTATTTATTAAAACTTAGCAAAGACAATCTTAACACTCTGATGTACCGTCCTGCCCCAGACAAGTAGCGTTTGTGCTCTGGGCTGGGACTATGTAAAGTTCTACATTTGTTCTCGACATCCTATTTATTCAAAAAACACTTCTGAAAGTGTCAAATAAAATAGTTTCCCACATCACCCAACCCTAGGTCACCACATAACCAAATCTATATAAAATTGTTAAATTGTATTCACCTTTCGGTACCAAACAATATTTTTCAATCTTAGAGCAGTTTATAAATTATTGTACATGCGTAATTGCCCGTTTCCGCTAAGATCTATTCACAACAGGAATAATCACTGTCTATATCAGTCACCTACATAGGAAGAGATCAGAATCACACATCTTATTAATGAGAACGTATGTCATACATCAACTTGCAAACTAGCGCGTTACTAAAAAAACCGTTTTCACCTGCGTACTTCTTTAAATTGGGTAGCTGATACTGATCCTTTGTCCTTTTCACACACATCCACGGGCGATGAAGCATCTTTGAGTGAGATTTGCTCTTGCAAATTCGAACACCTTTTTTTTGATATGTGGAGTTTGTCACCCCGTTCAGTTATATAACCCACGTGTGTTGAGTTTAATTAAAAATAATTTTCTTTGAGTAGTACTAATTCAAGTGATTTTTGTAGTAGTCCTGAAGAAGAGAACAAATAAGTCTCGAAAGCTTGACATAACCTCAAAGGGTTTTTCTTCTACCGCATGGTCACTTCGCAAAGAAGAAGAATCTACTAGACTGCATCCCCACTAATTTCTAGTTCTATACATATATTTTTTGCCAAGCTTACCCGGAACTCAGAGTTCTGGAACTTTTGGGCGGGCATATTTATCTAGAGGGTGCCAGAGATTCGTGCAGGTGAATCTCAGCCTTCGAGGTCTTCTTGATTCCAACCGAGCTTATTCGAACAATCAAAGAAGAAATGAATCAGAACAGTACACAAGTTAAAGCTGCTTTACTTACCGCCGACAATACCAGGGATCGGGACTATACCAACCTCCAAATCCAACACGTAAATACCCATAGATAAAATAAAAATAAAAAGATAGTTTCTTCAAGTGGGAAATATCCGTATAGAGTTTCTGCGCTGGTCCGTAGCGCACGGCGTACGGTGGCAAGGTTTTGAACTAATCCGATGTGACAGCTCAACATATGATAATCGGTTGGGTCTGTCTTACTTATACAGTTAGAAAGAGATACATGATTTTTGGAATTTTTTGATCAAAAATTGGTACGTCAATTTGTTGAAACGAATTTCCAACGTTTGTTTTGGTGTTGAATCATAAACATAACCTGAAACCTGACATTTTTGTGAAGTTGAAGTTTAAAGTATAATATAATAATATTATATTATACACTTAAGCGAAAGCAAAAAACGACTGACTTTAATACTCAATACTATCTGCTTTGATAATAAATAAATGATATTGATTGCAACTGTCTTGATCTGGTTTAGGCAGAACAAGAAAAATTATACGGAGATATGCAATTAAAGTCTTCTAAGAGGCAAGAAAACAATAAAAAGGTAGGCACAACTTGTAGTAAAAAGCTTTTTGAACGTGGGATCTTATCTTATCTACTTGTGTTTGTGTTTTGTTGAGTACTAAGCAAACTACAGCTACACTGGGCTCTAAGCTTGATTCTGGACTCGGGGCTAGTTCATAGCGAAAGAAGTAGACGATTTGGTGGTGGTTTTCACGACAATTTTCGAATTGGCAGTCTTGGGGCAGGTATCAATAACATGGGTTAGATCAACCCCATGAAAAGCATGAACATTGCCTGTCTGGTGGAACATATGATGCTCATCTAGTCTTTCAAGCCGAAGCTGTGATACTAATTAGAATCATAGAATCGGTTGTTATGTAGTAAATTAGGTGAGTTATTATGTAGTATGTACATCCTCAGTTTAGATAGCTCGAGAGAAAACATTGTTAAGGGATATTGTTGATGTGTGCTGATAATTAACACTAAAAATGTCTAAACCAGGTATTTTATCCTATAAATAATGTGAACAGCTGGAATGTTTAAATAAGTACTTTCACTCAATCAAGGACGATAATTACAAAAATAAGAAAATTTTTAGATTCCCTGAAAAAGACCAGATCAGGCGCGAAAAATGGTTTCAAATCATGAATTTGAATTATTCTGATAAAAGGTGCTATTTATGTCAAGAACATTATGAGGAAAAATCTTTTTCAGATTCGAATAGAACTCGATTGACCAAATATGCCCTGCCAATTAATAATTATCAAAAAATAATCATTATTCAAGATATACAACTAGTTCCCCCTCGCGATTCTGAAAAACCAGCTGTAGATGTAGCTTTCAAAACTGAATATATCAATATTCCAGAAAATATTTCTGAAGAAAAATTGAAAACAATTGGAGAAAAAAGAAGACTTTTAGATTCAAGCCACATACATGTCCTGGTTCTCTGGTCAAGGTTTTTGTTGATAAACATACCTATGTAACTTGTTCCAAGAATGAGTTTTTGTTTCACTAAATATTGTGATCTAGCTGTTAGTGATATTATTCATTATTTTTTATATTTCCATATTGTTCATGCATGTGATAAAATTGTACCAAAATGTATTTTGTTGATTACATTGAAATAAAAAGATACCTTCGTTTGAATTTATGACAAATTCTTCATTGTTTTACTAATTCCTTTCTCAAAGAAACAGATCTTCATTTGAATTTGTTAAAAATACAGTCCTGTTATCAGTGTTATCATTCAAAACAGTTGATAAGTAAATTTGAATAAGTTTTTTAACGAATCAACTGTTTTGAACAGTTACAGTACTTTATTTTTATCAAACCTGATAAAGCGAATATTTATGGGTTTATTTGAAAAGGCCGCCTCTGCATTGTCGGTAAAAAAGAAACCTGTTGTATCATTTAGTTGCTGTCCGTAGTCAATAGTGTCGCTGTAAACTCTGTGTCGACTTTGACTGTATTGGTTCGAACACTCTCTTAATTTATTATTTTCTCTATGTAAATACCCCAATACCCCAATACCCCAATTAAAAGTGTATATTCAAGCAAAATTTATAATAACCACTGTATTCTGCCAATTTGCAAGGTATCTTAAAATGCGTCAAAATCAAGTACAGGTTAAATGTACAGTTCAGTTCAACTTTTACGCGTATAAGTACTGGGTCATTATTTAAATTTCAACAAAGTTCCGCATAATGACTGAGTTACTGGTACAAATCCGGTTCAGCTAAATAAATAAAAAAGCCATCACTTTAATAACGTTATTTTTCCAAAATAGTATAAACCCTTTTCCATCAATAACGTTGCATCAAACTATCAAATCTTCAATAGTCAAACGAGAAACCGTTGAACCAATAAATCAAACAGTATATGATAATTACTCAATTAAAAACCGGGTTGCCGAAATGTGACGTCACACCTTTTAACAAAAATATCCATAAAAATAAGTGAATTCAACCAAATACATTCAACTTGCAATAATTCCAATTAAACAATATTCTGATTACGGCTCACTACAACAGCTTGCTGAGTTTTTTTAACTTATCTGCCCGGTCTCGTCAGTCACTCTATCCACGTGAAATGACAACAGGTTGGCCAAGATAAAAGACAATATATAAAAATTACGACTAGCGTAGAAACCCCAAAACAGTCTGTATGAAGGCTGTACTTGTACCAGTTCCCAAACAATTGAACTATCTTGTCCGTTTTTTTTTTCACGCTTCACTCATTTCTGATCAATAACTCCCTAACGTCCGGTAGTTGATCTCATTCTCAGAATATATACGCAGTTGGAGAAGGCAATGAGGTAACATAATTGACGGACGAGGTCAAGGATGGAGAACATCCCCCACGTGGTACTGCCACATTAATGGAAGATCATCTTTCAGGGACTAACAGACTGCTCCGAGGTGAACTTGGCTTTTCTTTAAGTCCACACATGGAAATGTTATTGTCGTTAATGAGCCCGACTGATCACAACCACGGTCAAATCAGAAAAGAGAGAAATCCAAGCAAGTTGAGGGAGTTGGCTCTCACGACAATTCGTCACGGTTGTCCACACCAATACCGAAAGCCCCAAACATCCACAACCAAGTACTCAGGAGTCGGAACCACCAAATCCACCCAAAAAAATACGCCGAAAGCGAACTAACAGTTATCAAATAAACCAAACAGCTGTGTTTTGAATTAGATATTGGAAAAGACAACGCTTCTGGCCCGTGATACCTAACATTTTCAACAACTGACTTATCTTTTGAAACCATCCCGATAACGTGAAACTTTGGTTACAGAGGGAATGCATGCTCTAGAACTCATAAAATTGCTGCCGTAAATCAAGAAAACAAATTGTTTTGAACCTTCTGAGCGGAGACTATTAATTCGCTTCCATCCATAGACTATTTTTCAATGTAAACATGCGAAAACAAAATCATGAGTCAGTCGCTGATTTCGTATACACCTAATATTATTGTGTCGTGGTGTGACGTGCCCCGAGATTTTCCGGGTCTGAATTCGTTGATGTAAAATAAAATGCTCGAGCGCCACCCCCTGAATTTATGTGGTAGAGGGCCTACAGTGCCTATCGGGTAGCTTTTAGACAGTGAAGAAAGTCCAGGCGTTCGTTATTTCCAAAACTTCAGCAAATTTCCGCTCTGAAATGGATAACTGAACTTTCTTGATAGAAAAAACACGATGTTAATGAAAATAAATCAAACAGTCTATTTATCCCAATTTTACAATTGGACTGGTTCCCAACCAGTCAATAAAATAATAACCAAAATCAACAAAAAAAAAGTCTGATCAGCAAAAATAAAATAAGCCAAAAATATCACAAAAGATATAATACTTATACATCGGTCCAATTTTCTGCCGGTGGAGAATCAAAACTACAGTCAAATGAAACACGAATTTCGCAGACTAAAACCGGCAAAATAAAATGTCAAGACAGGTGTGTAACGCTGATAGTTTAACAGTGACGGGTTTTCTCGGCGAAATAATAAGCAGAAATGCGGTTTTGAAGAATACGGTTTTTCTGACGACGTAGAGAAAAGAAAAAAAAATAAAACAAAAGAGCGGGAAAATTGACGCGAACGGGTGATTTTCACGCGAATGAAAACGGGTGTAGACACGAGGAGCAGAATGCTGAACACGTTCGCGCGACAACTCCAGGAGTCTCTCCGTAGATTGACTGTGATATTTCCTCTGGCAAAATTACCTCCCCTGAACGCAATTATTTTAGTAATTCAAAAGAAACACAAAAATAAAAAAAAAAATTAGTTCTTCTCAGAAATAAGACCCGCTTCACAAGCCAACAGGTCGAATGAAGCTAAGGCCCCTTCCCAATAAAACTATCCTGAAATCCCACCCGGCAAAATTCACCCCCCTGAAATCCCATTATTTAAACAAATAAGAATATGAATTTTCTTCGGAAACAGACCCGCTTCACAAGCCAACAGGACGAATGAAGCTACAGCCTATTCCCAGAAAATTCCCCCGAAATCCCACCCAACAAAACATTCCTCTGAATTCACATCACAGAAAGTCTCACCTCGAGGTAATAAGATTAGAAGAAATTCAACAATAGCCAAGAATCTTGAAATTCGTCGTACTTCGTAACGGGCCGGGTCGGGTACTTGAAGCGGGCTCCCACGTGGTTCCACTGCTCTTGATACCTATCGTACCAGTACTCACTAAATTTTCGGCGTTCCCAATTCAGATCCAAAAGTGGGGACTGCTTGCTTGAGACTTGCGCGAAATGGCTCGCGTTCGTTTGGTTTGTGGTTAAATAATTAATTGTTTGGACGCGGGAAAAACTAAGAGGGAGTATTTTGGTCAGACATTAATTGATAGATTACTTATTATCTCACTGCCAACATTATTTTTAGAAAAAATACGGGATCCATTGATAGATAAATGACTGAGTTATACGAAAATATGAATTGAATGAGCAGAGACGGGAAATGACTTTGAAAATTTGTAAATTACGGTCGAAAAAATTCGGAAATTTTGTAACTTCGTTACAGTGGAAATAACGCAAACAATTATGTGATTCTTTTATTCAAAAAGCTAAGAGGTGTCAGGATAGTTCACTACTATTTCAAGTCGCCAAAGCAAAATTCGTCTTAATTCCGTCGGCATGTCTATAATAGGTTTATCTACTTGGAGATGTGCTTTGATGGTCGCACTAAGGGGGTGTCAGATTGAATGGAACACGCGTATAAGCTACACTTCAGTGGTTGTCACTTTTTGAAACAAAATATTGAAGGAAAGAAAATGCCAGATTACTCACTAACGCGACTGCTTTGAATGACAAAAAAATTGAAAATCAGAAATCTTTTTCTCAACTGAGATAGTTTATGTCTTATCATAACTTCTTTTCGAGAGTTCCGCTGGACATAGTATAATTGATTCCAATCTTCCAAAGTGGCTTTCTAGGTAATAAATTCTTATTTTATTTGCTCGTTTTCTCCGAATAACAAGGGTAGATACAATTTTTATGGATTGTTGTGTACAATACATAGAAATCGCTTCAGTGAACTATAAATCTCTGGTCGTTCCGGTCCTGGGCAATTTTCAGGATTCATAATATATGCGTTATCTGGCATTCATGTTCGGAGAATTTCCAAACTCAATTTCCAATGTCTGATAATTTTATTTCCCAGTAATAAATCTTGCCTAATTTACCTTTATCAACTTTGTCAGACTTGCTTCGTGAATGTGATTAAAAACAATGGTCTAGGAATAAATATGTACATGCATGGTGACGTATATTCCACAAACGCCAGCAGATCAGCTGTCTTGATATGTAAAAATCTGAGCTGAAAACAATTCTCGAGTACCTATTTGTGGAATCTTCGATACCAAGAAAATATTGTACCCGATGTCTCACTCCCGCTGTACTGTCTTTGCTGTAGTATGCATTTGGTGGTTCTGAGGAGTACAAGCACGTGGGTGCCAATCTATGCGACCTCTCGAAGGCTTTCGATTGCATCTCACATCAGATGCTGCAACGCAAACTGAAAAAGGGTGTATTCTGGGCCCCTTGCTATTTCTAGTATATAAACGACATTGAATCTTCGATACATCATGAGCTGGTACTTTTCGCTGACGAGAAAAAGAAAGCGACAGCTCTTCTTAGACACGAAAACATAGCATAACCCACTACAAGTATGTCAGAGACGTTACCCAGTCAAGAGAACTGCTTTGATCAGAATAATTTTTCTCTAAACATAATTAAAACAAAGGACATAGTCTTCAGTCTAAGAAAATGTATTATAACTGAACATCCCATTGCAAGCTCTGTAAGATCACTTGGAATAATATATTAGGACCAGTCATCAACATTTTATATCCATAAGGACAAAGTTTCGTAAAAGCTGTCGACATCCTTTTTTCTCGCTGAAAAATTTCAGGGAAACTGACAGTGGAGAAGTTCTCGTGATGGCTTTTCATGCACTTTTCCACTCACATTGTGACTACGGAATACTTGCAGGGACACAGCACGCATACATCTAGGTACTTCAAATTCCAAAGAAATACCATAAGAATAATACATTATTTGCATTTCAGAGCCGATGTGAAAAATACTTTTTTCTGCCGACACGACATTAAAACTGAATTTTACTGATGCCAAGGAGACGACAAAGTGGGACTTTTTAAGGCTAGGCCACGGTGTAAGATAAATAGGTATTGTGACGAGCCGGCAGAACGTGTCTCGAAACTACTAACGCCGGCCGTAGTAGTCAGACAGGTTGGTGGGCCGAATAATTTTTAGACGGGTATCAATCAAAATGTTCCTGTGGTCATAGTATTTGATTAAAAAAGTTTGGGTTAGTTGGTTTCAATCGAGTATATGTTTTATTAGGGAATTCTTATTAAAAATTAAGAATCAAGACCTCCAGGAAGGCTTGAGACAATCATTAAGAAATGCAAATATGGGTTATTTTGCAAATTTTTGCAAACGCAGCCTAAACGGCTACTTTGACATCAAAAATGTCCGATTAAAATTTGTAGCTGAGGAAATTTTCTATAAAATTGTTCCGCTGGCAAATTTTTAGCTCATATTGTTTTCGAGTTTTATCTCCACGAAAATGCAAGATTTTTTTTTCAATTTCAAGCGTTCACTCACGCCGTTGTCGCCTGTGATTGTGTTTTACCGCCAGGCATAATATGAAAGGATTTGTTGAATGTCATTGTCATCTCTATAAGTATGTAATTGTTGTTAACCTGTTCCTGTAAAATGGTTTTACAGCTGATTTAATGATCATGGATGATGAAAACAATTTGAAAAACAAAATGATAGAATAATAAGACACTGATCATAAATAATATGTATATCTATTTATATAAAAATGAAAAACAATATTTGATTTAAATACAGATGCCAAAGTTATGCTTATCTGTAATATGTATCAAAAAAGTACTAATCTACTACATACCTAATAGGTATGGTGTTTGACAAAATTAGATATCGAGTTGAATATAAAAGTAATTGTGAAAATCGATCAATCAATCAAAATCAAAATTTAAACAACGTTTATTCAACATGTATTTGAGTCTTTTGCAATCTATTATCCACCAATGCATAATAGTGATTAATTAATTAATTAATTCATTTATTAGGATATTTCGGGATGCTCGTGGATTATTTGTTACAAACATTGAAAGTGTGACATTTGCATACCCGAAGTATACATTCCGGTTCAAAATGTCTTTCGCAGGCACAATCCTTTTCAGTTAATTATCTGTCTTTTCGAGGAATTGCCTGGTTATATTTTCTTAAATCGTTCTTAGGAATTGCGAATATGGAATATTTTTCTTTACATGTGGCGTACCCGCTTTTACAGTTCGGCACACAGCATTTTCTTCCCATGATTTACTTAATAACTTACACAAAAATTATTGTAATTGCGACAAATTTGCCGTTGACACGTCAAGGTGGAACTAATGTACAATCACAAATAAAATAATCAATAAATCAAGCATGAAGAACTCTTTTTTTTTTTAATTTGACGCGCCTACATCGCTCGCATTAATAGCCGGAAGAAATATTTTAGGCCCACTTCAGTGCGTCCTTGTCGCACAATTTCGTCTCTGTTGCGTTAGCAAATATGAGACAAGCGGTCTGTATGTTGAGATGGCGCGTGAAACCACCTATTTATCTTACACCGTGGGCTAGGCTGATAAAGTAGTGAAAAATGGCTAGGCGGCAAAATTTTTTTCAACTATTTCCAATGGAGGGCGTTACAAGATTCTCTCCTGAATTCATGTGATTGTAGCATAAAAGTTATACCTAAAAATTATTATTCAATGAATTACTATTTTATTCAGATATTTCTTTTATATTCTGAGTTGATTGATCACACTTTGATGTCATCGTTTGTTTTGACTTCTGCCATCTTGATTTTGGCTTGGCTCTAAAAGCTGACTGAACCAGTGTTGCCAAGTTGAAAATATCGAATGAATGGCTTTGATTGTTGCCTTGGCTACCAGGTATATAATTGTCAAATTACGGTTTAAAGCTATATCGTTGATGAAGATTAAATATGGATAAACTCCGATAAGATTAAATATTTTCTGGGACATAAAAATGATGTGAGATAGTTTCAATGTTTTAAATGATCAACTATTTTTTGTTTTTTGAAGTAAGTAGTTGGAAATACTATTATCCACAGTTAGGTAGGTTATGTTGTCAGCAGAAAAATAATGTATGGACCACGGCGATAAAGTGATTTTTCCAAGCTTCAAGAAGTATCCTCGCTAAAGCTCGCCAGTACAGTTCTTCTTTCATCCTGGAAAAATGTCACTTTACCGCCTAGCGCGTCATGAGTAGTATCACTTTTCCTCCATATAAAATAATATACTATTCAAACAGGAAAAATCCACACTTTCCCCTCATTATATTTTTTCAGATGCTTATTATATGCAAAAGTCAACATAAATACCAATTTCGATTTTCATCATGATCGAGCTACAATACTAGAAAGAACTACGACATCAAGTTGAGTTTTCTTAGACCAAATAAAACGCGTGAATTGTTGTTGTTCGTTCATATCACTATTGTGGTTATTTTAGTTATTGTATAAAGTTATATTTTTTTGAAGACTGTGAAAAAAAAAATGTCATGATTTTCAGATTCAGAGATATTGCAAGACGACGCAATTCAACGATTCAGCAAGCAATCTGATGATCTTCCAACAACTAAAGCTGTTGAAAGTGCTACTGCCACATCTCCAACTCTTAGATCTTCACCAAAACTTGGAGTAGTTAAGCAAGGTCAACAGTTAGTTCTACATTATTTCAAGCATTTGAACAAGTTGATTTTTTTATATTGATTCAGAGGCTATCCGATTCAAATCACATGAATTTAATTTAAAAAAAAAACACTTCTCGAACTATTGAGAAGCAACGACGATTTAGTTATCACATTACATATTTTGATTGGAAATTTCACATAATATAATTTTATAATTTATATCGAGAGTGTTAGCAAGTCATTTTCCTACGGGTCGTAGAAAAACTGGTATGTATTTACAGACATCTTTCGTGATGTCTAAGCTCTCAATTAGTTTTTCAAATCAACCATTATTGTAAGTATCGATTGTGTAAATATGTATTATATTTTATATAAGCAAATAAATTCACAGAACAAAGCCTTGAGAGTTTCGTTTGGAATTGAATTACTTATTGTAGCTACTTGGATAATTACTCTGTTGCAAATATGGTCAATTTTGGAATGGATTCTCTCATTTTCTTGAATAATCATTTTCTCAATGAAAAGACTTCGATTTCTTACTGTCATTATTATATTTATAATAACATTATTGCTACCGAAAAGGTTGGAATAAATTCATTCATTCAATCATTCAGGGGTTTGTTTTGTGGAAAAACTCTCGAATACGTCGATTTTTATTTTTGACTGCGGTTTTTTGATGATAATTTTATGTGTACAGTGTGGACCAAAACTGAGTCACGACCATCAATGAAGTTTTTCAAAAGTTTTTCTCATTTCGACTTTGAATTCTACACCAAATTCTAAGTAAGTTTCATATACTAAGCATGTCTTTGACCGAACCTGTTCAGAATCACGGTCCATTTGATCAATCGTAAATTTCTCGATAACAGTTGGGGTTGATCAAGAAGATGGTTCATGAAACTTAGAATTTGATGTGGAATTCGAAAATGCAATAAAAAAACGGGTTTCCATTTGACTAAATGAAGTTAATGGTCATAGCTTATTTTTGATCTACCCTGTACAGGGTATTCACAGCTAAATGGGCCCCCCAGTAACTTTTTAATTTGATGATTGGAAAAAAAATATTACAAATAAAAGTTAAATAGTTCAAAATAAATTTGAAATGAATATACAGGGTGTTTCAGAACTTCTGGGTGTGGTCCAACTTTCTTATTTCAAATCGCAACCATATTTTTTTATTTGATTTCTGCATTCTCCGGAAAATTCTAAACATTTTTAATAAAGCATGCCCTATACACAAATGCGACCAAGAAGAAGATATCGATGTCAGAAATTTGCTATTTTTTCGAGCATGTTAAAAAATGTACCTATGGTATTATTTTTGGAAACTTTGGAAACGAGGTAATTGTTAATATGTAGATGTCAACTTCTCAAAAAAGATTTGAACATGGTGTGTTGCGAATGGAAATATTTCTGAATATTCTGTTTATTCATACACAGGGTGACCCAATTTTATCCGACAATATTTAAAATTTAGATTCTACTAATTAAAATAAGCAGTCTTGTATTAAATTTATTCTATGGACATTGATTCTGAAAGACGATGAAATACCTCCTCAAACCATGACAAAAACCACTCAAACAATAGGAGCTATATCCATTTAAAAAAGCTTTTAAAAAGAAACTATGAATGTTTAAAGATTCTCATAGAATAAAAATTATTCATTTTAATCACTTTCACTCGGTACTTTCACATTCAAGTAGTCGATCTTATTCCCTCAGAATAACCACCAAATTGGTTCCGCCATGGTAACGCTCCATTTGTTATCTGACAGTTAGTTATTATTTTATTTATTCGAATGTGAAAGTACCGGTCCTTAGTAGAATATAAATTTTATATATATTATCAAAAAACCCCATACTGTACCATTTGAAATGGTGTAGGGTGTATACATGTCTACATTTTTTATTTCTCAATTGACATTAATTGTGCACGAATCTGGCCCATTCCTTCTTATTTCTGGTCAATGCTTCAGCCTCATTCCATGATTTTTCTCTTTTCTCCAGTGCATACCCTACAGTCTGGTTCCATGTTTTTTTTGGTCTTCCTCTCATCCTTCTTCCTCCCGCTCTTGCTTCCCAGATTTGTTTCACCTGCCTATTGCTCCCCATTCTTTGTAAATGTCCCCACCAACTCAATTTTCTCTTTTCAATAAATTCTAGGATTGATTCTTTATCCATTTTTTCCTTGATGTCGTTGTTCTTGATCTTGTCCATCATTGTTACCCCGATTACTCATCTTAAGTATTTCATTTCCATGGCCTGTAATTTGCTTTCTTGTCTCTGAGATAGTATCCATGATTCACATCCATATGTCAGTACTGGTCTGTAGATAGTTTTGGATACTTTCATCTTTGTGTTTTTGGATATTTCTTTTCTGTTTATTATTTTTTTGTTTATTGCATAGTAAAGTTTTGTTGAGGTCTCTATTCGTCTGTTGACTTCTGGTTCTGTTGTTCCTAATTCGTCCAGTTCTACCCCTAAGTATTTATGAGTTTTGAGTTGCTCTATTCTCTCTCCTTCCTCTTGATTGTTCATTTGATGAATGTTTTTTCCAACTATCATAACTTTTGTTTTGGTTTTGTTGATTTGCATTCCATATTCTTTTGTCACCTGACTCCATATGTTGATGTTACTGTTAAGGTCTCTTTCATTTTCTGCAAATAATACAATGTCGTCTGCAAAAGCTGCCTCTGATATTTGTATATTTTGGATGTTTCTATAGCCTACTTGCAGTTTTTTTGTCCTGATTGTACACCTGCTTATTGTTTCATCCATATATATGGTAAATAAGACTGGGCTTAATCCACCTCCTTGTCTTAGGCCCTCTTCAATTTTGGAACAGTTTTTTATTGTTTCCATACATTTCCTTTATCAGTCTTATTACCATTGGTTGAACTTCTTTCTTTCTTAATATGTCCCACAATTTACTCCTTTGTATTTTATAGAAAGCTTTTTCCAAATCTATGAAAGCCAGGTAAGTATTTTTTCCTTGTTCCATTCTCTTTTCTGTGATTTGTCTCACTGTGAATATATGGTCTTGTGTACATCTTCTTTTCCGAAATGCACTTTGTGCTTCGTGCATTGAATTCTCTATAATGTTGCTCATTTTACTGTTTATAATTTTTTTTAAATCTTTTCATTGCTGTGCAGATGTGTTATTCCTCTGTAGTTATTACAGTCTTGCTTATTTCCTTTTTTATAAATCGGCACGATGAGTGATGTTTTCCATTCTTCCGGTAGCTCTTCTTCTTTCCATATTTGATTGTAGATTACCAGTAATGGAAAGGAAAATCTTGAAACTGTTTCCTCAGTCTGACCATGACCAATCCATATACGTTTCGTCCTACTAGGACTCATCAGTAGTAGGACGAAACGTATATGGATTGGTCATGGTCAGACAGAGGAAACAGTTTCAAGATTTTCCTTTTTCACCGGGAGGATTATCCACGAACTTGTTGTAGACGATATGGCGACCAATGGTAGTAGTCTTTCACTAGATTGATGGGAATTTCCATCCTAAGTTATCATTACCAGTAATATTTCTTTTCCTTCGTCACCCATGTATTTTATCATTTCGCTTGTAATGTGGTCGGTTCCTGGTGCTTTTCCATTTTTAAGTTCCCTTATTGCCTTTTCAAGTTCCTCAAATGTTATGTGTTCATCTTGCGTCTCCCAAGTCGAACTCATTGTTTCCTCTTCTATCCCTTCTGTTGCTTCTGTATTTTTGTTTGCCTCTAGCAATTCTTTAAAGTATTCTACCCATCTCTGCATGATTTCTTGTTCATCTGTAAATATTTCCTTGTTCTTACTTTTTATGTTGAATGTTTTTTGTCCTTTGGGTTCGCCTCTGCATGATTTCACTATATTGTAGAAAAGCTTTTGGTTTTCCTTCGCCCCATTTTCTCTTTTTCTCTTGATTCACCATCTTTTTAACCTTTTTTCTTTCCTCTGTATATATTTCATATTTTTCTGTCGTTTTCACCTTGAGGTACTTCTTCCAGGCTGCCTTCTTTTTCTTTATCTGCTCTTTGATTTCATTGTTCCACCATGCCGTTTGTTTTTGTCTAGTTAGTATTCTGCTGATTCCACATGTCTCAGTACTTGTTTCCATTATAATTTGTTTGAAATTAATCCACATCTCCTGAGTAGTTCGTAGATGTATATGCTCTCTTGATCTCTCACATTTTTTGGAAATTTCTTGTGCATATTTTTCTGCCATTTCTTTTTCTGTCAGTTTGTAGGCTTTGATTTTTTCATGTTTTGGTTTCAGGTTTGTATGATTTTTCTCTATTCTTTTACGGTATTCTTGTCTTCCTTTAATCTTTGTTGTTACCAAGAAGTGGTCGCTTCCGATTTCTGGTCCTCTCTTCACTCGTGTGTCTATTATATTTGGTTTGTCTTTAAATTTTAAATATTGTATTTATACATACACCCTGTATGGATAAAGAGAATACTCAAAAATTTTCCTTTTCGCAATATGCATGTTCAAATATTTTTTGAGAAGTTGACATCTATCAACAGTTAGGTACCTCGTTTCCAAGTGTTCCAAATAATACCATACATTTTAAAACATGCTCGAAAAAATAGCAAATTTCTGACGTTAATATCTTCTTATTGGTTCAATTTGGGTACCTATATGTATGTTATATGAAAAATGTTTAGGATTCTTCGGAGAAATCAAAAATCCAATAAAAAAACAGGGTTGTAATTTGAAATTGGTGGGATGGATCCATGATGTATTGAATGACTTCAAGATGCACGATTTATCGCTCCTGCCAGAAGTAATCTTTATGGTTTATTTACAAAATAATATTGAGAATGGGCAGCCCATGTAAAACTATACAATTATTAAGTAGGGGTATTATGTCAAATGTTTTACAAAAGGGGTACCTACTATTTTTATCATTATTTCACATGTTTAAAAATGCCTAGAGCATATACGTCCCTATTTTATCTGGGATTCACTTGATGGGCCTCTTTTTAACGCTTTAATCCACATCTCTTGCCTCTGCTTGAATAAGCCATTGGTATAATCACCAGCATTTTCTAAAACAGCAGGTAAGTATTCTTAAAATCTTACACTCTGTTTCCCCTCATTGCAGTTGCACAGTTAACCACAGCCCAAAAAGACGTCATTATGGTGCCCTGAAGTCTCTCATTTCATTAAAAAAGCATAACAATCTTGAAAAAGTACCAAAAACCATCATGAAAGTCGAAGAAAACAACATTTGTCATGACATAATTTTGTTTTGTTTGTCCTCCAGTCAAATGGCCAATAAGTGTGGCAGCAACCCATTTTGTTGTGATTATTTTTTATGCTTTTCTGATCATGCTTCTTCACCCTGCTAATCATTTTGACAGTGGTCAGAGTGATATTTTTAAGCTATAGTCCGTTTCACGAGGGTTAATACTCAAGTCATTGATTGTCTCTCCTTTTCTAACTCATGGAGAGGTTTAAAAACAGACTGAAACAAAATTAATGACGTAATAAACATCGGTCGTTACTAGCATCCAAAATGGCCGCCGAGCAACAGCTGACTTCTGTCATCTCAGAATAATAATAATCAAAAAATTTGGTTATGTGATCGAGTGATTGATCAAAACAATGTTGTTGTCAAAACACAAATCAGTTAACTTCTCCAATGTCACAGTTTTGTTGTATAAAATGCCTCGTCGGTATTCAGAATGTGAACAAAATACGATAAAAAAGCTTCTGGCTTACATTACAAAGGATCGAGATGCTGAAAAACCTATGTTACCACTTGAGGCAGTTTTGGAGGTAAGTTATTTCATAAGACTAGTTCTTTGTACCTATCCGTTTCCTATTCCATCTCTTGAACTTTTGTAGAGAGAATCTGATGCCCTTTGAATTGAAATTACAAGTCTTAAAAGATCAGTTCTCATGGAATCAGAATTGATGAGGACTTCAAGGCATCTACGTCAATTGCAGTCCAGAGATCAGAAATATAGATGGATTATTGGAGCGGTCATCCGTTGTTGAGAGAAGAAAGAAAGGGCCAGTATTGTTATTGAATGAATATTTTGGGCAGACAGAATTTGACATTATTTTAGTTTATATTTAATTCCGCTGGTACTTGTTTGTAATAAAACTACGTTTATTATTTTCTTATCCCATAGTAAGGAATGTGACTTATTCATCACCTTATGATTGGGCAGGAGGTGATGTTTTGCAGTTGATAACTGATCTGATTTTTTTTCCATTTTTCACTCCCCCTCAAATGGCCGTTATTTCATGAGTTATAAAAAAATTATTGATAATTTATCATTTTTTTATAACTTAAAATAACGGCAAATTACAAGGACAATCCTTTACACCGCATACTCAAAAAACACGATAGTTTTATGCTTTGTTTTTTTTGACACTATCATGAAACTTGGAAAAATACATGCACTCTGTAGAATCAAAATATACACTCATGGTCGGATAAACAGCATATGCCTAAAATCCTAAAATCTGATAAAACTTTGATATTATAATATAATATAATATGATAATCGTTTATTAAGCTCATAAGCTTTACAAAGGCATCCTGCTTCAGTTATCAAAAAATTATTGGTGCATTAAAATGGTTCAATCAATCTGTCATTTGATCGGTCATGGCGATTTGATTCAAAATATTGTTTAGGTCCCTCTTTTCACGTTAAAAAAAATGTAAGTTTTGGAAAAATTGGCTAGCACCATCCGAAAAAGAAAATTTGTGTACCCTATGAAAATTGAAAAAAATTCTTTGATGCACCATTACATCTTTGATAACTGTTGCAGGATCAATGTTTTATCAAGTTTTAAGCTGTCAATCTACTTTTGGCCACCAAAGTGGTGTATTTTTTTTAACCTGATAATACATACAAAAAAAATGCTGACTGGCTGATTTCTCGTGGGTTGATGGTCGTCTTGTGAAGGGGGGACGTCCACTGATAAGAATAAAACTCGACTATTGTGGGTTTTTGCGATAGGGGTGCTTTCTTAGTTTTTTATTAAAACGTGTTTGTATAGGAACGATAGCTTATTTGTATACTAAGAGAAGTCTGTTTTGTGAACTATTATAAATAGAAAACAACCCTTCGCAAAAACCCACAATTGTGGCGATTGTGATCTCTTCGGTTTCACTTTCCCCGATTAACCCCAAAAAGATCAGCTTCTCAGCATTCTTCTTTTTTAATGATGATATTTTCACTGGACTTCTATATGAATGTATTTTTTCAGTCTCTCGAGCTTGCAATCCCTGAATGTGAGGATTTTTTTTCAAAAACTACATATCTTGCAATTCCATTCAACATGATTTTCTCAATGCACAAACAGAAGCGAACTGGAATAGCGTTTGCGTCTAATGGTAGAGTCACAAGCAGTGCACGCTGTTTGTTGCCTAGTCTAACGATCGCTCGCATCCGGATGGCGGATATACTACATGCGACTACGCTTCCAATGGATGATCAGCCTGAATCCAAAATCTAAATGGAAAACAATTCTGAACGTGTTCTGGAGAGCGTTTTGGAACATACTTGTTCGGCTTCAATACAAAATATGAACGCTCTTGAAACTATATGAATTAGCTACGACATACGTTTTTTTTCAAGTAATGACGTCATCGATGACGTGAGAATGAACCCTCGTGAAACGAACTGTAGATTCCTTTTGATGGTATTTTGAGTGCAGAAGATGAACAATTATTCTGCTGATTAGTTTTGTAATGATGAGACAGATACCTATTTAACTGATTATGATGAGTGGTTTCACAGAGTTACCTTACTTAGTTCAATATTACGCGTTTTAACTAATTAAGAAAAATCCTATTGTGTTTTCTATTCTGCAGCCACTTCTGACGATAACGGTGAGAAATGTCTCACCAGCGGTCTAAAGCGTTTGATTCTTGTGAACTATCAAGAATTAGTTTGAAACGATCTGTCACCGCCCCTTTTTCTGAGTGATGGAGATTGAGGAACGACTCACCATCAGAAGTCTAAAGAGTTTGACACTTGTCAAATAATCTGCTACAGCTCGTTGTTTCCTAGCGTAGTGGTATGAAATAAAATCATACTTGTGGTATGGGAGTTTGGTTCTTGTGAATGAAGTGATATCGAGTTATGAGTGGTTAAATATCATTCATAAAGCTATATCGATTTGCCACGGATTTGTTGAGGCGATTTTGTTATAGAATTAACAAACAACGCGTGGGATTCAGGCAAAGTGGACAGATATTGCCAATTGCAATAACGCATGCGTTGCGGTAATAACTCCGCGTTATATTATTACGCCAGGCGTTAAAGATGTCAAACAGTCAAATGTTCCATACAACATAGCCTAAACTGACATACAAGATAATCAATGTCATTCAAGATTATAGTGTTATTCCATAAGCATCATGAATGAAGCAGCAGTAATATTGGCCGGAGCCAACGAAAATAACATGGAATATCTTATTTTGCATAATAAACTTAGACGGGGAACCATTGCCAATACGCCTCGGCGTTGAGCGGCAAAATTTGAGGGGCGACACATTTTTAAATAATGATCAAAGAAAAAATACGACGAAGGTCAGCGCAATTATTATAGAAGATTATAGAAGGATGTTCCGGAATTTGATTGATCAAATAAGTGGATATCTTAAGAGTCAATCCAAAGCGCCAAAAACGTACAAGGATGTAATATGACCTGGAAGATGAATTTCAAAAGACTCTAAATGTTTTGGAAATAGTTGAAAAACCCGATAAATTCGTCCTCTTAATTTTCAAAGCAGTTTTTCCGAACGACCTTGAAACGTTGTAGCTTTCATTTAAGGTCTATCATGGAGCAAGACTAGTGATGTAATGGTGATGGAAATGGTAAAGGTGGGGGCAAAGCCCGGCTAGTAGGCCCAGTGGCCCTTTTCGCCATCCCCGCTTGGCCAACCCAACTACTCAAATCGGCCCGTTCTTGTCGTGAATAGGAGCAGACTATCACAGCTCAGGTAACCCAACTTTTTCCTGGGGATGGTGGCTGTTCCTTCCTTCTCAAGCAACCCCACCTGTCGCAAACTCTCAGCAGGTGGTAGGAGGTCTCCTCCGCCCTTCCGCAGTGGGAGCATAGGGGTGATTTCCACTGTCAGGTACCTATCAATCAATTTTTCCAAGGTTTAAGCTTCGAAAGATGTTGGACTTATCGGCCTGTGGGATTTTGGCAGCCCGTAGTCCTCTTTCCCAACTTTGGGTATGAAGACTACCTTGGCGGTTTTGAGCTAAGTAGCCTCAATAGTCTAGTTGATTTTGAAAGAGTTTCTATCTCCCTACAGAATCCACGCCATGCAGCTCTTTTGCTCTTTCTCACCTCTGACTTGAATTTCCTTTTGACTGCAACGGAGCTGTCGACTTGCCCTTCACCCTGGAGTGCTCGGCGGTGCGACCTTCTGGCTTTCTTTTTGAGGCGTTCCAGAGAATCACTCCACCATTGGACATTTTTGTTCCCCGCTCTCCTGAGTGGGGGACTCTTTAAATGCGGTGCTAATTGCATCCGTCAGAGATTGGACCTCTGCATCTATTTCACCTGGGGAGAGAATCTGCCGACCTTTGGAGCCCATGGACTTATTTAGAAAAGCGTTGAATTTCTTCCAGTCAGTCGCCCTCGAGTTTCGCTTCAGCTTCGGCGGTTTCCTGTCCGCTTGCAAGGATAAGCGGATTAACCTGTGGTCGGACATTGTCATTTGTGACACTCCACTTGAACACATTATCCAGATAATGATGCGTCACAACTCTTATGTGTATGACCTCTTATCTGACGCGATTGACAAAGGTCGGTTCGGCATTCTTATTGGCAACTTCAAGGTTTTCCGCTGTGAGGTACTCTAACAGAGCTATAGCTCTCGCGTTTGTATCGGTGCTGCCCCAGATGGTATTGTGTGCGTTCGCGTCGCATCCGTTAACGGCAGGAAACACAAATGTGATAAGATCTTTCGTAGGAGGTAAACGCACAGTATCATACGGCAGGTAGAGACGTATCAAAAGCAACTCACCCCTTGTCTCCTGGTGGTTGTTTTCCAGAGAGATCACGGTGGCATCCTTGGTACCCAACTGTGGCAAGTGAGTTACCCGTACTAGTAATGTGAGTATTTTCGTTGGAAATAATGAAAATATTGGAAATTTCAAATTCTTCAAAAAACCGTGTTCTCATATGCATGTTGGGAGTCTATAGTAGATTGGAATAACATAATTTGGGTAAAAAAGTTGGGGAGCCCTCCACCTACAAAATCTTAATATCATGATAGTGTTAAATACAGATACTGGCAACAGTGAAAACTCAGTATTCGCGCTTGATGAAGAATGATCTGGGAACCGAACGAAGCAGTAGAAGAGGAGGAGAACAGTGGCGGATCTACGGGGGGAGTACAGGGGCTATAGCCTTCCCATAGTCTAATAACCAATAAGAACATTGGAAGAAATTGATAGAGAAGGTGACAGTGTGATGAAGATATGCCCGGATCAGCTATGGAATCATCTGTTGAGCTAAAAATGCTGTTTGCACACTGAAACAATGCCATGAATGATGTTTGTCAAGCATTAGAATGTTGCTTCACATATTTATTGTTTTACCTGTAACAACAGTCACTGCGGAAAAGACTTCTTCGGTTTGGAGAAGGATAGAAACCCCAGAGCAGGGTACATACACAAAAAACTAATTTATGTTATGTTTATTTTTTTGGGACGGAGAACAGAACAGCCATATCAGAAAAAAAATCATCTAAACCACTATCAATGCTAAAGAGACCCAATTTATTCATTTTTGGTTGCCAAAAATAGGGGGTTCAAAAATGTATCGCCTGCGGTGCATTTTAAAGCATCTTGCATGATATAACTCCTCCCCCAACATTTTAATCCAGAACCGTTAAATGGTTTAGCACTCGCTATATATTAGTTTTGAATTTTTATAATGGAAAAAAATATTATGTTATAACCTATTGTTTCTCTGAATTTTCCAAAATAACGATAATTTATGCGAAACAGTCCCATTTTTTCAACTCATCTCTGCACCAAGTGCATAGGCTGATTTTTTGGACCCCAAAACAATTTTTTGTTTTTACCATTCCAATAAATATTTATTTGAGTGTAATATTTGTAGTTCCTTGTCAAGTCTATTGTTGAAAGCTTTATTAAAGGTTCTTAAAAAAAGACTTGGTTTTTGGAAATCTATGTTTTCAATATTTTCATATATTTTCGGATGTATACTACATCTGCTAAATAGCATAATATAGTCATATGAAAAACTCAATTTCCTTCAAAATATAAGATTAATTCAAGTATAAACACTATGAACCAAATTATCTCTTGTACTTTTGATTATCGAAAACATATTTCTTTAGTTCCTATTTGTAGATTTATTGAGTTTTTTTTTTAAATGGTTTATGATGCATATGACACCCTTTCTATTTGGACTACCCATCATCTAATACATTTAAAATACGGGGTGCTATGAGTATATGGCCAAACTTCAAGTGTTGATTTTTTCAATGATCTTAAGAAGAAAAGTTTAGTATTAACATGACACCCAATGAACTCAAGTCGCAGAATAATGCATGCACGCAATTTTCGCGCGAAGATTTGAAAGGCTCCAATTGACATCATGTGCTTTGCGGGCGTATTTTTGTTCAAGTTGACAACCGATGAATACATTCTTCACCTCAATAAAAACATGGCTTGTTTATTTGTCAGGTTGTATAGCATTTTGTGCGGTATCAGAAATAGCGCTCCACTACATGCGGTAACCTTATAACCGTGATAGACGTTGAGCAGTGAATCGCGTCTCCGATTTATGTCAAAATGATGTCAAAATACCGCATGCGCTATTACCGCTTGACATTTTTTGATAAATAACACTTCTCGATACCGTAAATGACGTTAAGCAGTGGATCGCGCATCCGATCTACGTCAAAATACCTCATGCGGTATTACCGCTTGACATTTTTTGATTGGCGATATCTATCCAGGCTTGACACATCAAGCTGTGAGTTGATATTGAAATTGTTAAGAGAAGAGAGCTATATGTGCCAAGTTAAATGGTTGTCCTGCAGCCTGGGGACGCCCTCCTCTTTTGTTGATCTTGGGAATTACGTGTAGAATGCTACACCAGTGTTTATGTGGTGGTTAACAAATGATCCAATATAATATAATAGAATGTCTATATTCACTTGCATTGTATTCGGAGGTTGATTATCGCATTTAAGCTTCCTGGCGATTTGGTACTTGTTGTACAGTTGTAAAGATTTTGCAATTGGTGTTAATTTTTGTGTTATTTATGTTTGATTGCAGTTCAATCCATATTAAAATCATCAAAAACTTGGTAAATATCAGATACATTCTGTATTCTGGGTGAATTCTTTTTTTTTAATCAAAATGACCCAAATGAAAGTTTTAGAGAACCAACTGAAACGGCTGAACAACTTTTTCCTATGAAATTCTACATGATCTCTACCGTTTAACGACTTACCTCTTTTTTTACAAAAAAAAAGTAAATTTTTGCCAATATCTTCGGTTTGGAAGAAGATTGTCAAGATGCGGTCTGGCTGACCGCTTTTATTCCGCTTCACTATCATAATGAATCACTCATCTGTTGCATTTAAAATTTTGGAAAAAAGTGCATCGTTTGTGACGGTGTATGACAGCGCCTCCTAGCGTCTACTGTTAAATGCATATTATTATTGTTGATCAGGCAGACTATGGAGTGATGAACGCTTTTTCAAACGAGACCTTGTTTATTTGATTCCGATTTCCCAGTCCCAAGTTATTGACATTTGAATAAAAATAGATCTAACCTTCCCTCACCACTTTATTTTGGTAGTCAAGGCAAAATGATTCCATTTGGTATCCTTGTTTTTATAAATATCGATGACGTGATTCTACACGACTCTTGTTGCTGATAGATTTAAAATAATTTTTTTCATGAGAAGTCATGTTTCCGTGCACTATTTTATTACAACGGAACATATTTTGATAACTTGTGACAGGTCGTTGTTACGATGACGTTCAAGTCACTTGACAACGACCAATACGCCATTTTGGAACATAACCTGAAAGCCACATGATTGTACCATAAACAAACATAAACATCTAATTGTTACTATTTTCTTTTACATTCCAAGACATTTTTCGAAATACTTAGTGTGCATTATGGTTTTGTTGAGATTCTGATTCTGAAAAATGGTGAAATTAGTGATTATCTCGCGAAGTTGGAAGCAGGAAGCCCAAAAATTTTGATAAGGTAGGTATATATAGAAACACAAAATTTTGATTATTAACTTAGACCCCTTCAGTTTGAGAAGCGATGCAAGCCCTCAGGGGGTCTACAAAAAAATCTAACAAGGACATAATTAGTTATTTAGTGCTTACCACAAGTTTTTATACTGTACATCAGTGAAAAGCTTATAAAAGTTTAAATGCTTTCAAATATTTCCGGGCCGGGTTTGTTAGTCACTGTGGTGGAAGCTTCAATGTTACAGACCATATTATTATCAGAGCAAAGGTAAGTTATAGTAGCCGGAAAAGCTCTTTTTTCTTGATGTTTTTCTAAATTCAGGAATTGTCTATGGTACAAGCTGCACCAGTTCACAGGTTTCTGAAATGGCCTATATGTAGTTGTTCAGCTTCGGTTGAAAGCATGTTCTTATTGAACTATTTTCAATCAATTCGAAAGCAATTTTACGTTGACCATTGAAAATCGCCTAGTGCGAATCGGACAAAAATTCGAAAGCGATTTCAAGTCCATCGAGAAAAATCTCGTCGAAAGAACCAGACTCTCAAGCCGTTTCAACAACAACTAAAACACAAATCGCTTGCAAATGTTGTGGATCAACAAAAATCGTTCAACTTAAATCGCCTCGTGAGAACCAGGCTTTAGTCAGCCAGATCTTGATGAAAATCACAGTGTGATTGGCAAAACAAAGTTATTGATGCAAAAAAGGAACAGAATGCATTTTACTCTGTCGTAAGACGAGTGAACAAAGCCTGATTTGAAGGATAATATTCTTTAGAGAAACCTTGCACTTCCTGGAGCCAATTTCGAAGTGACAGTGATATCTTATCGACACTATAAATATATAGTTTATCTAAGACAAGGTCCTATGAAATTGTTGACGACAATATTTTAAACCAGTATTTGCTGAATATCTCGTTTTCTAAGGTTGGTTTTTCATTCCGCTCGAAATAAAATCATGAGTGGTTTGCGCTGAGAATCTCGTTCATTCAAATACATCTTATGCTAAAATCAATTTTCAAATATTTTGCCATAGGTACTCATTTCGAACTGTTGTGAACTCTTTATCTGGGTTCAAAACTCCAATGACGCAGACAAGAATGTTTAGGGCAGTGTCACCTAAACTAAATTACATCTCATATATTTCAACATATTATGTCCCTAGAGAAGCTTCTGTATCCATATCCATTAGCAATTCACCCCCTGAAACAAACATTTAGAGGTAATACAAGGGGCAACTGTGTGGGAAGCCACAATATGTTGTTTGAAAGGAAAATAATAAGGTAATTGCTTGTAAAACCACTCGAGGACTTTTTTTAAATTAAGCAGTGCTTGATTTTATTCAAGATTCAAGATTCAAACTTGGTTCAGATTTTCAGTCACATAAATTTGAACTTCACAAGCCCCAACAAAATTTCCCAAAACAGTTATTAAAAAAACTGAGAGTTTTGTCGACCAACTTAGAAAGTAATGTAATTATAACGTGCCTCTATTGAAAAGCGTCCAGAAAGTTTTCTTGACATCTCTAGAAAAAAACTGATTGAGGGCGTTTGTTCGAACTTTTCGGTTTTCTTCAGCTCTCCACAAGACAAAATGAACTGCGAACATAAGGAATTTTAGAAAGTCGAAAGAAATATTTTGATTATTCGACAAATGATTTCAAGTCTGATTGAGATAAAGGTTCCAATCGCATCCTTTCTCTAGAAACCAATCCAAACAGGTTCGGTTGGTAACAAAAATGGTGAACTTGAAAATTTACAGTTTGTGGATATGGAGCTTCCTTGATTAAAGTACTGAGGTGAGTTACAGTGAATAGTACGCTGATAACAAGATAATTGAAAATCAGGATGGGTGTGTCTACAAATGTCCAACGGATATTGAAAAAAATACAAGTTCCATGCTTATAAAATTTGCTTAGCGCAAGAACTGGATGAAGACGACCTTGATCGTCGCTTGCAATTTTGAGTGAGCGAGTGTTGAACAATGATAATTTCTCATTTATCACCTCGGTCACTCAACTCAAGTTATCTAGGTTTTTATTGTGGCGATTCACAAACCTCTTTCCCGCACATTGGCAGAAGTGCGAAGAAATAGTACATTTTGTATCAAGGGCGGAAAGTTGATGATTTTGACGAGGGTATAAGTAGCAGCACAAGCGAAGCAAGGGCAGATATTAGCCGAGTCAAAATCATCTTTCGTCCGTGGTACAAACAGTGCTTTTTGTACAACCAGTTTGTAATAATTTGAAAGAGAATAATTATGAAAATCAAAAATAAATAATCCACACACTGGCACTACACTGCTGAAAAGTCAGACAACTGACAAGTTTAGTGACAACTGTCAATCCATGGTTACAATAGGTGTGTTCCCGTATTCTTTTGTGGTGCCGATTCATTGTCACCGAGATTGTCACGTGATTAGTTCCTTTTAGTATGCTAGGCTGTCACATGATTATTAGATAGAGGCATTGGGATCCAAGGAACCGTTGCTAAGCGACCCACTTTTGCGCCCGCGGGCGCGAAAGTACTTTTAGGCCCGGCTGCCAAAATTAGAGAGTTTCCGCCTGCTTTGCATGCATTGAAAAGTGGACTTTACGTGTAGGTTGTACAAAAAACATTAGCGCAAGTGAGGTGACACCGCAAATGTTCTGAAATGTACGGCAACGATTTGGAGATAGCTTGTATCACTATTTACACGTTTCACGGTAAGCATTGAATCGCTTTTTGCATTTTGTCACACATTGTTTAACTTTCAAGGGACCATATTATTCAAATGAGTGTGAGGTATCACTTGACCTCGTTTCATGTTAAAGAAAACTCAAGGGAATGATGTTTCCGAAATGGTTCTTGGTTCAAAAGTTGTTTATAAATAAAAATAAAAAGATCTTTATTAAGCATGTAGCTTCATAATAAAAGTATAAATAAAAACATAATCAATATAAATAACTGAACCAATCACATAACAGCCAAAAACGCAATAATTCAAAAAGAATCCACAACATATTCACGTACTAGCATCTTAAATCAAGGTACACTATCACAGTATTTGATATTTGGTGGAAGAGAATCACATTCGAGCAGACCTTTATATAAAATGGACTTAAACAATTGACCAGAATCACATGTTTTTGAAAGGATGAAATCTTCTTTGTTTCTTGTGTCATAACCATGAACGTCCTTAAATGAAGTTGTCATATCACAAATGTATGCTGGGAGAAGCCTATGTTTGAGCTTAAAAATAAATACAAAAACGTTGAATACAATTTTTTGTTTTACAGACATAAGATTGAGCAATGTTACAAATGGGAGTATATCTATCACATCGCAATATTACCCGCATTGCCCTATTTTGCAAACGTTGAAATTTATCCAGTACATATTTGGGCATAGAGTAAAACAGAGTACTACAGAATTCCAAGTGCGGGGATGCAATACTTTTGTACAATAATAATTTAGTATAAGTGGACAAATGCTTACCAGCTCTAGAAAGAAAATTAACTTTTTTGGAAAATTTTCTCATAACATATGCAGAGTGTGCGGTGAAATTTAGTTGAGCATCAAGTATTACAAGTATTAGTATTGTTTGCCTGACAAACTTGACGTGTTTTTGGATTTTGACAGGCCACTCTCTATATCTCTGATCATACCTTCTCCAAAGTGACAAGTACGTGTGTTGCATGTATGAACGGGTTTATCGGAACTCTATCAAGAATACGGGTGGTTTGAATAAAGTGAAGCACATGCTTTCACTATGATACTGATGTCTTTGTCAGTTGTTTATAAAGTATGTATATAAGTCCATTTCAAGACATTTAGATAACAGCATTATTTGCTTGCTCTCACCATCCGATATGATACAGGGTGGCCATTCGGAAAAAAAACAGAGCTTATTTTGAGACGCTCCGAAATATTTGTGAAGAAACCTTAGGACCCGTCGATTTTTGATTCGAGAGAGAACCATTTTTTTGGCATTTTTACCCCCTGAAGGGCAAAGCCCTAGTGAGGGTGACAAGGGCCCTCAAAATTTCAAATGGCATGAAGGGTCGGGTAATACCTTATTTAGAAGGTATTTCTACATAGGTTACAACATTCAAGTTCCACACTGCTAATATCTACCCAGTCATTACATGAGCTAACCAAAGTTACCAAAAAATGTACATTTTGAAGCGTTTGTAGGGTACTTTAGCGAAATTCATCAACTATTCGTTGTGCAGGTCTTCCAAGATATTGACTGGATCGCAAAACAAATTCGTCTTTAAAACTGATCCTATAAGAAAAATTTAACGGGCTCAAATCTGGAGAACGTAAATGCCATTCATAAGCTTCTTTTTCTCCAAAATCCACTGTCCTGAAAAAGTTTGGTCTAAATATCGATGAAAATAGCCTAACGTGATGTCTTACGTGAGCAATCGATTGCGACGAAGTCTACGAAGCGATGCGATGCGACAACGCTGTCCTATGTTGTTCAGATCGGGTTTACGGATAACCTCCAATTTTGATCTGTCACTGTTACTATAAAAAAATTAATTCCACGAACAGGAGAATTTTCTTGCTTATCTTATTTAAAAACCATTTTGTGAGAGAATTCAAGAATTCTAGATCCATGCTCCCATATATTTTGACAATCAAACGTCCAAGTCGCACGAAAATGTCCAAGTGTCGCACGAAATTATCAATTGTGTCGCATCGCGTTGCATCGTAAGTACGTCGCTATACGTTCCATATGATCTGCTGCCGATAGTGTAAGGCGCATGCGTTTTAATCAGGGCAAGTCACAAGCAGTGTCGCGTTCACGAGCGTGCTTCTATCCGTGTGTAGCTGAAAGTAGAACAAGGATAGAGCATAATAGACAGTCAGATAACGACAGATTTTGCTGACTGATTTTCTCCCTTTAGGGATCTCAACCACTGAAAAGAATGTCAGTGTTAAGCACAAAAATGGAAATGTAGCGACCGCAAGTGTGCTAGGCATATGGAAAATCAACATTTCTTTTGTAAAAAAAGGTTTTTTTTCTCATTTTCTCGTATATGGCATTTCAACACATCAACAAATTTTACAATGTGATGGTGAAAAAACAAAGCCATGAGGTTTGCACGTGCTTGAAGGGTTGAGATAAGGATGACATCTTGTAAAAGAATACTTGGTCGCTGATGCATTCTCTTGCTTATGGCAATCGACAGTATAAATTTTGATATCATAAGAAACCAAAAATTTCCCATAAGTCGATCGGCTGTTGTAGTGAATTTTCCGGACGGAAGATTTTGCGAAAATATTTTTCGTCATCCGGCAAACTTTCTCATCTATGGCATTCGAACAATATGATTTTGATAATTGATAAACATAAAAAAAAAAATCCCAAGAGCTTTTTATGTATCCCGAAAGAAACCATGAGTTGTAAAGTTGTAGGAAAATTTGTGTTTTTTTTTTTCATTTTCTCGTTTATGGGAATCGGTATTTGGAAAGAGAGATTGATTTTAATAATAATAATAATAATAATAAATATATTTTATTTCAATATTATGTTACAAACGTTACATAGAATGAAATAGAGTCATATAATGGTAGGTACAAGTAAGTTATTAGTATTACATAAGTTTTATCAAAGTCGTAATATTCACTAAGACCAGAAATAAAAAGCCATAAGTCGAAAACATGATATCAACGTTTTATATGAATGAACATGTATAAAGTGCGTGGTGACAACCAATTGCCTGACGTGTCTAACTTCATTATCACATTTCTCAACCAAAAAATTTAATTTTGATTTTTGGGACCGTTTAGGATACTGCTTGGCAGTAAGTAGGGAGCACTTTGGACAGTTTATCAAAGACATAATGATACATTTTCGTAAATGTATCATACTATTAGAAATAAATGTAATTACAATTGGACAATGAAGTTATTGGTTGACAGTGGCATATACAAGGCATGTAAAAAACTATTACTTTCGAGTAATTGATAGAAGCATTCTTTTCATTTTTGTTTCCAAGTTATTCTGTACTAATTGTTGAATAACCTCTATGCATCAAAGTTTATACACTGTTAGTTTCAGCTGTGTACTTTAGTCTTATTATAAAATGGTACTTTGAATGGAACTACTGTTAACATGGGATTGAAAATTTGAAATGGACATCCCTATGTTCCGTCCCAAAAAAAAACGCACTATATACCAAAATACTGCTGCGAGACAATAATTATTCTTGGAAGCCATAAAGCAGAGGCATGATAATAATGTCGAATATAGTCATAACAAATTAAATTTCTTTTGAAAGTGACAATTTATTCAAAATTGCCATGAGCAGCAATGTTTTGGTCATTATGAAAGCGGAAGAGGTTTGTCCTAACTTTTCCAGCGGAAAAACCGAATCCAAACTTTTTCAAGTCACAAAACAAAACTTTCAAAAGCGTCTTTTTGTTAATTTAGGGATTTTCCTAGGTATTTTATAAATTGTCTTACCAGATTATACTCAAGTTATCATGTTCTCAAAGTTAACTTAGCATTTTGATTTAATTTGACTAAAAAAACATGCAGTTTTTTTCGTTGAGTTGCCAGGTAATAGAATTTTTATTGAAATGTCAATGTGTAATGGATTGTGTGACAAGGTGGACAAAAATTGAGGACAACAATAAATTTATGTAATGAACAAATTGAAAGTCATCAGCAAAAAATTTTTCTCCAAAAATAATCCAAAAATAAACTGGATAAATAAAAAGAAAACGCAAATTTCACTATGATCTGGCTCTCTCTTTCTCAGAACAGTCATATACTCCAGACGAAGATAGCATCATTTTTAAATGATTGTATGTATTTATTTGAATAAAACGCCGGTATCATGTCTCCGACTTATGGTTTTTTTGTCTGGTCTTGAAATCAATTTTTCATCCTACATGCCAATTCCCATGAACGAGAAAATTTGAAAATTTTTCCCTGCTTTTAAGCAAGTTGAGTAGTTTCACATACTACGATAAGCACGAGCTAGCCTCATTGGCTTTCTTATAACATAGTGTTAGAATAAGACATTTTCATTGCTTTTATTTCGTTCACGAGAGAATTGGCCAGAATAGGAAGAAAAGATTTGCTAACGTTTCCGTCCGGAAAATTTACTTCAACAGCCGAACAGCTCATGGGAAATTTTTGTCGGGTTCCTTTTGATATTAGAATTCATTCTGTCGATTGCCATAAGCGAGAGAATACATCAGCGACCAAGTATTCTTTTGCAAGATGGCACCCTTATTTTAACCCTTTAAGCACGTGTAATCCTTTTGGTTTTGTTTTTTCACTATTACATTGTAATATTCCTTGATGTGTTGAAATGCCATAAACGAGAAAATGTTGTTTTGCAGAAGAAATGTTAATTTTCCATACGCCTAGCGATCGCTAAATTTTGATTTTTTGTGCTTAACACTGCCATACTTTTCAGTGGTTGAAATCCCTAAAGGGAGAAAATCAGTCAGCAAAATCTGTCGTTATCTGACGGTCTATTATCTGTCGTGCAATGTGAACACGAAAGAGATGTCAAAAATATGTCTTTTGCTTATACTGAAATAGCGGTTCTTGACCTATAGTTTCACGAACTCACGTTTTATTTGTGTATTGTTGAAACAACAAATATGTTACTCTTCATAAAACCCAATCAAAACTCATCTAAACTTTGCACTGACACTGACAGCAATTTGGAGGTTAAAAATATTGTCACATGTGACATCACCCAGCCACCAGTGGCCCTGATCCACACACATGCGCGCCCCGATAAAAATAACTCTATAAACGTCGCAACCGATCGCTCACGTAGAAGATTGCTTGAGATAGAGGAGTGGCGCAAATTTTACGTTGGTTTTAGATATCTCTTTGTAGCTTTGATTAAGCCCTGTGATGACTGTGCAAATAGTGGTGGTGTAAAACTCGATGATTATAATCTACATAAAAATACCTTCAAGATACGGTATCACTCGACCCCTCATGCCATTTAAAGATTTGGTGGCTCTAGTCACCCCCGCTAGGGCTCAGCCCTTCATGAGATCAAAATGCCAGAAAAATGATTTTCCCTTCAAGCAAAAATCGACGGGTTCGAGGGTTTTTTCCTAAATGTCTCAGGAAGCCCAAAATTAGCTCCGTTTTTTTTTTTCAAATGGCCACCCTGAATATTCTGAAAATAAATTTATCAGAACAAATACGAAAATGGATGACATTTTCTGAAAATTAATTGTCCAATAAAATCGAAAATTCATGACTGCTGTTCTTCCCAAAATTGGATGAGTATACCTAGCAAAACCGTAAAATGTTCCAATCTATTTTTATGCAACTCGATTCGAGAAATCATCGAAGAAGGTCGAATAAGATGGAGATATTTTAAGATATATTTTGGAATATGTAGGTACTTTGATCTTGAGTGATTGAGTCTAATAATTGAACCGATTTTGCAACAAACATTTTTAAGAGGTATATGGAGAAGTGTTAATCTAACCGACTACAAAACTCTGTATTGTATTGTATCATGGAAAAAGAAAAGCAAAGAAATGCGACTTTCCGAGTTTATGTGCCGTGAAAAAGCAAAGGAAATGCACTAGCACAACAGGATCACACATTTTGTGGAAAGTAATTAATCAAATCAGTTTTGTGGTAAACTAATCGAAGTTCTATCGGGACAAATCTGTTTTTTTTTCAAATTATTGTCTTCGATCTTGATGTGATATTGATGAAACATTTATTGGCAACAAGTATAAAATGTGTGGGAGAAAAATTCAACTTCAAAAACAGTAGGTTACCCTTCTCTTGATGATAGATTCTTTAGTCATCTCTTTTTGAGCCCATTGCACCCAATGTAATTCAAGTCTTGCTTTCCATTGAGCCAAGCTTTGAGACCGTTTGCACCGATCGAATTTCTTCACGCGTGGCTTGTATTTACTTTGTCGCAATGTGAAAGTCTGTGTGTTACTATTCCTTAGGCTTTTGAACCGTAGCACAGAATTATCTGGAAATTTGCACAGTTTTGAAAAAGATTAAAAAATTAGAAAAAAATATATAAAGTGAAGAGTCTTATTAAGCTTGAGACAGTAAATCATCTCGAAATGTATGTACTTTAGAAAAAAATATTCCAAACAAAAGTTGTTCAGTATCAAGGGGGAAACACAACTTAATATAGGAAGGAATAGCTGGGTTGGTCATCTCGAAGTAGCAGGAAGGAGACAGTGTGTGTACTCACAGCAAATTTATTATTCAAAAAGCTGGCAGAGCGCTTTGGGCTCACAAAGTCATTATCGGTGCCAACTAAAAAGCGAGTTTTAAAATGAGCTAAGTCCATGAATATGTTAAGCGGAATTACAATAAAATAAAAATAGAAATATTTGGTAAATTTCTTATTGATTCTTGATTGTTTTTCATTGTAATTTTGCTTCACATTTATCGAATCAACTCATTCCAAAACTCGATTTTCGATTGGAGCACTGATGATGGCTTTGTAAGCCGAAAGCGCTTTGCCAGCTTTTTGATTAATACATTTTCTCTGAGTTGACACTGTTTTCTTCCTGCTATTTTTTTAACCTTGACCTTGATTTCAAGGTTATTTCAAGGTCAACATGATTTTTCTAAATGGAAAGGTATATTTCTCTGTGCAGAATCTTGTTCTTTATAAAAAAAAAACTTGTATTTGGAACTTTTTTCAACCTTTTTCAAAATATTGAACCAATTCTTTTTTAACGATTGCTTAAAATTTCAAAATAGTAATGTTAATGATGATCATGTATTTATCATTTCACATGATTTCAGTTGATGTTCAAAATGATGACTTTGGACTAACTTGGACGATACATTCATCAATTCTTTTAATAAATGACTCAATAACATCGCATCAGAACTTTGTTATCATTATTATTATTATTCATTATTTTATTATCCTATTCACTTAGAATCATCATAGTTATCGAATCATGTGCCATATGATTAAACATTCACGTTAAGTTAACTTATACGTAGAGATTCTTTACTAAAATGCAAATGTTCCAGCCAACAGCGTTACCATGGTGAAATGGATACGTTAAGTTAACGTAACCGTTCAATCATAGCCCCCATTGACATACCGACGTGTTGTTAGTGTTGCCATACAAGCAAATGGCTTTAATTTCTAATTTTTTTTTGAACCGTTCAAATAAAATTCAGTTCAATATTTTGAAGAGGGATGAAAAAAAGTTAAAAATAAAAGTTACTTTTTTTTATGAAGAATAAGATTCTGTACTGAAAAATATACCTTTCATTAAAAAAAAATTATGTTGGCCTTGAAATAACTCTGAAATCAGGGTCAAGTTAAAAAAAAAATGTTCGTTGAGCTTGAAACCAAACGAATTTTGTTCGAAACATTTTTTTCTAAAGTACATAGTTTTTGAGATAATTCACTGTCTCAAGTTAATTGCCTCACCCTGTATATAATTTTGAAAGTCTGTGTGTCAGCATCCCTGAGGCTTTTGAACCGTGGCACAAAATTATCTGAAAATGTGCACAGTTATCAGCCTCTACCCAAAGATGATTTAGAAAAAAAAAATGCAAAAATAAAAAAATTGATAAATTTCAAAAATCAAAAAGTCGGTGTTGTTAATATGTATATACGTATATCCCATAGAATCTATGGGGTATACGACCAGCGGGAGAAAAAAAAATCAAAAAAAAAAAAACATGAATAAAAAAAAACGGTGTTGTTATTATGTAGGTTCTATATACCCCATAGAACCTACATAATAACAACGCTGAAACGCGGCCGAAGGAGGCCCCGGAGCTTAGGCTAGTGTAGCATAAAACCGTTACCAAAGGTACAATTTCACCAACTTTTCGCGTAGACAATAAACACCTTTAAAATTTTGAAAAGTGCCGAGAAAAAATGAAAAATAATCCAGGTCTTTCGTGTTTGTTTGTAATTGACCAGTTGACTTCACACAAATGATTTTCAGTTCTCTTCTGAATGATACTTTTAGGAAGTCAGAGAGTAATTATGTTACTTTTTTGTCTGCTTGACATGAAGCGTTATTTTTTCTGGATTCTACTTTTATCAATAAACTGTAGAAGCTGGTAATCGCCAAATTTTATTCTCACTGACATTTGATTTTTTTTTTCTTAATATCTATCTATTTTTGGATTCTCCATGGAGTTTTTAGTAACTTTTGTATAATACAGTTTATACCTATCTTCAACCGTTTATTTAAAAAATTTGAACAAAAATTAGTTACTTAGCTATAATGTGTCAAAAAGTCAATGTGGTAATAAATGTTGAAAGTGGTGTCCATTTACATCCATGCAATAATGGAGATTTTGCTCAAATCTATTCCTAACATTTTCACACATTTCTGAAGTTATTTGTCTGCATTCCGCCGTGATCCGCTCTCGAAGATCTTGGATGGAGTCTGGCTTCGTACTAAAAACCTTACTTTTTGAATGTCCCCAGGGAAAGTAATCTAAAGGACTCAAGTCCGGAAACCTTGGTGGTCACTCAATGGGGCCGCGCCGTCCGATCCACTGATTTGGGAAATGGGTGTCCAAAAACTGTCTTACTGGAGCTACAAAGTGCGGTGGTGCACCATCTTGTTGGAAATGAAGAACATTTTTATTAAAATTAACCTCATTTTCTATTATTTTGGCTATTCGTGGCTCTATTGTATTTTCCAACATCTCCAACTACGTCTCTCCCGTCATGTTTCTAGGAATAAAGAAAGGTCCTTCAATATGATTTACGAAAATGCCGGCCCAGGCATTAATCTTTTGAGGGTATTGTCAATGTACCTCTCGAAACAATTGTGGATTCGAGTCGCTCCAATATCGACTAATATGTCTATTTACAGCACCATGTAAATAGAAGGTACATTCATCCGAAAAGCAATGTTAAATGACAAATTTGGGTTATTGATCAAACGTTGTGTCATTAATTCGCAAAACTTCAACCTTCTATCATAATCGTCTTCATTAAGCTCATGGACAAGTTTAATTTTGTACGGGTGAAATTTATAGGATTTCAAAATTCTTTGCACTGTTGAGCGTGTAAATCCTGAAGAAGCAGCCAGACCACGAGTACTTTGAGTGTTGTCAAGAGACACGAGTCCCAAAACTGCTATTTCTCTGGCTTCATTTCTGATTGGACGATTTTCCTGATTCCGGCGAATATTAAATACAGATCCAGTTGCTTCATATTTTCTTATTAATTCAGCCACATACTTATGGTTAACAGTTTTGTCAGGATGTAAAGCATTAAACAACCGGGCGGTAGCTCTTGCAATGCTTCCGTTTTGATAATACAGTTTCGTTATTTCGACCCTTTCTTGAATTGAATTAATCATTGCAAAATATTATGATAGAACTAGGCAACTTAACGATTTCAAATCAAAGATAAAGTTGTTCTATGATCCATTATTATCAGTATTGAATTGAATGAGGTGAATTTTATGCAAAAATCAAATAACTTTAAAACGGTTGAAGATAGGTATAAACTGCATTATACAAAAGTTACTAAAAACTTCATGGAGAATCCAAAAATAGAACAAAAATTGGAGGTTTCCATTTAAAAATGTCAAGTGTAATGCGATATCTTATTTTTGGAACACCCTGTATTATACAGTCATACACGAAAAGACGTCCCCCTAAAAATAAAAATTGATGTGTCCAAGCGTTTTTCCCAAAATATACCAGGAAAGTCATAAATAAGGGTGGGACCTTTTCATTGGGCCACCCTGTATAGAGAAATGTTCTGAATAAGCACATTTGATAGGGTTATACACAGTCGGTAGTAAGGTAGGCCTGAAAACAGAAGCTGCTTTATGAATGTGTTGAGATAGAGCAGCAGTCATTGTGTGACATCTTCAACGATCCAACGTTAACTCTCTCATTGAAAAGTAAAAGCATAAGCAACATTTTGCTGATATGTTGAAAATGTTTGTCATCAATACCTCTCTATTTTGCTTATTTTTGCTTATTTGTTCTACATTATTTCAGCTCGCTACAGCCAAGGGGAGCTAGTTACAATTTCAATATACTTCTTCGAAGTTTTAATTGTTCACGTATCAAGAAAGGTTATGCATTCATCACAACTGTTCGTTCATATGACCAGAACTTATTTCGCGCAAAAGTAAAAAAGAATAATAATTGCAAATGCAGAAAAATAAAAGTTGAATCTCAAAGACGGAGCACAGGAGATTTTCTCTTGAATAAATGCTTTTTCCTGTTAATCCGCTTGGAATGGAAAAACGTTTCCGAAAATAAAATAAGGGAAACATTTGATTTCAAAAGAGTTACGGCCGACATTTGAGAAGAGGCAATCGAATAAATATGAAATTTGAAATTGTGTATTGTTGAGGATGGTCTATCTCTCGTTCAACAATAATGTTATTTTTCCGGGGTGAACCAAAAAAAGAGAACAACCGTTCAGACTCACGTTGCTTTGGGCTCATATGTGCATCTGGATATTCAGAAATTTTACTCTACAGTATGTCAAATTGACCAAAAAATGTAAGATACGAAAAAAAGTCATTCTTGTTAAATGAGTCTGCATGTTGAAAAAAAAAATCCGGTAAAGTGATCAATTCTTGAAATGCAATCCTCAGAGATGCGAAAATATGTTATGATTTTTTTTCGTCTTTTTTTATCTTTCAACTTTGCGTATATTTGTCCTCTTGTCAACCGCATCCGCCATTGGATCAGAGCCGGCACTAGGTATTGCAAATGATGTTACGGCTGCAGAGATATCCACATGGATGGACAACCAGTTTATACAATACTGGAGGAACCTGCCAGTTCAGACATCTCGGAACCTGCCAGGCATGCGACAGTCAAAAGAATCTATCTTTGAACCACACAAAAAACGTGCCGGAGAAAATCTGGGACTCAACAGACAGGAAATCCGAGTAGCGGTGGGTTTATACACCGGCCACTGCCTATTGAGAATGCCAATGCACAGAATGGGGCTTACTGAGGACACAGAATGCAGACTGTGCCTGGAGGAGTAGGAGATAGCCAGACACGTTTTCTGTGAGCTCCCGACGATTGCTTGCCCCCAACAAAATGTCTTCGGTAGCTCTCGGATTACTGCAATTGATCTGAATAATGCCTCACCCAGAGCGGCAATCAGTCTGAATAAAGGACTGAGCTTCATAGGTGAATAACCTGGCAATCATGTGAGCCACAATAGACCCACTAGTGGTCACGGTGAAATGGTGCCATGTGCCCACTCACAACTCGAAATCACTAAAATCTCCAACCGCATCCGCGAACATATTGTCTATAAAAAATGGTAACTTTCGAAGGGCTGTCTTGTCAAAGATATATTCATTAGTGAACATTAGACGGTCTTTGATCTTGATACATCATAATTTCGTGATAGCTCACCAACATTACTTTAGCTTACCGATTGATTTGACAGAAATTGTCCAAAATACACAGTATTGAGCAGCTACATTCACCAATTTCAAGTGAGCAACTAGGTTCAAAGAAAACCGTTCAATTTTTTTGAAGAAGCTATGGGGTATACGACCAGCGGAAGAAAAAAAAATAAAAGTAAAAAAAAACATGAATAAAAACAAAATAAAAAACGGTGTTGTTAACATGTAGGTTCTATGGGGTAAACGCTGAAACGCGGGTGGAGGCGGCCCCTGGGTTAGGGCAAGTAAAGCATAAAACCGTAACCAAAGGTACAATTTGACCAACTTTTCGCGTAGACAATTAAACACCTTTCAAATTTTGAAGTTTTGGATAAAATTCGAGGTTAAAAGCCACTAAAAGCTAAGCTTTCACAATTTAAACCTAGAAATTTGGTCGCTTATAGTAAGCTGCGCTTTGTCTGCTTCGAGCTGAACTAACTGAGCGGTGCTAGAATTTTTTTCACAAAGCTCGGGTTAATTGAGAGCAGGGCTCAAATTACGATCGGTGCAATCGCTCCTTAGTAAGCTAGCTTAAAGCATTCAAAGCTGAGCTTAGTATAAGCGGTTTAATTTCCAGGCTTGATCATTACTTAAGCTTGGCTTTACGTGGCTTTCTTACCTCAAATTTTATCCAAAACTTGAATGGTATTTCTTTCAAAGCTATCGGTGATTTAAAGTAACGTTGGTGAGCTCTCACGAAATTATGATGTATCAAGATCAAAGACCGTCTAATGTTCACTAATGAATATATCTTCGACAAGACAGCCCTTCGAAAGTTACCATCAGAAGGCAGATATTTCATATACAATATGTTCGCGAAAGCGATTGGTGATTTTAGTGATTTCGAGTTGTGAGTGGGCACATGGCACCATTCCACCGCGACCACTAGTGGGTCTATTGTGGCTCACATGATTGCCAGGTTATTCACCCATGAAGCTCAGTCCTTTAATCAGACTGACTGCCTCTCTAGGTAAGGCATTATTCAGACCAATTGCAGAATCCGAGGGCTACCGAAGACATTTTGTTGGAGGCGAGCAATCGCCGGGAACTCACAAAGAACGTGTCTGGCTGTCTCCTCCTCCTCCAGGCACAGTCTGCATTCTGTGTCCTCAGTAAGCCCCATTCTGTGCATAGGCATTCTTAACAGGTATTGACCGGTGTATAAACCAACCGCTATTTGGATTTCCTGTCTGCTGAGTTCCAGAATTTCTTTGGCACGCTTCTTGTGTGGTTTAAAGATAAATTCTTTCGAGTGTTGCATGCCTGGCAGGTTTCTCCAGTATTGTATAAACTGGTTCTCCATCCATGTGGATATCTCTGCAGCCGCAACATCATATGCAATAGCTAGTGCCGGCTCTGATCCAATGGCGGATGCGGTTCAGAAGAGGACAAATGTAAAGTTGAAAGATACGAAAAAAAATCATAACATGTTCCCGCATCTCTGGGGATTCCATTTCAAGAATTGATCTCTTAACCGGATTTTTTTTTCTTTCAACATGCAGACTTATTTAACAAGAATGACTTTTTTTCGTATCTTATATTTTTTGGTCGATTTGACATACTGTAGAGTGAAATTCCTAAATATCCAGATGCACATATGAGCCCAAAGCTTGTATCAAATAAAAATGGAAATTCGAACACATGGGATAGGTATGCTAGCATTGCTAGGTAGACATGTTCGCAATAGACATCTGGAAACCTTGCCTGATTTGCGAGAAGCCCTCTTTGAAAAATAGCAATTATTTTCAAAGAGGCAATTCAGAGCTGCATCAAAAGCATGTCATTCACATGGCAGAAGTCATGGGGATACGAGGTGACCATACGCGCTATTAATTTAAGAACATTTGTTCATGCGAGTCTATAAGAATGTTTTCATTCTTTGTTGGTAAAATATCGAAAAACTGCAGCATTTTATTTAAACATCTGTATCTTCTCTAAAAAAGCAGATTTTGACATGTACAAAAAATCATTTTGTTGAGAAAAGATCGAACTTCACAACAGAATATGATGTAGCTAAATGTTGTCTCTCAATTTTTCCACAGGGTGTTGAAAACTTAAGGGTGAAAAGTAGCTTCTGTTCCTCCCTGTATAATGACCCAGCCATCAGTACTTTTCCAAAATCAAAATCAAGGGTAATACCTGAAGACACCAAAGTGTAGCCCACTTTGGTACAAATTTCACCAAGATCGGACAACAAATAAAAAGTTATAGGTTTATCAATCTAACTCAAATTATTCTTGTCCGGAATTTATTGTCGAGGAGTGTAGTAATGAGCAGATTTATATTAAGAAAACATTTTCAAACGTCAGTTAGAATAAAATATTGCGATTACCAGCTTTTACAATTTATTGATAAGAGTAGAATCCAGAAAAAATAACGCTTCATCATGTCAAGCAGACAAAAAAGTAACATAATCACTCTCTGACTCACCAAAGGTATCATTCAGTAGAGAACTGTAAATAATTTGTGTGAAGTCAACTGGTCAATTACAAACAAACACGAAAGACCTGAATTATTCTTCATTTTTTCTCGGCACTTTTCAATTTTTCTGAGAGTTCAATACCTTCTCACATCTCATTTTATTTGATTCACTCTGAAAATGGCAATTTTCCGCCGCTTTTATTGCCAATAATACCACTCTGCTCTACATCGCGCTATTCGTGACACTCTTTTGATCATGATTTTTGCTTGGTCTTTTAGTCAGACTATTGGCCATGACTAAGTTGCTTAAATGCAATCAATATTGATTGTCACAGTTGAGTTGGGTTCTATGTCTGGAGTGAGTCTTTTTGTCGTTAAGTGTGAGAGTCGTCATTCATAATGCATCGAGACCTATTATACAGTGTGTCCCAGATTCGTTTCTCTATACAGGGATCTTGGCTCCTATTATACCTACATCAAAGGTTAGATGAAGAAAGTTTTAGAGGAAACTTAGTGCATTCGATATCCGGTTTTAGATTTGCGATCGGTAAATTGGCTTTGGAAATATCGGCGAAAAATCGAAAATGGCGGATTTTGTTCTTTGCCAGTAAATCCGAAACGGCTAATTAGACAGCTATCAAAATGTGACATTATCTGGACACCTTTTGAAGACAAATAATATGGCGTATATGACATGTCTTAATCGTTCTTTGTTTTTCCGCAACCCGCCTCAACTTTCATTTTTTTTATGGCCGCCATATTGGATTTTTCGATTTTTGGAAAGAGCGTGAAATTTCCAGACAAGTGATGTCCCACAAGTGCATACATAAATTTAGTATCATCGGAATATCACATTCCATAGTTAGGACTCAATCTTTTCTAAGGAGGCCATGATTTATTTGTCAAAAAACTGGTTTATAAGCAAATCCTAGGAGGCTCTGATCTGTCGTTCAATGATTTCGCCCAAAAAGGGCGTTGTGGTCCATAACACCCCGCAAATAATAATTCAGTATGAAAGTTGTGTTTACGTAAATAGTAGTACGCTTCTCTGTCATTAGAATCATAAATCTGACAAACAAATTCTCGAAACCTATTAAAAATGCCCGGTATTCCTCATTCGAATGAAGAAATGTTGGATATGTTAGCGCTGTACTTGCAGTCACATAGAAATGGCCGACGTCTACAGACCAGATTTGAGTTTAACGTTTGGTGTGGGGTCATTGGTGATTCAATCCAACTCACCTTTCTCAATTGGGCAACTCTCAATCAACAATTTTAAGAAAACGACTTATAGGACCATTTTCATTTGACTACAGCCTAAACGGACAGAGGTACCTAGAGCTCTTGCGAAATCGAAGATGAGTTCAGAAGAACCTGGTTTCAACAGGATGGATGTCCAGCTCACAACACCATTCAAGTGAGAAAGTTCCTAGTGGGAAATTTCGAGAAAAGAATCAGTTCATTAAATGGTATAATTCCCTGACCTCCTAGATCCCCCGACCTTGCGTCCTTGGATTTTTATCTCTGGGGTCTTACAAAGAATGAGGTCTATGAATTTGATCCTCCTGCGACTATAGAAATCCTGAGACACAGAGTTCTTGACAATATCAACAGAAACAGAAAACATACTTACGAGGTTTGTACGGAGAACAGTTACTGATTGTCAAAAATGCCTCAATACAAACGGACGTCATTTTGCAAACTTGTAAATCAATTCCGAGGCAGTTGAGAACCTGATAAGATTTCACAGTTATTTTCATATTACAGTATTTTCATTTTTAATATTTTTCTATCTACCTGTAAGTTATTCAAAAGAATAAGTGTTGATTGATTAAACAACGATTTTTCGGACTCTTTATTCAATACACTCATGGACTTGTTGAGAAGTCATTATTTACGTCCATGTTCTATTAAAAACTCAATGCGTTCAAGTTTAACACGTTCGCTGCACACCAAATAGGGTGACCTTAGGTTGATACAGTACCTATTAATGATGTTTTGCGACACATAAATCATGGCCTCCTTAGAAAAGATTGAGGCCCAATTACGAAGAGTGATATTTCGATGATACTCAGATCGTTTATGCACTTGTGGTACATCACTAGACTGGAAATTTCACTCTCTTTCCAAAAATCGAAAAATCCAATATGGCGGCTGTTATATCTTTTGTATATTTTATATTTCTATATTTAACAATCGTATAAAGATATTGACAACTATTGAATTATCAGAATGACAACCTATGTCAAAAGGTAACAATATACAGGGGATTAAGATAATATTATGATAATCTCCCACGCTATTTTGAAACTATAACAAACATCATTTATAATAATGAAAATTACATGAGGTAATCTTGAAAACGGCTGTCGGGTCGTCGCATTCTTTCTGACCTTCTGAATGATTGACAGTCAGATAACGGAAAAGGCTGTAAAGGTCCATCAAGATTTCTTGGTTGAAGGTCAGTTTCAGGCTCTGGTTCTTTATGGAGGTTGTCCGGATTATGTGGAGGTTGATCACTTCCAGGCTCTGGTTCTCTCGTGTGGTTGTCTGGATTAAGTGGAGGTTGGATGGGTGTTTGAATAACTGGCAGATTATGTGGAACTGGTGGTTTTAAAAATGGTTGTTCTTTTCCTGTATCTATTGGAGGATCACTAAGAAATGTCACTTTTTCTTTAACAACCATGGTTTTCCTGATTTGATCAATTTGACGTTTTAATGAATACCCATCATCAAGAAGGACCTGATAATGTAATAACCCATATTTTTTTGTAATTGTTCCAAATCTCCATAATGTTTTGTTCCTTTCATAATAACGTACTTGGACTCTATCTCCCACAATTAAATTTCTGGTTCCTGGTAATTGATTTTCTGATCTAGTGTGCTTTGGTGGTAGTAATGCATCAAGCTTGATTCGAAGATTTCTTTTCAGATACATTTCTGCTGGAGATTTTCCACAAGAAAGAGGAGTTGCTCTGTATTTGAATAGTATTTCTTGGAGTTTTCTGTTCATCGGAATACGATCTTGTGACATTGCCTTTAATCTCATCTTCAGGGTTTGAACATTCCTCTCCGCTAAACCATTAGTAGCAGGATGACCTGGTGCAATGAATTTTTGGAAAATTCCACAACTTTTAGAAAAATTCTTGAATGATTCACTTATAAAAATGGTGGCGTTATCTGACACCATAACTCGGGGATATCCATGAAAAGAAAATATCTCTTTAAGCAGGTCAATAGTTTTTTTTGAAGTTGGAGCATCTTTAAGAATTTTGATCTCGGCCCATCGGGATTTAGCGTCAATAACAACTAAAAAATAGAATCCTTGAAATGGCCCTGCATAATCGATGTGAATTCGGTCCCAATTTTCGTCTGGAAGTTCCCAATGATGTTGAGGAGCTTTTGAAGGAGAATTTCGAATTTCAGCGCATTGTTGGCAGGACTTAACAATGTTCTCAATATCTCTGTCAATGTTCTTCCAATAACAGTATCTTCTTGCTAGTTGTTTCATTTTAGTTATTCCTACATGAGTACTGTGTAATTCGGAAAGAACCGCTGGTTGAAGTAAAGTTGGAATAACAACTCTGAAACCTTTGAAAAGTATCTCGTCTTCTAAAGTAAAATCATTTTCATTGGATTGATCCAATGATTCTATATTACTTTTAATTTTTGACAAGTTCGGATCATTTTTTGTGGCAACTCGAATACTTTCATACGTCAGATTGTAGGTTGAAATTTGTGTTATTGATGGATGACATAGTTGATTTACTTCTTCGTTCAGAATTATATCCAGTGATGACGATTTGTTATAAATGGGGGCTCTTGAAAAACAGTCGACATTCACGTGATCGGAAGCTTTTCGGTATTCAACTTCATAATCAAATCCAGACAGGAATGAAGCATATCTTAAAAGTCTTGCAGAAGTCATGGCTGGTAATCTTGAATGTTGGTGGAAGATTCTAGTCAGTGGGCTGTTATCGGTAATTAGTTTGAATTTTCGGCCAGAAAGATACATGAAAAAATGATTGACAGAAAAAATAATCGCAAGCGCTTCTCGATCTAGCTGGCTGTAATTCCGTTCACTTATAGTTAAAGATCTTGATGCAAATGCAATTGGCTTTTCCACGCCATTGACGATGTGTGAAAGTACTCCAGCTATTCCAGTTGGACTTGCGTCACACGCTAACGTTAAAGGTAGATTTTGATCATAAGGAATCAGAACTCGACCGCTTGCAATTTCTTGTTTCAATTTGATGAAGGCTGATTCACACGAGCTAGTCCAATTGAATTTTGCATTTTTCTGTAAAAGTTTACGTAGATGATATGTTTTCTTGAAGCTTCTGGAATGAATCTAGTATAGTACATTATCATGCCTAAAAATCTTCGAAAGCCGTCAACATCAGTAGGTTTTGGCATGTCTAGAATTGCTTGAACTTTCTTTGGAGACTTCGAAATTTCATTGTGTTTAATCAAGTGTCCTAAATATTCGGTGCTGGTCTGGAAAAAAACACATTTTTTTCGATTTAGATGTAGGTCGAAATCTTTGAGTCTTTTGAGACAGGCATCGATATTTCTCTGACATTCTTTTTTACTTGAACCATGGACGATTATGTCATCAAAATAAGAATGCGTCTTTGACAACCCGGAAAGAATTTGATCTATGATTCGATTGAATTCAGAGGGTGCAGTTTTGATACCAAAAGAAAGTCGATTCATTCGATAGGTTCCCCGATGAGTTGAAATGGTTTGGATGATGCTGCTTTCTTCGTCTACTGCAAGATGTAAATAAGCCTTATATAAATCTAACCGACAAAAATATTTTGAATCCTTTAGACAGTTAAAGATCTCTTTGATTTTTTTTATTGGGTAGTTTACAGCTATTAGTTTCTCATTGACGCCAATTTTATAATCCACGCAGAGTCGTACACTGCCATCAGGTTTAGGGATAACAACTAAAGGTGAACCCCAGTCGCTATGATTGACTTTTGATATTATTCCTGCAGCTTCTAGACTAATAATTTCTTTTTCAACCTCTTCTCTGAGTGCATATGGTACATCTCGTTCTTTGAAATAGACAGGTTTAGCATTGTTACGTAGATGTAATTTCACTTTGAAATTTGGTACTAATCCAATTCGTTCTTCAAATATTTCTGGATATTTTCGAACAAACTCTTCTTCTGTAGTTGGGTAAATGTTCAGTTGATTAGTTTTCAGTGGAAAATCGTTATCGATTTGTTCAAGGTTGATGCCTAAACGTCTTATCCACACTCGTCCTAGCAGAGAATCATATTGATCTGGAACTACGTAAAATTCTTCTTTTGACAATTTATTCTGGTATCGAATATTAGCTTTAGCCTTTCCAATTGGAAGAAAAACATTTTTGGTGTAAGATCTGAAGGTAACGTCAGATCTTTGAAGAGGAATATTCAAGTTTAACGATTTGAATTTTGATTCTTGAATCAAAGTGAAGCCTGAACCGGAGTCCACTTCAAATTTTATAGGCTTATTTTCGATGAATACCTCGACATAGAACTTTTCAGCAGCATTGCAAGATTGATTTTCATAAATATCAACAATTTTATTAATTCCAAAAACATCACTATCTGATTCTTCTTCTTCTCCTTCTCCTCCATTGTCGAACTGGTGTATGAACTGTTTGGAATTGTTCTTGTTTGCTAGCAGTGTGGAAATACAGACAGAAAAAACGTGACCTGTCTTTTTGCAGCTGGTACAGTGAAGTTTCTTGGGGTCGATTTTACAATTTTTTATAAGATGATCTTTTCCGCATCGTATGCATCGATGATCGATGCCTAATTCTCGATTATTGATTCTTGATTGTTTTCTATCATTAGATCTTGATGTGAAATTTGAACGACTTGTGTATCTGGATTGATTAATTTTGTTGATGTTTGTCGAGGTAGTTGCAGATGAAATATCGTGACTATCATGTTTTGATGATTCTAGGATTAATGCTTTTTCTACTAATCTCTCAAAAGATATTTCGGTGGACTGTAGAAGATTTTCTCGGATAGATATATCTCTGATACCTCTAATGAATTGGGCTCGTAGAAAAATATCCGATATATTGATATCTTTGTTGCACTCACAGGATGTTATAAAACTACAGTCCAGTGTAGAATGTCTTAAAACAGTTGTATAATCAGAAACAGATTGATCTTCTTGTTGAAATGTTGACAGAAAATGGTGCTGTGATACTAGAACATTTTTTTTTTGGACAAAAATGGTTTTCTAGTTTTCTTATTAATGTGTCATAATCAAACTCGTCAGGTTTTTTTGGAGCAACTAATGCTAACAACGTTGAAAAGGTGATAGTCCCGATAGAATTAAGTAATAGCTCTGCAGCGAACTTCTTGTTTTCAAATGTATTCTTAATTTTTAGATAGTTCTGAAAACGTTCTTTGTATGTCCGGAAAGATTCTTTCTGTTCATTGAAATTTTCAAACGGAGGTACAAAAAAGGTATTACCTGCTGAATTGATTCGAATTTGATCCAAAATAACTTGATTCTGTTGCTGAAATGCACTCATAAACTGCTTAAACTGCTCTCCATCCATATTTCAGAATGATGCCGATATTCGATCTTGATCTTGATGTACTGGTTGGGTAAAAAACCGTTGAATTGCTTGAATGTATTAGCCTTGGTATTAGCTTTATCCTCGTCGCCAATTTGTTATATCTTTTGTTTATTTTATATTTCTATATTTAACAATCGTATAAAGATATTGACAACTATTGAATTATCAGAATGACAACCTATGTCAAAAGGTAACAATATACAGGGGATTAAGATAATATTATGATAGCGGCCATAAGAAAAATGAAAGTTGCGGCGGGTTGTGGGAAAACAAAAGACGATTGAGACATGTCATACACGCCATTTTATTCGTCTTAAAAAAGTGTACCAATAATGTCACATTTTCATAGTGGTCCAATTAGCCGTTTTGGATTTACTGGCAAAAAACAAAATCCGCCATTTTCGCTTTTTCACCGATATTTCCAAAACCAATTGACCGATTGCAAATCTGGATTCGGATATCGAATGCACTAAGTTTTCTCTGAGACTTTCTCCATTTAACCTTTGATGTAGGTTTAATAGGAGCCAAGATCCCTGTATAGAGAAACGAATTTGGGACACTGTATAGAGGCGTTAATTTTGTTTTCAACAATCAATAAATCCCAGTATTGTTCTGTTGATCTAGTAGTTAAGCCTCGTATACACAATACAAGTTTTGCTTGCGCAAGTACTTGATCACAAGTACTTTATCAATGTAGACTATTCTTAAGTGATTTTTCTAGGGACTTGACAAGAAGACGTGGTTTGCAAGTAGAGTGGATCAAAGGTCTACTTTTCTTGTCCACTTTTCTTGCGTGCTAGAACTTGTACAATAGCTCTAAGTAGACCATGTCCAGTTTAAAATCTGGTTTGATCTTTTGGTGGTTATTCAACGAGTTATTTTCTTTCATCATTAGTTGTTCATCACTCTGCGACATGACTCTCTGGAGAGGCTATGATATATCATTTTCTATCCGGAAAAATGTTTTCTTTGTAGGTGAATGAGAACGCGTTGGTTGGAACGAATTAATCAAAAGTTCAATGATTGCTTTGAAAACGCACTCACTGTCCTCTGAGATAACCATTTTTATTTTTGGCTAAAGTTTCTTTGATGATAAATTTATGTAGGTATACAGGGTGGATCATGAAGAAGTAACGAGTATCAACTGTATTTACCAAATCAATGGAAACCCTTGTATTCAGTGGTTTAGTTCAACATCGAATTCTAAATTATAATTCCATGATACCGTTTAATTTCTTAATCCGGGTTTCTTTTGTTTGTTTGTCCGACAAGGCAAAGTTTTCTCATGATAGTTTGTTAGACAAACCAAATTCTCGATTTTGGGCACGTGGTGACTCGTGACTCTGATATTTGGGAATAATGACAAAAGCGATAATTTTTTTGCAATATTAACATCATTGTTATGTATTGGCTTTTTTCCACCTGTGACAGCCAGTCAATGTTTGTCATTAGAAAAAGCCGGGCGTGTCAATCGTGCAGCTTTATAACATTTCACTATAAATGTAGAGTCTAGCGTTAAATAAAAAGTTAGTTACAATCCCGGTGTTTGTGCATACTAATACATCATCCAAGATACTACATTAATTGGCGACGAAGATGGGATATCGATGATCCAGTTCCAAAAAGACATAGACAGTTTGAGTGACATTTAGACAGTGAATATTTCGAAAAACAACTGGTTTGTTTTGTGCGGTTTTGAACCCGGCGTGATTCCTGAAAGAAATAGATAAAATGTCGTCTAATTTGGGTAATATCGAACCGTTCAATGTAAATAATAGAAAATCCTGGGAGGCGTATGCTGAACGGATTGGGTTTTACATGATTGCAAACGATATCAAAGACGATGACAAGAAGAAGGCAGTTTTTCTCAGTTTATGTGGCCCGGAATTGTATGAGCTTTTACGAAGTTTGCTTTCTCCAGCAAAAGTATCTGAAAAAGGCTACGGAGACATAATACAAGAGTTGACATCTCACTTTGCACCAAAAACATCTGAGATTGTTAATCGATTCCGTTTCTACAGGCGGGATCAAAAACCAGGCGAATCCTTCCCAGATTTTCTCAAAGAATTGCGTAGATTAGCGGAAAAATGCAATTTTTCCGAACTGGAAATTATGCTACGCGATCGAATCGTTTGTGGGGTCAGTGACGAGAGCTTACAACGTCGTATGTTAGCAGAGGACAAAATCACGTTTATGAAAGCCAAGGAAATGTGTATAGCTCATGAAGTAGCGACCACAAGCGTATCAGCTTTACGTGAGAGTGTGTCGGAAACCAGCAATAGCACAAATAAACTTTCCCAGGGTAATTTTCGCAGCGGCAGCAGATTGAGCTCGAAAATAGAACGAAGGCAGCCATCAGGTGGAAGCTCGTCACAGCTTAAAGAAATGGGAGACAAGGCCACTCTTTTTTGTTGGCGATGTGAGGGACAACATCCAGCAGAGACATGCGTTTTTCCAAAAGCTGTTTGCAGGTATTGTTCCAAGAGGGGCCACATTGAAGTGGCATGTTTGTTTTGCAAAGAAAAAAGACATCAATGCAGGAAAACGAGTACATTGTGTTGATAACCAACAAAGTGACTATGACAGTGCGAGTGAATCGGAAAATGACATTCATTCGGGTGACGGTCAAAATATTGTTGATTGTGACTCTTTGGCGGACCCGGTCTACGGCGACGTTGTTTTAAATAATCTGAAAAGCGGTTCGGATGCAGGGAAAATTTTGGTGGACGTTTTCCTGAATGATAAAGAGATGAAAATGGAAGTAGACAGTGGCGCGGCGTATTCAGTTATGGGTCGTTCGGTTTTTCAAAGGTTGTTTAATGGACATCCCCCGGGAATACGCAATTCGAACTTGATTTTACGAGATTATCAACAATCAGTGATTTCGATTATCGGAGAATGTGAAGTACACGTTAAACTGTCCGATAAAGTGCAAAGTTACCTCTCATAGTGGTGGATGCTAACAGGGCCAGTCTTTTGGGCAGAAACTGGTTCGGAGCACTAGGTTTGTCAATTGCTGATGTGAACCAGATCAATTTATCAGATCATGGCTCGTATATTGAAGATTACCCAGAGGTTCTCAGACCTGAGTTAGGCAGCTATCAGGGACCTACCGTGAGTTTTGATTTAGACCCTACTATCAAACCAATCGCTCTCAGCGCCAGAAAGGTACCTTTTGCACTGAAAGAGAAAATTGACCGAGAACTTGACAGACTAAAAGATAAGGCGACTATCGCGGAACCATTGCACAGACTATTGAAAAAGAAAGAACCGTTTCAGTGGCGTTCCGAACAAAATCGCGCTTTTAAACAGTTGAAAGACATTCTAGTGAGTGAACCAATTTTGGGACATTACGATGGAAAGAAACCCCTGACTTTGACTTGCGATGCATCCCCTTATGGAGTAGGCTGTATTCTTAGTCAATCAAATGAGAAAGGATTGGAAATTCCAGTGGCGTATCATAGCCGCACATTATCGGCATCCGAAAAGAATTTCGCACAGATTGACAGAGAAGCTTTATCTGTGGTTACAGGAATCAAGAAATTTCACGATTATGTTTATGGACGTCATGTAACTATCAAGACAGATCATAAGCCCCTCCTTGGTATTTTTGGAAAAGATAAAATACCAGACGTGTTGTCACCGCGTATGCTACGTTGGACTATATTACTCAGTGCTTATGACTATACACTACAGTATGCACCAGGAAAATGCATTGGAAATGCTGACGCTCTGAGTAGACTTCCGCTAGAGATCAATATTCAGGAGGCGCCTCCATCTTTGGATATATTAATGTTGGAAAATATTCCAGAAAAAACCTACACGGCCAAGCAAATCGCATCAGAAACAAAAACAGATCCAATTTTGTCTCAAGTATTGCAGTGGTCCTGGAAAGGCTGGCCATCGAAAGGCACACATGAGCAGTATGGAAAAGAGTATCAACCCTATCTTCAAAGACAAGCAGAAATAACCCGCTATCAAGATTGTCTTTTGTGGGGAACTAGAGTTATTATTCCACCAGGGGGAAGGAAAGGCATGTTGGAGATGCTCCATTCAGCACATCCAGGCATAGTCAAGATGAAAAGCTTGGCAAGGTCCTATGTTTGGTGGCCTAGTATGGATAGACAGATTGAGGAAGTGGTGAACGGTTGCCGGCCCTGCCAAGAATCAAAGAAAATGCCAGGTAGAGCTCCCATCCATCCTTGGGAATGGTCTAGACGGCCTTGGCAGCGAATACATATCGACCATGCTGGTCCTATGGATGGCAGATATTTTTTAATAGTTGTAGACTCATATTCGAAATGATTAGAAGTCAGACAAGTCTCAAGTACATCCACAGCAGCAACTTTGAGAGTGATGCGAGAATTATTTGCTACACATGGGGTTCCAGAGGTCTGCGTCTCAGGTAATGGATCGGCGTTCACGGCCACTGAGTTCCAAGATTTTCTTCACAAAAATGGTATTAGACAAGCTTTGGTCGCTCCGTATCATCCCAGCAGTAATGGTCAGGCCAAGAGAATGGTACAAAATGTTAAAACGGTTTTGAGGAAAATGACTGTAGAGTGGCGAGGCAAGGATTTGACAACTCCACTTTGCAGATATTTGTTGTCCCAACACATTACTCCGCATAGTATGACATGCAGAGCTTCTTGTGAGATTTTAATGAACAGGAAATTAACAACTCTTATTGATAAAGTGTATCCAGATTTTGTAGGGTACATGACAGCTAAACAAGAATCTCAATGTAGTCCTCAGAAACCGATTAGACAGTTCGGAGAAAATGAGTCAATTTTCTACAGATCATACACACCTGGCCAGAGATGGGTTCCTTCTACTATTGTGGAATCAACTGGTCCACTTAGTTATAGAGTCGAAACTCCTGATGGTAAAATCGTACGTCGACATACAGATCAGATCCGTGCAAGACGAGATAGTGCACAAAACATACCCTCAAGGGACAAATCATGTGTTGAGATTATTGATGATGAGCAAACAAAAGCACAAGAACCAGAACCAGTTCCAGAACATGATGAAGTAGGTTTGGAACTGCCCATGAGACGTTCATCTCGAAATAGAGTTGCTCCAGCGTACCTATAAGATTATACCACTTAGATGTACGATGATGTTTTATCCAGGGGGAAGAAGTGTTATGTATTGGCTTTTTTCCACTTGTGACAGCCTGTCAATGTTTGTCATTAGAAAAAGCCGGGCGTGTCAATCGTGCAGCTTTATAACATTTCACTATAAATGTAGAGTCTAGCGTTAAATAAAAAGTTAGTTACAATCCCGGTGTTTGTGCATACTAATACATCATCCAAGATACTACAATCATCTCTCATGTAATGTGTGGAGAATCACGAATCTGCAGAAAATATAGGTTTATTAGCAGATTTCATCAGTTCAAGATAAATAGTTTTTGTCTCTGGTAGTAATGCATTATATTGAAATTAAGTCACGCGAGAAAGATTTATACTACGAGGCCGTTAGGCCGAGTGGTATACATTCTCGAGTAACTAGAAAAACATAATGCAGGTGTGGCATACAATGTTTTATCCAACAAATGGAGGAAATCGTATTTTTTTATGAGACAATCATTGAATAAAGTTTAAGTGTCAAAATGTCTAGACAGTGACATGTTCACATTTTGGTCCAAATAGGTAATTGTTTGTTTTGTTGCCACGGGAACGTGAGTTATAATCCATGACTTAGTAGTGGCTAGTGAGTTATGGATTATAACACATTGGCATAGTATAATAAACAACAAGTAGCGACAGCTCCATATAACTATGACAATGACAAAAATTCGCCTTATTTATACACTGCTAACATTATGAAATGTGAAATAAAACTATACCGTAGCAGATTCCATGATTTCAATGATTCTGAAACATAGGTGATTTACCTATCAAGTTATAGAATACGATTACCACAATAAAGCAGGTCCAAAGATCTATGCGAAGTTGAAAATTCTTGATTTGGAAAACAGTTTTGCATTTCAAAATGTTAGCAGGGTATAAATGAGGCGAATTTTTGTCATTGGGACAAAAAGAGGTTGACGTGAGCTGTCGCTACTTGTTGTTTATTATACTATGACATTGGTGTGTTATTTGTCACTTCACTTGTCTAAAATGACATCACTAATGACACCCATAACTATCATAAGTTGGATGAATTGAATCAAGCATGACAGATTCAATTCAGATCAGGGTGAAATATCGGGCATGACTTTCTTCCTTTGATTTCACATTTTCTTCATACGTAAACAGTGAGATTTTTTGAAAATCAACCGAATCCTACACTTTATTCATTGTCACAATATTGTCACATATAGACACAACAACAGATTAACAAATTACCACCCTTTTCAGCTTCTCGTGAGAATGAAAACTTGAATAATCAAAACAATATTCAGAAACGCGACCCAGCCCGATTTTGACTTCATAAAAACTATCAGTTCTGCAATCAGTGCATCTCAATTTCAGCTTGGATTTTGCTTCTAACCAGAGAAGAGAGTGCCTAACAAGATGAAGGGAAGGAGTCCTTCCCTCAACCCCGCTCGTGCTCAGAACCCGAATATTGCCCAGCTAATGGGATCAGCGCCAAAAATATTATCATGACTCAACCTATGAATTTAAATCCGAACACAACTCATGATAGAGGCCCAAAGCTGCGACACCGCGCGATTGTGCACTATTCCATAGAACTTTTGAAAATGAAATGCGGTTTTCATTTCCGCTGATTGCGACGTTTTTCGGTTTCTCGCTCAAGAATATCAACAAACAGAGAGGCAGTTTCTATTCCCGTTGCTTTTGCCGTTTTGCGTCAAAAATGCATCACACTCACTGGAGTATGAAATAAAGTACACAATTTTCTCAGGAATGGAACGTATGGACAGGAATTGTGTATACCTCAATTTATTATTTTTGCCCATTTTTCATTGAGGGAACCCACTAACACTTGGGAACCACAAAAGCATATGAAATATACAGTGTGTCCAGAATAAAATGATGTACATGGGGATATTAAAAATGGTAAGAGATACGACGTCGCTTGAATAATAGAAAAGTTGCGTATTTGTATTCCCAAAAATATTATAGCTTTGTTTTAGTTTGAATCGATACGGTAATGTAGATACAGGTTGAAAAAGAAAAATGTCAATTTTTGAAAAACCACAATATTCCGCTGATTATAAAAGCTAACATTTCCAAATTTTCAGGATATGGATAAGAGAAAGAGACAATTCTAAAAACGACGTCAAAAAAAATTTTAGGCCTAATATGTTGCCTCCGGCCGGGGTCAACTGTCATTTTTCTTATGTGGGACATATTGAATTTCTTCATTTTCAAAATCCGCATTGAAAATGATTTTCAAAAATATGACTCATAAAAAAAACAGACTTGACTTTGACTGGACGCAACATAGTGGGCCTAAAATTTTTTTGACGTCGTTTTTAGAATTATCGTATCCTCTTATCCATATCCTGAAAATTTGAAATTTCTAGCATTTATAATAAGCAAAATTGTGTGGTTTCTTCAAAATTTGCCTTTTCCCTTTTCACCCTGTATCCACATTACGGTATCGATTTAAAATAACACAATGGTGGTGTATTTTTGGGCATACAAATACGCTGCTTTTCTTCCATTTGAGCAACGTCATATCTGTTAAAGTTTCCAATATCCCCATATAGTGCCATGAACATCATTTTATTCTGGACACACTGTATAATATCCAGTGCATGTGCATTTTACCAGAATGGTGAGAGCCCAAATATACCGGCATTCGAAACACCAATGTTTTCCCGAACAGATCGTACGGACAAGTTTTGTATAATGACAAGATCTTTGGGGTTATCTGAAATTCAACGTCGACTTCAATTAACCGTAAATATTGAAGAATTGAACAGTACAATTATCATAATAGCCAAGATAAAACAAATCCAGTTTCAAACTCCGACCTAGAGCTTCACGAGAATTTGAAGATCGAATTGTCTACTGTCAGCAAGTTGAAAGTCAACAAACAGAACATTTATTTTTATTTTGCTAAAGAGTCTCTTACTTGGAATAATTCAGTTCCTAAATCAAAGAATGTTTATTTTTGAAAATATCTTTAGACACGTCTAAAATAATTTTGAATTGCGCATTTTTTGATCTCCGAAAACTATCTACAGGTTGTCTCAAATATGAAATATGACGTCCTCGACTAAAAGAAATGAGATTTGGCATATGTAGCTTGATTCAACCTTTGAAAGTAGTTAGAGACTCACCCTGTATATGTTTCATGATAAATAATTGTTTCACAGGACCACATAGAAATCAACTGTGAATCTCTTTAACTGTTGGAGTTAGTTGTTAGTTGGGAACAATAGCTGCTTTTTATTTGCATCTTGATCAGGTTGATTAGACTCAGATATTTCATTTACAAACTGATCTGATTTGTAAGTGATCCAATCACTTTCCCCTTTGCCCCTAACTGTACGCCTCAAAAATGTCGATTACTTGAGTGAAGTGGTCAGAGGTAAGAGTGGGCGTTGTTTTGACGGATATTTGGCGTCAGTATCTTAACAGCGTAATCTCAAACCACATAAAAATATGAAATATTTGCGCCCTTAATCCAAACTTCTGAAGGAAAAAACTTTCTATTGGCTGAAAATAATGAAAAATAATAATGAGGTATCGTCTGCAGAGGATTCAGAGGAAGATCTAGCTCTAACAGTGAGTACATCACTGTCTTCTGGAGAAACCAAGACCTTGAAGGGTTCTTGACTTCCAGGATCTGTCACGAAAATGACAAAATAACAAATTATGCCAGTTTTATTTTATGTTTTTTGAATCAGATCATTTTAGGTCAGTTCATTCAATGTGAACTGATCCAGTATGTGAATAAAAATCAGCTAATGATGGATTCTCAAGAAGATATACGGATTGTGATCCATATTGCCATCGTGAGGCTCTGAAATACCTACGCCAATCCATATCTTAGTAGCTTATACGAGCTAGGTTTAACATGAAACAATCCAACCAAGAAGCACCGCACCCTGTAGATCCTTGGACATTCAACATTTTTTGATAATAGAGAGATGAGTATCATGATCAATTAGATTATGAATTTATTTCGTTCCTATTAGTCTAAGATCCTGTATTAGAAATATTGAGGAATACCGTCTCCTCTAATAATCATCAATCACACCGTGACGGATGAATATCCTAACAAGCAAGTAAACAAAAGTTAGAGATATTCTTCCTAAGACCCACACAGTGGCTGAGTAGTTTTCCGCAACCCAGGGACCTCAGAAGTCTATAAAGGATCAGTAACAAACAACTCTTCAGTTTTGCTTGTGGGTATTGTGTGTTTGAAATGTGGAACTGCAATTTCAAAAAACAGTAATTTATTGATTGCATTAAAAAAAATACAAAACAGTTGTACAGCATGTTTCGGTTTTTGGAATTGCGATTGTGGGTTTCTCTGCCGTTCTCTTTCCCCACATGAATTCCAGGCTGAGTACGGCACTATTTTTCACTCACATTTGTAATAAAGTAGGTGTATTACGAACGTTGCGTTTTAATTAACATCCCAATATCCTCAATTTTCCCTAATTTTGTACTTGTCGGGCGCATTCGAGGTAAGTGAATTTTTGGAAGGTGGAGTCATCACAACGTAGGTATTCGTCATGAACGTCATTAAACTTACCTCATTCAACTTTGTTGAACGAACCCGGGTATGTTATACTACAATATCTACTCCCATCTGTAATTTGATTAAGATAAAGATAATATGTTAGATCATTCGCGATAAATCGCGCATGGATTGCCTAGCAAAATCACGGGCCTTCACTGTTGAATAATATTTACTTGGATTGATTTTTTTTGATCAACTTACCTCATTTGTTATTTATGAAAATCGATCATTAGTCGAAAGAAAATTGCACAAGAAATTGGAAAAATATAGATTGTCTACTCTCTGGTGGCAACCTTTTATGCCAGGTACAAACAGGTGGACAGGCGTTGAAATATACCCTCATCTGTTATTCGATTGATTTTTTTTTCAAGAAAGCTTATTTTATCTCCTATCAAACAGTATAAGGTTGCCTGATCAAAAGTGTGTCCCATCCATGGTTGCCTAATGTCAATGTTAAATTTTAATTTTTGATTTCTTCATATAACTTTTGAAATAATAAAGTTATTTGGTTGAGATTTGGTATATGAGTGTGGTTGGACACGCAAAATTCAAATCTGGCCTTGGTATGGTTCTCACAAGTAGAAGGCGCCCCTTGTACATCTTTTCACTTTTCCAAATAGTAATTACTTTTTGGTACACACCGGTTTATTCTTTTTTAATTGAAAAAAGGTTTTTTCCGTCCTTTTTACACAACAAAGGTATACTTTGTAGAAGTGGTTGGGAGTGACCTTTTTCAAGATATTTACTTTTAAAGTAAAGCATGCAATGTGGTTTTCAATGGCAAATTTTGAAAATAAACATGAGGTTCTTTGAAAACGGCTTTATCATGGTAATTTTGACAGTTTGATTTAATGTTCAATGTTTCTTGATAAAAAATCTAATTTTATATATTTTTTTAACTTCTTTTATCATTTTTGTATTGTTTTTTTATTTTGTCCATTTTTTCTTGTTTTTTTCTCAATAAGAAACAGTGAATATTGAGTCACTTCCAAAATTACCATGACAAAGCCACCTATTAGTACGATACATGGTATTAGAAATATACAGGATGCTACAAATTCGAGGCCAAGTATGGGGATTTCGAGAACCGTAATAGATACAATAAATTCATTCAAATGGGGACAAAGCTGCGTATTTTGATGCTCAACAAAATGCGATTTTTGAAAGACAAGAGATTCCGACCACGTCTGGAAAAATAATCCGAAAAATTCAGGGCAGTATTATAAAAAACAATGTTGATGATAGCTGCTCATAGACGAAACGTTGGCAAAAAGTGGCAATGAGAAAGTTCAATTTATTTTAAAAAATCTTTTCAAATGAGGTCAGAAAAAAATGAAAACGATTTTGAAAAATTTCGGGTTTTTCGGATAATTTTGGACGTAGTCGAAATCTCTTGACTTTCGAAACGGCATTTTGTTGAGCATCAACAGCAACTTTGTCCTCATTCAAATGAATTTGTATCAATTACGGTTTTCGATATCTCCTTACTTGGCCTCGAATTTGTAGCACCCTGTATATTTCTAATACCGTATCTTGAAATCGCCGTTGTCGTGGAAATTTCAAGAAGTGACTCAATATTCAATGTTTGCTAATAAAAAAATATCAAGAAAAAATGAAAAAAAGAAAAAAATAGGTAATACAAAAGATATAAAAAAAGTAAAAAAAAAATATAGAATAAGATTGATTTTTTTCATCAACAAAACATTAAATATTAAATCAAACTCTCAAAATTACCATCATAACATTCAAAATTTGCCATTGAAAACCACATTGCATGCTTTACTATAAGTGTAAATATCTTGAAAATTGGTACTCCCAGCCACTCCTACAAAGAATACCTTTTTTGTGTAAAAAGGTCGGGAAAAACACTTTTTTGTTTTAAAAAGAATGTACGGGTGTGTACCAGAAAGTAATGACTATTTGAAGGAGTGAACAGGTGAATAAGTGGTGCCCCCCACTACATAGTAAGAATCATACCAAGAATTTTGCGTGTCCAACCACCCTCATATACCAAATCTCAACCAAATCATTTCATTATTTCAGAAGTTATTTGCAGAAATATAATATTTAAAATTAACATTGACATTAGGCAATCATGGATGGGACAGTCCAAGTAAATATTATTCTGTTGTTATACAGGGTGTCCGGAAATTACGCGTCAGGATTTTGGTGGGCGATTCTACATGAAAAATTAATGCAACAAACTTCTATACAATTTTTTCAAAAACTTCAACAATTTTTTCAAAGTACGAATTTTTAATTATTTAAGGTACGGTTAATGTTTAAAGTCGTTTTTCTCGGAAACCGTTAATTCTACGATGATGCAACACGAGCACCTTTTTAAAAAATATTTTGATGCTCTTTACTAATTTGACATCCAAATTTATAAAAAGATTAAAACAAAAAAGTTCTAAGTAATTTTCCTAAGGTGAAGGACAGCTTCAGCCTTTTGTCATTGACGACTAGCGTCAAATTAATAGGGTGAATACAAAGAAACACTAGTGACATGCATGCAAAATTTGGCGAAAATCATTACACTAGAAAAAAAGTTATTAAAAAAAATAAGAAAAAAAAAAAATTTTTTAACACCCTGTATCTTCCTTAATTTTGAGTTTTTGAAAAAATTGTATAGAAGTTTGTTGCATTAATTTTTCATGTAGAATCGCCCACCAAAATCCTGACGCGTAATTTCTGGACACCCTGTATATGCAGAATATAAGGTTGGAAGGGTGTATTGTGAGAGTAAAAACTTTGATTCGGTGACAACGTTTATTGCTCGAGAGGTTTAACAAGACTGACTAAAAATAAATGCCAATTCGTACATCGACGATACACAAAGAACCGGTCAACTTGAAGTAGATAGTTCACGCACTCGTTTTCGACAGGACGTCGTAAAAAAAACAAAAACAATTCTGTACATAGCATGAGCTATTTTTCTTTCAAGGTCTAAGATATTTTAACACTCTACCTAAAAATAATATTATGCTATGTTTACACAAAACTCTTTCTTCACCAAACCTACTCTAATGCGCAACAGTTCAAATCTTTGCTTAGTTAGCGGCTTAGTCATGATATCCGCGATTTGATTTTCACTTGGAACAAATAACATTTCAAAATCTTCTTTTTTATACAGATCGCGAATGAAATGAAATCTTATGTCTATATGTTTGGTGCGTTTATGACCTTCGGGATTCCTGATAAGTCTGATGGCACTTTGATTGTCTATGCACAACGACACATTGCTATAAACTCTAGCATTCACACCGACTTCTTTTAGAATTCGCACTAGCCACTCGAGATCCTTCGCCGCACTAGATGCACTCATGTATTCCGCTCCTGTGGTAGACAATGCAACGCATTCTTGTTTTCTGCTCTGCCATGATACTGCTGCTCCGCTCAATTTGCAAATAACTCCCGTTGTTGATTCCCTATCTTTTACGTTTCCAGCAAAATCGGCATCACAAAATACTTCCAATTGTTCATGTGAATGATAGAACAAACCAAAATCTGCTGTTCCTTTGATATATCGAAGGATTCGCTTGACCAGTTTGCAATGTGCCCCAGATGGATTTTCCAATGCCCTTGAAGCAACATTGATTGCATATCCAATATGCGGTCTTGTGTTTACTTGCAGGAACATGAAACTGCCTACAATTACACGATATGGAAATTCTTCATTTCTTTGTAGTGATGTGTCCGCTTGCCATCCTGGATCGATGGGCGTGTCAACTACTTTTGAATCTTCCATTCCGTACTTTTCCAAAATGTTTTTGATGTAAGTCTTCTGGTGAATGAGAATTGGACCATCCTTCTGTCTTTGAATTCTTATTCCAATGTATTTTCTTACATCACTTGTCACTTTAGCTTTGAATGTTTTACCAATTTTTCTCAACAACATTTCAAGCTCTTCGACGTTTGATGAAGCTATCAAACCATCATCGACATACAACAGCAATAACAACTTTTTATCACTGTTTCTTTTAATATATAGACACGGATACGAAAAGCTCTCCCTGAAACCACATTCTTCCAAGAAGCTTGTGAATTTGTCGTTCCAGCATCTGGGAGCCTGCTTCAATCCATAAAGGCTTTTTAACAGTCTGCACATACGTGACGAACCATGTTCAAATCCCTCTGGTTGCTTCATGAGAATTTCTCCGTTACTTTCCTATACAAAAACGCCGTTTTTATATCAAACTGCCTGAGATGTAGGTTTTCCGATGCTGCAACACTAAGGAAAACACGGATTGTTTCAGACCTGCCAGTGGATCTCATTGTAATCCACTCCTTTTCATTGTGAACACCCTTTGATGACTGATCGCGCTTTGTAACGATCAAATTCTCCATTTTCATTGAACTTTGTACGATACACATATCGGTTTTCAAATATTTTCTTGTTCGTCAGTTTCTCCACCATTTCCCACGTTTCATTCTTCAACAATGACGCCATTTCGTCGTTCATAGCATCCTTTTAATTTTCTCGCTGTTCGGATGAGACTGCCTCCATGAAGGTCATTGGTTCGTTCGCTAGATACGCCACGGGAATCCCATAAAAGTCCGGTTGTCTCAACATGTCTTGATCTCGCTGACTTCTCCTCACAGTAATGTCATTTCGAGTATTATCTTCTCCATTGTCTTCCACCTGCTCATCGACCTCCGATTCTTCAACCATGCTCTCAACTGGTACCTCCGTGGGTTGTAGCACTTCCGTGTTGAAAATCACAGCGCGACTCACGATTACATCGTCTTTTTTAGGTATCCACACACGGTTACCTTTCACATTTTCGGTATAACCCACTAAGTAGCCTTTGTACGACTTCTTGTCCAACTTTTGCGTCTTTTTCTTTGGAACATGTACAAAGCACTCTGTACCAAAAACTCTGAGATGTGAAGCTTTTGGCTGCTTCCCACTCCATATCTCGATTGGTGACTTTCCGAGTATTCTTGTAGGTTCTGTCCGATTCAAAATGTAGACGGCAGTATTAACCGCTTCCGCCCATAAACTTTTCGGAAGATCTGGCTTCGAGTATAACATTGACCTTGCAGACTCCATAATCATTCGATTTTCTCATTTAGTTCTGGAGTATACGGTACTGTCACTGTTTGTTTTATTTCTAGTTTCTTCAATAAACACTCAACGTTCCTGTTGACATATTCCTCACCAGCGTCATTCTGGATTCCTTTGACATGATTAGTAAACTGCGTCTTCACTTCAGTTAAAAATTGTTCCAATTTCTCGTAGACTTCTGAATTATTTCGAATAAAATAAATCACTTGGTATTTACTATAGTCGTCCTTGAATAGCAAATAATACCGCTTCCCACCCAATGATTCGACCTCCATCGGACCACACACATCACTATGGATTAATTCACGAACTTCCTCAGCACGTTCTTCTTTGCGATCTCTAAATGTCTGCCTGTGATTTTTGCCGTATGCGCAACCATCACAAATCCTATCGCCATTGACCCGTTCATGCCCAAATCACTTCATAACATCTTGCACATGTTTGTTATTCTGATGTCCCAATCTTTCGTGCCATAAAGTCATTGAGTCAATGCTGCTTCCAGTCTTCACCGAAACCAAAACATCTGCTGATTTATTGGACGGCAGAATAACACGTAGAACGATCCGATATAGATTTTCTGCCTCTGCTCCAACGGCGACTGTTTTGTTGTTCCGCAAAAACAAGCAATTTTTGCCATTATTATTAACAACAAAATCGACACCTCGTTTTGCCGCAACCTTTACAGAAAAAAGATTTCGAGCAATTTTTGGCACATACAAGACATCAAAGAGAGTTCCAGGTAGCCACTTTCCATCAGCATATGTTTCCACGTTTATTTTTCCGCATCCATACGCAGAAATGCCTTCTCCATTGCCGACACGTATCATCTGGGGTTCTGAGAAAACCTTGAACTCGTCAAACCAGTCCCTACGATTCGTGATGTGATTCGTCGCTCCAGAGTCAATTAACCAAATGTCTGAGTCTTTTGGCACACTTCCGACTCCTACAACACCTTTTTGGAACGAAACTTGGTCTTTGTCACTAACGCGGTTGCCAATTCATCCATTTCTGATTCGCCCTTCTAAAGTCGTAACTCTTCTGTCATGAGACGAGTTGTAAGTGTCTCGATGTTACGCTTGGACGAGTCCATTGATTCCCAAGCACTATGAAAATGATTATACCTAGCTGGTAAAATCGATTACACCCTTGCCATCAGCATTGATTCTGGTATTGCACTGTTCAATTTCTCCATCTTACTTGCCAATTGTTCCAATTTTGAAATGTGCCCTGCTATGTTCAACGAAGAGTCCCACTTCAATTCAAAAAACGGTTTTTGAATTAATCCTAGACTTTCGTCCGACTTCAAGTCATACACACTGTGTAACTTGATCCACATTTCACGGGCATTTTCGCTATTTATCAACAACTGCAACGGTTTTGATTCTACGGTGGTCACAATGGTCTTTCCCGCTAGACGATCTGCCTTTGCCACTTTCGAAGTTTTTGTTCGTAATCCTGGATTGTGCTTTCCGGCTTTACGAACGTACCCTCGCAAACACTCAGAGCATCCTCACTATCCAGCAACGTACTCACAACGAACTGCCACTGTTGCCAGTTGTCTGCATCCCTGAGTCGTTCAACCCTTGGTTTATCACCTTCCATTTTCATTTTCCACTCATCCGAATCTATCACATCATGAAATAATCACACTCGACCCGACGCGACTCCTCAATCACAATTACACCACCTGTGTACCTGGGTCCATAACCTGTTGTTATAATATGCAGAATATATGGTGGTACACCCTATTGTGAGAGTGAAAACTTTGATTCGGAAACAACGTTTATTGCTCGAGAGGTTTAACAAGACTGACTAAAAATAAATGCCAATTCGTTCATCGACGATACACAAAGAACCGGTCAACTTAAAGTAGATAGTTCACGCACTCGTTTTCGACCGGGCGTCGTAAAAAAAAACAAAAACAATTCTGCACATAGCATGAGCTATTTTTTTTTCAAGGTCCACAGTATTTTAACATATTCAACAGAGAAGACCCGTGATTTTGCTAGGCAACCCATGCGCGATTTATCGATGAAAAAATTATCTAACATATAATCTTTATCATAATCAAATAACGGATGAAAGTAGATATTTCTAATACCGGATCTCGTACTATACCATATGTATGAAATGCTACGATAATTTTACCATACTACGACTTTTTCTAGACATTTATCACGTTGTATCTTGAAAACCAGACTTTTTCCAGTTTTGTTTTCTGATAAATCATTTTACAGGATCACATATAGCAAACAATCATGAATTTCCTCAACTGTTGTGGTCATACCACACCTATACCACATGAAAGAGTGGAAAAGATGGTGATAACATCGGACATACCTAAACGATACCAGACCCATTCTTGTGAAAATTGATAAAATTATCTTTCAAAAAGCACACACTTTGAACTAGACAGCGCAAGTCGTGAAAAACAAATACCACTTCCGACTTTCAACTATTTTTGAATCATCTACAAAGTACAGACTACTACAGACACACACAAACTAGTTCGTGGTACAGAGCATAAACAACAAAAATATCTATGAGACGTCAAAAAAAGAAGTAAGGTTAGGTCGTGTCTGGTCGAGTTCCGTAGATGAGTTCCTGACAAGGTGTGTCAGATTGTTGAGAAGATCAATCCCCGAAAGTATAACATAAAAGTGAACATTGTACTAGGTCTATTTTTTGTATGTGAAACATTTCATTTTGGTATCCGCGATCGTTTATTGTCATGTAAAGTTGTTATTTGCATCATATTCTGATTAATTGCCCAAGAAAAAATGATTATTAGCAGTAATATCCTTTTAATATTACACATTCCGGCAACATTGCTGTTTAAGAATAAGCGTTGCCATAACGATAAACTCTGCCTTATTTCTCCGTAATCGAAGAAATCCGCTATGGTTAATAACGATAGAGGTTTGTGATTTTGTAACTGCGCATGCTCAGAATGACGATAACCACAACGGAATGACAATATGAGAGGTGCAAGGAGTCTCTATATGTTACACGTCGTGTTCTGACCAGATAACTCAAATCGATCTGTTGGTTACATGTTACATAGACCACTATTACATTAACTAATTAACTCTTTATGTTGCATGTCGTCTATTAGAGTCACGAAGTTGGGCCATCGTTTTTCAAAAAAGTATATGCCGAGAAGAAACCGTTGTTTTTCACCTACAGGGAATTTATTTTAAAATCTACCATCCAAAGTATCTGCAGAAATAGACAGATTTGTGAAGTTTGCCACGTCAACCATATTTCCAACCTCCAAAACTCAAAGATACCACTCTGAAATGAATAGGACGAGGGGTCAGTAAGTTTTAAAATGAGCATCCTGTATATGTATGAAGTTTTCATAGTGTAATATTGAACAGAACATGTACAGCTTGTTCAAGGCTTTTCTGCGGTCACGTCACTGTATTTGACGTTTGGTAGTATGTCGTAGATTGATCGCTTCACATGTTACATTTGTCAAATTGTTCCGAAAAAACCTCGTCCAGACGTACGAGAGAGACGGAAAAGTATGACGTAACCGCAAGAAAGCCATGAACAGACTATATTCGCTCCGATAACTTATGTGATTTGGTATAACTAGGTAGCACCACAAATGAGTTTGAAATCACCATCAGTGGAATTAAAACAAACCCAAATTAAAAAAAAAATAAAAGGCACACTATGAAATGTTCAATAGCAAAATACTTAAAAAAAAACTTTCACAAGTGACTTTGTTTTAAATCTTGCTCATTATTTTATGTTCAATTCATTATTTTCTTGTATGATGTATGTACAGCTATGAGTGAACGAAGCGGCAATGTTAAAAGTCGCGTCCAAGGAACTGTGGCGCTGCAGCGTTTTATTCAAGCGGTCTCACTTAACGACATAAATGGGTCCGCTGTGCTGCAGCGGTTTAATCCAGCGGTGAAGGATATATTTTGTTCGCTTTATCACTGCTAGTTTCATGAAGTGGCGGGAAACCGGCAAATCGGTTCAGATTTTTGGTTCATAAAATGTGCGATTCGGCAGATGAAACGATATTTCTACAATTTTGAGATGAGATTATTTATGTTCAAGCTTCCTCGGATGATGAGAGACAAAGAAATCTTAGTCGAAGAATTCACTTATCCAAACAAGTTATGATTATAAGCAGAATAGGAAATTGAATTTATTTTCCTTATGCATTATTGTGATTACTGTACAGGTAAATAAGAAGAATAAACTATTCAATTGGCAAAATTTAAACATAATTGATCATATTTCTTATGATTTTATGCCAAAAAGTTTCTTGAGAATCCTGAGGAATCGTGCATAATATCTCGACTCTGTTCGTAACAATAGCATCAAAAGCTATTCCTTCTTTGTCGTTGATGAAAAATTCGACTGGTATTTGTTTTCCCCGAAAAAAAAAGCAAAAATAGAAAACTCGACGACTTTTTGGTCGGATATCAAGATGATCTATGATATCAAGATGATAAACTGATTGACATTTGACGATTTGACGTACAGCATTACAGCATGTCGTTCAGAGAAAATAAAGCGTAAAGCGGAAAAAGCGCTGAAGCGCCACAAACTACCTGAACGCGCCCATGTCAATAAACATTGTTGTGAATATTATTATATTTTCAGAAAAGCCGTATAAATTGACCACTAACGTGCGCGCACATCTTCTTCGAGGATAGCAGATTTCGCGTATATCATGCCCCTGAGCATTCCGACGATATCATTTTTAGTCGGAAAGTCACAATGATGGATGAAGAGAAATAATTCTCATCCAAGCATCAATAAATAAAGTTACACAAGTTACATCGAAGTTGATGCAAATTTACTACAGTACAACTCCTAGTTTGAGTTGCCATTTGAGAAAATGATATACAGTGTTCAAGAAAAGAATGTCTATCATGGGGATCTTGGAAACCAAAGAAGGTTAAATTAGAGAAAAAGTGCGCATTGTCAAGACCAATAATATGCCGTTTAGAAAGTTCAAAAATTCCAAGTAGTTCTGGATATATGCCTGAAGAACCAGAATTTGCCGATAACATTTTTATTTTTTTCTGACTAACCAGATTCCCATGAATGTCTTAAAACATAAGAGATACAAATAAGGTTCGATTAGAGAGAAGTGCGCATTTTCAGGACTAACAATATGCTGTTTGGAAAGTATCAAAATTCCAAGTAGTTTCGGAGATATGCCTAAAAAACCATAATCTGCCGATTGCATACCCTGTATCAAGTAGCATATCTTATTACGAATACAACGATGTATGCCACAATAGGATTCTGCATTATTTGAATTGGAAAGGATGGGTTTTTATTGAGTTCCGAATGTTTTGGTTTAGTGGGCGGTGACACGATAGCGCTGAGAAAATGTCGAAATAGTTTTATTGCCATATTATTGACATGTAATGTTTTTGAACTTTGTTCTCGCGTCTTATCGCTTCAGTTTTTTTTCTGGTACAAACTTAAACGTGCTTTTTCAATTTGTTCGAACATTCCTCATAATCTAAATTAGTTTTTTGGGTTTCTAGTGAGTAGATCTTAACTAATTTATTCAATTAATTAACCGATAACGTGACCTTCCTACGTTCATGAATGTAGACTTTTTCCAGCGTTGTCTAGGAGTGGATGAATTGAAAGGCCCTGGTAGTTTTCCGAGAGAATATATTGATGTTTAATGATAAAAAAAAATGATTGATTTAAACGGTGGAACAGTCCAGTACGTACACTTCAAGCTCGAAGGCACACCACAATAAATCAGAAAGACGTCTTTACAGTCACAGAGCCTATTATACATCACACAACTAATGGCTTCAAATTTAATACAACGAATAATTAGTAAGTAGCCGCGTCTCAGCTAAATCGTCACTCTTACTTTCGTCACAATGGCCGTCAGCAAACAACACGCGTCACGTGATTTTTTTCTCTCCGATACGTCTTATCGTTTCGAAAGCCAATACTCAACTGCCCCCCCTGAATCCAAGCACTTCTTCTTTGTTTCCCGATCTAGTTCCTCAAACTCTGTACTTCCCCGTGGCGAGACGTCAGTTGCAGGAACTTCGCGCCAATTTTTCATCAATCAGCGTTGGCGGCCTTCGATACTGTCTGACATGCTGAACCGTTTAGTTTGATATACTGCTCAACCGAAAAAGTATAGGGTTGACGAAAATAAAATATACTACACTCGGCCAACCTGATCACGAATCCGACTCGGATTCGCTTGTATTATCAACCCAAGGCTTGAGGTATTCAGCGCATGTGCTTGTCTTCATAGGTCCCTCATGATGTCCAACTTTAACTACATCATATCGATCATTTGGTTTCACTTTGTCGATCTCAGAAGGACCGAAATATTTTTTTAACAATTTGATTCCAGGTCCCAGTTGTGTTCGTTTGATAGCCAATAAGTCTCCTTTTTTATAAGATTTAGGGTTCCGTCTTCTTAAGTTGTATCGCTTGCGATTTTTTTCTTGAATTTCCAAGATCTTTCTTCTGCTTTCTGTTCTTATTTTTTCACGTTGTTTGTAAAATTGGCTCATGGTCTCCTTTTCTATCATCTCCTTGATTGCTAAATCTTCCTTGTTCTTTATTCCAAATAAAACTTCAAATGGGGATGTATCTATGCTTCTCTGATAGGTACAGTTCAATGCCTTTTGTACCTTGTTTACGTATTTAAACCATTTTGTAGGGTCATCCATGCTAAGTTTGGTTAGCACAGGGATTATGGTTCGGTTTACCCTTTCGACTTGGCCATTACCTCTAGATACCCCTGTTGTAATCAAAATATGCTGTATGCCCTCTTCTTTGCAATAATCTTCAAATTCCTGCGCCGTGAATGCGGTTCCTCTGTCGCTTATTATTCTGTAAGGATTTCCAAAATCTTTCTGTTGTCGTCTCAAGCAGTTTACGGTTTTTTTTCGCGTTTGTCGATTTGGTAGGATAAAACCAAGTAAATTTTGAAAAGGCATCCACGATTAATAGTAGATGTTTGTGATTTTTGTCTGTCGAAGCCAACGGTCCCAGATGATCCATGTGGTAAGTTTGCAACGGATACTCATTCTTAGGAATTGGATGGAGCATCCCCTCTTTTTTCCCTTCTTTCCTACTACCTAATATACAATGTACGCAATTCCTAATACATTCTTGAACCTTGTCCTTCAGTCTAGGTATGTAGAATTTGGTCATCTCTTTCTTGAGATTGTCTTATCCTGAGTATCATACCATCTTCTGGTATTATTTCATTAAGAGTCATTATAGTCAACGGATTACGGCTAAAAGCATCCACATGGGCCATTCTATTTCCTTTTCTGTGAACACACTGATAGTTATACTCCTCAAGTAATAGAGCCCATCGCGCTACCCTGGTCACCAGGTCTTTCTTAGCCAATGTTTTCTAAAACGCAGCACAGTCTGTTACTATTGTAAAAGGTATTCCCAATAGATAGACCCGAAACTTCTTCACTGCCTGTATAATAGCAAGAACCTCCAGTTCATAACTACTATATTTCTTCTCTGCAGGTGTAGTCTTTTTACTCATATAGTAAATCGGATGAAAGTTGTGGTCCTCTTCCAATCTTTGTAATAAACACGCCCCATATCCATGCATACTCGCATCCGTGTGTAGCTCCGTTTCACGTCCCTGTTTGTAAATTGCTAATACTGGTTGAGTTGTTAACAGATCCTTCAATTTCGAAAATGCTTACTTCTGCAGTTCTCCAAATACAAAGGACTGTTCTTTTCTCGAGAGATCACTCAGTGGTTTTGCTAAAATCGCGTATCCCGGAATAAATTTACGGAAATATCCCGTAAGTCCCAAAAATGACTGTACCTGTTTACAAGATGTGGGCTGAGGAAATTTTCTCATTGCAGTTGTTTTTTCGTCAGAAGGTTGAATCTTCCCATTTTTTATGATGAACCCCAAAAAATTGACTCTCCTCTTCAAAAACTGGCACTTCTTCTTTTTGATCTCCAAACCATAACTTCTAGCAAGATCCAAAACCATCTTAACCCGTTCCTGCCCTTCTTTTTCTGTTTCACTGAGAATCACAACATCATCCATATAGTACAAAGTTATGTTTTTTGCCGTCAATTCCCTGAAAAAATGACTTAGAAACCTTTGGAATACCGCAGGACTGTTACACAAACCAAAAGGACATCTCAAAAACTCATATTGACCAGTAGGAACAACAAAGCTTGTATATTTGATAGAGTCTTCATCGAGCGGCACATGGAAGAATCCATTCTTGAGATCAATTGTACTGAAAAATTTTGCTCCCTGCAATTGATCCAATACATCCTCGATTAGCGGTAACGGAGATCTGTCCTTTATGATATTGCTATTTAGTTTCCGAAAATCACAACAAATTCTAGCTTGTCCATCCTTCTCTCTAACTTCAACTATAGGACACGCAAAATCAGATGAACTTGGTCGAATTATTCCCTCTTCTAACCACTCCTGTATTTGTTTATCCACTTCGATTTTTTCGGAAGGTGAAAGTCTTCTTGGTCTTTGGTTAATTGGTTCTTCTGTCTTCAATAATATCTTCATACTAATGTCAGTTGATCTAGTCTTCTCTGGTTTATAGTTATCTACCAATTCCAACAATTTTTCTTTATGTTTGTCATTCTGAATATGACTGACTTCAATTTCTTCACCATTTGAACGTTCATCAGTATTTATTGACATCAAAAAGTTTTCTTTATCGTTTTCTTTTTTAAATACCATTATTCCGTCTTCCTTGATCAGTACTTCCACTTGAATTAGAAGGTTGTTCCCAACAATGGCTGCAAAATTGATAGAATACCTTGGCACAATGTGAATTTTCGACTTGATTGTCTCATCGTTTACCATTACATCCTTCACAAATGATCCCATTGTGTTGACTGTTGTACCCCCGATACCTCTCAAATAAATCTGATTTTTCTCCAACTTTTCGTTGGCACAATACTGCGCATAAATGTCTTCTCTAATTGCAGAAATATCACTGCCTGTATCAAATAACGCCGTCAATTTTACGTCATTTATCACCAAGTTGACAGAAAACTTCGGGACTGCTTCAATGAAGTTGACTCCTTTACGTGGTCCAGCGTTTACTCCTTCTGTCTTAGTACATTTGGTAGAAATATGACCAAGACCTTGGCATTTAAAACATTTTAATCCCTTTGCTTTATCAGGACAACTAGACGAGATGTGTCCTTGTCGTCCACAAATATAACTCTTTGTTGGTGTTCCTTTTCGATTACTTCGTTCTTCTTTTTTGATGTTCTTGATGTGTTTTTCTGAATCAATCTTCTCGTCTTTTTCTGTCCATTTTTGCTTATAACTGGGATGATTCACCTTTTCTTTTGACTTAACTTGATCATGCAATCTGACTTTCTCTTTAAACTCTCCAAAAGTTTTTGCACCATATAGAAGAATTTTATTACCTGACTCATCTGGAATACCGTCCACGATATACTGAATTATGATATTTTCGTCCAACAAGGCACGGCTACCTATCTCCCTCATTAATAAAGTATACTCCTGCACTGTCTCTATTGCAGTCTTTCTTCTTTGCATCAACATCTTGTGGACTTCTGCGCTGCTGACTGTCACCTCAAATTCGCTAATCAGTTTTTCCTTCAGCACCGACCAAGACTTGATTCCTTTTTCAGATTGTACAAAAAGTCTTGCCAAACCTATCAGTGATTTCTTTGCAAAAATCAATTTCTGTAAATCATTTCACCCAGTAATTTCAGCTATCTCTTCAAAATCAGTAACCCATTTCTCAACAGGATAGTCTCCCTTACCATCAAACTGTCGAATACTGTCCTCCACGTCACGGAAAGTCCGTGCAAATGAATCTTTTTTCTGTCGCCTATTACCAACTAGATGAGATAAAGGTACGTCATCTTCATCCTCTTCCTCATCCTCCTCTTCATGACTCTTCGTCTCTTCATCCTCTTCATCTTTTTCAAGATTGTCATCGTCAATTGTCGGATTATTTAGAAATAAACTTATGCGATTCACAACTTTATCCTGGTCACCATCATAATCCAAATTAAGAATATGACACATTGCCATGAGGTCGCCTAATTCGGAACTGTCTTTAATTTCTTCAACTTTACTTTTAAATTTCTGTGAATTCTTCTCAAATTGAAAACCCTTAAAAGCCCTTGAATTCCTCCTTGTTTGGCGCGGATGACCTTCATCACCATAAACGGCCTTATGTAGAACTTGTACGGCTTTCAGCTTTCCATTAGTTATGTTTTGTTCTACTTTTATTATCTCACCCAATGACGCCATTATTGAATCAAAGTTCAAATTAAAGATAAATACGATAAAAAAAAACAAAGTTATCCGTAAACGCCACAGCAGAAAAAAAAATTGAAATTATTATTTTCCAAATGCAAAAAATCACCTTTAATTTTCCTTTTTGTTTGACACGTCACCAGTCAAATTAGCTTCAAAATCGCTAGTGCAATTTAAGGTAGACTCGGCTCTAAATAAAAACAATACAGTTGAAAAACCAACATGAAAAACAATAATTCGTCAAAAACCGTTTTCTGATCAAAACACCAAAATCAGAAATCAAAAATCAATAAATCAAAAATGAAAAAAAATCAAAAATCAATAAATCAAAAATCACTTAGACACTCAGAGTGATTTTCATGAAAATAATCAAACTATAGTCCAGTCCGAGAAAAACCCACTCAAAAGTCAAAACCTAATCATTGTTCTTTTTGGCGAACGGAAATTTCCACAATCTTTTGATCAGGCAAGAAAATATGCATCCTACCTTAGTCCTTATTTTTCACTCAGTTTGTTGCCCCCAATGAATTAAAGCTAACACTGCTTCCATTGCTTCAAACCTGAGCTGACAGTACTGGCCTCGTCTCCCATATGCATCATTGAAAAAACCATTCAAAGCAATCCCAGAAAACTCAGCAATCAGCAGTCAGATTAAAGTGTCTGACCAGACGATGCGCCGACAGCAACAACACAACACGCTTCCTGTTTCATTCATTCAGCATCGATGTCTGAACGTCACTGTTTCCATCGATTCCACCATCAATATATTTCCGTCCCGTTCATTTCACCATCAATATTATTTTCAGCCCGGACGAGCCCCCAAAATTGTAGACATTTTCCAGCGTTGTCTAGGGGTGGATGCATTGAAAGGCCCTGGTAGTTTTCCAAGAGAATATATTGATGTTTAATGATACAAAAAAATGATTGATTTAAACGGTGGAGTAGTCCAGTATGTACACTTCAAGCTCGAAGGCACACCACAATAAATCAGAAAGACGCCTTCAAAGTCACAGATCCTATTATACATCACACAAATAATGGCTTCAAATTTAATACAACGAATAATTAGTAAGTAGCCGCGTCTCAGCTAAATCGTCACTCTTACTTTCGTCACAATGGCCGTCAGCCAACAACACGCGTCACGTGATTTCTTTTTCTCCGATACGTCTTATCGTTTCGAAAGCCAATACTCAACTGCCCCCCCTGAATCCAAGCACTTCTTCTTTGTTTCCCGATCCAGTTCCTCGAACTCTGTACTTCCCCGTGGCGAGACGTCTCTTGCAGGCACTTCGCGCCAATTTTTCACCAATCAGCGTTGGCGGCCTTCGATACTGTCTGACATGCTGAACCGTTTAGTATGCGCGGAAAAAGTTTGATGATATACTGCTCAACCGAAAGAGTATAGGGGTGACGAAAATGAAATATACTATTACTGCTCAACCGAAAGAGTATAGGGTTGACGAAATGAAAATATACTACATGAATAAAGGTTTTTCAATCGTCAACAACGTGATTCCAATTCAATATTTCGAATCATGAGTAGTAATAGCCTAATACACCAATCACCATCATTTCACCGTCCACTACACCAAAACATTCGGAATTTGATAAAACCCCATTTTCCCAATTTAAATATTGCAGAATCATATTGTGTCACACATCGTTGTATTCGAAATAAAATATGCTATATAATACAGGGTATACTTTTTGTACACGCTATATGAAAAATAAAGTTGATGATGGTTTCCCTGGAACGAAACGTAGTGCGGAAAATCTGTCAACGCCATTTTGAAGAGCTTGAAAGTGTACATGAAAAAGTGTCTTTTGTTTTCTTTATCTCTTTAAATAACGTCAGAAGAAAAATAAAACCAAATCAGCAGATTCTCGTTTTTCAGGCATATTATGTCCGGAACTACTTGGAATTCTGAACCTTTCCAAACGGCATATTGCTAGGCTTGAAAATGCGCAACTCCTCTCCAATCTTATCATTATCGACATTCTCATCTTCGACACACTGTATGTCGAGCAGGAAGAGGGGAAGCTGTAGAAGTGGAGATTATGAATAGCTTTCCAGGTGAAATGAGTTCACCCGAACGAATTTCACATTGCTCAATGTAAAATAAGTCCCAAAGAAACCTCAAGGAAATGTGATTAAAACCATTCTAAGCAAACATGACAAAAGATGATTAAATTTTCACCCAAAAGGAACAAAATATAACCAACGCTAACACGGTAGCAAACTATATTCTGATTTCCTAAACCAAGATATCAGATTAAATGTAGATTTATGTTACTAAAGTGAACTCTGCTGGATGCATTGATATTATGGTCTTGAAATCGAAGTAATAGTTCATGGCTGTGTTTGATTAATACAAAGCACGTGGTGAGTTCACTTCACGCTATATCTCTGTTATGATTCGCAACATTTATTGTGTAAGTAGAGAAAATTGTGTTGATAAAAGATCATTTTTATTTTCAGAAGGTAGTGATGATGAACGGAAGTACGTATCACAGAGAAATCAAGTGATAACCATGGTTGTTTCCCTACATGATAATAATATACAATGTGATATGGAAACCAGCCCTGTGAAGATGTGATCAAGCAATAATTACCCATCACATACATTGCCGAAATCAGTCGATACCAATTTTCATATACCATAATATTACGTTTGATCAGAAATGCTATTTTTCGTACTACTGCTTGAGAAGTTTTTCATAGTTTAAAAATGCATCATTATACGGAAAAATTCAGGGTCGCTGATATTCATGGAAACAGTCGCTTATTGGGTGAAATACAAAAGGTGCCGGAAATTTTTTTATCACTAGACGTAACGATGTGGACCGACCGGTCATCAAGTCATGGTACATCAGAGTACAGGGTGTTTCATCATCTTTCATTTCAATCAGCTAAAACTCTTTTGTTTACGAATATGAAGAAACGAAATGAATAACATATTGTATGGTTATCTAGTGATTTTTTCCCTGTTTGAAAAATAAAACGAAAGACTGACGATTTTCCGAGATTATAACCTGACTAATATTTTTTTAAATAGAATGCCCTGTATATTATTGAATATCCCGATTCTACTCAAAATTCTAAGTATATTTCATGAAGCATAACATATACTTATCTTTAACGGTTCGTGATAAAATGGCGAAACATGCAAAGTGTGCCATGAACAATAAAAATTGTTCAGATTTCAAAATATCGCCTTAGACTTTGACACATCACAGATTTGTCTCACAGAGTTTGTTTTTACACATTTATGATTGTCAGTATGTGAACTGTTCAATTTTTGCAAAATGTTTCAACGTCATTTTGTCCCAAACCGTCAGATAGGTATAGTAAACGCCAAACAACTTTGGATCTTCGTCATCGTGGCAACGTTGTTATGAAGATTGCTGGTGGCCAAATTTTTTCGCCATTAAATCACATAATAACTCGTTTGGTGGCTTCAATCACAATATCGACTATTCTCTTCAACGGCAAATCTCAGACTGCTTCGCCAACCTCGTCTCCCCAAAAGCTAGTAATGCACGCATGCCCGCAGTCGAAAGGGAGGCGTGACTTAACATTCTTGGAATCAGAAACAAGGATAGACACAACAAAATAGTTCATTCGTGTTATGACTGCAAAAAATACATACACTGGAATCAAAAACAAGGATAGACACAACAAAATAGTTCATGCGTGTTATGACTGCAAAAAATACATACACTGAAACAAAACAATGCGATAGGTACACTAAAATAAAACAATACCACACTCGGCCACACTAACTAGCAATCCTCCTCGGATTCGCTATTTTCTTTCATCCATGGCTTCATATATTCAAAATAATAGCTAAATTCTAGTAATTTTTCAATTTGGCAAAATTTATAATGCAAAGGATTCATCTCACCTCATTGTCTATACAAAAATAGTTGCACAAAGTGTCAATTATTCACCATATCCTAAATCTTAACCAACCTCAAAGGCAAAGGACAGTACCCGTACCCCGTACATTCGGCAACACTGGAATCAGGAACAGCTCCCAATCTCCTCATCCAACCTCGGCAATCGTCAATCTTCCAACTCGGAAATCACCAATCCTCGATCAATCCCCGATCAATCCTCAATCAATCCTCGATCAATCCCCGATCAATCCCGGTTGAGCCCCCATAAATGTAGGAATATTTTTAATAATTCCTCATATCGACTCGTCGTCGTGGTCTAGGGAAAAAACATCCAAACTTGAAGGTATGATATGTTTATTCACTGCTCCACATCCCTTAAGTCAAGTTGCAAAACAGCCAGTCGTAATCCCAGTTAAGTACCCCGTCTGGGTAGAATCGCCTTTTGTTAAAGAATCAACTCCGTCTGAGTAATTGCGATAAATCGTCATTTAAACACTCAAAACTTGGTGCTCTTCGATAACGTCTTTCGTCTTCAATTACAATATCGACTATTCTCATCAACGGCATATCTCAGACTGCTTCACCAACCCCGTCTTCCCAAAAGCTAGTAATGCACGCATGCCCGCAGTCGAAAGGGAGGCGTGACTTAACATTCTTGGAATCAGAAACAAGGATAGACACAACAAAATAGTTCATGCGTGTTATGACTGCAAAAAATACATAAACTGAAACAAAACAATGCGATAGGTACACTAAAATAAAACAATACCACAATGTTTTATACATTTTTTTTTTAAATTTTGAGTAGAATCGAAATATCCAATAATACACAAGCCATTCTATTTAAAAAAATATAAGTTAGGTTGATATCTCGAAAAATCATTAGTCTTTTGCTCTATTTTTCAAACAAAAAAAAACTGGTTAGATAACAATACAATCTGATATTTGTTTCGTTACAATACCTTCAGAAACCAAAAAGTTACAGCTGATTAAAATATTATCAAAGATAATGAAGCATTCTGTTTATTGTATAGTTTACCCAATAATCGACCGTTTCCATACATATCTGCGACCCTGTATTTAATTTCAGCAAACTCAAATTTTATGTATCTGATTTCATCAACTTCTGCATTTACGTCAAAATTTCCCCCAATTCTCATGTATCACATCAACTCCACTCCAAATACTGTTTTCAATTGTGAAAGAATTGATGTTTTGTCAACCACTGTCAGGCCACTGGACTGACAAATATCGTGAATTCAACAAACAGGCAGATTAGATCTCCACATGTATTTTCTGTCGGTCAAGGATTTAGAAACAAAAGCAAAGCAAAAAGGTCAATTCAATTTGCCCTATTCGAATTGATGAAAGAAACGAATACAGTTTATTGGGCTATTCTGCCTTCTATCTTGTACAAGTCTTATTTTCTGTTTCACGTTATTGAACATTTCTTTTCACAAGTTTCTTCCAGAAAGATCTTCGTGATGGTTTCATCTACTTTTACTAATATCTGTAGTTTTCTCGAATGGTGTAGCATGATAACAACAGACCAATTATTTATTGAATTTTATCATTATCTTCTATAGACTCACTATAATAGTGCGTTTCCACGCGCGTCAAGCATCCCGATAGGCTGCTCGTGAAGCAGCTTGGAAAGCAGCTTGTCGGAACAGAAGTATTTGGACGCGCGTAAAGCAGTCCGGAAAGCTGCTCGGAATGCAAACACCTCGGTCAATATTGTGGCGGCTATTACACTTTTACTTTTCCTGATAAAATTGATACAAATTTGAACTTGGTCACATAACCAGTCTGCATCTTTTCCATCCATTTTTACAAACTCGTAAAGGTGCGGAAAGTAACTGCAGCGATCGAGCATCGAGCGCGTGTAAACAGTACCCGTTCACAAGCACATCCAACCTTTTGATCTTTGTCAAAAAAACGACATTCTCTCTTTCAGCGGTGAGCACGTTCAAATTAACGGGCGCGGGCACACTCAGCCTTCACACGCTGTGCTTGTGATTGTGCCCGTTGAATATCTTATAAGACACAAGCGTGTAAACGCAACATAATAGAGCGCTGACTCACCTTCGTTCCACTCGTCATTCTACGGAAATAAATTAACAAGCGTGTGAATGGGCTAAATGTGCCCGCGTCCGTTGAACGGGAAAATGTTGGTTTTTTGGAAAAGTTCAAAGGATGACTTGTACTGTACACGCGCTGGATGCTCGATCGCTTCATTTGTTTGTCTCATCTTCGCGAGTTTACGAAGATCGGTTGAAAAGATTTTATACTTGACATCCGACGAAGTTTAAATTTTTTTTAACGCTAACAAGTGAAGTATCACACGAGGGCCACGAGACAGACGCTCTGAGCAAATTCGCTTTGAACTTTCAGCGTCAGCGTAGAGCGAATGTCCAAAATGAATTTTTTTGTGCGGCAGAAACAATCAACGGAATTCATCCATATTATTGACGCATGCATATACGATATTTTTTGTGCTTTCGGAACAAAAACGTAGAAATAATATGAAAAAAGCACAAGCAAACTTTATAGACCGACAGATCAATCATCTTGACACTGTTGCCTTGACAATTGGCGATTCAAACAGCTCAAGCAGCGCCACAGCGGAACGCGCGAGAACTTTCGAGAGCGTGACAACTGCATTTTACTCATAGCCCGTATAAGGTTTTCGCGCCTGAATTTATATTTGTTGTTCGTATCAGTCGAGTGTTTCGTATCGGCAGAGTGTTGTCAATTGAGAAATGGTGCCTTTAATGAACTGGAACATTTAGTGGACGCTCTGAATGGATTTGGCCGGCCTCTTCGTGAAGGAAGATTAGCTGTGGAAAATTTAGTGTGCATCGGGATTCGATCAAGTTTTTTTACGACGTGGGTCCTTTGGAAAATTATGCAGATGATTGTCTTCTCATTGCAGTGAGGTACGCGACAATTATGCCTATTACGAAGTTTCTTCGGATATCGGCGAGCATTCGTATGATCTTCCATTGTTAATGATGATTTTTATCACCAATATCGGTGGGATCTTTCAATCAATGAAATATATACATTTAATAAACATAGATACCTTTGATCTATGCACTATAATCGTCTATTTTGTTGGCTGAAAGCCACTACACTTGAGGCTTTTTGATATCGACACCCTTCAGACTGATGCCGATAAGTTTATGATTCCAACAATAACAACAAAACCCGAAAAATACCATTCAATCAGCACACTATAATCATTTAACAACGTGGTTTATCAAAATCTTTTCATAAATAATAACAAAATCGGGAATATATCTTCAAGTTATCACGATCCCAATAGAAACAGCATGGAGACAGCTGATGTCTATCACGCTCTCGAAAGTTCGAGCACAAAACGCCAGAGGCCGCTCCGCTGACTCTTTGAATCGCCAATACGCTTTAAGCTCCTGGCGAATAAACGCTTCCAGTGGCACGTATTTTTCGTGGCCCCCGTGTTAGAGTAATGGCCGTCACAATATTTACCGCGGTGCTTGCTTTTCGAGATCCTTTCCGGGCTGCCCAGCGCGCATCTGAGTACACAATTTTGGTCCATCTTTGCACGACGTGCAGGTTGCCGATCGGTTACGGCTGTTTGGCGCACGTCTGAACGCATCATAAGACTGAATTCGCCGAATCTCGACGCAAAATACTGCTAAAAAATGTTTTTTTCGTTTAACAAAAAGGTTAGCTCCTGAAGTGATTCGACTTGTTTTGCCCTATTAAGAAAAAGAAACTAGAGATTCAGCTTTCAAATATTTAGACAAAAAGGAACTTTGACTTTGGGAAAACCGACAACTACATAATACCGGCTGGTCTTACATCGACGTTTTTTTCTTTTGCTCTTTGGAAACATACCCCCTTGCATACTCAACCGAACGTTTTTTTTTCTCTTCACTTATAATTTATGATAAATAATCATGATAATGAACAAAATTTGGGACCTGTCTGTATAAATCATACACACGCCGTTAGACATCAAAATAAGAAAACAAAAACAGATAACAAAAGTCAACTGACACTGTCAAAATTCTTTCAAGCAGAGCCGTCTATATACGCTATGTTTCTGTGACGTCATGACGTCAGCTGTCAGACGGAAATATCCAAACAAGCTATTTTTTATTACCTCAAAGGCTGACTTTTCACTGGGCCAATCATATACGCACTAACGGGACACACGATCTATGTAATACACCTAAAAATATAGTCCAAAGAAGTCCAAATTAAACAAAAACACTGATTTAAAACTCACAGAATACAAAACCACAAGTCACAAAAGCTTGTTTGGATACCAAATTCGGCCACGACCAATCATATGGTGCCTGTGACGTTTTCAAAAACGTCGCGTATTGTAATACGCTAGGTTTCTGTGACGTCATGACGTCAGCTGTCAGACGGAAATATCCAAACAAACTATTTTTTATTACCTCAAAAGCTGAGTTTTCACTCGGTTAATCATATACGCACTAACGGGACACACGATATATGTATTACACCCAAAAATATAGTCCAAAGAAGTCTAAATTGAACACAAACACTGATTTCAAACTCACACAATACAAAACCACAAGTCAAAAAAGCTTGTTTGGATACCAAATTCGGCCACGACCAATCATATGGTGCCTGTGACGTTTTTAAAAACGTCGCGTATACAAGCCATGAAGTCAACAATTGCAACGTCGCAATATTGGACCACCGTTGACGTTAAACGGTGGTCGAAATTGCATTGATTGAAGGTGTTTTCTTTAGGTGAGTTCGAGTATTCGCTCCGAGCACGAAGTTGTCCATTTGAGCGCGTACAAGTTAAGGTTGATTTATAAACTTGCCGTCCGCCGTTACGGTTGACGTTCGCCGGTGACGCTAACGTTGCCGTCGCCCAATGCATTTATAAACTTTAATACCGTCGATTGTCATCGAAGATTTTCAAATTTTTTGTTCACTTACTTTGAAGTTAATGTGTTTTAGTTCAGTGAGATTTGGTGACTGACTCGAGTATATTTTGGTACAAATCTCAATTTTATGATATGAAAACATGAATTATGGGAACAAAAACCTATTGAGCCATTTTCCTATGGCTTCAGCTACGAACGGCGGACGGCAAAAGATGGAGATGAACGATCTTTAGCGGTGCGTCAACGGCAGACGGCATGATATAAATGTATGGAGGCGCGACCATATGTCTATCTCGAACGTCAAATGTTAGCGTTAGCGGTAACGGCGAACGGTGAGTTTATAAATCCCACTTTAGTTGATACATCAACGTTGGTATCGTTCTTAAATAAATTTTGAATTCTAATTCTTTTCTCAGATTCTAAAATTTGATTATATGATACATTATAGCTGCAGCCTGACAAGTTCCTGTAGCGTCCAAACCGTCTTTCCAAATAATCGCTTTGAAATTTACCAGTAAGAACGTAGTCTATATCAAATAATTTAAAACTGTAGTCCACAATTTCTATCAATACTGTCGTACTGCGTTTAAGAGCCATGTGAGTATCATGTGTCAAACCAATCATGTCTGGCCCATGATGCCATTTGTTTAGCCATATTAGAAAATCTTTCAAAAAGCTTATTTTGAAATCATATTGTTAGAGTCACTAGGTGTGGAATATTCATTTCGTTTCAATTTTCCTTTCAATTTATTTTTTACGTTGACTATATTCCACCACTTTCTAATATACTCTAGAAAAGTTGATGTTCCTTCACAGGAGGGGTTGAAACTTTTTAAACCAGCAATAGTGGATTCATGGAAGACATTTTCTACTAACGTTTCATTTTGCCGCTCAAACTTGTTTGGGTATAAAGTTTTGTAATTCAGTTTATGAGCTCGCTTTGTCACTTGATCACATATTCTGAATTATATATCGAACAAAGATCATCAAAACATGCTGTTTTCACATTATTGAGATTATCTGGAGCAGGATATATACACGTTTTTGGTGGGTCTCTGAGATTTATCCAATTGTTACGTATATTTTTATTAATATGAACCACATCGAATAAGAAAAAAATCTTTTCGTTTGGATATTGGGGATTTATTATAAAAGTCTCTGTTTCTGAAAACTGTTTGAACATATTCTGGTTGGTTCGATTATCATCGGTCATCACACACAAAACTTTGAACCCAATTTGCTAAACATAATTTATAGTTTTCAATACTGCATCATGTAATTCTTTACCGTTCATATCTAATACAGGCAATGATCTGACAACCTCTTTGAAGTGACCAAATGGTGAAGCTACCATGAATGTCTGCACTGTTTTAGCTAACAATAGCCTAGTTTACACCGACAACTTGATCCGCGGACCAAGTACTAAATTCGAACTATATCAGAACCAAATATTTGGTTCGAATGGTGTAAACAGTTGCGGACCAAGCTGATCCACTCTTGGTTCGGTATTCGCCAGCAGATGTACCGAACTAAATTTGGTTCGATCTGGATCAAAATTATGAGGTTATGTTGTTTGTTATTATTGTGAATTGTGTTGGTTCTGAGTTTCCAAGGCAATCTGAGCGTACTAACTTATGTTTTCTTTGGTTACGAATTCTGTTGATGAATAATTTCGACCTGTTTTTGACATTTGACGAATTGCGGGCATACTCATTTAGTTCACGCGTTGCAAGACGGTGTAAACGGGCGAGAAGCAAACATTGGTCCAACGGTACTATCCCCACCCACTTGGTCCTATCGGACCGAACTAAACGGGTTATTGGTGTAAACTAGGCTAATGTTATAATTTTGATAAACATCATTCTTGTTGCGATAATATAAGTTACTGTTTTATTGAAGATTTTCCGTAACTCGTAATCGTATCGAGTATTCGCTCTGAATACTCGGAGCGCCAAAAATTGTACGCGCTTAAATGGACAATTTTGCGCTCGGAGCGAAACTCGAACTCATCACCACAAGAAAACACCTTCAATCAATGCAAAATTTCGACCACCGATTAACGTCAACGGTGGTCCAAATTGCGACGTTGCACGTCATTACTTGTCATTACTTCATGGCTTGTATTACAATAAAGACGGCTCTGCTTCAAGCTATTGGTAAAATTCATGACTCAAGCTACGACATCGCTCACAACATTCAAAACCGTCAAAGTACACTAACTTGCACAAAAAAAGCGTACACAGATAGTGCAATCATGTTTTTTTTTTAGCAGTGTAAGTAATAGGCTGTCAAAATATTTACATGCCATGCACTCGAACTTTTTATTTTTTTTTTCAATGAAGACGATATATTGTGGGTACGACTTTGAATTTATTCACTCAGTTCGCCAAGATAAATGTAGATTTTCCTGAAAATCCGGTAGCAGAACCATTTCTAGCCAAAACTTCTTGTGATCGTCAAACCATGGAATTTGATAAATCTTGACAATAAAGACGTCATTGGCGAGCTCATTCCACACATTAAGAATGACATCTCATAATAGTTCTGCCTGATTCTGAACTGAGGCCTACAGTTTATTTGATAAATAATTTTTACCAATGGTCCCCACACATTCTCCATCGGATGTGGATCTGGTTATTTAGTCATTTAGTTGTTTTTAGTTCTTCTCACCGACCATAGGTCTCAACTGAAGCGTGTAGAAATTTGTGTTCCCACAAAAGTGGATTATTATCGCAACTGACAAAACTTGACGTTTACTTGTCACCTTCATACACTGCTCAAACCAAAACAGCTTCACCATTTCAATGTACGCATTTTTTGTGCAAGTTAGTGTACATATCAATCTATTCGAGGCATAAGGTTTCGAACGAGGAGAGTATCGCATGCTAAATTTTTCGTTATAGAACCATCACGTTCAAAATTTATCGCACAGACTCAAACATATGCGTCCAGGTGCCTTATTCTGTAGCGCTCGAACCATTCGATTTGGTAGGATTCATTCGATTGTGACGTCATTTTCGGGTCGCTGACTGGTGACTGCTGAGAATGTAGAAACGGCAATTGGTTTGTGATGAGAATAAAAAGACCTTCAAAATGAGGTATTACTTGACCCTCCTTTCCATTTGATTTTTCCATTCAAAACGACGCCGAGCTCTAATTTTGACATTTCAATGTTTACTTTGTCAAAAAATGCAGAACTTCCTCACACATGGTGCGTGTCCAAATCTTGTTCTAATATATCAAACGGGTCAAAAGTTTGAAGCGGGGGGGGGCCGTTCTGATTTGAGCGAGCTGTACAAAGCGAAATTTTTATTGAATGGAAATTTTCTTCTTATACAATTATTACAATAAAAGTCTTTTTTGTTTGTTTATGCATGTTTGTTTCGATATTTTTTTGATCATTGATTTGTCTAATAACCGTTCTATCTATCTTTGCCATATTTGCCTGCCAGGAGGTGCCAATGTTCTGGGATTTTTTTTTATGATGTTTTCAATATGACATCCAAAATCGCATCAAAAATTTGATAATTATTTTACAATTTTTTCTGGAGATCTATGATAAAAAACAATCAATGCTTATAGTTTCCCAATGGCGGAAGTGCTGACTCTACAGTTTTTTTCCATCTCTAAAAGTAACTCAATCTTGAAAAATCAGCCTTGAGCTAATCTCAAAATAAAATATTATATCAATTGGTGCACTACAACTGTCTTACGGACGTTTTTTTCCATAGAGTTGCCAACACTTCTTTTTTACTTCGCGAGTGATGGTAAATTCAAATAATGCATCAATTGGGGATACCCTCTACATTGGGCATTTGCTGATTGAATCACAAAACTGTCGATAAATCAATTTTTCGAAAGAACCCGTCCAATTCCAATGTCCAATTCCAGTAGCAAAGTGCTTTGCCTTACTGTTAATCGCCTGGTATTTCCGAGTTCACAAAAACCAAAAATGTACGACCATGAGATATAGTCACTAACGAGCTAAATATCAATTTCTCTTCTGAACTGTGCAATCGTCAAAGTATCAGTTATGATGAATATTCTTTAGTGTTTTTTTCTCCCGGCTCAAAGAGCAGCGTGTTAATTGATTTAGTGAACTCCGTAGGTTGCCGAAAAAATGTGATACCAGAAATCAATTCACCCGTGAGGATTTTTTTTGCGTATGTGAAATCCAGTATTATTATGATTTTATGTATTTTCAGACAAAACACAGTCAAATGGAGTATTAAAATATCCACAGAAGGATATACAATGATACATTTCTCCGCACAAACAATAATAAGACTGGTGGTGTAACATTTGTAGATAAGGTAATCTTAATTTTGAAATCAAGATAAATTAAGCAATTCGTGGTATAATATGTATATCATCAGGCATCTTGAAAAAAAAGCATATAGTAGTGGGGTTTCGTCCAGTTTTAGTATAGTTGTTGAAGAAGAAAGGTTTCAGCTTTTCTTGGACAATATATTAAAGATAATTGATATTGATCTTCAAAATATTGTCAAAGAAAAGCTGGAACCTTTTTTCTTCAACAAAAAAAAATATAATATAGTAATCACTGAAATTGATCGATGGTCATCTGGATTAGAAAATATTTGTGTTGCAGAATTTTTTATCGGAGAGCTGTTGATTCGTAATGCAGATCAGTTTGATAATGACGTTTATTATGAAGATAATTGATACGAGATAGGTGTGACTTTTTGCTCGAAAAAAAAGGTAAATACGGAAATAATCGGTGAATTACACCTAGAAACTTACAAGCAACCGAATGCGGAAGACATATCAACATACCTACATATTGTTGTTATAATAAACATAAAATGCCGTGAACGTGTATGAGGGCAGGCTAAAGCGTACGGAAAGCAAAAGGAACTTTTTGTCGTTGTCGTCCATCGTCAGCCAAACTTAGTCACGAGTAGTAAAAGGGTGGTGCAATGATAATAATCACGAAGTTGACATCACGAGTAAAAGTCACGAACGGATACTGCTGTCTTTCGAATCAGGGTTTTCATAAAGCTTGATGCTTCCTCAATTTACATTAAACAGTTTTATGTTTTCACAAAACGTTGACATAGTAATAATTATATGAAGGTTGATGATATTGTATATTATATTAAAAACTGGAATCTAATGGAGGAATTTGCGATTTCAACAACACTTGAGGTGTTGAAGTATATAATAGATTATTTGCACATATCCAAAACTAGCCAAAACAAATTCATGGAAAACTAATTTTTTTTAATATTTGGTTTCTTCATAGAAATCTATAAAATATCATATACATATTTTGTTCCGCCTTGCCTGAAATAGTTTTTCTTTTGGTAGAAGTTTGAATTTGGCCTATTTGCGAGTTCAAAATTCTATAAAATCCATTCATAAATAAATTCATAAATAAATCAAATTATCACCTCATGAACAGGGTGGTTCATTTTCAGCGACAGGGTGCCAGTTCTTGTGAACTTTTCATCACAGACACCTAGGAAAAAATATCTGAATAGTAATGTGCCCAAGAGAAAATGCTGGAAATATATTTTAAGTTTTTAGGATCGACGCAAGGGGGCGTGACGACTATAAAAACAGAAAATTGACATATTTTCAAAAATTTCTCGTTGAACTACCAACAATAAATATGGAGCAGATTTGGGACGATATTCTCTAGGTAGCCGGTATTAAGACGAGAGACGCAGTGACGTCACAGCGACGCTAAACATATTTTGATATTCTAAGGCCCGTTTGTTTTTCAATTATCTTGCAATCGAGCTGAAATTTTGTTCATGTGTTATTGGGGTGTGATATATCATTAGAATCCCAAAAACATCCTTGTCGACATTTCACTGAACGAGTCTATTGTGTGCTTCTTCATATGCGCTTCAAGCGTTCATTTATCTGGTCCAATAGCAATAGTTCTTGCATATCACGTTGAAAAACTTATTGGCGTAAGATTGACAAAAAAAAGTTTGAACTCGATTATCTCCAAACTTTTTTTTTAGACTCAACAACTTACGCTCCGAGACACACATAACGAATATGTTTTCCGATTACCCCGATAATCAATTGAGAAAGTGAGTTTTGTTTTCAAATCCATCAGCATAAAAGTAAAGATTTGAAAAAAAAACAGTAATGATTGATCTGTTCACGAATAAAGAACATTTATCACTGAAATGTGGCTGCTACTTCACTTCCACTGATTCAGCCGCATCTTTGATAATGCTCAACAAAACAACACGTGCACGCAACACAAATGCCAACTAACACAATCTGAATTCATATTTTTTACTTATCTGAAGGCTATTTCAACCGTGATATTGTAGCGTTCATTTTATCCTGGGTTTTCTGAGTAATAGGTCCTGATGTTTGGGTGGATGCGAATGCGAATGTGAATCTGTATGATAGTGATTCTACAGTGATTCTACTGTCATCTATACATCGATTAGAATGGCACTTGGTGATGATTGACCGTGGTGCGGAACTGTTGCCAATTGTCGCAAATTCAGTGTTAACTTGATGCTTCTTTGGTACTGTTGGGAACATTGATTCATTTTGGAATTGGTTCGTCAACTGTCAAAAATTTAGGAGTTCTCTCCCGTATGTGAAGGCAGACACACGTAGGTTTGTCCAACAAATTTTTTTTTTTTTATTTTCTTGGCCACATTGTGAAGTGTGATGGTGTAATGCAGTTCAATAATTGAGTGAATCTCGACACATACTCTTCGAAAAAGTATGTTATTACTGATGATGACCCAGATACAATTGGATTTATAAAACCTAGCAAGTTGAGCGTGATATGTCAGTTTTTTGCCTTTCTTTGTTTGCCACTTCTCTTTTGGCAATTTTCCAATCCCCCCCATTATTGTTTCAGGGCTTTTTTTTTCTACTACGAGTTATTGGAATACCTTGATCTGAGTAACAAATTTCGACAATTTATTCGATTGATGTTTGGCGATGTTCCCGTGAATAACCTCTACGACGTAATGGCTACACTGCTGGTTAACCGAATTAATCCATGATCCCCTTTTGGATCTGGATCTGGAATTACTGCTGAGTGACCAATGCCAGAGGCTAGCTCGTGACTCGTGACATATCCCAGCCGCATTCCACGAAAACGGATGCCAGGAGCAATTAACGGGCCAGTCGTTTTAGCAACCATTAGGTATTCCATCAATTTCGTCAATATCAATCAGATCGTCATTCACGTAAATTTTCCATTTAATTCAATATCAACTACAATAATCATTACTTGCCATTTTATATCTTTATATCAATATTGATACCCATCTTAACATCACTTTCGCATGGACAATTCTTGAATTTATATATTTTCATGACTTAATCACTCTACACTATTTGCACATTGTGCGGTACTATTTAATTATTATCATTTGAACATTGCCACTATTGGTGAAACATAGCGCAATCCCCGAATCGTTCGAACGTATTTGCCCCTGCGATTTATTGATTTTCCACGCATAAAACAATCACCGATATTGTTTGCTTCAGTACCAATCAGTAACCCTTTTTTACAAACAATAATAATTGTTAATTAACACTAATAGGTATTCGAATTTCACCATTTTCATTCATTCCCATTTGACCACTTCAAAACGTGTTTGGAAAGGTTCTTAATATCTCTTTCTAAGTGACTAAAGCACCATTGTTTGTAGGCCATGAATGTGTTTTTTTTTTGGAAAGTCTCGTCAACTGAAACAAATTCCTAGCATAAAACAGGCTTCTTGGTTTTGCCTAATAAAGCCTTATCGGGATTTTATAAGTAAGTATTAACTAGCAGTAAATTGATCAGCTGGCCATCATCCACGAACTCCAAGCCTACCGAAGCAGAGCATCCGAATGCAATAATTGTACTTGAAAATATTTAATTATTCACAATATGTTTGAATGGAAAAGCCACAAAAAGTTCCGAACAGATCTCACGGCAGATACGTCTTAACCTGAAACGAGCTGACCATTCCAAGCTATAATGATGAATTTTCTCGTCCAATAGTCTCAATGTGGAAATGGTTTTTCGTGGGAATAATGGACAGTTGTGCGATGGAAAACCTCTATTTATCTATCAGCTACGTTTCGACATTTGTTTCATGTCTTCATCAGGCGTTAAGATTAAAAAGGTATACAACAAATTGACAAGTAAATAGCACGAGCCACATTGATCAAAAAAATAAAATATTAAAACTCGATAAAATAGTGATCACACATAATAATAACAATTGAATGTTTTGTGTTGCTGACATGTTATTATTATGTGCGATCACTATTTTATCGAGTTTTACTATTTTGCTTTGATCCATAGAAATTGATATTTGATGTGCCATGTAGCTATCTTGCACTTCTATACCAACACTGATCACATGCGGCTAAATCAGACCCATATATTTTGATACCTATAAAGTCTATTTTCTATAAGAACGGAAAATGACAAGCAGTCATTAGTAACTATTTTATCAGGTTGCCAACCTGACTTGGCGCATTCAAACTGTTAAGCTGTGTTTAACTACAGGACCGTATTCAGATATATAATTGTGAATACATACATACTAGCTATGTTTCAAACGAGATTTGAACTGCGCAAACTCTAGTGTGATGTCATTTTGTAATTGAATAATCAAATCAAATCATTTATTCGGCTCATCACAGAACACATGCACATATGTTTAGATAAGATAAGTCATCTTCTTTTTCTTATCCCTTAGATAGTTGAAAAAAATAAAACAGGCAGAAGCACGACCTTCATTTAGTTGATTCTAATTTCACTATTTTTTGTATCCAGAGATAAAAACAGGTAGCCTGGGCTTTGTCTCTTCTTCAAGAAACGACTCTTTATTCTCAATCTTCAACAATTTATAATTATACGATTTACAATCTAAGCTATCTACTAAAATGTACCTTTAAAGTTCCACTATTTGTTTCTGGAGATGTTATAAGCTCCTCGAAAGAACTCCTCATTCTCAATCAATAATGATTTATGATTATACAATGTATGCTTTCATTAGTTTACATAAAGTGTAATCTTTAAAATCTGATTCCTGAGCCATGCTGCAACTAGCTCGAGGCTCAACAGTCATGCTATCCATTATTGCCAAAACCAGAATTACTATTTTAAATTTTTACATACATAACATAAAGTATTTATACCGCTCTACTTACCTGTAAACCAATAATAAACAGATTAAAAAGCTTCTATAAAGTCCGAATAAACTATGACCGTATCTTGGAAATAATATGAACAATATCGAAATAAAAACCAAAAACACAAAAACTCAACAAAATAATATCACTCTGAAAAATTCGGGGATTCGATTCTGTTCTGATATTGTATCTCGAGGTTAAAATTTAATGTCAAACGCTCGACATATTAACAAATGACGATGATTTAGTGAATTTATTTTCATTACCTTGGTGAAAATGACAGTCAAATCGTCCGTTCTTATAAAATATGGACTATATCATAATGTTTGCTTTAATATGTTTTCGACATTACAAATTTAGATGGTACTCCACAAGTTAGAGCTTTAGAGGAATCAAATTCGTTCTTCGCATAACAAAAAAGCCCAAAACTAGCAAGCTTCTTCAAGAAATGAACATCATTTTAAATATCACTTCTGAAAATAGTAGAATATACCACGTGTCAATAATGATAGCTCTCAATCAAGAGGATAGAGAGCTGAGCCGCGTAGCAGTGTGGGAGTAACATTCCGAGGGATAAAATAAAAAGTCATCATTGTGAGTACTATAATACTCTTCTTTATTAACGACTAGTTTATTCATTGGATATTTTTCCTGACATTTCCATCAATCTCAATGCAAAAATACTACGCGTTCGACACTGACACTTTTAAGTTTGTTATATCTCCATAGTTATAATCAGCGAACATATTCATAGTCTGACGATTGTTTCCATGGTATATAATTCTGAGAAATCATGTGATTGGTCTGCGAGTGGCAAAGTCTTCTGAAGCCGGCCAGCCACATTCTGGTACTGGTGCACCTGTACAGATACAGCTGTGCTGGTATACCGGAAACCTAAAAGGGACACCCATGCTACGGTGAAATTCTATAGTTTGAATGATGAGATCGTGTCCGATGACGACGTATTGACTCAATTTCCCAAATAATCTGTACATGAATAGTGCAGAAAATCGAATGCATTTTCCAGTACTGATTAATTGACGAAAAAATCACAGTCATATTAACGTATTGAACGAGTTGAAATTTGAACCTTAAGATTTCCAAAACTATTCTATGAGCCTCTTCAACGGTTAACGTCATAGAAATCAAAAATCGCTGTCTAATTCCAGAACGCTATTCAAACTAAAACCGAGAACCCAGCAGGACCTGTTACGGTCGCATCAGGCGCAAGTACACCGAATCGATTCTCAATACTTTTTCACTCGCCTGCACAGTGCAGGTGTATTCATACCCGAGTTCCGGTTAACCTGTACAGGTATACCTTTCAGGTTTACCGAAACGTGAGAGGCCGGCTTTAATGAGCCAATATAATTTCGCAACGGTTGTCATGTAATAATATTTGGCATTACACTGCAAAAACCGCAATTATAAGACTTACTTAAGATATGAGTCGTGCATAAAATGCATAAAAATAAAAGTTTAAATCTCATAAAGCATTTCCGGACACATAATCATACAAACTTTTCCTCTTGTTTCCAAGTAGGAAAACATATCCTTTATTATTTTCGAATGATCAATGAAAGAACCCATGTACGTACAGTGGAAAACATTAGAATTTGCAAACATTATTTAGAACAGTTATTTTTTGACAACCCTCGTAATATGTCAAAATACTAGACCAGTGTGAAATAAACCACATGTGATCGGCTTAATCGTTCCGCTGTCTCTGATCACGTGTAGCTTGTTTAGTTCAATGACTTTTGGTTTTAAATCATGTATAACAAAAATTATTGAGCCACTGCGGTGTGTATTGTATACTATCTGCGCTGTGTTTTGTTTAAGTGATTGTATATTCAAAAATCGGTTATAAAAGAGATGCAATGAATGTATTTTTTATTACAGTTTTCTATTTTCTTTTCCAAATAAATAGCTCACATACTAGCCAATGATTTAATTGGTTTATCGAGTTTTTCTTCAGGGTGGATATACTGTGGAGAATTGGTATTTTTTGGAACTTCTTCCTTTATAATTCAATTGCCCTTCGACACAGGATAATACACATTATGTTCGCGAATGCGGTTAACAAGAGATAAAATGGACAAAAAATAATTCAAAGATATTACAAAAAGTCATTCTTGATTAAGAAGTCTGCTTGCTGAAAAAATAGAAGCCACGATGAGAAAATAGTTTTTTTTATCTACAGGACGTCTCAAAAATGTGAAAACATATAATTTAACAAGAGCAAACAGTCACTTTTGGCCTTTTAACGGTAAATGATAAATACGAATCTTGCTCTTAATTTAGTCCTTACCCTGAACCCGAACCCACTGGAAGAATTTGAATCTTTAAACATTTCAAAAGATTGAACAATCTTTCAAGTCATTTTACTACTTCCATATTTTGACTTTTATAACTACAACAACAACAGGTAATCATCTACAGGTATTATTATAAAAGTCATAATATGCATGTGGTAAAATGCGGACTACAGACCAGTACTGACATATGGATGTGAATCATGGATACTATCTCAGAGACAGGAAAGCAAAATACAGGCCATGGAAATGAAATACTTAAGAAGAGTAATGGGGGTAACAAGGATGGACAAGATCAAGAACAACTACATCAGGGAAAAAATGGATATAGAATCAATCCTAGAATTTATTGAAAAGAGAAAATTGAGTTGGTGGGGACATTTACAAAGAATGGGGAGCAATAGGCAGGTGAAACAAATCTGGGAAGCAAGAGCGGGAGGAAGAAGGATGAGAGGAAGACCAAAAAAAACATGGAACCAGACTGTAGGGGAGGCACTGGAGAAAAGAGAAAAATCATGGAATGAGGCTAAAGCATCGACCAGAAATAAGAAGGAATGGGCCAGATTCGTGCACAATTAATGTAAATTGAAAAAAAAAAAAAATTAGACATGTATACACCCGACACCATTTCAAATGGTACAGTATGGGGTTTTTTGATAATATATATAAAATGCGGACTTGCAAAATTGTTTGAAACGTATTATGAAATTCTGGAAGTACCGATTAATAATTTGTCGTCTCCTAGCTCCAGATTGCAATAACATCACACTCCAACGATCAAAGATCTTATTTTGTCTTCCATGTGATATCAAGATCCAATTATTGATATGAACCATCTCGATCATGAACAAAAGTATAGACTCGCGGATATCATTTGTTTGAGTGGAACATCGATGTAAAGCATCTTCTGATATACACCTACATAATTAAAATATGCATGCGAAATTATTGAAATGCACAAAAACAATTGGTACAAGATAATCATATACACAGAGGCTTCTATTCTAACTTCAACTGAATTAGAAAGGAAAATGAAGAAGTGTGTAGAAATTAAACAATCAAAACAATCGTTCACATTACTCTTATCAGAAATCTGATCAAAAAAAATATATATAACTAATCATTGGTCCAATATGTCATTTTTTTGTTTAACCTGGACAAAAGAGAATCAATAGACGTAAAAAAATAAACAAAAGCACCACTCCGCTCTCAGCTCTATAGTTATCTCCATCCATCTTGCACTAGACACTTATTTCTATGTCATGAATCGATTCTCTAATCTTCATATCTGGAATGGTCCTTGACACACCCCATCAGATCCTTTAGCAGATATCAAATTTCTTTTATCTTCTATATTGTGAAAATGTTCTCAATAAATAGCTGATCGTCTCAAAGTGAAGAGGATCTGAAGTTCGATATTATTTTCAGCCTGCACAATCAAACCATTGGGGATTGAGGTGGAAAATATTAAAGTGATCGAAGAGTTAACAGATCAAAGAGATTTTGCATGACAGAACATACAGCAGTGAGATTATAGATACCGTGTGTCACAACAAAAATTCTCAATTATACCTTTTTAATTTCTAAAAATAAACAAACGAATTGTTGTTCAACTCTGACATGATTTAATGACAGTTTCTCAACATTGTTCTGGCATTTTCTCTCTAATTCACGTTTGGTCTCACGTTTGGTCTCACTTTCTGAAAATCTACCTACAAAAATAAAATTACCAAAAAAAACCTACAAAAATAAAAATGCTATTGTGTCACGTGTACTATAGCAAAGTAAAAAAAAAACGGTGATTCAAAAAAAAACCATCAGTCACGCAAAATCTTTACAAAGAAAGAAGAGTCATGAGGATTATTTCCAGAAATTGGAGGTCTAACATAGCTCAAAAATAAACACTCAAATAGCTGGAAGCTACATTCATTTTCGAAAAAATGGGCTCAAGAGAAATGATCAGGAAAGTTGAAGAAAGCATGACTATAAGAAATCAGGACAGATAGCTGACAAACTGACAGCTATAGTACACGTTATTCTTTTTATGACACTGAATTGGTTTCACATGACCCGCAATGACCAGAGATTATGAAAAATTGACCATCAATGATTGGAACAAAAATGTGTCAACACGAAATTGGAGAGAAAGGCCGTGGTTTATTTTAATTGAAATGATTGTGACCCATAAATCAGATGTAGCGGAAAACATGTAATAAATAATGGATAACTAATAACTGCACACAAATAAATACTTCAATTTCTTACAACTTGATATAATGTGTCACACTAATAACCTTCATGACAAAGCGCAAAAATCATTTGTCAAATACTCCCATAACTACCGACATCTTCTTTTAACCTGGGTGAATTTCCGGACTAATTAATTTATATCAGAAAATTCCCAAGAAAGAAGCTCCGTGTATTTTGAAAGTCATTGAAAACTCAATCAATTCTTACGGGCTTGAGAACTTTAGAGTATAAAACTTATCTTGAGTTGGCATCTTCTAAAGTTCTAGTAGCTGTATTGAAAACTTTTTCATAAAATGGAGTGAATGAGATTTAGAAAAGGTTATTAAGTATGTACGATTTAGAAAGTTATAATTAAAATTCATCATCTCATAACACTCTCGGACGTTTCAAGGAACTTGAGCTTTCAAACGCCATTCTTTGAATCTCCATAGCAAATGTCTCGAGTATATTTTTCTAAATAATCTTGTTCTAACAAAAAAACTTGAAGTAAGCTACTTGTCGCTTTTTTCTCCGTATATCTGTGGAGAATTTTGTGAAATGTATAATGACAAGACGCGCTACGCATCCGTTTTTATTGGAAACTTATGGTAAGATGTCAGATAACGGCTACAATATCGTTATTCGGAATAAAAATACATGAACCAAGTTTCAATTAATTCTAAACAATTCTGCAAACATTAAAATTTGTTAATTTTATAGTCCATTGTTATTATTAAGTTGAATGTATACTAAAATTTTGGTTATCCAAAATTAGACCTTGCTTTGTCAAAAAAAACGGGGTACAGGGGTCTGATAAGAATACGAGCTTCAATCTACAGATCGCGTGCAATTTATAATATTTCCAGATATTAAAAAAAAATTGCGTTTGCGTCAAAACACGCTAATTAATGTACAAGGGCCGGTTAATAATGGAGAGATATTGCCAATTAAAAAATGTCAAGCGGTATTACCGCATGCGGTATTTTGACGTTGATCGGATGCACGATTCACTGCTTCACGTCATTCACGGTAATAAGGTTACCGCATGTGCCCGTTTTTGAACCTCTTATTAATTTCAACGTTATTGACGTATCCCGCTTTACCAAGCATGCGCAGAAAACAAAACATTAATAACGGAGAGGACACAAAAAAGAGATTTTGAAACTCCTATTTAACGTTTGACGTTGTGTCATCACCATGTCATCTGTCATCATAGTGATCAGATTTGTTGTGTTTTTGGTTTTTGATGTTTTGATTTTGATTTTGTGATATTTTCGCCAAATTCCTAGCAGAGTAGCACGAATTATGAAATATGACTGAAGATAGATATGAAGATTCAGACTACCAAATGTAAGGTTTACATCTTATTTCACGTCCGCTTGGCAAACATAAATCATAATAATATGCTACCATCTACATTGAATCTGTGTTCAAAGTTACTTTTACGCCAAATATAATGTGGATGGTAGTACATAATTCCCCTTCGAGAAGCGGAAATCTGTCACTTCCACTTCGAAGTTAAATTAAATGTAACTCAAGCAAAACTACGAGTATCATGGGCAAAACACCGACTGGAACGATAAACAGCTGATCTCCATCAGCATCAGTTACACTGTTGCCAATAAGCTGTAGAACATAGGATCAGTTTCTGTTGGATATTTAATAAAAAGACAAAAATCTTACAATTCCAGTGCGACTGTGGTCATTTTTAACAATTTAAATTGTACTTTGTATGTTTCACGATTTCTGTGTAATAATTAAATAATACTGTATATCAATATGACAACATGAGAAAATAACCGACGGTTATTAAGCGAACGTTAAGGCTCCGTAGATAACGTAACACGTTATCGGTTAATAGGGAGTTTTTGAAGCTCTTATTTGACCCGTTATTAAGGTTGCCGGTTATTCTGAGCTTGCGCAGATGTCTGGAAATAACCGAATCGCTTATTAACCGATAACGTGTTACGTTATCTACGGAGCCTTAACGTTCGCTTGATAACCGTCGGTTATTTTCTTCTGTTGTCATATTGATATACACAGTGTTATTCAATTATTACATAGAAATCGTGAAACATACAAAGTACAATTTAAATTATTAAAAATGACTACAGTTACACTGGAATTGTAAGATTCTTGTCTTTTTATTAAATATCCAACAGAAACTGGTCCTATGTTCTAGAGCTTGGCAACAGTGTAATTGATGTTGATGAAGATCAGCTGTTTATCATTCCAGTCGGTGTTTTGCCCATGATACTCGTGGTTTTGCCTTTAGTTACATTTAATTTAGCTTCGAAGTGGAAGTGACAGATTTCCGCTTGTCAAACGGGAATTATGTACTACCATCCACATAGTATTTGGCGTAAAAGTAACTTTGAACACAAATTCAATGTAAATGGTAGCATATTATTATGATTCCCGTTTGCCAAGCGGACGTGAAATAAGATGTAAACCTTAAATTTGCTAGTTTGAATCTGGTCCAATTTGGACCAAAATATCTTCCATATTTCATAATTCGTGCTGCTCTGCTAGGAATTTGGCGATAATATCACAAAATCAAAACATCAAAAACCAAAATCACGACAAATCTGATCACTATATGATGACAGATGACATGGTGATGACACAACGTCAAACGTTAAATACGAGTTTCAAAATCTCTTTTTTGTCTCCTCTCCGTTATTAATGTTTTGTTTTCTGCGCATGCTTAGTATAGCGGGATACATTAATAACGTTGAAATTAATAAGGGGTTCAAAAACTCCCTAAAATAACCGATTCGGTTATTTTCAGACATGCGCCTTATTCTGTAACGCTTGAACCGTTCGATTCGGTAGGATTTATGCGATTGTGACGTCATTTTCGGTTTCATGTCGCAGAAGCAATTCCGTAGCGTCAGACCGATCGGTAACTCAATCGAAACTTCGAATCGTTTACCGAGAGCTTTGTGGGTTTCGACAATATCATTAGACTCCCTCGAGAAGGTCGGTAGCGTGACATGCTCCTTACGACAGGCTGAAGTAGTTGGGCAGAGGTTTGTGGACAGGCTACGTCAAGCAGCAGCCAACTGAATTGTTATTGTACACAACCATGAACAAGAAGTGTATAATTATTTCCTGCTAATGTCATCTTCAATACGGCAGTTCATAAATTTACTAGTTTGATTATTTTATTTTTATAATAAGTCATTTTTTTCATTACTCTTTCGTATATCCAATGTAAATTTCATCATTCAGACCTTTCAAAGTTCAAAAACGGAGTTCAAAAATATTGAACTTCCAAAAATTAACTTCCAAAAATTTTACCAGTGCTGTAACTACGTGAAAACCTCTGAAATTGGACAATATCAACTTAAGTGAAATTAGTGCGATAGAAAGTGCCTTAAACGACAATATTCGAAAATTAGACACTATCGAACCGGACTCTTTCACTTTTGAAACTATTAATGGCTGGACTCTTGTATTGTACCTTATTATTGGAATTATGGTTTTTGTACTTGGGTTTAAGATTTACAGAAAAAACCTGAAGTTCACGAAAACCCTCCAAAGGACAATCAAACAACCCGATTGTGACATCAGCAGCCTACAGTCACTTGAAGCCACGGTACCAAAAAATTCTGTGCCAAACCCCAGAATTTTCCACTAAGGGCGGAGGAGTTATGGGATGCTGAACAACCCTTTCTATTGTATTCAATTTAGGCGTAGTACTGCAATAATTTAGCCTAGTCAGCATTTGTTAGTTTATAAATATAGTAACCAGCCTTGGTCATTAGCTTTATCATGTCTAAACTCTTGATCAGTAAGGTCTAGATGTTTTAAAGTTCACTTTTCCAAAATAAAATCTTTTTTCAAAAACCGTTCATCTGCGTCTCAACATTTATTTCATGTACAAAAGAGTGTGGTCATGAGCACAGAATCTGTCAAAATTTTTTGCAATTTGATTGGTTGCCAATGGTTGCACAAACCGGAACTGTGTTCCCGGGGATCTGATTCTCCTTGATGTTCCCTACCATTCAAAAATACGAATTTATTGTATCGAGGATCGAGGAAGCAGGGAGCTGTCCCCGGAGCACCCGGGGATGATCCCATCCGTCACTTCCAATAATACGCGTCCAGAAGTCGACTTTTTTCAAAAATAAATATGAGTGATTCAAGAATACGATTCTCCAGTTCTGAAAACCTTCATAAATGGTCTAAATTATCACATGCAATTGGTCGTTAGGTTGAAAAATCCAACTTCATAGGTATTGATTTTCTTCAACCTATAGGTTCAAGTATAAATTTACGAGATTTTTGTCTTGAAACAGACTATGCGAATCTTCCTTTACATTATCAAAAAACCGAAAAAAAAAACAAAAACATACATTCGAACCGGTAAAACTCATTATTCCTGCCAGAACCAACGAAAAGGTCAAAGTTTCAGTTAAACATGAAAAGGGCAAAGGAATATTAAATTACACTAAATTTGGTTGAAGTAGTAAATTCATTCGCTACGACTTTTATAACCAACCCTCAAGAAAATCCAGTAAAAATCGAAATTTTTGAAACCCTTGATTTAGAACTAGTCAGTGAAACTGAAAACCATTCTATTTCTGAATTTCCTGAAACTCAAAAGTTAAATCCAAATTTAGACATCATTCAAAAACAAAATTTAAAAAATCTCACACTTAACCATTGTAATAAAGAAGAGTATGAACAGATCAGAAAATTGTGTTACGACTACAGAGATATTTTCCACTGCGAGAATACTCCATTGACTTTTACTAACCAGGTTAAACATAAAATAGATTTGACCGATGAAAACTCCTATTTTTACAAAAACGTATAAATACCCTCAAATTCATAAAGCGGAAGTTAATTCTCCTATTAACAAAATGCTCAATAATGGAATTATTCAAGATTCGAATTCACCCTATAGTAGTCTCATTTGGATTGTACCAAAAAAAAATTGACGCGTCTGGTAAACGAAAATGGCGCATTGTCATGGAGTACCGTAAATTGAATGATAAAACAATAGATGTTGAACTTCCTTCAGCCAATATAACGGATATTTCAAACAAATTACGAAAAGCACAATATTTCACTACCCTTGACCTTGCTAACGGTTTCCACCAAATTCAAATGAACCCTGATGACATTCAAAAAACTGCATTCTCCACAAAAACTGGAAATTACAAATTTCGTCGTATGCCCTTTGGCTCGAAAAATGCCCCTTCATCTTTCCAAAGAGTTATGAATAATGTCTTGCGTGGCCTCCAGAATGAAATCTGTCTAGTTTATCTCGACGATATCATAATCTTCTCCACATCTCTCCAAGAACACCTTGTTAGAGTCAGAAAAACTTTCGAAAGACTCCGTGAATGAAACTTCAAAGTACTTTTAGACAAGAGTGAATTTCTTTGTAAAGAAATTGTTTATTCAGGACATCAAGTCACCACAGAAGGTATCAAACCTAATCCAGAAAGAAATATTTAGACCCTTTCACAATCACAGCTTTTTTAGAGAATGGTAAAATCGAAATCGAACATCCTCGAACAAAAACTAAAGAAATAGTCCATATCAACGAGACTAAAATAAAACCCCTTCCAGATTTTTCCTCGGAATCCACCCTTACTGCATCCGAGCAGGAATAGAATATCATGACCTGAACAATCACCCTGGACTTTTACCATACCGAAAAGGTACAGCTTAACTGAAGATAAATCAATGGACATTTGTACAGACGTACGACGTTTACCCCATATTTGACGAATTTCATAAATTGAAACAACGCTCTTATAATTTACTAATAATAATTAACAACCAAACCGATTATGCGAGAGAATACCATAATTCAAAAGTTTCAATGAAGTTATTAGAGAAACGCATAAATGTATTATTTTTACAAACTTTCCCGTATCAAGAAAAAAGAAAAACCAAAAGAGGACTTTTCAACCCTATAAGCACTTTGATCAAAAGCATCACTGGTAATTTAGATCAAGATGATGCTGAACCAATTGATGCTCAGATTCAAACTTAATCCTCAAATCAGAGAAACACGGATCTCAATTCAATGAAGAGAATGTCTCTCTTAGAAAGAACCATTAAAAACTTCAATGGTATGATATCTAATTTGACTCATAATCAACAAATTCTTCACATCCAGATTTCGCAAGTTGAAGAGACTATCAAAAATGTATCTCGCATCAAGCAACTGCCTTTAAATATTATCAATTATATATGATAATCAGTCAAATAACAAACCTCTATCAATCAATGCATTCGATATTGGAAAAACTGGAAATTGACATCGCTTTCTCGAAAATCAATGTATTGCACAACTTAATTATCAATCAAAATGATTTGTTCGAAGAACTAAAGGCTCTAGAAAATAAAGAAAAAATAGATAAACTACCCTTATAGAATATTATTTTTGAGTTAGAAAAAATTGTAAAATTGAAAAGCTTTCAAAAAGGGTTTCAAATAACGTTTCTGGTGGAATTACCAATAGTAGAGGCAAAAACTTTTCAGTACTATCACCTGTATCCTATACCAATTCCTTACTGTAAGTGATCTGAAATATGCCTATGAAGACCAAAAGTGCCAAGAGTTAATGAATAATGAGTATCTCGGTCAAGAAGCCCCAATATACGACCAAGAATCAGAGCAACCCTGTGCAGTTCAGCTACTGAGACAAACCACCCATGTTACGTCATGCCATCCCTTCCGTACCATCAGAAGTTGTTGCCAAATCACGCTGTGACAAAACCGAAGACCACAGCAAGTTGTTTGGTACCCACCTTTTAGTGGTGCCACCTGTTTGTGAAGCCCAATCAAGACAATGACGTTCGAGAACGTCCGTGCTGATCACCTGCCCTTCGAAAAAGTCAACACACTCACCTTAGACTGGCCCAAATTACAAGAAGCCAGTCCAGTATACAACCCACCATCCATGGCCATTGACGCTGTCAACATCCAAGCAAACGATGACCTCCCAGAAGAGCTCCAGCACCAAAAAGAAGAACTTTCGAACATTTCTACCCTATTGGACCATGTGAACCGTGCCAGTTTATTTGCGCTGTTCATCTATATAATTTATCTTCATATTCATATTGTATTCTATCAACAAATATTGTATTATCAAAAATTGTAAGAAATCATAGAATGTTTCAGAAAATGGGAAAAATTAAAACGGTAATAATGTAGAACTTATATTTGGAAAAACCACACTCGTCCAGAGTGTGCTTTTTTCTTTGTCAGGAGGAGCTATAAACAGCATATCAATGATTTCGCTAATAATAAACTAACCCTCGTAGCAAAGCTTCTCAGTCAGCATTTCTAAACTTACAAATATATCCTGCTTTGACGAATGGTTAGATTTTCATGTACGCGCTACTTGAATAAACGTGTTTTTTTTTATGGCGTTTTCAGTGACCGGCTGAAATATCAAACAAATTCATTTTTTTTGTATACCGGGTGCACGGGGGCTACGGTGGTCGAGCTTGTAACATGCCGGCTTGAGAGACCGTTAGTTCTGATTGACGTGGGTCCGATCCCCGCGGTGAGCAAAAATTATTTTCTGTTCTGTATTTAGTGGCACTCTCAATGGCTAATGGAACTGAGTAGGCTGTAGTATTATTGATTACTGTCAGTCAAAAAGTTAATAAATTAGCCTAAATAATTTGGATCGTGCATGTTCAATACTAAAACTAGGTGATGTTCTCAATCAGCACCTTAGTTAGAACTGCGGCATACGGGAGGTGAGAGGGACCGCCCTTGGGCTACGTTGTCGCCGAAGCTTAATGTTGTGGCTTGACACCTATGTTGTCGCCTATGCTGAATGGCTAAAGGCTTGGCGACAATGATCCAAGAGAGCAACTTCTCTCCTCCTGGAGGCTCCTCTTGGAGGTGCGCTATGGCCTAGAATGTGCTGTGGTACTTACCACCCTCACCTGAAATCTACATCATACCGGGTGCACGAGAAAAGTGTGGCAGACACAACTTGCATTTTTTTAACCTATATATTATCACATAAATACATAATCATTAACATTATTACATAATCAAATAGACATTATTTATTTGATCTCAAAAATATACAACATGTAGGTATTCCTTCCAGCCGTTTTCAAAATATTTGAGTTTTACTGTTGGCTTTTTGGTATTGCCAAATTGTAGTATCTATGACTACAATAATTGTTTGAACATTATTTATGAATTTTTATCCTTTCAATAATCCGAAACAACAAATAAAACAAGTGAATACACTATATTATTGATAAATTGATATCATAAAATGCATTTAAGAAAATGTTTTGTGAATAATGGCGGGCATATTTAATAATTGCATTTTATGATATCAGTTTATTAATAATATAATGTATTCACTTATTATTTCAGATTATTGGAGGGCTAAAAATTAATAAATATTACTCAAACAATTATTGTAGTCATAGATACTAAATTTGGCAAAACCAAAAAACCAACTTTAAAACTCAAATATTTTGAAAACGGTTGGAAGGAATGCCTACATGTTGTATACTTAATGGTATGTCATAATTTTAAGGGATAGTTCCTTGATAAATTTTAAGTAGAAAAGGTTATATGAATTTGGGTCTTGAAATGCTTGGTTTTTAAGATACAGGGTGTTAAAGATCTATTTTATTTTCAGTTTTTAATACATTTTCCAAAGACGATTTCAGATATTAAACTGAATTTTCCCACAGGACATTATGGTATAGGAACACACTTTTTTTATTTTCATTTATTTATTTTTATTTCATTTGATTTTATTTAATTTTATTTTTTTATATATTTTTTTTCAGACCCAAGTTTATATGACCTCGACTTAAAATTTATCCATGAACTCCCCCTTAAAATTATGACATACCATTAAGTAACACCCTGTATTATATGAAATATACTTCGAATTCCACGCAGAATTCAAAAATCAAATGAAAAATAGGTGTTTCGATTTGAAAAAAAGTTGATGGTCTCAACTTATTTTTGATGCACCCTGTATAGTTGATTTTGCCTAGGGCTTCGCGAGAACACAAGACTAGTCTTGGTTTTGGACCTGAAAATCTTCTCAAGACCAAGACCAAGACTTGACGTTCAAGACCAAGACTCTACCTCGAGAGTCTTATCTTGAGTCTTGAAAAGAAAATTTGACACAATAATATAAATAATAAATAATAATATATAATAATATATAAATCTGCAAATCTCTCTATCTACTTTCAAAAAGTGAAGAAAATCCATTCTTCAAAAATGCATTATTGGAATTGTCCAATTCACAGTAGTAGCCAGATCATTGAAATGTATTCCTTGAAATATTAGGAGCTTCAAATTTACCATCTGAATGTGTATTTTTTTATATCACAAAAAAATGGTCATAATATTTCATCTAATCAAACAATTGCAATGTTCAATTTTTTTTCATTGAACTGTGTAACAAGTTATAAATAAATGTAACAACATCCTCAAATCATCAGGTAATGTACATTATTGTACCTACATTATCCTACGTGAAAAATAAATAATGTGTTACTGAATAATGAAAATATTCTTTATACTTGTATATTTACCATAGTTTTGATGAATATACAAGTATTTTAGAAGGAATAATTGTATCTATACTGAACATCCTCCATAATCCGAACATGCGCTAATCCGAACATATCTCGATAATCCGATCACCTGCTACCGTACTCTTGAGTTTAGGAAAAAGAGAGTTTCAAAAAGTGAATATATTTCTGGTGAGAAAAAAATGAAATATTTTGTCATTAGTTTGAAACTACATTTTTCTCAAGGAATTGAAAAAAGGAGGGCGAAGTAGCAGAAACATAAAACAAAAACAAAATCTATTTTTTTTCTCACGAAAACTCAAGTGTTTTCATATTATGTATTTTGATTTGTCGTCACTTTATTTTGTTTTTTGCATCATTCATGTCCGTATTTCACGGCGTTTATATACAAGATTTCGTATGCAATATCTGGTATTTGAACGCCGTCAAACCTTGAACGAGTTTGAGTATGAACGGAGAATACGGGTCTTGGATTTTTTTTTAAGTTGTTTGGTGCAAATTTTTCATTATTAAGATTTTTGATAATCCGAACAAATCGATTCTCCGAATGGTCCTTTGCAATGATTAGTTCGAATTATCCAGGTTGTAATATATTAACAAACCGTGCTAAAATCGGTTTATCGGTAGCCAAGGAATCGCTGTCACTAACACAAACCCCGCATCTCGCACAAACTAAATCAAATCTATTTGTTGTGAAAAGCCGAATAAAATGCCAAATGAGCTAAGTAGCACTTTTCGGAAACCTTTGTTTGGCATGGGTATCTAGATAAGTTCCTATGGTTGAAAAAGTGAGTGAAAAAGTAGATGCCGTATAATTTCGCCCAATATGTATAGACAAAATAATATGCAAACCATTCACAATTAAGAAAAACGCTCAAAAAATGCGAAAGACGTACCTACGTTTTTGATGTCACATGCTATGAAGTTGAGTGGAAAGAGACAAGTGCTTTTTTGTGCAGCTTTTAAAAATCGTACAATCGTAGTTGCATCCCAGGTAAAAATAAACAATGAGGAAGTCGTTGTCTCTTTTTGTGAAATCCGCATTTTTAGAACGTTTTTCTTCATTGACAATGGTTTGCATATTTTATTTCCTATTAGGTCAAACCATACGGGCTGTACAATAGGAATTTATTCTTTTCTTTTGTTCAGAACCGCGATTTTGGAGAAACATCCACTTATTGACGTTTGATGGAAAACATTTTTTGTAGAATTGTTATGCTGTATGTTATAAGTATTTTGAAAATTCGGTATACATTTTTTTCAAGACTATCACGACCAAGACCACATCTATTTTCGAGACCAAGACCAAGACTGGCCTGTCTTGGTCTTGGTCTTGGTCTCGCGAAGCCCTAATTTTGCCATAAAAAACCGCATTCAAAAATGAAATCGGAGTGTCCGAGCATTTTCTAAAAAAGGAAAACCCCGAATTTAAAATGAATTTGTTCCATATTTTAGCCGGTCAGTGTATACAACAATTTTATTTCACGCATCATCAAAAGGGAGGAAGTTCAAAAATCTGTATCAAGACCAACATTATGTGGAAGCATCAAAAAAATGATTAACCTTTTGGATGAGCCTTAGATTCATTAGTTGCTTGAACTTTTTTTCAACAATGCAGCATATATATTTTGAAAATAGTATATTATTTTATATGGAGGAAATTTATATGCTCTTTATTATCAGCCTCACTTTGTTTGGCTGCTAAACACGAGCGCGTCATGAAAAGTAACTTTTCCTCCAAATAAAATATGCTTATTTTTCTTCAAATGTCGACAAATTTCTAATTCATGCAAAAACATAATGTTTTCACTTTGCCATGAATATAGGTTCAGGCGGCGGAGCCAGTCTCGCGTTTTCGTTGTCATGGTTACTTTCCCCTGCGGCGGAGAAAAAGTAAAACTTTGCGACCGATACTCAGTCGAACAATGTCCGTTTTATTGACGTTTGAATAAAATGATTTTGATCTGTTTTATGAAAATATACAGTGATAAAACCTGGTTATGCATGCGAAAAGACTGATTTAAGAGGTTCTAAATAAGTATGTCAAAAAAGTGAATATTATGTATATAAAAATAAACTACACGATATTATATTCAGATATGTCATAAAGATTATGTCTTTTCCGGTGTTTTAGTACTCATTTGCCAAAGAGCTATTTCATTATCAATGGGTATTAACGATGATGATAAAATGGCACGTACATCATCGATATTTTGTATTCCAACCTAGAGGAGCTCTAGTGCTGATATCAGTGAACGAGAATTTTTTTTTTAATGTACCGTCAATAGGCAAAGTTGAAGCTACTGAAAAGGTGATACGGAGTATTCTAGGTAGCATAAAAATAGACAGCTCAAGCTTTGTTCGCGGATCATATTCAAAACCGATTCTGGACCAGTTCAGATCTAGTTCGAGATGAACGTATGCACATGCACACTAATGAACCAATTCCGAATTTTGTCTTACCGCTAACGAGTTCTGAAACTGAGAACTCGCAATTGGCAGGGGTGGAACTCTTTCCGTTTAGATTAATATAGGAGCTATTCGAGAAGAGGTGGACATATATTCAAAAAGGGATGCAATCCATCATAACGTCTACAAGAGCTGAGATTTCTGTATATTTTGAAAAACACAACATAAAAAGTTGGCTCTCGAATCTTTCGATCTCAGCCGAAAAGAAAGAACCTCATATCAGGCACAAATGGCTAAAAATAGGATTAATTCAAATTGCCTGTCTGACGCTGACGTGTAACGACACCAATCAAATTACTGATTATAAGCGGCAAAACGGAACTCTCAGCTTTAACAAAAATGGGAGGACTTCTATGACCGATTCCGAACCAGTATCGACTGTGACTGAAAATGTTGAACAGTGGTTGCCGCAAACGATATTTTATCAACTGCAAGAACTGCATCCACGAACAAAGTTATTCTATGAAAAAGGCAAACAAAAGGTACAATCAGCACCAGAGAGTCAGGACGCTGGGGCATGTGAGTAGAATGACAGATCTGTGAGCCCAAAAAGAGTGCTTCTTGAGGGAAACGGACCATGATAAAGGCGTGGAAGACCAAGAAAAAGATGGTTGTCATAGCAGATTGGACGATTAGGGACAAACCGCTCAAGGCGGAGCCTAGTGGAAAAGCATAGCAGAAAATGAAGGATTCTCATGAATAAAAACTTCAAACCAATATTGTCAGTATTTAAAAAATAAGTGCCATTGTGAAAGCCCTGAACCAGCTTGATCTGAAGTACTCTAATGATAAAAATTTACATGACTGGCTCTACAAATAATCATTAAACAATGTTCCTGTACTCCAGTGACAAAATACAAAAAACCTAACAAATGAATTTTTTTGATAATTTGATAGTAAGCATAGAATTAGCCAAACTCCGCCTCCGCTCCTGATGGATGAACTGAGTAGTCTGTCGAATGGCGATGCCGGTCCAAAGCCCGGATAAAGGAGAAGGGTTGAGTGGGGGCCAACTACCCACCCTCGTAAGAGTAGCCAGTTACGAAAACCATGACTTTGCCTCGGAACCGGACAGGAGCTAAGGATAAACGACAAACGCAATGGAAAAAGACTATGAATATTGGAACCTGGAACGTCCTGAGTTGGTATAGGCCCGAAGCCCCTATAATCGCCGTCCAAAAACTCGAAAGCATAGGAATTAATGGATATAACAGCAGTCCAGGAAATAAGATGGCCAGAGAATTGAAACTTGAAGATAAGCAAATCTGTTGTTTTCTTAAGCGGAAGATAGAATAGGACAAAACATCACAATGAACAACTATAATTTCGAAAGAATGAAGCGCTTCAAATACCATGGAGCCACAATCACAGCTGACAATGACATCACCGAAAAAATCAAAAGCTGAATTCAATCGGTTAACGGGTGCCTGTTCACGCTAGGCGATCTCATGAAGTCAAAAAACCTTATGAGGACATCAAAAATCAAAATATATAAAAACATTATCAGACCTTTGATAACATACGGAGGTGAAACGTGGAGAACGACCAAAGCAAACGTGAAAAAACTAAGACGGTTCGAAAGAAAAATCCTCAGAAAAATGTTTGGACCCCATCATGACCCGACCACGGACCAATATCGCATCAGAACTAATGCCGAAATACAAGAACTATACAATGACAGCGATATCGTACAAGACAGTAGATCGCAACGACTAAAATGGGCAGGACACGTACAAAGGCTCTATGGGAATAGGCTGGTGAGACTAGCATGGGAAGAGGCCCCAACAGGCAAAAGGCCGCTCGGAAGTTCCAGAATGCGATGAAGAGATAACATTAGGTCAGACCTACAGAAAATGAATATTCCATCCGAGACCCGAATGATGGAAGACCGTACAATCTGGAGAAAACTTGTGCGGTCAGCCAGGACCCACTCAGGGTTATAGCGCTAATAATGATGATGATGATGATAGAATTAGCGACCCTTTAGTTAGGCTTGTTAAAGCGTCTGGCTACGAGGTGACGCATGACGGTGCGCTGCTGGTTCGAGTTCCGCGGTAACAAGGAAATTTATTCTATTCGAATATTAGTGGTACACCTCAAAGCTAATATAACGGAGGAAGACTGTAGTATAATAATTGATTGCTAGGAACCAAAAGAGTTGATACTTCAGCCAAAAATGAATTAATTGACTCTATCAGGCGTCTACGGCACCAGCTGGCTCAATCATCGCTCAAGTCAAAACGTTAGTGTGTTTGGGTAAGATGAATATGCACACACACTAATGCGATGTCTTGCGTGGACGGCGCCGCACGGACGGTACTACCTGGCACGAACGGTACTACCGACAAAATCAAACCGATAAAACTAATGCGTGTGACTTGCGTAGACGGTTTTCCGAGATATGGAACATCACGACCACCATAATTCAATCGATGTCTCTTTTTGAGAACACCTGTTGTTTGCCTCCAACTCCAACGTGTTCTACGCATGATTGCAAATTATTGATTTTCTTATTCTTGACATTTCACCATCTCCGGCTACAGAACAACTAAAGCATACGACACGGCGTCACGCAAGACAAAAATACCGCGCCTGTCGGTGCTTCTGCGGTAGTCGTAGACGTGAGGCGCCGTCCACTCAAGACATGGCGTGAGAGGCCGCCCACCAAACATCTACCTCACTGCAAGCAAACGAGAAACAAACATAGATCTCTTTTCGCTCTATAGAAGTTATCATTTCTGATTGACGAACGTGAATGACTCATGATACTATAACAAACAAGATATGATCTCGCGCAGGTTTCGCTGACGTCATTGCGTGTCCGAACCTCAAAATTCATAGGTTCTCTAGGTCACTCGGTTACCATGATACTGAAACAAACAAGATAAACTCTCGCACATCCCACTTCAGAAGTCATCACGTGACCTATCTCAAATCTAAAAAGTCAATGTCACGCGGAGACGTCATGCGTGAGCCAGTTCAAAATTTGACCAGCAAATGGTAACTAGGTAATGTTATGGATGTTTCAAATCCAACCTCACTTTTGACATGCGCGGCTTGATTCTGATCTTATCCAGCAATTGATCATATCTTGAGTGTTTAAGTATCATGTGAACGACTCTAGAGGACTGATAGCTCACTGACTAGTGAACTTCTTAATTGGAAAAACGTTTCAACTGAGATGAAAGAACTACGAAAAGAACAAAGAGACTTCAAAGAAGAAATACTGACTCTGAGAACAGAGAATGAAAACATTAAAAAAGAAAATCAAGCAATGAAGATGGAAATCGGAAACATAAATAAAAAATTGGATGCAATGGAAAAGGAAAAAAGAAGAAATAATATTGTAATCAAGGGAATAAAAATAGCAGGAAAACCAGGAGAAGAAAAAAAACCGAGGTATCAAAATCTATTACGGAGAAATTAGAAGTTAGGGTGGACATTAAAAATGTATACAAAATCGGGAAAAAAATGTGGCTGGTCGAACTCAACAATAAAAATGATAAGCTAACAATCATGAAAAACAAACAGAAGCTGAGAAAACTTGAGTACCTTATACATATACACTGTGGGCCAAATTAAATTAGAACCTAGTTTGATCCTTAATAACTTTTTTGTTTGTTTATGGATTTAGATGAATTTTGGATATGATATTGGTCAATATGTTCTGGATTTTTCTCCAAAATTGAGTTTTCAAATTTTGGACAGGACCGGACTAACGACGTTTTCATAAAATTGGTGCATTTAACCTCGTTGCAAAAACGAACTGCGCTACGTACAGACCAACTGATATATTTTTTGAGAAGGACATCAGTGGGAAAAAGTATCCTGATAATATCAATATTTTAAAACCATTACCTAAGAAACTATGTTTTTTTCTATATGATGGTGCTTGTCGGCATTAAAACTATTTCACTTCGTTTTGATCAAAATTTCTTGAAATTCCATTGCAACGTAGATTGTTTGTTGAAAATTGTTAACATTTTTGAGATTCCAGAGTTTGCCTGTTTGATTTTGAATACGTAGACATCGTTCTATCTATGAAAGATAAAATCTCCATCAAACGATTAATGGAAAAGAACATTTATGCACGGCAATGTTGCGGCCCCTTTCAAATTATCGAGTGAAACTAAACAGTTTAAAAACGAAAAAAAAAATAATAATTGGGTATTATTTTTTTTCCAAATTAAAAAATCTAAAATGTGAAAAAATCGACAAATCTCTAACAAACAATCCACGTTGCTATGAAATTTTAAGAAACTTTGATCAAAATGAAGTGAAATAGTTTCAATGCCGACAACCAACATCATATAGAAAAAATCATAGTTTCATAGGTTATGGTTCTAAAATATTGATATTATCAGGATACCTTTTCCCACTAATGTCCTTCTCAAAAAATATATCAGTTGGTCTGTACGTAGCGAAGTTCGTTTTTGCAACGAACTTAAATGCACCAATTTTATAAAAACGTCTTAAGTCCGGTCCTGTCCAAAATTCGTAAACTCAATTTTGGAGGAACATCCAGAACATAATGACCAATATCATATCCAAAATTCATCTAAATCCATAAACAACCAAAAAAGTTATTAAGGATCAAACTAGGTTCTAATTTAATTTGGCCCACAGTGTAGATGATGACATGACGAAAGATGAGAGAATTATACAATCCAAAATCAGGAACAAGGCTAAATTAGAAAAAGAAAGAGGACAAAATGTGAAAATTGGCTTTCAAAAAATTATCATAAACAATGAAGAATGGAGATGGAACAACGGTCAACAAAATTTTACAAGGATGGCGAAAGTACAACCAAAAACGTAAAAAAACAATAAAACAAGCACGAGACAAAATGGTAAAACGACAAAGGATTTCGAAATGGACATTGATAAGGAGAACCGAAAAGAAAAGTTGAACAAAAATAAGGAAGAATTTGAAAATTGGAGGATAGGAACATGGAACATAAAAACAATTCAAGGAAAACAGGACGAACTAGAGACAGAATTTGAAAGAGCAAATTTGGACATACTGACATTCACAAAAACAAAAAAGAAAGGTAATGGAGATATAATGCAAAATGAACATGTACTCATATACAGTGGTGTATCTAAAGAGGAGCGTGCAAGAGCAGAAGTCGGATGTATAGTTCATAAAAATATGAAGACAACTCTACAAAAATGGACGGCTGTTTCTGAAAGAATTTTAGTTGTTGAACTCAAGAATGAAAATGGGAACACAAGAACCATAGTGGCAGTATATGGACCAAACGAAGATGAGGCAACAAGAAAAAAAAACCTGATCTGGGAGGAGTTGACAAAAACTATGGAAACACTGAAGGGAGAGATCTATCTAACAGGTGACTTCAACACCAGAGTAGGGAAAAAAGTGATTGGCCAATATGGAGAAGATACAAGAAACAACAATGGCAAGCGTTTGCTTGACTTCTGTGTGATGCATGACCTAGTCATTACAAATACACTCTTCCAGCACAAAGATATACAGAAATACACAAGAGAAGTTATTTCCAGAAAAGAGAGATCAATTATTGACTATGTGGTTGTAGAGCAGAAAAACAAACCAAATATAATAGACACACGAGTGAAGAGAGGACCAGAAATCGGAAGCGACCACTTCTTGGTAACAACAAAGATTAGAGGAAGACAAGAATACAGTAAAAGAATAGAGAAAAATCATACAAACCTGAAACCAAAACATGAAAAAATAAAAGCCTACAAACTGACGGAAAAAGAAGTGGCAGAAAAATATGCACAAGAAATTTCCAAAAAATGTTCTTTCGATAAAATACAAAGGAGTAAATTGTGGGACATATCAAGACAAAAAGAAGTTCAACCAAAGGTAATAAGACTGATAAAGGAAATATATGAAAACAATAAAAACTTCGTAGTCAGCCAAGGCAGACGCTCAAACTGTTTCAAAATTGAAGAGGGCCTAAGACAAGAAGGTGGATTAAGCCCAGTCTTATTTACCATAAATATGGATAAAATAATAAGAAGGTGTACAATCAGGACAAAAAAACTTCAAGTAGGCTACAGAAACATGCAAAATATACAAATATCAGAGGCAGCTTTTGCAGATGACATTGTGTTATTTGCAGAAAATGAAAGAGACCTTAACAGTAACATCAACATATGGAGTCAGGTGACAAAAGAATATGGGATGCAAATCAACAAAACCAAAACAAAAGTTATGATAGTTGGAAAAAACATTCATCAAATGAACATTCAAGTGGAAGGAGAGAGAATAGAGCAGGTCAAAACTTATAAATACTTAGGGGTAGAACTGGACCAATAAGGAACAACAGAACCAGAAGTCAACAGACGAATAGAGACCTCAACAAAACTTTAGTATGCAATAAACAAAAAAATAATAAACAGAAAAGAAATATCCAAAAACACAAAGATGAAATTATTCAAAATTATCTACAGACCAGTACTGACATAAATGGATGTGAATCATGGATACCATCTCAGAGACAAGAAAGCAAAATACAGGCCATGGAAATGAAATACTCAAGAAGAATAATGGGGGTAACAAGGATGGACAAGATCAAGAACAACGACATCAGGGAAAAAATGGATATAGAATCAATCCTAGAATCAATCAAATTCATTGAAAAGAGAAAATTGAGTTGGTGGGGACATTTACAAGGAATGGGGAGCAACAGACAGGTAAAACAAATCTGGGAAGCAAGAGCGGGAGGAAGAAGGATGAGAGGAAGACCAAAAAAAACATGGAACCAGACTGTAGGGGATGCACTGGAGAAAAGAGAAAAATCATGGAATGAGGCTAAAGCATTGATCAGAAATAAGAAGGAATGGGCCAGATTCGTGCACAATTAATGTAAATTGAGAGAAAAAAAAATGTAGACATGTATACACCCTACACCATTTCAAATGGTACAGTATGGGGTTTTTTTGATAATATATATATTCAACTGATCCCTGGCGCTCTCTTCTTGCTATCAGATACCTTCAATATCGACAAAGAAATTTTTCATTATCTTTTTTTCTCTAACACACTTATACGGAACTGGATTGATACAGTTCGAAAAGGAAAATTCGATAAACCAGGTTGCATCGTTGGGATTTGATGCTTCCGAGAAATAGTGGTCGTTTGCAGACCGAGCGTTTATTCTTTTACCTAAAAGCCGTTTCTGAGGATAGATTATATGAAGTGTAGGTCATCGAACATAGTACAAAGGAAAATGGTTAATTTGGGAATGGAAGGTTAATAGAATCGTCATCGATTGATTTTTTTTTATAATGTGATTTTTTTTGGAAAATTTACTCATATTTGATAACGTGTCCTTTGTCTTGACAATAAAACTCTTCACAGGTGTCGTCGATCTACGCGAGGGTTCCGCTTCGTGAAAACACCGCGTGAATAGAAACCGCAAATGTAGAATCCAAAACTTTTTATAAAATTAAAATAACAATTTGTATCAGAACCACATGCTTCATGACTACAGCGTTATTCCAGCATAGTAGCATAGAGTGTCATTTTCAAGGAGAAGCTTCTGCGTCACCTACAGATTTTGAAATATTCGCCTTCTTTGACGAAATAGTAAACCTCTGTAAGTGTTTCCATTTATGTCCCCTTCATGTCTCTTCTCATTTATAAAGAAATTGGAATAATAGAAAACTTCTGTGTCATATCAGACCTATCTGTTCCAAATGGCAATGAAGAGATGTGTGGACGTACCAATCAGTCTAACTGATAAGTATTCGAGGAAAAGGCTTACTACCTACCCACAGAAATATATCATTCGACAATTACCAAGAATGTGTGACAATTTTTCATTCTTATATTGAATAGTATGTCTTTCCTGTATGAAGAATAACTAGTTTTCTCTACCTCTAGCTTACAGTTGATGAACTCTTGAAACAAAGTTTTGCATTTTCCAATAAAATTTGTATCAGCAAGAAACTAAATCTTTCACCTTTTTCACACATTCTACCTGAAACCAGCTTACAAACTTGCATCGAGAAGCTTGAAGCCAAACTATAAAGATCGAACGCGCGGGCTCAGCAGTCCGAAACTGCAAAGTATCTTACATAGAGAGTACGTGACACACATACAAAAGCACACATCCAGATCTCCTATACGTTGGTGCGCACTTCAACAGAAAGTTGAAATTAATTTCACGTGATATACAGGCGTTTAAAGCAGCCATCCAAAAACTGATTTGTCTTGGATGGATTGGAATAACAGTGAGTATAAGCCGAGTGGCTTCATTTCATTGCATGAATAATGAATAATTCCGCATTAGTTTCTCCAACCGCAGTGACCTATGAAGTTTCATCGTCGTATTCTTCACTACGTTTTGAAGTGTTCAGGTTCAGATAATATTATTGGCAAAATAAGCTCTTCCACATTTTGAAGATGTCGATATTTGATAATTTTGCAAAGACTTCGTTCTGTATATTAGACGTGAACAGACCTTCCTGTTTTCAGTACTCTTTCAATATTTGTTGACATTTATTGCCGGGAATGATGAATTCTCATGAGAAATTCATTACAAACATTTTGAACGACTCACGATATTAATGGACAGTGATACTTTTTCAAAGAAAAAACTTCAGAGAGGTTATTCATCATTTTTTTTTATGGAAAGCACTCACACCTAAGCAGTTTTATGTGTGCGAAGTTGTCAATTTATGCTGTACTTAAAGAGTTGTAGGTTGTGATTTGTTCATAAAACGTGCCCTGGAAATTCTATTGACACCTTTTGTCAATATATACTCAGTGACATTCAAAGTGTTACACCGACTTATTTCCCATCCCATATGACTCAATTTGAACATGACCTGTACCAAGCTTCATTTTATCTCCTTTGAAAAAAAAATCAAATTAACCAAAAAATATTTTAGCATAGGAGAAATTCCATTTCTACCTCGAGTTAGGAAACAAGGCTCCCTGGGAACAAAGGCGTGGTTCTCTTGAAAATAAGGTATGCCTATTCTTGAAAGTGGGATCAAAAAATTAATGTTCTCCTGATTTTTGATAGAAGTCTGTTTCATTGACTTGTGTTCGTAGAATTGATTGGAATTGTCAAATTTCCGCTTGGCAAACGGGAATAATATTGTAGACTTTTTCTAGCGTTGTCTAGGGGTGGATAAATTGAAAGGCCCTGGTAGTTTTCCGGGAGAATATATTGATGTGGTATTATACACCACACAAATGATGGCTTCAAATTAAGCACAAAGAATAATTTGTAAGTTGCCGCGTCTCAGCTAAATCGTCACTTTTACTTTCGTCACAATCGCCGTCAACCAACACAACATAGGGATTCGAAACGAGAAAAAAGAAACAAAAAATACATGAAGAACGTCGCGTCACATGATTTCTTTCTCTCCAATACATCTTATCGTTTCAAAAGTCGAAACTCAACTCTCTCCTCTGAATCCAAGCACTTCTTCACTTTTCTCCGATCCAGTTTCTAGAACTCTGTACTTTCCCGTGGCAAGACGTCTCTAGCCGGCCCTTCGCGCCAATTTTTCACCAATCAGCGTTGGCGGCCTTTGATCCTGTCTGACATGCTGCACGTACCGTTTAATATGCGCGAAATAATATGAAGATATACTGCTCAACCGAAAGAATATAGGGATGACGGAAATCAAATTTACTACAATATGCTTCCATCCACATTGAATTTGGCGTGGGGGTGACTTCGAACACAAAAACAATGTAGATGTTAGCATATGATCTCCGTTTGGCAAGCGGAAATTTGACAGATTCACCTAACTATAGCCTTCCACATTTCAAGAATAGCAAAAGTCTAGAAAAGACAGGGATGGAGAAAATCATGCGATGGGAACTCGTCTGCTCCCTCAAACCTATTCTCTCTTCTAACAAGTTCGAGAGAGCGATTGCTCCCTAACTCGAGGATCGGGCCCCAGGAAAATCTATAGAGTGTTTTGATTTTTTAGCACATTCCACTCAATGCTAATTGTATTGCTGGTTTGACAACAAAATTTTGAAACACTTTTTAGAGTTTCCTGGTAAAAATGGGATTTCTCCTATGAGATAAGAAGCTTTGTATTAGATCATGTTCACATTGAGTCTTATGGGAAATTAGTCGGTGTAACACTTCTAATCTCACTGAGTATATTTTGATTCTGTATTAGGAATACAAATGGTATTCAAGAGATATAGACACATCAGTAGATTGTTAATAACTATGAAGAAGTTCTATCACATTTGGAAAACCAGTAATTGTTGACCTCATTTAAACAGTTTCGTGAAGGCCTTGCAAAAAATAATCGTGAAAACAACTGCCTCAAAGTCCGATGAACATATTTTATGATGATAGCGATGATGTGTCCAAGCTATTTGGATATTGCAACGATAATAATACTTGACCTCTTATCAAACCTAAGGTTATGATCTATTGATGAAGCCTATACAGGGTGTTAGTAAGTTAGTGCGACAAACTTCAAACACTTTATTCCATGATCAAGAGGTACAGCTCGAACATATCTCACATCTATTCGCGTTCGCAGACTTGCGAGCCAATAGATGGCAGTGGTTGTCTTAAAACAACCACTGCACATTTACCCAGATTAGGGTGGTGGCTAGAGTTGCATCGGTGTGAGTGGTGCCAGCTGCCTTACTGATGAGTCCAATTTCGGGACAAAACAAATATAAGAAGGGCACTACTGACATGGATGAAACTCTAGACATTTATTACGGTTCTGTACCAACCTTTCCGTTCAAGATCGGATAACCGTAAAACAATTTCTCTTTATTCAGGAGGTAGTTCTGCATAAAAAAATAACGACAGCTCGCTATATAAACATATGTCCACACAACGGCGGCTGGTCCATGAGGTCATTTGGTCAATGACCTCCCAGAATAATATAGGAAATAACCTGATTAATAATCTAGGGTAACTGTATTATAGGTACCACTATCAATAGTAATTCGATCGTCCCTTGTATTGAGTATTGCGTTACATAGGTATTTTAATCCTGCATTCCGTTACAGGCAATCAGCAATACCGGGGCCCGGTCACAGCCTCAAGTGTCCATAGGAAATTACGATATATTTTGTCTTTGTATACAGAGCGGAAAACAAGCACGTAGATTAATGTCAACTCTGGCGAAAAATTCAAGTTTTTATTTTTATTTTATTTTTCAAATTTGACAAAGTCTAGAACAGTAAATCTCTCTTATGGCCGATTGCACCAACCTCCACCTAACAAAGACTTAACAAAGGGGGCCTCAAATTTTAAGCAGCCCTCGAATCGTTTCCATTTGCACCAACACTCTTCAAGGGGCCCTTAACTAAGTGTGTCCTAGATTTGGCAACGTGGATCAATTCTAGTCATTTCTAGTAACTTTTCTATTCTTTAGGTTGAAAAACTGACGGGAACAATGCGATATGTCGTAACCTCATTTGTTTTTGTTCACAGAATGGTGGTTATTGATTTTAGATTTTGTTCACAAGTTTTATCTGACCACTGCTCACTGCTAATTTATTGTGCTTGGGCAGGTTTTCTTAAAACACACGAGAATGGATGCAAAACAAAGAAAACCTGGAAGTTATGTTCTCAGTACTTTACCTGTCAGGATCATATTCGAGTTGATCTTCCATCTGAGTCAAGATATTTGAAACAGTTTGCTTATATCTCAATAAAAGTCTCCTGAAAAACTCATCTATGATCCATTTCCTGTTCATACATTTTTCGAGGTAGGTATTCTGGTGAATCTAGTGAATCATCCAAATTCCAAATAGTTCAAGTGATCCATTGTCAGTAATTCTCACTACTTATGACAGTGGACTGTTCGAGGGACTGTTCTCTATGTAAATCAAACTTCCGATGCTGCCACGGCTAAAAGGTCAAATATCAAAAATGTTGTTTTCTACTTATTATTGGTATGTACAATCAGATGGATGATGTGTCTATAGAGTTTAAAATTTGAATATACCTTCTTCTTAAATCTGAATTGAACATGGAGAATGTCTTCAATGGCCGACAACGGGCGGAATGACATTAAATTTATACAATGTCGTAGCCAAACTACCTATACAGGGTGTTTATTAATTGAATGCCGATAATCAAGGGTGATAATCCTTGGATGATTTTAAAGCAAAAAGTTTTTATGAACATAGGTCCGCAAGACCTTAATTTTCAAGATACAGGGTGTTGAAATATTAAAAAATGAATGATTTCTTTATAATTACTTTGATACTATTCCAGATATCTTTTTGAAATTTGGTACACGTCTTCTAGGCTTCAATATGCATTTTGTGATGTACAAACAATTTCATTATTTTTACCAGTGGCGTCCGTACGGGCTTTGCACTCAATATTTTTGGAGAAAAAACTTGTACGCCACTGCTTCTTTCCAAAATGAAAATCATTTTTAAAATCTCTATTTATTTCTGCGCCAATTTGTTCTCCTGATTTTTTTCCGTCCGGCGCATGGTTTTCGCTTAAAAAAAATAAAATCTACTTAATTGCATTGACACCCTGCTGTGTCATCCAATATTTTTAAATCAGTGGCGCCCTCTCTAACATTCCGATGCATTTTGATGCATAGAAAACGTGTACCAAATTTAAAAAAAATATCTGGAATAGTATCAAAGTGATGATGAAAAAAAGATTTTTTTTTTTTAAATTTCAACACCCTGTATCTTAAAATCTATGCTCTTGCGGACCTATGTCCATATGAATTTTTTGTCTTAAAATCATCCAAGGATTATCACCCTTAAGTATTGGCATTCAATTAATAAACACCCTGTATAACTTGACACACGACGTCGATATATTTTCAAAAATAAATCATAAATGTCTTTGAGAATTGATAATTAATATAAAAAGTCACTAACGACACTAACAACTGTATCACAACCACAAATTTATATCGTTTACAGAGATAAGTCAGAGATAAGTGGTCATTAACGGAGACTTAGGGCCGATATTTCAATGTCACCTCAAGTGACATTTCAGCTAAGGTATACTCAAAGTTTATGTGAATTTTAAAATTGGTCACCGAAAGTGCCGTCTTTCAATTGCACCACTCCTTTCATTCAGCTAAGGATCTAATGTGAGTGTCGCAATTATTGAAATACGGCACTCACGGGAGACGAATTCAAGGTACAAAATAACCTTTAAGTGTACCTTAATCTCAAATGGACATCGAAATATCGGCCCTTAATAAAGGGAGCGTTAAGGGAAGCTTAAGCTTTCCTTAACGTTGGTGCAAACAAAATATTGAAGTTGAGGGTTCCTAACCGTTAAGTGTCCCTTAAATAGGTTGGCGCAATCGGCCATAAGAGTGACAAAAAAAGATTCAATATCACCGATGACAATAACCGGTTTTTCACCGTAGTATTTTAGTGTATTATTGCAATAACTTGTAAAAGAAAAGCACCTTTTTTGATAAAAAAAGGTCAGAGTATTTGGAAAAGTAGTTTTTGTACAACCTACACGTAAAGTCCACTTTTCAATGCATGCAAAGCAGGCGGAAACTCGCTAATTTTGGCAGCCGGGCCTAAAAGTACTTTCGCGCCCGCGGGCGCAAAAGTAGGTCGCTTAGCAACGGTTCCTTGGATCCCAACGCCTCTGAATCTGACAACCACGTGACAGTCTAGCATACTAAAAGGAACTTATCACGTGACAATCTCGGTGACAATGAATCCGCACCACAAAAGAATACGAGAACACACCTATTGTAACCATGACCATGATTGACAGTTGTCACTAAACTTGTCTGACTTGTCAGCAGTGTACTGCAGTGTATCGATTATTTATTTTTGATTTTCATAATTATTCTTTTTCAAATTATTACAAACTGGTTGTTCAAAAAGCACTGTTTGTACCACGGACGAAAGATGATTTTGACTCGGCTAATATCTGCCCTCGCTTCGCTCGTGCTGCTACTTATACCCTCGTCAAAATCATCCACTTTCCGCCCTTGATACAAAATGTACTATTTCAGCTCCTCAAAATGACACCTGTCAAAAATTCGGGGGGCCAGTTCGTTCCTGGTTCCCCCACAATTTTGGTTATTGACTCTACTATGGTTTTATGAGTCTTCATGGCCTACACAACATACTAAAATTTCATCAAATTTTACAAGCCGCTCAAAAAAGAGCTGTATTTCCGTTAGGAGGCGCTTTAGAGAAAAAAGTTTTCATGACAAACTGGGTTTGTTTTGACCTCCCCTATACGCTCCCGAAATTATGCCATTCACTCACCGGAGCAAAGTGTAATTTTTTTATGCAGAATCACCTCCTGAAGTTTGTCGCACTCATTTACAAACACCCTTTATATTTTACAATCAGTTTTTGATTTAGTCATTCAAACGTACGAGGCCATGAATTCTCTACATTATGACTATGATAGAATCTAAAAAGTTTAATATAAAAGACAAGCCATAATTTTGTACATTTATCATATGTTTTACGACTGATATTTTTCAAGACGTGAAAGATTTTTGTTCCATGGAACATTCACTAGTTTTATACATACTCACTATACCAACTTAGCCTGAAAAAGTGTATATTTTACTTCAATCAATAAAAAATTTGCTCATACTGTAAACGAGATATCTCAAAGAATGAAATCAGAATCAGAACATAGAAAAATGAGTCAATCTTTTGAAATGAATATTATTGTTTATCTTGTATGACGGTCGAAGGTTTCAGAATAGGTAAAATGTAAGGGGAAGAAATGGAAAGGATATCTGGAAAATATAAACCTAAAACGAGGGAAAACTATTGCGGGAGGGGAAAAGTGGGGATCCCCGTGTGTTGACTGGTTTCATCCAGTTTAGGTTTGACTGCAATTTGAAGTAGCCGTTCATTATGTGACGCGCTTAGGTTTTTAGAACGATGTTATCGGGGTTGTAAAATTATAATTTTCGTAACTCGGGCGCCACCTTCCAGATTTATATGGTGAAGGGCCCAGAATGATCATTGGATAGCCTTTAGACAGTTGCTCGGAGTAACTAGATATTTCATTTATGAATTGACCTTAACAACTATCCACTGGAATGTCCATCTCTTTTTTCTCTAAAAATATTTTGAGTATCGCGCATCTCTTTTCTCAACACAAAATACTCTGAACAGCCGCGTTAATCAATTATCTATCCTGATAGAGGTAGATAGAGTGGTCTATCACTGCAGCATAGTACGGTACCATCGTTCCAGAACCAGTTATTTCCAGTGGCCCACATAATTTTTGGCAAGTGAGAGGTTTGTCAAAATTGACAGATGAATTGATCGACTGGAAAAACCCCTTCTTGTAGGTGGTTGGAACGACCCTTAGGTATATCTTCGACGTGCTGTTGCTGTCCTGATCACCAAGGTGATTTTCAATTTCTGATTTTCAAAAGATCACACCATTGATTCCGTTGTTATGGGGTATTTTTAACTGACCTTGTTTTCAAAACCCTATTCACCAAAGAGTTTTTCCTGAAATTCCATTAGATGTTGGGGTTTTGATCACGCCACCAAGCACTGTGTATGTGGCTTCTCCAAGTCTTTGCAGAATATGGAGGCTGCTACTCTGAAAGTGCATATCCTACCAGTACTCTCCCTCTTCCTTCTAATCATTTCGTTATAGGGGTCGTCTCTTGGTAAAAATAGTCGGGTTTTGTTAAATTCATGACTTAATATTCTTGGGAAAGTCCAGCATACGTTTTCTTCCGGTGCTACCGGCTACCAGTGCTACTACTACTTATTACCGCTTCACAAACTAACTATTGCATGCTTCACGTCTCTTTCCAGAACTATTCTGAGATCTTCATTTTTATATGCTTAACGTCTCTCGCTTCACTCTTACATAGTTACATTCAATCTAAACGAGTCGATTTTTGCGGTGCAGCTGGTTGCTTTGATATCGCCTTGTCACAGCCACATTGCGTCTCCATCTATACGGGTGACTGAAATCGCAAGAGACTTTCATTCTTTTTTGCTTGCTGAAGATGAAATGCACAAAGTTTTGTGGGTAGCGGGAAGTGCAAGATTGTCAAAAGTAACTACTGCGAGCCGATTTTCCCTGCTGTACAGTCGATTTGCTATTCACACGGTCGATTTTTGCCACGCGCGCTGATCGTGCGGGGGAAATCGAACAAGTACTACAAACCTCAACCCTTGTGATTGTTTATATTTTATTAATTTCGTAAGGAAAATCTGCTCACTTCCATTTTATCTGGGAAACAAATTCATCTATTCCAATCCCGTATTTTCATGGTCCTCATCTAAAGATCACAGTCCTATTCACTAGAGACCCACGTGATAATCTGCACCCTAGAATACCTTTCTTTACTGTCTAAGGGCAACTCGAGAGGCAATGTGGGCCCTCTATCGCATCCTGATATGAGAATCGCAACTAAAACACGGCACTTACTGGAGACAATTTCAATGCCCACCTTAACGTTTTAGAAGAGAGTATTACAGGCGTTCAATGATAGAAAAATTGCGCACTGTTATACGGATCAAACTTTAGCCCTTCAATAAAGGGCAACTCAATTCTAAATGGGAAAAATCAATTTATTATTCGAAATACTCAATTATTGCGGCAAATATGCGGTAAACCAGAAATGAAAATAAAGGAAACTACTTCCAAATATGAGTCGGTGAAATTTTGAAACGGAAAATCAGTGACATGTTTAGCAAAATTTATGAAAGCGTTAAGGGGCAGCATAACGAGAAGCTGTAAGCGTGAGATTGAACTTCGTTATGGAAAAAGGAAGGTGTGAAAATGAAACGGAAATGGAAAAAGGAAAATAGCGTATCAGCGTATCTACGTTAAAAAATATTTGAAAACTTCAATTCAATATTGTTCAAAAAATGCTTTGTCTAGAGAAAACAGGGTTTAAACATTTTGAAAAAAAAAGAAATGAAAAAATTGTTTGTTTGGTTGCCACGGGAACGTGATGAGTTGTCTGTTTATAGCTCACAAAAACGTGAGTTATAATCCATAACTCACAAGTGACGAGTGAGTTATGGATAAAAGCACACTAGTGTGTTATTTGACACTTTACTTGTCCAAAATGACATCAATAATGACACCTATAACTATCATGCGTTAGATAAATGAATATATTATCAGTGACTTAGGAAACATAACACACGACTGGCATACAATGTTTCATCAAGCAAGTGGAAAAAATCGTTTTTTGATGAGATAATTATCTATAAGCTTTGTGATCAAATCTACCTGCGTTCCAGTTACATTTTTACTATTTTTTTTTATATAAACGTGAGACCAACTAGTGAGTTATGGTTTATAACACACTAGTAGGTTTTTTGATAGTTCACTTGTCTAAAATGACAAGACTGCCTTGATAATCCGAACATGCGCAGCATGCGCTAATCCGAACATCCCGGAACCATAGTCATAATCCAAACAAATCCCGATAATCCGAATACCTATTCTACCGTATTCTTGAATAGTAGAATAGTAGTAGTAGAATAGTAGAAAGTCTCAAAAAGTAAATGGTGATGAAGAAACAAAATGTTTTGACACTACTTTGAAACAGCATACAAAATAGTATTAGGAGTCAAGGTTGATTGATATGTAAAGGTTGCGCCGTAACTAGGGAATCAAAAATCCACGAACGTTAAGCCTAATCGATCCCATATTGGTGACGTCACCGAGCTCCATTATTGACGTTCTTGTCATCGGTATGTCATCTTAATGTCATAACATATACGTATTTCAGGGTCATAAACCTTTTTTTACAGAGTGTCGGCCGTTTTTGAACGTGTTTGAGGGTAGGTTATTACACAGCTTTTGGTATACAGTGAAATAACTTCTCATTGTTAAGTGTAAACCATATTTTATCTTTGTTATATATGTGTATTTGAATTTCGAAATCGAATCGGAGCCGAATGAAGTCATTTTTGTCTAGATTCTGATTTATCCGAAACCCGAACGAATAACAACGCCACCTTATTACTATCAATTAACCTTGATTGAGAGTAAAGTACCTATTCATGGAATCACGTTGTTAAAATTGTTCTGTAAATGGGTAACACTGTTGGGCAATAAAGCTATTATTCATAATATTAATACACTCTCCTCAAGGAATTGGAAAAAGGTCGAAGTAGCGGTAACATACAATAAAAAATAAAAAATTGTGTATTATTTAGATTTTTGATAATCAGAACTAATCGATACTCCGAACGGTTCTTTGCAATAATTAGTTCGGATTATCAAGGTTGTACTCACAGAACACATTAGGTTTGTTTCAACCCCTTATAGAATCGTCCCAGAACCAGTTATTTCCAGTGGTCCACATAATTTTTGACAAGGCAACACATTGACTTTAGAGTTGGAACAACCCTATACAGTATGTCCTCGGATAGGTGTTAAGAGAGGACAAATGGACTAAAAAATGGAAGATACGACAAAAAGTCATTTTTTAAAAAACTTTTTTCATGGTCTAAAAATAAAATCCGTCGAAAAAAAAACATTCTTCAAATTCACAGGAAGACAGAAAACTAACAAAAAGTGAAAATTACTCAGAAGAAACTGCTGATATTTATTATTTTCTTTTAAATATTGGATGGAAAACGATGAAAAAAGAAGATGAGTACAGGGCTGGTCAGAAAATTCAAAATTGTTATTTTGTATAAGTGAAAAATATTCTTAAGGGGTTCACTCTTATGTTTGACTCTATCTGTTGATCTTAATCAATCCTCTTGGAAAATTGAATTTTCAAAATAATTTAAGACTTTACCAAAAGAGAAATTTTGGATTTTGATACCTTAAGATAATTTTCTTCTACACAATATAACAATTTTGATCTTTTTGACTGGCCCTGTATTGAACTTATCATTCTTCTTCATCGTTTTCCGTCCAAAATTAAAATAAATATCAGCAGTTTCTTGTATGTGATTTTCACAATTTCGATAGATGTTATTTTTAGACCCAGCAAAAACTTTCATCAACAATGACTTTTTGTAGTATCTTTAAATTTTCAGTCCATTTACCCTCTCTTAACACCTATCCGGGGACTCACTGTATACAAAGTCCAGAAGTCGAACGAACGTATAAATTTTTACTGAACAATGCACCACGGAATGCAGTGGATGCGAATCGAACAATCAGACTTGGATAATGTATTATGAAAGATTTCTACAATATATTATTGACTGATTTCTATACATAAAAGCAATGTCTTTGACTTTGACTTTGAAACTGTCTTTATTCATTGAATAATGAAGACAGAAACTATGAATAATGTAGTTTTTTTGGTTTTCTATTGAATGTCCATAAACATCTCGGAATGGGGTGAGTGTGGGCTTCACTGGTTGATGTGTTTTATGCTGCGGGCGCCACTCACTCCGGAGGTCTGGGAAAGCGGTGCATGTCTCCATGTGGGGTAGGATGGCTGTTACGAACCTCCTCAAGGAACATTTCTTCTTTTTCTTCCCTTTTGTTCGCCCTTTTCAGGATGGTGTCACTTAGCGTCACTGTTTGAAGTGTTGTGGATTGGTCTGGGCGAAGTCCCATTTATTCATCTGACAGAAAGTATTTTGCTTTTGACTTTCCCTATTTTAAGGAGGGTGTATTTCTCCTTTTCCGATGGCGGCTGGAAGACTAATGAGCATCCACTATTCCGGCTTATACCCTGCATTTTAAGAGGTTTTTGAAGAGGGTTACCCGGGCATTTTCACACTTAGAGAGGAGTCAAAGCAATAAATATAATATGAAGATGAAAGGTGACGTTGAAATGGCGTCATCTGTCATCATGACAAGCTAATAGGCTGTCATGACTGTGAATATGCATTTGGATGACTGTGAATAAGCCTTGGTTCATGAGAAATAGGGATATTCATCAAGAACTTGGGCGGTAACCAGTGAGACCTCGCGACACAACAAAACTTTTGATATGATATCCTATCACCTGGTCGATGATCAGGGTGCCAATTCTAGGACCGATATAACGGTTATATCGAGAGAAGTGAATGATCACCTTCATATACCCTCTCCGTTCACTTCCACAGAACACATATACCTACAACGTTTAGAACAAAACCGTGAATGAAGGGCGGAGACTGAGTGAAAGCCACATAACACCTACAATATAAAGGAAAGTCAAATGGCAACTTGTGGCATGTTTTTAACCAGCAACCAGTAAAACATGAAAATGGTATTTCGCCAAACAACCACCGCGGCGCTAGAATTTGTTTGCTGCCTTGTCCCCGATTGGTTGATTGGTTGATAAACAAAGTTCGTTGTCATCATAGAACTACAGTGACTCGATAAACTACAGTGACGCCAATGCATGTCGTCGTTTCTATTAGTCGTCCGCCATATTCTGGCAGAACATTGCTCGCATTCATAAGACGAAACAGTTGTGGAACTGTTTCCGCTCCTTCTTATGAATTAAGCGAAAGTCTCATATAAGACTCAACATTCAACTGTCAGATGCAAAAGAGTGCTCCCGGAGCGTAGCGGGCACTGTTTCGTCTTATGAACGCGACCAATGTTTACTATTGTGTTGCCATTGACAACCATTTGACAACCATTGAGCGTTTAAAATGTTATTAAGTTGCGGTTTGTGAAAAATATTTTTACCAAGATTTCTTTGTGATTTGACTATTTGTTCATAAGGTACGTACTTATTTATTATATTATTTTCTTATTTCTATTTTTCAAAAATTGCGATTTTCCTGTACGCGCCCCAGCGTTCACCTTAACATGGCCTCAATGGCGTCACTGTAGTTTATCGAGTCACTGTACATAGAACTAGTTGTCATTGTCAAAAGTTCATATTAAAAGTTATTTGATTTTGAAGTAAACTTTTTGAAAATGGAGTTTAATCAGAAGCGTTGTTATAACAGCTTTTGTGTGATTCCTAATTGTCATGATTTAGCAAGTTAGAGACATAGACTCCCTAAGGATAATGCGGTACCTTCCGCAAAGTGGATTTGTGAAGTGCGGAATCCATCACTGCAGAATGAGTCCTATGAACAAATCTATAGATCTTATTTGTTGTGTGATATCCACGATCCTCCTGGTTTTAAAATATGGTAATCTACAACCCAATTATCACGAAATAAATGCTTTGACCGATATTTTTTTCAACTCTATCATAATTCTAGAACATTTTTATCTTTGCCGCTCCGCCCGCTAATTCGTTTGAAGGTGAAAAAAACAAAAATATAATTGATTTTCGTGAAACCTAGTTTTCTTAGAAAATAATAACTCAAGAAGATAAAATCACGTATATTTTAAATGAAAAACTATTTTAACATTGGGTAAATAAGAATAACAATAGTGGATACATTTTAAAATGAATATTCCAGATACTTCTACGCTTGTGGGTATTATCACCATGTAATAGTCAAAAAAAGCAAAAACACCATAAAAACAACTTTCTCCAAACCATTCATCATTGAAATAGTGTTCGGAAAATTTTGATTGAAAACATATCTTTTTCTTAATTTGGGTTAAATATACATACATATTTAAAACCAGGAACAAAATCTTTAAAAAATTATATGCATTTGAAATTGCCGCAAAAATATAACTGCGACAGAAACCTGCAGATGGCGCTGTATGCTGATGTAGATTTCTGTTTTACCATATCCTGTCATGTGGTTTATGTGATCATCCAAACAACCATTGTAGGGCACCACTTTATAACGTCAAAACACTCCAACAACCTTTATCATTGCAGTTTCCATTGTATTGTAGGTGTTATGTGGTGAAAGCTTTGATTCGCATCCATGGAGAGGCACCATAGTATAATAAACAACAAGTAGCGAGAGCTCCATATATCTATAAGTGATCAAATTTTGTTCTGTCTCAATTACAGAAATTCGCCTCATTCATACTGTGCTAACATAATGAAATGTAAAATAAAACTATACCGTAGCAGATCCCATGATTTCAATAAAACTGATACATAAGTGAATTACTAATCAAGTTACACAATACGATTATCCACTATGCAGTATGTCTAAAGATTTATGCTTTTCAAATTCTTGATTTAGAAAACAATTTTACATTCCAAAATGTTAGCAGGGTATAAATGAGGCGAATTTCTGTCATTGAGACAGAAAGGGGTTGACGTGAGCTGTCACCACTTGTTGTTTATTATAACGAGTGTTCAATAAAAAATACGATCAAGTCACCTCTGGATTTCTTTTTCTGTCATGAACGTAGGTCGTGGCTAGTTTGTATGGTTTGTCATCATGGCTTCTGTGACGGTTAGAAAGTGGATGTCATGTCATAATTGCGATGTTAACCAAGACATACGTTTTTTGGAACACTTGCAATCCGTAGGTGACTTGATCGTATTTTTTATTGAACACTCTTTACTATGGAGGCACTGATGTGCTTGAAGCTCGTTCAGCTTATTAGCTTGTCATGATGACAAATGACGCCATTCGATTGTCACCTTTTATTTTCATGTTGTCTCTTATGCTTGGATTCCTCTCTATGTGGAAAAATTCCCGGATAATTCTCATCACAGAACCTCCAGGACCACAGGGTACAACCTGAAATACTGGTGGCTCATCAGTCTTCCAGCCAAAAAAGTGGCGGAGAATTGCATCCTCCACAAAATAAGGGAAGTCTCAAAAGCAAACTTTCTGTCAAATGAACAAATCAGATTTTGCCTAGACTACTCCACAACACTTACACAATGAGGGTAAGTGACAACATCCTGAAAACAGCGGACAAAGGGAAAGAAACAACAGAAGTTTTACGTTGAGAAGGATCGTTACATGCGTCCTACCCCATGATTTTATAATAAACAGGATATGCTCACGCGCAGCTTTCGCTGACGTCATTGCGTGTCTGAACCTCCAAATTTATATGTTACCTAGGTAACTGGGTTACCATAATACTGAAACAAACAAGATAAACTTTCGCACATCCCACTCCAGAAGTCATCACGTGACCTACTTCAAACCTATACAATCAATGTCACGGGGGGACGTCATGCGTGAGCCAGTTCAAATTTTGACCAGCAAATGGTAACTAGGTAACGTTATTGATGTCACTTTTGGCTAGCGCCGACGACATGCGCGGCTTGGTAATAATTTCGTCCAGCAATTGATCATATCTTGTGTGTTTTAGTATCATGGTCCTACCCCACGTGCAGCAATGCACCGCTTGCTCAGACTTACGGAGCTAGTGGCATTTTCTCATATAGTCACCATCATAGGGTCAGCGCCTTGCAGTGCAGAACACATCAAATAGGGAAGCCCACACTGACCCCATCCCCAGATGGTCTCGGACATTCAAGATAAACCCGGCTGTATTTAACAAATAGAGACAGTTTCAAAGTCGCAGGCAGTGCTCTTATGTATTGTATAGAAAGATGTATAATATATTGCAGAAACCTTCAATATTACATTATTCAAGTCTGATAGTTCGATTCGCATCCACCGCATGCCGTAGTGCATTGTTCCGTAAAATTTCATATGTCAGTTTGTCTTCTAGACTTTGTGTTTGTGTTCGGCAACGGCAACGGCAACGTTGGGCACAATCAAGCTATTTGAAATGCGTTGCCATGACGGTAATAGATGCTTCAAAGTGACGGTTGTTGTCATTTTCCAGTTAAAAATGATTCATTTGTGCTCGAGAAGAAGATTTAGTGTGGCAATTATACCAAAAAAGTGATGTGTTTGTGGAGCTTCTTCATGGACGGTTGGATTGTAGAGATCTTATCAAAAATGTGTCAAAATAACATTACATAAATACAGGCATATATATAAACAAAAACAATATGTTATCGACTCAAACAAATCGTGTATGTTCGGGGTGCTATGCTTGTTCTAGTGGTTCAATGTTCTAAGGTAAATGACAAAAATGGCTGCTGGGTCCACCTTTGTCGCCACTGTCTTGTATATAGTCACTGTACCCTTTTCTGGCCTCTACGCGTTTTAGCAAATTTGTATAACGAATAACGCAGAAAATATTTGACTTACTTTTTTCAGGCGAAGATTGACTTGATTGATGCTTCAGGAATGTTATAGAATGAAGATATAGGTACAGGGTTATTGGTTATAAATGCCCCCCCCTCTAACTTTTTAATTTGACGGTTTAGAAAAAGGTGTTCCAAATAAAAGTTTCATGGTTGAGAATGAACTTTTCAAATAACCTTTTTTCACATACACAGGGTGCTCCAAAAAGTCTCGGCGAGGTCCAACTTTCTTATTTCAAATTGATACCTTATTTTTTTATTTGGTATTCGGATTCTCCTTTTAACTCTAAACATTTTTTATGCAGCATATCATATACCTAAGTTTGATGTATAAAAAGATATTTGATATTTATTAATTGAATAATAATAATTAATTGTTGTGAAAATGTCAAATATTATTTAACTGATTTAATGTTCTTTTCACGGAATTTGGCAACCGTGCTGGTTTTAATGTCATCATTCTTTCTGAAGGATTGCGTCATTTCATTCGGGACCACACCAAAAGCTTGTCGTTGTGTAGAGCGCGCGTCAATTGCGTGAGATTGTTTGTGATTCTATAAGAAAGTGTGATATGAGGTAAGTTGATAATCCTTCATTAATTTTAAAATGGATGTTACAACATGCTTGTATTACTTTGATATGTGTTTATATTATTAAATTCTTTATGTTTTAAGCTTCCAAATCTACCATTTGAGCTGAATATTTGGTGGCCAATAACTGGATATTGATTTTATAGTAAACATCAAAGATTGGCCGCATGGCCAATCTTTGGTCATTACACATAAAAATTATTTTCAAAAACTTATATGTGGTATTGCATTCTTATACATGATTGAACGGAATTTTTCAACTTGTTTCAATAAAAACCTTTCGTGACCAGTTGTTGGCCGGATGCCAATCATTGAATATTGGACTGGCCAATAACTGGATTTTCGTTATATTACACGTGAAGAAAATGCCGAAAGCTATTGCTGGAGGAAAGTACAATAAAGCTTATGATGAAAACACTATTGAAAAAGCCTTACAAGCGATTAATGCTGGGTTACCAATACGCGAAGCAGCAAGGCGCTTTAAAATACCTAGAGCCACGCTGCAATTCCGCAGAAGCAATAAATTCGTAAAAACAAGTTTGGGGCCCACTCCAATACTGACATCAGACGAAGAAAAGGTTTTGGTCAATTGGATAATTGAAAATCATAAACGTGGGTTTCCTCGTCGTAAGGAGGATATTCAAGAATCAGTGAAAGAGTTTCTGGATAGAAACCAACGAAAAAATCCATTTGTGAATAATCGTCCTGGAGACGCCTGGTACAAAGCTTTCCTGAGAAGAAACCCGGAAATTTCTGTGAGAACCGGAGAAGGGGTAACTGCTGCAAGTGCGAACGTTTCTGAACAGGACATAAGAAAATGGTTTAAAAGTATTGAAGGATACCTCCAATCAAAAGGGTGGCTGCAAATTTTAGAGGATCCAAATCGAGTTCTGAATGCGGACGAAACATGTTTCAATCTATGCCCAAAAAACAGCAAAGTTCTTGCCCCAAGGGGGGCAAAGAATGTTTACGAGGTTGAACACGCGCCCTCCAAAACAACTTTAACAGTAATGTTCGCTTTCACTGCCTCAGGAAAAGTAACTCCGCCCATGGTAGTGTATCCCTACAAGAGATTACCCGTGAATGTAGGCAGATCAGTTCCAGAGGGTTGGGGTATAGGCCTATCTGATACCGGTTGGATGAGATCGGAAGTCATGTTTGACTACATAAAAAATATATTGCATCCAAGTTTACAAAAAATGGGAACCCTCTTCCCAGTAATCTTGTTCCTAGATGGCCACAGCACTCACTCACCTTACTTACGAACTCAGTTCCTTGTGCGTAAAACTTGAAATTATTTTGATTTGTCTCTACCCTAATTCAACCAGAATCTTACAGCCGGCGGACGTTGCTGCGTTCAAACCGTTAAAAAATTGCTGGAAAAGGGCTGTTATAGAGTGGCGACGAAGTCATCCTTTGGAAAGTTTAACGAAAGAACATTTTGCTCCTGTGTTAAAACTCGCTGTTGATGAAGCTTCCAAGTCACAAACAATCAAAAACGGATTTCGTGCAAGTGGGCTATTCCCATGGAACCCAAATTCTATAGACTTCTTGAAATGTTTGGTGGGCAAAACAAAACAAAACCTGAAGAAGAAAAGAAAGATACATTTCTAAGCTACGCTGATTTTGTTGCTATTGTTGGAAAGGACCAAATAAATAAGTTCGAAACATTGAACGAGCAAGAATTCAAATATGCTGAAGATAACGAGTTTATTCTTTATAAATTATGAAAGAAGTTTTCAACTATAAGAAATAAAATCCAGCTCGTTGATGAAGCTTTTGAACGAGGTTCTCCCGGAGTTTCTTCAATGCATGACCCCCATGAAAATCTTGGAAGTGCAGAAGTGACTCAAATCCAAAATTTTGACTGGCAAGACTTTATATTAGATGAGAGTAACATAGATGAAATACCAATCATTTTTTCAATGCCTGATAAACAACAGTCTATAACTTATAACAGCACAGCGGAAAATTTACCTCAATTTACATTCGATATAGAAGAACCGATTGAAGATATGCACACTGAAAAACCTGACGTTGATACTTTGAAGGTTAAAAAAGATGATGATACTGACCCAGCTGGAAACAACACAGAACAAACCATTGATAACTCATCACAATATTTGAAAAATGCTCTTTGGTATGCCAAGACTCCAACAAGAAAAGGTAAAAAAGACACGGAGAGAGCTTCATTTGCAATTACTTCCACCCAGTGGCTGAAGAGAAAGAAGGAAGAAGAAGAAATTAAGATAAATAAAAATCTTGAGAAAGAAGAGAGAAAGAGACTTCGGCTTGAGAAACAGAAAGAGAAGAACGCAAAGAAGTTAGTTAGCAAGATAAACCAAAAAAATAAGGTGAAAGGCAAAGCCAACAAAAGTAAGAAGACTGATAAAAGACTGACTAAGGTAGTGGAAAACATTAGTTCAATAAATTATGTACCTGAAGATGTTCCTAATAAAGAAAATAGCTGTGATCACTCTAGCGACTCCAACATCATCCTCAAGAAGACTGACGTGAATTCTTTGGGTGGTGCTGGCGACGAAACGCAAGAAGTTCTAATTCCGGGTGGGAATAAGTTGGAAGAAAATGGAGAATTTTAGCAAAAGAAGCTATAAAACAAGTAGTTTCAAGAACATCATCTCCAAATGTTGTGGAGTGCGAAGAAAGTCCCAACCAGAAAGCAATAAGTAACCAAGTGCAAGCGGTGCAAAAAGTCAAGCGCTGGCTATTTCCAACCCAGCGAAAAACTCAGCCAGAATTTGAAAACCAAAGGGTGGAAGTTGGGTTGTGCTTCTCCTGTACTTATAATATAACGCCCCTAAAACATGGAATAAAATGTCAGTCATGTAGTCGGCTTTATCACTATTTGTGTATAAAAAAACTAGATTTGCATAAATCAAATTCTGAACATTTCACTTGTCAATCTTGCTTGCGAAAATATATTTAATTTTGTTAATAATTACTGGAATGTATGTTAATTATTAAATCTTTTGTTCTTATATTTATTGAGTTGATTAAAAACTACTTCTTTTTTCTTATTTTTCAACTCCTTTCGAGGCTCCTTTTATCACCTGAAGACCTGGTTTATTCTTTAATAATTCTGGCCAATAACTGAAAAAATTGTGGCCAATGAATGGGTTACTTATGCCAATCACTGGTGACTTGTGTTGGAAGAAGAAATTGAATTTTTATGTCAATTTAACGAGAGAATAATGTCAATATCATGTTTACATTTTATAATATAAAATATGTTTGTTACCAGGAACAATTTCGCGATCAATGTTTATTGCTCTAAATATTTGTAACACTAGTGAACAGCTTGTCAATGAGGTGATTGGCCAATCACTGGGATGTTCACCCTATGCATTCTTAAAAATCGTGTTTTTATCTTAGGGGCCAATTACTAAATTGAAATTTATGAATGGCCAATCACTGGGATGTTTACCCTATCTATGATTTCGAATTATTGACGCTCGTATTGACGAAAATGTCACGTCATTAAGTACTTTCAAAGTGTAAAAGTATCAAAGTATAAATAATTCTGCATTTGATTCAAAAGATTTTTTTTAAGTAAGACGTTATTTTATTTTTTTTTCATTTTTTGGGTATCAATTTAAAATCAGTGAAGTTTTGGTATATCCTACACACACAATTACGTTAATACTTCAAAACCAGATATATTTCACTTTTTTATAACAATGAATTAGTATTATTCAATTTATAAAATATCAAATTTCTTTTTATACATAAAACTTAGGTATAGGATATGCTACATAAAAAATGATTAAAATTTGAAGAAGAATCCAAACATCAAATAAAAAAATAGGGTATCAATTTGAAATAAGAAAGTTAGACCTCACCCAGACTTTTTGGAACACCCTGTATTGTGAAAACAGGTTTTTTAAAAATTTCATTTTCAACCATGGAACTTTCAATTGGAACACTTTTTTCTAAAACGTCAAATTAAAAAGTTAGATGGGGGGCATTTTTAATCAATAACCCTGTACAGTAACATATTGTATCATCAAGGAATACTGTCCGAATTGTTCTACCAATTACCTCAATTAAAAAAAATATATATTGAAAGTATGAAAGTGCATTTGGGCACAATACCCCACCCTATAGGGTACTAGTGTGCATGGAGATGGAAAGTCGTGCACATTGGAAAATAATAGTGCTCTGCACATTGAAACAGAAAAAAAGCCAGGATATATTGTATGAGACTGTATGAGACTCATTTTGAACAAGTTTTTTTTCGGTGTTCACTCTGGAATATAACATCTCACTTTGATCTTTCTGGGCTCATTTTGTATTTCATTCAAAGCTTTCTGTTAGGATTATGCACTATAAGAATCTATATCTGTTTCACGTATTCATTTACTTTCATGGCACCTGCAACAATAGATACATTTTATACCAAGCAATTTAGTGCAAAGGAATGGTGCGCATTCTTGCGCATCATTACCTCATCATGACATTCAAAATAAGAACCTAAATATTATGAAAACTAGTCAGCGTAATCTGACAAAATTGCTTGTAGACGGCAAGCTCATCTCATCCTTTAAAAAAATGTTTATTTCAGAATAATCAGATATGAATTATGAACTCAACCTCTTATTTCGTACACGTGAAAATTAATATCGAAAAACATCCATGCACAAAAACTCTATTCAATTGAGAACTAATATGCCCACAGTCTCCGTTCTTGTAGGACGTCGCAGATAACGACATATTTTGCCGACTGATTTCCCCGCTTCGGGAATATCAACTACTGAAAAATATGCCAGTGTTGAGTACAAAAAATGAAAATTAAGCGACCGCAAGTGTGCTAAGCATACCAAACATCTCTTCGCAATATTGTCCGACCGGTATTCTTTTCTTAACGGCTGAGCTGCTTATGGGAAACTTCTGCCGGGTTGATGATATCATAATGCATTCATTTGATCGCCATAGGCCGAAAAACGCATCAGCAACCAAGTATTCTTTTACATAACGCCTTTTTTTAACAATATAAGTTCGTGCAAACCTTATGGAACTGTTTTTTCACTCTTAGATTGTTATATTATTTTTATGTGTTGAATTGCAAGAAATACAAAAGAGATAATTAGATAAAAATACTATTTCTGCAGAAGGAAAAACCAATTTTTTGATACGCCTAGTACACTTGCGTTCGCTAAATTTTGATTTTTTGAGATCAACAATGATATTATTTTCAGTGGTTGAAATCCCAGCGACGAGAAAATCAGTCAGCAAAATATGTCGTTATCTGTCCGTAGCGCCCTGCTCAACGTTATTCGCCAACTTTATGTCTCACTGCCAAAACCGACAATTTCAACCGCGCTTTTTGGATTTTTGATGGTGCGCAGGGTCACCTTCTGTGAACGGTTCCCCCACTTTCCCCCATATATTGTCACTTGCCATCTTACCAATGAATAAGTTCTTCGAAGAAAAGGGTTCAAGAAAGAGTTTAATGCTGCATTATCGATGACAAAAGTTGATGATGCTTGAAAAGACGATTAATGATTATTGAATAACAAGTGTTTGAAAACATGTTATTGGCCTGACAGTCTTGAAGCATGTATAATAGAGTATACAGTGTAAATTTCAATAAGCACTTCGTGTTCTTCAGGTGAATTCGAATCAAAAGTGTCCTATGAACATGGGTCCGCAAATGATTCCTTACCAAGATATGATTTTCCAAAATTCAATAGTGTCAGGTCCTGTTTATCAATCGGGTTAACCCCTGGGTTAACGCAATTACCTTGGGTTAACCTCAAAATGTTTGATGTTTATCAATTTTGGATAGTTGACCCAGGGGTTAACTCTCAATTGATTATCAGCCCCTCAGTATAGTTATTGTGCCAAAAACTACAATAATGCCAAAAAAACAAAATATAGTACTACTGTGAAAATAACTGTACAATAATTATTCAAAGAATTGAAAAGAAAAAAAAATTGTCAAGAAGAAGAAAAAGTCATAGTGTCAAGGAAGCATTTGCGGACCCATGATCATAGAACATTTCTGACTAGAATTTACCAAAAGAACACGTAGTGAAATTTTGTTCATAACCTCACGGGACACCCTGTATAATAATTTCATTTAGTGGTTGTCAAAGCAATTATTGCAACAGGCAAACATAATATAAACAAAACACCAATTTCCGTTTTTGTGTATTTTTTATCCAATGCTCATTTAAATTTTGCGTCATGGGTGCGATTCACAACCATGTTTTCATGCTGATATGAGCTTCATCGCAAATACATTTCCGGATAAAAAAAAGGATTTATTGAATGTTTTCGGGATAGGTATATGTTAACGAGTTGTATTCGAAAAAGATATTCTGAGGTTTTTGAGCAGCGACAGTATCGGTGGATGAAAGAAAATCTATTCCAAGTGTGAGCGTAGAGCGTGTGAATGTGCTCATGAAGATACAAATAACTCTTTGATTGATTCGGCCCCTTCAAATTGGAAGGTGGAAACCATTGATAAAAAAGTATTTTCAAAATAACGAGTACATTTTTTATCAATGGGTGGAATTAGTCTTCGATTGCTTTCCAGTTTCCAGTTCAGTGCTACACTTGATTTTATTCCAATTCTCCACATTGCCAAATTCACTAAAACTCACAGTAACGGAATTTATCGTTCAAGCTACCGTTTATGCTTCTAATTAAATATAAAACGGAAAGTATAGGGAACTGGAGCACATCGACGCGTCACTTAATTTATGAATCGTTATGCTTATCCCTGAATAAATAATTGAATATTCGTGCCCGCAAAGGAGTCAGGCTTAGACTATACAGTGCGACTCTAAAAGGTCCCCCCCTTTTTTTTCTAATGTGTCAAAAATTTTGAAACTTGACATACTTTGATTGCTGACGAAATACTACTTTTTTATGTTACTGGCGTACTTTTAGTATTCAAGATGGCGGCTGGGCGCCATTTTGAAACATTTTTTTAGATGGAAAGGGGGGTCGTGTGACACAGCATTCGAAAGGTCTTATCGAGTAGATGATTGTGTGAAAATTACATAGGATTAAACACATCCGTGCGGATATGACAGACTGTCAAACTAACAAGATAAAGAAATTCGTGAAATAAGAACAGAGAAAGCATACTTCAATTTTTATTGTAAAAAATATTAAAAATGTCCTCCGTTGACCCCCAAACAATGAAATAATCTGTCTGTGAACTCCTGGCGGACTTTTTCGAAAGTGTCGACATTAATATTTTGACAAAAAGCAGTAATTCTTTGCTGTACATCTAAAAGAGAGTCTGGCTGTGTTGCATATACTTTCTGTTTTGAATATCCCCATTAAAAAAAGTTCAATGGTGTTAAATCGGGCGACCGGGCAGGCCATTGGGTAGGACCCCGACGACCAATCCAACGATTGGGGTAAGTTATGTCCAAATACTGCCTCAAATTTCTGCTGAAATGAGGAGGCGCACCATCCTGTTGAAAAATTGGTGCCATGCCAAATTTGTTGGAATTATTCTGACGTATTTGTACAATCAAAGGCTCCATTGTAGTTTCTAACAAGTTCAAATACAGTTCCCCTGTAAATTTTCATGAATGAAAACAGGACCAACAATATGGTTCCCCAATATGCCATCCCATACGTTAACCTTTTCGGGATATTGCGTGTGGGTTTCCCTAAAAACATGCGGATTTACGTCACTCCAATAACGAACATTTTGCCTGTTTACACGGCCATTAAAAAAAAGTACACTCGTCACTAAAACAAATATTTTGAACGTATCTCGGTTCTCGGCCTTATGCGAAATTCTGACCGATAGAATGGTCATAATTTCGCAAAATTCCACACGTCTGTCAGGATCATCTTCAGTTAACTGGTGCACTATTTGGAATTCATAAGAATAGAATTTCTGTTTTTTCAGCAATCGTTTTACAGAAGCAGACGAAGTATCACAGATTTCTGCAACCTGAGAAGTCGACTGTCCAGGATTTAGCACCATCTCACCAATGATTGCAATTTGTTTGTCTTCCAAAATAGATGGTCGCCCTAGATCCTTCAAGCTCTGAACACGACCAGTCTCGATAAATTTCCGCACTAATTCGCGAAGATATTTTTTGAATATCGGACGTTCCGGGAAGCGCTCATTGAAGATTCTTACCGTCTCATGGAAATTACGATTTCCGCCATAAATAAAAATTGCTTTATTTTTTTTTTGCGAGGGGACGCGAAATTCCTAATCAACACAATAAATCCATTTTTTGCCAGCCAAACTAACCCAAACTAACCCAAACTAACCAAAACTGGCCCAATCTAACCCTAACTCAAAACTTTCAGTTAGTTTGGGTTAGTTTGGCTGGCAAAAAATGGATGTCGCGTTAGCGACATCCCAGAACATATTCAAACATTATCTTTATGTGGGAAGTAGGCCAACTGTACCGTAGTAAGGTATGTAGATGGGAATTGCGCTCTTTCCAGTGACATTGTTAACTGCGTTTCAGCGAGTAGGTCAACTGTACCGTAGTAAAGAATGTAAATACGTCACTTATGGCGTTATTGAAGAATATACAGAAGAAAGTGTAGGTTTTATCTCGAATAGATTCAGCATTATTTTTTCATCTGGTACATCGGTAAAACGATAATCTATTTTTTCTTCACTAGCAATGATCAAGAAAAATTCACTAACTTGTCATTATGAAAAATAAAATCATATCAGAATTTAGGTATATAAAAACTATTACACTTCTGATTGCTGTCAATCCAAGACCTCCTGTGATCCGAAGAAGAAAATATAAAAAGAACACTAGCGTTAAAAATACTATGATTAATTTCATAATGACAGAGAAACTTTACATGCAAACGATTTGGTTGTAGTGACGTACCTATCTGATGAGAAGTAGGGTGGCGACTTCATGCACAAAAAGCTACAAACTAAAATACCTGCGGAATTACAAAGTTTTTGATAGCAAACAAAGCCTCAAATGAACAAAACTTGCTCATTAATCAAAAAAATGGTCTCACAAAAATTGATTATTGTTAGTTTGTCTTATACGAAGCATCGAATTATTTATGGACATATGTATCTGCTGAAGATTTTTCATTAACCATTCCTCAGACATCCGTAAGTCTTCGGAGATAAGTTTCGGAAAAATAATTTTTGGTAGATCCTGTTGTTAGTATTTGTTACCGCATTGTGTTCACTGTAAGTCCCTGTGGCTCCCGTTTCCCATATCTGCTGCTGACAGTATGGTTCACCCTTAAATCCCCTGAAGGCAAAATCTGGAGTTGATAAACTGATAATCTTTCCTTCGCCAATAAAGTTATTTTGCCAAGACATCTTGATTTCTCATTTTTGTTTTGACCACTGTTTTTGCTTATTGTATTCCATTTCTCTATGCATAATACAAATCGAATTTTCTTTTCAAGAGAAAGACATTCTACGACGGTTGTGAAGCAAAACATTGACAATTCCTGAGTGAAAATAGAAAAACTCCTAAATTCAATATCATCGATACAAAAAGGACATTTTATCGAATTTTGAGTCCTGATTACTAGAAAAACATAGTTAATAACAAAACCAAAAATTGACATTGCCAATAGCATCCTATCTGCAATGGAAATCACAGTGTTATCGTGTTACTTGATTGCTCGCTCGCACGAAGATAACAAACACGTGTTCGTCCGTGTCCTTGAAAAATTTTGAATATAGACTAGAGAAAAACTCGTCGATACAATAGATACTGCTAGTGTATGGCAGTGCCGTATCAAGACTTGGTCGGGCCTGTTAGTATACTATTCCATGGGCCCCTACAATCAGTGATGAAATATGACTCGGACATGTAAATTTTTATTTTTAAGGGGACTTTTTTTCGTGTATGACTGTATAATACAGGGTGTTCCAAAAATAAGATATCGCATTACACTTGACATTTTTAAATGGAAACCCCCAATTTTTTCTATTTTTGAATTCTCCATGAAGTTTTTAGTAACTTTTGTATAGTACAGTTTATACCTATCTTCAACCGTTTAAAAGTTATTTGAATTTTTCATAAAATTCACCTCATTTAATTTAATACTGATAATAATGGATCCTACGGAAAAACATAATAATAACTGGAAACTTGACGGGGGAGAAGTACTTGGACATGTTGGAAAATACAATAGAGCCACGAATAACCGAAATAATAGAAAATGAGGTTAATTATAATGAAAATTTTCTTCATTTCCATAAAGATGGTGCACCACCGCCCTTTGTAGCTCCAGTACAACAGTTATTGGACACCCATTTCCTTAATCTGTGGATCGGACGGCGTGGCCACCAAGGTCTCCGGACTTGAGTCCCTTAGATTACTTTCTTTGGGGACATTTAAAAGTAAGGTTTTTAGTACGAAGCCAGACTCCATCCAAGATCTTCGGGAGCGGATCACGGCGGAATGCAGACAAATAACTACAGAAATGTGTGAAAATGTTAGGAATAGATTTGAGCAAAATCTTTATTATTGCATGGAGGTAAACGGACACCACTTTCAACTTTTATTACCACATTGACTTCTTGACACATTATAGCTAAGTAATTAATTTTTGTTTAAATTTTTTAAATAAACGGTTGAAGATGGGTAAAAACTGTATTATACAAAAGTTACTAAAAACTTCATGGAGAATCCAGAAATAGAAAAAAATTGGGGGTTTCCATTTAAAAATGTCAATTGTAATGCGATATCTTATTTTTGGAACACCCTGTATTATACAGTCATACACGAAAAGACGTTCCCCTAAAAATAAAAATTGACATGTCCGAGCGTTTTCCCCAAAATATACCAGGAAAGTCATAAATAAGGGTAAGACCTTTTAGTTGGGCCACCCTGTAGAAACCTAGATGAAAACTTAAAAAAACTTGATAATTACTTCAAATTAATCAGCACGCATTCTTTGATAGTGTATGTAGGTAGGTACTCGGGTATCAAAACTAAAAAACTTAAAACCAAAAGCAAAATCATCAGATCAACTCATCACTCACCATAAAAAAATCGACAAGATCCAAGGGCAAGTCTCCTTTTTTTTTTAGTGAAACTTCTTTGGTGGCGTTCTGATATTTGGACGAGAATGAAAAGTAAAACCAAAAAGATGTAACCTTTCGAGATTAAGCTACACGAGAGAGAAACAATATATATCGTAGTGAGAATGAGAGAGAGAGAGAGAGAGAGAGAGCTATAAGATTGATTCGAAACCTTGCACACTTGTCAAGAACCGATGACAATACAATAATTTTAATTGAAAAAAAACTTGAAAGTTATCAATTATGTTCAATCAAACAAAATCGTGGTTTTGTTGAATCATCTGACCTTTGGCTTGTCAAACAGGTGGTGACTGAAAAACCAGTCTTTAACCAGACCGTGATTCTTGTACCCAAACCGCCCACCTGATATGCAATGTTACCAAGGAATTTGCTTGTCAAGGGGCTGAAAAAATCATAGTAAAAAAACTGAAAACTCGCTTTCCACTTTAGAAATTGAAGTGCTAGTATGTAAGTTTGTAACGGAATCTTGGACCTCGATATCTACTCGCTTCAAATGCCCGGATTGTTACAGTATTACCAATCAAAGCACCAGCCGATAATAGTGTAGATAATGAATAAACCAAATATTTGTTACAAAAAGTACTGTTATAATATCTTTCGAAATAATCCCTTTCCCTGTCTCTCTCTCTCTCTCTCTCTTTCTCATTCGCTAGTTTGGAAGAACTTTCACTTCTGCCACGTGTACGATGCTGCACATGATTTTTCCGTATCTAACCCAGTTTTCGAAAAAAAAATCTTTGAAACTCCTTCATTTTTGTTTTCTTTATTCTATGAGCTCGCGACATTGAGGTTGTCAACCCCTAATAGGCTACTCAGCTTTGTTGGATTTCGTATTACCCACATTGCCACGATATGTATCGTGATTCAAACACATACAAATAACCATGCTTTGCTCAGGATTTGATTCCGGAACCTCTCGCCGACTACATAGACCTCTAGTCTACCGAGGTCGGCTCCAGGCCCGGATTGAGACAGGCGAGTTACCGAGAAAATCTCGGTAGGCCGGAGGCATCTAAGGCCGGAGGCCGAAGTGACCAGAAGCCCACCAGAAGAACACTTCACAGAGTTCATAGTTCAAAAAAACCTGTATCCTTCTTGCCTTTTATAGAAGGCGAAATAAACGAGAAATCTGATGGTAAAATTGTACTTATTCTGGGTTGTGCAGTCGACTGTTTTTACCTTTTTGCCCATGATAAGGTTGAAAATAGTAATATACACTGCTGGACACTCGAACTTATACATGCACATTTGTATGTTAAATTCAAAGTCCAATATCTTTAAAGAGAATAGAGAGAAATATCTCTCTATGCGGTTTGCGGAATTTTGAAGCGAGCTTCATCCGGATTAGGCTGGATGGCATGGATCTCTCGTAGAAGCAAAGAATCACTTGAACCCATTTCTCAGTTCACGGGTCCAGTGGATTTAAAAAAAATAAAATTAGTTTACAGCCTTTTTTCACGTTTAAATAAGAATGTTAAAAGTAATTTTTTTGTGTAACTTTTGATAAAAATGGCTAGCACCAAACGACAATGTCCCAATGAACAAAGGATAGTGTGCGAAATTTTTGGGAAATCATGAAAAATGGGTCATTTTTGCCATGTTTAAAATTTCATAGCTACACTATCCTTTGTTCGGTAATTGAGAAATTAATTAAATTTTGCACCTCTTTCAAATGGTGTTAGCCATTTTTCTCAAGTACTATACAGAAAAAAAGTTTTATTGTTGACATCTTTTAATCATGTTAAAAGGGCCCTAAACAACTTTTTTTTTCAAATCGCCAGTTCCCATTAACAGACAAATCGACTGAAGTTTTTACATGTACCAATACTTCTTTGCAGACTGATGCAGTATCAAAGATGTATCAAATTCTAGGCTTGTGCCACTCATCTGACCATGAGTGTAGAGGTCCTTATCGGTAAAAAAAATATGTTTGGTTTTTTCTCTTTCAAGGTATGCACCTCCGCAAAACCCGTGAAAATCTGTCATTTCAAACATTTTCTCCACCTCCATGATGTTCGTGAGCGTATCTAATGACAACGGGGTTGAATTCAAAAACTGACAAAAATATCTAGAGATATTGACATTACTCCTAGAGGCCTTGGGCCCTTAAGCATTGCTTACTCTCGCTATACAGTGTGAAACAGCCAAATGGAATCAATTTATCACCTAATGAATGGGAGCGTTTTCGAAAATACTCACGGACACGTCGATTGATATTTTTGGTCTCACATTTTTTTCAGCAAAAACATTTAATACAGGGTGTGTCATGTAGCAGTGGCTCATACCAACGTTGTTATTTTAAATACAACACCCTCTATACTATTCGATGTTTGGATTCTTCATAAAATTCTAAACATATTCCATCTACTTATACCTATCCTCAACTGTTTCGGAAATATTTAGTGTTCCCAGATTTATTAAAAAAATTAAAAATTAATAAATTCGCTAGATCATAGTCGATACTTATCTCCTAATTCAAGTCTTAATGATGAGAAAGTGGGTGTGAAAACCATTTTAGCCTGCGTTTTTACTTATTTGGAAATATTGAAAAAATTGTCTGACTGCATGACAGTAGTTGTCAGGCTATTTTTTGAATTTTTTACATTATCAAGAATTGGACAGTATTACCAATTGGTATTTATTGATTTTTGAGTTTGTTCAAGCAAATTTATCTCAAGAATCCTTATTTTATTTTTGTAATATCATTGTTTGCAATAAATCTGAAAACACTTGATACTTCCCAAACAGTTGAAGTTAGGTATAACACATTATACATGAAATATGTCTATAATTTTTCAAAAAATGCAAAAATTGAATAATTTACTGGTGGTTTCAGCCACTCCGACAAGACACAAGCACCTTATGGTGACGAAACTGGTACATACATCCAACAAACACAAAAATCAAAGGGTCAAGGACAATATGATCTGGGGTGGTTCAGCTGTTCTTTATATTCGAACACAAATTTGGGTGTATTTGAGCTCTCGTAAAATGGAAGAAGATGACATAATATTTTTCCATAAGCATTCCCAATTCAATTCAATCATAAAACCAACAGTGTCAGTGATGGGTAACAGAAATATAAACAGTCATTCATTATTCCTGAATCCCACAGACGAATATGAAATGGGTAAAGCAATTGATGAATTGAAACTAAAGAAACGGCCAGGGTATGATCAAATAACAGCGGAAACCCTAAAAGAAATTAAAACATATATAATAAAACCATTAACCTTCTTGACAAACAAAATTTTTCAAACTGGTGTTTTTCCCCATTGCTTAAAGAGAGGTATTGTGAAACCTCTTTTCAAGAAAGGAGACTTTATGGATATGACCAATTATAGACCGATTACATTAATTTCCAACGTAGCAAAAATTATTGAAAAAATTATCGAGTCTAGACTGACAACATTCACAAAGAAATACAATCTGATTTCCGAAAGGCAATTTGGATTTAAAGAAAAACATCTACTAATGATGCCATATATCACCTAACTACTAAGATCTACAGGAAAATGGACAAAAACAAAAGAATCATTTGCGTTTTGGATTTGGCGAAGGCCTTTGATACCGTAGATCATGATATCTTAATAAGTCGACTAGAAGATCTGGGGGTCAGAAGCATAGCGTTGGATGTTTTCAAGTCATATTTAACAAATAGGTGTCAATCTGTGGATATTGACGGTAATCTAAGTAGACCGAAAATAATCAAATATGGCATTCATCAAGGTACTGTTTTGGGCCCAGTACTATTTCTACTCTACATGAATGGTATTTTGGAGATGGAGGAGGATGGAGGTGAAATCTCTTCTTTTACAGATGACACAGTGGCACTCTTTGAAGGGTCATCTTGGAAAAATGTCAAAAGGATAGCAGAAAGAAAGTTGGTACTGATAAAAAGTTGGTTTGATGAAATGTCCCTTACTATAAATTTTGACAAAACAAAGTATATAGCATTCAGCTGTAACAAGAGGAACATACCAAGTTACAATACTTTAACCTTACCCCATTCTCGGAATAACATCATTTATGTGGAGGAAGTAAACTCAATAAGGTATTTAGGTGTTGAAATAGATAGACATTTGAAATGGAATTGTCACGTAAACATGATTGTGACAAGACTGAGGTATATCCTATACATGTTCAGGAAGTTGAAACAAATTCCAAGTGCAGATCAGCTCAAATGTATATATCATGCTTTGGTAGGTTCGCACCTACAGCATGGAATTACTAGTTGGGGTGGTACTTATTATACACACATTAAACCGTTGGAAATCATTCAGAAACTTTTTCTCAAAACCATCTATAATAAAGAAGATACATACCCCAGTGACGAAATATACGACGTCTCACAAATACTTGACATACAACAACTATTCACCTTCAAACTACTAATAGCCCAATATAAACAGAAACAAGAACTACAAGAAATCTCTCACGAATATCATACAAGACGCAAGGAGGAAATGAATACAAGAACTCACAAAGTATCCAAATCGCTTGTTCAGAGATCTGGATGGTTTCTGTCGCCGTACATTTATCGAATACTTCCTTATAAATTGAAACAAAGCAATTCAATATACAGCTTCAAAAGAGCTTTAAGAGAGTGGATTTTTACCCAGCCGCGAAAGAAAATACACGACTTAATAAATTTGGAAACTTTTGGAAATGTAAGTCAAATGCCTGAACGTGTTGACACCCCTATTAAACTTGAAATATTTGAAAGTGTATAGAAAAAAAAAAAAAAAAAAAAAAATAATTACCTACCACTAAAATGTAAACTGTTTATTTATTTATTTCCATATTTATTGGTTAGTCTTTTACGTTGTGCGCTTGTGGATTCATTATAATTAGCCTTATCAATATTATATTATATCAAACGATTTTATTAATTTATGAAATATATGCCCCAAACTGGTCCTCGGACTTCGGTGGAATATTTCGTTTACTTCTCTTATATGCAAATTTATTTTTTTAAGCACTATTGTAATTTGTGGAAATAAACGTATATTGATTGATTGATGGGACCGCTTATGGTGAAATATTTCAAAACTCATAAATCCTACTCTTTGCTCGAAAGCCTTTTCGGAAACTCTCCTCACGAATGATCGATGGTCCGACCAAATGTGAGCCAGCGATTATCGTTCAGCATTATCATTTAACATTTTAGTGATCCCGATATCTATCGCTCCAATATCCTCTTCCCATCTTGGAAAATAATGTTCACTTAGGCGAACGTTATATAAGGCAACAGTGGCATTTTTGGCTCGACGAGTTGTTATACCAAATCCAGGGTGATTGTCCTGATAAAAAGCTCTTCTGATAAAAAAATATGGAAGCGATTCACTGATTACAAAAACGAACCGGAATCCTTCCTCTTATCACGGCGCCGGCGGCTGGTGCAAAATTCTTGTGTGACAGAGGAGTACTCGCCTTTCGAAAGGTTTTGGAAACCAACGTACATTTATGGAAACATTTGTACCTACTAAATAAAAAACGTGAGGATGATAATATGAGGAAGAAGTAGAGCACATCGCTCGCTCATGGTAATATAGCAGCAATGAGATTCTTGTGAGTAGACAGTCTTCCAGTGTAAGAAATATGGGACAAGAAAATTGGTTGTTCGGTCCCTTTCTCCATTGAGCTTTTGTTCATCCTATACAGAAGGTTCGACTGGAAGCATCAACCATCAACGGCGATCCGATTAACCAGACATGCTTTTCACAGAAGTTATACGAAACAATCTTTATTAATAAATTGGAGTTTTGTAGAGTAAGGAAAATCTTGAAACTGTCTCCTCAGTCTGACCATGACCAATCCATGTACGTTTCAAGGGGCGTCGCGTCTATCTGACAAGTAAATGAAATGTGAAATGTTATAGTATCTAAAGCCATCTATCGGTAGAATTTGTCAATCTCATAAGATGGAATTCCCATCAATCTAATGAAAGACTTCTACCATTTGGTCGCCATATGGTCTACAACAAGTTCGTGGATAATCCTCCCGGGAAAGCAAGGAAAATCTTGAACAAATTCGTGGATAATCCTCCCGGGAAAGCAAGGAAAATCTTGAAACTGTCAAACTGTTTGATTTTTGTGTATGTTGGATGTACCAGTTTCGACACCATAAGGTGCTTCGTCACTACCCCCAAAAGAATCTTATTTCTGCGTAGTTACAACAAGGAAACGTGGATCACAAACGATCATATCCACCTCTAACTTGATCTACTATTCAAACTGTAAGATCTTCGTTCACCACACAAGTGGCAATCGTATGTAGCAATACCATTTCATAGTGCAACCTATGGAGCTAATAGGTTGCACTATGAAATGGTATTCAACAATCATTATCAAATCACTCCGTGGAAAATGTCCACTAAAAAAAATAATCTTTCGAACAGTTCCATCTTCCATCACAAAAAATATCTCTTGAACAATTTTTGGCAAAATAATGAGACATTTAGAATAATTTTCCACAGTTCCCTATCCGGCCACCGCCGGCGCCGTCCAAATACAACGTACTGGAATATGTAAACTTTTACCTGAATACCGTTCAAATTTGAATACTTGATTTGAACGTACTGGAATATGTAAACTTTTACCTGAATACCGTTCAAATTTGAATACTTGATTTCAGTTGTTTGTTCAAGTGAATTAAACCCTCTCTACCTCTGTGAATTAGGCATTTGAGTTCCCCTACCACGAGTTTGACGACTCGTTGCCTCATTGTTTCTCGTTGGTCAAAATTCAGATAATTAGATTCATGTTGATATTTATCGATAGGTTTCGAGCAAGTTCTTGATTCTGTAAGTGAAGTTATAATATTAAAAGAGACTGAAGACAAACATGTTATTGTTCAATGAACTTGATATGATCAGTATAGTTATATCACAATACCGTTTGTTAACATCAAAACACATTTTGACAACTTTCCATTTCCCCTGAATGAAAAAAGACTTGTAGCAGTAGGTAAATGTTGATATGAAATCAAAATGCGATTATACAGATCAAACAGAATCACGCAAATAATGACTCTACTCAAAATCCTTTTCGCTGCCGGTAATGTATTTACTGACGAAACAGCGTCGCTTGCTTCAAAAAGGTCAATAATTGTTTAGATGTCGAGCGATTTTGTCTTAACGGCTTCAAAGTGCTTATTTTTTTGTAAGAGAAAGAAAGTTAATCAATTTTGCAATAGCACTTACCGGAAAATAACATTTATTAGTCTATAAAATGAAATGGAGTCAACAACTCAGAAATATGTAATTTCCTTGTTTATGTTTGAAAATGGTGTATGCTAAAAAAACCCTTTGCTTTTGTGCATTAAATCGTATGGTCCAGGATACGGTATTAGAAATATACTGGGTGATTCCTGTAAGTGGGTCATGCTTTCGAAGAATGATGGGGGACGTTGAAATATCAATTTTGATAAAGCAATCTATGGGTCGGAAATGCTTCTTACGCAAAATTCAGGGTTTTGAAGCTTTTGAAAAATCAAAGATATTTTTTATTAGTTTTTCAACAGTCGTTACGAAAATTTGTTATAGGCGTCTACCCAACAGAGGCCCTTCAAAATTGATAAGATGATGTTTTAGTGTCAACCAGTGGAGTACATATGATACCCTGTATCTTACGTGAGAGGCATTTCCGACCGAAAGTGTGCTATATCAAAATTAATGCTTCGACGTTCCTCATTATTCCTCGAAAGCATGACCCACTTACATGAATAACCCTGTAAACCCTTACCTGTTACTTGATGCTTATGAAGATTTTTATATACTTTTATACAGGATGCTTCAAATTTCAATGTTCGCCGTTAGTATCTTGCGCATTTTGGTAGTCAATTAAATGCCGTTGGCACATCCTCTGCCTTGTCTTGTGAAATGTTTCTGATGTTTTCCTAGGTTATTTGGAAGAAATATTTCAAAATAAATGTCACATATTCTCTTTCACAAAATGGCTTCATCAAATTTATGACGTTTTTTCATAGAGCAAACATCATCAACTTTGTATCTAGCCTTTTTAAATAGATGAACCATTTCTAATTCTAATTCCAAAGATTCTAATTCCAAAGACATATAAAACTAAACATCCATTTGAAGTTTCGAGATCATTAAGCCATAATCAATGTGAATCAATGATGGTTGGGAAGGAACGGAATGTCGCATCAAAGATCAAATAAATTTATTTAAAAAAAATTAAAAATTGTATGATTTTTTTTTATATACAGGGTGTTTCAGAATAACATGCTAATAATAAAGGGGGTGATTCTTGGGCTCATTTTAAGAAAAAAAATTCATATGAACGTATGTCCTAAACGCCTTAACTTTTTTCCCAAAAAATATGCAAACCAAAACCCGCATGGACGGCACTGGTCAGAATAATCAAATTGTTGGTGCATCAGAGAATGAGTATTAATGCCTAAAATACATGACTCAAATTTCATAAAGATATCTACAGTAATGACAAAGTTATTGTAAAAAAAGTATCTATTTTTTAAAACTTTGACACCCTGTATCTCAAAAGTTAAGGCGTTTAGGACATACGTTCATATGAATTTTTTTTCTTAAAATGAGCCCAAGAATCACCCCCTTTATTATCAGCATGTTATTCTGAAACACCCTGTATACAGGGTTTTTCACTTAAAACTCCGCACGCCAATATCTTGGAAACGAATAGAAATATCTGATTTCAGTAAAGAATAGTCAATGTATGGAGTCAAGTAGTTATTTTTCACAGTTGAAAAAATTCGACGCCCACCAAGAGTAAAGCGTCGCGACGCGTCGAAAATATTAATAGATTGCAGGGACTTTAAAATTACGCGCATGCAAAAGCACAAGATCCATGAACTTTTTTGTTATCAAGTTGAACTCATTTATTCTACTCAGTTTTGATATATACAGTGTGTCCAAGATAAGGATGTCAATCATGGGGATCTTGGATACCGAGAGAGATTTATTTATTTATTTATTTATTTATTTATTTTTTTTAAGTCATACAAAACACTCTAAAGTTATCACATTGCAAGACTTAACACATAAGAGAACAGGTATCACAGGTAAAAACAGACATCACAACTAAGACTAACTTGTGTACAATCAAAGAAAGGAAGAAAAAAACCGTGTTTTACAGTTCAACAGCAATGCCACTGGTGCACTGGCAGATCCAGTACGAGTGGGAAGTTACATCAGGTTTTTAAGAGCTTTCACACTAGTTTCGAAAAAATCCACATCATGGGCTTTAATAAGGTTGTTACAAATTGACAGCATTTGACTCAATGGATTGTCCACAGGGAACTGAATACTAAAACAATTATTCATGCTAAACCTAAGATAGCTTTAGGAACAATCAGTTTTATATAGTTTATGAGGTCACATTTGTGATATTTAATGTTATTAAGTACATAGTATATAAAAATTACAGCCTGAAGTTTCCTTCTATCGCAGAGTTTTTGTAATTTATATGAGACCAACATAGTATTACAGGAGACAAGGTAAGCGTAGGCGTTGTTATCTTTGGTATATAAAAATTTAAGAAATTTCTTTTGGATTCGCTCAATACGTTCGCTATGGCATAGGGCCAGAGGTGACCGAATAATTGACGCATATTCGAGGTGGGGCCTCACCAGAGCGTTATACAGCTTGATTAAAGTGCTGGTACCAACAAGGTCTCTAAAATTACGCATGATGAACCCAAGTTTTTCATAAGCTTTATTAACAATGAAGTCACAGTGTGTCGTGAATTTAAGGTTGCTCTGCATATTAACTCCAAGGTCCTTGATTTCTTGACGTACCTGCAGAACAATATGGTTCATGACATAATCGAAATTGAGTGGATTAACTTTTCTGGAGAACGTAACCTTAAAGCATTTTCCCACATTAAGACGCATTTTGTTTTGAACAAACCAGTCGGCAACTGAGTTGAGGTCTACCTGCAATTGGAGGCAATCAGATATAGAAGATATTTTTTAAAGAGCTTGAAATCATCGGCGAATATCAAACACGTTGAAAATCTAATGCAGTCGGGTAGGGAATTGATAAAAATATTGAAGAGAAGGGGGCCAACCGTCTCCAATCTTGACCATATGACAACGGTCTGAGAGATATGTTGCAAAAAATCCATAGGCTGGTCCGGAAAAACCCAATTCGCTCAGCCGCTTAATGAGAATAACATGGTCAACAAGGTCAAAGGCTTTAGCGCAATCCGTAAATATAGTGTCGAGTTGACAATGACTGCCAACCGCATCAAAGGCATGATTAGTGAAGTTGCACAGGTTTGAGATAGAGATACAACTTGTATCTCTCTCGGTTCCAAGATCCCCATGATAGAGGATAGAGGTCGGTTAAATGGAGCAAAGTTGCGTATTTTAATGCTTAACGAAATGCCGTTTTAAAAGCCAAGAAATTCCAACTACGTCCAAAATTAGCCGAAAAAAAACGAGATATTTCAAAATTGTTTTCAAATACGTTCCTGGATTTTTTATAACGGATTTTAAAAGCCTCTTATGTTCCCAAACCAACAATGTATTGCAATTATTCAAGAAAATTATATTGATGGATTTTTCCATCGGAACTCATGTGTTAGTGATAGACAGAAAATACATTTTTGATAGGATTAAAAACAATAACCTCTTTTTCAATAAGTGCGAAACATCGCTGGTTTAGGAACATAAGAGGCTCTTGAAATCCGTAATAAAAAATTCAGGACCGTATTTAAAAAAAACAAAGTTGATGATGGCTGCTCATAGACGAAACGTCGGTTCTTCAATTTAATAACGCTATTTTGTAAAGGGCAAAAAGTGGCAATGAAGAAGTTCCATTCATTTCAAAATATCTTTTTAAATAAGGTCACAAAAAAATAAAAACCCTTTTGCAAAATTTCGGTTTTTTATCGGATAATTTCGTACGTAATCGGAATTTCTTGGCTTTTAGAACGGCATTTTGTAAAGCATCAAAATACGCAACTTTGCCTCCATCTAACCCACCTTGTGTCTCTCACGGTTTCCAAGAACCACATGATAGACATCCTTATCTTGGACACATTGTATATCTCAAAACTGAGTAGAATAAATGAGTTCGACTTGATAACAAAAAAGTTTATAACTAACTCGTACTTTTGCATGCGCGTAATTTCAAAGTTCCTGCAATCGATTAATATTTGCGACGCTTTACTCTTGGTAGGCGTCGAATTTTTCAACTGTGAAAAATAACCACTTGACTCCATACATTGACTACTCTTAACTGAAATCAGATATTTCTTTTCGTTTCCTTATCTTAGACACATTGTATATCTCAAAACTGAGTAGAATAAATGGGTTCGACTTAATAACAAAAAAGTTTATAAATAACTCGTACTTCTGCATGCGCGTAATTTCAAAGTTTCTGCAATCGATTAATATTTGCGATGCGTCACGACGCTTCACTCTTGGTAGGCATCGATTTTTTTCAACTATGAAAAATAACCACCCGACTCCATACATTGACTACTCTTAACTGAAATCAGATATTTCTATTCGTTTCCAAGATATTGGTGTACGGAGTTTTAAGTGAAAAACCCTTTATTTTATTAGAAAAATATATCCCCTTCTCAAATATATAAGAATGAATATTATATCATTTCATTTGATTTTTTAGAAAAACACTCAAAAATATGGTACCTTTTCAGTTAACGCCACCTAGCAGCGACGTCGAAGGTCACAAATTCAAAAGCAAACAAGCATTTTTCCGTGCAGATTATGCGCATTCATATTAGCCCAAGAAATCTCCGTTTGTTTGAAATTGAAATTCCCCCACCGCTTCATTTTGATACATAGAAAAAAAAACAATATAGTCGAAAAGTGTGGGAGAATAGTCATATATATATATACAGTGTGACCCATTTGTTTTGGGAACACCCTGATAAAAAGTTTATTTCTTAACCAATTTGGTTCGTTTTTTTTTTGATTGTAGAGCTCGAAAAATTGTATATTCTTAGCAAAAAGTGACCTTCGCCATTTTGACCTCAAGGCCTACTATGTTAGTTTTTAAGAGCAAAATTTCAGGAAACCATATTAGCGATTTTTTTAGAAAAAATCTGTGGGCGCCACTGGATTCAGCATCCTTTAAAACGGGTCTATACAAATTTTCAACCGAAAATATCAAGTTGAAAAAAATTAAAAATTCGCACTTTAACAATCTTTGATTCTATCAAAAGAAATGATAAATGCATTGAAGTTGATGGTGGTTTGGTAGAAGTTACAAATTTTTAGTTTTATGTCATTTTTATTTGTTTTGATAGAATCAAAGATTGTTAAAGTGCGAATTTTTAATTTTTTTCAACTTGATATTTTCGGTTGAAAATTTGTATAGACCCGTCTTAAAGGATGCTGAATCCAGTAGCGCACACAGATTTTTTCTAAAAAAATCGCTAATATGGTTTCCTGAAATTTTGCTCTTAAAAACTAACATAGTAGACCTTGAAGTCAAAATGGCGAAGGTCACTTTTTGCCAAGAATATACAATTTTTCGAGCTCTACAATCCAAAAAAAAACGAACCAAATCGGTTAAGAAATAAACTTTTTATCAGGGTGTTCCCAAAACAAATGGGTCACACTGTATATCAGTTGATATGAAAATAGTATCATCGAAATATGTATCCTCATAGAGGAAAATTCTATAAAAATCCTATTTTCTTACTTGGTGTTGGTTGTTACGCCCCCTAGCGACAATTTCAGAAACTTGAAAATATTTTCCAGGTTTTTCTCATGGCCGTTTTGATCATAACATTTTTTACCGCAAGCTTCTACGATGGATAGTTTCCGAGATACAGTATCTTGCATTCTTAGTTGGACACCCTGTACAACAAGCAATTTATACAAGTAGGAAATGGTCAGTCCGTGCGAGCATATGCAAATTTATAGGATTCGAAAGTTTTGAAACTTTATTTTGAACTATTTTGGAAATAATTTTAAAAATCCATCCTCAGGTGTATCCCATTTACGAAGGAGTAGCTTCGTTAGGAGGCGTTTACCGATTTTTTTTATATTATAAAGTTACGACCAAAATTCATTCAGCTGCCCAGCAGAAAGTGATCCGTCCCTTTCTCTCTAATCACCTTTTATAAATGTGATGCACTCCGGATATTATTTTGCCGACCATCTCACATTATTATTAATGGGTTATGACCTCATAACTAGAACCAATTCAAATCTGTTCATGACAGTTAAACAATTTACTGATTTGATACTAATAACACAATACATCAGCTATGAATACCGAATTCAGTTATCTGCATTCATGAATGTATAGGTGTTTGAACATAGCCCTCTGCAGGCGCGGATCCAGGATTTCATTCTGGGGGGGTCATCAAGTGTAAGAAATAGTTATTTATTTACCATCAAAATGCCTTTTCTCCGGCGATGAGAACAGAGAATCGAAACGGAAAATAATATATTAAAATACGCAATACATAGGTACACATACAGCAAATGCCAAACAACTTTCGATTCACGTCATAATTGCCACCAAGCGAGTTATTATGTGATTTGCAGGTGATCAAATTTGGCCACCAGCAAACTTCATAACAACGAGCATGGTGGCAACGATGACGTAGATCTAAAGTTGTTTGGCGTTTACTATACATATTACAGCTTTAGTAACATAAATCGAAAACCTACAGTAACTTAGGCTTTAAAAACCGAGTCTTTCATAAGTCGCCATTTTGGAGCATATTCTGCATAGAATCACATTATTGTCATTCTTGACTTGATTAGTGAATGGATTGGCTACAATAATATTGCTCAATAAGTAAGATGACATGCGTTAAAATGGCGACAAGTGAGAATAATATAGTAAGTATATATTTTTAGTGCCTACTACCTACTCTATACTAAACGCTAATATTAAAGATTATTTTCTAAATTAGGAAATCACATTTTCTTCTCTTAGTCTGTCCAAACCTATCTATGACTTTATTAATGTCAATTATAATGTCTCTATGGATATTTAGTAAAGCCAGACCACTAAGTCGATCTTCTCCCATATTGGCGCGAAGCCAGGATTTAAGGCGGCGAAGGGTAGAAAACGATCTTTCTGCAGTTGCTGCACTAACAGGCAAGGTAGCAAGTATCTGCAGAAAAATCCTTACATTTGGATACAAATCAGGATCACATTCATCAATTATTTGTAGAAGTGAATCTGGACTAGCATTACCATCTACTGCTTCCCGCTTCCATTTGGCGACCCATAATTGGAATTTAGCTACCACAACATTGGTCGCATTATTTGTAAATTCATGATAAGTATTTGCAACCTCTTTCACGATAAGAATGTCGGATCCATTATACGACGATCTTGGCAAAAACACGTTAAGATTAAATAAGTTTAGCACATCTGCAAAAAGCCTATCTTCAAAGTATTCTGAAGTATTCCTCCACTGATTGCTTAGGTTGATTGCTTTGTCGATGGATCTGTTTAGATACTATCCTCCGTAATTTCAATTCAACATCTAGTTGAGCTGCAACTTCTTTGGCTTCATAGAACAACTGATTAAAGACGGACTCCGCTTGAGCTCTCTTATCTTTCAGGATGGTGATCACATCATTAACTGCATGTGTTGCTCTTTTTAAGTCAATTGAAGGCGAATGAAGAAGGCGACTGAGCGGTAATGTTGTACCTAAAAACACAATAAAGCTCTACTATTTGTAAAAGAAGTTCACTTTGTCACGTACCTAGAATATCGTTTAGATATATAGACGATATGATGAAGTCGGGACTGCTCAAAGATTTTAAAAGGCACTCTGCATCGCTAGCAGTCTTGGAGTCATCCCACGTTAATATTCTCTCCAAAGCATTGCATATTTTTATTAAATTGTCGCCTCGAAACTGCAAATGACCATCGTGCCTATCTACACAACGGGTTTCACATATGCTTTGAAGAGAACCTCCTCCAAGTTCTTGCGAAAACACCTAATGTCGCTTTGCTGAACCATTTGCGAAAGCTACAACTTTCTTCATTGTTGATGACGCATTACGGCAGCTCGCTATTTTTGATGATCTTGCAAGTGAGTTGTTTAGCGCATGATTATTGCATGGACATCGTTTTGCATACATTGCTTTCTTTGTCAGCTCATGTACAGCACCTTTTGTGTCGGAAGACATCACTGAACAACTGTCAATCCCTATTCCAACACACCATCGTAGGTTAATATTAAATTTGTGGCAAAGATCTTCTATTATATGTGCCAATGCAACCCCTGTCAAACGTCGTTCATGTCGATTACCACCACCTACATCCTCTTCGCGAATTATATCATAGGCATTACAAAATGCAATGAATTCTTCTCTTATGTTTTCTTGGTAAAAATAGCGAAAGGAGAGAGTTAACTGTTCTTTATCAGAAATATTCGTCGTCTCATCAAATATGACAGAAAATAAATTTGCGGCTTTTACGTTATGCAAAATTTGTTCCTGAATTTTTTCCTTGCAGATATCTATCAACTCGTTCTGAACAGTTTTGATTATGTAAGTAGCATTTGCTTTAGTTGATTCCAAATGTTTTTGCAAAGCAGTGTCACCAGCTTCTTCACGAAATTTTAAAAGAGCTCTGAAGTTTCCCTCTTTATTTGACACTTGATTTTCTGTTCTTAAACTTTTTATACCATCGTCTCTGTGACCACGTAGAGGGATATTCTGGCGCCCACATAAAATAATGGTACTTATAATGGGTCTTCCCGCTCTGACAGCTATTTGATGATAATGATTTTTTTCGTGAGTCAAAAGAACTCCCTTTTCTCCGAGAAGATCGTCAAAGACTTTTAATGGCTCTTTCACAAGTCTTTTCAGGGATGTATTGCTTTGGACACCACCACCTGAACACACTGAGAATAAAGCGCAATATTTGCAGTATAAGCCTTGATCTTTGTGTGATAATACAAGCCAAAAAAATTTTTCCAAATGAGATCTCTGAGCGTATTTTTTAGTTTGTTTGCCTTTCTTTGTTACTGTACAAAACGGAAATTTGTAATCTGAAGGAGGTGTCCAATGTTTCTCAAGTAACATGGCTTTAACAGAATCATCTATATCAACCCTTTCGCCTCCTATGTAAAAGCCAATATCTGATGAAAAATCGCTTATGGAAGCGAGCGCGTTTTTCTCATTTTCCATAGTGGACGCCGACATAGAATGAACGGATATAGGAGATGTTATACCATAATTATTCTCTTCATCAGAAAGAATTTGGCGTCGAGGAAGGAGTTTCGAGTTTTGACTTTTTAATAAAATAATTATCCAGGGTTTTGAATCCAGAAGTTACACCGCGTTTAGGCCCACCTCCACCACCACCACCTTTCACAGATTCGTCTCCCTACACCAAACAAAAGCATGCAATTAGTCAATCATTACATTACCTACGCAACACATTCACAACTTCTACTTCTGAATAAATACACTACCTAATTATTGAAAAAGTATTTTTCCAATCTAAATGTCAATAGGTCAGAAAAACTAGGTACTTACCATTATTTATTTGTTTTTTTTTGCACAAAATAACAGTTATTAATTACTATGAATACGTAAACACAAAAATTTTCAAATGCCAAGCTGTCAAGTGTCAAGTCGAGACGTAACGAAAACACAAGAAGAAGCGTTTTCATAGAGTGTGGTATATGGAGGACTGTAACTAGGAGAGTAATCGTAATGCATAAAAGTGGTCCAGGTTTCAAATCGTAATTCAGCTTCAATTGTTACCTCCAGATGGCGAAGAGTCGTTAGCGATTTCATGTCAAACAAAAATGATACCTAGGTAACATGATTGAAACCACGTTACGAATACTCTCAAATAACGACAATTTTTATTGGCTAGGTTGCACAAAACTCTCACTATTTGATGATAATAGGTACCTATGAATATATTTCTTGTTTTACATTATTCTGAAATTCATAGAATTTTCATATTTTTTTGTTTAATAGCATTAATTGATAGAGTAACTGAGTGATGTCATATCCTTCATTGACAACAGTCAGCATTGAACAAACAACACGATGCTGCGACGATTCAACTTCAATTTTTTCCTTATAGAGAATGCATTGCATGTGGAATGAGAAGTGGAAATTTGGGAAAATGAATGAAAATGTGATAAAAGTATCTTGACAAATCATTGACAAGCAATTAACGTTACCATCACAATGAATAAATAAAAGCGCTACTAGCAACAGCGCCCTCAAATGAACTAAGCAAAAAGAGGGACAGATTTTCAGAAATATTCGTATGTCGATTCGTCTCCTAGTTATAGTCCTCCATACTATGGTATCATGAGACCATTCCAGTTTGGTCTGTCATCAACATCACTTTCAGCCTTTCAGCCAATTGGCGAGCTTCATTGACATTAATGACAGACCAAACTGGAATGGTCCCATGAAGGAGATGATAGAAACCGGAATGAACCGATCTAATATACGCATGCGTCAGGTTAGAGACGTTTGTCGTGATTCAAATTTTAAACGCTTTTACGCGCGTAATTGAAGCGATGTCCTGTGTCATTAAGGATAAAATATCTAGTTTCAAAATATCGGTATCAGAAGTGATTGGAACTGAATGCAACGCGTTTTTTTTGCGTATTATTAACCTATATCTTGTAATAAATCTAGTATTTACTAGTTGTTGATAAGTTGGAATTGTATATTTGAACGAAAATTATTATTATTTAGAGTCGAATCCTAGCCGACTATTATTGTCAGGTAAAAGAGCATTTTGTTATATAAATATAACTTCAAATGCTTGATGACACTCTAGATTTACTGATAGAATTCAACAATCTAGTACTACATAGAAGCTGAAACTTCCAACGATTAATTTTTATAATGTGGTGGATAGATAATGAGTTGTCCAATTATGACATACATAATTATTATTTATACAGAGTCGCTAAGAGCTTATATTCCAGATTTCAGAAATACACTATCATTCATAATACCTACATACAGGGTGTTTAAAAATCATTGGGCAAAAATGATATGATGGCTGAGAGGTCATTCCAAGAAAAAAAATCTCAATAAACATAGGTCCTAAAACGCAACGTTTCTATGATACAGGGTGACACATTTTTTTTAAATTCAGTTGAATTTTGACCGACTTGTTTAAAATTTGGCAGCGTTGTTATGTAAGTTATAAGAGGGGCTAGTTTTGACCCTGTACTAGATAAAAATATTGTGTCCAGTGGAGTTGAGGGCGGGAAGATAACATCAATTTTTGAAAAAAAAAAGACGATGCTTTTTCGGACCTATGTTTTTTGGAACTTTTTTTCTAAGAATGTTTTCAGGAATTTCTCCTTTCATTTTTGCCCAATGTTTTTTAAACACCAACACCCTGTATATTCTGATCAGCCGTTCAGGAAATACTTAGCTTTGATAATGCACATAGAAATTAATATTTTGATACATTTAAAAGTGTTGTATAGTGCATGGTTGTTTTTTTCAAGGCAGTGTATAGAAAATAATAGTATATATTATATTTCATGCATTATGTATCTACTTTTGAAATCTCAGTATAATAGGAACTTCGATTCTAAAGGGCTCATCAGAAATAAATACTTATATCAAACCGTATATTTTTTAAATTAGAAAAATAAGCTTTTTCTTGATGTCTTGGGTCGCGGATATGGATGGAAACGGTCGAATGGGTGAAATTTAAGAGGTACCAACAAAGTTTAATACAACAGCTTTGAGGTTTTTATACATGCCTATAAGTTATAGTGAAAATGCAACGATACATGCAGGGTAGGTCATTTAGTCGTGGAACATCAAAGTTGCACTTTTTTGAATGCAACCCCCAGTGTATTAATGTATATTTCGATTATTTCTTCAATTTTGTGATACACATAATGATCCTGAATTCTTGAGTCATCCAAGAACATACAATTAATTCTTGCAAAACATTTCAAAATGCGTCGGAAAAAGTTGAATGTACTTACCTTCTAATCAAAAGACAGAGACAGAATATAGCTCTGGAAAAGTAAGATGAGAAAGTGCGATGTGAAAGTAACGTTGTTGTGTTGGTAAATCCTCAACAAGCTCGGAATTAAATCTAAAAGAATCGCCACATTCTTCTTTCATACGAATATTAAAGTTTGTGCTGCATTGCTGGTCCTTGTTGATATTTTGCCAATTTCTTTATGGAGAACTTTTGAATTTGAATAACTTTCCACAGATCACACACCTCATTCTGGTACGAGAATAGACAGTTATCAAACTCAAATCAAGTGAACCCGTGAATTATAAATAAAACAATGAGAAGCAAGAAATCTTTTCCCGCCAAAATATTTAGGTGGAGGACTGTAACAACAATCTATACATTTATATCCAGAAGAAAACGTCTTCATTCATATCCAAAATAAAACGTCTCTCTATTCCCGTCAGTTTCCATGCACAAGCGCAGTAGTAACGGTTCATTCCGATTTCTATCATCTCCTGTCCCATGATACCATACTTCATGAAAACGCTAAAGAAAGCGCACGCTCGCTCGCTATTGTTTTAGAGATGTTCGGTTTATATCGATATTCGTATTCGTAAATTTTGACAGCGCGATCTGTTTTTTCATCTATCGGATCGACATTATGTTTCTTGGTTTATAAGAGAGCAGTTGGACTTGTTTTTATTGATAATAAATTTATAAATATGTCATATTTTTTTAAGATTTGTTTAACTATCTACAAAAATAATTCTCTGAAAACAGTCACAAGTATTATATGTAGATATATGATGGGGACATTTTGGAAATACTCAGATTTCTTTGAAATGTAGTTTTACTTCTTTTTGAGGGGGTCATGACCCCCATGACACCCCCCTGGATCCGCGCTTGGCCCTCTGGCTAGATTCATAATTCAATCAAACATTATAACTCACTATTCAATAAAAAAAAAACCTTTCAATAGACTTCGAGGTAGTTAGTTGAGCTACGCGTTAAATAAAACAAATTGTGAGACCCGGCTTCACACATTCAGCACTATCAAAGTTTTTTAATTTGAATTCCCACATACTATCACGTAATTTTTGATATACAGGGTGTTGAACGTTTCAAATCGGGTTTTTATTTATTTCTTGAGGAAACATCGAAATTACCAAATAATAACAATAATTACTACTTATCCTTCTTTTGCTGTGGAGAAAGAATATACTTAGAGCAAATAAAAAACGAAACGTCTGACGTCCAAAATAGTGAAGGCAATAAATGGCATTCAGAAGTTTTGAATGCCATTTATTTAGATTTATTCCGAATCAGAACTTGACGATTTATTCGGAGCAACCGCCTGCACTGCATTCTATCAATATTAGACTTTTGACTCAAGCAGTTTGAGAAAGGACTAGGATTTATTGTTTACCCAATAGTAAAGAATTGCCCGTGGGAGTTGCTGGTCCCCCATCGGGCGCCCCCCCAGGTGGCGGATGGGGGAATGCCTTCCAGATATGGGAGGTACCGGGGAAATCAAATACCCCGGGGCGGACCAAAACCAGCACCTAAGAACGATGTGAGACAAACCCAAAGACTTTGTACCCCAAGTGAGTTTCAATCTCACCGTTGGTTCCGACCGTGTGGAAGCCCCGGTGGCCAACGCTGGCCCCACGGATTTTGGGGAGGGCCAATCACACGTTCTGGCATCCGAGGAACAACCAAACCTCGATGTAACTCATGAACCAACCACGGGTAACCAGGGAAGCTGTGATGCGATCCCCGGTGCCGGTGTATCTGCCATTAGTACAGGCGTTGGCAACATCAGCCTGAACAAAATGGCAAAGCTTTCCGGAGCCCAGCGAAAGAAGCTTGCGATCGAGAGGGCTAAAGCCAAGGGAGAGCCTATACGGCCTCGTAAACCGAGGAAAAATAGGAATCACGGGAATAGAACCCTCCCGAATAGCTCAGGGAACACTGGGAAACCTGATGCTCGGGCCTCAGAGCCTGGAGCATCAGGTGAACCTAGGACCACTGCAAACAAATCTTCTGCAAAGAGGGGTCGCTCTGAGGGCAACACACCAACCCCAGAAAAAAGCGCCAAGAAAAGGTCACGGCAGGGGGATGCTGAAGTAACACCCAGTACATCAACTGGGAAAACTTACAGCGAAACCCTAGCCGGGCTTAGAATGGCCATCACTTCCGAAAAATATCCGGATGAAACCTTCACTGAGGAGCAGTGTAGAGGCCTACAACAGTCTCTACTCCGGGAAGTGTTCAAATGCGAACCCGGAACTGGTCCTCAGTTCAAGTGTATAATAGGTATGGACTCCAACTCGCATCATACCATCTGGGGGAGCAGCGATATCAACAAAAGAGGTGAGTCTTTATTGGATTTTATTATAACCCATGATTTGGAGATTCTCAACAAGGGCAACAAGCCTACTTTTGCAAACCGCATACGGTCGGAAGTTATTGATGTCACTCTGTCCACCTCCCGTATCAATCCCGATATCCAGCGGTGGCGCGTATCCGATGAACCATCCCTGACGGACCATAGGTATATACTGATGGAAATCAATAGTATTGACAAGCCGTCAGAAATGTACCGCAACCCACGCAAAACAAACTGGACTGAATACCGGGAGGAGCCGGAGGCGGGGTTGAGAGGGGTCAAGGAACGTATGCGTAACAGATTTGATGTTGAGGTGGTAGCGGAACAACTACAAAACGCTATAATTTACTCTCACCATCAAAGCTGTCCGCTAATCCGGCGTTCTTCATGCAAGGACACAACCTGGTGGAACGAGAAACTTGACAAGATGAAGGGGGAAACACGCAGACTCTTCAATGTGGCCAAGAAAACCGGTGAATGGGATGAATACCACCATACTCTGACGAAATACAACAAAGAAGTAAGGGAAGCTAAGAGAAACTCCTGGAGGAAGTTTTGCACTGAGGTCGAAAAAACCTCGGAAGGCGCACGCCTCCAGAGAATCCTAGCTAAGGACCCCCTCCCACCAATGGGAACACTAAAGAAACCAAATGGGGAATACACGAAAAATGGCGAAGAAACCATTGAGACACTACTCAGGGCACACTTTCCAGACTCGTCCATAATCAACTCGCAACAGGGAACCAACTCCCTATCTTCTGAGATCCTCCGGATGAGAGGATCAAGAGATGATTGGGTCATAGCCCGACAGATTGTGACACCAAATAGAATCGAATGGGACATAAACTCATTCGAACCATACAAAGCACCTGGATGCGATGGGATAATACCGGCACACCTGCAGCAGGGCGAAGCCCAACTCATATCGATGCTTTGCCAACTATTCAGAGCAAGCCTGGCAACGGGACACATATCCATGATATGGAAACTCTCACGAGTGGTCTTTATACCGAAACGCGGGAAAGATAGCTCTCAGCCCAAGGCATTCAGACCAATAAATCTCTCGTCGTTTCTACTCAAAACGATGGAGAAAGTGATTGAAAGGCAAATTAGCGAGACCTCCCTAATAGAGAGGCCACTACACAAAAACCAAAACGCCTATCAACCTGGTAAATTATGTGAAACTGCTCTGCATGAACTTGTTCATAAAATAGAGCAACCACTGAACAACCAAGGAGTTGCCCTAGCTGCATTCCTTGATATAAAAGACACCAAGACAATATCAGAACTGATGCAGACAGCTCTGACAATCGTAGAAGATTGGTGCAGGAAGGTGAACCTGTAGGTCAATCCTGAGAAAACCTCACTGGTCTGCTTTAAGTCAAATACCTAGGCATCATCCCGGATGACAAACTCACATGGAATTCACACCTACAGAAAATAGTGAATCGAGGTAAAGCCACAATAATGGCAACAAAAAGAGCGATAGGAAAGAATTGGGGCATAAATCCGCGCATGGTACACTGGCTCTACTGTTCCGTGGTAAGACCCACTCTTGCTTACAGCTCTGTTGTCTGGTGGCTGAAAATCGAGCAGCGACAAGCAGCTACGGAACTTGCAAAAGTTCAGAGGCAAGCATGTCTCTGTGTAACGGGAGCCATGAAAACTACCCCAACACTTGCCATGGAGGCCATACTTAACCTACCTCCTTTAGATATCTATATCAAAATGGAAGGAAGAATGAGAGCATATAGACTTAGCAATACCGGGAACTGGAGCCACTCAAACTCCCAAGGACACACCAAGATAACCAGCACAGTCACGAACCACTTAGTAACAATGAGGAGTGATGTCATGCTGAAAAATATCAACTTTAGCACATCTCCCAAGACCAAGCTAATATGGGAAGAGGAAACGGTGAAACAACTCCGGATGGTTAATGGGGCAATATGGTACACAGACGGCTCCAAAACAAGCCGGGGAGCTGGTGCCAGAATCGTAGGGGAAAATCCAAAGTGGGAAACATGTGAACCACTCGGGATGTACGCTACAGTTTTCCAGGCAGAAGTACATGCAATAAACGTATGCGTTCAAGAGAATCTCAGGAGAGGCTACAGGGGAAGGAAAATCCTTATCCTTAGTGACAGCCAAGCTGCAATCAAAACCATCTCCTGTCGGGAAACCAAATCCAAACAAGTCATGGACTATCAGCAAAACCTTGTCACACTGGGAGTATCTAACGATGTCACTCTTGGATGGATACCAGGACACACAGGGATAGCTGGGAACGAGCGGGCGGATCAACTAGCACGCAAAGCTGCAAACACACCACTTCTGGGTCCAGAACCTGCTATTGGTATTACAAAATCCTCTGTGAGAGGTTGGCTGAACTGTTGGTCCAAAAAACAACAGAAAGCTAGATGGTGCCAATCACCAGGTCTGAAACACAGTGAATTAATGATGGCAGACGAGATCGAATCATCATTTTCTGGAAGCCTACTGAAACTCAGCAGGAATCAGCTTAGGAAAGTAACAGGTATATTAACTGGACACTGCACTCTAAGGAAACACATGCATATCATGTGTCTTTTCAACGAGGAACCCATATGTAGGCTGTGCAACGAGGAGGAGGAAACAGCCTCCCACATTGTATTCGAATGTGGAGCGCTGGCGTACTGGAGAAGAGATAATGGGAAATTCACAACCACTTCTCAAAGGACGGACAGGGAAACAGTAGAACGAGTCATAAAACTTATTCGGGCAATGGAGCTCTTCGACTGAGAGACAGGCACAGAGAAGATACAATAAGCCCAACAAGAGGCTGCGGTGTCGGGGCCAACAGCCCGAACTCGTAGCGCCTGTACTTCAGTAATCAGTAATCAGTAAAGTATTGAAAATAAAGAATATTTTTTAGGAGTCAAGATATTTGAAAAATAAACCAACATAAATACCTCTCAATAGCATCAGGGTGAGTACCAATTTTAGATCCTTATTCCTTATCGTATTGATCAGAACATCAACAACTCTTCAGGATCAACATACAAAAAAATGATCTTTTGAGAGCGTTCATATATTTCAATCATCTTTAACCATATCATTTTCATAAGAAACACGCATACAAAGCATAAATTGGATGTTTTTGATTCAAAATTAAATTATTCTTTGTTCCATTTTTTATGGTAAGAAAAAGTTATCTCATCAATATGAGATATAATTTTCACGTTAACCAAGTTACGATTTGTGGTTACCAGGTTTGGTGAGTTCGGGATCAAAAGCCAAAACGTTCTGGCTACTAAAAGTAATGGTATAACGTAGCTACTTTTAATTATTAGGTACTTCCCAAGAGATTTGCCACTACTTCGAAGTAAAATTAGACGTATGCCAAAAATTTGATCATTCAGAACGTCGAAAATTGTTACCAACGCAACAGCAAGTGAAACCAACAGTTTTCTTTAGAATTGAACTCTTCTTCTCGGCAACATCATATTTTGCGTAATGACAATGTATAAGCAAAGTTGGTACCGTTCACTATATTTATTTGATAGACCATTTTTTGTTATCACTTTTCACTTGACATCAACCGCGCACGCGCAGTTGATTTTCAATTAGAAGTAGTGGCAAACGTTTGGACCTTGCAAGGTATTGATTTTAATTATGGTTATTGTAAGTATAAGTGGAAACGTTAATTTGACGGTTGTGAATGATAATGTTACTATTAGTGACATGCTTTAGGTTAGAAAATTCGTAACCTGGTTGACGCCAGAATCCGCCTATTATCACGAAGTATTTGATTTCATACCTATCTATGAAGAGGATATTTTAATTTTATTTTACTGTAGATTAAGTTGAAGTCAAGCTTTGGTCAGGGTTGCATTGAGTATCATAAAAACGTCATCTAGATGTTGTGAAATCTATTATGGGTCAGTTGGTCGTAGATTGTTTTATGCACAGAAATCGGTGTCAAGGTTCTCCAGTAAGACTACAAAGTATTACGCCACTATAACATAATAGAAAAAGGCATTTAATGATGAAAAGTGCATTATTTTTTTCTATGTAGATAAGGGTCATGGTGGGGGTAACATAATCTTTATAGATACATTCTATAAAGCTACAAGTCAGGCTGTGAAGAAACGTTGTAATAAGGATATCTTAAGAGAGTGAGACGGAATTGTCCCCTATGTTCAGCAGAAATTGTTGCGATCACGCTAAAGTGTAGTCAAGATTTTGATTATAAAAACTCTAATGACTTGGAAAACAAATTGGATAATGAAGCTTTCATTTTCTGAGACAAAGGGGGCAAATAGACATTTTGATTGTAAGGCAAGTGAAACATCAACATCAATATATTGAAAGTAAGAAAGAGGTCTTAATGTCCTTATAGACATTGATTTTGACCATTCCCTCAGAGTAAACGTAGCACAGTCTTTTAAGCCTGTTGCGTTCATCAGAAGATACGAAACAAACGGTACCGACCAAATAAAAACCGAATTTCAGAGAATCTGTTCTGATCTACAAACAAAGTAATGCATCAAATTTGATCTCATTTATGTGTGCAAGGAATTAACGATGAAGTTTTCGAAAAAAACATATTCAGCTCACAGCAATCGATGGTAGAAAAAATAGAGATTCATCTTGAAGTGGAAGAATCCAGTTAGGAAGACCTTATGAATGCAGAAAAAGAAAATAACTTCGATTTCATAATATTTCTCTCAATTGTGAAGTATTATAGACCCTGACGCCTCCTTTGTCAGAATACCCTTCTACCATACAGGGTGTCTCACAGTGACCGTCCATTAGAATATCTCGGAAAATAAGACGATTGGAATTCTGAAAATTTGTGTGATGAGATTTTATAATATGCTCTCTTCAAATGAAATAATAACGACGTTGTGCGACTTCCGGTAATACCGGATGTAGGTGTCAATTTGCTTATTTTAAATAGAACACCCTATACAGTGTGTCTAGAATAAAATGATGTACATGGGAATATTGGAAACGGTAAGAGATATGGCGTCGCTTGAATGGAAGAAAAGTTGCGTCTTTGTATGCCCAAAAATAATCTACTTTTGTTTTATTTTGAATCGATACCGTGATGTAGATACAGGGTGAAAAAGAAAATGTCCATATTCGAAAAACTACAAAATTTTGCTTATTATAAAAGCCAATATTTTCAAATTTACAGGATATGGGTAAGAGGAAATGACGATTCTAAAAACGGCATCAAAAAATGTTGTAGGCCCACGATGTTGCGTCCGGCCGAGGCCAACTTTGGTTTTTCTTATGGAGGCCATATTGAACTTCTCCATTTTCATGGTCCGTATTGAAAATAATTTCCAAAAATATGACTTCCATAAAAAAAACAGACTTGACTTTGTCTGGACGCAACATAGTAGGTCTAGAATTTTTTTGACGCCGTTTTAGAATCGTCGTATCCTCTTACCTATATCCTGGAAATTTGAAAGTGTTGGGTTTTATAACAAGCAAAATATTGTGTTTTTTTCAAAATGAACCTTTTCTTTTTTCACCCTGTATGAACATAACGAAATCGATTCAAAATGAAACAAAGGTAGAATATTTTTGAGCATACAAATACGCAACTTTTCTTCCATTTAAGCAACGTCGTATCTTTTACCGTTTCCAATATCCTCGTATAGTCCCATGTACATCATTTTATTCTGGACACACTGTATATATTATCACATTTTTGGATTCTACGTCAAGACAGATTAGATTTATCATGTTCTTCACCTAAGTATACGAGTTTTTGGAATATTTGACTTATATTATCAAAAATGACGTTTGTAGGCACAAATTTAAATGTGAATTTTACATTATAAGAAAACCTTCATTATTTCATTTGTGTTGGATTCCTTGTTGAAAGGAACCTTCTATAAATTATTTTTTACGACATTTTGAAAACTATTAATACCGGATGGTCAAAAAATAAGATCAAAAAATAAAATCGTGAAAGTTGTCAAAGAATCAATTTTTTCAAATTGAAATACTCAAATTTGATCGTTGTATAGTATTTAGCACTAAAAATAAAGGTGAGTTTGTAAAAGATTGTCTTCTCCAAAAATGTTTATTTTTTTTTCAATTTTGAAATGGACAATGTAATACAAACTTTATTTCCAATGCTGCACAAGATGAAATTATGAAATTGTTTTGTGTGGTTTCCATTTGAAAAAATTGATTTTTAACAGTTTTTCTTATTCCATTTTTGATCTTATTTTTTGACCACCATGTATTGATAGTTATCAAAATATTGTGAAAAATCTTTCAAAGTAGGCCCCCTTCAACAGGGGATCCAACTCAAATTCAATAATGAAGGCCTTCTTATAGGTTAAATTCATAATTAAATTGGAGCCTACAAACGACATTTTTGACATAAAAACTCAAATATTTCAAAAACTCGTATACTTAGGTATGGGGCATGATGCATCAAATCTGCCAAGAATTCTACGGTGTATCCAAAGATGTAATAATATATAGGGTGTTCTATTTAAAACATGAGAGTTGACGACTACTTCCGGTATAACCGGAAGTCGCACAACATAGCTATTATTTCAATTGAAAAGAGCATCGTGGAAAATCTGACTATACAAATTTTCAGAGTTCCAATCGCTTTATTTTCCGATATATTCCAATGGACGGTCACCGTGAGACCCTGTATATGTAGATGTATGGTTCGCAAATACAGTGGTGGATCTTCGCAATATGACATTATGTGGTCTAAAATAGTTTGGCGGATGTGACCAATACCTCCGTAAAATGTCTCCCATCCAGGAAAAAAGCTAAGGAAAATTATTTCGAGCTGTTTCTTCAGTCAAACCCATGATACTATAAAACACACAAGGTAAGCTCACTAGCTTGACAAAAAGATATGGAAAAAATAGGTGTGAGAAACACAACCTAGTAATAGGTCACCAAACACCCTATGCATTTTAAATAGAGGCAAAGATGTGCGTGAGCTTATTTTGTTTGTTGAGTATCATATTGTTATGAATTTCACTATAGAAAACACTGTTTAGTTTTAGTTAATGTATTTGAAGTCACTACAGCACAATCACAACACCACAAATAATATTTATGTGTCGCGACCAGAAACTGAACTGAACTGTCTCGAAAAAGGCGGACCTTATTATACACCCTCCTCGATGAAACTGCCCGAATACCGTCGTATGGTATAGAACACTGCAGAATATTGTGGAAATCTGCTCCGCCTTCTGGTTTCGCTAGAACGTTCTAGAGAAAGATCGATGACTGGCCACGGTGGGTTGACTTTGTACCAAAAGGGACAAGAGTCGAGATGGGCATGTTCCGACACAATATAAAAAATAGTTATAATGTTAGTTATTAGACTCAATACACACCACAAATGCAATCTGACCTACTTCAACAGAGAGTTTTCTACTAGGAACAAAAACTATTTGGAAAACTGGAAGTGAAGCCCCTTCCGCAATGGGTCACCGAACACCCTATGCATTTCAAATGGACTTCAACTGCGAAGATGTGCGAGAGCTTATTTTGTTTGGTGAGTATCATGAGACCAATCTACGAACGTTTTTGCCTGTTAGGCGTCATCACCGCATCTATATGGTCCGACTGAGAAAGCAACATCGAAATGGGTCACGTCTATCCGACAATTGAATGAACTGTGAAGTGTTATGGATCCTAAGGTCATCTTTTGGCAGAATCCATAACACTTCACAGTTCATTAACTTGTCAGATAGACGCGATTGTTTCTTTTGTTGAACCATATACATATGGCTGCGCTGATTACGTCCAATAGGCAGGAATGTTCATGGATTGGTCTGACTGGGGTAACGGCCCGAAATAACTTCTCCATTTCTTTCAATATCAACAGTAATGAACCTGTTTCAAAAACAATACCATTTTTGACTTTTTGTTATGAGAAAAGGAATATCCAACTATGATGTAATCAAAACAAAAAAATAAAATGTAGGTACTAAGAAAAGTCTCTTTTCATGGATAGGCCGATAAAGGAAATGTGGATATTTTGTGGAAATATTTTTCAACGACTCACTGTTTGATTCAGAGGCGCTCTTCTTTGAAATGAAAACGAAAATGTGAATACATTACTCAGTCTAGGTCAAAACAGATCCGTGCTTATCCGGGTTTGCCAGTGAATATTGCCTTATGTAAGGATTAGGTACATACAATTTCACTTCGAAGTGGAAGTTGCAGGTCTCCGCTTTCCAAACGGTGATCATAAGCTACCATCTGCATTGAGTGTGTGTTCAAAGTCACGCTTAGGTTCGCCAAATACAATGAAGATGATAGCATATGATTCTCGTTTGGCATGCGGTAATCTGTGAATTTGTCACTTCCACTTTGAACTCTTTGGAGAGAAATTGAATTTCATTCAGGCGATTCTATTCCATGTTCATTTGAAGACCGCACTAAATTAAAATGAATACGGAAACGTAAATACGCCTCTCGGAACGGAATTGGAGAACACGTGTGTTGAATTTTTGAAAAAAAACGTTCGACACCCTTTTTTTCGAAAGAAATAGTTTTTATCCAAATCACTTATTCAATTTTAAACAGAAAAGGTCTCATGAGTTTTTTGCCTCTAACTCACAGTTTTCGAGTGAAAAAATAAAAACCATAGTGATGTCCTTAAAAGCATTGATTAACAAAAATATCTAGTTTTGGAAACAGTGGGATACACTACTCAAGCTCTCTAGTTAAAACATTTTGTTATAGAGTTCCCAACCACAATACTTGTTCTCTCCAGTTATTTTTTGATAACCAACAAAAAAAACAACTGTGGACTAAATTGTTTTTCGGGCAAAAATTCCAACTCACAAGGAATCAAAACTCTTTCAAGGGAATCAAAGGACTTGTGTCCGTGCAAGAACATATCGTTTATTAAATCGCGGACTATGTATGTTCGTTAGTGGACACGACAAATCAGATCGGTCACAGATCAAGTCGGCGGCTATGGTATGGCAGATGTGGTCGGCCGACCCGGTCCCATTTTCGGAATTCACCGACAGATTAGACGCTCGGGAGAATTCAAGAGTTGCGAATCGCGAGTGAACTATGTCAACTTTGCACACTTGTCGTATTAAAGGAAATAGTCAATTATTTTTAGAAGGGGTTAGTCTGGGTTAGTTTGGGTTTGGCAAAAAAAATTATGTCGCCCTAGCCACATCATTTGGTGCACCATGATCTGATTCAAAAAGATGCTGATTTTGAGTTGACGATATCCATTTCACAAATAGGTAAACTGCCGACGTATTAGACCTATACGTCGGGAAATTACAAACCTGTAATTTTAGTACGTGAATTCACTCGAACGTCTAATCTGTCGGCAAATTCTGAATATGCGACCCGGTCGCGTATTCACCGACCAACTAGTGTTAGACTCCATTAACGATTTCGCTCGTTTTGATAGGTCAAATTCAATTTGCGCGCTCTTTCTACACCGCTCCACCGGTTGACATTCAAAAGAAGAGATGAGGTTTTCTATGATATACAGGGTGCGGAACGAAGTGATGCAATTTAAAAAAAATTCAATACACTGCCATTTTGCTAGATCATAATTTTTTACCAAATTTATACCACTAGGTACCACAAGGGTATATTGCTCGGGATGTATTTGGTATTTTTCTGAAAATCCTTTTGATATAAAAGATAATCAGTTTTTAAGCCAATTCGTATTTTGCGATGTTTTTTTTGAGATTTGCGGAATCAACTTTAAAATAACTTCAAAATATCAGGACTTTTTAAATTCAAAAGATAAATATGATTTGATATATAATATAATATGTAATTTATACAGGCTCACTTGAACATACGGAAGATGCTAATAATTATTCAGCCAAATTTTTTCTGGTATTGTGAAATCAATAACTGATAAATTTGATGGAGTAGACTTTTTTTTATCAAAAAGACATTTTTAGGTAGGATACCTACCTACCTATAAGCTATTATGAGTTATCAATTTCGTGATACACATACCAAAAAAAAATGTTGCTCGTATTTTTGAGGGACCCTGTATATTACCGCTTCTGTTAAATCATTTTTTTCTTTTGAGTTGTGTTTAATGTATCGTATATCCTGAAATTTTGGAGTTAATTTAAGTTGAATCCGCAAATCTAAAAAAAAACATCCCAATAGTTAAAAAAATGATAATCTTCTGTTGCAGAAGCAATACCAAATACACCTCAGCTACACACTTAAGGTACCTATCAGTTCAGTGAGAAACTGCAGCATAGCAGTATCTCTAAATTTTTCAAAGTTGCATCACTTTCTTCCGCACTCTGTTTCACACAAAATCTACAATAAAAGTCGGTCTAATGTACGGAAGTCGATCTTCAAAACGCGGAAACACTCGACAAAATCCGTTTATTTGTTTTTAAGCTAGACCTTTCAGAAAATGGACAAAAAAATCAAATTTTTAAATTAGCAAATGAGCTTTTACCTTATTTTTTGAAAGTTTGACTTGACTACCTGCAAATTCGATTGCTGGAATAAAGAAAACATTGAGAAGTATAATGAACAAGATAATAAACATTTTAAATTGATAAATCGAGTAAAACCTGAATCTGAACAATGTGAATTATTACCATCAAAATGAAAAAAGTCACTCTGTAACCCTTTCAATAAATACCGAACTCCAAAAGTCTCTTCACAAAAATTCCTCAATTATCAATCTGCTCTACGCGTTTCGGCTACCTACATGCCATTATCAAGAGCATAAGACTGAGACTGGAACAAATAGTGACACAAAAATATTGATACTGAACAAAGTCAAAACATTGATGACCTTTCAAGAAATGATTATCACAATAATTACTAGATTACGATCATGAAAAAGCTTGAGCTGTATTTTCAGTCGAAAATCAAAATAATGTAGGTTCAAATCCTGCTTCAAATGAATTAAAGACATAGAATCATCGACATAGAATCATAAGAGTCGCTAAGGAACATTCAAACAGTGATAGAAAAATGGTATAGGTAGGTGGAGCTTGGAGTAGCTGCAATATGGCGACGTAGACAGGGGCGAACTGGCCGACAGATTGAAAAGCAATCCGAATTGTTACTCTAGATTTAAACTTTATTCGAATTTATTTACGGAAACATTAAATTTTCGATTTATTGATCATAATTGTTTCAATTTACTATTTACTATTTTTCATATTACGTGTGAATTATTATAAAAAAATCCGGAAAAGTATTTTCCAATCGTGAAACTTAATTTAATATTATCTACAAAACGAAACAGTACTTGAGTAGATACTTAACAAAACAATAGGAAGTCTTACATAAAACTAAAACAAAGCTACAAACAACAGATGTATAACAATTATTAGTTATGCCGAGAGTTATGCTATAATAATACAAATCATTCAGGTCAATATTCACTTGGACATTAATAGAGAGGAATAAGAAAGATGATAATAATTATTCGAACATGTTCCATTATATTTTGAAAGATTAGAAAAGTTCTGGAATATCTTTATGTATTGAGGAAAAAACAAGTATTTGGATTCTGCAGAAACAAGATATTTAATTTAATGGTTGCTGGCGGGGTTGCTGGATTTTGGGTTTTAGGGTCGATGAAAACTCCAGAATTGATTGAAAACTTGTGCCTACGTTTTGACCAAAAGGGTTGTTTTTATGTAGCCCCGTTGAAGGTGTAATGTACACCAAAACGTTAACACAAGCTCTCAATCAATCCTGAGGCTTTCATTGACCCGAAAACCCGTAATCCCACCCATGATAAGATTGGGTCTAAACTTGCGATAAAAAAGATATTTAATTTTGAAAATTATACTTTCTTGTCCTTTGGATAGTATAGTTTTATTACTTTTATGTCTTATACCTACTATTAGCTTTAAGATTACCTATGATTGTTCAACATAAATTGATCATAGTCATGAATAAGTAAATTGGAAAAAACATCGGAGTCTACAAAATGTGATTAAACATTTAACTATATAAATATTTCACTGAACTCGACACAAATTTCATTTCCCGGTCCTGTATTATGCTATACCAACCTATGAAATGTGATTTCAGTCGATTTTTTCTTATCGATAGCGTCTCTACTCGCACAACTTCTCAGGGCACATGAAACAATAATCGAGAAATGTAACAACACACAAAAATCACAAAATAATCCTCACAACACAGCTCAAACTGAGAAAAACTGTGTGATCCCATTTTAGTCACGTGATGTCGTCTCCACCCCTTTCTACCTCCATGCATTTATTGAGTTCGGCATCATCATCGCAGGTGCGACCGATTTTTAGTCACGTGATAACAGTCAGAACATACTTGACCAAATCACGTGCCGGACTATTGCTTCCGATCAAAATTAGCTGAAGCACGTGATCTGATCTTGTATGACTTGACTGTTATCACGTGACAAAAGATCTGTCGCATCTACGATGATAATGCCGAACTCAACTATTGAATAATGTACACATTACACAAAACAAAACACACATCATATGATTTCAAGTTGGTAATTGGAATTAATAGTTGTTGCCAACTTGAAATGCGACGTCACGACTAATCAAGTCTTGCCCAATCGGAGCGGCGCATTTCCTATTACGGGTCTAGTAGAAAGAAACAAGGTATTTCAGACATTCGGAGAAAAATTGGCTTGAATTGCGCAATGACGTCAAACGCTACAATTTTTGTTTAAAGTAATCATGGTGACAAAGGAACGTAGCTTTTCACGGATGCTATCTAGCATAACAGATAAGTTGTTTCATTTACTGTGGTTATTATCTCATTTATAAATACTTATATATAAATAATCGGAAGACGTACCTTGAAAATTGATTTCTTGTTCCCATTCCTTTGTATATTGCATTTACTATTTCCCCAACTTTCCCATCTTCGTTGAAGTTTGATAATATTACGCAATCAAAAACCAGACGAGGTTTGAAGACGGATTCAACTGACTAGGTCACTGTCACTAGGTAACAAAATTACGAAGGAAGCAATAACAGATAAGACAACTTATTCCTTTAAATATTCAAAATTCAAATCAATAATATCAACGACGGACTTTATGTTGACTCATTCCAGTAAGACCTGTCATCTGTCAACCCGACACTCCAGTCAACGTTGCCAACTTGAAAATATACTGTACACCTTGGAATTAAACGTTTTTAGAATATAAAGGTTAAATACAAAATTTTGTTTGATTTTAGGCAACATAGATAAAGCAAAAAATAGCCTCAAATCAAAGTAAGTGATTGAAGAACCGCTTAGCGATATTTCTTGAAATTTTGTCTTGAGTTGTGGTTTCTAGAGGTAGTCCAATTGCGATAAATCGCCAATATGGGAACACTGAATCTTTGTTGCATTTGACGTCACAGTGAGATGCGCGTTGGCATACCTTGTTTCTTTCTACCATGTCTAACACTAGATGGTCGGTGAATACGCGACCCGGTCGGCCTCGCCCGACCGACTTCGTCGCTCCGTATGTGGAGCCCTATTCAATTTATGTCAGTGGTACAAACAATGGTTCATTTTATACTCAACATAATATTATCATTTTATATTTGATAAAATATCAAATAAAACCACGTAATCTTTCATACGAAATTCATAATATGTTGGACACGAAATGAGCAACTTGACAACGGTCAGAGCGGACGTTATGTTAAACCTAAATTATACCTTAATAATAACAACGTGCCGTATAATACCAACTATTAATAATACGCTGCACACAACTCGCAAATTTGATCTTTCACAAGTTGAATTACTTGTTATTAAAATGACAAAAGAAATCTATTTACATGGAGGCACAAGAGTCTCGGAGAGAGTAATTACATTCTTGATTGCCTCTCTAAGACAAAAGAAGATTTTACATATTTTCATAATAAAATATGTAATATATATCTAAATAACAGACAAAACGATAAAACGGGAGCTTTGACGCTGCGATAAACATATTATGTATTGTGACATGAGATTTCATCCTTCAAAAGCAGTTATTATCTTGAAATCATTCCATTATATTAAAGGATCTCTTTGATGAATTCAACAATAACTTCAAGTTAAAAATGCATCTATGATCAATGAAACAACAGAAAGTTCACTAATTTTGAGTGGTGATGGAGCTTCAACTTCCACATCACCTCATCAACATACTATGGTTTTTTTGTATTTTCCTCAGTTATATTCACATTATTGTTAATCGTTGTTCCCTTGGTTGTTCCACATCACTGCAGCAGAGTTTATTTATTGATCTCCACTCCAACTCCAGTATACTCCAAATACTCGAAGCCAGAAGATCCCATTATTGCAGAAAATTGATGTGAAACATGAGATGGTTCATATTAGCACATAATTTGAACCCAAAATACGGATTACTGAGAATAATTAGGAAGATTTTAACCCTTTTTTACTTATACACCCTAATTCACTTCCCTTATGAATACATTTGTGACACAATTTCGCCCATTCAACTTCACCTGATGTGGGGTGAAAGAAAGTCGAAACAGAGAGTAAAGTTCCAAGCAGCCTTAAACGTCGCCACTAGAACTATTACATAATTGGATGCCTCATTTCTCTTTTGTCTTGAGCATCGATTTACATTGTTGCCTTCTTTGTGACGGCAAACCATGTTATGAATATCTTTCTTGCAACAACTCCGCATCCACAATCTGCATTTCTAAAATTCTTTGAAAGAATATACCTAATAGGTTCATTTACTCACAATATTAATTTCTTTGACCCACATTCAAAAATTGAATCAACTCACCCAACTTATGTACTCAAGTTCGTTTATTATTAACTTCTGTTGCTATCCAGCTTGGAATATTATGTGGATTAGACTCACCTTACAACAAGGAGTGATGTTGTGATATTACCAGTATTAACAAATAGGTAATTTTGTTATTCAGTATTAGATTTTGTCTCCATAAAATCCAACATTATTTCTTTTTGAGTACCTAGGTATAAATTATAAATCGTTCTTTAGACAAAAAAGTGATTGGAATTTCCAATTAAACGAGGTCTGTACATTTAAGGCTCTCCTTGAAAGTTTCTTTCAGAAGTTTGTTGAGGAGAATTGAAATTTCACCCGTAATCCTTCTATTTAACTTCTGAGTAAAATAAGCCAGTGATTCCATGGTGAAGGGTGGTTTATGTTTATATCACGGTTGCTAACTAATGAGAAAGACGAAATAATTTATTTGAATAACATTAAAAGGTTAGAGGAAAGAAAGTGTGTAACCGGGTAAAAATTTCTTTTCATTTGCGTAGCAAAGCGCTTTCGGTGGTTAGACCATCTTCAGTGCTACCTAATTTTTATCAGAAATATCTTGTTAATATTATCACTTGTGAAGAAATTCAACTCACATGTCAATAAATAGAATATTATCCGATGGATTATTGGACAATAACATGACGGTGACGATAAAACAGTTATGCACGCACAAAGTATTAAAATTTTGAAATTACAGTGACTAACATTTAAAACACTCAGAACTAAAACACTTTCGTAACACAAGATGACTTTTAAAATGTTGGTTAGAATTTTGGATATAAACAATAATTTGATGATAAGCGGCATGAGATGATGTGCACAAAATCATATCTACAATTGATCGATTCGTGAATTGGCAACTATGGTGAGGGCTTGGTTGCGAATGTAATTATAATCATTGTAGTTACTTAAAGGAAGTTTAACTTGAGCCGTCTGTGTATGAGCACGAATGGTCTGTTCAGGTTAACTTGTGTATTCAGACATTTGTTGTTGGTTGTTGGTTTACGAATCGATCAAATGTAGATATGGTTTTGTGCACATCATCTCATGCCGCTTATCATCAAATTATTATTTATATCCAAAATTCTAACCAACATTTTAAAAGTCATCTTGTGTTTCGGAAGTGTTTTAGTGCTGAGTGTTTTAAATGTTAGTCACTGTAATTTCACAATTTTAATACTTTGTGCGTGCATAACTGTTTTATCGTCACCGTCATGTTATTGTCCAATAATCCATCGGATAATATTCTATTTATTGACATGTAAGTTAAATTTCTTCACAAGTGATAATACAAACAAGATATTTCTGATAAAAATTAGGTAGCACTGAAGATGGTCTTACCACCAAAAGCGCTTTGCTACGCAAATGAAAAATAAAATCACCCGGTTACACACTTTCTTTCCTCTATTGATTCCACGGGTACACATTCACCACCCCTTATTAAAAGGTTAGATTTTTTTTGAGTGGCAGCATTGATAGAAGGATTATCATTGTCAATTAAAATCACGTTTGAGTTTTGAACTTGCAGGTATAAAGCTTAAAGAGAAGTTGAACGCTTTTGAGCGGCAAAATTGTCAAGCTTGAGCAAGTTGCGCAAGTCACAGAGCACCGGTGCTTTTTCCAAAAATGATGTTGGGTTGAATGTGAAATTGGCACCCTTCAGGATTTCAAATGTGAAAAATAGTTAAAATGTTAGTTATTAGACTCAATACACACCACAACTGCAATATGACCTACTTCAACAGAGAATTTTCAGTAGAAGATTCTCTCTCCAATAGTTTTTGTTCCTTGTGAGGAACAAAACTATTTGGAAAACTGAAAGTGAAGCCCTACCCTACCGCATTCATTATCTGGAAGCAGCTGGGTCTTCTTATCTTCAAGACGGGCCTAGATGACCTTTTCAAACTCTTTGGCTACGAAACTCAAAAGTCTCATAAGCCTCCAGATCAAGGGGCCCGAAGGTTTTCTTCGAGGTCAAAGTAATCAATCTGTAATCAACTTGATTATTGTCAATGTCAATGATAAGATGAATCTTCTCTATTGTGCGTGATTATATGCAATACTTTCTACTTTCTTGAGGCACTACTTTTCCGTGATTTCAGACATTAATTCAGAATAATATTAGCAAGTAGTGTCTATTTGAGTACGGATGTTTCACTTCACACAGATAACCAATGCGACGAAAAACAATGATAGTATTCCACTTTTCAAGAAATCTACTTCCACAGTTCAGTTAACAATTTTTTAATCTGAAAAAAATGTATTTGCACTTCGCTAACATATCAAACAATTTCAATAATCTTATTATAATTGCCCAATTTTTGATTGTCTTGAGTTTGTTCGGCTGTACAAAATGTTATACTTCCCATTAATTGTTAAAGTGTAAGGAAATACTTTTATGTTGTGTCTATATCATGTCGAGTTAAATCATCCCTTCTTGTAAAGGAGCTATTTATTGTACATTCGACTCACAAGATCACCTTTTGTCCAGGAATAAGGGAAATGTTTCAGTTTTTGCTTTTTATACTGTATCAAAGCTAGTCTCGCAAGCAGGCAAACAGCACCAAAGAATTAACAAGAGTGTCGATTCAGAATGTGAACACGTTAATGGGGTTTTCATTCATTGTATCTGAAAATTGCTGACCGTAGACCCACAGTAAGGTTGAGCACTATGATGATGATCATAGAAATCCCATCTGATTCTGTTGGGCACTTTATCAACAGGAACATCCACTTATTTCGAATGCGCGATCACCGACGATGGATATGTTATTAGAAAAAATCACAATGATGTTTTGTTAAGGTCTATACTCCTGCCTCCAAGTCATATTCCTGAATGCATTAGATATTTAATGGAATCGATTCGAATAATAGCTTTGAGTAAGCGCAAAAATTGCAGAGTCGATGATTTCTTCTGCAGAAGTTTTGCCGGTCGAACTTTTATACTCGACTTTTGCAGTTTTGTTACACAGGCAGGTATGTTTCCAAGTTTCCTTATTCATATGTATTTTTATGCGGCTATTTCTTTATATAGGTATGGGACAGAGTTCCTACTTACATTGATATACGTATTTTGGGGATTTATGTAAATACCTATTATATGAAGGAATCAATGTAATATTTTGCAATATGCAATTATTACATATTCCATAATATTGATTCGAGTATTGCCCAATGAAACTTTGTCTCCATTTATGAGATATGGCTATGTAGACGTGACGAGCTCATTTTGAATTTTTCGATATCATATCTGCATTTTTGGAATGCAAATGACATGATGTGCTATGCCACAAGTTGGGGCGTTGTCTTCGTTTTGCTTCACGCAAGCGGGATAAAAAGACGTATTCAAAATTCCTTATTGACCGTATGACCTTCTGGTATAAACCCATGATGCACTACGACATTGTAATTAAAGGAAACAATGACCACCTGTAGGTACATTTGACAGTCTTGAGGCTTCTGATCACTCCTAACATGTTTTTTGGGGTTGAGCTTATTGATGTCATAGAACAGTGGTGGTCGTTTTCTCGGAACTAATCTCACTATCAAAAGTATCATGCCCAAAAGAGTCAAAGAAACTGCATGGCGGGAGCTAACCGATATGTCGGCATGGTAAGTTCTCTTATAGTAATATCTGATATCACATTTTTTTCAACGTTTTCATCAGTTTGTGTGTGCTTGAGCGTCTATCGCAAGCATTCAACTTTCAATTAACAATTATTATTTTATTTTTATTTTTTGACGGTAACTAATAAAATGTGAATGAAGCCGTTGATACGTACCTATACAAATATTAACAGAGATACTTCGACTTCCCACTAGACACGAAACATAACTGTCTCGAAAAAAAAAGTTTTTTCATTTTCATGCAATATCGTCAAAGCCTATCCGTACTTTGATATCATAAAAACAGTTCTGTATGTCAATCAAAAAGACCATGAACCTTCTATTCAAGAATTCCAAGTACTTCTTTTGCATTTTTCACAGAAATATGCTGCACTTTCATAACAGTTGAATAAAAAACTATTAACTATTAGCGTTTTGCACCAAATCAAATGCGGCAATTCAGCGGTGGTATTTTATTGAATATCATCTTCATTAGAGCTTAATCTCTTTAACACCTACTTGTTGAAAGTATGGTAAGTGTAGGACTAATACAATAAAATAAGAGGAGCCAGTAAATTTCAACAGCCCATTTTTTTCATTTCTACATAATAAAAAAAATCTATACGGTAACCCTACGTATTATACTTACCATTATTTTATGTCCGGAGAAGGTACAAGACATGAGATCAGCGAGAGTCGATTCTTCACTTAACGTCCAATCATTGTCGTTCAGTTCTATTGCACTTTTATAGTCACTTGGAATGATCAACTTAAAAATACACTTCTTATCACACAAACACCCACATTGTATAAGACATTATTCTCAAAAGTCTCTCCGATTAGAGAACTTTTCTGAATTGTCCATATAATACCGTTCATCGAAATAAGAACTTACGATATGATCAAAAACGTAACGACGATAAGATTTGGAGCGAAAAACAACAAATGTCATGCCCTGAGTAAGAAACAGGATAATGCTGGAAGGACGAGGGCGACGAGCAGAACGTTACGGCCTCGGACTTAGTCCTGCGCGGTGGTCTGGAGCACGTGTGCGTAGTGATGTGAACCACGGTTGGCTGGGAGAGACGGCAAAGAAATGCAGTGGGTCATTCGTTATTTCCCGTAGACGTTGAGAGACCAACTTCTGGATAGTGGCTAGGATTTTGGGTCGTAATTTGCGTATTTAACTTTGATAAATAAAGGCCACTGCGGGAATAGTCTCACGGCATCGGATGGTGATCCGGGATTTTCATTTTTGGAAGAAGAAGACCACTTCGCAATCACTTCTTCTATATATGTAATCGCTTCGCCTGCCCAAGAAATGTCAAAGGAAATAATAGTTCATATTGCACTTGGAAATAAAAACATGTACATTTTTATACAGGGTGTCCCAAAAGGATTTTTTTCTATAAACATTTTAAAACACCTTTTTAGGTAGGTATATGAGTTTGAAATTTTGCACTAGCTTTCTTGAAATTCTTGCCTATCCCATGTCACACTTACGATCCAGTATTCCCAATTAGTGACCCTCATACTATCGGGAATTTAAGAAAACGATTAAAAATTTTACAATGATTGAAAATTACACTATATAATGTTTTTGTTGCAAAATGTTTGCAACAAAAATTCTCAAACATCAATCTAAGGATGTGTTTAATATTTTAATATCATATTATTATTATGTGTATCGCGGAGTATAAAGGATACGGAAGATTTGTATATTTTTTTCGTTTTCCGAGTACATAATTAAATGATATTTAATAATTTGATAATAATATTAAAATGGTTCATTTATATCCCTCCAATGCCCATCAAGAGCGATGTTGTAGACTTCAAAATAGTAATATTTGATGACCAAGTTTTGTCAGTTTAGTTTTTCTTCTCTTATGTTATGTAATAATAGTTCGATAAGTTAGATCATATTATGCCCGATTAAACAAAATCACGTGGACAGTCTTGCAAATAAATGAAGTAGAATATACGTACTTATAAAATATTTTTTCATTATTTTAATACACAGTGTGTCCACACACGGAAAAAACAAAATACTTGGTCCAAATAGCTTAAGCTCATTTCGAGCATTAGTAAGCTTTGCATAATATACTCAAGACTATATCACCTTCATTTAAAAATAGCAAATTCTCAATATGTTGTGCTTCTTTCAAAAAGAAATAATTCTTAATTAGACTATTTGAGATTTTTAAAATTGAAGATACATCGCGTCATCCTGAACTTCTGAATATTCATTCACCAACTTGAATTGAGTAATAACCAATTCGTTTAAAAAATATAGGGATACTCAATTTAAATAAGCATAATTTTAGATTGAATGTTTACTTGTATCAAATCAAATAGATTCCCACTCAAAAATATTCTCAAAGTTTTTTTAAATCAAGCATACTTCAATTCCATCTGACAATTTAGACATGCTTTGTTTAATGATATCACAATTTTCTTTCTCTCTCAATTCAAGCCCAGATTTTGAAACCATTTGGTTTGCAGTTTCAGTTTTTTATTTTAAAGGGTTTTTAATGTCATGTTATTATCGATGATGATATTGAGCTTACAGAATTTCAAAAAAGCGTTATAAAAGTAAAATATGAGACCACAAAGACACCGACGTGGCGATGAAAAATATGTACCAACATACAAGAAAATAATTCGGAAATAATAATTTGAAAACTGCTGAACCAAATGCTTTCAAAATCAAGAGTTGAATTAAAAATTGAGAAAACCTTAAAACGAAAATCAATCCTTAGATCCTTTTATCAAAAAAATTGCGGTCAGCTGTCCGTTTGAGCTGTCATTTTATCAATGGCTGGGGAATGACTGCACTGAGAGTTGACAGCAAGATCAGTATACAAGAGGTTGCCTCACTTCGCCTGAGGTAAAGACGGAAGGGGGGACATATGACGTCATTTGTGGATAGCGGTCTGAAACTGTCCGCGTTCTGTCATTTGAGTGTCATTCCTGTCATGCAATTGAATCGGACTGCATCATGTCGTGTCATGTGTCATTCGAACAATGATTGATAAAACGTTGAATTTCTTGCTAATTTTATCATTTAAATCGAAATAAAATATGAATAGAGGTGTAAAATTATCTTTTGGGACATTATTATTGTATATTATTGGTCAAGGAAGCGAAAATACTGTTCCAAATGTGAGTATTTTCTATATGTATATTCAAAACATCAACCCTCAGATTTCCACAACTTTTTAACTAATATTTTAAATTAGTCCTGCCTAAATATACTGAGAAATCTACTATTGAAATATAATGAAAGCTAAATTTAGGTAGAATAGAATAAACAGTTGAACACTTGTAAACAAACTCTATTATGATCATTTCTAGACACACCTACCTTCAAAACACTATATTAATGAGGGGCCTAGTTCCAAAGTGTACAATCTCCACTTTTCATCAAAAATGAGTTAGATGGCGCTTCAGATGCAGTTTCTAACCCTGAAACGAATAAGCCATGATTTTCGGACCAAAACGGTCATTCTCATACATATTTTCAGTGTCAAAGATTGGGTTAGGTTCCATAATGTACAATCTCCAACAGAAAATCAAAATCAAACTGTACAAACTCCTGATTCATGAACCAAAGCAAAATGTGCAATCTCCAATGTGTTTGTTGGTTAAGGACTGGGTGATTTTCAAACTGAGCAATCTTTTTGCGCGCTCTCAGTTCGTGGTGTTCGCCAGAAAGAACAACTGATGAGTCTCAACAAGTTGGAATTTGTCATTATTTTGATTTCCATTGAACGGAGAAGTTGTTCTTAATGAGTTGTATTGTTTGCAGTGGTGCTACTTTTATGCATAAATAATTAACAAAAAGTGTATTAGAATGATCGTCACAGTTTCACCTGTTGCTGATGACCAGAAGGCTCGAAAGAAGAAGAAAAATTTTGCACAATGGAAAAAAAACAATGCAAAATCGATAAGGTGAGAAACTGAATACGATCTATCTCCGCTTGATGCTTTGCGTCTTTGTAGATATGCTCCGCATTTTCTTCCGATTTATCCGACATGTGGCCACAAAACGCTGACATTGGCGGAGATAAAGAATTTTCACCAAAACTTTTATAAAGTAAGAGAAAAAATTTTTCAAGACAACTTTTTTTTTTAATACTGTGAAACTACGGCTGTGAAACGCAAAAGGGTTAAAAAATGAAGACATCGCGGAAAAGCATTTCAATCACAGTTTTATGTTCTTAGCCAGCAAAAAAGACTGATTCCTGTCTGCAAAAAATCTTTTATGGCCATTTTGGGAATAACGAGAAGAAGAATTGACACAGTGACCAAGAATTTCTTCAATACTTCGCTACCGGCAAAGGAAAATCGTGGAGGTGATAGGAAGCTCGAAAAATATCGGCGTATGCAAGACTCCATTATAGGCTTCAACAACAAATTCCGAGCTATGGAAAGTCATTACTGTAGAGGACAAAGCCAGAGGATGTACCTTGATTCATCATTGAATATCACTAAAATGTGGACTATGTACCAAAATGAAAATCAAACCGAACCAGTAAAAAAACGTTACTTTCGTCATATTTTCAACACGAAATATAATTTGGGTTTTGGAAGTCCTCGTACAGATGTATGCTCAACATGCTTGGCAGAGAAGATTAAGAGCTGCAGAGATATCAAAGCTACTCTCATGACAGAGAAGAGAGTGCACAAAATGAGAGCTCAAGTCTTTTTCAGCATTTTAAGAGAAAGAGAAGATGGTGTAGAGATTTTTCCTTTTGACTGTCAAAAAAATCAGGTTTTGCCAAAAGTACCTGATCAACAAGCATACTACTCAGGGCAATTTTATATCTTCAACTTCACTGTGGTGAGGGGCACTTCAAAAACAAAACTTAACCCTTCGACAGTAACAAGCTTCTGGTGGACGGAAAATAAATATAGCATGGGATCGAATGAGATTGCATCCTGTATCAACCATATTCTTAACACTTCCGACTTTACTGATATTCACACCGTCAGACTCATGTGTGACGGATGTGGCGGACAAAATAAAAACACAACTCTAATAACAATGTGTTCTAACTGGCTCTCGAGACAAAATCAACTAACCGCCCTCGAAGTGATTTTTCCTGTGAGAGGGCATTCATTCATACCTCCGGACAGAGTGTTTGGTCTTATTGAACGAGATATTCGCAAAAAAGAGGTCATACTGCAGCCGGAGGAGTATGTAAACCTTTTCTCCAAATACGCAACTGTGCTAAAAGTAGGAGAAGATTGTGACATCAAAAACTGGAAGGAAGAAACGAAAAAATTCATCAAGACTCCTGGTCAATAATAGCACTTCTCTTTTTCTAAAATGAAACGGATGATACCACCTACTGAAAGGGGTAGTAGTTCGAGGAGAAAGTAACTATCGATCAGACCTGGGGATGGGAAAAGCTATAACAAAAAAAGGAAAACAAATCGTGGACATCAATCCAGAGATAATTAGAAAAAAAAAATGTAGTTAGCGAAAGCAAAAAAGTCGATGTCCGTAGCCTACTCACTTCACATCATGCAAATGAATGGGAAACTGATCCGAGATTCAAATTCTACAAATTTGTGCTGGAAGGAGAAACCGGAGATGAAAACGCAGAAGATCACGTGTGGGAAGCAGTGGAAGAGAACGCTGGCTTAGCGATTTGATTTTTTGTAAGTGTGTATTAGATCTTAGAACCAAAATAAAAAAATTCTTCGATATAAAAAGCATAGTTTAAATCCAAAATGAGCAATCTCCAGCAGTAAATTTCAAAACGTACAATCTCCATCAGTTTTTTGTGAATATTTTTGTAAACAAAACATTATCTTTTACCAGAACTTCACAAAATACTTCTGAGTATCCACCACAACTGCATAGAATATTCATATTTTAGCTTTGAGATATGCATACATAGTAAGTCTTTATTATAAAATGATAATACATAATTATTACAATTTTTACCTAGTTTTATTTAAAAGGTTTTATGAATTTCGTCCACTTTATATGCGTTTGTTTGTTATCAAACTAATAGTACCTACATAAATAAGAATAAATAGTTTGAAAGAAACAATTTACCAAATCCGTAATCTTTTCTCTGTCTTCCCATCTACCTGCTATTTATTGAGTGTGTTGACAAAAAGTAGATATTCATATCCAACGAACACTCTTTGGTTTTTCAGAAATAACAACAGCTGATTTATGTATTTTTTCGATTGAGCTCTTGATTTTTGAGATAGCAGACTGGATGATTATTACATCATTTGTGGATGTTATCATGGGCATGTGATGGGTTGAGGGTTACGTAAAAAAATCAAGAGTATAAATTATTTTCACTTGAAAAATAATGTGTATCCACATTTCCTTACAGTCTAATGTTAAAGTTGCATTGTTCTAGAATAAAAAATAATAATATGTACCTAAAATTTGTTAGAGACAACACAACGACATATAATTAAATTTAATTTTGCATGGTACATGAGGACGTATACCTATGTACAGCTGGTTCGTAAAAGAACTGGTATTAATCATAGAAATGTTCAAAAAATTGAGCAGTGAAATATTTGTTTGACAAAACAAAAAAGTATGACGTCGTATTTTTACCAGGTTGATACTTTTGAATATTTTTTTCCAAATGACTCCTCACATGAGTACAGGAACTAAAGCGAAAATATTGGATTGATCGATTGTGTATCAAAATTTGCAAATCTACCTGATTCAAATCAATTATCATTCACATACATACATCATAACATACCCAAACTTTTCACTTGAATGACATGTCACTGTCGCATAGTTTTGTCAAAACAAATATTACACTGCTCAATTTTGTAAACATTTCCTTAAGCAATACCAGTTTTTTTACGAACCAGCTGTACATATGTAATGATAACATATTTGAATGTGATTTCCAACTTCAATCGATTTTTCTCAGGAAACTTCCGACTTAGTCAAAAATAAATAATATAAAGTGTGTTCAAAAAACATTGGGCAAAAATTAAAGGATTGATTCCTGAGGTACGTCATTCTAAGAAAAAAAAGTTTCAATAAACATATCATTTCTATCATACAGGGTGGCAAAGTTTTTTTTTATAATTTTTTTTAATAATTCAGTTAAATTTTGACCGATTTGTTTGAGTTTGGCAGCGTTGTTGTGAGTAATAAGGGGCTAACTTTGACCCTAATAGATGAAAAATATTGTTTCCAGTGGCGTTGAGGGCGGGCAAGATAACATCAATTTTTCAAAAACAACTATGCGTTTTCGGATCTATATGGTTAATTGAAAGTTTTTTTTTTTAGAATGACCTGAGGAATCACTCATTTTTGCCCAATGTTTTTTGAACTCCCTGTATACCCAAGTATATTGCTTGAATCTTGTCCAAAATAAGTACTTATTTTTTCACAATACTCGTACACGAATCTAGAATTTTCATATCAGATGCTCGTATTCAAGGCATCAAAACTTTTTATATAGAATATTATAATAATTCACCTATTGGCCGGGTTTTGGCGAGTTATAAATGACAAACATTTACCGAGCTTGATTCTGATATTCTGGGAATCGCTCCTGCTTGCTCTAAAACTAAAATGTTGAGATGATGAGCAAAATTGATTGATATACAGGGTGGTTTTGAACTGATTCAGTAGAAACTGACAAGAGTCAAGTCCCTTGGTTTGGAAGATATCATTAAAGATTATTGAGAAAAGTTTAGAATTAAAAGCTCAAACAGACTCTTAATTTTCAGACAAATTAGACTATTCTGATTATATGAGTATGTTATGCATTTATCAATCAATTTTTAATTTTGCTAGTGTTCGTAATAATTTTTGTCAGTTTATAATGTTGATTATTTATTTTTTTATTCTTGTTTTATTAGTATGTACTTCAAAATTAGCAATTTTTTTGATCACGATAAAATCTACTGTTAAAATGAATGTGGGCTAACTTGTCTGAAAATTGGGAGTATACCTTAACTTTCAATCCAAAACAACTTTCCACCAAAAGGTATCAGCTTTCAAAACAAAGGTATACTTCACTCTTGTCAATTTTTACTAAATCAGTTCCAATCCAAACCATCCTGTATAACAACTGATTCCGCTCATTTTCTCAACATCTTAGTATTAGACTAAGCAGGAGCGATCACCAGAATATCAGAATCTTACTCGGAAATTTTTTATCATTTATACCTTACCGAACCCGAATCGGTGGACACGCTGTATATCACACACATTTTTAAAAGAAAACAAAAAACAATGAAATGCACTTGGGTACTTATAATAAGATTCACTATGCGGAAGCACTATCAAATCATGGTAATAAAATGCTATTATTTCCAAAACGGTGCCGGATTTTATATCGATTGAAATAAATAAAACCTTTTTCGCAGCAAAACGATGACCAAGAAATGCCAAATTTGTCAACTTTCAAAAGTGAATAGTTGTTTTGTGGTGTATAGCTTCAAATGGGAAATTTAACCTGTCTCTGTATAAGACAAACATAGGTACATACCAAACACTCAGTTGGCATAAAACTAATATGTCATGATACAAAAACAAACAAGATATGATCACGCGTAGGTTTCGCTGACGTCATTGTGAGCCCAAACCTCAAAATTCATAGGTTACCTAGGTAACTGGGTTTCCATGATACTAAAAAAAAACAAGATAAACTCACGCCATAATACAATAACTCTCGCACATCCCCCTCAGTTGTCATCACGTGACCTACCTCAAACCCTCGGTCAAACCTATACAATCAATGTCACGTCGGGACGTCATGCGTGAGCCAGCTCAAATTTCAATCAGCAAATGGTTACTAGGTTACGGTCAACGATTATAAACTACACAGGATTGCTCAGTTACATTTAACGTACGTTTGGCAGTTTTTGTGACGTCATCATTGGTTTGTCTATTTTCATTTAGCCGTTGATCGTGTGTCGAGTCGTGTGTCTTGTGTTGTGAATTTGTCCAATAGTTTCTGTTTTTCCAAGTCTTTTTAATGTAGTTTGACTTGCCGAAAATATACAAATACATATTTTATTCGTTTCGTTGTGTAAACGATTGAGGGTGTGTAGCAATAATTCGATTTAGCACAAGAAGGAGCATTTTGTTCACACCAAGGGAAATCAAATGGCCACTACTCTCTGAGCAAATAGGCTTCTTGTTTAATAATAATCAACTCCAGTGGTAAACATTATTTTAGTTCATTATGCCTGGGAGAATATGTGCCGTTGCTGTGTGCAAAAACAATCAATCAGCTCTTGAAAGCAAGGCTCAAGCATTCTTTTCCAATAGGCAAGGATTTTTCTAAAATACAAAAAGAGTGAGTGCATCGCTGCAGAAGAAAATACAAGTTTAATATAGATTATTCGACAGTTTGCTCCGACTATTTTACAGTTAGTGACTATGAAAGAGATTCACAGCATGAGTTATTGAGCAAGTACCTCTCAGATTAATAAACTGCTATCAATCTAGTCAGGTATGTAGACGGCGAACTGCCTGTGGAGTTCCCAAGCGGTCACCCATCCAATTACTACCCACGCCCGACGTTGCTTCACTTCGGTGATCGAACGGAAACCGGTGTTACAACGTGGCTGGCAGTCGCCCCAGCACCAGTGGTGACGTCACAGCGAGTTTGACTTTGCCAGACAGATTCGGCAAACTGAGCAATCCTGTGTAGTTTATAATCGTTGGGTTACGGTATTGATGTTTTACATCTAACCTCACTCTGGGCTCGCAGTGACGACATGCGCGGCTTGGTTCTAATTTCGTCCAGCAATCGATCATATTTTGTTTGTTTTAGTATCATGCTAATATGTCAACTAAATTCTTATTATAAAATGATATTATGTTTACGTATGAATAACGTAGCATCACTCACTAATCACGATAAACCTTATTTTATCGTTGCATTAATATGACACTATTTAATTGCCCAAATTCAATTAAATATATTATTTCATTGCACAAGTTTCCTTGTCACCATTGACATCCGTTAAAAAATTATGAACTTAAATTAGTTTCAATGCACCCATTCCAGTTATTCCGCTCAATTCAAAGCAAATCTATAATTTTGAAGCATAGAAAATAATTCAAATATCACTACGACCTACGTTCTTATTCAAAAATAAAACATCCATCTGTTGGTACTTGTAAATTCCATGGTCTCTCCAGAGACATCTTCCGATAGCCCTGCTAATTTCGTATACATCGATTATTTTTCGGGTGACTGTAGTTCCCGTCCTCAGTTCTAGGTGGAGGCACTCAACCTAACAACGCATTAGTTTGTTCATTTTCTAAGTGTGACAGTTCGTATTTTGATAGAGTTTTTCGATACAATATCACGTTTTGGTATAGAAACAATACAATCCATTGAAAAAAATGTTAAATATCATATTCTTTTGATTCAATTTCAATTATTCAAATTCAATTACCTAATTCGAGTAATTTTCAACCTAAATTACACTCGTGCATCAAAATCATCAGATAATTTTGCATTCAAGCTTATTGCCTTTTAAAAACTACAATCGTTCATTTTCATATTTTGTTTAAAGAGCCCTCCACCTTCGATGTCGGACTCTTTCTCCAAAATATGAAAATTAACTCATGCAGTTTTTAGGCAATAAGGTTTCAAGCATAATTATCGATAATTTTGATGCACTTGTGCAATTACCCCCGATAATTGCATAGTAGGAATCGAAAATTGCATTGTTTACGTATCCATGGTGAAGGTTTTAAAGGAACAAATCTCACACCTGTCACGCTCCTTTACAATCACTTAACAACGCCTTAGTTTGTTTATTTTCTAAGTGTGACAGTTCGTATTTTGAAAGTGTTTTTCGATACATTGGGTCCCATTGAGTTTAATAAGGCTTTAGAGAAGGAAACCTTCAAAAATAATGGCACCATCATCCAATTTTGGACGTATGTCTTGAGAAATTCACTGTATCGCTATCCTTGTCGAGTTATATCTATCTGCGTCGCCCAAAACTGACATGTTTGGACGCGGTTGCCGATTTGGGCAAATCTTCATCAATGAAAATTCCTCTGTGTACGAAATTGATTGATAAGACATGATACAATGAAAATTAAGGAGGATTGAGTATTGTTCATTTTTCAAGAAGGTGCATCAAGGTTCACTATTCTAGATTATCGCATAATCAGACACATTTACAACCATGATTTCGTGTGAATCAACTCAATGTTGAACAACGGTGATAGTGTCTAATGATGATATTATTTCATATCATAAGTAATGTGAAACATTTTTGTGCTACTCAAAGCTTAATTACTTATTTATTTTTTGTGCATTGGATACAGGCGATACATAGTAAATATTAGTCCTAGTACACGGCAACGCTGCCTTTAAACAGCTGGTTTCGATTTTGAAGGTAGTGCGGTGATGCCATGGGGTTTCAACTTGAAAACTTCTACTTTCGTGCTTGTGAAGTGTCGTATTGTGACTTTATTTGTGAAAAATGGTAAGATTGTGCTTGCTGTGTCAAAAACTGGACCATTCGGATCCAGAAATCAACATTCACGGGTAAGTGTCAAATTTGCATTAAGCATTGACTGGAGAGGGATCCAGTGGTGTAGAGTGTAGGCATCATCATATTTCATTCATGAAAATGGGGATTTTTCAATCTTCAGGAAGTTTAAATGTTTGTTTTTATTCGTGAATAGGTAACAACGAAAAAATAAAACTGATTTGGGAAAAAAGCCTGAATGGTAGTGTTCGGGTAGTGTTTTATGCAATAGGAACAGATTGTTCTCAAATAAGAAAGGATATTCATATTACTTGAATACCTATTCCATTATTTCCTCGATTATTTCATACACAGTCAAGATGAATTATTTATTGGATACTTCCTCAACTGTCTTATTTTCGTTTTTTTTTATTACAATAAGGTTGAAGTTTTCAGTAAGAATGCTTACTTTTACAATTATTATTATTATAATCACTTTTTAGAGCTCTTAAAACCTCGCGTTTATCTCGAAATTAACTTTTTGACATATCGCCCTCTTTGCCTGTACCTTTCAATTGGAATTAAGAATTTTGACGACGCCCAGTCTTTCTTCCTGTTAAAGCGAAATATAGTTTTTCCAACAATTTGCTCGAAACCAATCAATAGACTTTTATGAAGGGTCATTTTTGTCAGAAACGTCAAATAAAAAAGATAAAGGGGGTCTAAATTAATATATAAAAAAACCTTGTACAGGGCACAGCTAAATGGACCCCGCAATTCACTTTTTAATTTGACGTTTGGAAAAAAGTTTTAAATTAAAGTTCAATAGTTGAAAATAGATATTTACCCTGTTCCCAAGGCTTCCGAATAAACCTTTACATTTTAAAACGTGCCAGAAAAAATGGCAATTTTATTTTTAAGGTAGGTAGGATAGGATATATAAAAAATGTTTAATTTTCTGGAGAATGCGAAAAGTGAATAGAAACTGCAAATATTGGTACTTGCAAATTGAAGCAGGGTACCTACGCATTATGTATTGTTTATTTGCCCATACTTCTTTGAATATTTGAATGTATATCTAGACATAAATGTTTTTGGGCCAAATTTATGTCTAAACATACAAAATTAAATTTATGTCTAGACATAAATTTAAAGAAGAATAGACCAATAAACAATATTGCTTACCTGCTTCAATTTGCAGGTATACCAATATTTGCGGTCTTTGTTTAGTATGACTCCTGCACCATATTTCTTTGAATTTATCTCCACTCACTTTCCAGCACTGATAATCATTTTGGTATAGTTAAAAATAGTTTTTCGGCCATTTATTTATAATACTTTCCGCCTCTACATATACTTATGTATTACAACCAAGAAAAGTAAAACGTTGCTGTTTCCTATTTTTTATATTTTTTTCTTGTTATCCAATTTTAGATTTCCAAAAAATGAAGAGCTGCGAAATATTTGGTGTTTTTTGGTCAGGATTGACGAGGACCGACTTCGAATCAAACCTCCCTTCTTGTGTTCGGCCCATTTTAACCCACAAGACTATTTACGTGACATTGATGGAATCAAATATTTAAAACCGGGAAGCTTGCCAATCATGACTCACCGGCAGACCATACAGTTTCCCGTCTTCAAAAACAAAAATCATATGGCAAATTGAGTAAAATGGCCTTAGAGATATGTAAGAAAGGCGAAATATATTTTGTATTTTGGTTGTCATTTTATTCGGAACCGGAATTCATTATTGTCGGAAGAACAGCAGGAGATTTAATTTTTAATGTTATGAAAATTTCAATTTTTATTGATTCAGAAAGTCAAAAATGTGATATACTGTCATATAACAATAACGTCATAGGTACCTACCCAAATTAATATTCATTTATATTTTTCATACAAAACGGTTGAAACTCGAAATGTGCCGCCTCTGTTCCAGATGAAAATCGAGTCCGGACGTACGTATTATAAGAATCACATGTTCTCATGCGGTGTTGCCCGATGGGTTCGGATTCCTCGTTTTATCTCTTTCCACTCATAGTGTTAACTCTTTCGCACTTATTGTGATGTTGGCGTCAAGACTTATACCATTTTATGAATGGGATGCCCAGTCTATAGTATTTAAAGTCAATGTTGGGTCCTATGATTGATCGTTTACGTTATCTTAACATGTCCATATCACTATGGTAACGCTGTTATCAAATGGAACATTTGCATTAGTGAACAATCTTAACAGATACGTTAAGTTAACGTAAACGTTCATTCATAGCCCCCAATGTCACGTTTTGGAACAGAAACAATACAATCCATTGAAAAAAAAATGTTAAAAATAGTGTACCTAATTCGAGTAATTCTCTTCCCAAATTACACTCGTGCATCAAAATATTCAGATAATTTTGCATTCAACCATATTGCATTTTAAAAGCTACATTCGTTCATTTTCATATTTTGTTAAAAGAGCCCTCCACCTTTGGTGTCGGGCTCTTTTTGCAAAATATGAAAATTAACTCATGCAGTTTCCAGGCAATAAGCTTTCAAGCATAATAATTATCAATAATTTTGATGCACTTGTGCAATGCCTCAATTTTTTTTATTGCTGAATTCGAAAGTCCATGAAAAACAAGGAGACCCGTGTTTTTTCTTTTTGATGTTAGTCGAAAATTGACGGAGATATAACGCTTTGAAGTGTGCTAAAATTGCAATGCTATGACGTCATGACATTGTAACACCATGCTCAGTATATCTATATATATAAAACTTTGAACATGAATGGCTATTGGAAAAATCATTTTTTCACGAAATAAAAAAATAAGTATCGATTTTTTAGCGATTTTCTTCAGTTTGCGATTAAAAAAAATCGATTTAATTTTTCATGCAAGTTCCCCATGACTCCCGAAAATTATGAGTTCATGAAAGAATATATAGATCTTGGATCTGGGACATATGTCAGTAGTTAATATCGAAGACGAAGCAGGATATTTTCAGCCACTTCATGCTGTCATCAAACAATCTAACTCAACCACCAAATGTCGTGTGGTATTTGAAGTTTTGACAAAATCTAGTTCAGGTCCATCGTTAAACGATGTGCAGTATGTCGGTCCAACGTTATAGCAAGATTTATTCTTGATTTTAATTAGGTTCCGTTTACATAATTACGTATTAAGTGGCGACATATCAAAGATGTAACGCCAAGTTTTCATCGACAAAGAAGACCGTGATTTTCAAAAAACATTATGGAGAGAAAACCAAGAAGAAGAACTAAAATGCTATGAGCTAGATACGGTTACCTACCAAACAGCTTCAGCTCCATATCTTGTTGTAGGAGCTTTATTTCAGACAGCACAGGACAATGAAAATCAGTATCCGTAGCGCCAAAAATAATCAGAAGGGACTTTTATATGGATGATCTTTTGACTTCCTTAGATTCAGAAGAAGAAATAATACAAATACAAAATGATGTTTTCAAAGTTTTAGCCAGTTCAGGATTTGACTAACGACAGTGGCTTTGCAATAATTCGAAAGTCATGGAAAAATTCGCAATAAATAATGAGTTGGATATTGCATTGATAAAGAAGAACTACAACATTGCTTCCAATAGGTGATCAATAAAACCTTGGGAATTTACTGGGATGCAAAAGATGATTTTATAAGCTACAAAATTAATATTGATCTTTCCGTTCAACCAAGTCAATGAAATAAACGCAGTATTCTTTTTGTGATATGTCAAATTTTGACCCCTTAGGATTATTGGGTCTTAATGTGATCAATCAATCAGATCTATGGAAACAAAAATTTGATTGGGATCAAGATTTACCTCAGGATTTTGATAAAAACTGAAAACTGAAAGACTTTCACGGTAGACTCGAACAAATAAATAATTTGAAGATACCTCGTCATGCAAGTATATCCAGCTGTGTTACCAATGAATTACACGGGTTCACTGATGCAACTAAAGCTTATAGATGCTGTATTCATATTGGATGCTTGATATAATCCGGTAATTATACATCCAACTTTCTGTGTGCAAAATCACGAGTGGCACCAGTAAAGTTCTTGACTCTTCCACGGCTCGAACTTTGTGAAGCAGTTCTTCTTTAGAATTTATTAAAAAGACTTATTGATTATTTTGATGTTCAATTGAGTGGTGTATATTACTGGACTGATTCCACGATTCGCTTGTGCTGTATAAGAGAGGAACCCGGTAAAAACACTTTGTTGCAAATAGAATACAAGATATCCCAAATTTGACCAAAGTCAATTTTTGGGGACATGTTCGCTCAAAAGACAACCGGCAGATCAATTATCTAGAGGAGTATCAGCAAGTAGTTTGATGGAAAATGATTTATGGTGGTTTGGTCCAGAATGGCTTCTTTTAAACAACCAATAATGGGATTTTTTTAAAATTGATTACTTGAAGAATCTTCCGGAATCCAAAACCTCAGTTAATATGGTAATAACTGCTAAGAACTCTTCAACTGACTTGCTTGATCCTTTTTCTTCCTTGAATAAATTTTTAAGAGTGTTGAGTTACATGCTACGTTTTAGTTATAATCGTAAAATTGAAGACGGTTCGTCAAAAATATGTGGTCCTCTTGCACCAGTTGAAATTGAAAAGGCTCTAAATTCAGCAATAGTATGTGTCCAGATTAAATGTTTTCTGTACGAATATAGAGCACTTCAAAATAATAAGATTATTTCAACGAAGAGTAAGATCCTTTTTTTTTAATCCATTCCTATACCATAGATTATCAAGAGTTGTGGACGTTTGAAAAATAGCAATCCTCTTTTTAACAGCAAACACCAAATTATTTTGCCAAAACATCACATTTCATCCAAATTAATCTTGAGAGATGAGCATGAACGCTTATTTCATTGCGGTGTTCAACAACTGATTTTTTTCTAGAAGGCAAAAATATTGGCCTATTTCCGCTAGAACATGTTGTAAAAATATCATCGGAAAGTGTGTTCGATGCTTTAGGACAAAACCGAAGTCCCTAAACTATTTAATGGGTGATTCGCCAGGTGTTAGATTGAACAGCTTTTCTGTGTTTGAAAATATAGACACTGTCTATGGTGGTCAATTCTCTGTTGAAGATAGGAAAAGAAGGGGGGCTGAATCAACCAATTTTTTTTTTTTTTTTTTTTTTTTTTTTTTTTTTGGTATAGGTGGGGGAATGCGTGCTTATGCATAAATAGGCCCTAGGCCTAAATTATGTGGGACTCCGGATTCAACCGTATACAGTGTATATGTATAATATTGGACCACCAGAAAAGGTAACCCAATACCCCATATACACTACGTTATACCCACTAAACCTAACCACCTCGCGTATCGCCTTGATAATTGCGACTTTTTCGGGACATTGTCCTTTAAAAAGTCTCAGCCATCTCGGTTAATGAGAATACGTCAGCTCATACACCGTCGCCGGAGGTGTACTGCATCATATTCCCCCCATACCGTCGCATACAGGTATGGGGGTGTCTTCTACCTGCTTCAATTGGTCCCTAGGCCTCTTGAAGTAGGTTCTGTATATTGATCTCTGCAGGGCTGGGGAGTAGTCAACGTGCAAGCGCAACTCCTCGTTTGGATGAGATTCAGCTGCGCGGAAACATTTTTCCGCTCTGTCAATCAGCCACTGTCTGAATGGTACCCAGTCAACATCGCTATAGATGGTGGAGTTGCGGACAAACCATGGGTAACCCAAGGCATTTCTGATGAGTCGGCACTCTGTGGATTCCAGTCTCTTGAGATTGGTGTCTGCAGCTGATCCCCATGCAACTGATGCGTAGGAGAGCTGAGATCTGGCAATTGACTTGATCAACGTGAGCTTGGTCCTGGGATCGGTTCTGCTGGTTCTACTAATGATAGGATGGAACTGCCTCATGTAGTGAGATGTCTTCTTTTTGAGTTCTTGAGTGTGTGGTCCCCATCTCAGAGATTTATCCATGATCACTCCAAGATATTTCACCTTGTTGGTCCAAGTGATGGGGGATCCATCAATTGTGAGATTTTCTTCTGGTTTCTTATGTCTTCATTGAAAGGTGATGGCTTGCGATTTCCCAGGGTTGTTGGCCATCTTCCACTTAATTGACCACTGGTCAACTTGGTCCAGGTGATGTTGGACTCTCCTGGCTGCCAGGTTGGGGCTTCTGGAGGTGCCAGTGATCGCCACGTCGTCCACATACATGGAGAATCTAGTCTCAGGTGTTTTTGGGAAGTCTGATGTGTATATTGCGTATAAGTGAGGGCTAAGCACTGAACCTTGAGGGATGCCCGCTTCGATGATGACGTCATCAGACAGATCCTTGTTCACTCTGACCTGGACATGTCGGTCAGACAGGTAACTTATCACCAACTTGGTGATATTCACTGTATAGCCCATATCAAGCATCTTTCTACACAAGCCTTGATGCCACACCCTATCAAAGGCGCGGGTGACGTCCAGTAGTACGGCCGTGGTGATCATCCTATCATTGAATCCGGAGGTAATGATCTCTGTAAGACGCAGCACCTGCAGCTCTGCAGAGTGGGCTTCCCTGGATCCAAATTGCTCTGGGAGCATCACGTGTTGGTTTTCGGATTCTCTGGCTAGTCTGGTAAGTATGGTGCGTTCCACCACCTTCCCCAGGGCTGGGAGCAGACTGATGGGCCTGTAATTTTGAGGGAAGTTTTTGGGCTTACCCGGTTTGTCTATCATCACAATGACGGCCTGCTTCCACCTCCTAGGAAAGTATTGAAGCCTGAGGACTGCATTTGAAATATTAACTAGCTTCACTAGGGATTTCTTGGGCAGCATCTTGATGGCTTTGTTGTTAATGCCATCCCTTCCAGGAGCCTTCCGGTTTTTCAATGTTCTCACAATGAAGGTGATTTCTTCAAGATCCACAGGAGACTGAACTATTCCTGATGGGTTGAGGTCCACCAGACGTTCGTAAAAGTCCTCTGTTTCGTCTAGGAATTCGTCTTCTTCGTCTTCGTGCTGATTGAGTTTGCACTCAGAAGCAAAGGAGTGGACGAAAGCATCAGCTTTCTCCCTGTCCAAGTAAGCTAGGCCATCTGGACCATGAAGCGGTGGAAGTGGCCTCCTTTTATTTTTTAATCTCCTTTGGAAATCCCACACTGAGTTGTCTTGTGTGGTAAGTTCAGCCATCCTGTCCTGGAACTTTTCTACACGCCATTCCCTCAGTCTGTTTCGTAGCAACTGACTATGCGCGTTAAGGGTGACTTTATCTTCGTCCCTTTTGGTTTTGGCGTAGCGTCTCCTTAATCTTCTATTTTCTGTCACAAGTCCCTTGATGTCGTTTGGGGCTCGCTGATACCTGTCCTTGAACGGAACTTCTACTGTGGCTTTGTCCAAAGCTTCACCAATCTCCTGTTCTAGTACTTTCACCGCCTTGTCCAATTGGGACTTGGACTTGATTAGTTTGATTTTCTTGGTAGATTCTGCAAGAGTCTGTTGGAACTTTGGCCAGTTGGTGAATTTTTTGGTTCGAGGCTTCTGATTGGTGGAGTGTTCAGCTATGGACACGCCCACTGGGTTATGGTCTGAAGTGCCCTCCTCTATTGTTTCAACGTCTATTTCGCAGTCGAAATTTTTCACGATGGCAAAGTCCAGGATATCGGGTTTTCCATTGGCACTGGGGATGTAAGTTGGGATAGTTGGTGCCAAAACGTATGCCTGATGTTTTTCCAAAATACATTCCAATTGTCTTCCTTTCTTGTTGGTGTTGAGATTATTCCACTGTGTACTTTTGGCGTTAAAGTCCCCTATTATTATCTTCTTTGATCTCCCTTTCAAGATGATGTTCATATCATTCTCATTTAATGATTTGTTGGGGCCGCTATAGTAGGATGTGATTGTGATTTTCCCCACTTCAGTCACAATGTCAGCTGATATTGCATCATCTTCATATAGGTCGGCTGGATGCGCTGCGTGTGTGATGCCATTCTTGATTAGGAGGGCTACACCTCCCTTGTTGTATGAACGATCTTTTCTGTAGACCGTATAGCCCGATAAATACAGGTGATTGTTGTCTGACAGCCAGGTCTCCTGCAGGGCCCAGACGTCAGGTTGGTGTTCTTCTGTTAGCATGAGGAGGTCCTCATGCCTGCTGCGTATGCTGCGCACATTCCAGGAAATAAGCTTTAGTGGCTTATTATCCATTCACTGGCAATTCTTCAACATGTCTGAAATTTCTCCCTTCAATAATGGGAGAAGTTTCTTGAGGATCTCATTGGTGACGAATTCTTCTTTCCCTCCAGACGTTGCAGGATTGTCCTTCAGGTTGGCTCTGACTTGGTTGCTGATTCGATTCGAACCATTTTTTGCATCTCTTTTTGCGTCTCTTTTGGCTCTGGTAGCCTTTTTCATTTTTGGGCATTCTGCGCACCCCTTGTAGCTAGCAGGGTGTCCGGTCAAACCACAATTAACACATTTGGCGTTATTTGTTTTCCTATCTCCCTCTAGTTTGCATTCATATGATGGGTGATCATCTGCGCATTTGACACACTTGTACGGAAAATGGCAATTCCTCTGGGTATGTCCATATTTCTGGCATCGGAAGCACTGAGGGGCCATATTTGATCTACGTTTCTCTTCCACTTCAATGGACACGTTGAAAATCCTTTTCACATCAAAAACATCTTTGTTTCCTGTTTTTACCAGAAAGAGTGGTATCGGCTTCTGTGTGGTGAAGCTAGTCAGTTGTTTCACTGTAGCGTCTTTTATACCTTGGTCGCTCAGGTCCTGAGCCACTTCTTGGATATCGGAGTTGATGGCCAGTCCACGAATGACTGCCAGATGCATCCTATCTTCTGGCAATGTATAGGTATAATAATACCTGTCGATCTGGGCCAGGTGCCTGGTTAGAAGTCTGAAGTCGTCTATAGTGGATGGGAAAATTTTTGTTCCATTCTTCACGATAACAGCTTTATCGTATTTCACCTTAAGGTCTTCCAGAGTTTTCCTCAGTGTCTTCCAGTCACCATTTCCATCAATGATTACTGGGGGAATAGTCTTCATTGTATTGGCGTAGGACAGCTTTTCTACCGGCTTGGGTGACTTGATTGGTGGCAACTTCTTTGTTGTTGATTGAAGGACAGGAAACTCATCCTCCTTCATTTCGTCATGATCTTCAATGTCACTATCATCGCTGATTACTCTGCGTTTTTTACTGATGTTGGTAATCTGATGACTCGCCATGTTCTTATTCAGCGTGTCAAATGATGTCTGTAGTGAGTCGAGTGACTTCTGGAGTGTAAGCGTCGCTTGGCGCTGGTAACTCAGCTCCTCGACTAGTTTTTTCATCTCCTCACTTTGAGCATGCAATTGCTCACTCTGAGCTTGAAGCTGTTGTCTCAAGCTGAGAATTAATTTTTGGTCCTCTTCATGACGCGCATTGAGTTCTCTATGCCTGTCAGCGGTGTCCATAATTTTCTTTGATCCTGGCCCAAAAGCTGCAGGAATCCTGGATGCATTGTTGGATCGTTGATCCGTAGACTTCTGTTGGCCTAAATGCGCCAAGGGCATAGGACTTCTGCTTCTGCTTCGATTCACACTGCCATTCCTGCTGTCATTTGACAGCTGCTCATCACTGCTCGCGCAATCAGCTTGCCGCTTTTTCTTTTTACCCCCCATGGTGGCAGGGTCTCTTCTAATGCTGCTTGGCTGATTCTTGATTTGCTGGACTCGATATAACCGATTTTATAACAATTTTTGTCGGAGCTATCACTCAAGTCGCTTTGACACTTTTTGTCAACGTGATGTGAATCAACCAAGGCCTACGTTTGCATTTTTATCTGCATGAGCACCATGACTGATGCATTTTTGATGACTCTTAAGAGATTTATCAGTCGAAGGGGAAGACCAGGTAACATATATTCGAATAATGGTCTAAATTATTTTGGAGCAAACAACAAGGTAGCTGCAGCTTACAATTTTTTAGAAAGTAATTTTGAAGCTTTATCTCAAGGTATTTTAATAGAGAGAATTGAGTGCCATTTTACTCCTGCGAACTCGGGGGGTCTATGGGAGTCCGGAATCAAAAGTATCAAGTCACATTAATAAAGAATGATAGCGTGTAGATCTTCAACATTTGAAGAATTCCATACATTGTTTACTCAGGTGGAAGGTATATTAAATGCGCGCCCACTGTGTCAAATTTCTGGAGACCCAGATGATTTCTCAGGACTAACGCCGGCACATTTTTTAATTGGACGGACCTTCAAGATGCTATCAGAGTTTGATCTGGCTGATGTTCCTGAAAGCCGACTTGTTAGATGGCAATGGATACAAAATCTAATCCAGCAGTTATGATCTAGAGGGCAATTGGAGTACCTGAACGAGTTAAAGATGCGTCAAAAATGAAGAATCAACAATCAACAAATTCTGTAGATTGTATCCATGGTTTCAGATAGATAGATAGATAGATACTCTTTTATTCCTCTATGACAATTCACGGAGATTGTATAGGATCCATCATACATAATAAAACTCACAGCTAAAGTAATAATTGATATAAGGACAAAGAAAAATAATACACATAATATAAAACAGTTCAACAAATATTTCGCTACACCAACAACTTATTTTAATCCATGAATGGCCTCATCAATTGTGAATGGACATATATTCATGATGGCTGCTTTCAGTCTCCTCTTAAATATATGGATTGACGGAGACTGCTTGATGTGCTTTGGCAAATTATTGAACAGTTGCAGACCAAAAACACCTAGAGATTTCCTACTCATTTCAAGTCTTTTCAGTGATAGTGAAAACTTGCAGTTTCCTCTCGTGTTGTATCCATGAAAGTCGCGGTGTTTTGAGAGACTGCTCTTCTTCTTGTAGATGAGAACACATACTTCCAGAATGTATATTCCAGGGACGGTGAGGATTCCGAACGTCCAAAAAGAGGCCTACACGATGTTCTGGACGATGCTCCAGCGATGCGGCGCACAATTTTCTTCTGCCACATAAACACTTTGCCATCCAAAGTGGACCCCCTCAAAAAAATCACACCATACTTCAGCCGCGATTATACCTCAGCAAAATATACAGATATGAGATGATGAAAATTCAAGACGTTCTTCATGGTCTTCATAAGGTAGATTGATGATGCCAATTTTCTTTGGAGTGCACGACAGTGTTCCTTCCAGTTCAATGCATTGACCACCAAGACTCCCAGAAAGTTGGTTATTGGAAGTTTTTGCAGCTTTTCTTTTCCGATGTGGACGTTGATATTTAGGTCAGCTTTATTTTGTATTGGGTGGAACTGGACATATTATTTCGTTTTTGTATCATCAAGGAATAGGGTTCCTACAAAACCATATGTTCAGTTCCGTGAGGACTTCATTAAAGGAATTCTCGATTTGGTTCTTTTCCGTTTGGGATACTATGATGGTCGATGGAGGTATCGTCAGCGTACATATAAGCTTTGGCTTGATCTTTCAGGCAGATGTTGATGTTATTTACGTAGATTAAAGATAGTAGTGGGCCCAAAATAGACCCTTGAGGAATACCCACATCAACAGCTTTCCTGCTTGATTGACTTCCCTTAACTTCCACGACCTGATGTCTCCCAGTTATAAACGAGTGCACCCTATCATTTGCAACTCCTCGTACTCCATGAATGCTCAGTTTGTATAAAAAGGCTGTTATGTAGGGGCTTCCTTCCGTACCTGGTTGAATGAGCACCCTGGTGGAAAATTGTTTTATGTGTTTTATTTTATACCTCAGATTAATAAACAAGAACAGATGGAACTACAAACGTTTTGTTGTGATGCCATCATCGGTTATAAACAACACGCCCCCAGGTCAGGCCATTCGATACATTTGCCTAAATCCTAAATCATATATCTATTCTTGCTATGTACATCCGATTAAACAGAGAACGCTGTAGATTGCTACATTTCATCAATGAAATGCACGGCGCTCCTATTCGAAATGATAAGACTACAGTGGGGAGACGAAGTTGGAGAAACGGCTGAGAAGAGCATAGTTGCCATACTAAGTAGATTTTCGAAAATGTACCGAATTGATCTGTCCACTAAAAAATGTAATATATCGAAGATCTCTGTGAAAACATCACGGTATTCTCAAGTTAGCTATAAAATTTGTTGAACTTATCATGAATATTTGCGCACTGCCCTTTAAAATGATTCCGTTATCCACAAACGCCGTCTAAAAATATAACACTAATATAGCTGGCATCGTCGCATTCCTTGCTCATTTATCAGCCTGAGATCGGCTGTAAGCGGACAGTGGGACTACGGTCATGAAAAATGGCAGAGAATACGAAAATAACAAAATAAGTTTGGTTTCGCAGCTACATTTTTATCTTCATTCGCCGCAAGTGTGGCAGCTAAGTACATGGCTTAAAAATTGTCATTTTTTCTGATTTTTTGATACCATTTTTTGGAACGGACTCTTATTTTTGTTCAAGTATTGTCCTTACTTTAAGCTTTACGTTCAATTCGGTTAATGTTTTGAAAATAGATAGGCATATCACTTAAAAAAATGAAAATTGAATATCCTATTTTCTCAAGAATATTTAAAGGTGAATCCAGCAATATCCATGTCTCATTTTTGTGCTACTCTGTAAAGTGTGCCTTGTTTTTTGAGGAGCAAAAAGTCATGTGTTTTTCTGCATCATTGAGATTTATTGTGAAGGTTTAACGTCTTTTCCCTTTTTTATGTTACTTGAACCAAATTAACCCAATCAATCTTGTTGATTTTATGAACCGCCGATAAAAACATGATGTTTAAAACACGACAGGAGAGGAGCTGAATGACATTATCTGCGATTCTGATTTTTTTTTCCATGGACTCTAATCAGCCTTTTTTGATTATGTGCCATACTCAGATTTTTTTTCTCAAGGAAATGTCCACTCATTTGTTGATATCAGTACCCGAAACTCAAATAACGACTGCTAACGCATTGATTTAAATAACTTATTTAAATCAATGGTCTTACGGCCTTATTTATATTTATTTTGATATAATGCCAACTTTTGATGCCTTGGTCCCACTGTGCCGCTATTCAACAGGACTGCTAAAAATCGATATCCAAGAGGAGGGGCTCCTTAGCATCAGTTGATCCTATTTTTCATCCCCACTCCTCTATCTCATTCTTTTCCTCTTATTGCTCTTATGGACGTAGATGTTGGCACCGGCGTTGGATAGGTTTTATGAATGAGTAGTTTCATCTGTTCTTGTTTATTAATCTGAGTTTTATACAAATTACAGACGAGATGCAATTTTACAATACTTGATTGAAGGATAATTTTCTGACTTCTGTCATTTCACCTCCAGACTCGTTCAATCATTAACATATTCGCCCCCTTGAAAGGCTAGGCTTTGACTTTCAATAAACAATGTCGAAATTTGAAAAACTGTCTTTGAATAAACATGAATTTCCATGGAAATTGTCACAAAAGTCTATGAACTTAGTCCAAAAGTAACAAAGACACCTTTGTAATAGATCTTCTGAAGACACCATTTTTGGTCTTGACACTAACTACCCGCACAACATTGTCTTTCCCTGGATGAACGTCGATAATTCGTCCCAAGGGCCAGCACATGGTAGGTACGTGTTCCTCCTTTAGCAGCACTAGTGAACCAACATGCAATTTCGGATCGTCAGTGAACTGCCACTTGTTCCTTTGCTGAAGATGATGGAGATATTCCTTTTGCCAGCGATTCCAAAAGTGTTGCTTCATAAATTGCAAGTGCCGGTAGCGTTTGACCAAATTGACCTTATTGTCATTTGTTAGGTCACACTCGGAAATGGCAGTGAGTTCTTCACCGATCAACATGTGTGCAGGCGTAAAAGCACTAAGGTCATTGGAATCCGCACTCATAGGGATTAATGGCCTTGAGTTTAAAATCGCCTCGATCTGCGTTGTTAAGGTATAAAATTCTTCATAATGAAGATGAATGCCATTTAAGACTCGTCTTAAGTGATGCTTACACGATTTCACTGCCGCTTCATGAAGTCCGCCAAAATGCGGTGATTTTGCTGGCATAAATTGCCAAGTTATATTTGAATGTAACACGTAATTTTGAAAGGGACTAGAATTCACCAAATTTTGTAATGAAATCAGTTCATTATCACAGCCTACAAAATTCGTAGCATTGTCGCTGTAGATATAAAAACATAAGCCTCTTCTAGAAACAAATCTTTTCAGAAGACTTAGAAAACCATCACTCGTTAAATCCGTGATAACTTTGATATGTACAGCTTTGGTCACGAGGCAAACAAAAATACAAATGTATCCTTTTATCATTTTTCTTGACCAAGTTTTACCACCCTTTAATTTGAATGGGCCCGCGTGATCAACAGCCACTGATAAAAACGGGCGTGATGGTGTGACACGGGATTCAGGCAAATCACCCATCTTTGGAAAATGATCATTATTGGGGTTGATTTTGAAGCATGTGATGCATTTCCTGATATATGATCGCACGATTTGCTTGCCATTTAGAGGCCAATATTTTTGCCTTATGTGAGACAAAGTACCCTGAACACCAGCATGAAACGTACGCTTATGTTCACGATCAACGATTAGTTTTGTGAGAAGATGCTTGGCCGGCAAAACAATCGGATGTTTGAAATCATACGAATAATTCGAATTCTTCAATCTACCTCCAAGCCTTATGATGCCACATTGGTCAATAAAAGGCGATAGAGATTTTAATTTGCTCTTTGAGGAAAGGCAACTCTTGTTTTTGATATCTTGAATTTCTGGATGAAAAGATTCTGATTGAACTAATTTTACCAAAAGCATTTCACTCTGCTGAATTTAAAGATAATTCAATTGACCTGTGTTTCTATTATTTCTATTTAATTTTAAATTTTGAGAAAATCTTAAGCAGTAAGCCACAATGCGTACTAGTTTGTTTAAACTTGAAAATTTTTCAAATATCTCATTATTGGTATTTTGAACGTTCAAAGATATTTTCGAAACTACTCTTAATTCAGGAATGTTCATCGTTGATTTTGTAAAATATAAGATATGTGAATTTTTGGGCCATTTATTTGGCTCAATGAAAAAATCCGGACCATGTAACCATAATTGGGAAGTGGTCGAATTTTGTATACTTGCACCGCGAGATATGATGTCTGCTGGATTCTCTTTAGATTTGATAGGATTCCAGCTCTCAATACTCGTCAGTTGTTGGATTTCTGCAACTCTGTTAGCCGTGAAGGTCTTCCACGTTTTGGGTTCATTCGAAATCCAACATAGCACAATAGTTGAATCGGTCCACAAAAATGTTCTATTTAAATAAAGCTTCAAAGCATCAACAGATTGTTTCATTAGTCTTGCCAATAATAGAGCACCTGAAAGTTCTAATCGAGGTAATGAAAGAGATTTTAATGGACTAACTCGGGACTTTGCGCATAATAAATGACTTTCAATTTTATTATTTGTATCTATTGAACGTAGATATATGCAACATCCATACGCCCTTTCGCTCGCATCTGAGAAACCGTGTATTTCTATAACCTTTGGATATTGTACGAGAACGTGACGTAGAACATCATATTGTCATCGTAATAATGGGGTGGAAAGTACGCTGAATAAATCCACTCATTTATGTTACGATGATGTTATGACGCATGACCTACAATGCTGACCCAACAGTTTTTTTATATAAATTCGGCCACGGAACGATGGTTCGGGAGGAGGGAAAAGTAGTGTCAGTCAAGCTTCTAGCTTGGCAAGAATTCCTATTTTTCCTCTCGAGCCATCGGCCCATGCTGATCCCCCGGCTGTAATTGTTGACCTTCAAAGAAAATAGAGATGTTGTGAAGTGACACGAGTTTCCCTTCTGTCTGAGTGCCACGTCCCTAGCGCGCAATAAGGGTAGGGTACAGTTGAAGACCCCACAAGCCCTTATTGTGACAATATCAAACCAACTTGTGCTATTTCGTTTTTCAAATCTAACCATTCCGAATTCAGCTGATTTGGAATACTTTCGTTCCAATCAATTTTTAATTGCCAAAGCGTCTGTATTATTAATTTCATTCTTATAATTAGGAAACCTGATATTCCTAATGGATCAAACATGCGTGCAACCAACGAAAGAATAGTTCGTTTTGTAACTTTACAGCATTTCTGACAGATATCTTCAGAATTATATTCAAAAACGTCAAGGTTTGGAACCCAAGAAACTCCAAGAGTCTTGACATTTGAATCATCTGTAATCAAATATTTGTCATTTCCCAGATCTGTTTTGTTGATATCGTCCAAAACTTCAAGATCATTTGACTGAAACTTTCTTAGTATTCGTATTCGGATAGAATTTGGCAAATGTTTTTTCTCAATTTTTTAAGAGACTCGATATCCGATCAACCTGTAAGCAAGTCATCAACGTAGAAGTCAGAAGCTATAATGTCACTTTCAGAAGGCCATTTTTCAGCAATATTTATTGAGATTTCTTTTAAACAACGCGTTGCAAGATACGAGGCTGAAGCTGTACCATACGTGATCATGTTCAGCTGGAAATACTTAACTTCTTCGTTCGGCGTATCCCGCCAAACTATCCGCTGAAGATTCCTTTCTTCTTTGTCGATACATTTTTGCCAAATCACCGATTAGAACAAATTTGTGTTTTCTAAACCGCAACAATATCGAAAATAAATCACTTTGTACAGTTGGTCCGACCTTCAAGACATTATTTAACGAAAGATTTTTAGAAGTTTTGCACGCAGCATCGAAAACTACCCTTAATTTGGTCGTTGTGCTTTCGGGCTTTTCAATGCAATGATGTGGAATGTAATAGATCGGAGTTTTGGTGGAAGGTAGATCACGTGCTATTTCTGTCATATGTCCTAGGTCTTGATATTCGTGCATAAATGCTTTATAAGATGTTCCAAGTTCGGTGTTTTTTGCTAGACGCCTTTCAACAGAGTACAATCTGCTAAGCGCTGATTGTTCAGATTCACCTAAATTTTTGAAATTATCCTTCTGCATCCATCCTTGTGAGGAGGCTGTACATTATCAGACAACATAGTCTGGAGGACAGGCACCTGCCTTGGGTGCAGCCTCCTTGGATTTCTGCCCCAACCTGGTAGCCTCCTATGGATGCTTTTACTTGGCGGTCACGAAGAAAGGACCAGACCCACCTCACGATGGAAGAGGGAACCCCCCTGCTGGTGAGCGCCTCGCAAATAGCGCCAGTTTTTGCCTTATCAAATGCTCCTTCGACGTCAAAGAATAGGGTTAGAGCAACTTCTTTGTCGTTTATGGCCTTTCCAGCTAGTTGCACTACCGCATAAAAGGCTGACGCCGTGCTTTTGCCCTTGCAGTAGGCATGCTGATTCCTATGAAGAGGAAATGTCGAAAGGATTTCCTCTGTACCTATCAATGAATCTTTTTAAGGTTTTAGCTTCGAAAGATCTTAGACTTATCGGCCTGTGTGATTTTGGCAGCCCGCAGTCCTCCTTCCCAACTTTGGGTATGAAGACTACCTTGGCGGTTTTCCACACGTTTGGAACGTGTCCCAAGAGGATGCTTGCTCTAAAGATGTTTTTTAGCCAAGGTTGCATCAGGTTCCTAGCCCTTTGCATCATCGCCGCAAAAATACCATTGTATGAACTGAACTTACTTATGGCCCACTCGATTGCTTCATCGGTTACGACTTTGTCAGCCGTTTCCCGGTCCGCATTGAGGATAGGAAGGGGCTCCTGGGTAGGTCTATTGCCTTCTTCTAGAAAATGAGTACGTAGAAGAAGGTGTAGAGTATCCTTACTGTTATCAGTCCATGTGTTGTCTTCTTTTTTCAACAGCCCTATCTCTGTTTTTCCCTCTGCGCTAAGTAGCCTCAATAGTCTAGTTGATTCTGAGAGAGATTCTATCTCCCCACAGAATCCACGCCATGCAGCTCCTTTGCTCTTTCTTATCTTTGATTTGAATCTCCTTCTGGCTTCAACAAAGCTGTCCCAGTCGGCTTGCCCTTTACCCTGGAGTGCTCGGCGGTGCGACCTCCTGGCTTCCTTTTCAAGGCGCTCCAGGTAGTCACTCCACCATGAGACTTTTTTGATCCCCACTCTCCTGAGTGGGCAAGACTTTTCTAATGCGGTGTTGATTGCATCCATCAGGGATTGGACCTCCGCATATATTCCATCTGGGGAGAGAATCTGCCGACCTTTGGAGCCCATTGACTTGCTTAGACAAGCGTTGAATTTGTACCAGTCAGTCGCCCTCGAGTGTAGTTATCTATCTTCCCTGCTGTTTTTCTTTGTTAGTGGTTTGATGATGACGTGAGATATTTGCTTCGATAGAAAGCATGACACTTCATCCGGGCCAGCAGATTTCTTGTTCTTTAGTTTGAAGGCAATAATATATTTCACTTTATCCTCGGTCACTGGTCGAAGAAATATGTTGCCAGACTGTCTCAATGAGTCGATTGTTTTCTATGAATGGTTTGGTGTTATATTGGCCAGTACTTGCTGAGGTGCATCCACGAAGAAATCAGCAAATCATTCAGCTACCATATGTGGATCCGCTATTTTGGTGTTATTTCACTTCTATGCAGTACCTGAATCTCTCCTGCTTTCTGTTACTCAGCTTCTACACAATATTCCAGGTAGCTCTGGTTTTATTTGTTGATTCGAGTATAATAGTAGTAGTAGTGGTCCCCTTTCACATTCGCAATAAGTCTGTTGTAATTCTTCTGTGCTGTGGAGAAGTCTTCACTGAAAATAATGCTTTTTCTTCTCAAGCAACGAAGAACCTTCAAGTTTTGACTTGAGTATCTTATTTGATCAGTGACCCAATTTTTTGGGTAATGAGTTCTTCCTTTACAATGAGAAAATTTCAATGCAAAGTGATGGAGAAATGTTTCGTAAAAGTCCTGAAATGCCGCTCGGAATGTCTTTGATTGCAAAATGGCTCAATCACATTTGAGTAGATCTGACTGAAACCTATCTATGGCATCTCCAGTAAATTTCCTTGTTCATCGAGAATTTTCTGTGGAGTTTGAAGGAAAGAAAGCTGCTGATATTATTACCGATCGGTGATCTGATATTATGTAGTCCATAATGCTGCAGGTAGACGATTGGGCATTTGGAAATGCAAGATCTAAAATGTTTTTTTCTCTTGTTGCCTTATTAATAATATTTTCCATCCCATATGAGTACATCAGGTTTGATAATTCGAGAAAGTTGGTAGGGTTGAGGATGGGGTCGATGTTGATGTCTCCTGTCAATAATATTTTGATTCTGGGTCTACAGAGTGATTGCAGGATGAGGTTGAGATGTCGAGATCTCCATCTCTTCCAGGAGACCTGTAGCATAACAAAACAATGATTGTACCCTCTGTTGTGGATTGCGGATGTCCATTCGATTCCCAAAATCTCGATGTTTTTCTCTTCACAGTACATATTCAGGTAAATGACTTCCACATGCATGTTTATTTTGCACCAGATAGCGACGCCTCCACCTCTGTGTCGTTGTCTTGAGTAACTCGATTTATTTGCGAATTTTGGAAAATGGATATGAGGGGTAGATTCAGGTGTCGACCAGGTTTCGGTAAGGAGAATCAGTTTCAAGTTCAACGCACTATTCAATATTTATATTCTGTGGTAGTAGCAGCATATTTGATTCTTGATTGGTTGTGGACGCAGTACCCTTTGAGTTTACCTCAGTATTTGCGATGATTGTCGGCTTTGACGAAAAAACTGCTGATTGTCTCGACGTGGTTTTGGTATTGGTTCAAAAAAATATACTCTGTGGATTCACTGGCTCTGGTCTGGTCTGAATACAGCATTTCGCGCCATTTTGAGATATTATTTTGTTATAAATATGGTTAAGAATACTCCATTTGCTTTTGTTGATCAACAGTCCATTTTGATCAATATTTTTCAATTTTTTCTTGAGTTTTACAATCCACTAGTGTTACGTTCTGGATGTTTCAAGTGATATTCGAGATATTATGCCTGTTCTGATCGGTTATAAGATCATTTAGTTTTGGTCCCGTTGTCAAGCTTGGTGTTTCAATAATCAAAATGTGTGTATTTTTGGATTTCTCGATCAAAGTATTTCATAGTTTGTCTTGTGAAGGATTCCCTCTTCTCACAACCTCATTAGGAACAAACAATATGACGAAATCACAAACGTCCAGTTTATCAACAAGTAACTCGTAGATATGGATAATATCTTTGAAGAGATTGGTTTCGATATATTGTACATTCATATCAAATTTGTTGCTAGTTATTGATTTGAATATTTTTCCTACGTTGTGTCTTCTCCACCCACAAAAAATAGAATCTGCTGCCTTTTTTTTGTTTTCTTCAATATTGGTGATAGATCTTGTAGACTATTATGAGTTATTGCTGTTGGGACTTTGTCTTTTTCAGGCTCTTCCAAATTGAGCATTTTTAGTTGCGTCTCATACTTTTGTTTCTCCTTCTCAATAGCTTCAGTGGATTTCTTTAGGCTTTCGTTCATAACAGTCATGCATTCGATGTTTGCCTTCAATTCCAGTAATTGGTTTTTGTAGTCTTGTTCCCTCTCAAAAAATATGTTCATCTCCCCCTTCAGCTTGGATCTCAGGTGTTCTACTTTGGTTTCAAGATTTTTAATAGTTTTAGTATAGTCCGCATCAGTGGCGTGCAATGACGGTTAAGTTTAGGCAGGCAAACATGTCAAGATCATCGTCATTTTTGAATGTCATCAATCAATCAAATTCATATTGTATACAGATTGTTCCTACAATCTAACAGCCAATTATAATCCTCATAACATTTGATACCAAAATACCTGAATTAGTTTTAAAGATGAAGTAAGTCGGCCCAGTTCAAACACTTTCTGTTTTCGTCAAATTCAAGATTGTGAAAAGGTGTCAAAGTCAAAATGTCAGAAAAACTTGATCCTAATATAAAACCAGATGAAGATATGTAGTTAAAATCCTAAAAGTGCACATATCGAACACCTCACCAGTTTATTGTTTATGTTTGACAATTGAATGAACCGACTAGGATCGACAAATCGATATTTGTATGCCAAAATGAGCAGTGCATTTGAGCTCCATAAGAAACTGAATTGACCAGCTGAAATTGCCTGGCTTTCTTTTTATATGGGTTGCTTACTCACACCGGACGGCGCGATAGAAAATGAAATAGAACACCGAAATGTGCAAAATATGATTTCGTCAAGTCATTACGTTATTTGGTTGTTATTTGAATTATTATTATTATGAGCTTTGGGAGGATTGAGATAATATGAGTTGATTTAAAAAAATGTGCGTCGATAATTTTTCTAGGGTCAGCATTGCTTTTTGTTTCTATTTGTTGCCCGCCACTGGTCCGCATCAATGCTTAATACAACAGGGTTTGTAGCTGTCTCATTTTGGTCATGGAATAGCTCATTCGTATTCTCTTTATTCTCGAGTGGTTTGAGTTGATCCATTAATAAATGTATTTCTTGGTTGAATCTGTTTTCTTTCACTATGATTGAGTTTTTTATTTCAATTATTTTCACATCTTTTGGCGCTGATTCCAGTTTTCCACTAGTCCATTTTTGTTCTAGTTCATCTATTGTTCTTTGGAATTTCTTCAGAGTTTGTTGGTGTTTCTTATTCAATTCATTCATCTCATTCTCATGCTTTGTTATGTTTTGAGCACTCTTCTGAACTTCAAGAGTAAGTCGGCATTCTAGATTGTTTATCTTATTTTGAGTTTCTACTTCCTTTACGTATTTTTGTTGCATTTCCTCTGCATCCATTCTTTCCATCATAGAGCTTTTTTGTTTTATATCTTCTTGAAGTTCGTTGACAGTTTCTCTTAATTCGTCAATAAGTTAAGCTTTTGCTTCATCCGCATTCTCCGCATTCTCTGCTGCAGCGTTTTCGAATTTCACACTGCAGGAAAGTCGATAATCTTTTAATCAAAGATGATAAAGCTCCCCCACTTCAATGGCCTCTGAGACAAATCACTGCACTGCATTCAGGCGCAGATGGAATTGTGCCAGTAGTGACTGTTCAAATGCGTAATACACAGACAAAAAGAGCATTTAATCGTATATGTTTATTACCAATAGGCTGTCGCTGTCATTTGTTAACAACCTTTTGTTGAGAAGAACTTCGTTCTTTCAAGGCGAGCGGCATGTTTGAGTAGATTTCCAGAGGCACTTCAAAAAGAAAGCAACCTTCAGACAACTTCTGAAGTTTACTGAGTTAAAAAAAAGTTGTCAATTTGATGTACTGCTCGTTAAAAGATAAAAAAAGGTTTCAAGATGAATATGGTCAATCGCCAATGATTAGCCAAACCTGGGTCCAGTGCTTTCACAGTAAAAAGTCAGCATGCCAATGAGACTACTACTGGATACGTGTAAATCTGCCTTCATAGAGATGGGCATGACATACCAAAACAAACAAACAACATCATACAGACAATCCTTTTTTCAAAGCTGTATAAGATAAAGTTTGACCTATTAAAAGGGAGCAAAGAACTGCACAGCGCTTAAGAGGTCATTTTAAATCTCCTGCCCATTCCTTGAAAGCATTCTCGTAGAGGAAGCTCTCAGACTGAGGGATTCCAAACTGTGGAAACAGGCAAGAAGTGGGCACTCAATGGTGCTAAAGGAAATCTCAGCGAAGCCGCTACAAACGGCAACAGACTGCATGGGGGTTGAAATACCTTCAAGAGAAGAATGGGATCAAGACTCCATTATAAGGGAAAACTACACAATCGATGCAGACAGCAAAGCATCAGCGATAAGACTGCTAGTATCAGATACAGTAAGGTCAAAATGGTAGTAATGAGTTGCCGTGACGCATTGTACTGGATCAGTAACAAGAAGCTCGTTCTATGCTGGGTTCCTAGACATAGCGATATCAAAGGGAACACGATGGCATATGGACTGGCGAATTTGGGTCTGAAAAAGGACGTATCCGAAATGGAGAACACATCGCCACCAACGATCAAACTATTGAAAGATACACTAGATAAAAGCATGTTCAAGCTACACAGCGTGGAGCAATCGGAACGACTGAAACACATCGAGAGCTTTGTGTACCAAACTTGGATATGGAAAAAACAGGGAAAATACTAAAGCAGAGCAAATCCTCTGTGAGCACCCTTGTGGGAGTAATCACAAGACATTGTGAAATCGGAATCATGCTCCGAAGATGGGACCAGGGACTGATGATCTCTGCAAAGACGACATCAAGGAGGATGAAACGATAGAACACGTACTGCGCCACTGCCCTACTGTGAAAGAGAAACGCTTCAGTAATATGGCACAATACATCCTTGATTTTTTTGTGGATTTTATAAAAATTGTGAGTACCTTTGTTTTAAGATTTATTTAAAAAATATTGAAGAAAGTTGTTTAGGCTAAAGAGTTATGGCCGAATATCAATTGTTACACAAATTGGTCTATTTTGTTTTTTTTTTGTGGACTTAATTTTCCAAATTTCCCAAAAAATCAAAATTTGCCAATTTGTGTCAAAATTGGTATTTGGCCATAACTTTCATTCTTAACAACTCCCTTGCAAAACTTTCTTACGATAACTCTTTGAACAAAGGTACTTCACTCTTACGGCCGGTTGCATAAACACGTTCAATGTGTTTTGAAGTACAGTTCATTGTTTTATGCTACCGGCCCTTGCTCATTTTTTATAAAATCGCCTTGTTATCACACTGTATATCAATTGATTTGACTGATTCTTTACACATCTCAGTTCCGGACCATTCAGGAGCGATTCCCAGAAAATCGTAAACGAGCTCGGGAATTTGTTGTCATTTACACCCTACTAAAACTCAATCCAGGGAAACACTGTATAGCAAAAAAAGAGAAGTATCATTTTGAGGCCTGCATATGTCTAAAGAAGCAAGACCTGGAACGAAGGAAGATTCAATAGTACACACGGGCGAATTCGCTGTGATTGCTTTCCAGCTGATGGAAATACCAATTCATCAAAGGAAATTTGCATTCCGTGTAGATGATGTTATCTATGTTTTTTGTGTTCCCTGCGAATATGGGAAAGAAAGGATGTCTTGACAAGGATGTTAACTGAGGCTCAATTTTACTCAAAAAAATAAAATCTTCGATACTCATTATGCAGAAATTTTGAAGTGAGAGTTTTCTTGCACTGCTAAATCGCGAAGTGAAATGGTGCGACCATATTATGCTCTTCTGCCCTTCAGTAACTCTGTCATTGACCATGCTGAAGTAATTATGAAACCAGCACAATAAATTTATTCTTTAGCCAAAATACACATACCTTTCAACCTCAAATGTACAGGGTTATTCATTATATTTTGACACCCATCTACAGCTCTTATTGCGAGTGATAGAAAAAAACTTTAAATACAAAAGTTTTGGTTTTTTTCACGTAGTATCTTCTGGTGATAGCGGAATCAACAAATCGAAATCATAACATAGAAAAAATTCATTAAGTCATATTTTTTTAAATGGAACACCCTGTATATTATTGACTAAAATGAAAGATCTCTTTAATCTGATTTCAAATATATATGGTTTGTAGGCATTTGGTTCAGTCACTTTGAAACTATTTGAATTCAAAAAATATATTTTTTTAAACTACAACAAATATTCACAACACTAACTTAATCATATAAACTATCAACATTCCATTAAAAACGAAGCTACATGTTTTCTACATAACCCCCATAACCAAAACTTTTGTATTTAAAGTTTTTTTCTATCACTCGCAATAAGAGCTGTAGATGGGTGTCAAAATATAATGAATAACCCTGTACTTATTGATATTCAAATCAATGTAAATGCAAAACGTACAAACTAACGTTCAGCGCATATGCGTGCATACTCTTGCTATGAAAGCGCGGCTTTACATTTCAAAAATAGCTTAATTCAGGTAAAGTCATATATGAAAAAACCAGAATCTTGAGTAGAATCGAAAACTGTATATTATGCAGAGTGCTTCATTGAAATAAGCAAGTTGACACCTACTTCCTGTATTTGCGGAAGTGGGATCCATTCGGTAATATTTTTGTCGAGGTTATCTCATAGAATTTTGTTGGTTTTAGTGCAACCAAATTATCAAAATCTCTGATCGAAAGGGGCTGGCCACCATGAATTACATATGAATACATTGTGGCCATTCGAAAAGGCAAAACAGAGCTGAGGCGCCACAAGTCATTTATGGAAAAACCCTCGGGCCAGTCGATTTTGTTTTCAAGGGGAAGCCATTTTTTTTTAGCAAAGCCCAAGCGGAAGTGACAAGGACCCCCAAAATTTTGAATGGAATTCTGTGTCGAGTATTTATGTCACGCTCAAACACTTATATGACTTTAATTTGTGAACACTGAATTACTCGACACTTATCATGATATTATCACAAAAATAAACAGTCTCAAAAGTTTGAAGTTATACTGAATTATATAGAAGTGTGACCCTAATTGAACTGATTACCAGAAATGTGGAACGAGAGCATCGAAGGTGCATGTACCAAGTAATAATTGAGAAATAACCAATACATACTTCATGAGATTCTGGATTACACCACTTCAGGTTCTCTGAATATCGACCATATAATCCCCAATCAGTGAACTCCTTATCCACCGACAACAAGCAAACAAAGCTAATTATGTTGTGATGTAAGTGAAAAATTTAAACTCATAGTGTTTTCGATTGGGAAAACAAGGGTTGCACTGGGTTTGACCTCGGGCAAAACCAGTTATGATGAAAATTTGCTCTAGGGCAATCCCAATCGAACATACATTTTTCATCGTGTGCTATAATACTGCACGGTAAAATTCCGATTGAATTGAAATTGGAATCATTAAACTTCTTGAAAATCTAATATTATGTTGTCTCTGCGTAGCGGCTGAAGTGACTCTAAAACTAAACTAATTAGAAGTCCATTTCTCATTGCCAAATGACAAAATCTTGAGACCAATCAATAGTTTTGTATTATATAGATCATAGATACTAGGAAACATTTTTTTGAGAAATTAGGTATATGCACCAGATTTTAAATAAAATTAATTCAGTTTTGGGTAGGTATACTAGTTTTCCATAACTCGTCAACGCCAGTATTTCTTTTTTTCCGGCACTACTAGATTCCAACAATAATAACTAACTCGAAATCTGTTGTCCACTCACAGAATCACATCACGCGACGTTTATATCCACCATTTTTCATGTTTTTTTTCAATTTTGCTAATGCACTGAAATTGCACTATACCAGCACGACCTCAAAGACCTCGTGCCAAAAAATCTGCACTGAGTGCAAAACTCATTGACCCGGTTTCCCAATCGAACATACAAATCCGCTCGATTTCTACCAATCGAACATAAATATTGCCCGAGTGTTGCACCAGTGCTGCCCGATTTTACCAATCGAAAACGCTATCAGTATTCACGGGATTTTAATTGAAGTGCATAATTTCAACAAACTATTCAAAAAAAACATTCCATAATATCTTGAAAACTGAACGTCCAAGCGGTAACTACTGTTACCGCACTTCTAGGTCACTTTGCATAATTGAGATAAAATGGTGAATGTGCCGATACGTCAGAGCTGGATGTTCTAGACCAATTTGCATAATTGCGATGAAATGGTGAATGCATCACAACATAGGCGTAGCCAAGTGAATGTCTGACGCGGTCATTTGCTATGTAGGCTGACCATCGGAGCGTTGCGTGTCAGCGCATGCACCACGTCACGATGTGGATTACGTGGATAGATCACGGGGGTGTTACGTCGGTGGAGGGGACGTGAGGATTGGTCAGAGCCAAGAAGGAAAACACACCGTTGTTAATCTTTTTTTGTCTAAAAATATTGGTGGGAACAGACTTTTCAACATCTTCTGGTGTTGCCAACTTCCATCCCCATGTTTCTCCATGTCTTCTGGGCAACCATCCTACTATAGGAAGCCACCGCTTCCCTCTTTACCCAGAGTCTTAGCTCTGGCAGTCCGGGGAGGATGTTCAGAGCTGCTCCAGGAGATGTCCTCATTGCGCCTGTTGCGGCCAGTTGTACACAAACAAGCCATCATTTGCAGTCGGTCTAGCTTGAGTACATTAGTGGTCTGATCGGTTGCCGGCCACCAGACCACGGATCCGTATGAGATCCTCGACCTGATGACAGCCGGGTAGAGCCAATGCATGACCTGGGGTTTTAGGCCCCACTGTCTTCCGATCACTCAACGCAGTAGCCACAGTGTTGCTGTTCCTTATTTTATTGTCCTTTCAACATGGGGTTTGCGCGTTAGCCTCCTTTCCAACACCACCCCGAGGTACTTGACGTCCTGCCTGAGTGACAGTGTGGTCCCGTACATCGTGGGTGGCTTGAATTCCCAGGAAACTATACAAGTCCGATGTGTCCAAAAACAGATCGCAGGCGTCCGCAGCTTCTTCATATTTTTCGACAATCTTCTTGCATTCTTCTTCACTATGAAATCTTCCTAAACCATAGACAGCTTCATGTTCAGCATCAAATTGCAAATTTCACATCTTGAGTTGTTGAATGACAGTAGATTCACGTCGGTATTTATAAGAAAAACCGGCGGCAATTTCTAAAGTGTTGATTAGGCTGATGAAGACAATGTGCTGGAAAATCACAAACTACAGCAGGCGGCGGCGGCGCTTTGAATGTGATGTCTGTAACAGTCGGCCACAGAGTCCTCAATTTTTTCTGCATGTGTTTTATCCATCGTCTTACACACAACTGCTGCTCTAACTGGGTTTCCAAGCTCAACATCTCCAGATTTATCATTGGATTTTTATCGCTGATAAATTCAGCCATGTCTGATTTTGCTGCACACAAGCGAGCAAGGTATGAGGTATGCCCGCTTTGCAGCACCCATAACGGCTCCCGATTCGTCCTTTGTGATAACAGTGATACAAAATATAAGTCAATGTAAACAAGTCACCATATCGATACAACCCTGCAAATGAATTCTAAGGGAGTGTTGGTCAGCAGCGCCTCTGGTAGGTGGAAGTGCCGTTAGATACTAGAATCTATCGAGAGACATTGTCCTGTCTTTCGGCTTCTCGAATTGCATCTGACGTGCCAGGGATTGATTGAGGGGATTTGAGGCAAAAAGAAGGTTAGTTTTGAGATTTGGGAAGCCGGAAGACAAGAACAAGGTCTCTCGTTAGAGTCAAACCGGATCTTCTCCTTTCCCTACCTCCCACACCAAACGCACGAGTTACTTTGCTGGGGACTTTTGATGTGTGATTTCCAAGGGTGAACCTTACAACTATATACATAAAATAATCCGATTCACTTTTCAAACTATGTGATTTTGTTTGTTATTTCACTTGTTTTTTCAATATTTTGAATCAATCTTTCTTTGGACAAGTTCTGCAGAGCCAATCCAAATAATAATCCTCGTCTATACAGGGTGTCTATAAAAGGTCTTTACAAAATCTCACCACATATTCCAAAGGTCAAAATAAGCCGATTAGCAACTTACACTATTCAAAAATTGGTCCATTTCCTGTACACGGGTGGTGAAGTTTAAAAATAAAAATCGAATTTTTCAAATTATGTAAACATTTTTGGATGAATAACTTTGAAAATTGCTACCCGGGAGTTTTTTGAGATGGGTCCGTTAGAGGGCGCTGCACACTCCACTTCTGATGGTTTAAATTGGCCAAAACTTTTTTCTCAATAGTTTTTTACTTTTTTTGTAAACGAAATGAACTTCTTAACATTTTTAAACAGAAAAGGTACTGATGGTTTTCAAGATTTTTTGGCTTTTAGTATTCGATACCGCACTAGAATATTCATATCGCCCACCTTTAGGATAAAATTTGATCCGTGAATTAGTGGTATTTTGATTTTGTAGCTTACCATAGCTTTATGGGGTAAGAAAACCATATCAAAATTCAGATTGATATCAATCCATGGGCGTGGACGTGGACCTATAATCTATATATGATTTTTTGGACCCATAAAGCTATGTCAACCTATAAAATTCAAATACTACTAATTCACTGTAGTAACAATAATCATTCTAATTCAAAGTAATTTGCATATTCCGGTGCGGCATGAGGCATATGATAAGAGCATATTTTTTGCCTTGGAATGCCTAAAAAATCATTTCCTTTACAAAGGAAATCAATAGCTACACTGATACTGGTAAAAAAGTTATTGTCATTTTAAACGATCAGAAGTGCAGTGTGCAGCACCCTCTAACGGCCACAATGAAAAGGTGTCCATAATCAGGATTCGCATCCTAAAAATCCACCAGGTACCAATTTTTTAAGTGATACGTTGAAAGATGTTCTCACAATTCGAAAAATTCGATTTTTATTTTTTAACTCCACCACCATGTATCTAGGAAACAGAGCAAGTTTGCAATTACGTAGGTTGCTTTAAATCGTCTTATTTTGACCTCATGAATATGCGGTGAGATTTTGTAAAGACCTTTCACAGACACCATGATAACTATTGCATAATGGCATCATCCACTGAATACGGTGACGAAACATCATTTGTCACCGATATTTGCCTTCCAAAGTGGGATTTTAGCCACTGTTTCGACGCACGAAGGCAGTCGAAGCGTATCGATTTCCACGATATTCTGACTGTTTTGGCGTAGGGATATGCCGCCTGTCATTTCAGTTCAGTTATTGATCACCGCGAGTTACGAATCGTAAAACATAAATAAGCTGTGATTGTGAACATCAATATTTGTGGTGTTGTAAATAGTTGTGCCTGTAGTGACTTTAAATATATAAATCAAAACTGGACAAGTTTTTCTATAGCGAAAAAGATAACATTGATGTCAGAAGTGGGATTCATCGTGTGCTATAGAAACGGACATGAATATTCGCTGTAATGGCTGCGAAACTAATATTTTCAACCGGATTGAAGGTTGCCGAGTTGAAAAGGGAGCTGCAAGAGCGTGATTTGGATACAAATGGCAAGAAAGCTGATCTACAACAACGGCTCCGTGCGGCTTTGATGGAAGATGGCATGGATCCTGATACGTTCCAATTTTAGATTCCTGATCGCAACGCTGTGGAGAGATTGTCGAGAGCTGTGCAAGAGAACTTCAGGACTATGGAAGAGAACTCGAGGAAACTGGACGAGAACTCAAGAAATATGGAAGAAAAATTCAACAAATCTTCTAGAGCCATGGAAAAGAAGCCCGAAGAATCCTCCAGAGCTTTGGAAGGAGATCTGGAAGAATCTTCTGAAGCCATGGAAAGAAAATTGGGAGAGAAGTTCAAAGAATCCTATAGAGCTATGGAAGAGAAATTAGAAGAGAAGCTCAAAGAAACTCCTAGAGCTACGGAGAGAAGAAAGTCAAGGGACAGCTAGCGGACAACTCAAACTACTTGAAGGATCAGGTAGCAGAAGAGATCGGGAAACAGCTAGGATATACCGTGAGGACTCTGGAAGAAGAAATTGAGCAAATGAGAAGGCAAGTAGCAGTGATCACGAAAGAACCAGAATCGACACTCGGGAGCCAAGGTGCGAGTGCTGGGATAGAGACTGATACCATCCACATGAGAGCCCCTCAGTTTGATGGCAGCTGTCCTCGAATAATCACCATCGCCAGAGAATGTTGTAGCGCAAAAAAAAATACTTTGAACTTGCAAGGTTTATTTGAAGAAAAGGTGAACAACAATTCAAACCAACTAAACAGTTGTTACAACCGCTTCACCCCACATCGACCACTCCAGGAAATCCAGAAGAGCAAGAGCCACCAGCATACCAGTGGAGACGTGTAGGGTTCAAGATTTCATTTTAGAGCGCCACGTGGTTTATTAAATTCCAACTCTCCAGATGATGTAGAAAAAAAAAATTGGTTAACCACTTACCACGAAGTGTGGTGAATCTTCGTCAAGTGAGGTTCCTAGTGATTAGAAGTAGAAGGAAAAGAAAAGCTGTCCACCAAAGACTATTAAATTCCAGTATCAATGAATAATTTAATGAAATTAAATAACTAAGCAATTAGTAATAATTGATTCAACAACTATCCAAACAATTAAAATTTGCAAATAATATGCACCACTGGTTACTGGTTACGCAAATAAATATTGATGCTATACTCAAGTGTAACCGCAGCTACCAAAACATCACACATCATCACAAGGGCGAAAAAAAAATCAAATACACAAATCAAATAAACAACTTAAAAATCAAATAATGTAATCAGTATCAATCGGTACAGGTACGTACTCTCAAATCAAATAAATAACGATTATTTAAATCAACTAAGAAAAGATAATTGATTATTAAACCCAAATTCCAATTGGGGAAATACTTATGAATAAAAAAATAATCAGACCAATTATTTTCCAATAGAAGGAGAAACTACAAATTACCTTTGGGAATAAATGAAAAACTGAAGTCAAGTCGGTAATTTACCAGAAATTAAATTGATGATTAGCAATTATTACGGTCTTAAAAAAAACTGACATAATAAGAATAATAATTTAGTTTGACCCAAATTATAAAGGAAAAACTCATATACAGATCCCAATGCATAAAACGATAAAATCCTACCTCCAGGCAATTAGGGATTTTCCAATATTAGGGTCAGCAAAAGAAAATAATGGGCGTCGCTCAACCAAGTCCAACGGGGCATGGCGCAGTAGGGGTAGGTACGGCGAGGGCGAGCTCAGCTCAACCAAGCAAATTTGTTCACAGTTAATCTCCAATGATCTTCCGTAACACACAGCAAAACAACCAACACTGAATGTACCAATGCTAGGACCTTGTGGTAAAAATTAAAACCCAAGAAAATTAACTTATGATTCGCAAGAAAATTCCTAAAGCAACAGTGATCATACCTGATGCTATAAGGCGGGTTTATGAGTTAGATGCGTAACTCCATTTTGTTCCAGAAAAAACTGACGTGGTAAGGCCAACAAATTCCACAATCATCTACGGATTGCTTCAACGAAACACGGCCAAATCACCACAATGCCTTTAATGCGCTTAATCCTCAACGGTTGAAACAGACTTAATCCAGAATCTGTCAATTTTGCAAATAATGTTGTTTGGAAATCACGAACTGAATTTTCGAACCAACTTGATACTTTGGTTGAGAGGAACTGCTGGATTCGAGCTTCATTTGAAACCTTTTTGAAAGCAGAAATAGAATTTTCCTACTCCTGAGCATTAGAAGACATTTACCTTGTCCTTGTCTGATTCTACGAGAATTAAAGGAAAATGGTACAACAGTAGTCAAAATCAGCACGGGTATCCTTGATCTATTGAAAAATGCTATTTGAAAGAAACCCATCCGGCGAAATAAATCACAGAACAGCGTACTGCAGCAGGACTAAGAACTACACTGGCGATATTGCCATTTTCTGTCCTAAAGAAAATCCTTGAAACTTCTCTAACACGTCAAATCGAACAGTATTGACCAGAAACAAAGAGATGACTAACAAATTAGTACCAAGAACCACTAATAGTAACACCCTTTGAGAATTGAACCTCCTTATTGGAAACTTGACTTCCATAAATCCTCGAGAGTTACGACTGAATTAGTCAAGACGGCAACCTTGTAATATCCGAAAACCAAGGTCAAGATCACTGCTAATTTTGCTGCGCGATTCTATTAAGAATTATTTAGAGTGGCAAGTACAGGCTCTGGAAATCGTTGAAATCGATCGGAAAAGTAACATTTCCAGTGCACAACAGTTCAAGGTTTGTGATTGTGGCAGTGAAATTTGAAATAGCTTTTGGAAAACCGTAAGTACCGCCGATCTAGCTCAAGTAGGCTATATTCCAAGTGACCTAACCTCAGCTTACTATTTACAAAATTAAAATTTATGAAGATAACCCTTATTTTCAGAAGACTCCCTAACTGAGAAGTTACTACAGCTCAAGTAAAAGAAACTAATAAAACAAAGAACCAAAAGCGAACCATTTTCCGCAACGCACTCACAACTGAAATTGTTCCCTGACGGGACCGCCCAAAACAGAAACATTGAATTTGTTGTGTTGTATCGAGGTGTTTTACTCTATTTAATAAAAAATATTACGTCACCAGAACTACCAATTTATTTCACTGAGTAACTACAATAACACTGAAACTTGCCCAAACTTAAATTCATTTCTAGACACTTTGGCGGACGACGTATTTTTTTAATGTTACAATGTGATGGAGACGCTTGCTGTACATGCCTTCTTGGATGGACTGCGGGACAAGGAGATAAGGATGTCTTTGATTCTTCATCGTTCTGACAATCTGGTGGATGCGCTGGTCAATGCACTGGTACTCGAATCGGCCCGGCAGTACTGCAAGCTTCCTGCGCTCGAGCAAAGGATGGATGAACAGTATCTCGCAAAGAAAAACACCTTCGAAAAATCTGTGAGAATGATCATCGAAATAGTACAGTCCTCCAAGCCAAGGGAGCTACGTGATGGAATTTTGGAGAACCTGGGCATATTCGTAGCCGCTGTGAGAAAGAGATGCGAGCACCTTCTTTGCCATAGGAAAATGCGCAGCATCGAGCCAGATCATGCTTCAAGAACTGCAATGGCTTGTCAAGGAAATCGGAGCTCTGTCACAGAGATGAAGAAGAATAAGCGAGCGTTCGCAGGACAACTGTGATGGATGATTCCTGGCAGGTCTAAGAACTCCGTGATGATCAGAAGAAAGATCTAGATCTAAAGCTCGTCATTGGATGGAAACAGGCAGGACAACGACCAACTTGGCAAGAAGTCGCTCGATTTTTAACTACAGTGAAATCCGACTGGGGTCAATGGGACTCACTGGTTATAAGCGAAGGCATCCTGATAAGATTGATGAAAAATCTGGTTAGAACGATTCGGAAGGCATTGTGGAGCGAATGAACCGGAACATCAATCGATACTTGACCAAGGTTGTCTCTGATCATCAAAGAGACTGGGACAAACACCTTCACCTGTTTCTCTTGGCATACCGATCTGCAGTTCACGAATAGAAAGGCGAAACCCCAGCAAGGATCATCATGGTTCGTGAACTCCGGTTGCCCTGCGACCTGAAATTTGGTGTCTACTGGGTGAAGATGTCGTTAGGGAAGATCAAGCAAGTGATCTTCGAAAAAAAATTGACGATATCCGTCAACGAGTCCGTTAAAACATCCACAGTACCTTCGACAGAATGAAGGAGGCCTACGACGTGAATTCCGCGAAAGGCGGGTGTCAGTTTGAGGATTTGGTGTGGCTGCACAGCCCACAGAGCCGACGTGGCTTTTCTTCAAAACTGAAAATTTCTTGAGAGGGTCCTTATGAGATCCTGGAGCGAACCAATGACGTCGTCTACAGGATCAAGAAGCCATCACGGGGAAAACCAAGGATTGTTCACTTCAACCGTTTGGCTCGGTATGCTGGAAACTATGATCATCAAGACGCTGAAGTGATGCAGATCAGGTCACCCGATAAAGACATGTCACTGGAAACCTTCATGTCCTTTTACTCCAATGGCCAGACAGTCGAGAACGGCATTATTCAGGAGCAAGCTGGATTTGTGCGGAGCACCGGCCGAATACTCGTTGTTTCACTGGGTCACTGAAGACTGAAGACCTCAGTATGATGAGTGGACTTGATGCTCCTTTCGAACAAAAATTCGGACGACTGGGGAACATCTGCGACGACAAAGGCCAGAGGTGGGGAAGGACCAAATCATGGGAGGGACATGACACCTGTTCTACATTGTGAAGAATTTTCCACAACATCTGACCACCTACAGTGAAGTCTGGAGAGCCTTCATCATCTTCGAGACTTGATGCTGTAACAGGACCCCACTCATTTGGCTATTCCATAGATGACCAATGAACAAGTGAAATGGCGTGTGGTAAAAGGCATGCTGAAAGTCATCTTCAAGGGAAGTGGCATTGACATCCTGGTATGCTGCTGTCCTTCTCGAAGGACTAGCCAGAAGACGGTGGACTGCTATTTCCTCCGTACATCCCGCTGCAGTTTCGGGGACAGTTGTCGATACCGATATGAAAACATTTCGAGACGAAATGCTCCAAGGAGGGGGCAATGTGACAAAACATCATTGGTCACCGATATTTGCCTTCCAACGTGGAATTTAAGCCACTGTTTCGACGCACGAAGGCAATCGAAGCGTATTGATTTTTCTAGATAAATTCACAATATTCTGACTGTTTTAACGAAGGGATACAAGTCTGCTGCGTTGCGTTGCGTTGCCAGTCAGTTCAGTTCAGCTATTGATCGACGCGAGTTAAAGATCGTAAAACATGAATATGCTGTGATTGTGAAGATAAATATTTTCGTAGTGTTGTAGATAGTTGTGCTGTAGTGACTTCAAATAAATAAATTAAAACTGGACAAGTGTTTCTATAGCAAAAAATATAACAATAAATATTATACGCTTACGCTATTTTCGTAGGAACGCGGAAGTGAAATCCAACATGGCACCAAATACAAGTTCTTGCAAATATTTTCAACTCATTTCGTACAGCCAATTTGCTTCTGTATCAACTCAATGGCGGCGTTGATTATGAATCAAGCTTTCCATGCAATTGCTGGTTTTATATCAAACATGGTCATATTTTGGAAAATTGTTTTGCGTACATAAAGTTGTCGACTCTTCTTGCATTGAAAAGTAATTTGAATGACAATCATGAACAATCAATCTAGAATGTCTCTTAGACATTTGAGAATAACTAATATACGCGTTTAATCATTCTAATTTTGACATTTTTCCTAGCACCTTCCAATTTTTTGTAAAAAACCATCCCTTTCAATAAATTGGTTAACATGTTTTGGAAAATTTCACAAATTTGTTCCATTTGTGATAACGTGGAAGGTGAGTTTTAAAACTAACTAACAACTTTTTGAATTGAATGTGTCAATAGGACCCACACACGGAGCGATATTTTGAGTTACAGGATTTCAACAGGCTTACAATTTAAAAATAATATAAATAGTCGGAGAGCCCGGTCGATTTATACAGGGTGTTTCAGAATAACATGCTAATAATAAAGGGGGTGATTCTTGGGCTCATTTTAAGAAAAAAAATTCATATGAACGTATGTCCGTGGTGTACTATTTTTTTCCCAAAAAATATGCAAACCAAAACCCGCATGGACGGCACTGGTCAGAATAATTAAATTGTTGGTGCATCAAAGAATGAGTATTAATGCCTTAAATACATGACTCAAATTTCATAAAGATATCTACAGTAATGACAAAGTTATTGTAAAAAAAGTATCTATTTTTTAAAACTTTGACACCCTGTATCTCAAAAGTTGAGGCGTTTAGGACATACGTTCATATGAATTTTTTTTCTTAAAGAGCCCAAGAATCACCCCCTTTATTATTAGCATGTTATTCTGAAACACCCTGTATACCTTCAAGCCCTTACTGATTCTAATGTAGTATAACCGATTCAACATGAAAGCATATCCCCCAAACGCCAACACTGCCTGCGTAAATCCTGCCGGAAGCAATTAATTAATCTTCAGACGCGTTTTTTCCGATTACAACCTTTTCTTCCTTGCCGCTTCAAAACTGCAGTGTAGTGTTCAATTAGATGAATACTATTAGAAAATCTCACGGTGCCGGGTCGTAACTTGCCGCAACCCTATGCACCGCGGCCAAAAAGAGGATGAAAAAAGGAGTTATGTACCTTTTCCTTCTTGACGAAAAAATCTATTACAAAAATTATAGATAGGAACTAGACGAATGAAAAAAACCAACGGTGCCGGGTCTCAGGTTGCCGGAAATAATCGGCACCGTAGATCAAAGGGCGCGCAAAAGTTATTTATTTTTTGATTTTTTTCTTGACTATATCAAACTTATCACTCCACAAACCTGTTATTAGTCGCCCCAAAGAGACTACTGTAATACGATAACATATATTGAATACGATGATTCATGTTGGGGAAAAGCGGGAAATGGGAAAAGGTTGATTAGGGTGCCTAATTTGTCAATGTGAAAACAAAATCTGGTTGAACATTTTATTTAATTTAAACTGAATAACTTTTATTAAAAACAATAATTCGAAACATTTGCGAAGACAATAATAACGAGGACACTCTGTACCTCAAATATATTCCGCTTCCGAGTCATCCACATCATCGCAAAGCTCATTTAAATCATCTTCGGGAGAATCGCTTCTCAAAATATCGTCCACACTCAGGGGAGTTGGATCTCCCTCGAACCAAACGGGTTCCAATATTTCTTTCATCTTCCACCCATAATGTTCGGGACGGAACTCTATACATACTGATTTCGTCGCATTCTTCCACATCGCAGTGACAAATATGGTTCTTAAAATTTTTTGCTTTAACGATTTGAAACAAGGCGGAATCGTGCAAGAATCAAAACCTCTGATTTTCTTGATAAGCTTCTCTTTGCCTTTTTTGCTCGAAAAAGTTTTGTGAAATATTATAGACCTCGCAGTATTTACGCCACTGCAATTTCGGACTGAGTACATGGATGACATGAATTCTTGCAGTTTGTCAATTTTTTCAGGGACATCAATATCAGATAGTTCCGTCAAAGATCCGAATACCCTCTGAAATGACTCGCTTTTTTCTAAATTGTTGAAAGGCCTCACTTTGCCTTTGCTGTAAAAAGCTGCAGTATAGTCGCTTCCGGTAAAGGCATGGTGTCCTAGCAAAACATTACACAATAACGGTCCCAACTTTCGGCTAACGAAGTACAATCAACGCAATCCTGATCTTGCTTCTTCCCGACAGTTCCTGCCATCCATATTTTCAAACTTGGAAGACTGTTGATGTGACTCAAAAGCAAAATGAGTACGTCAGTATCGGTAGCTTTCACTGTAACTCTCATACCTGGCTTAAATTTGGAAATGTGAAAAATGATTCTTGTGTCAGCTTCCTCGTGCATGCAAAATAATTCTTCTTCTTCGGATTTGAGAACGACATTGCCCTGACCATGGAATGAGAAACACTTTTCTTCGACCGTCAAAAAAACTTTTTTTTCCAAAATCACAGCTACCGCGTCGTTGGACCAATATTCCAAGAAAAATTGAACGATAGCTTGTTTGAACTTTTTGTTTCTCAAACTTTTCAAAAAATCATTTGGTCCCGTCTGTTTTGCACCCATGATCGTGTACGATACGTCGATCTCGTCCCGGTTCTTTCGTTCCCAGTCCTTGATAGATGGAGAAAAATACCTGTCAAAAATTAGAAGAATCTCTGTCGTGCCTGTATTGCATATTTTGATCAAAACTGACTCTGCAATCTTTTCGAAAGTTTGAGGAAGCGATGCACCGCACAAATGCATAAAATAAAAGCCATCAATAACATCAATATCGACACAGCTTGGCGGCAAAGACGTTATTTTTGATCGTGAAGCTTTACCGTATGCTGACTTATCGGTCTTGTGCATTTCGCCTGAGTACTGACAAAGAGATGGAGGAGCAGGAGCTAGTGGATATGATAAACATACTTCCATGCCAATTTTTTTTTTCGAGTGCAATTCCAAGCAATCGGCCGAATATATCCCTTTCCATTTTGATCAAGGCCTGCTTATCGGTGTCTTTACTTTTTTGCGACTTCTTGAGGCAATCAGGTGCGATATTCAGAATAGGAGTACGTTTGATTGGTTTGTCGAAACGTATTTCATCAATTTCGCAATCTTCCACGAACTGTTTTTTTTTGTGTTTCCGTGTTCGTTGATGCTCAGCAAAAAATCAGCAACGGTGGATGATGCTTCTCTACCGGTGACGATATTGCATAATCTAGACGACTCGATAGTCGAATTGAAAGGATTAATGTGACTTTTCATTCTTTCGATAATACGTTGCAGAGCTTTCCTATCTTTTCAAGTCTGGCTTTCTGAATTTCATATGAAACGTCATCTTTTCGAGTGATGCCGACAGTCTCTAGCAACTTATTGTTCGCATGCTATGACTGAGGACAGCGATGGACCCTCAGTCATAGCATGCGAACAATAACATGCGAACATGCGCGGATATTGAATTTGTAAAATGCGTGATTCCCGTCAGAGAATTTCCAGCATCTGCATTCACAGTCTGCTCTCGAGTCAGGTCGATAGGAGCTCGAGCAAAATTTCCCTTGGTTCTCTTGATGTTGAAAGCTCCTAGCGTGATTGGGCTGGTTGAATATAAAGAACAAATTACTCATCTCGTAAATGGAATCCACATACAATTCAAAGTCACTGGAACGGATACTTCTTGAAAAGCGGAAGAAGGATTCGACCATTTGCACGTACTGCATGTAAAATTGTGCCGTCTTACCGTGATCTCCATTCAAAGTGGAGTTGCAAAACATCTTGTATTTTGTTAACACATCTTTCAGATTAGGTAAAATGTCAGGTATTCCTCGGGGTTCGCAAGGTTTGCTCATCGTCGCCTCTATATCAGCGATCAACAATGTTCCATCGACAAGACTTTCTTCCATAAATCTTTCAAAGTGAAGAAGTCGCAGTGCTCCTGCTTTGTACGTATGGATTCACTTGCAACGATTGAAATGTTTACCTTCCAGAAAAGGGTTCATCGAGCCTTCGGCTAAGACTTCTGAAGCTACTAATATTTCAGCGATTCTTGAACCATCTATGTACTTCCCTAATGCTTTGAAGAATGCCATTTGCAAGTGGAATCCTCCGAGATTGATTAAAATGTGGTCAAATTTGGGGCTCTTAGACATTTGTATTTGCTTTACCATCTTAGCGATCGCTAGATCATACGTGCAGATGATTTGAGGTTGATGGCAGTCTTCGGCGATTTGAGATGATAAGAGTCTCGCGGACTACCAAATGTAATGTCGGTGAAGAATTGATTGGAGCAAGATACTGAACGTTCTGCATTTCGCTCTTATCTACTACCATGCAGGAAGAGAATCCTATCCACATAGCCGAGTTTTAAATACGTGACAACTAACAGCCCAAAACAGATCTTTAATCATAGCATTCTCTCTCGAAAAGATGCATTTTTTTACACATTTTTCAATTTGGTTCAGCGATAAGATTGACATCCTTGCAAGTGGCTTTCTGTAATATGGTTGCACTCACCTTTTACACGAAAAATCCGCTCGCGTGCGCCTCTTTGGTCCACGGTGCCGAGTATTTCCGGCAACGTGAAAGTCGGCACCGTTCGTTTTTTTTAACCTTCTAGTTCCTATCTATAATTTTTGTAATAGGTTTTCTTGGCAAGGAGGAAAAGGTACATAACTCCTTTTTTCATCCTCTTTCTGGCCACTGTGCCTAGGGTTGCGGCAAGTTACGACCCGGCACCGTGAGATTTTCTCATAGTATTCATCTAATTGCACACTCCACTGCAGTTTTGAAGCGGCAAGGGAGGAAAGGTTGTTCTCGGAAAAAACGCATCTGAAGATCAATCAACATAAATTGCTTCCGGCAGGATTTGCACAGGCACCGTTGGCGTTTGAGGGATATGCTTTCATGATTAATCGGTTTTGCTACATTAGAATCGGTTAGGGCTTCAAGGTATATAAATCGACCGGGCTCTTGGACTAAAAAACTGTATTTCAGTATATAAGCTATGAAGAAAATCTCTCAAATATGCTTATTTTTATTTTTAAAGGAAAGGTGATTGATTTTTGAAGAAATATTTGCGATATTTCCTCCAGAGTGTTTTTCACAGCGGGCTCAAATTGGCGTGCTAACGAGCTCATTCACTAACATGATTATTTTTCCCTAAATGTAACCAAGTCCTCAATAGCTTAGCAGCACCGCACCTTGTGGAAAATGGAACCTCTGTACCATACGCAGAATTTTACGCCGAATCCAATTCTCTAATAATTGAAAGTTGCATGGAGTTGCTATTTATTTATTTATTTATTTTTCCGCCACGATTTTCCAGAACATCCTTTATACAAAATATTATTTTCAAATGATGAGCCTGTTGAAACCCCATAATTTTTGTTTTGAAATTATTTCTCTATCTCAATTGACAAGACACGAAATGAGCTTCGTCGCACTAATGGGTCACTAGCTTCTCTAGCTAGATGATTCAATGACCAGAGTATGCCTATTCTTGAAAGTGGGATCAAAAATGTTCTCCTGATTTTTGATAGAAGTCTGTTCTATGACTAGAGTCAGTAGAATATGCCCTCAATTCTATTTCGAAGTGGAACTTTCAAATTAATTCTTGGAAACGGAAAATATGCTACCATCCACATTGAATTTAGCGTAGGCGTGAGTTTGAATACAAATACAATGTAGATGGAAGCATATGATTCCCCCTAAACGTTCAGCCTTCCACGTTTCAAGAATAGCAAAAGTCTGGGAAAGGATGGGGGGAGGATGAACTCGTCTGCTCCCTCAAAAATATTCTCCCCTCTATCAAGTTCGAGGAAGCGTTGTTCCCTACCTCGAGTATTGGTCCCCAGGGGCAGGGCACAACGCTCCCTCAAACTTGATTGAAGACAAATTCTTGAATGTCTGTGAAGGGAGCACTCCCGGGAATGTTCCCAGGAATGTTCCCGGGAGTAAAAGCGAATTTTTATTCCAGGGAACAAAAATGTGCCGTGTTCTTGACAGCCTTGAAATGTAGGCAGTGTTGCCGCGTATTTTCTATATACCCAAACACTTTTTAGACTATACAAAGAGTACAAAACTACTTTTTTTCAATTCAGAAGCTTTTACGGGACCGCTAATCACACCAAATCCTGTTGTTTTCTGATACTTTTTTAAATAACAAACTCTCCGAGCAGGTGAATTGATACGTATTTTTTAAAAGCAATGTATCCATATGAAAATATGAAATATTGGAATTACAGAAAACACATTGAACTTATGATATTATTTATTTTTGTGATATTACGAATAGTCAAACAAACAAAACTAAATACCTAGGTACTTAAATTGTTAAGACCGACGCTCGTGTTGGTTCAGTTAGGTACTATTTTCTCGCATAGATTTTTGCTGACACGAAAAAGTCCAACAAATTTATAGTCAGAAACTCCAGAGAGGGTGAAAGGATTTCTTTGAGTCAAAACATCCCTTTTTATTTCCATCCATTCTGCAGTCTTCTGCTGTTCTAAAGCTTCTTGAATGATGTCATTGAAGATTTTAATTTGATTGAAATGATCTACACTCATTATAAAACAGCACACAAAATCGACTTCAACAAGAAAATTGAATAATCAGATTGTGAGGTTGGAAACGAGTGGGAGCTCATTTTCTCTTCTTGAACTTCCCGGTAACCTCCAAATCACTCGTCAAACTTTCAAGAATATGACATTCGCCGTATTATGGTGAATCACTCCCACTTCTCACAAAAGTTCTCCTCCCAGATATTCAAGAATACGGGTCAAGGAAAAATATTTTTGAGGGAGCAGACTAGTTCCCATCGCGTGATTTTCTCGGTCCCCCCTTTCCAAGAATTTCGCTATTCTTTGAACGTGTGAGGCTATAGTTAAGTGGAACTTTCGAATTTCCGCTTGCCAAACGAGAATCATATGCTACCATCTACATTGTATTTGTGTTCAAAGTCACGCTCACGACAAACTCAATGTGGTTGGTAGCATATGATTCCCGTTTGCCAAGCTGAAATTTGACAGTTCCACATAATTCTACTGACTCAAGTCAATAGAACAGACTTCTATCAAAAATCAGGAGAACATTTTTGATCCCACTTTCAAGAATAGGCATACATTGTTTTTAAAAGACCCACGCCAATTTTAATCCCAGGGAGCGTTGTTCCCTAACTCGACGATCGGGCCCCAGAGGCCCTATGCCCTCAATTTTATTTCGAAGTAGAACTCTCAAATTTTTGTTGGCAAACGGAAATCATTGTGGGTATTGTGTTGGATCTTTTACGTGTGATAATAATTATGTTGCCTGTGTTTTTGTTGGGTTTATCGTGATTTTCCATTTGTCATAATAGTTAGAATAGGCATGTTAGCATATAAACGGTTTCGAGCTGTAATTGGGTTTTTTGTCGTTGAATAAAGGAGGATGTCGTCGTATATCAATGTATAAATTTTTGAAGTTGGTAGTACAAAATATTCAAAGGGGTTGGTAGTGTGGGCACAGAAAAATAAGCTGTGTGGTTGTATCGGATCCATACAATTTAGTTTATTTGGGTTTATGATGAGACCCACAAAAACCCAATGGGATGACGATTTGGTTTGATTCATGTTTTAGACGCATGAAGATGTACGATTACGATTGATCTGATATTTTGTTGATAGTTTGTGAATCGAAGACCATAATTTACAAAGAGTCTTAGTGCCATTTTCAACGATTTTATAGCATAAAAAGGGCCTACGTGTAGAGCGGCGTACGTGTAAAGCCAATCAATACCCCCTGAAATATAAAGGCCAGAGTGCTGATCGCATGACGTCATGTTTAGTAGGTGGTTTTCAAAGTAACTCGTCACGATCGAACATTAAAACGCGCGCTCAAATGCCAAGAGTCTAAATACTGCGAGATTTCATTGTGAGAAGTCAAAAAAATTAAAAAGTCATTGAAATCATAAAATAGTAAGGATAATAATTATTATCCATTGAGTGGATATTAAAAGACCGCTTATCGTGATGAGCAATGCCGTCAATATATAGAGTTGTTGGTTGTCGGTCCAATCAAGAGTGGAACCAAATACGTGAATGTTGACAATGTGACGGTCCCAAAAAACAAGCTGCAAAAAATACTTGGAAATTTAGTTTTGGACAGCAGTCATAGCACCGATATGCTTGAAGAGCTGATGCAGTCTATTTGAATGGTAAACGAGGAAGAGGTGGTTTGAAATTATTTATCAAGTGATAAATAATCTTATAAAGAAGCAAAATGATGTAGGGCCTGAGACGCACCTAGATCCCTTGCATGATTGCCATATCATAAAATAATATGGTTCTTGTAAACATTAGGCATCCACGTATTTTGTCATTTTTAAAGCCGAATTTGGTAAATTATCATCCATTTTACTATTCTCAAGGAAAAAAATGCTGGATGAATCACTTGAAAAAAAAATAAAAATATTTTAGGCACATTGTTTTATCAGAATTTTTTCCAAAAATTTCGATTTGTTCCAGTTGTGGGTCATTGAAATGGACAATTTCTGTTGTTCTCATGTACTAAAGTTCCTCACGTAATCACTAGAGAAGTTAAAACAAATAGCTAAGCAGGAAAAATAAATTTTTAAATTTTGATTAACAAAACTGAACGCCGCAAAGTCGACATCTTCAATAACTGTCAATATGTCAAGATTGTCAAGTCACTACTCACTAATTAACGACCAAGAATGATAAACATGCGCTGTGTTGCCAAGTGGATGATGTGAGAAATGTTTTCCATATTTTTGTCTGTAGCGGATGAAGTTTTGGTTAGATTGGGTTCGTTTCGGAAAGATTGGGTTGGTTTTGGTTAGATTGAGTTAGACTTGGTTAGATTGAGTTAGTTTTGGTTAGAATGGGTCAGTCTTGGTAAGATTGGTTTAGTTTGGGTTAGTTTTGGTCAAATTGGGTCAGTTTGAGTTTGATTTGGTTAGATTGGGTTAGTCTTGGTTGGATTGGGTTAGTTTGAGTGAGTTTTGGTTGAATTGGGTTAGTTTTGGTGAGATCGGGTTAGTCTTGGTTAGATCGGGTTAGTTCTGGTTAGTTTGGGTTAGTTTTGGTCCAATTGGGTTGGTCTTGGTTAGATCAAGTTTGTTCTGGTTAGTTTGGGTTAGTTTTGGTCCCCATGTGGGGTTGCCAGTCCTCCATCGGGCGCCTCCCCAGGTGGCGGATAGGGGAAAGCCTCTCAGATATAAGTGGTACCGGTGAAATCAAATAACCGGGGCGGACCAAAACTGGATAGAGAAGGCCACTCGAACAAACCACACAACGGATATGATATGGAAAACGAGAAGGAATTTAAGTCTACGTTGCAGGGGAGGGATACCCCAGTACGGGTTGGGGATGTGAGTGAGCGAGCAGGTTCCCCCGGCTGCTTACAAGCGACTGTCCGACAAATAAAAATACAAATACGCCGGAAGCTAGACAGGCCGACAGGCAGGATGACCCATTCACAAGAAGTGGAAGAACCAGCAGAACACCACCAAGAGCGTCAGAAGACCTGGAGGTGAATGACCGCTCAACAGAAGCTAATAATAGTCCAAAACACTCAAGGCTGAACCTACTCGGCAATTTTAATAGGTGTAATTCCCTAAGAGGCCATAAAAAGAGGAAGCTCGAGGAAATTGGAATGGAAGCACCAGAAGGAAGCACAGAAGGAAACGCTGAAATTGAAAGAATCCTGAAGTCACAAGCCAATGTCATCAAGCCAATAACACAGCTAGGAAAATACATTGAACAAAACACTAAACGAGAAATAAAAGAAATTGCAAACAAAATGCGACTGGAAGCAGAGAAATTGAATACTGAAGACTTTAAGCAAAGCATAGAGCGATATGTACAATACAAGGTTGAGGAGGGACGAGGAGCACTGACACCAGTGAAACGAATCAATACGCAAACAGGAATAGACGCTTGTAAAGATTATCCTATATCAAAACTATCCAAGAGATTGGGACCTACGAAGGCTGGCAGCAGATCTCTGATAAAGTATGGGACCAAGAAGTGTACACTAACCAAAATACAAGAAGGCAATCCACTAGACAGCGAGCTCTCTACGGTCAAAGTTGTCCTGGTCGAGAAAATGGAAAGGGGCATCCAGATGCTGTACAGGAAGAAATTTCCCAAACTCGCTGAAACAGAAGAGAAATTTGCGGTGCTAGAGCAATGCACCAGATGGAAGACGCAACAAAATACTACCGCTCAAAAAATAATAAGAATTGCTCTGAAGGATGTAGGAAGGGACTTGTGGGAGAAAATGGTTAAGTTCAGGGAAGAAACACAGGACGACAAGTCGGTGGCAATACACCACATTGAAAAGTGGGACAACAACCGGCTGAGGAAAATGGCTGAAGCCGCCTTTCACGGGAGAAACACACAAGTAGTAATATACACCAACAGGAAACAGAATCCACCCAGTAAGGCGACAGAACCAAGGGAAAGGAAGACCTTTGCACTTATTATTGAACAAGAAGGAAAATCATTCAGGGACATAATACAAGAAGTAAAAGCAGGGGTGAAAACCTTGGAAGCTAGAGGGGCGATTAAGGACATACGAGTAACAAAAGACGAGAAAGTGCTCATAACTACAGATGAGGACGAGGAAGCTTTACAATCCACCAGACAAGCGATAGAAAGAAATGGAGAAGACATAGAGATCAAGACTAAGAGAAACAATGAACAAAGACTAGAAACAATACACTTGAGAGGAATGGACGCCATAACGATAAAGGACGAGGTTCTGGATGCTATCCAAGACGCAGTAGGTACCCAGACTCAGAGAACTAAGACCAAACCGTGAAAATACTCAGGCAACGACAATATTACTGTCAAAGGAGAAAGCAGAACAGCTGGCTGAAATGCCAAACATTCGAATCGGACTGACAAGATGCACGATAAACAGGATAGAAGTGAAAAGGTACCACAGATGCTGGGGCTATGATCACCTACCATAAAACTGTGCGAATATCGATAGGACCGAGTCGTGCTACAACTGCAGCGAAAGTGACTATTTGCTAAAAGACTGTAAAAACGAGAAAAGGTGCCCTTTGTGCAAAGAACCTGGCCATCGGGTGGGAACGGGACAATGCAGAGTCTCCCGCAAAGTTCTATTCAACGCTGAGAAAAGAACCTATATGAACAGACACGATACGCCAGACAACAATAAGAACTAAAGCCAAACGCACAGCGGCCGGCACAGAAAGACACACTAAACATGACTACACTAAGGTGTATGCAGATAAATCTAAACAGAAACAGATGTGCAGCGGCACATGATTTGATGAACCAAAGAACAAGACAGGAAAAGACTGACATAATACTCGGGCAAGACCCTAATCGAAAAAGAACCAAAGATACCTTATGTGATAAAGAATTAGACTGCTTTATAGAGATAAATAATTTAGCTGTGATTAATCAAATATGCTGAAAAGGGTACGTTTGCGTGGAGCTAGACGGATTGGCTGTGATATCATGCTACTTTTCTCCGAACGGGCAGGATGCAGACTTCGTGAACCTCTTCAATAACATTGAGTCATGTATCAGGAGCACGAAGAAAGAAATCGTGATGGGCGGCGACCTAAATGCGAAAACCATGGTGTTTGGATCTACTGTATACTAGAGGCAGAATACTAGAGGATTGGTTGGCAGGTGAAGAAATCGTGATACTCAACACAGGATCACACCCACATTTTGTGGACCCAACGGAACCTCACTCATAGATTTCACAATAGCCACGCCAAAAATCAGTGAACGCATCCAAGACTGGAGAGTCAACGCTGAAAAAGAAATACTGAGCGACCATCATAGCATCTGCTTTCAAATCAAAACCAAAAACGATACTCGACCTGTCACACATGAAACCGGAGGATTGAGAGTCACCCCTCCGACATGAGAAGCATTCATCAAAAGCAATCTCAAAATTATGCAAGAAACGCCAGAAGACGAAAAAAAGATGAGGGCACTCAGCGACAAATTCTTTATTCGGAAAGGTCACCCGACAGCCTGTGTACTGGTGGTGCGATGAGGTGGCAGAACGACGGAAAGAGAGCAACAAGCGCTGGAAATTGACATCTGGGGCAAAGCATACAAAATAGCAATGAACAAACTCAAGCTCAGACCGAAAACTAGGCTGAATGAAGAGACTATAGATAGCCAGATTAAAAAACTCTTCCCAGAGCATCCAGTATGCACATGGCCAGAAATTCAATGCACAGAAAGCGATATCAAACTTTTCAGCCAAGAGGATATAAATATAGCAGCAAAGAAGATCAAGTTAAGTGCGGCTGGAAAAGGAACTGGAGGAAAAGAACGCCCTCAGCGAAAACCAATACGGATTTAGGAAGGGAAGAAGCACGATAAAAGCAATCAAAAGAGTTCTCCGTGTCCCGGAGAGCATAGCTAAAAAAGCATGCACAAACCGGGAATTCTGTGCTTTGGTTACTCTTGACGTAAAAGAACCCATTTGATACAGCACCCTGGACTAGAATCGTAGAAGCACTCGAAAAATACACAGAATGAGCAAACCTCTTATCAAACTAATACAGTCACACCTACAAGACAGGAGCATTGTTACAGAACAAGGAAAGACATATCAGATCACTGCAGGAGTGCCACAGGGATCGGTACTGGGTCCGACGCTATGTAACGTCATGTACAATGAAGTACTAGAAACCGATATAGGGAAAAACATTTCGCTAGTAGCCTATGCGCATGACCTAGCGATTATAACAACGGCTAGAGCCAGGGAAGAATTGGAAGCAACAACGGAGTTTGCGGTGAGGAAAATTATTAGAACGCTACACGGCATGGGAATTGGAATAGCACCACAAAAAACCGAAATGGTTCTACTGTCCGGCAGACGCAAGGTAGCTGAAAACCGCATAGACATAGGCGGCCACGAGTTATCCAGCAAGAAGGAAATCAGGTACCTGAGGATGTACTTGGACAAGGACATCCACATGACAGCACACATAAGGAAAACATGCGAGAAGGCTCATCTGATACTCAACAAAATGAAGTCAATAATGCCCAGAATAGGAGAACCAAGACAAACGAAAAGAAAGGTGTTGGCCGTATTGTCGCTTGTTCTATACGCCGCGCTCACCTGGATAAAAGTCATACAATATAAGTACTATCAAGGAATGCTGGACAGACTAAATCGTAGATTAGCGCTATATATATATACAGGCAAAAACCATGATACTAAAACAAAAAAGATATGATCAATTGCTGGGCGAAATTAGAACCAAGCCGCGCATGTTGTCACTGCGAGCCAAAAGTGAGGTTGGATTTAAAACATCCATTACGTTACCTAGTTACCATGTGCTTCTCCAAAATTTGAACTGGCTCACGCATGACGTCCCCGCGTGAAATTGTTTAGATTTGAGGTAGGTCACGTGATGACTTCTGAAGTGGGATGTGCGAGAGTTTATCTTGTTTGTTTTAGTATCATGGTAACCGAGTTACCTGGGAAACCTATGAATTTTGAGGTTCGGACACGCAATGACGTCAGCGAAACCTGCGCGAGATCATATCTTGTTTGTTATAGTATCATGGACAAAAACTTTTGCACTCATGGTTTCAAAGAAGTTTCAAAGATGTTGCCAAACTTACCAAAAGTTTGGCAACATTGCATGTTGATTCTATACTACGTATGTTTGTTATCCTCCACTAGTGTACACGATACAACACTTTTCTACCCTGCGGCGTTTGTTATGCTGTTAGTGCAAACTGTGTAGAGTGTTTGTTATATCAGGGTAGGTTGCCCATTACTGCACTCGCTACCCCAGGTCAAGAGAAGGTCTGACAAGTGTAACGTAGTGTAGAATAGGGAGGGGAGCGTATTTCGTGTATTTTGTAAACAAGCCATGTCTCAACCTAACCTATAATAAAGATAAACAGTTCAAACAAACAAGAAGGAAAATTTGTAGTGAAGAATCAGTGTGGATCTTATCAAATAAATTGGAATGGGTGATCAAAACAGTGAAAGTGAATTTATACAGACAGTTATACGATATAGACTCCGATCAAACATATGAAATCTTTTTATCCACTCAAAAGACGCAAAAGGATGCAAAACTGGTAAATAAGGTTTGTATTCATTCATATTTTTTATTCTTATTTGATTTCCTTGCCTGTTTAGATTTAAAATTCGCAACACTTCTCATAAACTCTCGAAAATCAACATTAGCAGCAATCACGATAATGATCCCAGGTCCCAAGCCAAGCTGCAGTAGCTTTTGAGATGGTAGATGGCATGCTAGCCTTAATCCAACCCAGCCCAACTGTTGATAAAGTATTAACCTGGGTGTTAGCTAAACTGTAGATATCAAAATAAGTCGTTGAATAAATTTCTGCCAATGCGGAAATGCCTTTTGGATTCAATATCCGTTTAGGCAGGCACCAAGCACTAAAGTCTCAAAAAACTCTGTACAGTTTCGCTTTTTCTGCGGTCATGTGTATTTAAAATTATTACGGTAAAGCTGTCTTCAGAATCAGTGCTTGAAGATGGGGAATCATCATCATCGTCAAAAATTTCAGACAATAATCCCCAATACTGCAACTTTACTATTCGAATCATCCATCGTTGTTTTGTTTATTAATTTTTTAGGCTAGAATATCTGCAGAATCTTCACGAACGCGTTTGTTGGATCTCCTTTACACTGACAGCCATGACTGAGGGAGCTCAGGATATTGAGTGCTCCTTCATTGTACATTTTAGAAAATTAACTGTACTGAAAAACTGAATCATCTACGTTTGTGACTCATGAAGATATTCATGGGTACCATACAAGAAACAGGGGTGGCTTTGTGCCGGTTTATGCCTCAGAGATTCTGTAAGGAGCTTCGCTGGGATACCTACCAATTCCAATTATCTAAAACAGAAAAAAAAGAAGGTGTAAATACCCTAATTATGTTGATACTACCGATACCAAAACTATAACTTGTTGTACCTACTCTGCCAATACCTTATCCTATAGATAAATAACACATTCATTCCAAAAAATAGACCCATACGAAACCTATTAGTCCAACAGTAATCAGCGACACAAGCACAATTCTTTTTCTTCCACAAATACTATGAATATCAAATAAGTATAATTGATAACCTACCCAACGTAATCCAAATGTTGAAATATATCATTAATAGACAGTTTTCGTTTCCCAAAAAATGCAGCTCCGACTAACGCTAATTGACAACTTTGACATTTGGATGTCATTTATCGTATATCGATACCGATAAATTCCGGTTGTTAACGGACAATAGTAACGTAGCGAAACGCATGCGCAGTGGAAGAAAATATGTTATTTGACATTTGATTGTCAATGTTTTGAGGTTTTGATTTCATTGTTTTTGTTTATACTTTCGCTGGATTCAAGACCAAGACAATTTACGCAATGAATCCAAATCAAGAAGCAGCAAGTTTTTCAAAAACAATCAGGCGAAACCAAGTTTGGGTTACCGATGAAGATGAACAGATCTTACTCACTGAAATACTGGCAAATAATCCATATGGGGATGTATCTACATAGAGTTTGATTGTTTCCAATATTTTTGAGGTCACTAGTAAAAAGGTTTCTTTGAGGGGAGTTAAGAACGTATTACATATGTATTGAAAAAGTTTGAGGAAAAAGAAAAGGGCAACGATTTCCGGAAAGTGTCAGATGATGTAAATGTCTTCTCTATATTGGATGACGTTGTTGTTCAATACTTCTAATAAAATGGCATCCTCAAAATCAGCATCTGATTCGTCACTGGAGTCCAATAATACCATATCACCAATCATTTTGAAAAAATAACACATACACATAAACAAAACAAGACTGCGATGTCATTTGCCATTGACTTTGGTTAGGGTTGAGGTTAAGCGTAACGTTGAGCGGATTTGTTTCTTGCCTTCACCGAAAACTATATTTTTATCTGTCAAATAGCGGCTATCGCTACGACTTTCGTAACCGCAACCGGTGAAATTCCCAGGAGCAACGAAAACTGCCTAATGTGTTGTGATTTGGAGTGTATTTTTTATAAAAGTGCGAACAATTGGCAACAGTGAGGGCACACATGCATGTGGTCGATAAAGAAGGTTCCTGTCCATGCTCCTGTCTCAAGCTCAGACAAAGTGAATGCACAATTTGGCAAAACGTTCGGACAAATTCTATGGACTCTAATTAATATAACTATTGTGCAATCAATATCGATTCGTGATTTCTCTTTTGGTGGAGGTGCCAGTCCATGCTCATTTCCACTGATCTAAACAACTGGATGAGCAAAATGCTGCACTCGAAATAGCTAAATTACGAACGAAAAATGTAAAAAGACTCGAACATTTCTCGGTATGTTGGATTTTGCGCACTGCAACCAAATAATGTCAGCAACGAGCTGTGGACAGGACCGCAATTATAATATAAAATTATATTTTTTAGTCAACCTAATAGTTTTTATTTTTGATTAACCAATGAACGTGTTAAAAATATGTGTAGGTATACATTTTGATAAACGAATTCTAATTTTTATGAAAAATTGAAGAATCCAGAAGTAGTAACTACAATTTAAGCATACCAGTTGATATAATCTATCTATTATTCGGACAATTAATTGTGAGGATATAATTATTTGTCCAGATTACTTGATATGCCTAAGCCAAAATATTATTTTAATAAATAAACGAAAACCGATGTAGCACGGGACTGGTTCACTTGACCGCCAGAGTTAACATCCGGGCGGATCGATAGATCGAATTCTACTACGCATGATGAACATTCCCAGGCTCTGCTCGAAAATGTCCATGAAACAGACGCAGAAACACATATTTTCGCCCATGCCTCGCCACATTTGCTTCAGATGACGGATTCATTATGCTTATCCATTGGTTTTAGATCAGTGCTCATTTCCCACCCGTTGCCTAGCATAGATACATTTCCGTTCAGTTCTATAATGTACCACATTCACGAATCGATATCGATTGCACAATAGTAGTGATATTATACTTGACACTTGACAGTCGTAGAAAAAGTAACTTTTCCGCACGCTCGTAGGAAAAATACCAATCAAGACTTGTTATTCCGATTTTTCGCTTATCCGGTTATAATGATGATTTGCTAAAAAATCTCATACACTTCGCGATCTTTAAAAACCCGAAAATCCATCGCATGACATTTGAAAAGGACTCAACTCACCACGTGCTTTTGGAGTCATAGTGAGTTTACAGGTTTTGTTTGTCACGAAAACCGAAAACCTGAATGATAGATAAATACTCGAAATCTACAAGTGCAACTCTATTCAAATATTATTGTGGAAATATATGCCTCCAGACAGTCTCGGGCGGGATATTGAAGTAATTTATGTTCAAGAGAAATGTCTGGTTGTGGATATTTATTAAACGCGAAATTTGAGAACAATGTTTCCTTGCGTCTTGCATGCGTGCGATAGTTTATGACTGAGGTATCCTATGAAATTCTGAGTGAAAGTGTTTGGAGCGTGTGACCAGAATGATACGTGGTGCAAAGTGCCAGGTGCAAGCACAAGGGATAATGCAACCCAACAAGTGTTCCAATTTGACAGTGATAATTAATGCAAATCAGTTATGGCAGTATCAGTATCACCAGTAGCAATATTGACAGGAACTGAAATAGAAATATTTATATTATATTTTTAGAACACCATTTCAGCAACTAAGCTAGTTTGCTAGTTAGTTATAAAACTGTCTTTTTTCTAGTTTTGAAACTCACCATTGATGAAGGATGGTCCTCGAGTAGCTGTTGAGTGGAATTGTTGCAGGGAAACGATCAATGGACAAAACATGTCAAAATAGTCCAGGGGGTCAATTCTTGGGCATTAGCCAATTTGAACCAAATACGAAATTGTGCGTTCAGCATTTGAAATAACATGGTGATCGCATTTTTTCGTATGCTTTTCAAATTTGCCAGGGGGTTAAGATCTGACCCCCTGGAAGTTGTTACGTTCAAAAAGGGACAGTAAAATTTTGGCTAAGATAATTCAACTGTTGAATTCCGTAAATTGTCGAAAAGTTTAACTCACCACTGAAAAAATGATCCATGAAAATGTGACTGGTCTAATGATTTGCGTTAAATCACTCAAATCGTACCGAATGTTCTCATTGTTTAATTGGTATTGAAAACTGGACATCAAATCCGAGTGTTTTTATCTCCGTTTCTGTAAAAAGTAAGTTTCCCTTGAAGATATAATAAGTTGGTTGTCTCGAGTGGGAGCAAACTATACTAAGCCTGAATGTCTGGTATTTTGCTTCAGTCCCTGCATAATTTCACTATTTCCATGAAAATCGTCAAGAGTGTTTATACTTACCATTGGGTGTACCGTTTGGTAATTTGGAGGTTAAGTGTGGATCATCGGGTTGTCATGATTGTCAATCGGGAACTACGCTTCAAGATACCGTAGCCGTGTTGCAGTGTTGTCAAGATTCTAGAAGTGAAATCCCGGAAATAATGTACTAGACAAAGTTATTTGTCCTTCTCCACCGAAACCCAAAAAATGGACAGAAAACTCCATGAATCAAAGTTATTTTACTCTAGTTTATTCATTATAAACAGTGATTTAAGGAAACAAACACCTCCGGAATGAATAAATATATCCCTACTCGACGACTATACCCTGTTTCTTCAGTTATATTGTTCCGTTTTCGAGAACACAAAAGGTACTTTTGGTCAATTCAAATTTCCCGCCTCTGATGATGGTTCTCGATAGTTCTGGGCAAGTTTTTCTACGGAAGTCTTTTTTTTTGTAGTTCTCATCTGTAACCGTCCCGGCCTGAACAAAGCCAATTTTCCGTGTGCTGTGGAAGTGATTTATCTGTTCTGTTTCCAAGTTGTCACCTACGAAATATAACGTAAGTTTGATTCATCTTTATATTGGTCTTCATATTTCACGGAAATATCTCCTGAATTTGTATCGATTGGCCGGATGATGCACGATTTATTTCCACAGACCTTTTTGGCCCGATTCGAGCACACCACTTTTAAGCCATAGTCATTGATGGAGGTAGCTGTGCCACCGCAATTCAGTTACCCTGATTAAATTGGCCGTTCAAACAACCGACGTAAGCATTTTTTCCCATTTGTGTTCCGAAGCTTATTTGATTTTCCTAGGGCTTTTTATGGCAGAATATTTGTTAAACAGTAATATGATGGGCTAGGCGGTCACAATCCCACCATGCTCTGTCGCATGCCAATGTGAAGTTTCTGGCCATCATGCACCTTGCAAAATCTCGAGGATCCAAACGTCTGCACCTCAACCCTAAATCCAAGACGTGGAAATGTGTAGAGGAGAGATGTCTAGTCCTCAAAAACCGTACCTGCCGTCATTCCGCAGGTAGGGCTTAAACCTGTCCACTTCCACCTACTCGACGTCTACCATTATTATTATGCACTACATTCTCACATTAACTCTCTGGAAGTCGCAGTAATTTGTTTCAATCACTCAGTATCGTATATTTGATCTACCATTCATGAACCAATAAATAATTCCGTACATACTAGCGTTATGGACATTTAACGAATTTATCCGTATTTAATTGCGTGGGGTTGCTTGTAGAAAATTAGTTCGAACACAGTTCAACGTTTGAATTTTAACATTCCGCAAACGCCATGCTGAGAAACTATTTGGCTCACGAACATATCAGTATGACGAGTAAACTTTCATTGTTGTAGATTATCATTTTCATTTATTTTATTATTTTTGGTCTTTAATATCCATATATCACTGACATCATATCCACTGTTCAAGATTTCTACCGCCAACTTTACAGCATGTCAATACCAGAACCAGATCGTGTGCAAGCACAGGAACGACAAAGCATTGCGAACGTCGGCTCCGAAGAGATCCCGGAAATTAACAGAAGCGAACTACAAGCGGCCTTAAAAAAAATGCGAAATGGCAGGGCTCCGGGAGAGGACAGAGTGACTGCCGAGATGCTGAAGTTGGGAGGGAGAGCACTGGAGGACGCACTCATGATTCTCCTTAACAAATGCATACAAGAACAACAAATCCCAACAACCTGGAGAAATGCCGAGGTCGTTCTAATATTTAGAAAGGGCGATTGCGCATGCATAGAAAACTATCGACCCATCAGCCTGCTGTCGACTTTCTACAAACTGCTGACAAGGATTATAGCCGATCGATTGACCAATAAATTCGACTTCTACCAGCCAGTGGAGCAAGCAGGGTTCAGGAAAGGGTACAGTACGATAGACCACCTCCAAGTCATACACAGGCTTATAGAGAAAGCGACAGAATACAACATCCCGCTACACCTAGCCTTCGTTGACTATCAGAAGGCTTTTGACTCAGTGGAGATATGGGCAGTGCTGCAGGCAATGGACAAAGCCAGAATCGACTCTCGGTATACGAACCTTATCCAGCACATTTATACAAATGCCACGCTCCAGATCAAAATAGATGAGGACATGGTCACAGAGAAGATCCCAGTGAAACGGGGCGTCCGACAGGGAGACACGATATCACCAAAACTCTTCACTCTAGCCTTGGAAGACGTGTTTAAAAATATAACATGGGATAAAAAGGGCATTAACATCGATGGAAACTACCTTCATCATCTGAGATTTGCGGATGATATTGTTCTGATTAGTAGTGACCCTGAAGAATTGAAAAACATGGTTCAGCAGCTCCATGCGGAGTCGGCGAAGATAGGTCTGAAAATGAACCTGAGGAAAACGAAAATTATGACCTCAAGCGCAGTAAATATAACTGTGGACAACCAACTATTAGAAACCGTAGATCACTATATCTATCTCGGTCAAAATATAAAACTTGGTAAAGAGAACCAAGCTGCAGAAGTTACTAGACGAGTGCAGCTAACATGGGCAGCTTTTGGCAACCTGTCCTTTATCTTGCGCGACCCAAAAATACCCATCAATCTTAAAAGAAAGGTGTACGAAACCTGCGTACTACCAGTGACAACATATGGTTCGGAGACAATGGCCCTCACACAGAATAAAGCCAATCGCCTGAGCGTTTGCCAGAGAGCCATGGAAAGAGCAATGCTGGGTATTAGCCTTAGAGACAGAGTACGAAATGAAGAGATCAGAAGAAGAACGAGAATTACGGACGTCGTACGTCGTATTGCGAGACAAAAGTGGCAATGGGCGGGGCACGTAGCGAGACAGGAAAACTCAAGATGGTCAAAAAGGATAGTACAGTGGCGACCCAGAACAACCAAACGAAGTGTTGGAAGACCGCAGCTCAGATAGTTGGATAGCATAAAAGGATTTGCAGGAAGGAACTGGATGCAGACAGCAACAGACAGACAGAAATGGAAGAACATGGAAGAGGCCTACATTCAGGAGTGGATGGTGACAGGCTGAGGAAGAAGAAGAAGAAGAAGAATATCCATATATTCTTTTGATTTGAATTATTTTGAAACCATACTGTAGAGATGGGCATTGATGCGAATTGTTTAGATTTAGTGCGCATATCGGTTGGCGATCCCTGATTTAGATATTTAATCTTAACCTATATTTTTCCCATTGTATATCATAGCCGTTGATTAGAAATTGCATTTTGTACTGCAGTGATAATCAACATTTATTGTGATCAAGTTGATTGATGTTTATCATAATTTTACACTCATTATCTTTGCCAAATTTGAACTCCGTCTGGAAGAGTGAACTTACCCTTATCTACCCTTCAGGGTAAACTTGATTAGTTTTTATTTGGTCAAATAAATTGTTAAATGTGCACTTGAGATTTTCTTTCCTACCATCTACCCTAAGGAAACTGATCTTGTGAAGAACTCAACCCGTCTTCACTGAGCTGGTCAAGTGTTTGGTTCCATTTTAACTTTAGGAGCAGAGAACCAAGCACTCTAAACTTTATCACCTTTCACTAAATTATCAAAATATCCAAATCCCATCTGGATGAAGCCCCGGTCATGATAAATGGCGCCCAACGTGGGTGCACGCGTTCTACGAAGTTTGTTTGGTGATGATACAAAGCGTTGTAAATAGGCTTTATTTGATATGAGTCCAATAATTTCTTGAATAATCGACTCTTAAATTGGGTTCCATTGTCACACAGCAGAAATTCAGGTACTCCGAACATTGAAAATACATTTATATAATGATTCGTGTCCTTGTTAGGTAATATGTACAGTTGGTTAGCGGGAATGAGGACAAAAGAAAACACTCTAGGTTTTAATTTTCCCAACGTTTCGGCAATTTAATTTTTTGCCTTTATCAAGGGCTGGAACAAAATAGACATACGGTTAGATTTGAAATTACAATTGCAGTTACTACTTACTTAACTATGTTGAAGCGTGTCAAAAGAGTTGCACATTAAAATTATAAAATAAACTAAACATTTCACATATAGATACAATCGAAACATCGAAAAATCACATTACCTTATCAACAAACAAACGAACAATGACAAAGCAATCCCTACAAAAGATGATATTTGATATGACCCTGTTGCCAAAACTCACGGATAAAATGAGTTGTTATCAAATTTACATATACATATCCGGACAGACAATACTAATTTAGAACAGTGACAACATAGCAACCTTATCCACTATAGGTGTTTAACAGGTTGTCTGAGGATGGATACGCGCCAACATTAAATTGAAAATAATCACGAAATTATATCAACGTAAGAGACAAATAGGTAAAACAAACAGTACAATTATACAATCAAATATTACACTATAATGTAGTTGGTAGAATTGGGTGTTAATCCGATTGTCTCTATTATTTTTTTTCTTTTTATCCAAAATGCCCTTGTAGATATTGTTGAGCCCCAATGTATCTGTTCTTAAATTCACTGTATTTTCGGTGAGCTCTATCCACATCATTTCGCTCATTGTTCTCTTCCTGTAATTGTTCTCCACGTCCAAGATTTTCACTCTGTCGAAATCAAAAGCATGATTGTGTCGAAAATGATGCTCTGCTAAAGCAGTTTTTTCCTCCTTCACCAAATTCTTTTCTAAGCAAAATTAAAAATACATTTTTTTCAATTGGCTGCAAAGGAAAAAACATAGGAAACTTGGTAAAATAGTCACAAACAGAAAGAATATATCGATATCTCTGTGACATGGGTAATGGTCCAACCAAGTCCAAGTCCACACTGATGTACTGCCAGGGTGCGTATCCTGTTGCATCGGTCTGTAATATGAAGGGTTTGGAAAAATCAGGACAGCTGAGTATGGGCGCTGTCACTAAACAGCGTTTTACCTCCTGGAAAGCCTTTTCGCAATTCTCGGTCCAGTCAAACTTCCTGTTCTTTTTGAGAAGACTACACAACGGAGCAAGCATTCCGGAAACATTTTTGACAAACCTTCTGTACCAGGAGATGGTTGCAATTACTTGTCTAACTCCCTTGACATTTGTAGGAGACGGTTAATTCAAAATAGCACTAGCTTTCTCTGGATCGACGTGTAGACCTTGTTTGTTCACCACATATCCTAAATACTTCAAAGAGTCCCGACAAAATTGGCATTTTTCTTTGGACACGGTAAGTCCAGCTTCTACAAGTTTGGAAAATATTTCATCTATACATTTGAGATGTTGTTCAAAGGTAGGTGTTACGATGATAATATCATCAAGATAAACAAATACATAAGGTTCCAGTGAACTACCAACAACTCTATCCATCAATCGTTGCCAAGTAGCTGGGCTGTTCGACAAACCAAAGGGCATTCTTTTAAATTGGAATAATCCACGATTTGGTACGGTGAAAGCAGTCAATTCTATAGAGTTCTTGGCCATTGGAACTTGCCAATATGCGGATTTGATGTCTATGGAGCTGATGTACTGTGCATGTTGCAGTTTTTGTTCAGGATATCATTCACATACGGAATCGGATAAGCATCTGTTTTCGAAACAGCGTTTAGCTTCCGGTAGTCCACACAGAATCTTCATGACTTGTCTGGCTTGGGTATAAGAAGAATGGGGGAACTCCATGGTGACGATGAAGGTTCAATTATATCATCAGCTAACATCTTGTTAAGTTCAATGTCGACTTGTTTTTGTATAGCCGGAGAAACGGGGTAGTATCGCTGTTTGATTGGGAGACCTTCTGAAAAAAAATTCGGTTAGTGACGTCAAGGTATTTGGTTCAATTTCGCTCAGTTGCGCGAAATTGCCCTGTCTCAAATTAGGCACCATTCCCTCATTGATCCAAAACTTGACTCCCAGTATCAATGTGTTTTCTACGTCTGGCACGATATGTATCTCAAGCATTGTGATCTGTCCGACAATCTTCACAGGTACCAAACATTTTCCAACCACTCTACAGGAAGTAGCTCTAGCCACTTTACAGCAGGATAACCTGGATTTTTCAATCGGTATCCCCAAATCCTTGAGTAAACCTGAAGCACCAGCAATTATATCATCACAGGCAGAATCGAGAAGAGCCATAACTTTCCGTCCATGAATGACAACTTCAATTTAGGATCTAGCATCATTATTTGGATGTTCCAGTTGATGTGGAAGTTTTAAAGCAATTTTATTCATCCAATCATCATTGACCCTCTTACACGGTTGTAAGCTACATGGGTCCACTTGCTCAGGCGTTTTCCTGATTACATCGAGAACAGTTTCGGGAAGTGACCTTTGCTAGTCCACATTTGAAGCAAAAGATAGTCTTGGGTTGTTGACAGTTCCTAAAAAAATGTCCTACTTGCTGACAATTCCAACATTTTTGGTTTCCTCTTGCCATGAATCTCGTAGGCGTTAATGAGGACGTTACATCACCATATACGGCTGATAAATGAGATCGTTGTTCTCCACTTGTCCATAAAATGAAACCCCCGATTTCATGCGATGGATTCGATGAAAATCAGTATGAATATTATTGATGTTTCTTGTGAAATGGGAGTGTACATCTTCAAAAGTCTTGTAGTTATCAATGTTGGCCCTTACGTGCAATAGACATTGAAATACGTATAATGAAGGAACAGTCAAGATATCAAGAGCTGAAAAATGCTTCCTGCAGTCGGCCCTATAGTCCAGACCTCGCAGGATCCGTATGGCCGTCCTCTGCAGAGAGAAAACCCGACTTGAATCAGTCGCGTGTCCCCAAATTAAAATACCATATGTAATTCGGGATTGGACACACGCGAAGTAAGCTGATAATGCAACTTTGGGAGACACACTTTGAACCAAGCTGCGAAGTGCGAAGACCCCAGACGCAATCTTAGGACACAGATAATCAATATGTGCATCCCATAAAAGTTTTGAGTCAATTTTTATTCCTAGGAAGGTAACTGGTTTATTTACAAACTTAGGCAAGTCGACGTTTCGGATGGATATGTAAAGTTTTTGATTTTTATCAGCATTCATGTGGAGTTGGTTTGATAGGCTTAGGTTCTTCCACATAAACAACTCTTGTTGTAGTAGGTGGATCACTGTGTCCTGATCTTTCAAAATGACGTGACAACTCGGTAATTGATTGGAAAGTCACTCTTGGAGAACTTGACGGCCCAGTCAAAGGTTCAGTCCTGAACATTCCAGATTGGTGAGGGGCTATTTCGGGAACGGCATCGGTATTGTGGTCAGTAGATCTCCCAGCATTTGAGGTTCCAGGTAAGGAAATTGGCTGAATTTCCGGAAGTAGTAGGTACATTAGGTTCGTCTAAAATCAGAGACTCGGTCTGAACTGGTTGGTCTAAAATGAGTTCTGGATTGATCTTTTGACCCAGAGCTTCTATCATGTGCATAATTCTCACCAACAGTTTTTCCTGGAGTGTGTCGGTAGGATTTACCCGACTGATTTTCCCTTGGACATGTAGTAGCCTGGTTTAGATTCTTTCCATCTCATTATGAGCATTTTCAAAATTCAAATTTTCCAATTCACGGGATAATTTCAAAATTTCTGTTCCACAAATGTCCAATTCCTCCTTAACATTCAACTGCACGGGATCTCTGTTTACCGCGTAACCGGATTTTTCACATCTAATTGCACTCCGTAGTAGTATTTTTTTGTCAGCCACTGTTCCGGTAGTTGGGAGGTGTCTGATATATAACTCATGTGCCAATTCCTCATCTCGAAGTCGATTAATAACAAATTTCAAATTATCCATTTTAATGTACCCGAACAATATTAATTTACACCAAAATATTATACACAAATTAATAAACTATTCAATAGCAAAAAATAACACTAAAACTGAAGCACTATCAAGTTTCCACTTATCACCACTTCATATAAATGTTCACACCAACGATGACAATAATGATAATATTAATAATAAAAAGTTGTTCAAAATATCAAGGAAAAAAAATCAAATTTCGATACCACCATGATCTAATCGCAACCATGTGTGAAGTAAAAAAAAAAAAAAATAAAAACGTCCTACTCAATTCCGTACATTTCCACTTAGAGTGCAATTTCAACCACACCCCTCAAAAAAAAAAAATCAAAGTGCAACCTTTGATTCCTCCCAAAATCCAACATCTAAAAAAAACTGATCAGCATAAAACAAAGAGCAAAAGAAAACTGAACTGCGTCTGCCGCTAAAATAGTACAGCTAATTGAAGAAAATGTATTTTTAATGTTCGGAGTACCTGAATTTCTGCTGTGTGACAATGGAACCCAATTTAAGAGTCGATTATTTAAGAATTTATTGGACTCATATCAAATAAAGCCTATTTACAACCCTTTGTATCATCCCCAAACAAACTTTGTAGAACGCGTGCACCGAGTTTTGAAGAGTATGCTGAGTTCCTTCATCAAAGATAATCACAAGGATTGGTCAAAATTATTACCCAAAGTGTCTTATGCGTGCAGATCCTCCCAAAGTGAAGTTACTGGACATTCTCCGTATTTAATAAATTTTGGACGAGGACCTATCATCTGGAGAAGTTTATAAACATCCGTTAGATGCAACCGTGGTGGCACAAGATCGAAGTAAAGCTTTCGAAAAACTCTATCAAGATGTCCAGCAGAGGATACGGGATGCACAGGAAAAATCTCGTCAAAGATATGACCTTCGTCGTCGTCCAGTTGACTTCCCCATTGGATCAGAAATATGGAAAAGAAACCACATTCTCTCAGACCAAGCCAAGGGTATAACCGCCAAACTTGCGCCGAAATTCACTGGACCGCACCGTATCCGTAAGAAATTGTCACCAGTTACATATGAAGTTGAAGATCTAGATGGAAAAGCATTGGGTATATGGCATGTCAAAGATCTGAAAGCCGGACCTGGAAGTATCAGTAGTGAAGATTCTTCAGAAGAGTCTTGATTTTGAGATTTCGAGATATTGTAATAATTTATTGCTTTGTATTCTGAAGTGTAATTATTGAACACTTAAAGGTTATATACTATTTTTATTATTAATTAGTTACCGAATAAATTTGGTGAACTGATTGGGCTACGATTTTCTTTTATTTTTGCGCATTGCTGGATCATTCCCGGAAATTCTAGTCTGCCTGTATTTTGATTTTGCGAGTATTTGAGTTAAGGTTCAAGTTATTTGAATTTTGAGGTAAAAGTTTTACCGAGGTATATTGTGCAAATGTACATTAAGGATTATTTTTCCTTGTTGGAAGAAAAAAAAGGAAGGTAAACTACTTCTCTTGATTAAGGGGGGTGTTGTTACGTTCAAAAAGGGACAGTAAAATTTTGGCTAAGATAATCCAACTGTTGAATTCCGTAAACCGTACTTTAAATTCACCACTGAAAGAATGATCCATGAAAATGCGACTGGTCTAATGATTTGCGTTACATCACTCAAATCGTACCGAAGTTTCTCATGGCTTAATTGTTATTCAAAAGTGGACATCGAATCCGATCTCTCCGTTTCTGTAAAAAGTAAGTTTCCCTTGAAGATAAGTTGGTTGTCTCGAGTAGGAGAAAACTATACTTAGCCTGAATTTCTGTTATTTTGCTTCATTCCCTGCATAATTTCACTATTTCCATGAAACTCGTCGGAAGTGTTTATATTTACCATTGGGTGTACCGTTTGGTAATTTGGAGGTTCAGTGTGGATCATCGGGTTGTCATGATTGTCAATCGGGAACGACGCTTCAAGATACCGTAGCCGTGTTGCAGTGTTGCCAAGATTCCAGAAGTAAAATCCCGGAAATAAAGTACTAGACAAAGTTGTTTAATTCTAGTTTATTCATTATAAACACTGATTTAAGAAAACAAACACCTCCGGAATGAATAAATATATCCCTACTTGACGACTATACCCTGTTTCTTCAGTTATATTGTTCCGTTTTTGTGAACACAAAAGGTTCTTCTGGTCAATTCAAATTTCCCGCGTCTGATGATGGTTCTCGATAGTTCTGGACAAGTTTTTCTACGGAAGTCTTTTTTTTGGTAGTTCTCATCTGTAACCGTCCCGGCCTAAACAGAGACATTTTTCAGTGTGCTGTGGAAGTGAATTATCTGTTCTGTTTCCAAGTTGGCACCTACGAAATATCACGTAAGTTTGATTCATCTATGTATTGGTATTCATACTTCGCGAAAATATCTCCTGAATTTGTATCGATTGGCCGGATGATGCACGATTCATTTCCACAGACCTTTTTGGCCCGATGCGAGCACACTACTTTCAAGCCATAGTCATGGACGGAGGTAGCTGTACCACCGCATTTCAGTTACCCTGATCAATTTGGCCGTTCAAACAACCGACGTAAGCACCTTTTCCTATTTGTGTTCCGGAGCTTATTTGATTTTCCCAGGGCTTTTTATGGCAGAATATTTGTTAGACAATTATATGATGGGCTAGGCGGTGACAATCCCACCATGCTCTGTCGCATGCCAATGTGAAGTTTCTGGCCATCATGGACCTCGCAACATCTCGAGGATCCAAACGTTTCCACCTCAACCCTAAATCCAAGTCGTGGAAACATGTAGAGGAGACATGCCTTGTCCTCAAACACCGTACCTGCCGTCATTCCGCAGTAAGTGCTTGAACCTGTCCACTTTCACCTACTCGACGTCTACCATCATTATTATGCCCTACATTCTCAAATTAACTCTCTGGAAGTCGCAGTAATCTATCATAATTATATATAAATATTTTTTTAAATTACCAAATCGTTTAATCCCTCACTTATTTGTTTCAATCATTCAGTATCGTATATTTGATCTACCGTTCATGAACCAATAGTCAATAATTCCGTACCTACTTGGGTTATGGAGATTTAAGCCGTATTGCCAAAGTCAAAGCTGACAAATGCAAGTCTTGAGATCACGAAGTCCTCAGGAGACCACACCACTCTGACAACCACACTGACCAGCCACCTCAAACACGCAACTCGGCAAAGCAAGTCCCGACACGCAGACAATGAGACCAACCCCCTCACTGACTGATCCCAATCCTGCTACAACGCACAACACAAAATTGTAGCAGTGAGATTGATCAAACCAGTACATCTCACAATGTGCCCGCTCTACTTTAACTAAATGGCACAGCGAGATCCTGCAAGGTTCGCAAAATTCCAGCAAAACCCATTGCGACCTTCAACAAAACAGCGACACAATAATGCATCTGGTTCCACCTGAATCATTCAAGCATACAACCCTATGATGCGTCAGCAGTACCTATCAGATGTTGGTGTTGTTACTTAGCTGCCCAAGGTTATGGTCACAGGTCACGGTCACCAGGGATGAGACTTCTCGAAACTCGAGACGACATGACAATCGATACCTAGGCGAAGTGGAGACAAGCCGAAATAATGCAGGCCCGCACTGGGGTTTGTGACGAAAGGCATCGTTCCGTGTCAAATTCATTGGTTATGGTTCTTGAGTAATTTGTATTTTCCGTTAAGCGATTATATTTTTATATATATATATTATTGTATTCATTTGATTTTATTCATACAGTTGTTTATAATCATTAAGTTATGTTTAAGTGTGAATTATTTTTTTTTAGTTTTTTTTTGTTTGTATAAACTTTGTACGCTGGGGTCCAGCTTTTTGACGGCCGGGGAATATGTCAAAATATAGGTTTATATAAAAAATTAAATTTCAATAATTGTTCCAACACAGGAAATTTCATCATATTCAAAACATCCTCTGTATAAATTATATTCTATAAAATCCACTGTTTCGTAATCCCTTGCGTTGCAATAATTACTTAGTTCAATAATCGCAAGATTGCTGACTTTGCTAAGAGGTATCGAGGTAAAGGAACGAGTAGAATTGAGCAGTCAGATTTCGGGTCCGACCTAAAAAACATCCCTCGGCCATGAAGTTTGCAGTGTTTACCAGTTTAAATATTTTAATGTAAGTACCTTTTAGTATTGTTATGTGGGAATTGTAACTCGGCACTTTTATCATATCGTTTAATAAATTGTATTGGAGTTTGATAATTTGTGTTCATAATTAATTCGACCCTACCTCGACGTCCCTCGTTGCACCCTATACAAATTAGGGCGTGACACTATTTTGAAACCATACTTTAGAGATGGGCATTGATGCGAATTGTTTAGATTTAGTGCGCATATCATGGTTGGCGATCCCTGATTTAGATATTTAATTTTAACCTATTTTGCCCATTGTATATCATAGCCATTGAATAGAAATTGCATTTTGTACTGCAGTGATAATCAACATTTATTGTGATTAAGTTGATTGATGTTTATCATAATTTCACACTCATTATCTTTGCCAAATTTGAACTCCGTCTGGAAGAGTGAACTTACCCTTATCCACCCTTCAGGGTAAACTTGATTAATTTTTATTTGGTTAAATAAATTGTTAAATGTGCACTTCAGATTTTCTTTCCCACCATGTACCCTGAGGAAACTGATCTTGTGAAGAACTCAACCCGTCTTCACTGAGCTGGTCAAGTGTTTGGTTCCATTTTAACTTTAGGGGCAGAGAACCAAGCACTCTAAACTTTATCACCTTTCACTTAATTATCAAAATATCCAAATCCCATCTGGATGCAGCCCCGGTCGTGATGAAGTTAATAAGAGAGTTGTTAAAATGACCGGTGTATTTTTCAGTTATTTCTCCGCATCATTAGGACTATTTACCCCAAATTCGAAAAGAAGTGCACCAATGATCCAGTCAGGTCAATATTTGTTTTCAAGTAGCAGGAAAGCTATTTCGGAATTCTTTTAGAGTGTAACACATTGGATTTTAAACATTGGCTTTATTGGCTGGAAAAAGCACCTTTGTTCTACAAATGGAATTTGTCAGGTGGAACAAAGCTTCAGAAAATGTTATTTTCTTTGCTGATAAATCAATTTAGATAACAACAAGAAAATATCAAAAGAAAGCTCTTATTCATTGTGATTCAAGATTACGACATAGGTACTCTGTACCTATACAGGGTGTTACAAATTCGATGCTAACCATTGGTATCTTGGAAACGGTAGGAGATACAGCGGAGTTTGAATAGGGGTAAAATTGCGCATTTTGGTGCTCACTAGAATGCCGTTTTGAAATTCATGAAATTACGAATATCTTCGGAGATATCCGGAAAAAAAACGACATTTTGTGAAATCGTTCTTATGTTCTCCTATGTGTATTAGAAAAGATATTTCGAAATAAATGTCACATTTCCAGTGCCACTTTTTCCCCTCTACAAAATGACGTCATCAAATTTATGATCTGACGTTTCGTCTATGAGCATTATTTCATGGCAAACATTTTCGCAAATTCAAAAATTCAAGAGTCAAGAGGCCAATAGACCGTCAAAAAATGCGGAAAATGAATAAAGGTACTTAGGTCAAATAGTATTATATTTATCATTTTCAATGGAAGAAATTGGGCTTTTAGATATCGTGTGGATAGTAAATACATGCCGTGATGCCGTGGAATTTAGCAGTGCATGCATGAGATGTCTAAAAAAAAAAGAATAGATGCTTTGTAAGATATACGCATGCAAGAGCTCTTAGATGTGCGGATTGTATGAGTATTATTATCATTAATTATTAATAAAATACATAACCTCATAACATAACCTCACTTTTTGGTTCCTTCCACCCACTAAACTCGTTCCCAATTCCTTTCTTCAATGAATTCTTCTGCAATAGCTAAACGCAAAACTACAATGAAAACCATACTGGTGCGTTTCTGAGGTGTTTGTATCGTTTAACTGTTTAGCTTGTCAGCTACTTATTAGCTCCAAAAACGCTTCAAGTTTCCATACGTTATCTCATAACAGCATGTTGACGATACACGTTATATGAAGGCTGTTATTTCGGCAAATAATATTCGACCATAACGTATACAGTGCGTCCCAAATTCGTTTCTCTATACAGGGATCTTGGCTCCTATTATACCTACATCAAAGGTTAAATGGGGAAAGTTTTAGAGGAAACTGGAAAAGTGCATTCGATATTCGGTTCCAGATTTGCGATCGGTCAATTGGTTTTGGAAATATCGGCGAAAAAACAGAAATGGCGGATTTTGTTTTTTGCCAGTTAATCCGAAACGGTCAATTGGACAGCTATGAAAATGTGACATTATCGGGACACTTTTTTAAGACGAATAAAATGGTGTGTATGACATGTCTCAATCGCCTTTTGTTTTTCCGCAACCCATCTCAACTTTCATTTTTCTTATGGCCGCCATATTGGATTTTTTGATTTTTCGAAAGAGTGTAAAATTTCCAGTCTAGTGATGGCCCGCAAGTGCATAAAAGATCTAAGTATCATCGAAATATCACATTTAGTAGCTGGGACTCAATCTTTTCTAAGGAGGCCATGATTAATTATTTGTCGCAAAACATCATTAATAGGTACTGTATCAACCTAAGGTCACCTTATTTGGTGTGCAGCGAACGTGTTAAATTAATTAAATTTTCAATAGAACATGGACGTAAATAATGACTTCTCAACGAGTCTATGAGTGTATTGAATAAAAAGTCAGAAAAATCATTGTTTATTCAATCAACACTTAAGCTTTTTGAATAACCTACAGGTAGATACAAATATATCGAAAATGAAAATACTGTAATGCGTTCTCAACTGTCTCGATATTGATTTAAAAGTTTGCAAAATGACGTCCATTTGCATCGAGGCATTTTTGACAATTAGTAACTGTTTTTCGTACAACTCTCGCAAGTATGTTTCTGTTGATATTTGTAAATGTGTCAAAAACTCTTTGTCTTAGGATTTCTATGGTCGCAGGAGGATCAAATTCATAGACCTCATTCTCTGTATGACCCCAGAGATAAAAATCCAAGGGCGAAAGGTCGGGAGATCTAGGAGGCCAGGGTATTGTACCATTTGATTAAATGATCCTTTCCTCAAACTGCTCTATCAAGAAGTTCCTGACTTGTATGGTGTTGTGAGCCGGACATCCATCCTGTTAAAACCAGGTTTTTCTGAACTCATCTTCGGTTAGAGGGGCTCGTAATGCCGGCACAACCTGATTTCGCAAAAACTCTAGGTATCTCTGTCCGTTTAGGCTGTAAAATGAAAATGGTCCTATAAGTCGATTTTCTGAAATGATTGATTGATAGTTGCCCAATTGAGAAAGGTAAGTTGGATTAAATTACCAATGACCCCACACCAAACGTTAAATCCGAATCTGGTCTGTAGACGTTTCGCTGCCACTTCACAGCCCAATGATGAGTGTTGTGCTTATTAAAAACTCCACAATTCGTAAACCTACTTTCATCGGACCACAAGACATGATTTACAAAATCGGGATTGTCATTACACTTCCTTGTATACCACTCACAGAAGCGCATTCGTCTTGGGAAATCAGTTTTTTTAAGTCCTTGAACTACTGTGGGTCTGTATGGATGGTACCTATGTTTTTTTAGCACCCTCTGTACTGTTGATTCTGACACACCAATTTCCCGTTCTACAGTTCTTACCGATTCACTAGGGTCTTCGTTGACAGCTTTTAAAATGTTTCTGTTGCGATTTTCATTTTCAATGTTGTATCCGCTTCTAGGTTGTTCGAAGGCTCCAAACTTGATCAAATTAACAACCATTTTTCTAAATTGGGTTTTATGAGGCTGCCGTCGTTCGGGGTACATCTCCAAATACCTTGCTGAGGTAATGTCGGCATTTCTCTGTGACTGCAAGTACAGCGCTAACATATCCAACTTTTCTTCATTCGAATAGGGAACATCGGGCATTTTTAATAGGTTTCGACAATTTGTTTATCTTTTTTATTATTTTAATGACAGAGAAGCGTACTACTATTTACGTAAACACAACTTTCATACTGAATTATTATTTGCGGGGTGTTATAGACCACAACGCCATCTTTTGGCAGACTTATTGAACGACATATCAGAGCCTCCTAGGATTTTGCTCATAAACCAGTTTTCTGTCAAATAAATCATGGCCTCCTTAGAAAAGATTGAGTCCTAACTACAAAATATGATATTCCGAAGATACTTGAATCTGTTATGCACTTGTGGGACATCACTAGACTGGAAATTTTACACTCTTTCCAAAAATCGAAAAATCCAATATGGCGGCCATAAGAAAAATGAAAGTTAAGGCGGGTTGCGGAGAAACAAAAGGCGATTGAGACATGTCATACACACCATTTTATTCGTCTTAAAAAGGTGACCCGATAATGTCACATTTTCATAGCTGTCAAATTAGCCGTTTCGGATTAACTGGCAAGAAAATGAAATCCACCATTTTCGGTTTTTCGCCGATATTTCCAAAACCAATTGACCGATCGCAAATATGGAACCAAATATCGAATACACTAAGTTTCCTCTAAAACTTTCCTCATTAAACCTTTGATGTAGGTATAATAGGAGCCAAGATCCCTGTATAGAGAAACGAATTTGGGACACTGTATACAGCAAATGCCAAACAACTTTCGAATCATGTCATAATTGCCACTAAGCGAGTTATTATGTGATTTGCTAATGACCAAATTTGGCCACCAGCAATCTTCATAACAACGAGCTTGGTTGCAACGATGACGTAGATCCAAAGTGTTTGGCGTTTACTAAAGGTTATGTAGATAACGTGAACGCTGATACAGCATAGCGATTTCAGAAAAATAACATAATCAGGCGCATAACGTTCATGTTGAATTCAACGTAAATGATACAGCATACGGCTGCATATTTAAAGTCCGTTTCACGAGGGTTTATACTCACGTCATTGATTTTCTTTCCCTTTTCTAACTTATCGAGAGGTTTAAAAACAGACTGATGGTCGATTGCAACAACCAATTTTGAGGATACTTAACGCTAAGGATCCCCTATCTCGACAGTTTTTCATGCAAAATTGTCAAGTTAAGGATCCCTTAGCGTTAAGTATCCTCAAAATAGGTTGGTGCAATCGATCATGAAACAGAATTAATGACGTCATAAACATCGGTCGTCACTAGAATCCAAAATGGCCGCCGAGCAACACAGCTGATTTCTGTCATCTCAGAATAATAATAACCCAAAATTTGGTTATGAAATCAAGTAATTAATCACAACAATGTTGTTTTCAAAACACAAGTCAGTTAACTTCTCCAATGTCACAGTTTTGTTGTATAAAATGCCTCGTCGGTATTCAGAATGTGAACAAAATACGATAAAAAAGCCTGTGGTCTACTGTACGAAGGATGGAGATGCTGACAAACCTTTGTTACCACTTGAGGCAGTTTTGGAGGTAAGTTATTTCATAAGACTAGTCATTTGTACCCATTCATTTTCTATTCCATCTCCTGAACTTTTGTAGAGAATATCTGATGCCCTGGGAATTGGAATTTCAACTCTTAAAAAGATCAGTTCTCATGGAATCAGAATTGATGAGGACTTCAAGGTATCCACGTCAACTGCAGTCCAGAGATCCGAAAGATAGATGGATCAATGGAGCAGTCGTTGTTAAGAGAAGAAAGAAAGGGCTAGTATTGTTATTGAATGAATATTTTGAGCAGGCAGAATTTGACATTATTTTAGTTCATATTCAGTTCGTGTTCATGATTTCAGTCTCCTCATCTATGTTCCGCTGGAACCTTTTTGTAATAAAATTACGTTTATTATTTTCTTCTTCCATAGTTAAGTTATGTGACTTATTTATCACCTTATAATTGGGCAGGAGGTGATGTTTTACAGTTGAAAACTGATCTAAAAAATGTCTCCTTATGATTGGTCACCCCCCTAAAATGGCCGTTAGTTCATGAGTTGTAAAAAAATTATAAATAATTTATCATTTTTATAATTCAAAATAACGGCTATAGGTGGTTGGCAAATTACAAGGAAAATCCTGTACACCACATTCTCAAAAAACACAATAGTTTGATGTTTTGTTCTTTGTGACACGTGACACCATCATAAATTTTGGAAAAATACATATACTGGAGAATCAAAATATACACTCACGGTCGGAAAAACAGCACATGCCTAGAATTTGATGAAACTTTGATATTATAATATAATATAATATAATCGTTTATTAAGCTTATAAACTTTACATAGGCATCCTGTATCAGTTATCGAAGAATTATTGGTGCATTAAAATAGTTCAATCAATCTGTCAGTTGATGAGTCATGGCGATTTTATTCAAAATATTGTTTAGGGCCCTCTTTTCACGTTGTTTTGTAGTGAACTGACAAATGGATTTGAGTTCTTCAATGCACCATTACATCTTTGATAACTGTTGTAAGATCAAAGTTTTATGAAATTTTAGGCTGTCAATCTACTTTTGGCCACAAAAGTGGTGTATTAAATTTCGTTTATCCAATAATACAATAAAAAAATGCCGATTGACTGATTTTTCGTGGATTGATGGTCGTCCACTGATGGGGGACGTCCACTGATGAAAATAAAACCGGAGAGATCACAATTGTGGGTTTATTGCATTAGGGGTGCTTTCTTAGTTTTGTATTAAAACGTGTCTATAAAGGAACGATTGCTTATTAGTATACTAAGACAAGACCATTTTGTGAACTTTTATAAATAGAAAACAACCCTTTGCAAAAACCCACAATTGTGGCGATTGTAATCTCTTCGGTTTCACAATCAATGGATCTTACCCGATTAACCCCAAAAGGATCAGCTTGTCAGCATTTTTCTTTTTTTAATAATGATATATTTACTGGACTACTATATGAATGTATTTTTTCACTCTCTCGAACTTGCAATCCCTTCATGTGAGGATTTTTCAAAAACTACATATCTTGCAATTCCATTCTACTTGATTTTCTCAATGCACAAACAGAAGCGAACTGGAATAGCCTAGAGTCTTATGGTAGTCACAAGCAGTGCACGCCATCAGTTGCCTAGTCTAACGATCGCTCGCATCCGTATGGTGGATATAAACGCGACTAAGCTTCCAATGGATGATCAGCCTGAATCCAAAATCCGAATAGAAAACAATTCTGAACGTGTTCTGGAACATACTTTTTCGGCTTTAATATCAAATTTGGACGCTCTTGAAATTATATGAATTAGCTACGACATACGTTTTTTTCCAAGTAATGACGTCATCGATGACGTGAGTATGAACTCTCGTGAAACGGACTGTAATCGAATTTGAGTCAAGAATTTTAAATTTGCATTCAATTTTTTTTCTTAATATACAAGGTTATTCACGTTATTCGACACGAAACATTATGGCTGAAGTATCTGATTTCAAAGAAGATTTTTTCCGTATGGATAGGGACCCTTCAAGGCTACATTATTAAAATATTTTCATGTTATACAGGGTGTCCCCAAAACACGAAACGTATCAAAGTTAAAACAATTTGAATGGAACCCCCTGTATATCAATTGATATTTTGATTCTTTCATTGATTTGGAACAAAAATTCTTATACAACTAATGTTCCTAAATTCAACCGTTATCAAGATATCGCGTCATAAATATGGCATTTTTGCACCTTTGACACAAGGTTGATTGATAGTAATAAGGTTGCGTCGTTATACGTTCGGGTTTCGGACGAATCAGAATTCAGACAAAAATAACGTCAGTCGGCTCCGATTCGGTTCTGAAATTCAAATACACATCTAAAAAAAAGATAGAATATGTTTTACACTTGATAATAAGAGGATATTTCGCTGTATACCAAAAGCTGTGTAATAACTTACCCTCAAACACGTTTAAAACCGGCCGACACTCGGTAGAAAAAGTTTTAAGACCCTGAAATACGGACATGTTATGACATTAAGATGGCACACCGATGACAGGAATGTCAATAATGGAGCTCGAATCGATTCGGTTAATCGTTCGTGGATGTCCGATTCCCTAGTTACGGCGCAACCTCTACATATCAATTAACCTTGCCTTTGACATGCTTTGAAACTCAAACTATTCAAGTTAGAGAAAAATTGTTTGCACTTTCCTATCTTATTCATTCATTCTTCTGAAAACATGTAAAAATGTGACGAAAAAAGTTGACAGTTGACGGTACCTTCTGTTCAAATGACAGAATAGCTCTTCAAAAGTTGAGATAGGAAAGTGCAGACCATTTCTCTCTAACTTGAATAGTTTGGGTTAGGTAATGGAGGGCGATAGCAAAGTATATTTTTGGTGAACTTTGGCAATACCATGCTGTTTTATATCTTCGATAACGCTTTCTGGTAGTGGACTGTATTTATGGGTACTATTACTCTTTGTTGTTTTGTTTTTGGGTATCGAGACAGACTCAAGAAACTAGACTATGTATTTGATGCAAAAGCAGTGACAATGTCTGTCTGATGATACAAATTCTATAATGAAAACTAATGACATACACTTTTTAACTGGTCAGCACAAACAGGTGAGCTGACAGGTTAGGTTACAATAATCACAATAAATAATGATTTCCAACATTTCCAACATTTCCCCCGACTTTGAAAGACTGCTCTTCCAATAAATCGAGCCAATACTTCAGTCATTGTTTAGTGGCAATGGACAGAGCTTAGCAAATGAACGCTTGATGGTTCCGTGTGATGTCTTCAGTGTAGCTACTCTAGCAATGCCGTCAGCTCCAGTATGCAATGCGATGATTCGTCTCAAACACCATCTCAAAGGGGGTTGATTATCCTCTTTGACAAGGACCAAATCGTTCAGCCTCAGCAGCCCATTAGATTTTGACCATTTTTGCTTCTGTTGGAGTTCAGAGATGTACTCTTGAGACCACCTTTTCCAAAAATGTTGCTGTAGCTGTTGAACTAGCTGGAATTGGTATAATCGGTAAACAGGCACATGGGTCAAATCAGGATCAGCAGCCGATGTCATGGAAAGACCAATAATAAAATGCGACGGTGTGAGCGGTGATAAGTCAGTAGGATCAGAAGAGAGAGGAGAAATTGGGCGAGAATTTAGAACAGCCTCGATCTGTGCTACTAAAGTACTAAATTGCTCAAAAGTTAAAGTTACGTTTCCTGCTACTCTTTTGAGGTGATATTTCGTTGATTTTACTCCAGCTTCACATAACCCACCAAAATGAGGGGAAAGAGCTGGAATAAATGACCATATGATTCCGTCATTTTCACAGCTTTAAGTTAGATCAGTGTGATGCGAATCCAAAAATTTACCAAGGTCTTTCAATTCAAAATTAGCCTCAATGAAATTTGAGCCATTGTCGGAATATATTTGGAAAGATTTTCCACGTCGTGCAATGAAGCGCCTCAATGCCGCTATGAATGGATCTTTTGTCAAGTCTGATACTAGTTTCAAGTGAATAGCACGTGTTACAAAACCAATGAAAAGTGCTATGTATGCTTTAGTTACCTTTCGACCACGTCCTTTTCTATCTTTCACCAAGAAAGTTCCTGCGTAATCTACCCCAGTTGTGAGGAATGGTGGTGCAGGTTTCACTCGGCTCTTGGGCAAATTTCCCATGATAGGTGCAATTGAACGGGGTTTTGCTTTAAAGCAACTAATACATTGATAAACAGTTTTTCTTGCAAGATTTCTCGAAGATAACGGCCAAAACTTCTCGCGAATCGAGAATAATAATTGTTGTGGTCCAGCATGAAGCAAGCGCTTGTGTTCTCTTTGAAATAAGATCTTAGTGAATGGGTGCTTGGCAGATAGAAGAATGGGATATTTTTTCTGATATCCAAAATTAGATTGATTCAGTCTACCTCCAACTCTAATAATATTATTTTCATCTAAAAAAGGTGAAAGTTTTGCTATTTGACCTTTTGTGATTTTGCCATTGCGAACGAGTATTTCAATTTCTTGACTAAAACAATCTGATTGAGATAATTTTGCTAGTTTCAAAGATGCGTTGGATAATTTAATATGGGATATAGCTCCAAAATGTTTTTTTTAACACATATCTTTAAACCTCAAACAAATAGCGACGATTCTTTCTTATTAAAAGTAGAAACGTGTGAGTATATTGATTTACGCAATTCCGGAAGTTCGACTTCTTGACAAGGTTTATTGGGCCAGGTTGATTTATCTTTCAGAAGCCATTTAGGTCCATTCCAATAAATGTCCAAGGAACACAAACTACTAGGCATAACACCACGAGAAACGTGATCCGCGGGGTTATCAACACTAGGTACATGGCGCCAACTGCTTGTTTCTGTTTGTTCTTGAATTCTGGCAACCCGATTAGCTTCAAATGGTTGCAAGAGATTAGGTGATTTTCTTAACCATCCCAAAACTACTGAAGAATCACACCAATAAACTATATTTTCTATTGGTAAATAAAGAGAATTATTCACTTTTCCTGTAAGTTGAACTAGCAAAAGTGCGCCCATAAGTTCTAAACGAGGTATAGTTTGAGTTCTTAGAGGTGCAACTTTCGATTTTGCAGAAATCAAAGATACGTTAATATTGCCATCTGGGCCTAGCCATCTCAGATAAACACATGCTTCATACGCTTGAATAGAAGAATCGGAAAAACAATGGAGTTCTATTCCAGTGTAATCAGTCAAAGTAATTTGCCGATTAATTTTCAACTCATTGAAAAAACGTAACTCATTGCGAAATAACAACCATCGTGTGTGTAAATGATTAGGCAAACTTTTATCCCAAGATAGTTTTTCGGACCATAAGTCTTGAAGGAGAATTTTTGCTAAAATTGTTGAAGGGCCTAACGGGTCAAAAATCTGTGAAGATTCTGATTATATCGTGCGCTTTGTGACTTGCTTGCTGATATTCCGATTGATACTATAAGTTAATGAGTCAGATTGAGCGTTCCAGATTAAACCAAGTGTTTTTGTGTTTTCATGAGCGCCAGAGTCTATAGTGATGATTTTATCTCGAGATTCAATGCCAGCTAGGACTTCCGGAGAGTTCGAAATGAATTTTCGCAATATGAAGCCGTATTCTTTTAGAGTTTGAGAAATAACATCCGTTATGGAGATCACCTCCTCACTAGTACTTGCTCCACTCAGCAAATCGTCCACGTAAAAGTGATTTTTGATAATGTCAGAAATTATGGGAGATGTTCGAGAGCAGTCTATTCCAATTTGATATAAACATCTTATGGCTAGGAAGGCAGCAGCAGAGGTTCCAAAAGTGACCGTAGCCAACTCATACGTATCACTAGAGTCATCAGATTTTTTTGCCATAAAATTCTTTGCAGAGGTCGTTGTTCAGGTTTAATAAGGCACATGCGATACATTTTCTTGATGTCACCACCGATGACAACATTATATGTTCGAAAACGAATTAACGCAGAAAATAGATCAGGCTGGATAGTGGGTCCTACCGTTTGTATATCATTGAAGGAATATCCAGTACTAGTGACGCAAGAAGCATCAAAAATAACACGTAGTTTAGTAGTTATACTTTCTTCCTTCACTACTCCGTGGTGAGGCAAATAATATGATACTTGTAACTTATCGTTTTCTGGAATCTTCGACATATTATGCCCTAGAAAAATATATTCGTTCATGACTTGAGAATAAGCCAATTTAAAGGAAGGATTTCCTTTGAACTCACGCTCTAATGAGAACCATCGTTTTTCTGCGTTCTTATATGAAACGCCTAGGGCATCTGGATTTTCCTTCAAGGGAATTGTCACCGGGAATTGTTACCAATAATTGGCCATTTTCGTTGCGTTCAAAAGTATCTGTGAAATGTTCTTCGCATCATTTTTCTTCGCAAGAAATGAATTTTTGAGAAGGGACCTCTTCTACTTCCCAAAAACGTGTGAGCTTTCTATCTATATGCGACAAATTGCAATGCAGTTCTTGAGGATTGTATGATTGAACGCTACCAGACACAATCCATCCAAATTTACTTTTTTGTAGCAATGCTCCACTGTTTCCAAGTTGGATCTGACCCACACACATAACATGCCAGAAGTGATCTGTACCTAATAATAAATCTATTTTTCCAGAAATATGAAAATTTGGGTCAGCCAAATTGATGTTATCGGGAATGCCTAAAGACGTAAAATCTACAGTGAAATTTGGTAAATTTTCAGTAATTTCTGGAACCACCAAACAACCGATTTGTCTGCTGAAATTGTTATAACGCGACTGTATTCCCACAGTTGTTCTGTATTTTACCTTGGATTCAGTTTGATTTAATCCGCAAACCTTTATATCAAAGCTGGACAAATCTTAATTTAAATCGTTGGCGAGCTTAGAAGTTATAGAACTGCTTTGACTTCCAGCATCCAATAGCGCGCGCGCAGTATGTATTCTGTTATTTTTGTCTAATATACCAATCAAAACAGTAGACAATAAAACGTGATTGTTGAAGTCATTAGCGTTTCGCGCTGAACAAACTACACGTTCTTGCGACTTTTTACCACTTTGAGAATTGTCAGGCGCTCCAGAAGATCGTTCAAAATGCAAGAGGAAATGGTGTCTACCTCTACAGTGCTTACACGAACCAGAACGACACTGTTTAATCAAATGGCCCGATTTAAGACAGTTTATGCATAAACGTAACTTTTTAACCTCTATCAATTGATCGCTAGTGTTCAGCTTTGAAAATTCTGGACATTCATGAAGAACATGAACTTTTTTACAGAACGAGCAAGCATGAGATTGGTTACTGGTTACGAACGACTTGGTTCTATTTTCGAATTTGGGTTTAACGAATTTTTTCTACTTTCCATTTTCCAAAGACTCCAGGAGATCAGCTCGATCCTTCAAAAATGCCTTCAAATTTTCTAGTGTAGGTCTTTCATATGATGATTTTCTTTGTTCCCACTCGCGAGTTGTGATCAAATCTAATTTTTGTACAATCAAGAAAATTATCAACGTATCCCAATTGTCTGTAGGTTCTTGGAGAAGTTTTAGAGCTCTAAGATGTTTGGTCATGTTGTCCATGATCTTTCGTATAGCTTGCGATGACTCTTCAACCACTTTTCTAGCTAGAATATAGCTCTAACATGGTTTTGAACTAGAATACGGATATTGTTATATCACTTGCAAATTAAATCCCATGCTATAGCGTAATTTTGACTTGAAAATTCAAGATTACCAATAACTTCTAGTGCGCCATGACACAAACTAGCGCGCAAATAATGAAATTTTTGTATTTCACTAATAAATTCATTTTTATGGATGAGAGAGTCGAATGAATCAGGAAATTCCAACCATTGTTCATAATTACCGTCAAACTTGGGGAGCTGTATTATGGGAAGTTTGATATTTGACTCATGCGACGATACCGGTGGAACCGCTACAGGTGTACAACTACTTACAGGAATACCAGTATCATTATTGACAATGACGTTTGAATAATTGCACAACGCTTACGACCTACCTAAAGCCGCGTAAAATTCCTTATCGAAAGATTCTCGTTCCTGAAGGTTTTTTTCTGTATCTGTCTCGGCAGATATTTCTTCAATTTTCTCTTGTACTTCCTCAAAGTCATCAAGTGAAATTCGAAATCTTTCAATACGGTCCATCAATTCGTTAAGCGATACTAAATCCGTGATATGTTTATCGGGATATCTTGACTCTAAATTATCTAAAAATCTAGAGAAAATAGTAACTTTTGCCTTGATAGTGCCTCTTTTACGGCAGAGTTTTTCTATTTCAGTTGACATAGCGGATGACGAGGTATGATATTATTGCATAGTATAATAAACAACAAGTAGCGACAGCTCCATATATCTGTGGTCAAATTTCGTTCTGTCTCAATGACAGAAATTCGCCTCATTTATACCCTGCTAACATTTTGGAATGTGAAACTGTTTTCTAAATCAAGACTTTGAAACTTCGCATAAATCTTTTCACATACTGCATAGTGGGTAATCGTATTATATAGCTTGATTGATAATTCACCTACGTATCAGTATCATTGAAGTCATGGAATCGGCTACAGTATGGTTTTATTTTACATTTCACAAGGTTAGCAGTGTATAAATGAGGCGAAATACTGTCATTGAGACAGACGAAATTTGACCACCTTTAGGTGTATGGAGTTGTCGCTACTTGTTGTTTATTATACTATGATTATTGTGACAAGGATTAGGGACTATCTTTTCTAGTAGCTCAAATAGCAAAACAAATAGCGCATGTGATAGTCACTACGAAATACTAGCAATATTATCACCAACTAACACAGATCGAAACTAATTCAGTAAGAAAAGGAAAGGAAAATAATGGAAAATGAGGTGCTCACTACTGACTTATGATGTTCTGCTACGATCAACAGGTTTCCATCCAATCAGGCTTCGATACTTGGTTTTCCAGTAAATTTTAATCCGGCTCGAGGACCAATGTTTTATATCTTCGATAACGCTTTCTGGTAGTGGACTGTATTTATGGGTACTATTACCCTTTGTTGTTTTGTTTTTGGGTATCGAGACAGACTCAAGAAACTAGACTATGTATTTGATGCAAAAGCAGTGAAAATGCCTGTCTGATGATACAAATTCTATGATGACAACTAATGACATACACTTTTTAACTGGTCAGCACAAACAGGTAAGCTGACACGTTAGGTTACAATAATCACAATAAATAATGATTTCCAACACATGCCATATCAGATGCACATGGGGTTAGTAAAGCGAGTGTTTGCAGATGCGTTAAAAGTGTGGTGTATGCAGTTAACGAAAACAAATTTCCCCATGTTGTTACTGAAAATATTTGATATGTTTCGGCAGGATTTTTTGGAACAGCAGGATTCTCCCAAATTATTGGGTGAGTGCATGGGACGCTAGTGGAAATAGATGCTCCCAAGTTAATAGTTAGATACGTATAATATTTAGGTACTATAATATTGGAGTGCAATCATGTATGTGGTGATAAAAATACAATGTAATAAAAACGATAATGTAAATAAATATAAAATGAAATATGTATTTCAAATGTAACATGATTTTAATATTTCTTTTATTATTTATTTATACAGTGTGTCTAGAATAAAATGATGTACATGGGAATATTGGAAACGGTAAGAGATACGGCGTCGCTTGAATGGAAGAAAAGTTGCGTATTTGTATGCCCAAAAATAATCTACTTTTGTTTTATTTTGAATCGATACCGTGATGTAGATACAGGGTGAAAAAGAAAATGTCCATATTCGAAAAACTACAAAATTTTGCTTATTATAAAAGCCAATATTTTCAAATTTACAGGATATGGGTAAGAGGAAATGACGATTCTAAAAACGGCATCAAAAAATGTTGTAGGCCCACGATGTTGCGTCCGGCCGAGGCCAACTTTGGTTTTTCTTATGGAGGCCATATTGAACTTCTCCATTTTCATGGTCCGTATTGAAAATAATTTCCAAAAATATGACTTCCATAAAAAAAACAGACTTGACTTTGTCTGGACGCAACATAGTAGGTCTAGAATTTTTTTGACGCCGTTTTAGAATCGTCGTATCCTCTTACCTATATCCTGGAAATTTGAAAGTGTTGGGTTTTATAACAAGCAAAATATTGTGTTTTTTTCAAAATGAACCTTTTCTTTTTTCACCCTGTATGAACATAACGAAATCGATTCAAAATGAAACAAAGGTAGAATATTTTTGAGCATACAAATACGCAACTTTTCTTCCATTTAAGCAACGTCGTATCTTTTACCGTTTCCAATATCCTCGTATAGTCCCATGTACATCATTTTATTCTGGACACACGTATACGAAAATCAAATACGTTATTGATTCTGTAAACTTTATTTCAACATCCGTAATTCAAGCCGTGAACGCCTACGGAAGACAGCCAGTACAATAAAATCATTTTATTTCATACTGTAACGTAAAGTATCATTTACCGGACCCAAAACCAGTCGGGTAAATAACACTTTACATCATCAGAGACTGTGAAAAAAAATTACTTGACTTCTCCAAAAATGTCATTTTGCATCATCAAAGACTGTGAAATTGCATTGGAAGCATGGTTTGGCTGCCGCCATCTCATGATTTTAGTTAATAACTTGACATAAAATGTTAGAACATACAGGGCTTTTCACTTAAAACTCCCCACGTCAATATCTCGGAAACGAATAGGAATATTTGATTTCTGTAAAAAGTAGTCAATGTATGGGGTCGAGTAGTTATTTTTCACAGTTAAAAAAATTCGACGCCTACCAAGACTAAAGCGTCGCGACGCATCGAAAATATCAATCGATTGCAGGGACTTTGAAATTACGCGCATGCTAAAGTACATGTTATTTATAAACTTTTTTGTTATTCAGTCGAACTCATTTATTCTACTCAGTTTTGAGATATACAGTGTGTCCAAGATAACGATGTCTATCATGGGGATATTGAAAACCGTGCGAGATACAAGGTCGGTTAAATGAAGGCAAAGTTGCGTATTTTGATCCTTAACAAAATGCCGTTTCAAAAGCCAAGAAGTCCGAAATTATCCAAAAAAAAACGACATTTTTCAAAATTGTTTTCATTTTTTTCTGACCACATTTGAAGAGATATTTCGAAATGAATGGAACTTCTTCATTGCCACTTTTTGCCTTTTACAAGATAGCGTTATCAAATTGAAGAACCGACGTTTCGTCTATGAGCAGCCATCATCAACTTGTTTTTTCAAATACGGTCCTGGATTTTTTATCACGGATTTTGAGAGCCTCTTATATTCCTAAAACAACGATGTATCGCACTTATTAAAAAAAAGTTGTTTGATTTTGATCCTATTAAAAATGTATTTTTTGTCTCTCTCTAACACATGAGTTCTTATGGAAAAATCCACCAACATAATTTTTTTGAATAATTGCGATACATTGTTGGTTTAGGAACATAAGAGGCCCTCAAAATCCGTCATAAAAAATCCAGGACCGTATTTAAAAAAACAAAGTTGATGATGGCTGCTCATAGACGAAACGTCGGTTCTTTAATTCAATAACGCTATCTTGTAAAGGGCAAAAAGTGGCAATGAAGAAGTTCCATCCATTTTAAAATATCTCTTCAAATGTGGTCAGAAAAAAATGAAAACAATTTTGAAAAATTTCGTTTTTTTTCGGATAATTTCGGACTTAGTCGGAATTTCTTGGCTTTTAAAACGGCATTTTGTTAAGCATCAAAATACGCAACTTTGCCTCCATTTAACCGACCTTGTATCTCGAACGGTTTTCAAGATCCCCATGATAGACATCGTTATCTTGGACACACTGTATATCTCAAAACTGAGTAGAACAAATGAGTTCGACTGAATAACAAAAAAGTTTATAAATAACATGTACTTTAGCATGCGCGTAATTTCAAAGTCCCTGCAATCGATTGATATTTTCGATGCGTCGCGACGCTTTAGTCTTGGTAGGCGTCGAATTTTTTTAACTGTGAAAAATAACTACTCGACCTCATACATTGACTACTTTTTACAGAAATCAAATATTCCTATTCGTTTCCGAGATATTGACGTGGGGAGTTTTAAGTGAAAAGCCCTGTATAATGAACATCAGAACATTATAATCAACCTATCTATTACCCAAGTGGTGATATGATTTGGCTGGCGCCATCTCATGGTAGGAATGTGAGGCGGACTGTCACAAGTGTATAGTTTTACAAGAAAGCAATTCAAACCGATTAAAAATTTTATCACAGTATGAAACAAAACAATCTAGGATACACAGCCGCTGAATGTCATTTAACTACTCGTCTAGAAATTCCAGAATCGGCTCCTTCGTCACCTCGTCCATGAACATCTCGACTCGTAATTTAAAAAGTCATTCACCGCCTTAGTAACGTGAATTACTATTTACCCGCTGGCATTTCGGTTAGCATGACAAGAGCATTAGTCACCACAACAAAAAGTGCTAAAGAGATTGCATTCGTCAACATGACTAATCGATAAGAAATAATTCACATTTCGTTTACATTAACTTGCCTATAACCAGATTCCATAATTTTATATGAACAATTTCCAACTTATTCTTCTACTTTGAACCATAATATAATGAATACATAATTTTAACTTAACTATATTTCCGCCATTTAACACTCGGCCATCCTACAGTTTAGAGGGGCCTAGTTCCAAAGTGTACAATCTCCACTTTTCATCAAAAATGAGATAGATGGCGCTCCAGATGCAGTTTCTAGCCCTGAATCAAATAAGCCATGATTTGCGGACCAAAACGGTCATTCTCATACATATTTTCAGTGTCAAAGATTTGGTTTGGTTCCATAATGTACAATCTCCAACAAAAAACAAAATCAAACTGTACAAACTCCTGATTCATGAACCAAAGCAAAATGTGCAATCTCCAATGTGTTTGTTGGTTAAAGACTGGGTAATTTTCAAACTGAGCAATCTTTTTGCGCACTCTCAGTTCGTGGTGTTCGCCAGAAAAAACAGCTGATGAGTTTCAACAAGTTGGAATTTGTCATTATTTTGATTTCCATTAAACGGAGAAGTTGTTCTTATTGAGTTGTATTGTTTGCAGTGGTGCTACTTTTATGCATAAATAATTAACAAAAAGTGTATTAGAATGAACGTCACAGTTTCACCTGTTGCTGATGACCAGAAGGCTCAAAGAAGAAGAAAAATTTTGCACAATGGAAAAAAACAAAGCAAAATCGATAAGGTGAAAAACTGAATACGATCTATATCCGCTTCATGCTTTGCGTCTTTGTAGATATGCTCCGCATTTCCTTCCGCTTTATCCGACATGTGGCCACAAAACCTCCGCGTTCCAATGCAGCTCGCTGACAATGGCGGAGATAAAGGATTTTCACCAAAACTTTTATAAAGTAAGGGAAAAAATTTTTCAAGACAACTTTATTTTGAAATACTGTAAAACTACGGCTGTGAAACGCAAAAGGCCAAAAAATGAAATACATCGCGGAAAAGCATTTCAAGCATAGTTTTATGTTCTTAGCCAGCAAAAAAGACTGATTCCTGTCTGCAAAAAATCTTTTATGGCCATTTTGGGAATTACGAGAAGAAGAATTGACACAGTGACCAAGAAGTCGTTCAATACTTCGCTACCGGCAAAGGAAAATCGTGGAGGTGATAGGAAGCTCGAAAAATATCGGCGTAAGCAAGACTCCATTATAGGCTTCATCAAGAAATTCCGAGCTATGGAAAGTCATTACTGTAGGGGACAAAGCCAGAGGATGTACCTTGATTCATCATTGAATATCACTAGAATGTGGACTATGTACCAAAATGAAAATCAAACCGAACCAGTAAAAAAAAGTTACTTTCGTCATATTTTCAACACGAAATATAATTTGGGTTTTGGAAGTCCTCGTACAGATGTATGCTCAACATGTCTATGCTTGACAGAGAAGATTAAGAGCTGCAGTGATGGAGATATCAAAGCTACTCTCATGACAGAGAAGAGAGTGCACAAAATGAGAGCAAGAGAAGATGATGTTGAGATTTTTTCTTTTGACTGTCAAAAAAAATCAGGTTTTGCCAAAAGTACCTGATCAATAAGCATACTACTCAAGGCAATTTTATATCTTCAACTTCACTGTGGTGAGGGGCACTTCCGAAACAAAACTCAACCCTTCGACAGTAACAAGCTTCTGGTGGACGGAAAATGAATATAGCAAGGGATCGAATGAGATTGCATCCTGTATCAACCATATTCTTAACACTTCCGACTTTACTGATATTCACACCATCAGACTCATGTGTGATGGATATGGCGGACAAAATAAAAACACAACTCTAATAACAATGTGTTCTAACTGGCTCTCGAGACAAAATCAAGTAACCGCCCTCGAAGTGATTTTTCCTGTGAGAGGGCATTCATTCATACCTCCGGACAAAGTGTTTGGTCTTATTGAACGAGATATTCGCAAAAAATAGGTCATACTGCAGCCGGACGAGTATGTAAACCTTTTCTCCAAATACACAACTGTGGTAAAGGTAGGAGAAGATTGTGACATCAAAAACTGGAAGGAAGAAACGAAAAAATTCATTAAGACTCCTGGTCAATGGCACTTCTCTTTTTCTAAAATGAAACGGATGATACTTACGAAAAATCTGAATGGGGTAGTGGTTCGAGGAGAAAGTAACTACCGATCAGACCTGGGGATGGGAAAAGCCATAACAAAAAAAGGATAACAAATCGTGAACATCAATCCTGAGATAATTAGAAAAAAAAATGAAGTAAGCGAAAGCAAAAAAGTCGATGTCCGTAGCCTACTCACTTCACATTATGGAAATGAATGGAAAACTGATCCGAGATTCAAATTCTCCAAATTTGTGCTGGAAGGAGAAACCGGAGATGAAAACGCAGAAGAAAACGTGTGTGAAGCAGTAGAAGAGAACGCTGGCTTAGCGATTTGATTTGTTGTAAGTGTGTATTAGGTCTTAGCTTCCAAAATAAAAAAATTCTTCGATATAAAAAGCATAGTTTAAATTCAAAATGAGCAATCTCCAACAGTAAATTTCAAAACGTACAATCTCCATCAGTTTTTTGTAAATATTTTCGTAAAAAAAACATTATCTTCTACCAGAACTTCACGAAATACTTCTGAGTATCCACCACGACTGCATAGAATATTCATATTTTAGCTTTGAGATAGCAACTTCAATCCAAACGTTTTTTTTGTTTCCTGAAAATTGATGCAAAGTGGAGAATGTACACTTTAGAACTAGGCCTCTCCAGTGTAGGTAAACGTCCCTGTTTGTTGATTTGTTGATTTCGTTGGCGGCGCGGTGGGGTGTTCTGGATCGTTCTATAAAAGAGGAAATACTTTCTTTTTTGTCACACCCTGTTTTTTGCAATTCTTTTCATTAGGTTTTTTTTTTAGTTTAGAGGGGGACTTCTCCTTTCACTCATCATGTCAATTTTAATTTTGTTTAAATTTACATGCGCTACCCCGAGTGGTCATTCAGACAAACTTTAAATACCCTCGACTTTTTTTTTCGAAATATTTATGTTTTTTTTTGTTTCTTTTGACTTTCTAAAAGGTCTATCAATAATTCTTCCGTACTATCTACAGACTCGTCAATATCTGAGTCTCCCGTGAACCCATTAATCCATGACCCCTTAGTTGGTCGATGGGTACGACAGCCCTATAGCTTTTATGACCTTTAAGTCACTTAATAGACGATATTTCCTAACGGTCATTACCCACTGCCCGTGTGATTTTGTATGGGCCACCATGTTTGATACCTGTTTTTCGTTTATTTTCTTTTTATAATGAGGGAAAGAAACTGAATGTCTCGGTCTCAGTCTTTTTCCCTCATTATGATAATCAGGTCTCTTGGAGCATGGATGAGTTTTTCCAGTACTTTCTTTTTGATCTCTGCTTGACCCAGACCAAAGCACCAAATCGCCTAATTTATATATCATAGGTTTTTTTCTCCAAGAGTCGGAACGTTTTTTCATACTCTCAGACTGATTCCTCATTTTTCTAGTCGCCACTTCTGCATCCTGTTCCCTACTGTGATATTTTGTTTGAACTTCGACAAGATCACCTAAAAGCTCGTTTTCGAACCCAAACATTAATCTATGGGGCGTAAATGACGTGACGCTATTTACTGCATTATTTATACCGTGACCAACATATGGTAGCCTCTCGTACCATTCTAACTCATCCTGAATACTGGAATTAATAGCATTCAATAGGGTACGGTTATACCGCTCAACTAGACCATTGGACCCAGGTGAGGCTGCAGCGTTTAAAATATGTTTAACTTGATATTGAAGGCAAAAATCAGTAAAGACCGTATTGCGAATCGCCTTACCTAAATCGCTTATTATACGTTTCGGTACTCCAAACATGCTAAACAAGTCATTTAAATGTTGTACGCACTCGTTAGCGTTCGTTGTTTTGGTAGGTCGGGCAAAGATATACTCCGTAAACGAATCAACTACAACAGAAATGTAGGAAAAACCATAGCTTTTACAGAAAGGACCTAGATCGTCTATATGCCATGTATGGAAAGGTGAATTTGATTTTTCAATGGGATGTAGGTACCCTGCCTTTTTTCCATACTCGCCACGTTCAAAAGCGCAATCTAAACAAGCGGAAACATACTTCCTGATGAATCTTGTCATACCCTTGAACCAATAATGTGTTTTAATAATATTGTCAAACTTTGTTGAACCAATGTGACCAATATCATCATGAAATTTCCTGATCAAATTGAATCTTCAACTTTTGGGTATGACAAGTTTATATTCACCGTCCGCAGTTTTACGATACATCCGGTCATTTCAAACAAAATAAGTTTTTTTAAGTTCAACATCACAATCGGGTTGAGAGAGCCTATTTGTAATAGAAATAATTTCTTTGTCTTGAGATTGTACTTCAAAAATCCAGTCTTCAGTGCTGATGCTTTGAATTTCCACTGGAATATAACGACTTAATGCGTCTACGTGACGCATTTTGTCAGCCGGTCTATGGATAACTTCAAAATCGTAATCTTGAATATTGAGCCACCAACGGGCAATGCTTTGCAAAATATCCTTTTTGGAAAAAGTAGACCTGACTGCACCACAATCTGTGAGAACCGTAAAGTGAATTCCGGAATGATAAATTTTAAATCGTTTTATGGACTCGAATACTGCTAGTGTTTCAAGCTCATATGAATGGTTAATACTTCAAAAACTGGATAAGCACAGTTTTATTCAAGTCAATGACTTGGACAATGCATTGAAACAGCTTTGTAAAGTTGGCATCGCATGGAGGCAAAAATCGTAAACAAAACTCTTCCAAACTCAAGCCTGCGCATTTCCTTTTTCTCGGACTCGATGATCAATCCCCACCTGAATGTGACGTTGCAAAATCGTATTTAAAAATCGATTACAGTCCCGTACTTAACGACGTCTGCGTTCTCTGTGAATTTTTTCATTTGATTTTCCGTATTTCAACAGAAAGTTATTGTTTTGTGAATCTTTTTGACTTTTGTTTATTCTGTTATGGTGTACCTAGTTTTAAAGACATTTGAACTATGAATTGCTGGATTTATTCTTGTCCAAACAAGGGCAAAAGTTCAGGAATTCCGTATTTTCGGTAAGTAATAGTAAGTAGTAAGTAATCTAAGTACGTGTAGAAAAAAATTATAATATTTTATGGTTGAAGTGACTTTGGGATGCAAAATATTAAATAATCTGTAATATATTAGTATGAATTCGTTATTTTTATAATTTATCGCAGCCGAGAAATGCGTATCAAAAAGTGTTCAGGTGCCTACTCCTAAAGGGTCGTTCTATAGTTTTATGATAAGTAGGTGAAAAATTACTAATAATTTCTCTTTGCTGCGGTTATGGATGTTTTGAAAAAATCCTAGGAGTTCTAGGCTAGGTCATGGTCGAATAAATAAGATCCGACTGATTATATACGGTTTTTGTGAATTAAGCTTCCAATTTCGAAAGCTCTGTTTTTAATTTTCTCACATATTATCTAACTTGATTACTCTTAAAAAAAAAAGTTTTTGCAGTATAATTTTTGCACCCACAATAGCACTGCTCACCTACCCGGATCACATTAGGTAAACATATTTTTATAGCATTAATTTTAGCTTTATTACCTTGATGGAGGTATCTACAGTCGCGAACAAAATTTTGAAAGCAGCCTAAAATGTCATCATATCTTTGAACCTGCACAGTTATTGAAGAACCCATGGTGTATTTAAAAACCTCAATCCATTTGTAAGTGTTAATACACTTTGGGGTTCTCACAGATTGTAGTGCAGTACATTTTGCAAAAAGGATATTTTGCCTTTCATTGCCCGTTGGTGGCTCAATATTCAAGATTACGATTTTGAAGTTATCCATAAACCGGGGGACAAAATGCGTCACGTAGACGCATTAAGTCGTTATATTCCAGTGGAAATTCAAAGCATCAGCACTGAGGATTGGATTTTTTGCGAACAATCTCAAGACAAAGAACTTATTTCTATTACAAATAGGCTCTCTCAACCCGATTGTGATGTTGAACTTAAAAAAATTATTTTGTTCGAAATGACCGGTTGTATCGTGAAACTGCGGACGGTGAATATAAACTTGTCATATACCCAAAAGTTGAAGATTCAATTTGCTTAGAAAATTTCATGATGATATTGGTCACATTTGTTTAACAAAGTGTGACAATATTATTAAAAAACATTATTGGTTCAAGGGTATGACAAGATTCATCAGGAAGTACGTTTCCGCTTGTTTAGATTGCGCTCTTGAACGTGGCGAGTATGGAAAAAAGGCAGGGTACCTACATCCCGTTGAAAAACCAAATTCACCTGTCCATACATGGCATATAGACCCTCTAGGTCCTTTCTGTAAAAACTATGGTTTTTCCTACATATCTGTTGTGGTTGATTCGTTTACGAAGTATATCTTGGCCCGACCTACCAAAACAACGAACGCTAACGAGTGCGTACAACAATTAAATGACTTGTTTAGCATGTTTGGAGTACCAAAACGTATAATAAGCGATCTAGGTAAGGCGTTTCGCAATGAGGTCTCTACAGATGTTTGCCTTCAATATAAAGTTAAACATATTTTAAACGGTGTAGCCTCACCTAGGTCCAATGGTCAAGTTGAGCGGTATAACCGTACCCTATTGAATTTTATCAATTCCAGTATTCAGGATGAGTTAGAATGGTACGAGAGGCTATCAAATGTTGATCTCGGTATAAATAATGCAGTAAATAGCGCCACGTCATTTACGCCCCATAGATTAATGTTTGGGTGCGAAAACGAGCTTTTAGGTGATCTTGTCAAAGATCAATCAAAATATTACAGTAGGGAACACGTTGCAGAAGTATCGACTAGAAAAATGAGGAATCAGTCTGAGACTATGAAAAAACGTTTCGACTCTCGGAGAAAGAAACCTATGATATATAAATTGGGGACTTGGTGCTTTGGTCTGGGTCAAGCAGAGATCAAAAAGAAAGTAATCGAAAAACAGGTATCAAATATGGTGGCCCATACAAAGTCACACGGGCAGTGGGTAATGACCGTTACGCAATATCGTCCATTGAGGGACTTAAAGGTTATAAAAGCTATAAGGTTGTCGTACCCATCGACCAACTAGAGGGTCATGGATCAATGGGTTCACGGGAGACTCAGATACTGACGAGTCTGTAGATAGTACGGAAGAATTGATAGACCTTTTAGAAGGGTGAAAAAACAAAATAGAAACATAAACATTTCGAAAAAAAAGTCGCGGGCATTTAAAGTTTGTCTGAATGCCCACTTGGGGTAGCGCATGTAAATTTAAACAAAATTAAAATTGACATGATGAGTAAAAGGAGAAGTCGCGAGTAGAACTTGAGGTTCTATCTGAATGCCTGCTTGGCCGCGCTAAACTAAAAAAAAAACCTAATGAAAAGAATTGCAAAAACAGGGTAAGAAAGAAAAGAAAGTATTTTCTTTTTTATAGAACGATCCAGAACACTCCACCGCCAACGAAATCAACAAACCAATAAACAGGGACGCTAACCTACTGTAGGATGGCCGAGTGTTAAATGGCGGAAATATAGTTAAGTTAAAATTATGTATTCATTATATTATGGTTCAAAGTAGAACAATAAGTTGAAAATTGTTCATAAAAAATTATGAAATCTAGTTATAGGCAAGTTAATGTAAACGAAATGTGAATTATTCCTTATCGATCATGTTGACGAATGCAATCTCTCTCGCACTTTTTGTGGTGGTGACTAATGCTCATGGCATGCTAACCGAAATGCGAGCGGGTGAATAGTGATTTACGTTACTAAGGCGGTAAATGACTTTACCTACTCGCGTGCGTGAAAGTGTACTTTACAGCACGCATTTGCGTGTGGCAAGTAGCACTTTACAGCACTCCGTGTGGTAAAGTTACTTTTCCGCACGGAGTGTGGTAAAGTACTTTACAGCACGCAAATAATTGTTTCGCTATAGTAACCACCAATGTCTCTAGGTAACCATCGTGTCATACTGAATATGAATGACATTTCTTTGGTGGTTACTATGACAAAATTATGGAGAGGCAAATTTCCATGTTGAGAAAATGTGAAATTTCAACTCAAAGGTAAAATTTTGTACCTAACACATGTGGAAAGTGTCTTTACCGCCCTTGACGTTGTGACCGAACTCCGCTTCGCGTCGGTCGGTCACTGCCGTCGCTTGCGGTAAAGTATCACTTTTCACACTTGTTAGGTAAATAACTATTTCAAATTACGAGTCGAGATATTCATGGACGAGGCGGTTTAAAGTGCTTTCTTGTCAAACTATACTCTTGGAGTGGCAGTCCGCCTCACATTCCTACCATGAGAGGGCGCCAGTCAAACCATGTCACCACTTGGGTAATGGATAGGTTCAAATCATGAGATGGCGGCAGCCAAACCATGATACCAATGCAATTTCTCAGTCTTTGATGATGCAAAATGAGATTTTTGGAGTAATCAAGTAATTTTTTTTCACAGTCTCTGATGATGTAAAGTGTTATTTACCGGACTGGTTTTGAGACCGGTAAATGATACTTTACGATACAGTACGAAATAAAATGATTTTTTGTACTGGCAGTCTTCCGTAGGCGTTCACGGCTTGAATTACGGATGTTGAATCAAAGTTTACAGAATTAATAACGTATTTGTATTTTCGTATATACATAAATTATAAAAGAAATATCAAAATCATGTTACATTTGAAATACATATTTCATTCTATATTTATTTACATTATTGTTTGTATTTTGATCACCACATAAATAATTGCACTCCAATATTATAGTACCCAAGTATTATACCTATCTAACTACTAACCTGGGAGCATCTATTTTCACTAGCGTCCCATGCACACACCCAATGATTTTCCAACAACTAGATATAGCCCGACTCTTTGCGTCACATGTTTATACATTGAGGGGATAGAGGAATTCTTGCGTGAATTCTTGCGAGTTTGCCAAACTGCAAATTTAATAAGTAGCTACACCTTGTATTCAAGGTATTTTTATTATAATTAAAAATACTCTATACTCTATGAGTGCATCTCCGGTAGTTACAAATTATATAATATGTACATTTTTAGATCACTAGTGATAATAAAACATTTTCAATGAGACCCATATTTTTCCATGAACCTTGCATGGTTACTTATGTAGACACGATGCAACGAAATACATCTGGCAACACGACACAAATGCCTATTTGAGATCAACCAATCACAGCTGATAGTCATTGTAACGAATCATAGCCTGTAGCTCCCTTGTAACACTGTTGTCGGCTTGTTCATAATTCAATATTTTTGAAGGCCGAAAAGCTGATTCATGTGAACAAAACTTATCAATAATCAGTAAATTATAACTGTCCTTCAACAAGAACGATATTGAAACAAATAAAAAATTAAAACATATCCTCGTTAATACACTGGTTAATCCTTTTTAATGAAAAGTAAAAATTCTTAGTGCTTTTCATTTGCAACAAGGTTCTAGTGGGTTCTATGTTCTAAGCACTCACCCAATAATTTGGGAGAATCCTGCCGAAACATATAAAATATTTTCAGATCAAGTAACAACATGGGGAAATTTGTTTCCGTTAACTGCATACACCACATTTTTAACGCATCTGCAAACACTTGCTTCACTAACCCCATGTGCATCTGATATGGCATGGAATTTCCAAAGTTTACCAAAAGTGTACAAGTTATCTTTGCCATTAAATATCCAGTGTAATGAAATACAAAGCTGCATTATTTTGTTGTTAGCGCGTGAGACCGGTCAGTGGATGAAGAAGCATGGGCCCAATATCCATACGAAGTTGTTCCATTTGAACAGAAGTCATTCGGAAACGTTCATTGAACTCGAATAATGAGTGAAAAACACAATTTATTCTAGGCCTATAAACTATAAAACGACCCTTTACCAGCAGGCACCTAAACACTTTTTGATACGCATTTCTCGGCTGCGATAAATTATGAAAATAACGAATTCATACTAATATATTACAGATTATTTAATATTTTGCATCCCAAAGACACTTCAACCATAAAATATTATAATTTTTTTATATACGTACTTAGTACTTACTACTTACTATTACCATTTTATAAAAAGACTATTTTAGGATATTTCTTAAGGAACGAATTCTCCGATCTTTGGTCACTGAAAAATAAACTGTAAGATGACGCAAGGATGCAGTTATATTCAAGACTACAGTAAACAAAAAACCAACAAAGTACCTCGCCGTGATTGGTCAGAAGTTAAAAATACATTTGGCGGGTGATTCGAGATCAAAAGCGTTGGTTAAATTTGAATTGGAATCGTGCCAGTTCTTGGCAACGTAACTTCATTTCGTATTTTTAATTTTGTGAGACTGTTATTTGTAGTGTTTTGTACCCGGTTTTGTACTGTTCTTCAAACGTGATCAAAATGGATACAGAAGATTCGCAGGCACCATCCACGTCTTTTGTTATTTGTGAGCTTTGTTCGAAACAGTTTGTTTGTGTTAATTTTTTAAACAGCCACGCGGCGGTTGATTCGAATTGCAGTATACCGTCTGTTCATGGCTTTCCTGCGGTCACGTCACAGTATTTGACGTTTGGCAGTATGTCGTAGATTGATCGCTCCACATGTGACATTTGTCAAATTGACCCGATAGACCCTCGTCCAGACGTACGTGATTTTTTTTTCAATGTGTAAGAGAGAGACGGAAAAGTATGACGTAACCGCAGGAAAGCCATGAACAGACTATATGTAGTTGCATTTTCCATTGATAAAATAATGAATAATACTCTAATCTGTTTTCAAATAGATAATAAAAAAGAAAGACAATCTCCAGGTATTTAATATCTGAACGAGGTTCTATTAGTAATAATTTCATATTTTTTTAGGCATTATATATGATTATCGGAAGAATGATTTTTTTCCCTGCATTTATCCATTTCACTGTTGTATTCAAGTTGGAAAATCGTTCCAAAAGATATTTAGGCGAAATAATAATCTGTGAAGAATATTGAAAAGTCTATTGCAAATAGTTTGAATTTCTTATTTCAATGAACTATGTATTATATTTTTTTGCTTATCTCTTTTCAATTCTAATTAAGCTTATGAGAAACAATCATAATGTGCACCAGATTTTGATCCTTAATTAAAAATAGGTAGGAACTCATTTTTTATTATTTTATTGTTTATTTAGGTAGCTAGGATAGGTCTTTTTTTTCAGGGATGATTGGCATTTTCATATCATTTTAAGGACATTAAGTTTATTAGAAAATATAAAAATACCAAACGCTAATAGCCCAATGAAGATGTCGGTTTTTCAAAAAAATAATTCCAAACATAATGATATTTTCAGGAGTGCTTGTAGACTGCCTCTTGAGCATCCAACCAAAAAATCTGACTCGAACCTACGTTTTGTTTTTTTGTTTATAGAGGAACAAGATGTCAACAACTTTGCCTCATAACATTTTATGACTATTTTTTGTTTATAGAGGAACAAGATGTCAACAACTTTGCCTCATAACATTTTATACTAAACGAGTTACAGCGCATCAAATGACAAAAAAAGCTGACAAGGAGTGGTTTTAAAAATATTTTTATGACAAAAAAAATACTTTGATGAAAGTTTTGTAGAATCAAAAGCTGAACAACTTCTCTTCATAACTTTTTTCATGATCCCCAAAAAATGTTTTTGAAACTACCCCTTACCAGCGGAATTTTGTCATTTGATGCGCTGTTACTCATCAAGTGTTAGAGCTGTCAAAAATGTTGGGTCAGGTTAGTCTTCTTCAATTTTGGGTTAGCTTGGATTAGTTTGGGTTGGCAAAAAAAAATTGATGTCGCGTGAGCGACATTATGTTAGGTTAGGTAAGTCTTGTTCAATTTTGGTTAATTTGGGTTGGCAAAAAAAATACTTTTCATATCCTCACTTTATACTATAGAAAAATATGATAGCAAATATGAAGAAATCTTACTAGAAATTTGTTATTTTCAGTTGCCATAAAGTGATATAAGCCCCTCTTTTGATATCAACTTTCGGATTGGACAATTTGCATGGGGTCTATCGTATAATATTTTTGTGTAAGGTTTGGCAAGATGTTTTTGAAACACCTTGTATAGGTCAGTCATGCTGGAAGAGTCAACCAGGACATATTTTTTTATCTCTGTTATCACTACTATTGCAGTTATAGTCGACTTCCTTGAAATTGCTGGTTCTTCTGGTTTTATACACAGCATAATTGCAATCAATGTTTTCATTATCATTTTCCCACAATTCATATTCTTGAAGACCTACGATTATAATTATATGTTTTCACGTTTTTTTTTTCACAAATCACTCCAAATACATACTTGGAAATTGAAGTGTTTGTGATTCAACATCAATTTCATGTGTCTCTCTGAGTTCAAGAGAACTTCAAGACTTCTCAGTTCCTCTTTGACTTCACATAATGGGCAAATAATCCAGCTTTTCCTTGTATCCAGGGGCACAATCTTGTGTATACATTTTTTGTGGCGGTTTAAAAATCTAACACAATCAAACTGTTTCGAACAAAGCTCACTAATAACAAAAGACGTGGATGGTGCCTGCGAATTTTCTGTATCCATTTTGAACACGTTTGAAGAACAAAACAAAACACTACAAATAACAGTCTCACAAAATTAAAAATACGAAATGAGGTTACGTGGCCAAGAACTGGCACAATTCTAATTCAAATTTAACCAACGCTTTTGATTTTGAATCACCCGCCAAATGTATTTAACTTCTGACCAATCACGGCAAGGTACCCTGTTGGTTTTTACTGTAGTCTTTATATTCAGAATAAATATTTAATAACACGTCGCCCTCTGTTGACGATACCTACCGCAGATTTCTTCATGATGTTGAAAGAGAAAGTAAGATTCAACAGGAGGACGTAAGTCGTAACTCGTAACGTTGATCTCAATCATACTGTTTAGGGGTCAGGCCCATAAAACATTAAAGGGTTCATTGTTTTGTGGTTGGGTGTTGGGTCAAATATTTCAAGAATGCTATTCATCGAAATACCTAATAGCATTTTATAATATAGTCTTATTATAAAATGCTGTTACGGTTATTTCTTATTTCTGGAGATAACAAAGTACCTATTGTTGCTCTGTGTGCAAGAGGCAAATGTATTTTATTTCTATCACACCACATTTTTAATTTTTACACAAATTCTCAAATTTCATAAAAATATCTTCCTTATATTGATATTTTTTCAAATAAACTCATCTCTAGGTGGGTGCAAAAATATATCCTGGAAGATCCTGTGCATTAATCCATTACATTCAATGAAAACAATAATTGTTATTATAAATTTGATAAAACGATGGTTAATAAACCTTTAGGCGAAAATCTATTGTTGATACATCAATCTGCACACTCAAATTTTCAATGTTATCATAGTGAGAATATAGAGAAACTTTTATTTCCTTTTTAATGTGATAAACAGTGTTGAGTATTTCAATATCTAACTCCTAATAATTCTAATAAATATGTATCATCTCTTCATTATAATTTTCAATAATATCGTCAAAAAGTTATGACAGTATGTCCGGCGATGGGGTATCCGATAGGTGAAATGAACCAACAATTTCATCTTTAGAGAAAAAGTGCTCGCTAAAAAAATACGATTGTCGATGAAAATCGTTTGAAATTTTACACAGGGTCTTTAAAATGACGAAAAATCATTTTGATTACCCATTTTCATAATTTTCCAGCAAAATATAACATGAATATTTTATTAGAACCTACACAAAAATGTTAACCATGAAGCAAGGAATACTCATTTATTTATTTAAAATTACCTCTCGAGAGAAACAGTATATTAAACGGAAAGGTTGGTACAGAACCGTGATAAATGTCTAGAGTTACATCCATGTGAGTAGAGCCCTCCTTTACCGGTTTCGTCCCGAAATTGGACTCATCAGTAAGGCAGCTGGCACAACTCACACCGATGCAACTCTAGCCACTACCCTAATCTGGGTAAATGTGCAGTGGTTGTTTTTAGACAACCACTGCCATCTATTGGCTCACAAGTCTGCGAACGCGAATAGATGTGGGGTATGTTCGAGCTGTACCTCTCGATCATGGAATAAAGAGACATTGTTTTACGGTTATCCGATGTTAAACGGAAAGGTTGGTACAGAACCGTAATAAATGTCTAGAGTTACATCCATGTGAGTAGTGCCCTCCTTATACCGGTTTCGTCCCGAAATTGGACTCATCAGTAAGGCAGCTGGCACAACTCACACCGATGCAACTAAAAGAAACAAAAAAAAAAAAAAACAACCACTGCACATTTACCCAGATTAGGGTAGTGGCTAGAGTTGCATCGGTGTGAGTTGTGCCAGCTGCCTTACTGATGAGTCCAATTTCGGGACGAAACCGGTATAAGGAGGGCACTAATCACATGGATGTAACTCTAGACATTTATTACGGTTCTGTACCAACCTTTCCGTTCAACATCGGATAACCGCAAACAATGTCTCTTTAAACAGTATATTATTATCCTTTTCGTTGTGGAAAAGAAGGAAGAAAGAGCAGGGCCGTCTTCAACTGTGCAGTGAGGAATCCGGTGAATGTCATTCACGTTATTTATGATCCGTGTGCAAGATTTGGGTTTACCAAAATGTTTAAGTCAAATTTTGCTGAAAACTTTTGAATATAAGTACTTGAAAAAAAAAGTATTTCCAACTTTCCGAAGACCCTGTAGAAAATTTTGATTTTTTTTTCAACGACCTTCGTATTTTTTAACAAGAAAAATCATTTTCATTTTTTCATTTTACCTATTGGATACCCATCGCCGGACATACAATATGAGATATTTGAGCAGACTGTTTTTGACAAATCTTTTATAGGGGTTGTAGCATTCACATTTTCCTTTTGAATGGTACTCACTAATTAATCTTCTAAATCGGTTTCTCCAATATTTATCAACAAATTACTTTAACCTTCATATATCACAGCTGTTAGTTTCCGGCACGATGTTGCAATGTTTCCCATTTTCGGTCTGCATTATGGCAATTAGGTGTAATCTTTTGGGGTCATTTGCTGTTTGTCCATTTGATTTATTATTCTATGTCAGTATGTCAGACACTTGACAGCTTGACAATGTCAACTTGACTTTTGGTCGATGGTACATGGGACTATTTCCTCTCCTCATTTTGACTTTGATCCCGTCAGCCAGGAGTGCTAGACGTTAAAGTGCTGGGCGGCATTTTTTTCTTTAAATATTCGAATGTATCGTTGAGATGGGTCCATAGCATCTGTCCGACAGTCTATTTGTACGAACGTACATTTGTCCGACACATTTATAGTTTTGTTGCCAAATTGTGCATTCAGTTTGTCTAAGGAATCTTGAGACAGGAGCATGAACAGGAACCTTCTTTATCGACCACAGGCATGTGCCATCACTGTTGCCAAGTGTTCGCACTTTTCTAGAAAATTACCATTTTATTATAAAATGGTATTACACTTCAAATCACAACGTATTATTAAATTATAGGTATTTCATTTCAACATTTGGATTACGTTGGGTAGGTAATAAATTATACTTATTTGATATTCATAGTATTTGTGGAAGAAAAAGAAATGTGCTTTTGTCACTGATTACTGTTGGACTATTTTGTATTAGGTTTCGTATGGGCCTATTTTTCGGAATGAATGTGTTATTTATCTATAGGATAAGGTATTAGCAGAGTAGGTACAACAAGTTAGTTTTGGTATCGGTGCTTTAATAAAAAAACCGATGAGAAGAAAATTCAAGAATCTTTTAAGCATAAATTAATTATTGAAATAAAATACCTATAGGTATATGATATATTTGCATCTTGTTACAAAATATTGCAATTTCAAGTTTATATGAGATCAATAAGTCTATATCGACATAATTTAGGTATCTACACCTTCTTTTTGTTTCTGTTTGAGATAATTGGAATTGGTAGGGTTATTCATTATATTTTGATCCCACCCCTACTGCTCTTATTATGAGTGATAGAAAGAAACTTTGAATAGAAAAGTTTTAGGTTTTTTCACGTAGTATCTTTCGGTGAAAGCAGAAATAAAAAATCAACTTCACAACATTGAACAAATTAACTGAGTCTTATTTTTTTAAGTAGAATACTCTATATATTTTTGACAAGAATGATAGATCTTTTTTTTCTGATTCCAAATTTATGATATATTTTGGTATTTGGTTCAGCAGTTTCTGCGCTATTCAATTTCAAAGTCACATAAAATTACATCACGTTGATCTGAATTCTAACGTATCTTAGTAACCCAGATCAAGGTTCTGTATATAATTTCTATGAGACTTTGAACTTGAATAGCGCAAAAGTCTCTGAATCAAATACCAACATATTATATTATACAGGGTTATTCACGTTATTCGACACGAAACATTATGGCTGAAGTATCTGATTTTGAAAAAAAAATTTTTCTGGATGGATAGGGACCCTTCAAGGCTACATTTTAAAAATATTTTCACGTTATACAGGGTGTCCCCAAATTCAAAACGCATCAAAATTGTATTTTTTTAAATGGAACCCCCTGTATTTTAATTGACATTTCAATTCTTTCCTCAATTTGGAACAAAAATTGTTATACAACTAATGTTCCTAAATTCAACCGTTATCGAGATATCGCGTCTTAAAAATGGCATTTTTGCACCTTTGACATGCTATAAAACTCAAACTATTCAAGTTAGAGAAAAATGGTTTGCACTTTCCTATCTTAACTTTTCAAGAGTTATTCTGTCATTTGAATAGAAGGTACTGTCAACTGTCAACTTTTTTTGACACATTTTGACATTTTTTCGCAAGAATGAATTTAATCTTCTTGAATAGCTCTTGGAAAGTTAATATAGGAAAGTGCAAACCATTTTTCTCTAACTTGAATAGTTTGAGTTTTATAGCATGTCAAAGGTGCAAAAATGCCATTTTTAAGACGAGATATCTCGATAACGGTTGAATTTACGAACATTAGTTGTATAACAATTTTTGTTCCAAATTGAAGAAAGAATTGAAATATCGATTAAAATACAGGGGGTTCCATTTAAAAAAATACAATTTTGATACGTTTCGTGTTTTGGGGACACCCTGTATAACATGAAAATATTTTAAAATGTAGCCTTATAGGGTCCCTATCCATACAGAAAAAAACTTCTTTGAAATCTGATACTTTAGCCACAATGTTTCGTGTCGAATAACGTGAATAACCCTGTATATTTGGAATCAGAAAGGTTGGTTGTTGTGTTCATGTGTGTTTGTTTTAAAAGTCAATTTTTTATTTCCGCTTTCACCAAAAGATAATACGTGAAGAAACCTAACACTTTTGTATTCAAAGTTTCTCTCTATAGATCATAAGAAGAGGTCTATTACGAAAGCGTAGAAGGGCCACCAAGAAAATTTTTATGAAATTCCGACTTCGAAGTCGGAATTCTGACTTTGAACTCGGAATTCCGACTTCGAAGTCGGAATTCTGACTTTAAACTCGGAATTCTGACTTCGAAGTCGGAATTCTGACTTTAAACTCGGAATTCCGACTTCGAAGTCGGAATTCTGACTTTGAAGTCGGAATTCTGACTTTAAACTCGGAATTCCGACTTTGAAGTCGGAATTTTAAAAATTCTGACTTTAAACTCGGAATTCTGACTTCGAAGTCAGAATTCCGAGTTTAAAGTCAGAATTCCGACTTCGAAGTCGGAATTCCGAGTTTAAAGTCAGAATTCCGACTTCGAAGTCAGAATTCCGAGTTCAAAGTCAGAATTCCGACTTCGAAGTCGGAATTCCGAGTTTAAAGTCAGAATTCCGACTTCGAAGTCGGAATTCCATAAAAATTTTGTTGGTGGCCCTTCTACGCTGTTCGGCAGCAATCAGATGGATGAGAAGAATTTTTATACTATGTGTATTTGACTTTGTGAGCTCCTGTTTCCCTGACTCCTTTTATTCCCAAAAATGACAGTGATGATTATGTTGGCATAGTTTTGCTATTTTCCAAAAGATTTGGTTCAAATCAGATATGTAGGTACAATTTTGAATTTGATCAAGAAAATTGAAAAAAAATGCATCAGTGAGGTTAGGTTTGCATAGTTTTGTTATTTCTCAAACGATTTTGTTCAAATCAGATATGTAGTTTCTATTCAGGTTTTGATCAAGGAATTAAAAATATATAAATTTGGTGAGGTAATGTTTGCATAGTTTTGCTATTTTCCTAAAGATTTTGTTTCAAAAGATATTATGTAGGTTCAATTTGAGATTTGTTCAAGAAATTTGAAAAAAATGCATTAGTGAGGTTACGTTTGCATCGCTTTTGTTATGTTCCAAATCATTTTCTTCAAATTGGATAATAATATTATATAGGTTCAATCTTAGCATTTTGATGAAAAAAAAAACGAAAGAGTAGGTACTTGGTGAAGATATGTTTGCATAGTTTTGCTATTTTTCGCGAAGGATTTTGTTCAAGTTAGTTATGGAGGCTCATTTTGGTATTTGATCAAGAAATAAAAAAAAAACATTTTTGAGGTTATGTTTGCATGACTTTGTTATTTTCGAAAGGATTTTGTTGAAATTAGATATGTATGTTCTATTTGGGTCAAGAAATTTGGAAAAAATGCATCAGTATGTTTGGATAGTTTTCCTATATCTCAAAAGATTATTGTTGAGATTAGATAATATGTAGGTTCTATTTGGGATTTGATCAAGACATTTTCAAAAAAATTACTTGGTGAGGTTATGTTTGCATTTTTTCATTATTTTCCATTTTGTTCGTTATTTTCCCAGGATCTTGTTCAAATTAGTTTTCTAGGTTCTATTTGGGATTTTATCAAGGAAATTGAAAAAATTACTAAGTGAGGTTATGTTTGCATAATTTTGTTATTTTCCAAAGGATTTTCTTCAAATAGTGTGTTGTAGGGATTTGGGGATGTCGATCCCGAAAGCTTTCCTAATCCCGGAAAAAGATATCTTTTTTTTACCAAACCCAAACTTACCGGCGATCACAATGGCAACATATCGTCGGCTAAATGCGTTGACCTGCTAACTCAATTTTTTACGATTTTGAGGTTTTTTGATATTCGACAACTAGATGTCACCTTGCATCGTCCTGTAAATTGTTTAACTCTATATTCAGCTCAGAAATGCTTCAATTCATGATGTACGTATACCTGCTAAAATTGAAAAAAATGCATAAGTGAGGTTAAGTCTGCATAGTTTTGTTACTTCCCAAACGATTTTGTTCAAATCAGATATGTAGGTTCTATTTAGTTTTTCATCAAGAAATTATGAAAAATATATATTTAGTGAGGTTATGTTTGCATAGTTTCGTTATTTTCCAAGAGATTTTGTTACAAGTAAGATATGTAGGTTCAATCTGAGATTTGTCCAAGAAATTTGAAAAAAATGCATTAGTGAGGTTATGTTTGCATAGCTTTTGTTATTTCCCAAATGATTTTGTTCAAATTAGATTGTGATATTATATTGGCTCAATATTTGCGATTTGATGAAAAACAACAAAAAAATCATATGTTTGCAAAGTTTTGTTATTTTTCGCGAATGATTTTGTTCTTGCATATTTTTGTTATTTTCCAAAGGATTTTGTTCAAATTAGATATGTATGTTCTATTTTGGGTTTTGATCAAGAAATTTTAAAAAAATGCATCAGTATGAGGTTATGTTTGCATAGTTTTGTTATATCTCAAAGGATTTTTGCCGAAATTACATAATATGTAGGTTCTATTTGGGATTTGATCGAACAATTTTAAAAAAAATGTCTTGGTGAGGTTATGTTTGCATTGTTTCATTATTTTCTATTTTGTTCGTTATTTTCCCAAGATCTTGTTCAAATTAGTCATTTAGGTTCTATTCAGGACTTTATCAAGGAATTGGAAAAAATTACTATGTGAGGTTATGTTTGCATAGTTTTGTTATTTTCCAAAGGATTTTGTTCAAATAGAGTGTGTTGTAGGAATGTCGATCCCGAAAGCTTTCCCAATCCCGGAAAAAGATATCCCTTTTTCACCAAACCCAAACTAACCCAATCTAAGCCAAACTAACCCGAATATCCGACACAAATTTACTACATTGTTACTTCGGCGATCACCATGGCAACATATTCTATCAACCAATCTGACCAATCACGGGACAGATGCGAGGTCCCAGTTGCATTTTACCGTAGTCTCTACTTCAATGTCCATTAAGTCATCGTAGAGATTGTTCCTTCTTGCCCCCCTTTAGCTTTGTCGGTGATTTGTTTCAACGCATGGATCGTTGTCACCCCCTTTTTTACCATATTGGTTTTTATCGAAGCCTTCCAATGAGTCGATCTCCTTTGGCAGTCTGATGTTTACTATGTTCTCATATGCCTTAGCAATGGTATTTACAGTCTCTTCATGGCTTTTCTGCGGTCACGTCACAGTATCTGACGTTTGGCAGTATGTCGTAGATTGATCGCTCCACATGTGACATTTGTCAAATTGATTCGAAAGACCCTCGTCCAGACGTATGTGATTTTTTTTTCAATGTGTAAGAGAGAGACGGAAAAGTATGACGTAACCGCAGGAAAGCCATGAACAATGTATTCACAGAACACATAAGTATACAAAGTTTAGAAGACAAACTGACGTATAAAATTTTACGGAACAATGCGCCACGGAATGAGGTGGATGCGAATCGAACTATCAGACTTGGATGATGTATTATTGAAGATTTCTGTAATATATTATAGAGTTTCCTTTACATAAAAGCAAGACATTGACTTTGACGTTGAAAATGTCTTTATTGATTAAATAAAGACAAAAACTTTGAATAAATGTATTTTTTCCGGTTTTTCTTGAATGTCCAGAACCATCTGGGGATGGGGTCAGTGTGCTCTTCCCATCTGCACTGCGGGGCGCCGACCCTGTGTGATGATGACTATGAGAAAGTGCCACTCACTCCGCAGGTCTCGGGAAGCGGTGCATGGCTCCATGTGGCGTAGGACGGCTGGGCTGTAGGAAACTCCTCGAGGAACACTTCTTTTGTTTCTCCCCCTTTGTTCGACCTTTTCAGGATGGTGACTTGACCTCACTGTTTGATTTGTTGTAGCATACACTGGGCGAAATCCCATTTGTTCTTCTGGCAGAAAGTTTTTTGCCATCGTGACTTTCCTTATTTTGTGGAGGATGCATTTATCCGGAACTTTTCCGATGGTGGCTGGAACATTGATCAGCCTCTAGTATTCCGGGTTGTATTCTGCGTTTTATAGGTTTTTTGATGAAGATTAACAGGACATTTTTTCACTTAGAGAGGAAACAAAGCATGAAAGACAACATGAACATAAAGGGTGACGTTCAAATGACTACATCTATCATCATGACAATCTAATAAGCTGTCATGTGGCATTCCACATACCGCCATCTTCTCGAGATCTAACGAACTTCAGGCACATCAGCGCCTCTCCATGGATGCGAATCAAAGCTTTCACTCAGGCCCCACCCTCCATTCACGTTTTTGTTCTAAACTTTGTATATGTGTTCTGTGGGTATCTATCAAACAGATTGTCCTGTGTTTTGTAACGTCTTCAGTGCACTTCCTTGATTTCCCTAAAAAGAATAGTTCCGCTATTTTCCACCTACCCTGGAACACGTCGTTCTCTTGTACTCAGTTATAATTGTTTTAATCCTTGACCATCAGTATTTTTATTATGCTAATGGTTTATGCATTTGTGCTTTACCAATAAAATGTAACAATTTTCATGGTGATAAAGTATTATTTGATTTGATTTATAGAAAGCGAACTCTAGAAAAAACTCGTTGTCCACAGCTATAAGATATTCGGAACCGAAGGCTGAGATTCCATCTGTGCTTGGCGCCTTTCAATATTTGAATCTGCTGCTGGCATTGATAAGTTCTTCCGGGGTTATTGTGTCGCAACTTTTTGCAGATTTCGAGATGATGTCCATATCTTCAACGTTCGTGGTGACTTTGGTAATAAGGAGCTCACCAAATGTTTCTCTTTGCTGAAAAATGAATAGAGTGTTTCCAGGATTATCTATGCCGATGCTGTTCTTCACAAACCTGTACTCTTCTCCAAAGATGTCCAACTCATTAGATCTTCATTTAGCATGGCTTGTTCTCGTATTTGATCTATTGATCTTATTAGTTTTTTTTCTGTTCCTGTGAGGTCAGTCTTCTTTTCTCTCTTGCGTAACGTTCTTTGGCTCTTTGGAATGCTCTCATTTTCTTTTTTGCTGATAGCATTGCTTTCGGGATTTCCTCATTTCACCAGTACGGCAGACTGTTTACCTACACGCACAAAATAAGGGAGTACTCTTCTTATTTGCGAGTTGAAGAACTATAACAAGGAGTTGTCGAGGTCAGCCAAGAACTCCACAAGGCTGCAGTTTGGGCAAATATAACAACTACTATTAGTATAGTATAGTTGGTTAGTAGAGGGCAGATAGGAGGCTGGAATGCTTCTTTCGGTATTTTGATGCGATGATACCCAATGACGTTAGAAATGCATTCAACTGGGAACTGATTACCAAGAAGGTGAAGAACAAAGGTGTCAGCGGGTACCTCTGTAACATAATAGAGTTTTAACCACCTGTCGGACAGAAAATATCTGGTAGATAAAAATAACGTTGAGAGGGTAGAAGGAGGGGTTCCACAGCGGTCGGTCTTCGGTCCTACACTTCCTCATCATTTTCTACGATGATTCAATGGACACTGAATTGGACCAGGTGGTGGAGATGAATTGCTATGCTGACGACTTGTCAATTCCAGTGCTGGCTGAACATCCAAGTGAGATGGTCCAGAAAGCGAACGATGCCCTGGCAGTGATCGGTGAATAGATGCGTCAACTGCCATAGACCCTCGAAAAACATCTGCGATCCTGCATTCCTTAGAGGTGCCATATAGAATCGTCCAAGAGAACAACTTATCTCGGGATCACCTTGCACAGAGGGGTGTGCTTCTTACATGTCATGATGGCATGTGCGAAGGTCAAAAGAAACAATCAAACTTCTGTGTGTTCGTTGGAGGCCCCAGTCGGCAGAAACGGAGAACTCTGGCCTTGGCGATGCAGACGAGCCTCAAGCCGCCTACACACGTACATCCCGTGAGATATGTTTGCGCGTACAAGTCCGCGCGTCAGTGTGTAGACAATATCCGCTAAAAATATATGTCGAAGTTGGATTTTTTGCTTGCATTTTTGTACACGCGTACTAATCGCACGGAGACATCTCGATAGATGTATATATGTGTCTGTGGGCGGCTTTGTATGTACATACAGGAATACAGGGTGTAAACGAAGAAGTTGCAAAAATTTTAGAGAGGGACTAATTTTGTGACAAAAAGTTCCAATGAACACGCGTCCACAACTACTTGGTTTCTGTGATACAGGTCATCCAGATTTATTTCGTATTTGCTTATACAGGGTGATTCAGGAGGAAATGGAAATATTTTAAGGATATGTCCAGGAAGTCAAAATAAGCAAAATAAGCTCATATGTTCAAGTCCGATTTTTATTTGTTTCAAAGATATTTTGATTAATTGTAATTTAAAAACTAAATCAAAATTATTACAAAACTAGTAAAACAAAACAAATAATTATAAGCAAATACCACTAATTCATAATAAATTTTCGAAAACGTTACCTCCCACTTCGATACACTTATTTGCGCGTTTAAAAATTGATCTAGTAGCGAGTTTATTTATTTATTTTTTATTTATTTATTATTTTTTTTTTTTTTAGCTTATTTTGCTTATTTTGACTTCCTGGACATATCCTTAAAATATTTCCATTTCCTCCTGAATCACCCTGTATTTTTGTTATGTCACATGGCAATCAGACGAAACTCGGAAAAAGAACTAGCTGACCCAGAAAATTTCATACCACCTCATGATTTGATAGACGTTGTGTTGAATGCATTTGTTTCATAATTTTTCTTTTTTTTTCAATTTTTCCGATGTTTAAATAATTATTTTGTTATTCGTAGCGGATCAAAAATCATAAAAATCTATTCTGCGGTTCTTTAGTTATGATATGTTGAATATAATGACAAAATTTTTGGGGTATTTATTTTGAAATGCATGTTTGCAACACATTTGCTTAGGCTGATTTGGGACTTCTTTTTGGTTGATATGTTTCAAGTTGTGATAAAATCATTTGAATGCTATCCGATTCATTTCCGATACATCTTATTCCGGGATTAGATCCCTAGATTGAGAAAACTTTCGGGATTGACATCTCCTCAACACCCTTTATTTGAACAAAATCTTTTGGAAAATAACAAAACTTTGCAAAGATAACCTCACTAAGTGATTTTTTTCAAATTTCTTGATAAAATCCCAAATAGAACCTACATGACTAATTTGAACAAAATCCTTTGGAAAATAACGAAACAATAATTCAAACATAACCTCACCAGGTCATTTTTTTAAAAATGTCTTGATCAAATCCCAAATAGAACTATATTATCTAAATTCAACAAAAATCCTTTGGGATATAACAAAACTATGCAAATATAACCTCACTCATGCATTTTTTTTAAATTTCTTGATCAAAACCCAAATAGAACCTACATATCCAATTTGAACAAATTCCTTTGGGAAATAACAAAAATATGAAAACATAACCTCAAAAACCCATTTTTCAAAATGTCAGGATCAAATCCCAAATCGAACCTTCATACCGAATTTGAACAAAATCTTTCGGAAAATAACAAAACTATGCAAATATAACCTCACCAAGTAATTTTTTTAAAAGCAGTTTTATCAAATCCCAAATTGAACCAAAATGTAGGTTCAATTATCAATCTAATTTGAACCAAATTCTATGCAAACCAAGATGCAAACATAACCTCATTAAATATATATATTTTTTTAATTTCTTGTTCAAATCATAAATAGAAGCTACATATCCAATTTGAACAAAGTACTTTGGGAAATAACAAAACTTTGCAAAGTTAACCTCACTTATGCATTTTTCTCAATTTTCTTGATCAATTCCCAAATAGAACCTATATATCTAATTTGACCAAAATCCTTTGGAAAATAACAAAAAAATGCAAACATAGCCTCAAAAATGCTTTTTTCAAATTTCTTGATCAAATCCCTAAATGAACCCACATACCTAACTTGAACAGAATCCTTCGCGAAAAATAACAAAACTATACAAATATTACATCACCAAGTAATTTTGCAATAACATTTTCATCACATCCCAAATCGATCCTACATATTATTATCTAAATAAACTATGAACTATGCAAACATATCCTCATCAAGTGATTTTTTTGATTTTCTTTATCAAATCGCAAAAATTCAACCCATATAATATTATTATTTAATTTGAACAAAATCATTTGGTAAATAGCAAAAGCTATGAAAACATAACCTCACTAATGCATTTTCTTCAAATTTCTTGATCAAATCTCAAATTGAACCTACATTATATCTTATTTGAAACAAAATCTTTTGGAAACTAACAAATGCAAACACAACCTCACTGATCAAATTCCAAATTGAATCTACATATCAAATTTGAACCAAATCCTTTGGAAAATAGCAAAACTATGCCAACATAATCATCACTTTGTCATTTTTGGGGATAAAAGGAGTCAGGGAAACAGGAGCTCACAAAGTCAAATACACATAGTATAAAAATTCTTCTGATCCATCTGATTGCTGCCGAACAGCGTGGAAGGGCCACCAACAAAATTTTTATGGAATTCCGACTTCGAAGTCGGAATTCTGACTTTAAACTCGGAATTCCGACTTCGAAGTCGGAATTCTGACTTTGAACTCGGAATTCTGACTTCGAAGTCGGAATTCTGACTTTAAACTCGGAATTCCGACTTTGAAGTCGGAATTCTGACTTTAAACTCGGAATTCTGACTTCGAAGTCGGAATTCCGAGTTCAAAGTCAGAATTTTCAAAATTCCGACTTTAAAGTCAGAATTCTCAGAATTCCGACTTCGAAGTCGGAATTCCGAGTTTAAAGTCAGAATTCCGACTTCGAAGTCAGAATTCCGAGTTTAAAGTCAGAATTCCGACTTCGAAGTCGGAATTCCGAGTTCAAAGTCAGAATTCCGACTTCGAAGTCGGAATTTCATAAAAATTTTCTTGGTGGCCCTTCTACGCTTTCGTAGTCTATTGTAGGTGGGTGTCAAAATATAATGAATAACCCTGCACATGGTATTTTGTAACAGTAGGTATAGGTAGGTACGACTGCGATTTTGTTCATATTTTCGGAGGGTTTATTCGCAGTTCGTAAAAGCATCTTTTTCAGTTTGAGTTTAACTTTTCCAGAACATAGCGAGCGACTATACACATTATTATATTTCCAAATTCATAAGTGACCCAGGTTTCAATGATTTAATGTTTGAAGCTGGGTGAGGGCAGGTCAAATAATTATTAAACTAGGATGCTATAACCAATCACATTTGCTGACGTTTCGCCAGCCTATATTAGACCATCCTCAGTGCTGACACAATCTAATCTCACAAGTTGGAAAAATATACTATATATAGTAAGGTAGTGGGTACATTAGGGTTACACCTTACACCCTATTATTATTTGTCGGAACATAAAAATTGAGTACAAAATGGTGAGGGAGCAGTCAATAATTGAAAGTGGGCAATGTGATGCTCAATTTGTTGTGAAAGTCTAACTTTCGGAAGCATTCCTTCCTTCATCAGGACAAACAATGATGAGTATAACATAAAAACACAATTCACTCATACAGGATAAAATAGTTTAAAATTAGTTAAAATGAATTAAAATGTTAAAATTTTAAAAATTAGCATAGTTGTGTATATGTCACAGTAAAACCTGGTAATCAGTAAAAGCTAACTGTTACTAGGAAAAGTAAGCTTTTTCTGATTTGGAAACATTTAGCTAGTGAAAGTTGAATTCGATCGACTTCATCATACTTTTACTAGTAATTGTTAGCATTCACGTAACTTTTCTAGTGAAAGCTGCTACACTGAAAATTATTATCGTAATTATAAATATCCTTTTTGGTCCGAGTTGGAATTCGCCGACAGATTAGACGCTCTGGAAAATACGAGAGTTATGAATCGCAGGTGTACAATGTGAACATTGTTCAGATACCGTATTATAGAAAATACTTAAGTATTCTCAGTAGGGGTTAGTCTGGGTTAGTTTGGGTCTGGCAAAAATTTTGATGTCGCGTGAGCGACATCATTTAGTGCCCCGTACACTTTGGGATAGTTAAATGGCGGAAATAAGTTTTAAAAAGAACTTTTCCTAACTGCTTTCAGTAAAAGTTGATTTGATAAAGTTTCTCCAACATTCACTAGTGAAAGTGTACAATATTCTTCAAAATTTAACATTTTCTAACGGATCAAGTCATTGCTAGCATCAACTAGTAAAAGCTAGCTTTCACTGAATTCCTAACATTTACTGTAACATAATATATTATCTTTGGTTGTACTTATGTCTACTGTTGTTGTTCCGCCATTTCTATCAGTTAACGTTTGTTCATAGTCCCTTTTATAGTTTTCATGTATTTTATTGATAATTTATTCATTTTAACCGTAGACATAAGTACAACTATGCTAATTTTAAAAATTTTAACATTTTAATTCATTTTAACTAATTTCAAACAATTTTATCCTGTATGAGTGAATTGTGTTTTTATGTTATACTCATCATTGTTTGTCCTGATGAAGGAAGGAATGCTTCCGAAAGCTAGACTTTTACAATAAATTGAGCTTCACATTGCCCACTTTCAATTATTGACTGCTCCCTCACCATTTTGTACGCAACTTCAACTTGGCCAGTCACAAACCATCCAACCTATATTCGGAACATAAAAACACAATGAAAAAACTATTTGTATACATCCACATTATGCACAATTGTTTGTGCATTGCAATTGCAAAAACAAAAGGTGTGTATGAAAGGTGTAATCTTGATGTATGTTTTACACTTATTATACCTATAATATTTGTATTGCAACATTTTTCAAAGTCCCTTTATACACGAGTCTTCCCCTATAGAGTTTATTTGAAAAGATATTGAAATAAGGTATAAGGTAATTACAAAACTTTTATGGTTTTTCATGAACTTAGAATTTGTAGGCAAAAATGTCAAATATAATATTATTTAATAAAAAAACATGAAACTTTTATTTTTAACTTATTTTAATATCTGTTCAAATATTCGGGAAGACCCTGTGCCCTGTACATCTGGTTTATATATATTATTCTAGAGCCAATAAATGTCTTCGTTGCAGGTCAACAAAGTTGAAAATCAGTTGCTCTCTGTCCCTGCTACCAAGGGGCTCGCTGTACCATACTTACCATATGACTATGAAAAACATTGCCAATTATAAAAAAAATTGTTGACAATTCAAGTGACGGAGTAAAAAAAATGTGAAGTACATTGTATGATTTTTTTTCCAAAACGCTAAGTGAAAATTGTAAAAATTATAATATATGATAATATTGTTCTCTCATATTATTATTATGCTCCAATTATCTGTTTTTGAAATAGCATCCTATTACTTGTTATACCATATAAGTACCTACGTGTAATTCCTAATTATTATTGTGGGTGTATAACCTCTACACCTACGTCTGTGTAGTGTTATCTTGAAAAATAAACAAAATAAATAATAAAAATAAATAAAATAAAACCTTTCTTGCCCCCGCTATATCCAATAAGGATTCAAACTCATAAGGATCATCATCAGTCAACTTTTCAATAGAAATGTAAGTTGTATTCTTTGGACTTTTATCAATATTAATTATCTTTTGTTGAATAGGTGAGGTACTCTGTCCAAAACAGAATAGATATAAACAATAGCTTGACATCGCTTATAATACAATACACAAGTTCAAGTTGATTGTAATGAATGTATTTTTATTTTTATGGAACCAATAATATATTATGTACTAATAAATATTGTAATTTTTTTTATATCTGATAGTTCCTAGTCGCTAGAGACCTTGAAAGCGACTTATCTAGAATATAGGTACTTTCCTTAAGTTCCATATCCGTTTTGAAGTTGAGTTTGAGTCAATGATCTAATAACTTTGAGTATACACCTACATATTTTACTATTGCGAAAAAAAAACTGGATGATTTTCTTTTAAATAAATATCTGGAAATAATGCTTTCGATAGAGTCTCAATAGTTATTTACCCAACAAGTGCGGACAAATAACTCTACGCTTGTGTTCAAGATTTTTCCTATGACGTTCTGTTACTTTCAATACTATGAGAGATCATGAATGAAACTGATCCCATAGCACCCGTAATGGTCGTCTTGATAACGGGTTGTTCATTTGCTGTTGTAATTTAACTTAGATGGTCTGATAAGTGGTGCAAAACATGAACTGCCGAAACCCTGAAACCAAAGAGCATAAAACCATAAAGATCACAATCCCTACCATATATGAATAATCACTTGAAGAGATAAAAATTGATTTCTACTGTTCAAAAAAATATTCTCTGAGAATCATTTAATATACAGGGTGACAATTTGAAAACTTGAAATTTCCATATCCAAGGAACGAAAGACTGAATCAAAAAATGCTCGAAACTGTTTCTATAGAACGAAGGTGGAATAAAAAAAAACGTGTTATCCAACCCTTATCTGCAATCCCTCATACTGTGTGAGATATACACCCCAAAAATCTCAAATGGAAAGGGGGGTCGAGTGATACATCATCTTGAAGCTCTTGAAAAATACTTTCCAATTATATCATAGAAAGCCACTTTTCGTGAAATTTTTTATCACTCGACCACCCTTTTCATTTAAGATTTTAGGGGTGTTAAAGGAGGAATTAACACATATTTTGCAGATGGAGACAACGAGGCGCCTTACTTGTTCGATGGTATGTTATGTATATCATATATCATTACAGTGCCTAATTATTTTTCCTGACTACAGTTGCAAATTAATATTGTATTCGTAAGCAATAATATTGATTGATACATTTTGAAATCGTGACATATACGGGTAGGCCAGAACTAATGGGACATACGGTAACAGTAGATTCCTCACAAAAAAAATTGTGATAGACCTCAACTTGTCACTTCCGAAAGTTGATATTAACAGAGATACAGGGTGTCAAAGTTGCATTTTAATTTTTGATTTATTCAAATAACTTTTGAAATAATCAAGTTATTTTGATGAATTTTTCATGTCAAACAACCCATGTACACGAGTCTATCGCAATATTTTTGTGTGAGGAATCTACTGTTGCCGTATGTCCCATTAATTCTGGTCCACCCTGTATATTCTTCTATATAATATGTATTACTACAGATATTGACAATGATGATCCATTGCCTCCCGGAGACATCTTATTAGGTGACCACAACCCCCTGCCTGTGATGATTGAAGAACCAAATGAAGGTGCGGGCTCAGATTATGATATGTTTTTAACTGTATGTAAAATATTATGTTATAGTACATAATATTCCCCCAATAACTGTCGTCATATTCGTATTGATTAACATAATGCATCTAAATCTACAACAAATTGAAAAAAAAGTTGAAACTATTGCTAACTTTCTTGGTACTACAGCTACAGACGAGCTTGGAATACTTTTTTCGATTATTATGATGAAACAAACATCAACATCGCGTTCGCGTTCGTTTTTGTCAATAGAATCATTTTTTTAGTTGGGACACCCAATATATGCAATGTTCTTATTCGATATGGAAGTTAGCTCATAACAAAATTTGTCCTAAGACGTTTTCTCCTTTGTCATTTTTGAGTAGGATAAAATATCGAAGCACAGTTTTTGTTTAGAGGTAAATTTTCTATCGAATAAGCAAGAACATTGCACAAGGCATGACATGTCTCATTTACATACATAAGTACTTTGCCCATTAACCGAATTTTTAGCTTCGATAATCACAAATTCAGCAATAGTGCTGACACATAAGTTTTAAAACCCTCTATATTCTTCACAAACATAATCAAAATGTATAATGATCATAATATATCTATTAAAAAATAATAATAGTATGTTTGAAATAACGTTTTGATGTCTATGCTATCAAAATTATTTTTTCTCATTATTAGGTGACAACAACCCCTTGCCAGTGGTGATTGAAGAGCCGAATGGTGAAGGTGAGCTAAGATATTTTTAACTCTAGTACTATAAAACAATATAGCTCCATATTATTCTATGATGTCGTTATTTCGAATGTTATTCTCACCATGTCTGCTGTTTTATTAGCATTAAGTAATATTAATGCATCCAAAACTATAACCAGTTAAAAACCTAGAAAAGTTATTCCGGATAAATTTCAATGAATTATAAACTATAGCAAAGGAGCTAAAAATAAATTTGATGCACCCGTAACGATCCTACTTACTTACAAAATAATAATTATTATCACTAATGTTTCCATTACTTTCATATTCAGATGTTCTAATACATGATAAAGAAAGATTAGGTAGGGTTGATCAAAGCAATTATTCAAGCAAAATATCAACCTTTCCACCTTCGCCTCACTTCATCGAGATTTTATGAATATAATTTTCTTTTCGATTTTCGTTGAAGGGTTTTTATTATGAACATATCATTATAATAATATGTACCATTATTTTTATTATATTATCGATATTCAAGTGATTTTCTATTATGCTATTTCAAGATCCCACTGTTATTATCTTGACGCCACTAAGAATATTTTTTTTACTTTCAGATGACGATTTCTTTGTACCTGAATTTCAGTGGGAAGACGATGAACAGGTGAATTTCCTTGGTGAGTGTAACTTATCCGACATGTTTTTTATAGCTCAGGTGTTTTTTTTCCGGTAATTTATAAAGAATATAAAAGGAACATTCATACAACTTTTCCTTTTGAATAAGTAGGACATTATAAAACAGCGCGCGATCAATATTACATTATGTATGTATACAAAAAAGTGTGTGCTTATCGAAATCGATTATACATAACATTCGTGGATAATACGGGTAGGTATTCAGAATATAAAAATAATGTTTGATAATTTCACAGAAGCCTTAGAGGACGACAGGGAGGCATGGAAGTGGGAAATACCTGGCATCCTCCGGGTGCAGACACTGGTATAATTAACTAATAGATTAGATGACATTACATTGAATTGTTTTTTTTTCTAATTTAGAAATAGATCCAGAACATTCCAACGCATGTCCGATTTGCACGCTCCGTTCCATGCGATTTGTCTTCAATTGTGGGCATCGGACCTGCGGATACTGTGCAGAACGAGCCTATAACCCTGCAAGAAGGAGTAGATGCCATTCGTGCAGGGCGTCATTGACAGGACCGCCGATACGATATTTCAAACTATACAGCATAGATAAAAGAAAAAAAAAACTATACAGAATGCCACAGATTCGAGTGCATGGGGATCTCAGTTATTATAAGATACAGGCTCGGTTAAATGGATACAAAGTTGCGCATTTTTATGCTCAGGAAAATGCCATTTTGAAATTTGAAAAATTCCGACTACCACGAGATATTCGAAAAAAACGAAATTTCGCGAAAAGGTTTTCATTATTACCTGCGTTTGTTTCAAAAGACATTTCAAATAAATTACACTTTGTCATTGCCACTTTTCCTACTTTACAAGATGGTGGTATGAAATTTTTGAGCTGCCATCAACTTTATTTTTTTAAATACGGACCACGATTTTTTATTTTATTTTTAGTTATGTTTTGACGACCTTGAGGCATTGAAGTGATTAGATGAGGGTGTAGAGTAATGGGTTGCCTTAGTAACCTCAATATTTTCAATTATTATTCACGTATTATTGCAATTTTCAATATTTTGTTTAAATGGCAATATTTTGAACACTTTCGCAAAAATTGATCTAGTTTTTTATATGTATTTTTTTTATTCTCCACGTCATTTGTGGATTTAATTTAATTTCATCAAATGTATCGTTATTGTATGTTATTTCGATTTTGGTTCAGTCGATTAGTTTTGTTTAGTTGTGCACATTTTCTTATAAGAATAACGTGTTGAATAAAGAAGAATTTATGAACCAAACTATTTGTGTTAGGGAGACAAAAGGGTTGCCTAGATAATTTTCTCTGGTATTATTTTTTAGATGAGTATTTTTTTTTGACGGTTGCGATACCTCAATGCATCATGGGCGTCAAAAGATAACTAAAAATAAAATAAAAAAATTCAGGTCCGTATTTAAAAAAATGTACTTGAGTCTGGCCGCTCAAAGTCGAAACGTCAGATTTTCGATTTGATACCACCATATTGCAGAGGAGAAAAAGTGACAATGAGAGGGTGCAGTTCAATATCTTCTCAAATAAACTCAGGAAATAATAATAACGTTTTTGAGAAATTTCGGTTTTTTTCGAATATCTTCAGAAATGGTGGGAATTTTTCAAATGTCAAAATGATATTTTGTTGAGCATAAAAAATTTGCATCCATTCAATCGACCCTGTATCTTTTATAATAACTGAGATCCCCATGCATGCACTCGGATCTGTGGCACCCCTGTATACGTACACCCCATGTTTACTGACGTGCATTTTTTGGCACATTGGTCGGTTGTTATGAAATTATTTTATTTTCCATTTTTCACAGTTTGAACACAAATAGGTTCATATCTACATTTATCTGACGTTTTAATGGTTTTTATTTTTTAACTCATCGGAAAAAATGAAACATGAAACAACAGAAAATCAAAACATGATTTTCACCTTGTAAGAAAACCTATCACTAACTATTTTTCCTAAAAAAAAGTCTTTCCAGGTCCGGTTCTGGAAAAGTCAAATTCAAACGAATATCTGGAAAAAATACTAAGAACCTCGGATATATTCTCTGGAGTTTCAAACAAAATCGCTTATGGTGTTCAGATACAAAATGTGGATCATCCTCTCATAATCTATTTACCATAAAAAAAAATGCACACTCATTTTGGACTCATCCTGTATGTGTGGGTGTATTGTACATTCCGTCGGGGTTCAATCAATTTAGGATAATCATTACATTTTTGACTACTCATTAGTAATCAATTAATACTACGCAGCCTACTCAATTTCATTACTCATTGAGAATGCCGCATAAATTTGGACAAAAGAATGTTTACTGTTTACCACCTGTCGCGTTGAGGGGATCTCCAATCAAGCGTTCGCCACTCGACCAGCACAGTACTGACTGAGGGCATACTGTCCATACTGAGGGTTAAGAAAGGAGTGAACCCCACCAGTGAAAAATAACAATTGTTGTAATGGAGCGGAAGAATGGTAAAGTGGCACTTTTCGAATTAAAATCCATGCAAAAAATGGAAATAATTACATAGTCGTGAAAAAAATGATTCTTAACACGTGGAAAAATATCACTTTCCGCGCACTCGTTAGGAAAATACCTATTTTGAGTCCCGCATAGCGGACAATAATATTTTATTTATGTTTCATTAACTACGTTATGAGAATTTTTAAATTTATTTTGTTGAACCTAATGTAGAAATTGAAAAATGTATATTATGTGATGAATTCAATAGTTTACCGAATGATCTCAAAAACTGTGATATCCTTAATGTTTTTAAACGTCTTTTATAGAATCATGTATTGCCCACATTTAAATCATTGCATGCATGTTGTAAAATTATATTTTGTTGTGATTTCTTAGTTTTTATATTTTTATTTGTAAATAAAGTTTTGTTTATCCAAGTACCTATCAGGGTGTCCGGAAAGTCAACGATAATACTGAAAGGGGTGATGGACCAACTCATAATAAGCTTCCAGAAAAACATAATATGACCTCAGTAAAAAAAATATGGTTTTCGAGATATTTCCACTTGAAGTTCAAAATATTCAAGAAATCTTATTTTACAGAGAAATAATAATTTATAAAACCATATAGAGTTTTTACTAAGGTCATATTATGTTTTTCTGGATGCTTATATGAGTTGGTCCATCACCCCTTTCCGGACAGTTCGGACACCCTCGTATACTTGAGTAGATAAACTTGTTTTTTATTATGTACACTTTTATATCTGTTTCCCCTTCGTAGAAAAATGCTAATAAAGAAATATTTATTTATTATTTAATATAATGTTCTAATTGGAAAAATCCAATCGCGGCGATAAGGCCCCCGTTGCTTGCGGCCTCCAAAATTTTCCACAAATTAGGTACAATTTGTGCACTCCAAAATTTACATATCATGTCAACATGCATATCGGCTTACCCTAATGCCGAATAACGAACAGTGGAGGAAATTCCAAACTTTTTCCTTGCATGAACTGGAGAGTGGAGGAATGGAATTGTTTTGTTGTGGTTATAATATAGACCAGATTCATTATTAAGTTGCATCGGAAAGTAATTGTATGAAAAACTGATCCTCGCCAGATTCAAAATAGAAGTTGGAAAGCTTGAACTCACCACACACCAATTCGAGTTTGCTGAAAAACTGAGTAACTACCTACTGGACCTCCTGGCACAGCTTCTGGTAGCCGAAATACTTGAAGACGTAACGCACGGATTACAAATCAATTAAACAATCATCAGAACTTTATGTAAGAAACAATGAATAAACTTGATTAAAAATACATATAATTGAAGTCCATAAGTTACAAAGGGTCTAAGTGCCAAAAAACGAATTCCTAGGAAATTGATACAAACTGATATGCGTTTCATGAAAAAAGAATAATTGACTATATTGGCAACGGAATAATTTATTTTTCCATTCTTGACACTAAGACCTTTCAATACAGTATCGGGGTCCACACGTGGGCCCGTTTTATGCTATAAAATAAAAATCGTTGAAAATGGCACTTTGTAACCTATATGGTCTTCAATTTACAAAAAAAATATCAGATCAATCGAATCATTTTATAATAAGACTATATATATTATGAAATGATCGAATCTAACTGACTCAAACCAATTCGTCAACCCATTGGGTTTTTGTGGGTCTTATCATAAATCCAGAGGTAAACAGTATCACTAGTTCATAGATCAATTTTATCTAAAGTTCTGCAACTTCTGTTTTTAAAAACATATTTTCTTTAAAAGTACATCGATGTTAAAATCGAACAAAGGATCTAGATTATGATGATTACTCTGCTACTATGTGCTGTGGCTATTTATATGGTTACATAATAATATGCTGCATCAGCTGAATACAATACGATAGCTATTTGTTAGGGAAAATTACAATATAATTGATCCATCATGGCGCAAAAACAAATTCAACACAAAGATTGGAACCGAATTGTCCCAAACAATTCAACAAAGAGCGTTCCCAAAGTGTCGTCACTTATATTATTTTTGTCCCCCTACCAGAGACAACCCCCTACTATATAAATTGTATGGATCCGATACTACCACACAGCTTATTTTTCTGTGCCCACACTACCAACCCCCAACCCCTTAATACATGATACTATAACAGTTTGTTGTAGTATCATGGCTACCAACTTCAAAAATATCAATGTATGCCGTCGACATCCTCCTTTATTTCACGACAAAAAAACCAATTACAGCTCGACACCGTTTATATGCTGACATACTATCTAACTATTATGACAAACAATGGAAAATTACGATAAACCCAGCAAAAACACAGGCAATATAATTATCATCACACGTAAAAGATCCAACACAATACCCACAATAACAATTATTAATAATCAAGAAATTAATTGGAAAAACGAAGCTTTTCATTTTATAAATAAAAACATTTGTTTTGAAAAATATCATATAGGTAATTAACTAGATAATAGTCAGTATAAATCAAATCAAATTGTGGCGGCGGCCTTCCATATTTCATTCTTCGTCGCGACAAAGAATAACTTTGGTCCCGTATCTCGTCCAAAATCAGAAAAACCCATTTGAAAAATCCAATGCACGACTTGGCAACCTAACTTCGTGATGTAACTCCGTCAGACACGTGCTTGCAATCGCCGCGGCGGGATAATAGAAATAATGCGAACAACCGGCAACATCTGTCTTACAAACGTACGGTCGCACAAATAGATGGTCGGACAAATGAAGGGTTCCCGTTGAGATTTAACGATATTTTACATTTATAATGTCTATGGACCTTCCCTGAAGAAATGGGTGTGATTTATCCAGTGATGGTATAGATATTTGCCGAATTCTTTTCAACCTAACGAGGGTTTTTTCTTTTTCTTCGAATCTTTCCAATCCACTTCATTACTAAAATAACATATGGATGCTTTGCTGGCTAAATCGTTTGATGTTTGAAGACTATCACCTTGTCGTAAACTTGGCTGTATGAGTCCTCATATGCTGCCGGAATATGTCGCAGGAATGGCACTTTGTGATGTTGGGATTGCCCGCACCGCCGAAGCGAACAGAAACCGTTTATGGCTGATGGTCTTGAGGCAGCAACAGTAACAGGCCAGTTTTTTTTATTTAAATACTACTCCTTCAATATTTTTATCAACAATTACTTCCAATACTAATAACGATTTTCTTAAAACCCTTCGCATTCGAGTTTGTAAACATTTCACTATTTAATTCATAAATATTTTCTTTAAGTAACTATTTTCCTATTAAAGTATCAACCTTTTTACGGTTGTACTCATTGTCATTAATTACTAATTGATTTATAACATTTTTTTTGTAACTGAATGATACTTGCGCCGTATATTGATATCCACGTATTACTACACCCCAAAAGGTTCATGAACATTTTACTCCCTGTAGTACCGGTTTAAATTAAACTTAATTCATCTTTTCACTTTTGCGGATTTTAAATCCTTTTTCAATACTTAATTTTTTTCTTTTAATAATTATAACAGTACCTATCGGTGAACTTTTTCAAATACTGTAATAATACTTAACCACTTGAACTATATTTAAGTTCAGTGAGTGGGTTGGTGTGAGAACCACCCATATTTCAATTTTCTTCGACAACTTGTATATTTATGTAAATAAATGCTAGTTATAGTGTTTTGGGACACACAGTGTTTTCTTCCACTCCGGACATCACAGTGAATCTTTTTACACAAGGTTTCTTTGTTTTCACCTATAAAAAATAAAGTGGCGCCCTTTTATTAAACTTTAACATAATCAAAACAAAACCCTACTCCACCACCCATCGCCAACGACTACAAGAGCTGCCGCAGCCAAATTTGTTGAAGCCAACTGGGAAGATCAAAAGGTAGGCTACAATAAAGAAATGACGCCCGAAGACGTGGGGCCTGGTTCGTTTTGAATTTTGCTAAATTTAAAAATAAACTTGAGAAATCACTGTTGATGCTGGAAGGCTGAAAATACACTGACTAGCATTTGTTTAATTTTCATTACCATTTAAAATTCTTTTCTACGTTTTTAGTCAATAAGAAAACCCTCGTTCGCGTTGCCCTTGTTTTTAGAGATAAATATCTCTTCATTTTTTTTTTGCGTCAAAATTTCTTTTCACGTATCGCTCAGCACGTAATTTTTTTTTTCTTCTTTCATTTAGGCTGCGTTTGACACTTTGCGAAATTTGATACAATGTATGTAGGTATATTATAGTTTAATTTACCTGGAGGTAAATTGACATTTGTTTATTGATTTAATAGCATTATTTCTTCTCTAGCTTTCTCATTTTATAACCCTGATTACCGTGATAACCCTGATTACCCTGATAACCTTGATTACCCTTATAACCTTGACAACCCTGACATTCTAGTAGTTTTCTTATTTCTAATAATTTTTTTTCTTTATTCAAAATGGATTCTTACAATTTTTTGCCTAATCATTTGTTGGAACATGAACTTGATTACGAACTGAGGATTCGTCTACTTGCTACTGCTAGGAATGTTGCTGATAAAAGAAAAATTTTGGGAAAAGTTCTTGGGAAGGAACAACAATCTCGTCCTGGATCTTCTATAGTGGCTGGTGAAGCTAATCTACATTTTCTGGAAGAACGTTCAGAAATTAAGAAAAGTCTTGAGTCCATTGAGAAAATCATCGAAGATTTTGAAGGTTCCCCCACTGATTCAGTATATTTGCGTATGCAGTCCCGATTATCCCATGTTTTTGGTAGAGCAAGGCGAATTCCCATTCCTGAAGATAACCGTTATGAAATCCACACTTATATTCAAGAAACTACTGCCACTTGTATTAAATTGGATGCTGATCTTAGTGATAACCTCACCACAAATTCTGAAGTAGAAACTCTCCCCGTCAATACCAACCCTGTCATAAATGTCGCTGCCCCAATAGTCCACTGCGCAAGTCGCAATATTCCATCAAGTGAATGGCAAGTGAAATTTAATGGTGACCCGAAAAAACTTTATTCTTTTCTAGAACGAGTAACTGAGTTGGCTCAGGCTCGTGGTGTTTCAGACCCTGATTTATTCCAATCTGCTGTCGAATTCTTTACTGGTGACGCTTGCATTTGGTTTCGCAGTATCAAATCTTCCATTGATGATTGGCCCTCTTTAATTGGTTCTTCGCTTGAAGAAGAATTTTTTGCATGATGATATTGACGATGAAGTTTGGGACCAAATCAAGAAACGTAAGCAGAGAAGGAACGAATCTACCATTGTTTTTATTGCCCACCTTGATTCTCTTTTTAATAGACTTTCCCGTACACCAGCTGAGTTCACCAGAATTAAATTCATTCGTAATAATCTTCTTCCCGATTTTATTGACAGGTTGGCTTTGATAGATATTACTTCAGTCACCCAGCTTTCAGAGCTTTGTAGAAAATTGGAGGAGTCTGATTATTTGAAAAATAAAAATAGAGTCAGACAAACTGTCGCGTAGGTGCACTGTCCTCGTAACACATCTTCAGATCGACCTTCTTTCTCTTCTAGAAACTATTCATCAGGTAATAATTATTCATCTCGTCGTTCCAATAATAGTTTTCGTAAACATTCAAATCAAGATTCAGTTGGTGAAGTTTCCAATCAACCTAGTAGCTCCAAGGTTCCTTTCAATAGTTCCAATAAATCCAAAAAAGTTGTAACCTGCTGGAATTTGTCAATTACCCAACCATACTTATTTCGATTGTAAAGCTTCCAGGAATATTTTCTGCTACAAGTGTGGTGAGCCCGATGTTAAATCCAAGGATTGTAAAAAGTGTTCAAAAAACGAGTAAGATTGGTGTCTTCAAGAGGCATTTTCACTGATCCATTAGTTTCAGCCTCGAAAAAAGTTTCAATGATTTCTGTTAAAACCCCGGTTAAAACCCATTTTGATGAAGACGACTGGAGTCGTTGGCTAGTCAAGGTTGCTCAATTTTTAAATTCCCCCTCAAATTTCTCTAATCAACTTTCACCTCTTTTTATTGATAAACCCCTCGATAATCGACCCTATATTGTTGTCAAATTATTTGACGTTGAAATTACCGTTTTATTGGACTCTGGTGCCACATCGTCAGTGGTAGGAGCCAAAGGGTTGCCTGTTTTAGAAAGATTGGGTCTTCAAATTAATAAATCTCCTGTTGATAACATTTGTACTGCTGATGGAAAGAAACAAACCGTGGAGGGTAGAGTTGATTTGCCTATTTTCGTTAAAGGTTCCTGTAGGATTATCAGTGCTTTAGTAGTTCCTTCATTATCTCAAGCCTTTATTTTTGGATGTGACTTTGCCAGAGAGTTCGATATCGTGGTAAATTTCAAGGACAATTGTTGGAATATTCAGAATGATAATTGTCAAATTGATGTTTTGGAAGGTTTTTCTTCGAATTTTGCGACTTCTCGTTACGACTTATTTTCTTTAGATGACCTCTCTCTTGACCAGCGTATGCAAGCCGATAAATTAATCTCTTCTTTTTGTGAAATTTCCGGCAAGGATAAATTGGGAAAAACTGATAAAATAATCTGTAGCATTCAAACCGGCGACGCTGTGAGTCTTCCAAAGAAAAAACAGCTTTTGCAGTGGTTGGTCGAGGTTTATTTCAATTTGTAACCATGCCTTTTGGTCTTCGAAATGCAGCTCAAACCCAACAACGTCTCGTTGATGCAATTTTTGGTCCCCGTTATGAACCACATGTCTTTACTTACCTGGATGATATTTTAATAGTTTCCCCTGATTTTTCTTCTCATGTAAATCTTTTGTACGAAGTTAAAAATAAACTTAAAGAGGCCGGCCTAACCGTGAATTTGGAAAAATGTGATTTTTTCAACACTTCCTTGAAATTCCTTGGGTATATCGTGGGTTCGAATTCTTTGAGAACTGACCCTGAGAAAGTTTCTGCAATGGTAAACTATCCTTGTCCTAAAAATACCACTGAAATAAAACGTTTTGTTGGGCTTTGCTCCTGGTATCGTCGCTTCATAAAAGATTTTTCTACTCTTATGTCTCCAATCAATGATCTCCTTAAAGGTAAAAAGAAAGGTCAATCAATCAAGTGGTCCGATTCGGCTGAGTCTTCATTCATTAAAATCAAACAACTTCTCGTATCATCCCCTATTCTTTCCCAACCCGATTTTTCAAAACGTTTTTGTATTCAAAGTGACGCCAGCGACACTGGATTGGGTGGTGTTCTGACTCAAATTATTGACAATGAAGAAAAGGTTATTGCTTATGCAAGTCGTTCTCTTTCAAAAGCCGAAAGAAATTATTCCGTCGTCGAACGTGAATGTCTAGGAGTCTTATTTAACATTGAAAAATTTCGTCCATATATTGAGGGAGTTGAATTTACAGTTATCACCGATCATTATAGCCTGTTATGGTTAAGTTCTCTTAAAAATCCCAGTGGTAAATTGGCCCGTTGGTCTATGCGAATGCGTCAGCATACTTTCGATTAAGTTCACCGAAAAGGTTCTCAAAATGTGGTTCCCGACGCTTTGTCCCGTTCCCTTGTCATTAGTGATGATAGTATTCTCGATTCCGATTTTATCTCAGACGAAGTTGTAGTAGGTGAAGTTGACATTGATCGCATTGATCCTTATTTCGATAATCTCCGAAACAAAATTCTTAATAACCCTGAATCTTTTTCCCAATGGAAAGTAGAGAATGAGTTCGTCTATAAATTTATTCCAAACCGTCTGCTCATGAAAATTAATCTTCCCGAATGGAAACTTTTTGTCCCTAACCCTCAAAGAAAAGAAATTATTGATTCTCTTCATAGTCCCCCCAATTGTGGTCATTTTGGATACTTTAAAACCTTGAATCGTCTTCAGGAACGTTATTATTGGCCAAAAATGCGCCAGGATGTCTTGAAATTTGTGAAACGTTGTCTTGTTTGCGGTTCGCAAAAAGCTTCGAATAATACTTCTATGGGTTTAATGGGAAAAGAGAAAAATGTCACGTATCCTTTTCAAGTCATAGCTGTTGATTTAGTAGGTCCTTTTCCTAGGTCAAAAAAGGGTAATAAATGGATTTTTGTCGTCTCATGTTGGTTTTCAAAATACACTATGATTTTTCCGTTATGAAGTTCCAAGACACATTTTCTTGAACAAATTCTAGAGGATAGAGTTTTCTCTATTCATGGTCTACCCTCGCTTTTAGTTTGTGATAATGGAAGCCAATTCACCTCAAAATCTTTTCGAGAACTCGCTAAACGTTACGAATTTAATATTCGTTACAACCCTCATTACTCACCCCAATGTAATTTTGTTGAGAGAAATAATCGTACTATTGGCACCGTGATTCGTAGTTACATCGATTCTCACGAAAAATGGGATCAACACCTTTCTCATATTCAATTGGCTATTAATACCTCCAAACATGAAGTCACTGGTTTTACCCCTTCGTTCCTTGTATTTGGTAGACATATTCCATTGTCAGGAAAATTTCATAGAGATTTGAATTCAGACATTCATAGTGATACGGCCCTCTGTCCTGGTGATCGTAATACTTACGCTGAGAATCTTGTCGGTTTGAGAGACATTTTTGTTGATGTTAAGAAAAGACTTCATTCTGCCCATGAAAGAAATTCTAAGGCTTATAATCTCCGTAAGAGAGATGTTTCTTTTAATATTGGCGATCATGTTTGGAGAAGAAACAAGGTCTTATCCAAAACTGCAAATAAGTTTGCGTCAAAACTAGTACCTAAGTATATACATTGTGTCATTCGTAAAAAGTTGTCAAACGTAGTGTATGATCTAATCCTTGAGAATGGATCTAGTTGTGGTAAGTGGCATATAAAGGATCTGAAGCCCTTTGCTGATTTTTCTTCTGAAGAGTCGGATTCCGCGGAGGAATGACTTTGAATAATGTTTATTCAGCCTATGGTTTTTTTTTGATCTTTTTTCATGCTCATTTTCCATGTTACCTTTTTTCTTTACCCCTTTGGTAATTATGCCTATTATCATTGTTTTTATTTAATTCAATTTTGAATTTTTTTATCCATTTAGGATAAAACTGAAAACTATTCGGTTGGATAGTACTTGCCCCAAATCACTACAGTCTTTTGAAAGCATTGTCTCGATTTATTTCGACTTTTATGCGGAATTTGAGCGGATAAGTAATTCCTTGACCTCGTTAATTCGGATTTTTTTTTGTCAGTTTTTGGAATTATTCATGCTCTCCACGCTTTCAATAGGTTTCTGTTTCCCCTATCAGGTGTCTTTCATTAATTTGGATTTGATGACACATTGATAACTTTTCACACTTCGTGTGCTCTTGTGTTTCCCATTCATTTGGATTTGCTGACACACAAGAATCTCTTTAGCTTTTAGTTTAGGTTTAGTTACTCCAAGTTTAGCTGTAGGTATTTTCAACTTTTCTCTGTCCTATCCCCTACCTTGACTTTCTCTATTTTGTCTTACCGGATTTTCTCTTTACCCTGATTTTGACATACCAATTGTGACTCCTTCCAGGACGGGTGATACACGTAGTTATCATGGATGGTATAGAAAGCAGTTATGGTTGAATTTGGTCTTAAGACCAGGTTAATTCTGATTAGCATTATTTCATAGTCCTAGGTATAATGTTGGTGAATCCAATACTCTTTTTCTTTGGTATTTTTTTTGGGTAGTTTTAGTCCATGTCGAACATAAATTGTCCTGTTGGTACAATTTCTTTTGAGGAAGGGGGTAAATGTAGCATTCACATTTTCCTTTTGAATGGTACTCACTAATTAATCTTCTAAATCGGTTTCTCCAATGTTTATCAACAAATTACTTTAACCTTCATATATCACAGCTGTTAGCTTCCGGCACGATGTTGCAATGTTTCCCATTTTCGGTCTGCATTATGGCAATTAGGTGTAATCTTTTGGGGTCATTTGCTGTTTGTCCATTTGATTCATTATTCTATGTCAGTATGTCAGACACTTGACAGCTTGACAATGTCAACTTGACTTTTGGTCGATGGTACATGGGAGAATTTCCTCTCCTCATTTTGACTTTGATCCCCCCCTGAAGAAATGGGTGTAATTTATCCAGTGATGGTATAGATATTTGCCGAATTCTTTTCAACCTAACGAGGATTTTTTCTTTTTCTTCGAATCTTTCCAATCCACTTCATTACTAAAATACCATATGGATGCTTTGCTGGCTAAATCGTTTGATGTTTGAAGACTATCACCTTGTCGTAAACTTGGCTGTATGAGTCCTCATATGCTGCCGGAATATGTCGCAGGAATGGCACTTTGTGATGTTGGGATTGCCCGCACCGCCGAAGCGAACAGAAACCGTTTATGGCTGATGGTCTTGAGGCAGCAACAGTAACAGGCCAGTTTTTTTTATTTAAATACTACTCCTTCAATATTTTTATCAACAATTACTTTTAATACTAATAACGATTTTCTTAAAACCCTTCGCATTCGAGTTTGTGGACATTTCACTATTTAATTCATAAATATTTTCTTTAAGTAACTATTTTCCTATTAAAGTATCAACCTTTTTACGGTTGTACTCATTATCATTAATTACTAATTGATTTATAAAAATTTTTTTGTAACTGAATGGTACTTGCGCCGTATATTGATATCCACGTATTACTACACCCCAAAAGGTTCATGAACATTTTACTCCCTGTAGTACCGGTTTAAATTAAACTTAATTCACCTTTTCACTTTTGCGGATTTTAAATTCTTTTTCAATACTTAATTTTTTTCTTTTAATAATTATAACAGTACCTATCGGTGAACTTTTTCAAATACTGTAATAATACTTAACCACTTGAACTATATTTAAGTTCAGTGAGTGGGTTGGTGTGAGAACCACCCATATTTCAATTTTCTTCGACAACTTGTATATTTATGTAAATAAATGCTAGTTATAGTGTTTTGGGACACATAGTGTTTTCTTCCACTCCGGACATCACAGTGAATCTTTTTACACAAGGTTTCTTTGTTTTCACCTATAAAAAATAAAGTGGCGCCCTTTTATTAAACTTAAACATAAACCCTACTCTACCACCCATCGCCAACGACTACAAGAGCTGCCGCAGCCAAATTTGTTGAAGCCAACTGGGAAGATCAAAAGGTAGGCTACAGGGTGACTGATTTTTATCTTACCGAGTTGTTGAAAAAAAAAGTATGTAGGTATATATATACCGAGGTACATACATACATAGTTAGTCTTTATTATGAAATGATAATACATAATAATTACAATTTTTACCTAGTTTTATTTAAAAGGTTTCATGAATTTTGTCCGCTTTATATGCGTTTGTTTGTTATTAAACTAATAGTACCTACATAGATAAGAATAAATAGTTTGAAAGAAACCATTTACCAAATCCGTAATCTTTGCTCTGTCTTCCCATCTACCTGCTATTTATTGAGTGTGTTGACAAAAAGTAGATATTCATATCCAACGAACACTCTTTGGTTTTGTTCAGAAATAACAACAGCTTATTTATGTATTTTTTCGATTGAGCACTTGATTTTTGAGATAGCAGACTGGATGATTATTACATAATTTGTTGATGTTATCATGGGCATGTCATGGGTTGAGGGCTACGTGAAAGAATCAAGAGTATAAATTATCACTTGAAAAATAATGTGTATCCACATTTCCTTACAGTCTAATGTGAAAGTTGCATTGTTCTAGAATAAAAAATAATAATATGTACCTAAAATTTGTTCGACATGTCTCTTACACAACGACATATAATTAAATTTAATTTTGCATGGTACTTGGGGACGTATACCTATGTACAGCTGGTTCGTAAAAAAACTGGTATTGCTCATTGAAATGTTCAAAAAATTGAGCAGTGAAATATTTGTTTGACAAAACAAAAAAGTATGACGTCATATTTTTACCAGGTTGATACTTTTGAATATTTTTTTTCAAATCACTCCTCACATGAGTACAGGAACTAAAGCGAAAATATTGAATTGATCGATTGTGTGTCTCAAAATTTGCAAATCTACCTGATTCAAATCAATTATTTACATACATACATCATAACATACCCAAACTTTTCACTTGAATGACATGTCACTGTCGTATATTTTTGTCAAAACAAATATTACACTGCTCAATTTTGTTAACATTTCTATGAGCAATACCAGTTTTTTTTACAAACCAGCTGTACACTAACTTGCACAAAAAATGCGTACACAGACAGTCAAATCATGTTTTTTTTGAGCAGTGTAATAGACTGTCAAAATATTTACATGCCATGCACTTGAACTTTTTATTTTTTTTTCCAATGAAAACGATATATTGTGGGTACGACTTTGAATTTATAATATTATTATAAAATGTAGATTATTTTCCTTAAAATCCGGTAGCAGAACCATTTCTAGCCAAAACTTCTTGTAGTCGTCAAACCAGAGAATTTGATAAATCTTGACAATATAGACGACATTGGCGAGCTCATTCCACGCATTAAGAATGGCATCTAATAGTTCTGCCTGATTGTGAGCTGAAGCCTCCAGTTTATTTGATAAATAATTTTTACCAATCGTCCTCACACCCCACACATTCTCCATCGGATGTGCATCTGGTTATTCAGTCATTTAGTTATTTTTAGTTCTTCTCACCACTCACATAAGTCACATAGGTCTTCACTGAAGCGTGTATGGCGGGTTTAGCGAAGGCATAAGCGTAACTTATTGATCAAAGCGTTATTCTAGGGCACACGTCATAACAGTTAAATGTATGAATACAAACTACAGTGTTTACTGAAAACATAAGTCTTGATGATCAAAGCATAAACATAATGCATAAGCGTAAAAGTTCCCAACTTTCAACTTTTATGCACTAAATTATGCATGATCAGGGACTGTCTGATGACATTGACAATCTGCTGGACGGACTGGTTTTTCTATTATGTTATTTTTGTCATTTGGAACGGTAAAATAGTGAAATATTGAGGTGAATTTGAGTGGATTGAGTGAAATTAGTCTAGTGGAGTGATGAGTTTTGAGGAGGGATTTTTTATTGGGACCATCAAACAGTTTCCATGCATTTGGAATCTGGGTCATGTTGATCATAAAAATAAAATCATGTTGGAGAATGCCTGGATCAAAATATCAACGATTACCGCGGCTACTGGTAAGCGATAATTATGTTTGACAGTTGTTATGTATTAAATACCACATTCCATAAACACCCTAATGTCTTATGCTCTATGCATTGATGAAGTGACTTACGCCTTGATCATTAATATTATGCCTATGCGTTCACTAAACCATACATATAAGAATTTGTGTTCTCACAAAAGTGGATTATTATTGCAACTGACAAAACTTGACGTTTACTTGTCACCTTCATACACTGCTCAAACCAAAGCAATTTCACCATTTCAATGTACGCAATGTACACATATGTAATGATAACATCGTTGAACGTGATTTCCAACTTCAATCAACTTTTCTCAGGAAACTTCCGATATAGTCAAAACTAAATAATATAAAGTGTGTTCAAAAAACATTGGGCTAAAATAAAAGGATTGATTCCTGAGGTACGTCATTCTGAGAAAAAAAAGTTTCAATAAACATAGGTCTGAAAACATAACATTTCTATCATACAGGATGGCAAAGTTTTTTTTTAATAATTTTTTTTAATAATTCAGTTAAATTTTGACCGATTTGTTTGAAATTTGGCAGCGTTGTTGTAAGTAGTAAGGGGCTAACTTTGACCCTAACAGATAAAAAATATTGTTTCCAGTGGCGTTGAGGGCGGGCAAGATAACATCAATTTTTCAAAAACAACTATGCGTTTTCGGAACTACATAATATGGTTTATTGAATTTTTTTTTTTTTTAGAATGACCTAAGGAATCACGCATTTTTGCCCAATGTTTTTTCAACTCCCTTTATACCCGCGTATATTGCTTGAATCTTGACCAAAATTAGTACTTATTTTTTAACAATACTCAAACACGAATCTAGAATTTTTATATGTCTGAAAATTGAGAGTATACCTTAACTTTCAATCCAAAACAACTTTTCACCAAAAGGTATCAGCCTTCAAAACAAAGGTATACTTTACTCTTGTCAATTTTTACTAAATCAGTTCCAATCCAAACCATCCTGTATAACAACTGATTCCGCTCATTTTCTCAACATCTTAGTTCAAGACTAAGCAGGAGCGATTACCAGAATATCAGAATCTTACTCGGAAATTTGTTATCATTTATACCTTACCAAAACCGAATCGGTGGACACGATGTATATCACACACATTTTCCAAAAAAACAAAGAACAATGAAATGCACATGGGTACTCATAACAAGATTCACTAAGCGGAAGCACAATCAAATCATGGTAATAAAATGCTATTATCTCCAAAACGGTGCCGATTTCAATCGATATAAAATCATCGATAAAACCTTTTTCGCAGCAAAAAGCAAAACGATGACCAAGAAATGCCAAATTTGTCAACTTTCAAAAGTGTATAGTTGTTTTGTGGTGTATAGCTTCAAATGAGACATTTCACCTGTCTCTGTACAAGACAAACATAGGTACATACCAAACACTCTGTTGGCATAATACTAATATGTCATGATACTAAAACAAACAAGATATGATCATGGTAGAAATTCTACCATGGATATGATCACGCGCAGGTTTCGCTGACGTCATTGTGAGCCCAAACCTCAAAATTCATAGGTTACCTAGGTAACTGGGTTACCATGATACTAAAAAAAAACAAGATAAACTCACGCCATAATACAATAACTCTCGCACATCCCCCTCAGTTGTCATCACGTGACCTACCTCAAACCTAAACAATCAATGTCACGTGGGTACGTCATGCGTGAGCCAGTTCAAATTTCAATCAGCAAATGGTTACTAGGTTACGGTATTGATGTTTTACATCTTACCTCAGTTTGGGCTCACAGTAACGACATGCGCGGCTTGGTTCTAATAACGTCCAGCAATCGATCATATCTTGTTTGTTTTAGTATCATGCTAATATGTCAACTAAATTCTTATTATAAAATGATATTATGTTTAGGTATAAATAACCTATAGCATTACTCACTAATCACGATAAACCTTATTTTATCGTTGCATTATTATGACACTATTTAATTTCCCAAATTCAATGAAATACATTATTTCATTGCCCAAGTTTCCTTGTCACCATCGACATCCGTTAAAAAATTATGAGATAAAACTAGTTTCAATGCGCCCATTCCAGTCATTCCGCTCAATTCAAAGGAAATCTATACCGACCTACGTTCTTCTTCAAAAATAAAACATCCATCTGTTGGTACTTGTAAATTCCACGGTCTCTCCAGAGACATCTTCTGATTCGGGTGACTGTAGTTCCCGTCCTCAATTCTAGGTGGAGACACTCAACTGGAGATTTCAAGAGACGGAGAAATTTTAGCATGGGAACTATCTTAATATAGTCTTATTATAAAATGCTATTAGTTACCGAAAATACTAAATCCCTGAACTTTTGCCCTTGTTTGGACAAGAATAAATCAAGCAATTAATAGTTAAAATCTTTTAACACTAGGTACACCATAACAGAATACACAAAAGTCAAAAAGATTCACGAAACAATAACTTTCCGGCGAAATACGGAAAATCAAATAAAAAAAGTCACAAAGAACACAGACGTCGTCAAGTACGGGACTGTAATCGATTTCTTAATACGATTTTGCAACGTCACATTCATGTGGGGTTTGATCATCGTCTCCGAGAAAAAGGAAATGCGCAGGCTTGAGTTTGCCGATTGGAAGAGTTTTGTTTACGATTTTTGCCTCCATGCGATGCCAACTTTTCAATTTTCAAAGCTGTTCCAATGTAAGCAATATTCAGGAGTAGTAGTATTATACCAAATTGTCGAACCCTTGAGATTAGTCTTTATCCCAGTTGTTTCTTGCAGGATACATTTTTGAGACGATGGTGTGTGTTGTTTGAATTTTTTTCTCATGAAAAAACCTCATCAGGAATCACCCTTTACTAATGTTAAGGAAACACTATAGGTAGTTTTCTTGAAGGATGCTGTTTCCTTACTTTTTGATGTTTGATAGAGAAAATTGCATTGTCACATTAACAAATAGCACATTTTCAAAATTTGATAGAATTTTGATCCTGCATCAGCAGTAGCTTTGCTGTAGTTTTACACATGTAACGAGATATGGATGAAGGAAAAACTATATGATAATACAGGGTGTTTCCTAGACTTTGGTAAAAAAATGCGTGGGGTGATTCATTTTCATGGGGTATTTTCATCAAGGATTTTCAAAAAAAGTTCCTATAAAGATTTGACCTCGGATTTGACGTTTTATATACGGGAGCTACGCCCCTTTAAATAGGGCACCCCAAACCAAGGTTAATTATTGATAGTAATAAGGTTGCGTCGTTATACGTTCGGGTTTCGGACGAATCAGAACTCAGACAAAAATGACGTCAGTCGGCTCCGATTCGGTTCTGAAATTCAAATACACATCTAAAAAAAAAGATAGAATATGTTTCACACTTGATAATAAGAAGATATTTCGCTGTATACCAAAAGCTGTGTAATAACTTACCCTCAAACATGTTTAAAACCGGCCGACACTCGGTAGAAAAAGTTTTAAGACCCTGAAATACGGACATGTTATGACATTAAGATGACAGGAATGTCAATAATGGAGCTCGGTGAGGGGATCGATTCGGTTAATCGTTCGTGGATTTCCGATTCCCTAGTTACGGCGCAACCTCTACATATCAATTAACCTTGACCCCAAACACTTTTTTTCCTCAATATTTCCGAACCCGTTCATACAAAGATCATGAGATATCATAATATATCGCATGAACTTTCAAACCAGAATCAGAATTTGAGCTCAAAATTTCGAAATTTCAATCAGTGGCGTACCAAACTGGAAGGGTTGAGTGAAGGTTAAGTGTATAGCTTGGATCTCGATAAATGGAGGTATACGAAGACTCTTAGTAGACCACCTGACACAATGAGGAGTGAAAATATACTGAAAAATATGCATGGGTTGTATTTGTCCAGGACATAGTTCTTAGACATTATAAAAATAACTTTTTGAAAAATAGTTATGCATTTTTTCAGAATAACTTTTGATATACCATGTGATAAATATTTGAATTAAAATTTGAACGTGGTATAAATCCAATTTTATCCAATAGATGGCTCCACCGTATGCAATAAAAACAGATTTCTTTACGTTTTTGAGAAAAAAAAATCACAAGTAGGAGGACTACCCGTTGTAGGGCGCTGGCGAATTTCATTTCAAACTATTGTATGGGAGTTTCCTATATATTTTGAGTGATATGTGGTGACAATTTGGACTCGCTCGTTCACAATTTCTCTGAATTTTCTCCAATTTGTATATGTATGCGGGCGGTCCCACATCATCACGCACGACCCAAGGTTAATTGATAGTAGTAAGGTTGCGTCGTTATACGTTCGGGTTTCGGACGAATCAGAATTCAGACGAAAATGACGTCAGTCGGCTCCGATCCGGTTCTGAAATTCAAATACACATTTAAAAAAAAAGATAGAATATGGTTCACACTTGATAATGAGAAGATATCTCACTGTATACCAAAAGCTGTATGATAACTTACCCTCAAACACGTTTAAAAACGGCCGACACTCGGTTAAAAAAGTTTTAAGAACCTGAAATACGGACATGTTACGACATCAAGATGACACACCGATGACAGGAATGTCAATAATATGGAGCTCGGTGACGGGATCGATTCGGTTTATCGTTCGTGAATTTCCGATTCCCTAGTTACGGCGCAACCTCTACATATCAATTAACCTTGCGCACGACCAACCTCAATACGCCAATCAAGCATGATTGGCATATGATCAGACGAGAGCTCATCGAGCACCTGCCAATCCGGAAGATTGAGGATATCTTTCCCCAATGCCAGATCGATATAAGTCGAAGTCTTGCCACTCGTAGGGTAATGTGTTGGAACTGAAGGTTTCAACAACTGAATGTCATTTTCTGCTTTATAATCATGCAGAAAATTACCATTCCGATTACACCTATGGTTATTCCACAAAGTGTGTCTTGCATTAAAATCGCCCACTAACAACGTTTCCCTGTTCAACCGAAAAAACGGATATAAGTCAACAGGTATCATGCGCAGGTCTGGCTTCGCGTAGGCGCCAGCAATCACGCACCCATTTCAAAGTTGAATTGCTATGCATTCCATAGCTGAAGCAACGTTTATCAAAATATGGGGTATATTTTGATTAACAAGCATGACAATAGATAGAATATCATCACTAAACTACTAAAGATATTCTATCCTGAAAAACAGACAAACATTTCACAAACAAAGCCACCCTGAGTGTTTGGTGTAGAAAAGTGTGCACTAGTGGAGCATAACAAACACACCTATAGTTCCGAATAACCAACTTTTTATTGGGAACCAATTTAGTCTTGGTAATTACCATTATATCCACTCTATACTTGACATAAAAGTGGGTTAGCTCACCCCGCTTCTGAAACACACTATTTGCGTTCCACTCAACTATTCTCAGAGGACAATCCTGCTTAACCATTACGGTTTAGAATTGTACGTCTAAGAAGCGCTATTCATAGAGCAGAGCGTTACCAACCCACGATTGCCTTTTGGTGTACTTGCCAGTCTCACCCTAAGGTTACAAATGGGTACACTTTCAATGTTCATATTATTACTCACTGAAGATAAGTGCGCCCTCTGAGGTAACGCAGGGAATTCCCCTGCATCCAAGGCAGGGGCGATAAGCACTGTCTTTGACGATGCATTCGTTTCGGGGGGGCTGGAGCATCTACAAACAGTCTTTTTACCACCATTAAGCTTCCCCTTTTTATAAATGTATACAGGACAATCCGTGGACGTGACCTTGTGTTGGCCGTCGAAGCTGCAACATGAAGGGACAAGAGCCCCGTCCTCAATGCCGCAATCTCTAGTCTGGTGCGTATTTGCGCATCTCGCGCAACGGGGGGCGCGATGACAATTCAAGGCAGCATGTCCCCACATGTTGCACCTGCGACACTGGATCATCTCAGCCGACTTTCTCTTCCTCGCCCATGTGACCTTCACATGGTAAAGGAAGCGGACACCGGCGTTCAACGAACTCGTTTGTGTTCAGGTCCACAGATCACCAAGTATATGGGTTGGCCCTTGGTGGTGAGTCTATAGACCTATCTGACTGAAACCTTGCAGTGACTTACTAGTTCCTCTTTGTTGTCCATAGGTTCTGGCCCATGATCCAGCCCCTTGACAACGAATGCATGGGACTTCTCACTTTTAACTGAATACGTGTGCCATACAGCCTGACTATCACACTTGAGTTTCTGCACAATGGCTTTGTGCTCATCCACCTGTCTTGGATTGATGATTGTACTATTTTTTGTGTACTCAAGCGAAAACCTAGAGGGTGCACTCACCTTCACATCATGCATCAACTTACGATGATCCTCATTTGACTTGTTTACCCCCTTAATTATTATGGGAGGTGGCCCCTTTCCTTTAGACTGCTTGCCAGAACAGCTGCTGCTGGCTCCCACACCATCATCGTTCCCCGTTTCCGTACAGTCATCCAGTCCAGCCAGTTTTTCAAACTTGTTATTTAGTTTGACCGGGTGTTCAGTGAGCACTTTTGACTGCAGGCTAATTTTACTGCTGAATTTTGCCGTTCCATCAAATTCATGAATATGCTGCTGGGCCTCAACGGTTACTGCCTTGCCCACGCCTTTTGATAGCAGTAGGCGTTTTAAGGGACTGCACGTCTTGAATTGACCTGCACTAATTGCCAGCCATTCATTAATGGTCATTTCACCAACTTTGTTTATTTTGGGGGTGTTTAATATTCTCCTTATCTTGAGACTCCGAAGCATCCTATATACCTTTATAAATCGGTACAATATCAATAAGCGGAGTATTTGCATTTTTCAGGATGACACTGGTACCTCCACCATTTTTCTGGGGTAGTGTTCCGTGAATCCGCTCCAGTTTGACAGTTCTTTGATTTTTCTTAGAAATGGGCTTGGTATTATTACCTTCGCTTATCTCATCACTACTACTGGTAGTCCCACTCGACTCCTCATGTGTACGTTTGGTCCCCACCGATTGGTGGTCCATTTCATTCCTATCACAAAACATCCCAAATAGAAACCATGATACGGGTTGTATTAGTATGTAGTTGTAACCATGGTTGTAACTATGTTTGAGGCGACATCTTGTGACATGCCGCATAAATTTCGCCGTAAATTTCTTGACGATTTGGCGACAGATTTCAAATAATTACTTCTGATTGGCATACAAAAAAACAAGTCCAGTTTTGGAAGATTTTTAGACAAGGGACGAAATAGAAGGCGTTGATCTTTTATGTCGTCCTATATCTAACAACCTTCCACAGCTAGGTATATATTGATAATGATTAGATAGGGTCAAAAACCCATTTACAATAAAATCAGGTGAAGTTGATCAAAAATATGATATATTTGTTAAAAAAACAAAATGAAATAAATATTGTAGAATGTACCAGATACCCAAATTTATGATTCTCCATCTGCTCAGGTTCTTTCACAGCAGTCTCTGAAGCTGACTCCTCCTCAAAATATTCTCAGTCAAACTTCCCTGCTTTTTTGAAAGCAACAACAAGAGAGGTTCACCTATAATTTTAATACTATTAGGAATGCAAAAAAGCTATTTTCATAAAAAAAATAAAAATAATGTCTTCTCTTATTTTTGATTTTTCAGAAAAAAAATCTTGTTAATCATTGTATTATTATCTTTTTATATTGAACATTGTAATACATCAAACAAGTACAAATTCGTGGTTTTTAATTTTCAATACAGTTTTTTTTTAAACCAAAGCAAAAACCCAAAACTATATTCTATTTCCGAGCATTACGATTATCACAAAACTAACTTGAATTCACCTATTTTCCAAAAACAATAATTGTCTAGATTTTTATAACAAAAAACTCAAAAAAAATCAAAAATTGAATTTTCGCTGTTTTGAATCCTATATAACCTCGAACATGTGTGTGATTCTTCCTACACCCATATAACACCTCCAATGGATTGTAACCGCCGAATGTTGCTCACCATAACCTTAAAACTTACATCCTAGAAGTGAGAATACTTTGCATTGGGCTGGCTTTGCTCATAGGCATTGGTAGAGAGTTGTCCTGGTATATATGGTTGCCAAGGTGAGGCCAAACAAGGATCACTGACAGGCATTTCGCTCCGTGAATTTACGGCGAAAACTCATTAAAAAGTTCTGTTTCAAATCGTGAAAAGTTGTAAAACTATATTGTGAGCTGTTGTGGTGCTATACCGTTCGTGCTGAAGGCGTAGCAGGAGTTTTTGGGGCAATTCCAGTCCAATTTGAATCTGACGTTGTCTCATTAGCATGGAGACCTAAGGAAATGATGAGAATCACAAAATATCCCAAATAGAAAAATAAGCTAAATGGCAACGACTGGTGGCATATAACGATTCCTTACCTTACCACGAGCCCGTACCAAAATCGGTCTTCCTATTGGTTGGATCGTCTACAATCATTCACGTGCTATAGGCAACCAGCAAATCAGTCACAGTCACATCACTGCTGATCAGCTGGCTGATTGCCGATTGCTATATCTACTTATAATCATCCAAAAGAATGCATTATTTATTCTTGAGCAAATACACTTTTTATTTTGTTTTTAATAAAATAACAAGATTATTATAATTATTCTGCATTATTGACTTCCGGAGAGGTTTTTTTTCGACTACCCTGATAAGTATCTGTATTTTGATGTGACTGATCTGTACTCATTTCATTTGAGGTGGGTTGAATAGGTATTTATAGTGGATTTAGTGACTAGTGTATACCACAATATGGGGGTAAATTTCGGAGTGGATCACCTACCTACTATTTATACAGATTAAGGCGCGGTGATCGGATAAATCTATCAACCAAATATTTCGCTAATCGGGGTGGTGTATGAAAAAAAGTGCGTTATTAATAATCAACTTGATTTGGGTACAGGTGACAGCTTTTGTGCTCAGCAATATATTATATTTTTTCCTAAATTTCTATTATTTCACGGGATATCTACCCGGATACACGACAAACTATGAAAATGGCTCGAATCCATTCCATTGAATAGGTGTATTTCAGAAACTACACACACCTCCAAAAGGTACTTTATGCCCATTCCGAGAGATATAAAACTCTGGTAACATAAATAAGTAGGTACTCGAATAGAGTCAAGGTCCTCGGACTTTTTTTTTTGTTGAAAAGTCATTGTGCCTTTTTGACCTATGAAAGAAAAAAAAAGCCAATCTTGACGGTTTTTCAAAGTGGTTCTAGAAAAAAAAATCGAATACAAAGTGGAGCAAAAATTATACCGATCCTGAAAATAACACTATACAATTGACAATTTTATAGCCCAGGTATGCGGTTTTGAAGTTGCTTAAAAGGATACATTTCTCAAGCTTTTAGCCAAAAATGCCAATTTTGAGCAATTTTTGACATCTTTTAAATTGCATATCTAGTCTATCAACAGTTCAATCGTAGTGTGATTTCCAGGATTGATATAGTTTTTACCTCTCTTTCTAATGGAGTTATCCATTTTTTTTCTAAAACCACTTTGAAAAACCGTCAAGACCGGGGAAAATGAAAAGAGTCTTTATTAATGTGATCAGATTTTGAATATCTGTGGAAATGGCAAAAAAACATGGGGGCTCCAAGACTTTTGGAGGTGTGTGTGTTAGGTACCTATAACCAATTTGTCCTATTTTCGGCATAAAGCTTGAATTTTGAAGTTTTTTTATTCGAACTTCTCTCAAAACTCCATCTACTGTGGAAGAAATTTGGCTCATATCTCTTATTTTAAATTTAAATAAATAATGTATAGTATAGGTATCTATTTCAATCCGGGTTCAAATCACAATGACCAATACGGGTTATACAAATGAATCATGTTCATGTCTATGGATCTCTAACACTACATCATCATTTGTATCCAAAATAATCGAATGATGGACATTATATTATTTTGAAATAAGGCTATACGCACTGACACTTATTAATTCTAAAGGCTTTTTTCAATGCATAACACATTAATAAATTCCGTCGACAGATACTTTCCACTGATCACTTGCACAGACATTGTTGAAAAAGCAAGTTCGAACTCAATCGCGAAACAGCCATGTGAGCCATGAACAACTGCAACAGCTGTCAATATTCGTTTTGAATTTGAATCTGAATTATGTGCCGCCATATTCGAATCAACCAATAGGATAGACCGATTTTGGTAAAGGTGAGGTAAAGAATCGTTATATGCCGACTGGTGGTAAATCTTTATGCGGCACGTCGCTTGGTGGCGCTGCATTCAGTAGGATTGTTATTTCAAGAATGTAATACTAGGTGGCGCTGTTCGCTGGTCGATAAGGACGTTTTCTGTATATTTGCTGATAAATAAGCAACTGTAACAACCCCGCAATCTGCAACGCTGTCGGACGGGCGATACCCACATGTTGGCAACGTTGGTCAGCCAATAATCATATCATGTATCAAGTATGTCATAATTGTCAAGAACAAGGCGACATTAGGCCTTGTTGAATGATGATAACATTGATAACCTATCTTTTCAACGGAGTTTTCAGAGAGTTTTGTTGTCTTGTTTTGTCGAATTGAATTTGTCCGAAAATATACCCGTTCCAGCATATCTGAGATCCGAGCCGCAGTTATTTATTTTCCCCGTGCAACACCCCCACCTCTATTAATTTTGTTACAAACTGGCGTCCCAACTTGTGGGCACGGGAATTTAAAATTGTGTGATCCACGACGTGTTTGGAATGAATATGGTTGATACAGTTCGGCTTTTCGTATGACTTATCGACGTAAACCAAGACTTTGGACAATAATTGTGGACCTTAGTGGCCCGTTTTGTAAGTGAGGTTTCATTGAGAGACAGTCAGAGATTTTTAAAGCAGTTTTGTGCGTGAGTGATCACCAAAAACTCATCAAAATCAAGGAATTTTCTGTGCTACATCTACCTACATCAAGAATCAGTGACAATACGAACTATTCAACGAATAGGTAGAGTGTTTTTCATGAGACGTGTTCGAGGGGACAGTTATCATTGGTTTGAGTGGAAGCTGTCAAACTGTGAGTAGTTTTTCCTGTTTTTTCTTGTGCTATTGCTGCATCGTGGAAGGTCCTGGACACTCATACTACCTTCGCTCAAACAAAATGGCATCAGTCACGCTTACAGACGAGCAATTTCGCGAACTAATGGGCCGCCTCACCACGGCTAATGTACAGCCAGTTCAGATTCCTCCTGTAGCTCACAGTGGCAACTTTAGCAAGTGTAATTCGCGTTTTAACGGCTCAGCTGACGCAGACGTTAAAGCTTTTATTGACGCGATTGAAATTTTCAAAAGTTGCACGGACATGCCTTGCCTGAAAATATCAGAAATGCGCCAAGTATAGACATGTTTGTTCACTGTGTTTCCATATATCTGATGCAAATGTATGTCGCAAGTAACTGACATGGACTTGACATATATATGATTAATTTAGTGTATTTTTGTAATAACTAGCCAAGTGCTAAATAAACATGTTTATTATTTCAGATGAAAATACTTTGAAACGACTACCAATGCTCTTCGATGGTTTTGCCGCGACATGGTAGCAGGGCGTAAAGTCTTCACTAACGACCTGGCAGGAAGCCATAGACTTACTGCGTTCAACTTTCTCTCGGGCCAGTTAAGCCTGCTTACCTCGCTGCTTACCGAGTGTATCGTGAACTGTTCGCCCAAGAGCAAGATTTGAAAACTAAAACAGACATTTTCGTATGTGAAGCTCGTTCTATTCTATATTCTATAGCTCAGCTGCCTCCCGGTACGCTCTCGGAAGAAATACAGCTAGATATGGTTTATGGACTAGTACACCGGAAAATCCGCGAGAGAGTTCCACGTGATAAAGTATCGACATTTAGTGAATTTCTCACTCATGCTCGTTTGGCAGAGAAAAATTTCGACGTTTCGGACGAACAAACAACCGCAAATGATTCGGAGATGAAGTGTCGGAGGCACTGCCAAAAAGCTGCGATGTTCCTTTTGTAAATACACTGGACACTCAGTGCACGATTGCCGTAAACTAGCCAGTAAAAATAAGACTTCTGAGAGACAATCTTCGCCTTTCGTTAAAAATTTAGTAAATTCTACTCCTGTAGAGCCGCCAGAATTTTCAGCAACCGGTGTGTTGTGATACGCATGTGGTGCGCTGGGATACATCAAAAGCAACTGCCCGAATCGCAAGCCAAAGCCAACCAACGTAAATACGGTTGACGAGGAATTTCTTTTCAACTCTGTGGACGATAATAACATGCAAGTCAGGCCCTTGGTACCTATAATTGTCAATGCTCATCGCGGGTTTGCATCTGTTGATACGGGTGCAAAATGCAGTGACGCTGGCTCATCATTATCGCGCCTACTTTTGGAAGACTCGATCCCGTATACAATCGAACATCTACTCATGACTTTAGCAGATGGAGTTAAATGTAAGCTTGAAGCATTTATTTTCAAAGTTGATGTCACACTACAGAACAAAACTGTTCCCACCAAATTCATATCTGTACCTGAAAACGAGAACAGCCGCACACTTCTCGGCGTTGATTTCATCATGGCGGCTAACCTTGTTATTAATGTGCCACAAAATCAGTATAGCTTTGGTGAGGATCTTCAGTCATCGTTCTTCTTTGACTCTGACGTTGATACTACTTATGAAATCAATAGTTCACAGTACGATCGCCTTGATCTCCGTGACGACGAAGCGCGAATGCTTAGCGAAGAGCAACGAAGCAAACTCAACTCACTCCTGTGTGAAAACTCTGAGATGTTCGTTCCTTCCAAAGATCCAACGCGTTACGACGAGCACAGCATCGTACTATTGGATGACACTCCCATCGCTGTACCACCGTATGGGATGTCAGAGCCCAAAAAGGAGATTCTACGCAAAGAATTGGACAAGCTACTGGAGGTTCCAAAGAAAAATAGAGAAGTTCGCATTGTGATAGACTACCGAGCTTTGAATGCCATCACAAGACCAGACAGATACCCGATCCCGAGGATTGACGATCTTTTACATGCAGCCAAGCAAACTGGCTACATTACAACTCTGGACCTTAGAAGTGGATATCATCTGATCAATGTGAAGCCTTCAGACAGAGAGAAAACTGCATTTGTCTGCCCTTTTGGCACTTTCCGCTACAAACGTATGCCGTTCGGATTGCGAAACGCTCCGAGTACGTTTCAACGGCTCATCGATAGATACAGGTCAGGAATACAGGACGTATTCATTCTAGCCTACTTGGACGACATCATTATTATATCTTCGACGTTCGAGGACCATATAAAAAATATTCTCAAGGCTTGCCCAATACAAGTTTACCTTAAATCGGCCCAAGTGTTCATTCGCCTGTGAAGCAGTCCGATATTTGGGACACATCCTGTCCAGAGAGGGGATACGACCATGTGAAGAAAAAGTCGCAGCGATTATGAGCTTGGCACCACCCGGTAACGTTAAGCAACTGTTAGGATTCATTCAGACCTGCTCATGGTTCCGTCGGTTTATAGAGAATTTCGCCGATGTGACCAGGCCACTTACGACATTAACCAAGAAAAACATCAAATGGACTTGGGGTCCCGAACAGGTTGATGCATTCACTAGGCTCAAAACTATTTTATGTTCCGCTCCAATCCTAAGACAAGCAGACAGTACATTACCGTATATCCTGAGAACTGACGCAAGCAACTACGCTCCGGGAGCATGTCTACTCCAGGGGGAGGGACCAGACGAACGCCCAATGGAATACGCATCCAGACTGTTGACACCTGCTGAACAAAACTATAATACGACTGAACGGAAAGCCCTCGCAGTGGTTTGGGTATTTAAAAAGTTCAGAGGCTATCTAGAAGGATGTACTACGATTGTACAGAGTGATCACCAAGCCCTGAAGTGGCTCATGGCGCTGAAGTCCCCAAGCGGTAGGCTTGCTCGTTGGACACTTGAACTCATGCCTTACGAAATCAGGATCGACTACATCGTTGGTAAGAAGAACGTCATAGCCGATACCCTGTCCCGTCCACCACGTGATGTGCCCGAAGATACTGCTGATGTCAACCTCGTCACGATAGACTTCCCTACTCTCAGTACCTCCGAAGTTCGAAACGAACAATTAGCTGATTCTGAATGGAGAAAATCATTCGAAGTTTAGAAGACTCCAAGGACCACAACGTCCACTTCAACAAATGGGCTGAACTCAATCAATCCATAGCGGTACTCATTAATATTTGTTTCTATTTAAGAATCAGGAAAAAACAGCAATTTTTTGTTTTGATAGCACCGTTACGCCATCTTGTGGCTGTCTTGGGAACTTCAAATATATTTCCAGAATTTTCTCTATTCCATATTACCAAGTAATTTTTTTTCCGCAAGTCTCTGGGATGCCTAGTTTCTGACATCTGGAACCTTGACATTCTTAAATAGACACCCTGTACATTCTATCACTAGACATCTTCGAGATATCTAGTTGTAGCACTGGCATTATTGAGTACTTTTTTCTGATCTTTATATGAGATATCTAGTTGTGTTCCTGAAACAACAGGTACATTTCTGTGTTGCTAAATTGTTTTACGGTGCTTTTCAAACAGTGTTGATAGAAAAATGTCGTATATCCTCTACAAACATCAACCCATAGAGAAATATAAAAAAAAGAGAGTGGTCAATGCCATGTATGCAAGTTGACATCAAATTTCCCCTGCGATAGTGGCGCACCGAGGACAACCAGGTGAACTATACAATAGCAGATTCCTGTAGAACCAACTTATGTCAAATAAAAAGGCGGGATATTTGAATCTAACAATTGGCGGGATATTTGAATTTAAGACATTTAAAGAGTGGAATAATTATTCGGTGTTATGCAATAATGAGTTATGTCATTATAGCTATATTTTCCATATGGATAGAAACAAACATTATAATATAATAAAAAACAAAACATTATTCTTTTAATCTACACCTTCATGGAATGGAAAAATATAATAATCTCTACAGGTACATATTTATTAACTGAATAAATATTCAAGCCCAACAATATAATACAAAACTAAATACCCAGATCATTCTCAACAGAAATATACATACAAAGAACCACTTTTAATTTGATTATACATACAAAGTAATAATAATAATTAACAAGCGATTTTATGCAAAAACGATAACATAAAAAACAAAACTTACAGAATAAAGACAAATAATGCAATCGAGATGTGACAACAGTACAAAATTAACCGAAAATATAGATATTCTCTTGAAAATTAATAAAAAACTCAGCAGCAGGAACACAAACTGTGGGCCAAATCTGTTTGTTCATGGATTTAGATGAATTTTGGATATGATATTGGTCAATATGTTCTGGATGTTCCTCCAAAATTGAGTTTTCGAATTTTGGACAGGACCGGACTTACGACGTTTTTATAAAATTGGTGCATTCAAGCTCGTTGCAAAAACGGACTGCGCTACGTACAGACCAACTGATATATTTTTTGAGAAGGACATTAGTGGAAAAAAGTATCGTGATAATATCAATATTTTAGAACTATAACCTAAGAAACTATGATTTTTTCTATATGATGGTGCTTGTCGGCATAAAAACTATTTCACTTCATTTTGATCAAAGTTTTTTAAAATTTCATAGCAACGTGGATTGTTTGTTAGAGATTTGTCGATTTTTTCACATTTCAGATTTTTTAATTTGGAAAAAAAATAATACCCAATTATTTTTTTTTTTTTTCGTTTTTAAACTTTGTTTAATTTCACTCGATAATTTGAAAGGGGCCGCAACATTGCCGTGCATTGATTTGAAATGTTCTGTATAGATCATCATAATATTTTTTTGACAATCTCTATTGCTAGGTATATCTAGAAAGAGATTTCGATATTATCTAGATGATCCTTGCTAGTGAGCCATTCAAACAAAATATATTTTCTAGGAAGAATTTTAATTTTTTTTCTCATTTGACAGATATGACCATTTGTGGGCAGTATAAAATTAACGTGATCGTGAATTTTTGCAAGTTCTAAGACCTACTTGTTTTGTCACATAGGTTAATATATTTTTGTAATCCGTATAATCTTTAAACATAGTCAAAGTATGATGACTGTCCATCATGCTACTCAATAGATTTTGGCAATCACCAAATTTTAATTTTTTCACCAAGTCAGAAACATACGTTAACGTATTCTCATCGTGGCAAGAAAAGTCAGTCATCAATTCTCGGTAAATTTAAGTATTGAATTTCATAATTTTCGAGATCATCAAGTCATGAAGTGGCAAGAAATCAGCCTTGAAATCCTTAAATTCTAAAAATCCTTGCAACTTGTCTAAAATAGAACCGTCGCGTCGCGTCGTCTATTTCAAAATAATTGCGGTTTGATACTGGTATCACAAGTCAAGTATGTATGATTTTTACGAGGACATATTTATGATTGAGTAGCACAACAGAACAGACACGAAACTGTAAGTTATAAACGCACATAATATAGTCATATCTGCTGAAGTGATATTAAGTATAAGAAATTGTCAATTCAAATTGGGAATAAAATATTCCTCAATACCCAACTATTCAACAAAAATATTGAAACATCCTGGATAATATTCCACCTACTTTAAAATACTTCTCCTCCTTCTATTTGCATTTCTAAACTCGTCGCTGGAAAAATTTCTTCCACATCTTTATCTGTCTGCTTAGTGAAGGAAATCCAGTTATTTTTTCTGCCATAATATAATATGGAAATTCTGGCTTATAATTTGCCCCTCCGGCGCCGCGTCGTAGGTATTAATCAGATAAAAACGTCGTTGACTTTCGAGAACAAATCTGACCAGAATAAACTCCACAAGCAAAATCAAAATGTCCAAAACTTCTGGACTAAAAAAACAAAATAGGTATATAACTTGCCTGTTTCAATCAGTTATTAAATAATACAGTGCGACCGTAAAGGTTGGAATAAATTCTTTTGAAATTCAGGGGTTTGTTTTGTGGGAAAACACTCGGACACATCGATTTTTATTTTTGACTTCGGTTTTTTTGATGATAATTTTATGTGTACAGGGTGAAAATAAGTTACGACCATCAACTTCATTTTTTCAAATAGAAACTCCGTTTTTTATTTCATTTTCGAATTCTACATCAAATTATAAGTAAGTTTCATGCTTCATGTCCTCAACCGAACCTCTACAGTGATCGAGAAATTGAATTTTGGATTAATTTATTTCAACCTTTACGGTCGCACTGTAATTATATTACCTTTTCACATTCCTGCCGGGAAACAAAGCCAAAAACGTTTGGGTTAGTTATAAACACAATCTTATATAATAATATGCTTATAACTTATTAAACTTATCCAGTATCCTCCATAGGTACAGGATTAAAATTTTGGAATGAATGATTGACAATCAATATTGACAGGGGGATATAGTTTGTGGACATGACAACAGTAATCATGACAACATATTTATTTGTCAGATCTCTATCGTGGCGCCACCCTAACTAGCCACGTAAACTAACCACTGTCAAAAATAATGCTGGAATCCGGCTATTTTTCGACTACTCTCTTTTTTTTATATTTCTCTATGCATTAACCTATAGACTCTCTGTATCAAAGTAAACTACCTACCTTTATAAAAGAAAAATATGACGACCCTATATCTTTATTCAAAATGGATTCTCCAGCTCTCCCTAGTGAGTAGGTACTTATCTATAAGGCATTTTTTGAAAATCTTGATTTTTCACTGATTATTTGTTTACCTTTCAATAATTTTGATGATTGAGAGCAATAATACATCTTTGAAGACCTCATGTAGACATTTTTTGTGTTTTAAACTTCATTTGTTGTGTACATCCAGACCAAGTTTGGTGTTGGTGATTTCCGAGGTGATTTCTATTTGACATTTTAACATTTCGGTATTTTGTTTTTTCTTCAACGTTATAAATATTTTTGGTGAGTTTTAGCAATGAAATATAGAAGAAACACGTTCCGTAACATAATTTATTGTTCTAGGTTATATAATGCCTGGGCAGATTTTGTGCTGTTTTGCTTCATGAAAACCATTCAAAAAGAAGGTGGTGATTTGATATTATTTCATCCATTTCCTAAAGCAAATAATTTAGTTTCGTCGTCCACAATAAGAATGGATTATACACTTCCGGGCGTAAAATAAATTCAAAAATAAATACGAATATAAAAGTAAAAAAAGCAAAATTCGCGAATAGAAAAAACTTCTCGAATAATTATTAATATTTTTGTAATATACTAAACTACTATATTTTCATCCAACGGAATGTTACCATTTTTAGTAGATAGGCACATATTTTTCTTATTATTCTCACAATCATATTATATGTTAATTAAAATGTCATTTGAACTTTCCAACTAGCTATGACATCACTTTTTATATTATAATTTTCATACCGACTTAACCTCAATACAAAAAACATCGGTAAAAGCGCCTTTTTTATGATTATGTGTTTATTCTTCACTTGAGTATTTTTAAAATATATACATACATATGCCCATCTACATTGGTATTTATAAAAAAAAGTTGTCTAAAATATTATCTTTTTAAGCTTTAGTCAAACATCTTAACTAAAACTTTATATTATGTAGGTATACCTACAGTATTTTGACTATTTTGTTCAGTTAGAATGAAATAAAAAATGCATAATATTCTGTAGGTATTAGGTAACTAATTAAAATGAGAATGAATCCCATTTGAAAGAGGTTTTCGTAAAATGTATGTCACAAATGAAGCTGGGACATACGTTACGGTGGCCGAAAATTTGCCCGAACGGAGCTATCCTGTTTGGTTTACAGTCCTTGAGATTGGTTGGTATAGATGTTGTCATGGTGATCGCCGAAGTAACAATATTAGGTGTGTTTGTTATTTTGGTGTAGGGTGGGGTAGTGCAGACTGCTGGTGTAAGTCATGGCTGTCAGTGTAAAGGAGATTCTACAAACGCGTTTGTGCAGATTCTGCAGATATTCTAACCTAAAAAATGAACAAACAAAACAACTGTGAACTATGGATGATTTGTTGATTTGTATAGCTAAATAAAGTATTATGGATTTGGGACTATATTATTGTCTGAAGTTTGCGACGATGATGATGAATCTCATCTAGAAGTTCTGATTTTATAGACGGCTTAACCGTAATAATATTTTAAATACACTTTATCGCAGGAGAAGCAAAACTGTATAGAGTTTTTTGTGACGTAGTGCTTTTGGAACCTGCCTATGCGGATATTGGATTCAAAAAGCATTTTCGCATTGGCAGAGCTTTATTCATCGAATTATCTTGATATCTACAATTTAGTTAATAGGTACCCTATCAACAGTTTTGAGTTGGGTTGGATTTAGGCTAGCATCGCTCTACCAGATAAGCCACTGAAGCTTGGCTTGGGATCATGATCGAGATTGCTGCTAATGAATGTTGATTTTTGAGAGTTTATGAGAAGTGTTGCGAATTCCAAATCTAAGCAGAAAAAGAAATTGAATAAGAATAAAAATATAAATGGATACAAAGCTTACCAGTTTTGCATCTTTCTAATTGTATCTCTGGAGTGGATAAAACGATTTTGTATGTTTGATCGGAGTCTTTATCGTATGACTGTTTACATTCACTTTCACTATTTCCATCACCCATTTCAATTCATTTGATAAGATATAGGTACACTGATTCTTCGCTACAAATTTTCCTTTTTGTTCGTTTATCTTTATTATAAGTCAGGTTTTGAGACATGGTTTGTTTACAAAATACAAGAAATAAGCTCCCCACCCTATTCTACACTACGCTGCACTTATCACACCTTCTTCTGACCTGGGGTAGCGAGTGCAGTAATAGGCAACCTACCCTAATATAACAAACACTCTACACTACTTGCACAAACAGCATAACAAACGCCGCATAGTAGAAAGGTGCAGTTTCGTGTGCACTAGTGGAGGATAACAAACACACCTATTATTAAATTTGTGTTTAGTGTTGAATTAGACATGAGTTTGGGTTAATTTGAGTCTGGTAAACAAATAGATGTCGCGTGAGCGACATCCTAATTGTTCGAAAATCATGGAGGTAGAAAGGGGTGGAGACGAAATCACGTGACTAAAATGGGATCACTTTCGCCATCTTACTGAGATCGTTTTGTCAAAGTGTCAGTTTACATTTTTGTAGAACGGTTTTTCTCAGTTTTAGCTGTCTTGTGAGGATTATTTTGTGATTTTTGTGTGTTGTTACATTTCTCAATTATTGTTTGATGTGCCCTGAGAAGTTGTGCGAGTAGCGACGCTATCGATAAGAAAAAATCGACTGAAATCACATTTCATAGGTTGGTATGGCACAATACAGGACCGGGATGCGTTGGCATTCCTTACTACGCTACAGAGCATACATGAGCTGTATCGCAGTAAAGTATGGCTGGACAGGGCGCACAATTTGTTCAGCCATTGTTTACTACGGTACAGACCAAATGCGCTGCATGTAAGAAATAGGTACATATATGGTGGGAATGGATCTGTTCACTCACTTCATTAATTATTATCGTTAACTTAGTACGATATATAGAGAAAATTGATCACATACATATGTATATAAGAATGATCTATTATGAAGGTGAATCTAGAAAAATCCTACATCATATTGATGGCTTCACGTAGCCTTTTTAATTTTGCAAATTAGAACTGAACAAAGTTTCAACAACAATAATCTGCGTCTACACAGAGTGTTATTTAATGATAGGACGTAATTCCAAAGACGCATTACTGAACCAAATTCAAGTAGAAAAGGTCCTATAGGTTAACATATTGTCATTGTGTCTTGAATATAAATATTCTGGTTTTCGAGATATAGATTTAGAAAAAAAAATTGGATTTATTATAAGTAAATCTGGTTGCTTCATTTGTTGTTATTGTTATGTGAAATAATCTAGAAACAGTTTCAATATTTTCCTCTCCGTAATTGTTATGGACATAATGTTTTGGACTTTCCTTCACCTTCACCCTATGATTTTTCATTTGGTCAAAAAGTAGACCTCCAACACAATGTATCTTGAAAACCAGACTATCTAGGACACATGTTTATATTGGAATTGGCTCAAGAATGCATCTTTGTAAATATGGCTTATCATTGAATAAAACCCTTTAAGGCTAATAATTAGAAGCACACTTATATTCAATTAAATAGCGTGAAATTCAATGTTTCGAATTAAAATACCTACTTTCATTATCATTATGCGTGAAAATCAAACTATCCTATACTCACCAGTACAATTTATTTTTACAGCGTACAGGGATAGTTTGAGTTGACTCTATCCTCATTTCGCAAAGTTTTCATAAGCGGAAAAGTAACGTAGTAAGTACATAGTACTGCTACTGCCTCGGCTACTGCTACAGCTGTGAATTTCAGTAAACAATAATAATCCAATAAAATTTTAACGTGAAAAAAAAACGGGAAAGCTGATTTTTCCAGAATTTGACAGCAACTGTACTGAGTGCAAAATTAGCAAAATGAAAATTTTTTCCCCTGCGGTTTTTGAGCAATAAGGGTGGTTTTTTGAAATGTGCTACAACAAAATAATAATAATTAGACGAAGATTGTAAATAGGAACATGCTGTACAAAGTGCCCTGAAGATTTTTTTTTTTGATTCATTTTTTCCTGAAATGCCGTGAAATAAGCTCTTTGGGATGATTTTCAAAAAGTTTGTTCTACAGCATGCAAAATATGCAAAATATGAAAGTTATTCAAGAAACTCTCCCTCATTAACTTTTTTTGTCACTTGAATATTTTTGGAGATACCGCCTAGTTCATGAACTAATGGACAATTTGCATACATTTTCAAATGACTTGAAATTTTATATAGTATTCTAGACATTATTTGAAAGTCAACTCCAAAATAAATTCTCCGAAATACTCAAAAATATACTAAATAAATGAAAAAGAAGACGCTAATTTCACTCTATGATCGCAAACGGGGTGGGGCCATATTAACCTCCCGAGAGAGAGAGAGTCATCTCAGTCAATACGACAGACGGAGATAGATAATGTATTCTATGACGTAGTGGATGTTGATTGGCGCTCTTGAATCGATGATTACTGCATTATTAGAGGTCGTAGGTTGATTTTTTAAACATCAATGGCATCAGTACTTACTAATCCTTATATTTTTCATATTTCCAAAAAATGTGCAAATTGTCCATTGGGGTAGTTTTCTATGTTATTCTTTTTTCATCATATTTACCCTTATGGAACTTGTTCGTGATGAGAATTCAGGGTTATGAGTTTTTGGGAAACGTTTGGACACGTAAGGTGAGAATTTACAAGGCATGTGTAAGACCAGTAATGACATACACGGCGGAAACAAGAGCTGACACGGCCGAAACAAGAAGAATGGCACGCACGAACGAGATGAAAATACTCAGGACAATTACCGGAAATACGCCAAGAGATCAGAGGAGGAGCAGTGAGATCAGATAAGAATGCCAAACTGAGGATGTAGTGAGGTGGATGCGAGCGATAAAAAGATTCTGGAACGAGCACGAATCACGAATGGAAGATAATAGGCTGGCGAAGGTGGTGAGAAATGGAGAACCAGCATCAAAGCGACCGCCAGGAAGACCGCCAAAGAGATGGAAAGACAGTTGGAAATCAATATCGCAGGAACAAGATGAGGGGGGGCTGATATTGGGTGTAACAAGCTTTTAGCTTTCGCAAAGAAGAAGAAGAAGAAGTTTGGACACGTCGATTTTTATTTTGGGATGCGGCGTTTTTTATAGCTAATTCAGGTATACAGGGTTCACCAAAAGTTAATTACGACTATCAAGTTTTTTTTTTCAAAATGGGAAAACCAATTTTTTATTTCATTATTGAATTCTGCGTGCGATTCGTGTTTATCTGTCATGTTATACACCCCATACCTACACTAACCGACAAAAGTAGAGAAAGCGCCTAAAATTTGAGGAAACTTTGATCCTGCGTGAACTATCAAAAAAGTGATTGTGCATTTAAAAACTTGGATCCAGTTGTCATTTAACGTGTCCTGGCGATCGTTAAAAAAAATGTTTATGAAATGACCCATTTTTGAAGAAATTATGAAAATTGGACATTTTTGCCAAGTTCAAAATTTTATAACTATATATAGACTATCCTTCAATTCAAGATCAATTATTGTGAAATTTTCATGAAGTACATAATTTCTGCTCCTCTTTCGAATGGTGCTAGCCATTTTTTTTTTCAAAAACTACACAGGAAAAAGTTTTGAAAAGTGTCCATTTTTTGAACGTGAAAAAAGGGCACTAAACATTTTTTTTTCTCTTTTTCAAAATCGCCAGGACACGTAAACTGACAACTAGTTTCAAGTTTTTGAATGCAAAATCACTTTTTTGATGCCTGATCCAGGATCAAAGTTTCCTCAAATCTTAGGCTGTTTCTCGTTTCTCTACTATTGTCGGTTAGTGTATATCCAACCGCGCGTTTTCGAAAAAATGGCCTAATAAATCCATAATATTCCTATTTCAAGAAGAAGTTAATGTTCTAGTGATTCAATAATTGAATTGAAAATCCAATCAGCAACGTAAGTAAATATGTAGTAACTAAGCAACTCAAAAAGAAAGAATCGCGTAGTTGTTTATTTTCATATTCACAGCCAAGAAGCAGCGATATAAACTTAGTATAGGTATCTAGGCGAGTATGTTTTTTTTTTATTAGTACGTTGCTGAATGAGCATTTAATTCAAATTTTCAACCAATACAAACATCAACCAGGTTTAGAATGAATAATATCATGGATTCAAAATGCAATTTTCTCGAAAAAGTTGGATATTAATATGTAGGTATATTGCATAAATATATACACAGAATTTCACGCAGAATTCAAATATGAAATAAAAATTACATGTTTCCATTTGAAACAAAGAAAGTGATGATCGTAACTTATTTTTGATTCACTCTGTATACATGAAATTGTCATTAAAGAGACCGCATCCACAAATGAAAAACAATATGCCCGAGCGTTTACCAAAAAATTAAAACCCCGCATTTAAAATAAATGTGTTCCATATTTTAGCCGATCACTGTGTAATTTTATCACGAACACCTTTGATTTGACAAATTTACAGAACTAGACAAAAATAACAAAACTGCGTAGACACGACTTATTGAAGTTGAAACTTGGAAACTTCTAATTTGCGAAATTAAAATGGCTCCGTGAAGCCGTTGTACCCATTGAGACATTAAAATGACAGTAGAATATTTCTAGACTCACCCTTATAATAGAAAATAATTATACATGTATGTAATTAATTTCCGTGGTGGACGATAATGATTGATGCATTGGGTTAACAAATCCATTCCTACCATACTTTTCGTCCATACAGTGCATTTGGTCTGTACCGTAGTAAACAATGGCTGAACAAATTGTGCGCGCAGCCAGCCATACTTTACTGCGATACAGCTCATCTATGCTCTGTAGCGTAGTAAGGAATGCCAATACGCTTGTTCAGCCATTGTTTACTACGATACAGACCAAATGAGCTGTATGGAAGAAAAGTTTGGTAGGTATGGATTTGTTCACTCAATCCATTAATTATTATCGTTCACTACGATATATGATGGAAATTAATCACAAATATATATAAATATTTTCTTTTATAAAGGTGAATCTAGAAATATCCTACTATTATTATATGTGACGATGTGTGAAATGGCTTCACGGAGCCATTTTTAATTTCGCAAATTTGAACTGAACAAAGTTTCAACTTTTTTAATTTGAGTACACAGGGAGCTACTCAATGATAGGCCGTAATTCCAAAGACGCATTCCTGAACCAAGGATTCAAGTAGGAAAGGTCTTATAGGTAAACATATTGTCATTGTGTCTTGAATTTAAATATTCTGGTTTTCGAGATACAGGTTTAGAAATAAATCGTAAAATTAGCAAAATCGGAAATTTTCCTCCTGCGGTTTTTGTGCAATAGGGGTGGTCCTTTTGAATTGTACTACAGCATAATAATTATTCTAAAATTGTACATGAGAAAACTCTTCATGACTTAACCTCATGATTTTTTTTTTGAATTTAATTATTTCAGGATTTAGCGGCCTGTATTTTATCCCCTAGTCCGATAGAGAATTCTTTCCTGATTTCAAATAGTTAGTTCAGTTTTCTATACATGGAATAGTTGGCTGGTCTCTACCAATCAACACCTTCTGTCCAATTTATTATCATTATTCCTTGTATGGAAAAACGTTAATATCTTTATAACCCTTAGAGATAACACCCCCAACACTTTTACATTTGAAATCAAGAAAAAACCCTCTATCTCTATCGAACTAAGGGATGAAATACAGGGTGTCCCATTAAAAAAATGAAGAAGCTTGATTTTTTTTTCGACTTCTGTTGCTCAATTATTGCTTTTTCTGATAATTTAGAAAAAGTACTACATTTTGCTAATTTCAACCACTCCCTAGGGTTAATATCAACGAAGATTGCTATTGGCCAAAATATACGTGAACAACTTCTACAATCCACGTCTAATTATTATTATTTTGTTCTGGCACATTTCAAAAGACCAACCTTTTTGCTCAAAAACCGCAACGGGAAAATTTTCGATTTTGCTAATTTTACACTCAGTAGGCAGTTGCTGATAAATTCTGAAAAAAAAACAGCTTTCCCGTTTTTTTTTTCACGTTAAAATCTTATTGGATTATTATTGTTTACCGAAATTTACAGCTTCACCACGTTACTTTTCCGTCACATGAACATTTTACGAATGAGGATAGAGTCAACTTTATAAGACCAATTCAAACTATCCCTGTATGCCGTAAAAATAAATTGTACTGGCAAAGAATATTCGACTGTCGTAGTAGAATATTCTTTGGTAATGGTTAGTATAGGATAGTTTTATTTTTACGCATAATGATAATGTAAGTAGGTATTTTAATTCGACGCTATTAAATTGAATCCGCATGTTATGGTGTGCTTCTAATAATCCTATACAGGGTTTTATTCAATGATAAGCCAAAGTTACAAAGACGCGTTCCTGAACCAATTTCAAAATAAACATGTGTCCTAAATAGTCTGGTTTTCAAGATACAATGTGTTGGAAGTCTACCTTTTGACCACATGAAAAATCATAGGGTGACAAGGAGAGTCAAAAACATTATGATAATAACAACAAATATAACAACGAGCAAAGTTGACTCCATTTACTAATCATAAATTCGATTTTTTTCTTAACCTGTATCTCGACCTAAGACCTTTTCTGCTTCTCTACTTGAATTTGGTTCTGCGTCTTTGGAATTACGGCCTCTCATTGAGTAACACCCTGTGAAGACGCAGATTATTGTTGTTGAACCTTTGTTCAGTCAGACGCACACATCGTCTCATGAATAGGATATAGTAAGATTTTTCTAGATTCACCTTTATAATACCTAGATAATTTTTATATACATATGTATGTAATCAATTTTCTTTATATATCGTACTTAGTAAACGATAATAATTATGAATTGAGTGAACATATCCATTCCCACCATATACATATGTACCTATTTCTTACATGCAGCGCATTTGGTCTGTACCGTAGTAAACAATGGCCGAACAAATTGTGCGCCCAGTCCAGCCATACTTTACTGCGATACAGCTCATGTATGCTCTGTAGCGTAGTAAGGAATGCCAATACGCGACCGGGATATGAAATTTGTGTCGAGTTCACTGAAATATTTATATGGTTGAGATTTGTAAATGTTTAATCACATTATATTGTAGATTCCAATTTACTTATCCATGGCTATGATCAATTTGTGTTGGGCAATCATAGGTATTTACTAATGAAAAGCATTGATACAAAGTACCTAGTGAGGTACCTAGATATACGAGTGTTTTTTTTTTAATAAATCTAGTAATCTTAATAGATCGTCAGATAGCGACAGATTTTGCTGACTGATTTTCTCGCTTTAGGGATTTCAACCACTGAAAAGTATGTCAGTGTTGAGCACAAGAAATGAAAATCTAGCGACCGCAAGTGTGCTAGGAATATGGAAAATTAACATTTTTTTCTGCAAAAAAAAAAGGATTTTTTTTTTCATTTTCTCGTTTATGGCATTTTAACACATCAACAAATATAACTATGTAATAGTGAAAAAAAAACCATTAGGATTGGACGTGCTTAAAGGGTTGAAATAAGGGTGCCATCTTGTAAAAGAATACTTGGCTGGTAATGCATTTTTTCGCTTATGGCAAACGACAGAATGAATTTTGATATCATAAGGAACCCGAAAAAAATTTCCCATAAGCCGATCGGCTGTTGAAGTAAGTTTTCCGGACGGAAAATTTTGCAAAAATGTTTTTCGTCGTCCGGCAAACTTTCTCATTTATGGCATTCAGCAGTATGATTTTTAAAATTGCTAAACATCATACAAAAAATCCCATAAGCTTTTAATGTGTTTCAAAAGAAGCCATAAGTTGTAAAGTTGTAGGAAAATTTGTGTTTTTTTTTCATTTTCTCGTTTATGGAAATTGGCATGTGGGAAGGGACATTGGTTTCAAGACCAGAAATAAAAAGCCATAAGTCGGGAACATGATATCGACGTTTTATATAAATAAACATGTCTATAGTGCGTGGTGACAACCAATTTCCTAACGTGTCTAACTCCATTGTCAATTTTTTCAACTAATAAATTTCATTTTAATTTTTATAACCGTTTAGAATATTGTCAGTGAATAGGAAGCACTTCCAACAGTTCATCCAAGAAATAATGTAAAATTTTTGTAATTGTATTAGGTATACATAACAAATGTAATTACAATTTGACAATGAAATTATTGGTTGACAGTGGCTTATACAAGGCATGTAAAAAACTATTATTTTCCAATTATTGATAAAAGCATTTTTTCAATTTTGTTTTCTCAAGTTATTCTGTACTAACTAGTGTTCATCCACTGTAAGTTTCAGCTGTGTAATTTGATTAAAACTACTGCCAACATGGGATTGAAAATTTAACATAAAATTATTTAAAAATACTGCTGCGAGACGATAATTGGAAACAAATTGCTTATTTCTTCATGGGAATTGGCGTGTACATTGCAAACTTTATTCTTGGAACCCATAAGGCGGAGGCATGATAATAATGTCAAATACAGAATACAGGCAGAACTTATTTGATTAAATATTTGTTCGAGAGTGACAATAATTATGTATCCAAAATTACCATGAGCAGCAATGTTTTTTCCAGTCACAAAACGGAACTTTTAAGTGCGTCTTTTTGTTATTTTAGGGATTTACGTATTCATTAAATTGTCTTACCGAATTATACTCAAGTCATCATGTCCTTGGATTAAACTTAGCAGTTTAATTTGATTTAACTCAAAAATCATAATCATATCATATCAGTCTTTTTCGTTGAATTGTCAGGTAACAGAATCTTTATTGAAATGTCAAGTTTAGTGCGACAAAAAATAGTTTTAGTGTAATTGAAATATGTGAAAAAAAAATAGTTATGGACTTGAGTCGTATAAAATGTTAACCAAAGAATAATGATAAATAAAGGATTCATTCAATTTCTACATCATACTTAAAAAAAAAAGATTTTCTTGAAGGATAAAATATAATATGCTTTATTCGTGGAAACTCTCGCTAAATAATGATTCATCGTCTGAATCTTGATAGAATATAGAAATAGAATAATGTGTAGTAAACTCGTAATTAATGCTATTTTTACCAATACCAATAAGTGGCAATATTCGCTACTTATCAGCATTTCTTATTGACTAAGCTTTTTGAGGGGTTTTGAATTCTCATTCACAGAGTCGTTCTGTTGCTGTGATGAGTAGCTTCTAGGAAAAAAAAATGTGCAAAATTTTCCGTCCGAAAAATTTACCTCAACTCCAATCGGCTTATGGGAAATTTTTGTCGGGTTCCTTATGATATTAAAATTCATTCTTTCGATTGCCATAAGCAAGAAAATGCATCAGCAGCCAAGTCTTCTTTTACAAGATGGCAGCCTTATTTCAACCCTTTAAGCACGTCCAATCCTTATGGTTTTTTTTTCACTATTACATTTTAAAATGCCATAAACGAGAAAATGAAAAAAAAACCTTTTTTTTGCAGAAGAAATCTTAATTTTCCATATGTCTAGCACACTTGCGGTCGCTAAATTTTCATTTTTTGTGCTCAACACTGACATACTTTTCAGTGGTTAAAATCCCTAAAGCGAGAAAATCAGTCAGCGAAATCTGTCGTTATCTGACGGTCTATAAAGCTAATAGTAGGTATAAGACATAAAAGTAATAACACTATACCTACTATCCAAAGGACAATAAAAAAATCTCAATTATCATCATTTCTTTTTTTAGTCACCTATTCTTTCTATTTTTTTTATCGCATATTTAGACCCAATCTTATCATTTCAAGGTTTCTGGATTGTGGGTTTTCGGGTCAATGAAAGCTCCAGGATTGATTGAAAGCTTGTGTTAACGTTTTGGTGTAGATTACACCTTCATCAGGGCTACATAAAAACAACCCTTTTGGTCAAAACGTAGGCACAAGTTTTCGATCAATTCTGGAGTTTTCATCGACCCTAAAACCCAAAATCCAGCAACCATTAAATTAAATATCTTGTTTCTGCAGATTCCAAATACTTGTTAATTTCTTAAATACATAAAAATATTCCAGAACTTTTCTAATCTTTCAAAATATAATAGAACATGTTCGAATAATTATATCATCTTTCTTATTCCTCTTTATTTATGTCCAAGTGAATATTGACCTGCATGATTTGTATTATCTTAGCATAACTCTCGGCAAAACTGATAATGGACAATTTGCACATTTTTTGAAAATATGGAAAATATAAGGATTAGTAAGTACTGATGACATTGATGTTTAAAAAATCAAGCTACGACCTCTAATAATGTAGTAATCACCGATTAAAGAGCGCCAATCAGCATCCACTACGTCACAGAATACACTATCTATCGCCGTCTGACGTATTAACTGTGATGACTCTCTCTCTCTCTCGGAAGGGTAATATGGCCCCACCTCTTTTGCGATCATGCAGTGAGATTCGCGTTTTCTTTTTCATTTATTTAGTATATTTTTGGGTATTTCGGAGAAATTTTTTCGCTAGTGACTTTCAAATAATGTCTAGAAAGCGTATATAAAATTTCAACTCATTTGAAAATGTATGCAAATTGTCCATTGTTACACATCTGTTGTTTGTAGCTTCGTTTTAGTTTTATGTAAGACTTCCTATTGTTTTGTCAAGTATCTACTCCAGTACTGTTTCGTTTTGTACATAATATTAAATTAAGTTTCTCGATTGGAAAATACTTTTCCGGATTGTTTTATAATACTTCACACATAATATGAAGAATAGTAAATAGTAAATTGAAACAATTATGATTAATAAATCAGAAATATAATGTCACCGTAAATAAATTCGAATAAAGTTTAAATCTGGAGTAACAATTCGGAAGTTTTTTTTATCTGTCGGCCAGTTCGCCCCTGTCTACGTCGCTATATTGCAGCTACTCTAAGCTCCACCTACCGATCCCATTTTTCTATCACTGTTTGAATGTTCCTTAGCGACTCTTAGGATTCTATCTCGATGTCGAAAATAGACAGACATGACACGTACCCTGCTGCTTTTTACTGTCGTCTAACTATTGGGGTTAGATCAAAGCTAGGTACAGAAAACTCAATTTGTTCCAACCTTTACGGTCGCAATGTATTTACATAACTCATCAAGTCATCAAGATGGTTATAAACGGGCTATTATTATTTGATGAACTTCAACATATCGCAAGGGCACATCCATCATAGGAAATACATAGGAAAATGTGCCCTGGTTGCACGGAAGGTGCGATATAATTTCGAAAAAACGTTTGGTCATAAATTAATAAAATCTCGCCAAATTGAATTTTTTTGAAATTTTCCTCAATTGATATTTAGAAAGCGGATTCATTGGCAACAAATTTATATTATATTGACTTGATAAGTTGGTAACCTGATGAGAACTCCACAAAATTAAAGTTTTTCATATAAAAATAGACTTAAGTTAAACATTGCTTTTATACAAGACAAAATAAACATTACATTTTTAAAAACTAAGTGGTACCCATTTTTTTCAAATACTTCACAAAATTAACAACAAAAATATTTTTTTATGCTTTTCTATTCCCTTTTCCTTCTCTGGTTTGCTAATCGGAACCAATCCCCAACTGCTAAACCAAAGTCCCGATCGCTTATTGAAGGGTGGCTTTTGTTAATGACACCTATAACAAACAATGGAAATATTGAATATCAGAGTTAAAATTTGAACAATCATTTGCGTTAAGATCATGCAAGTTGAATATTGAATAAGGAAAATATATAATATTATAGTACAGGAAGGTCCCTTTTCAATAAAGTTAAAATATACAGAATAATCCATGAAAAAGTTTTGGTCATATTACCAAAACCAAAACAAAACCTTTAACAAAATTTCATGTACAGGGAGTCTATTTAAGAATGGCAAGGTGCCAGATCCCAGAAACTAGGCATCCCTGAGACTTGCGGAAAAAAATTACTGGGTAATATGGAATAGAGAAAATGCTGGAAATATATCAGAAGTTCCAAAGATATCCACAATATGGCGTAACGGTGCTATCAAAACACAAAATTGCTGTTTTTTTGTGATTCTTAAATAGAAACAAGTATAAATGAGTATCTTTTCCTTGAGAAATCTCCTTCAAATGTGTTTTTCTCATTTTTTTTTCTAGCATGTCAAATAAGACAGGTATCAGCTGTCAAACCTTACAACGCAAGAATGCACATAACATTAAAACAACTCAACCGATTGACGCGATCTTGGTCTCATTTTGAAGAGGAGGTTCTCTTCCTCAATTTTAGGATTTCAAATGAACTTGATCAGAAGATAGGATTTTATCCAATATAATATGCGGACGACGAACATTTTTCAAATTTACTCGAAATTTTTAAATAAAAAGGCATAGTGAAAATAGTTAGTCTGGAATGTCGACTAAATTTCGCACATCTTTCATGAATTACACTTTTTTCTAGCTCTCGAAATAAGCTAAATGCTTTTTTGTGAATATTAAATGCAAAAAGTTCTACTATTTGTTTGAAATAAAACAGTGACTGGCTGGTTACTAGGTAACGCAAAAATTTGTTAATATCTTCTTTACGAGGGCATCTTGAATAGTATCACTATTTTACATTAAATTGCAGAAAAGGTTATAGGTAGCTTTTTTATTTCGAAATCTAAAAACGAGTGTAACACATGAAAGTTGTGTGTGCGGAATTTTGTCGAGAATCCAGATGAACAATTTTCAGTATACCTTTGCATTTGAAAATTGTAAGTTAATTCAGAAAATGTCCGTCGTCCGCATATTATACTGAATACAATCGTCTATTTTGATCGGAATCATTTAAAATCTCAAAATTGTGGAAGAGGAGAATCTCCTCTTCTAAATGAGACCAAGATCGCGTCAATCGGTTGTGTTGATTCAAAGTTATGAGCATTCTTGCGTTGTAAGGTTTGACAGCAGATACCTATCTTATTTGACATGCCAGAAAAAAAAAATTAAAAAAAAAAACAACTTGGAGGAAATTTCTCAATGAATGCATAGCGTTACTTATTTATATTTGTTTCCATTAAAAATCACGAAAAAACAGCAATTTTGTGTTTTGATAGCACCGTTACGCCATCTTGTGGCCATCTTGGGAACTTCTGACATATTTCCAGCATTTTGTCTTATCCATATTACCCAGTAATTTTTTTTCCGCAAGTCTCTGGGATGCCTAGTTTCTCAGATCTGGCACCTTGCCATTTTTAAATAGATACACCCTGTACAGTTTCTTCGATGCTTTTTGGAGGTTACATCATACTTCTCCGTCTCTCTCTCACACATTAACAAAAATTTCACGTACAGCTTGATCAATTCTTTTCTGCGGTCACGGTATTTGACGTTTGGCAGTATGTCGTAGATTGACCGCCACATGTGACATTTGTCAAATTGATCCGAAAGACCCTCGTCCAGACGTACGTGATTTTTTTTCAATGTGTAAGAGAGAGACGGAAAAGTAGGACGTAACCGCAGGAAAGCCATGAACAGACACTATGTTTTGACTTATTCTTGGTTGACTTTTACTCCACTTATTATGGCTACTTCAATCCAATATGTCAAGACCTGCCAACAAACTATCGAATGACTTGGATTTCTTCTCTATTAGCTCAGCAGGCTTGAAGATAAAACTCAAAAATGTATCTGTATGTAATTGTTTATCTTTTGTAACTCTGTGATATTGCTTTTTTGTATTTTTATCTTAGAATATAGGCAAATGTATAATAGTCAGTTATTGTATTTTGTTATATCTTACTAGATTAATTGAGACAATATTGGCATAAATTGCTTCTGTAAAATGACTTGTTTGTTGATAAATTATTCTATTCTATTTTTTTTTCTAACTGGACATCAAAGTCGTTCGCCAGAAATCACTTTTTACAAAAGTCACGATTTGATAATAACGATCATTTTCAAATTTTCGAATCTAGACGAAAATCCTATTTCCTCAATGCTTTTTCGGTACAAAAAATCTCAGCAAGTTATAATTTCAAAGCTATTTGATGATTTTAAAGAGAAAGGGATCACTTTTGCAACATTATGACACAGTATTTGACAAACGTCAAATACTGCGGCGTAACCGCAAAAAAGCTTTGAATAGGACGGAGCGAGATTTTGAGCGATTTGGTATGTACAGTGTGGCAAATGGATCACGGATCACGTATGTTCGTGTGTGGACACGACATATCAGATCCCTCACAGACCAAGTCGGAGGATATGGTATGGCAGATTTGGTCGGTCTCGCTCGACCGACCTCGTCGCTCCGTGTGTGGGGCCCTGATAGGGCTTCGAAATGTTACTCTCAGATGGCGAAGAGTCGTTAGCGATTTTATGTCAAACAAAAATGTCACCTAGGTAACATAATTGAAACAACGTTACGAATACTCTATCAAAATGCAACAATTTTTAACAGTTAGGTTGCATCAGAACTCTGACTATTTGATGATAATAGGTATCATGAATATATTTTTGTTATACATTATTCTGATTTTTTTTTCCTATTTTTTTGTTTGATTGCATTAATTGATAGAGTAACTGAGTGACGTCATATCCTTCATTGACAACAGTCATCATTGAACAAAAACAAAAACAAAAACGATGCTGCAACGATTCAACCTCGATTTTTTGCCTTATAGAGAATGCATTGCATGTGGAATGTGAAGTTGAAATTTGGAAAAAATGGATGAAAATGTGATAAAAGTATATTGACAAGCAATAAACGTTACCATGACAATGAATAAATAAAAGCGCTACTAGCAACAGCGCCCTCAAATGAACAAACCAAAAAGAGGGACAGATATTCACGGATTTTCTTATGTCGATAGTCTTCCATAACCAAGACCAAGACCAAGACAGGCCAGTCTTGGTCTTGGTCTCGAAAACTAAATATAGTCTTTATGGACTGGCCCACGTTTCTGAAAAGCTTCACATAGCTCATTTTGCATTTTATTCGAATATTCACATTGAGTGAGATGCGGGGTTTGTGTAACTGACAGCGCTGCCATGTCTACCGATTAATCGAGTTTAGCACAATTTTTGATTACAGAGAATAGCTACAATTCCTTTTGAAAAAATGTTCTTTATAATTCCTTTATATTCCTCATATCTTATTTAACACATTATTTATTTTCCATGTAGGCAGGTACATCACTTCTTCATGATTAAAGCATTTTCTTATATTTATTTTATGATTTGATACAGTTCTAAATATATTTTTTTTAAATTGTCATTGTTTTATTAGATGGAAAATTATGATTATTTTTCATGAAGTGGAAAATACACATTCAGATGATAAATTTGAAGTTGCTTATTTTTCACGGAATTTACTGAAAAGTTGCGATAAAATTGACGGATACTCGTTTCGATGATTTAGCAGCACTGTTCTATAATACCTACTGTGAATTGGAAAATTGCAATAATCAATTTTTGAAGAATTGATTTACTTAAAAGACTCGATTTTTCTTTTCAAGACCAAGACCAAGACGAGACTCTCGAGGTAGAGTCTTGAACGTCAGTTCTTAGTCTTGGTCTCGGGAAGATTTTCAGGTCTTGGTCTTGGTCTTGGTCTTGGTCTCGGTCTTGTCGCCAAGACCAAGACAAGACTAGTCTTGTGGTCTTGCGAAGTCCTAGCTTTGAACAAACTGTACCTTACACAATAATAAATGGAAAAAATACAAAGTGTTCAAAGGTCTTGATATCCAAAACAAATGCAAATGGACCACCCTATACTTCCACAACGATGAAAGTAGAACTCAATCCTTACCTCTCAAGATTTTTATTAGACGTGTGTCTTTAACCATAAAATTGTTTTTTTGTCCGGTCCATGAGCTGACTGCAGCCAAATCATTGCTATACAACACTGCCAAACACCTTCTTAACTCGTTCTTCCAATTCACGCCACCCACAAGGCACAGCTTATTATACTGAAAAACAAACAGAAATACATACCTTAATGGGCATAAGTATACGACATGCCCAAAATTTGATAAAACTTCACTCCTGCATCAGGTATAAAAGAAGTGATGGTGCATTCAGGAACTTCAATCCATTTGTCAGTTTGCGTGTCCTGGCAATTTTTTGGGTTATTTTTGGCAACTTTGAAATTTTATAGCTAGACTATTCATGATTTATTGTGAAATTTTTAGATTACATATTTTTTTCCCCAAAAAAAAGATTCAGGTATATTCAACCCTCTTTTTAAACGTGAAAAAAAAGCGGCAAACATTTTTTTTTTGAGAGAATCGCCAGGACACTTATACTGACAAATGAATTGAGGTTCATAAACGCATCATCACTTATTCAATAACTAATGCAGAAGTGAAGTTTTATCAAATTTTAGCCTGTGATACAGTTAGTCCATCACTGTACATGGAATATCCAATTGACTATAAAAAAATAATAGACCGAGCATAAGCATGCTGTTCATTCATAAATTCATATGTTTTGCGATCCAACACACATTTAAAAGAGCTCACGAGTGGGACAAGGATCTCTATTCGATCTCTTTTCACATACATGGCCAAGGCAAAGAGTTTAATCTTTGGCCAAGGCAACAGCGCGAGGATAGAATAGGCAGAACCAGGCGAGTCGATAAATGATGTTCATGGGCGGCGGTCGGGGAGTTGGGAATGTTTCAAATCATTTGTTTTTTTTATTCATTGTTTTTATCTTTAATGAGGGTTACAGGGTTGAATTTGATTGAAAAAAATGTATGACATTCCTCACAAGTTTTTGGTTATAAGTGAAAATTAAGTTATTGGTTATTGGGATATTTTTTAGAGAATGCATATGACAACTGAGTATGTAAGTGAGTAGGTGAGTAACTACCTATAATATTGTATACATTGACAAAAAAAAAAATATCTCTGAAAATGGCATGGTTTGTTCAATATCAAATTGGAGGAGTTTGGGCACCTACTGTAGATTGTAATACCATATTGGAATATACAGGGCGTCCGGGAAAATGTGGGAGATCTCTCGGATTCAGATAGAACATTAAAAAATAAGATGACAAGTTCCCATAAATTTTTTTCCTAGCGGCCCTCCCTACGGAGATACGGCCCCCTAAAGGACCCCACTGGAAATCGGTTTTTCTTGAATCACTTTTAAACGACTCAATATAATTCAATGAAAATTTAATATGATAAACAGTAGTAAGGACCTCTCAAAATACTTCCCTTAAAACATAATTAGCTTGTTTAGTTTACCAGGGACGGACTAGATTGTACATTTTAACGCTCAAATTTTTAACACCCTGTATGATAAGGAGTTAAAAAAAAAAAATTTGGATACCTTGAACATTAAGCTAAAGAAAAGGTACTCTTGTTCATTGTCGATAAAATGAACCATTTTCGAGAAAAAACAATTTTTATTAAACAAAACCTCGAAAAAAGCCATGACGAAGTGGTGCTCTTGACGAAATTGTTAACAGGGTGTCCGGGAAAATGTGGGAGATCTCTCGGATTCTGATAGAATATTAAAAAATAAGATGACAAGTTCCAATAATTTTTTTTCCTAGCGTTAGGTTCACAATTTCGTCAAGAGCACCACTTCGTCATGGCTTTTTTCGAGGTTTTGTTTAATAAAAATTGTTTTTTCTCGAAAATGGTTCATTTTATCGACAATGAACAAGAGTACCTTTTCTTTAGCTTAATGTTCAAGGTATCCAAATTTATTTTTTTTAACTCCTTATCATACAGGGTGTTAAAAATTTGAGCGTTAAAATGTACAATCTAGTCCGTCCCTGGTAAACTAAACAAGCTAATTATGTTTTAAGGGAAGTATTTTGAGAGGTCCTTACTACTGTTTATCATATTAAATTTTCATTGAATTATATTGAGTCGTTTAAAAGTTATTCAAGAAAAACCGATTTCCAGTGGGGTCCTTTAGGGGGCCGTATGTCCGTAGGGAGGGCCGCTAGGAAAAAAATTTATGGGAACTTGTCATCTTATTTTTTAATGTTCTATCTGAATCCGAGAGATCTCCCACATTTTCCCGGACACTCTGTATGTATAAAAATAATAATTATAGGAGTTGTGATGGAGGATTAAAATGATTTATCTGAAAATACAAATATATACTTGCTTGTGGGGTATCATAGAGGGGAATCACTTGTAGGTTATGAGGGATGAAAAAAAAAGGATAATAAGACTGGCAGGAAAACTGGTTTGAAACAGGAGTTTTGCAATGTTGAAACATGATAAAAAAATGCGGTTGCTGAGAAGTGGTATAGAAAAATGGATTGAAATTTTTCTTTAATATCAAATAATGAGTAGATTATTATGCGAAAGGGTCAAAAAAGGTTTGTGTGCTGAAAATCTAATTTTGGGTTGTCAGATTGAAGGAAGTCAGGTGCAGATAATTATAGAAAGCAAAATAAAATTTTGAAGAATGGCGGATGAATGTAGAATTGATTCTTTCTTGAATATTTTTTGCTCGCTTTGCTTTTATATTTCAGATGATATTTAAATGTGATTTTTCAAATTTTCAGTGAATTCGTCACTATTCATATAATATACAATTGAGTGTAACTTGTATATCAATTTGCTACATAAAGATATTGATGTTATTCTCACAGCAAAGTAAATTAGGTACCTACATGTAGATCATGATGTGAATGTGGCGGAGATACCTCCAAGCTCCAAAAAATATACATAGATGATATAATTGATAATGAAAAATTATAATTAATAGTAGCAACTTGAAACTTCGGGGACAATCTTGACAAAAGTACCTATCAAACGACCTCATCCATTTGAAATTCTTGGGGTACCTTTCAACCCCTGAACGGAAGTGAAAATAACAAAAGATAAGTATCGAAAAAAAAAATATATTGACTTGTCTACGCGATTTTTGATTGGTCACCAAACACCTAAGAAATCCTGGGTGTGTTTCGTGTCCCATCCTGTATTTGATGGCTTCATTCTAACTTTTTAAAATTCGATAGTTTCAAAAATTTTAGAATAACGAAAAAAAATTAAAAAAAAACTACAGGGTTGACCAAAAATACGTTACGACCATCAACTTCATTTTTTCAAATAGAAACCCCTATTTATTATTTTATTTTCGGATTCAACATCAGATTCTAAGTAATATGATTTTTACTGAGGTAGGGCTGGAATTGGCTTTTAATACTAAAAATAAATCTGCCAAATTTCAAAAAATTCAGTTCAAGGATATTTGTAACATTTGTGAAAAACCGATTTTTTTTAAAAATAAGTTTAACATCCAGTATCTTGAAAACAATGCTCTTCCGGACTCATGTTTACATGAACTTTTTTTCACGAAATTAGCTCAGGAATATGGCCTTGAATTTATTGTACGCAATAAGGAAACACCCTGTATAATGTATACTTACTAATGTTATGAAAGCATGTCTTATTCAAAAAGTGTTTTCTAAAAAACTATTGGTTCCCTCACACTTTTTTTTTCGAAAATTACTAATAAAAAAGGGTAGATACCTAACTGTTCAGTGAGATATGAAAATTTTTCAAAATTTGTAGCTACGTAGTGTTATGGAACCAGGAATAGACACTTTAAGCAAACCCAACATTTTTTTACGTATCCGCATCCGGAGCCCCAAACGAATCGACATACGTTAATCATATAAAAACCCGCTTAAGCAGCGATCGGTTCTACGTATACGAAACGGATTGGTGAAACGTCAAAGTTGTCAAACTTCGCGTTTTGTAACCTAAATATTGATTTTTGTTTATATTTTTGGTTTGGTTTGGATGTTTGTGTATTTTTCGTTTATCGGTTATGAAGAGCTTTTGTTATAATTCTTCGATTACTTGAGATGCGTTCTCAGATACGGATACGATGAAAGGCCCGCAACGATGCGTGCAACGGAACGAATCGGAACCCCCGCATCTATCCTGAGCATGCGCAGATTGGTGCGGATACGGATACGTTTGAAATTCAGGACGTGCTTAAAGTGTCTAATAAATGTCCTTTATGTATATGAGCAAAGTTTGTTATTACTTTAATTTTTGTGTTAATTTTCATTTAAAATATATTTTTTTCTGTATTAAATGCAAACATTTCCAAAAATACATAATACGCCACTGAAGTGAGAAGGTAGGAGGTCCTAGAATCTATTTTAAAATCAAGATGGCAGTATATTTACTGATGGAACGAAAAGTCCTGGTTTTCATGGTCCAATTTACCACAAACTTGACACTTTCGCACCATATTATTGTACAAATAATATCGTCAAATCACAAATAGTGTGAAAATCACACAAAAACAAGGCATATTGAGCACTTAACACAAAGACAATATGAAAGCAACACCGCATAGGCTTGCATGACAAGACTCAACCAATATGAACATAGACGAGAAAACATGAATGAATATTTATACTGTTAAATGTGAAATCGATACGTAGTAAAAGCGACTGGCAGATCGCAAGTACAAGAAACCTGATCTTGTTGCCAGATTTTCGAAGCATTTTTGAAGGAGATGCTAAGTTATTGTTGAATGAATCGTGCCAGAATGAAAAATATATATTTGGATGCCAAAAACATCGTTCTTGTTGTATCTTTAAATATGCAGTATTTGATGAGAGTTGATTGTAACATTATTCCTTCATGTTTTAACTGTTGATAAATATGGAGAGTAAAATGGAGTAGTTAAAATTGGACACTTGGCAATCATGCTGGTGAAAAATAATAAGGGGCAAAGCCTTGTTGGATAAACTGAGGTGGGGGTTTAGAAAGAAATAGGCATATTTGTTTTGTTGAAGCTAATGTATGATCGCTCTCAGAAAAGACAAGCTATGTCTATTTTTTTTGTAGTCAATGAAATATCCAGTGATTCAACTTATTTATCATACCAGTAAAGAATTATCGAGATCAAATAGATAGCAACACAAGGAATTATTTCAGAACCTTTTTACTGGCCATACCTTGTTGCATCAATCCTTCCAAAATACCATACCCATTATGAAGAAGATACTCACAATTTGCTTTTCTATATCAGAGTTCAAAGAAATTTCTTCCTCCAATGACATAAGATTATCCAAGTCTTTTACTGGAAATATATTCTGGATTTTGTCATCATTCAATGTTTCAGACTTTGGGATATTAGTTGATTCAATTGCATTGACTTTCGTCAAAATGAGTTCAAGCATAGAGTTGTTTTCCATCAGAATTCCATGCAATTCTTGGAACTTATGGTCCGACACTAGGACTAACTTTTCATCACGTGACAAATTATTTGATGCATCTACTTCCTCGAGTTTTACAGGGTCCAGTGTGATTGAACTATTTTCCAGCTCTGAACAATTTTCAGATGCACGTTTGTCAACTAGGTTGTCACCGACTGCGACAACCAATACATCGTTTTCTAACGCAGTTTGTTGGGCCGAAGAAGAATCTACAACAAATTTAAATGAATATCATTTACTACGTTATTGTGCAAAAACCATTTCAAAATGTACCTATACTTAGTTTAATGAGCACAATTTTAACAAATGTATCGACTTTCTTTATTCACAGTCATATTTTAGATACACTGTGTCTAACCAAATAGCAGATCATGTTTTTTTAACAATCAACATCCATTTGAAGTCAGGTTTATCAGTTCAGCCTAATGGCCTTTATACACTTTCATACTGTATGATTTAGGCAATCACAAATCGAGAGTCCCGATACTGAATGTGAAATAGGGTTACACTCAACTCAATTTTATTCAATTTGAAATGAAAAGAAACCTTTCCATGTGAAATGGACACTAAATAGCAACATAGTATAATAGTAATATAATATATAAAATGTAATAATAATACCATGACTACACATAAACTTTATTTGCCTTTGAAAGTTGCGTCTTCTTCAAGCACTGTTGATTTTTCAGAAATGTTGTCTATATCTTCATAAGATTCATTCTCTGATTCTTCCAACAGTCCCACTTGATATTATGAGCAACAAAACTTTTTGTTCAGTTTTATCTTCCTCTTCCCTGCTTCCCGTTTTGTTTGATATCCTTCATATTGGTCATCAGATTTTTTCCATAAACTTTCTCGGCTTCTAGATCCTCTTTATAACATTCTAAAAATATATAATTTTATCAGAGAAAAATATTACAAATCATATTTACTTATGTAGTGTGGTCATTTTATCTTGATATTTCAATTTGATGTAACTTTTTTATTTTGAAAGATAGAAGGACGAACGAAAGAAAAAATTGTAGGATACCTCGATACATTTTTTGTCATAGGAAAACAAACAAAATATTGTCGTTTTGTAAAAGATAATAACACGGGTTCGGTTTTTTGAGATGATATACCCTGTATTTTGATAGAGCGTTAGATCGCCTATTTTATTCTGATTTCAATGATATACAGGGCTTTACACTTAAAACTCCGCACGGCAATTTCTCGGAAACGGATAGAAATGTGTGATTTCTATAAAAAGTACTCAATGTATTAGGTCAAGTAGTTATTTTCCACTGTTTAAAAAATTCGACGCCTACCATCAGTTGAGCGTCGCGACGCGTCGAAAATTTTGATCGATTGCAGGGACTTTGAAATTACGCGAATGCAAAAGTACGTGTTATTTATAAACTTATTTGTTATTTGGTCGAACTCATTTATCTTACTCAGTTCTGAGTTATAACGGTTTACAATAAACATTACATGATTGACAAAAAATGTGATTAAGGAGGATTTTTACAAGAATGCTAGTCTCATTTTCTCTAAGAAGTGTTCAGTGTATGACGTCAAGTAAATATTTTCCAAGGTTTAAAAAATTTGAAGCCTTCTTCATAGTTGACTGAGCGTCGCGACGCGTCAAAAATGATTGCGGGAACTTTGAAATAACGCGCATGCGGAAGTACAAGTTATTTTCAAACTATTTTGTCGAACCCATCTATCTTGATCATTCCTGAGGTCTGAACTTGTGAAAATCATACCTAATCGCATTTTTTGTCGATCAAGAAATGTTTACTCTAAACCCGTATAACTCAGAAAGGAGTAGATTAAATAAGTTCGAGTAAATACCAATATTATTTTCTAATAACATGGACTTGCGCATGAGCGTAAATTCAAAGTCCCTGAAACCAATTTAGATTTTCGACGCGTCGCGACGCTTAGCTCTTGTAGGCATCGAATTTCTCAAACTTTAAAAATATTCACTTTATCCCATCCACCGACAACTTTTAAGAGACATTCAGACTAGTATTCTTGTAAAAATAATCCGTAATCGCATTTTTTGTCAATCAAGACTTGTTAACTATCAAAAAAGCAAATCAAAAGCATATATTACTAATTAATAGGCAGTAATTACATACTAAGAAATATTTAAATACAGAAATGTTAGCACCTAAGCTGAGCTTGTATTGTGCCCAGGGTTTAATTTATATAAATACAAATTATTTTAAATGCTCAAAACATGCTTATAGAACTAAATTTAAATCTATACAAAGTTTCTAACCTAGACAATAGTGTTGAGGAATCATAATTTTCCAATTTGATAGGGCTGTGCTAAATGGACTGAAGAGACACCAAGGGTTCATGTGCTATTTCGTAAAATACATATTTTTATATTATTGAGAAATGTTATTAGTTATCAAATATTGCTGAAGGTTTTTTCCGGTATAATTCAGAAATGAGTAAGATAAATGTGTTGGAGTCGAGGTTGGAGTAAATAACAAAAGAGTTTATAAATAACATGTACTTTCGCATGCGCGTAATTTCAAAGTCCCTACTATCGATTTATATTTTCAACGCGTCGCGGCGCTCTCGATGGGCGTCTAATTTGTTTAACCGCGAAAAATATCTACTTGACAGCATACAGTGAACACTTCTTACAGAAATTGAATATTTATATTCGTTTTCGAGATATTGGCGTGCGGAGTTTCAAGTGATAAACCCTGTATAACACTATAATTTTGACCAGTACGGTTTCATGCCTTGTGTTATCTTTTGATATGAGAAGAAAACCTAGCTTTTTGTCATAAGTAAAAAAAAGAAAAGACAATACTATACTGATTAAAACTATATTTGAAATTATGGTATTTCATATAACTCGTTTTATGCGAATATGTCGAAAATTAGTTATCTAGCTTATCCTAAGTATAAAGTGTTGTACTGATTACTGATTACTGAAGTACAGGCGCTACGAATTTCGAGCTGTTGGCCCCGACACCGCAGCCTCTAGTTGGGCTTATTGTATCTTCTCTGTGCCTGTCTCTCAGTCGAAGAGCTCCATTGCCCGAATAAGGTTTATGACTCGTTCTACTGTTTCCCTGTCCGTCCTTTGAGGAGTGGTTGTGAATTCCCCATTATCTCTTCTCCAGTACGCCAGCGCTTCACATTCGAATACAATGTGGGAGGCTGTTTCCTCCTCCTCGTTGCACAGCCTACATATGGGTTCCTCGTTGAAAAGACCCATGATATGCATGTGTTTCCTTAGAGTGCAGTGTCCAGTTAATATACCTGTTACTTTCCTAAGCTGATTCCTGCTGAGTTTCAGTAGGCTTCCAGAAAATGATGATTCGATCTCGTCTGCCATCATTAATTTACTGTGTTTCAGACCTGGTGATTGGCACCATCTAGCTTTCTGTTGTTTTTTGGACCAACAGTTCAGCCAACCTCTCACAGAGGATTTTGTAATACCAATGGCAGGTTCTGGACCCAGAAGTGGTGTGTTTGCATGCTAGTAGATCCGCCCGCTCGTTCCCAGCTATCCCTGTGTGTCCTGGTATCCATCCAAGAGTGACATCGTTAGATACTCCCAGTGTGACAAGCTTTTGCTGACAGTCCATGACTTGTTTGGATTTGGTTTCCCGACAGGAGGTGGTTTTGATTGCAGCTTGGCTGTCACTAAGGATAAGGATTTTCCTTCCTCTGTAGCCTCTCCTGAGATTCCCTTGCACGCATACGTTTATTGCATGTACTTCTGCCTGGAAAACTGTAGCGTACATCCCGAGTGGTTCACATGTTTCCCACTTTGGATTTTCACCTACGATTCCGGCACCAGTTCCCCGGCTTGTTTTGGAGCCGTCTGTGTACCATATTGCCCCATTAGCCATCCGGAGTTGTTTCACCGTTTCCTCTTCCCATATTAGCTTGGTCTTGGGAGACGTGCTAAAATTGATATTTTTCAACATGATATCACTCCTCATTGTTACTAAGTGGTTCGTGACTGTGCTGGTAATCTTAGTGTGTCCTTGGGAGTTTGAGTGGCTCCAGTTCCCGGTTCCCGGTGTTGCTAAGTCTATATGCTCCCATTCTTGCTTCCATTTTGATATAGATATCTAAAGGAGGTAGGTTAAGCATGGCCTCCTTGGCAAGTGTTGGAGTAGTTTTCATGGCTCCCGTTACACAGAGACATGAACTTTTGCAAGTTCCGTGGCTGCTTGTCGCTGCTCGATTTTCGGCCACCAGACAACAGAGCTATAAGCAAGGGTGGGTCTTACCACGGTACAGTAGAGCCAGTATAAAGTGTTGTATGTATCTATCTTTTAATTCAGAATAAAAAAGGCTACCTAACACTCTATCAATATACAAGTTGTTCCATTTGAAACAACCGAACTCATGTTGGTATCTTTCACAAAACGACCGTCTTTTGTTTTTTTCCCATGACAAAAAAAAAGTTACATCAAATTAAAATGATATCAAGATTAATTGACCACACTGTACGTTTCTATAAAAATACAAGATTCATTTAATAAATGAATTTTTGCTCAAAAAATTATTCAAACCAATGCCGTCTTGAAATGCACAAATACACTGGCATTGAATAAATCTTGGATTTCCAGATAAATGATTTTTTATTCAAATTTGCGTCAAGCTTTAGTGACACTTATCGCCTTCCTGCGTACAGTTTGTTATAAATTCTGGAACATATATTTCATCTATTCTTCTTCTATTCTTCTTCTTTGGTTCAATATTTAAACTTGAAACTAAATATATCAGTGGACTGTATATTGAGAAGTTTTTTTTTTATTATTCGTTTATCAAAAAATACAATTATTATATAGTTTTTCAGCAACATGGGCGCAGCCTGCTTTTTCCTAGACAACGAAGCGTTCGATAACATGCATATTGTAGATTCCTACTTGATGAAATTCTAACACAGTTTATTCGAAGAATATTTGTGACAGTTGACACTCTTCAGGAATGAAACTGAGATTTTCATTGTTGTTGGTGTACTACTCAGAAAAATGAAGAATTTTGAGTAGTTGTGTCACTATTCTTGCCGAACGGCGATATAATTTTTTACAAAATTACGTTTGCCAATGGTCGACTCGAGAGTAGAAGTTGGTAGATATTTTAGCTCTTCATGACGTCATATCGTGAATCAATTTAATCCAAGTTTCAAACCCGTGTATCTCGAGAACGATCAACAATTGGATAACAATATAATATGTGTGATAGCATCCCCCATCACCCAGAGCCGTATGATCCATGACTTATTGGGCACCCTGTGAGCAAAATATGAGCGACTCTCGGAAATGATTTGTTGTTGTGTGTAGTTTTGTTATGAATTTGATGAATAAATTAAATGAAAAATACACTACCAGATTGAGTCATTTTGATATCTCTGTAACTTTTTTTATTGTTGTGAACTTTCTACCAAAGTGTAGCCCTACATCTTTTTCCATTTTTATTTCCAAAAAGTACTGATGGCTTGGTCATTATACAGGGAGGAGAGAAGCTTCTTTTGCACACCTACATTTTTAACAAAATGGAGATGCAAAATTTAGCTCCATTATGTTATGTTTTGAAGTGCGGTTATTTCTCAACAAAATATTTTATTTGAAAATGACAACAAATAATGTCATTGATTTATTAGAATAAGGTTCCTAAGTAACAGTAAGAATTTTAGGCATGAAAATTTCACAGCAGTCTTTTCAAATATCGAAGTACACATAGACTTTCAAATATACCATAAATTCTATAGGGTGCACCAGAAAAACAAATATTCGCAAATGGAATATTCTGAAACTCAATTTTCCCAAATGGAACACCCAGTATTTCATGTTTGCAATGAACTTAGCATTCAATTTTGAATAAAAAAAAGTTGACATTGTCCTAAAACTACCTTTAGTCGTTTTTGAAATATTGAGAATTTCGAAATTATTGTTTGATTTCGATCGATTTTGAGGTTGGGCGATATTCCTGAAAATATATTCAACATTCGCATTTACTCATGACATTTACTAGGTTTCATTTTGATAAAAGTGAGATTAACGCCCGTTTGATTTGAATTTGCAATACCTATTTCAAAAATGGCTGAAGATAGGTGGGACAATGTTAACATCTTTTTTATCAACAATGAATGCTTAGTTCATTGCAAACATAAAATACAGTGTGTTCCATTTTAAAGAATGGAGTTTCAGTCATTTCCATATGCGAAAATGTGATTATTTTGCACACTCTGTAAAATTTTTAAATATTTGGAAGAGTCTATGTGTAGAGTTCAACACATTAAAGAAGGCCACATCACGTGGCTCGGCGTTTGGATGCGCAGTGGAAAGCGTCTGTCGTATCTTAGCAACCGGATGATTCAGCGGCGTCTCGTCGTCGGGTTTATACTTCGACCATGAAATTGTAAATGTTTATGGTCGAAGGGTTTATAAGAGTCGGCTTGTTAAATTAGAATTTAGTCACAGAGAATTTCTCTATGGCATATGGTATAGGAAAACTGAAAAAATAGTGAATAAAGATATTGTTCTATCTATAATATGTCTCCGCCTATGATATCAACGACCTTGTTGTCTCGCCGCGCAGGCTACGTCACGTGATGTGGACTTCTCTAATGTGTTCAACTCTACTTTGATATTTTTTGAAGAAACCGCTGTCAAGTTTTCAAGCCTCAGTTCTTTACTGTTACTGAGAAATCATATTTTAAAAAATCAATGACATTTGTCATTTTTTAAATAAAATAACAAATATTCAAGAAACTATGAACTTAATATTTAACATGTTTTATAAAAGTTATTCAGAATTTCATACAGAATTCAAAAATCAAATAATATACAGGGTGTTATATTTGAAATGAGAAAGTTACTAGGTAAAACTAGTTTATCTGGCAACGCTGCAATCATCAAAATATTTTTGAAAGATGCATTATCCTTGCATATCGACTCATATCAAAATCCAAAATATTTGGAAAAGCCGTTCTTGAAATACTTGTAACAGACCACCTACGTGAATCACCCAGTATACCTACAATGCGAAAGAGGGGTGAAAAGGATTGCTTTAGCCATGTCCCTTTTTCGGTCGGGTAAAGAAGTTCGCGTTTTATTTTTTATTTATTCAGTATGTTTTAGCGTTGTTTTAGTAACTTGTGGGCTGATATAATGATTTGCACACTCTTCTACTATACAACGACGTACTTATATCTGAATAAATTAATGCAGTTGTTATAAGAATAAATAGCAAGCTAAAATATTGGACTTTATGACACACGCCGAGAATTTGCCTCAACACTACGACACAGTGTTCAGCGAACACATAAATAATTATATCGAACCGTTTTTGAGTATTTAAAAAAAAAACGCTAAATACTTTCAAATATTGGATAGAATACTAATTTCGAGTCATTTGAAAATGTATGCAAATTGTCAATTGAAAAAACAATCACGGTTAATCTTTTCAAAATGTATTGATTGAAGTAGTTCAATAACTTACCAAAAAGTAATCAAATTTCATTTTTCAATTTCTGTAATTCAATTATTACAGATAGCTCTGTGTATGCCCTATGAAAATGAAAAAAAAAACATGAAAACGCATTCAATGTGACAAATTTATATTCCATTGACTTGATAGGTAGTTACCTAATAAGAACTTCATAAAATTGAAGTTTTCCAAATATAAACTCGAATATAAATTAACTTAATACATCTATCTAATACGAGACAAAATAGACATTACATTCACTTTAAAAATTTTAGTGAAAAGTACTGAGAAAACATTTTTTTTTTGAAAACTACACAAAATTAGCAAATAAAGATTTTTTAGGCTTTCCTATTCCCTTTTCCTTCTCTGGTTTGCAAATCGAAACCAATCCCCAACTGCTAAACCAAAGTCCCGATCGCTTATTGTAGGATGGCTTTTTTTAATGACACCTATAAACCATGGAAATATCTATTGAATATCAGAGTTGAAATCGGAACAATAGGGAACTTCAAATTTTTTTATTGCTGGATTCGAAAGTCAAAAAAAATAAGGTGATCGTGTTTTTTCTTTTTCTTTCAATTCAAAAATTCACGGAGATATAACGCTTTGAAATGTGCGTCATGACGTCATACATCAGTCACACCATGCTCAGTATACCTATATACACCGAACTTAAAACTTGAATAACTTTCGTATCGATTTTTTTATGACTTTACAGTTTGCAATGAAAAAAAAATTTAATTTATAATGCAAGTTCCCAATTATTTGCGTTAAGCTAATGTTAGTTAAATATTGAATAAGGAAAATAATATATTATTATAGGTAGTACAAGAAGGTCCATTTTTCAATAAAGTAAAATGAAAATTTACAGTATTATAGTCCATAAAGAGTTTTAGTCATATAACGAAAACAAAACCTGTAACAAAATTTCATGTACCCACACCTTACACAATCATAAATGGAGAACTGCAAAGTGTTCATAAATCGGGATATGCACCACCCTATACTTCCTTCCACATCGATGCCAGTAGAACTCACCTCTCAAAATTTTTATTAAATGTGTATCTTTAACCATAAAATTATTTTTTTGACCGGTCCATGAGCTGAGTGCTGCCAAATCATTGCTATACAGCACTGCCAGACACCTTCTTAACTCGTTCTTCCAATTCACGCCACCCACAAGGCAGAGCTTATTATACTAAAAAACAAACAGAAATACATACCTTAATGGACTTAGTATATATGACATGCCTAGGACTTAGTATATATGACATGCCTAAAATTTGATTAAACTCCACTCCTGCATCAGTTTCCAAAGAATGCACCATCACGCATTGAGGAACCTCCATTCCATTCCACTTGTCAATTTATGCGTATCCTCGCGATTTTTTCAAAAAAATTGTTTGATGACCTTTTTTCTCGATTAAAAAAAGGGGCGACAACAAAAAAAAATTCTGCGCGATTCTCGATAAAAATGGATAGCATCATTTAAAAGAAGGGCAAAAATTATTTACTTCCGGAAATTTCATTACAATTGAATAAAGTACAGGTACTCTCACAATTTTATTTCAAAGTATTCAAAAATGACCCATTTTTGAAGAAATCATGAAAATGAGTAATTTTTGATGCCATGCAATTTTATAGCTATATTATTCATGGTTCAATAATTATTGTGAAATTCAGTAAGTACATAGTTTTTGCCTCTCTTTCGAATGGTAATTTTTTCCATTTTTATCTAAAATCGCGCAGAAAAAAGATTTGTTTTTGACCTTTTTTTAAACGTGACAAAATGCACTACAGTTTTTTTTTTATATCGCAAAGACTTCTTAAACTGATAAATAGATTGAAATTCATACATGCACCATGCTTTATCAAATTTTAGCCTGTAAAACTTATGTCCATTTCTGTACATGAGATATCCAGTGTTTCAAAATATTTAAACATCATACTAGTGAAGAACTATGGAGATCAAATAGACAGCAACACAAGGAATTATTCTACAACCTCTTCAATGACCATCTGGTTGCATCAATCAATACTTAATTTGCAAGCGCAGTTGATAAAATATCCAAAACTGCGCATGCAAAACAGTTCGGAATTGGTTCGGAACTGGTTCGTAACCAACCCGCGAACCAAGCTAATAAGTTCTAATATAGGGGATCCGGAGGGAATACGTATATTCCTGAAAACGACGGTTTTTCTCTTTATATAAATGTAATTGCTAATCTTAGTAAGTTTACATAATATACAGGCTGTCTCACAGAGACCGTCCATCAGAATACCTCGGGAAATAAGACGATTGGAAATCTGAAAATTTTTATGTTGAGATTTTCAAATACGCTCTTTTCAAATGAGATAATAGCGACCTTGTGCGACTTCCGGTTATACCGGAAGTAGGTGTCAATCTGCTTATTTTAAATAGAACACTTCATATATTATTACATTTTTGGATTTCACGTGTAATTCTAGGCAGATTTTCAAATACGCTCTTTTCAAATGAAATAATAGCGACCTTGTGCGACTTCCGGTTATACCGGAAGTAGGTGTCAATCTGCTCATTTTAAATAGAACACTTCAGATATCATTACATTTTTGGATTTCACGTGTAATTCTAGGCAGATTTGATGTATCATGCGCATGCCCCATACCTAAGAATACGTGTTTTTGAAATATCTCAGTTTTCTTGTCAAAAATGGCGTTTGCAGGCTCTAATTTAATATGTGAATTTCACATACATGAGAGTCTCTATTATGTAATTTGTGTTGGATTTCTTGTAGAATGGGACCTACCATAAATCATTGTTAAAAACATCTTGATAACTATTAATACAGGGTGGTCAAAAAATAAGATCAAAAATGAAATCGTGAAAACTGCCAAAAATAATTGTTTACAAATGAAAACAGCCAAATTTTATCATTGCATAGTATTAAGCATTCAAAATGAAGGTGAGTTTGTATAAGATTGTCCTTTTCTTATTTTTTAACCATTTTTGAAATGGACAATCTTATACAAACTCACCTTATTTTCAATGTTCAATAAGATGGAATTATAAAATTTGGTGGTTTCCATTTGAAAAAAATTGATTTTTGACAGTTTTCTTCATTGCATTTTTGAACATATTTTTTGGCCACCCTGTATGAATAGTTATCAAAATATTTTAGAAAATCTTCTATAGCAGTTCTCTTTCAACAAGAAATCCAACACAAATCAAATAGTAAAGGCTTTCCTATAGGTAAAATTCACATCTAAATTAGAGCCTACAAAAGTTACTTTTCACATAAAAACTCGAATATTTCAAAAACTCGTCTACTTAGGTATAAGACATGATACATCAAATGTGACTTGAATTTGAATTTTACGTAGAATCCAAAAATGTGATAATATATAGGGTGTTCTATTTTGAACGAAAGATTTGACACCTTCTTCCGGTATTACCGGAAGTCGCACAACGTAGCTATTATTTAATTTGGAGAGAGCATCTTTCGAAATCTTATCAACCATTTCGCGAGATATTTCAAAGGACGGTCACCGTGAGACACCCTGTATACTGTATACTAATATATGACAAGATTGCAAAAAAAAGTAACTATGACGAAATGTATATGAAGAAAAAATAAAAATGCATTTGGATCCCATTCCTTATTGGAGCCACGCGGTTAATTAGAGCCACCTGTTATTTTCATAGTTGAATTGTCCAACAGTTATGCTATCTAGCTAAGACATAATATGTCATATGTCAATTATTATGATCAACTTAATCTAAAATAACGACGAAAACAAGCACCAACTACTTTTAGGAATATGCACGTGTTAGTGTTACTACTAAACGTCTATCCGGAAATCACTGCAATCTGCTCAACGGACTAAAACGCGCTGAATTAAGTTTTGGCGATATTATCAGCGAGCTAGCATGGCTCAAGCTCAAGCGTAGGGTGCGTTCAGAAAATTTATTAATTCATTCAAATGTGTTATTTTGGTGTTACTTCCATTACCCACTGGCTCCCATTCCCTACCATACACATTATAAGGTTGAAAAAGATACTCACAATCTGCTTTTCTACATCAGAGTTCAAAGAAATTTCTTCCTCCAATGACATAAGATTTTCCAAGTCTTTTACAGGAAATATATTCTGGATTTTGTCATCACTCAATGTTTCAGAATTTGGGATATTAGTTACTTCAATTGTGTTGACTTTCGTCAAAATGAGTTCAAGCATAGAGTTGTTTTCCATCAAAATTCCATGCATTTCTTGAAACTTATGGTCCGACACTAGGACCAACTTTTCTTCACGTGACAAATTATTTGATGCATCTACTTCTTCGACTTTTATAGGGTCCAGTGTGATTGAATTATTTTCCAGCTCTGTAGAATTTTCAGAGACTCGTTTGTTAACTGGGTTGTCACCTACTGCGACAAGAACATCGGTTTCTAACGCAGTTTGTTGGGCCAAAGAAGAATCTACAATAGATTTAAATAAATACACTGCGCTCCAAACGCAATAAAGCTAGAACACGCGTGTAGTGCTTTTTCGCGCACAGATGCTCGATTGCGTGTACAAAACAAGCAGCTGGAAAGCGAGTTCCACTGACGGAACAGCTGATTGTAAGAACCTACTCCGATTAGCGAATCATTCCGATTATCGAATTAATACATAGACTATCAGGCAAAAAAAAATTATATTTATCGAGAATACAATATGCATTATTTATAAGTACTTAGGTACTTAATCCTAACATAAAATTGTATCAAAATAGAAATAAAATAGCGAACAATTCTTTTCGTATCAATATCATAAACATCAAAAGTAAAACATACTCTAAACACACAAAAGCTGCACATCACCATGTTACCTATTCCATATTACCTTGGGATTGGGACTGATTTTTTGTCGAAATATGTACTTCGGAAAAACTTGTGATTTTCTGTTGTTCCAACAAAAACGTTCCGATTAAAGAGGTAGCGTTGAGATTATAAGATCGCAATTTGGATGTTCCGATTAGTGTATGTTCCAATTAAACAGTTTGGACTGTACTAAGTATATTGAACACAATTTTAATTATTGACCTTTATTCACATTCAAATTTTAGATACACAGTGTCTATCCAAATTGCAGATCATGATTTTTTAACATTTATCTCAAGTCACGTTTCTCAGTTCAGCCCAATGGCTTTTGTACATTTTTATACTGTACTGTACCGTAAATTGTATTGACCTTTATTCACATTCAAATTTTAGATACACAGTGTCTATCCAAATTGCAGATCATGATTTTCTAACATTTATCTGAAGTCACGTTTCTCAGTTCAGCCCAATGGCTTTTGTACATTTTCATACTGTACTGTACCGCTAAATTTTTATAAATGCAATTATAACGTGGGTTTAGATGTCTTCTTTGGGGGTGAACTTGACCACATGTGCCTTTGCCTGTTAAACGAATTTTCTGTGTAGTATGGGTGAAGTTGACCAAATAAAACACAGTTCAGTTCATGTTAAAAGTATATAAGCATAGAAACAATACAAATCATCAAGATTAAAGATTAGTTTTCAGATATCCATAATTTTTAATTATTAACAATACATCAAAAAATTATACAGGGTGACTCGAGTACATATATCACAGTGTACTTTTTTATGATTTTGATCAAATTCACCCCAGCGGTCAAAGTCGCCCCATTTTACGGTATATAATTTAGGCAATCCAAGTGAGGACATGGAAGACTCCGCCTGTTCTAATTTTTGGATCAGTCCAGATAGTGGCGTGAAGTATAGGTTGCACTCAACTCATCAATTTCATTCAATTTGAAATGAAAAGAAACCTTTCCATGTCATATGGACTCAGATAGCAACATAGTATACTTAATAAAATGTGATAATAATATAACATGACGACTACACATAAACTTCATTTGCATTTGAGAGTTGCGACTTTTTCAAGCGTGTCGGTGAATTTTTCAGAAATGTTGTATAACATCATTATTTTCATTTTCTGATTCTTCCGAGGATTCTTTCAACAGTCCCACTTGATATTATGAGCCACAAACTTTTTGTTTAGTCTTATTTTCCTCTTCCCGGCTTCTCGTTTGGATTGATATTCTTAATATTGGTCATCAGATTTTTTACATAAACTTGTTAAGCTTCTAGAGCCTCTCTATAAAATTCTAAAAATATATTTTATCACAACCAAGATGGGGTAGACGATTGTGGAAAAATATAATAATATCTTTATTAAGCAAAAAAAATGCTATACAGGTTACATTAATAAATGGTGTATTCCATAACAAAATTGGATGCTGATAAAATAAATCAATAAATAAAATAAACATTCACAATTATTTAACATTTTCTAAAATATACTGACGGAGACTACTCTTAAATTAAGGAAGACTATCACATTCCTTGATACTAGAAGGTAAACAATTGAATTCAAAGAGCCCTTTACATAACACTGAATTTGCAATTAAATTGGTGTTTGTTTTGTCTACTAAAATAAAGTCATTTCTATTGCGTGTATTATAGTTATGGATTTGTCTACAAGTTTACTCTACCACACACATATTTGGGCAAAATGCCTTTTTTTATTTTGAAAATAAATACAAATACATTATACACGATTTTTTGTTTAACGGAACACATGTTTAATACACTCAACATCAATCTAATTGGGGTGTATCGGTAACATCTTAAAATTGTACGCATGGCTCTATTTTGAATGCGTTGGAAGTTATCCATGACATATTTTGGCATGTTATAAAATAGAGTACTGCAAAATTCTAGGTGTGGTGCAGCAATTGAATTGTACAATAAAATTTTGGTTTGCATAGATAAATGTCTGCCTACTCTTGAGATGAAGCCGACTTTTTTAGAAAACTTTCTCATGATGTACTCCGCATGTGCGGTTAAACTAAGATGGGGATCGAGAACTACACCCAAATACTTAATTTTATCGCTATATTCTAACTCATTGCTATTTATATTTACACTTATATTTCTATGAATTACGGTATTGAGTCTACTTTTCTTTCCAAAAATACAGAATTTGCTCTTTTCGACATTAATACTTAATTTGTTATTACAAAGCCATTCATAAACTAATTCTAGATTACAGTTTATATCACTTCGCATTTCCTCGATGTTGGTTCCTGTTAGTAAAGCATGGTGTCATCGGCAAACAGCTTAATTTTTGATTTTTTAACGACATTGACTAGATCATTTATATAAATAAGGAACAGTAAAGGGCCCAATATTGTTTCCTGAGGTACACCATTTTTGACTAACGTAGGGCGAGAAGTAGAGTTTCCATATTTAACAATTTGTGTTCTGTCACTTAAATATGATTTGAACCAATTCAAAACACTGCTCCTCAGGCCCATATGTTTCAGCTTCAACAAAAGAATGTTAGTATCTATAGTTTCGAACGCGCGTTTGAAGTCCAGGAAGACTGCTATCACCAACTTGTCTATATCAATTTCTCTGGCAAACTCATCGCAAATATGCACAATAACTAGCCTAGTTTATACCGACAACTTGGTCTGCGGACCAAGTACCAAATTCGGACTATATCCGAACCAAATATTTGGTTCGAATGGTGTAAACAGTTGCGGACTAGGCTGGTCCGCTCTTGGTTCGGTACTCGCCAGCAAGTGTAACGAACTAAATTTGGTTCGATCTGGATCAAAATTTTGAGGTTATATTGATTGTTATTATTGTGAATTGTGTTGGTTCTGAGTTTCTAAGGCAATCTGAGCGTACTTACTCCATTGAACTCGATACTACGTAACTGGAAGGGCCCCTGTCGTGTCGACAGCTGAGGCAATTTTAGTCGTATTTTTTTGGCGCATAGGTATATTTTGATTGGACTAAAAAGGGGATGCTATCTTTGTCACACTCATTGCCCTTATGCGTAGTCGGAGGTTTTCAAATAGTTTGAAGATAGATTGAAAAAGCCGTTGATTTGCTTGGAAAAAATGACTACAATTCTGTGCATACTTAGTAGTCTTAATTATCATGATATGATGGATCTAAATAACTATCTGGAAAAATGCAAAATAAGAAACAAATTAGTAAATAATGAAGTACCTATACATGATCCGTAATTCGATGAAATAGTTGAGAAAATACAGGGTAGGTAGTAGGTGCAGGGTGATTTATATGTTTGACCTGTGTATTGAGTGAAGTAAAGGTATTGAGGTATAAACTTGGAAAACTATAATAGCTTAAAATAAAAATGAAAATATTTTTATTTTTGAGGTCACATTAAAACTAATAAATATGGTGTTTTTTGATAGGGGGCTTGAGGAATGTCCGAATAGAACTCTTGCATTTCTTGGAGTGTTTACCATCGTCAATTCCTAAAGGGCCCTACTCACACGCCTGCAGCAGGGGCAATCTAGGAGGCAGGGCGATTGGGGCAATTTTCTAGATCGCCTTCTAAGCAGGGCGGTAGGGGCCCCTTCATACCTTTCTAGCATTATTTCAAGCAAGATATGAGAAAACAAACTTTAGAAATGATGTTAGTAGTACCAACGAACTCGAACAGGATGTGAAATTGTCACATTTTCACTGCAGAATTTAACCATTTTGTTTGGCACCCAAACTATAGAAAGCTACATATTAGCCTAGTTTACACCGACAACTTGGTCCGCGGACCAAGTACTAAATTCGAACTATATCAGAACCAAATATTTGGTTCGGATGGTGTAAACAGTTGCGGACTAAGCTGGTCCGCTCTTGGTTCGGTACTTGCCAGTAGGTGTACCGAACTAAATTTGGTTCGATCTGAATCAAAATTATGAGGTTATGTTGATTGTTATTATTGTGAATTGTGTTGGTTCTGAGTTTCTAAGGCAATCTGAGCGTACTTACTTATGTTTTTTCTGGTTACGAATTGTGTTGATAAATAATTTCGACTTGTTTTTGACGTTTGACGAATTGCGCGCGTACTCATTTAGCTCACGCGTTGCAAGACGGTGTAAACTGGCGAGAAGTAAGCATTGGTCCTACCGTACTATCCCCACCCACTTGGTCCCATCGGACCGAACTAAACGAGTTATCGGTGTAAACTAGGCTATTGATTGAACATAATATTAGCTGCAACACTCAGTGTGGCTTTCTTTGTGAAATATTTGTCTGGTTTTTAGGATAAAATATCTTTACTAAACGTACTAAGATTCTATCCTAAAAAACAGACAAACATTTCACAAACAAAGCCACACTGAGTGTTGCAGTGTGAAAAAGTGTGCACTAGTGGTGCATAACAAACACAGCTAATATATTATGTCAACAGACATGACAAAGATAGACACCCCTTTCTGTCTCTATCTCTTTCTAATCGAAAATTTGTCTTCAGTCAACTCGATGTAAACAGCACGGATGGGTCCCTTCCAGGTACGGTAGTATCGAGTTCAATGTTTTACTAATGTTTTTTTTGGTTACGAATTGTGTTGATGAATAATTTCGACTTGTTTTTGACATTTGACGAATTGCGGGCGTACACATTTAGTTCACGCGTTGCAAGACGGTGTAAACGGGCAGGAAGCAAGAATTGGTCCTACCGTACTATCCTCACCAGCTTGGTCCTATCGGACCGAACTAAACGAGTTATCGATGTAAACTGTCTCGCACGAGTGACGCGGTCGAAAGCCCGACTGGTTTGATACTAAGATATTTTTTTTTGTTTGAAGTATTGCTCCTTACTATGTCTGATTTCATTGACAACTCGATTTCGTAGGTATTTGAACTGGTCCCAGACTGCTTCAGTTCTCTCGTGGATGGCTCGAACGTATAATCTGTGGAAGTGCGTAAATGTCCCGAAACGTTTTACATCCCGACCGTAAGTTTCCCGACAGTTTTGCTTCCCGACCGTAATATTTCCCGAACGTAATTGGTCCCTAACGTTTTTTGCACCGACCGTAAACTGTCCCGACCGTATTTATCCCGAACAGTGACAATCCCGAAACTCAAATTCGCGTCAACAACGTTGCCGGTTGTTATAATATTTCCGTCTCGTATCGTATAAGTTGTAATTGGAATCAAAATTATCGTTAATAATAGATGGGTCAAAAAACAGGAAGAATATTTGTTATATATTATATTATTGTCTTTAAAAAGATGGCAAAATGATGTAGGGACGGATAGAAATGTATTTCGAATCATATTCCGAATAAAGCTATGCAACTCAAATACAATAATTGATGGAGTGTCAGTGGTCATGTGGTCATATTTTTATGATGGAGATAGTCTTGTTATTTGTTCTCGGCGAGAGCTATTAGCCAGTTGATTTCTTTACTCTATTGGTTCATTTTTTTTTTAATTTTGGGTACTGTGTATAGAAGCTATATTTCTGCTTCGGAACATTTGAAACTTTGAAAACATTAACCACTTTGAATTATTACAAGTCTGAAGTCTGAGAATGACATTGCAACAGGTATACCAGTTATTTCTTAAAAGCGAGAGGTACAACTCCAGCTATCCAAAATCAATAAATTGAGAAATAATCTAGCGGTAGAATTGATCCTTGTCAATTGATGTCCCGAGAAGTTTTTTTTGGGTCTGCCTATTTTGATGACCAGATCAAAATTGGTGCGACCATCGCTATTATAAGAGGGAATGAGCTCATATTGTATATCCTGCATGCAATTGATACGGGCTACTTGCTACCACTCTCAAGTATTCAACTTCAACCACCCCTTTTGTAGGGGTAGTTTACTCTTGGATTTTTTAAAATTATTGGTGCGACCATCGCTATCAGAAGTGGGAATGAACTCATATTGTAGATCCTAAATGCTATTGATATGAGCTACTTGCTACCACTCTCAAATATTCAACCACCCTTTTTGTAGGGGTATTCTACTCTTGGGGTGGTTGGATATTTGAGAGTGGTAGCAAGTAGCCAATATACAGGGTGTTTCATTAATATTGCGAAAACTTTCGGGATGAGTTTTCCCGTTTTAAAATGAGAACAAAACTTCCTATAAACATGTATCCGGAAATACTTCGTTACAGAGCTAGAGGGTGTTGAAACTTTATTATCATTTTCATTTTTTGTAATTAATATTTGAGGTTATGTTGATCTTCTGATGAAAATTGATATTTAGGGGTTTCTTAGCATGCGATATCCGAATTTTATGTTAGTATGGCTCTAACGTGTAGGGGGCGCTACCTACACTTATTTTTCAGGATATGAACAGTCATAACTTTTTTGGACGTCCATGTATATATTTTTAACTAATACAAACGATTTCTATATCACTTTCACGCAGAAAATATATACCTGTTAGAAGTCGCTACGGGCAACCATTCTCGAGATATTTGGATTTGAAATAATGAATACATCTGATTTTGAAATAATGGCGGAGGTAAAGTTATATAATCTTTCGTTTGCTACATATTTCTAGTAAAAAGATAAAATTCAACTATTGAGTGGATGTTAACAACAATTTTTATTGAAATATTATAAAAAAAATAAAAAAATTGAAAAAATGAAAAAATAAAAAACTTCAACACCCTATACCTTTGTAACGGAGCATTTCCGGACACATGTTTATGGCAAGTTTTCTTCTTATTTTCGACAAGGAAGACTCATCCTCAAGAAAATGCAAGACGTTGCTTGACCATAATCCCAAAATCACATGTATTTTTTATTTCCTATCCAAATATCTCGAAAATGGTTGCACTTAGCGACTTGTAACAAGTTTACTTTTTCTGCGTAAGAATGATGAAGAAATCTGATTTTTTAAAAATATAATACAGGCACGTCGAAAAAAGTTACGGCTGTTAATAATAGGAGAAATAAGTATAGGTAGCGCCCTCTCAAGTTAGAGCCATACTAAGATCAAATTCAAATTTCTCATGACATGTCCACCAACTGTTGCTTGATGATTTTCTCTTCCATGGCTCTAGAAGATTTTTCAAGCTTCTTTTCCATAGCTCTGGAAGATTTCTCGAACCTCTCTACCAATTTATCTTCTAATTTTCTTGAGTTCCCTTACATAGTCCTGGAGTTCTCTAGCACAGCTCTCGAAATTTCTCTACTGCGTTGGGATCAGGAATCTCAAATTGGAACGTATCAAGATCCATGCCTTCTTTCATTCTACGAAGCCTCTGTTGTAGATCAGCCTTCTTACCGCTTGTATCCAAATCACGCTCCTCAAGCTCCCTCTTCAACTCGGCAACCTTCAATCCGGTTGAAAGCACTAGTTTCGCAGACATTGTAGCGAATATCTATGTCCGTTTCGTGTTCAACAAACGGACATAGATATTCGCTACAATAAATCTCACTTTGGTCACCAATGTTACGAATTTCGCTATAGAAAACACTGTTCAGTGTTGATTTATTTATTTGAAGGCCCTACAATCACAACACCACAAATAATTATGTTCAAAACACGACTCGTAGAACTGAACTAACTCTCTTACCTAAATGGCGGACTTATATCTCCTTGCCAGGCTTGCGGAATATTCCAGTAACACGCAGAACAGTGTAGAAGGTCCACCGCCGTCTGGTTTCGCTAGAATGAACTAGAAGCGAATCGATTCTACACGCAGTGGTGGCTGTTGTTGCTTTGTGGGACAAATACCGACGATTTCGTGTTCAAGGCGATATGGCCAGTATTTTGGTGTTCTGACCCAAGGGTCGGTTTGCTGAACACGTTTCGTCACACTATTATTAAACTACATAAAAAAGTAAAAAACATCAAGAAAAGTTCTCCGTGCTATTTTTCAATGTAGTTCCAACATTTCTGCTGATTGTATAGGGATTTTTCTGATGTTCATTGATGTATTGAGACCATAAATGAAAAAATATTGTTTCCATATAACTCGATTCAACCTCATATTTGAACTTGAGTTTCGGTTCTAAACAACTCTTTTAAATTAAAATTCTCGATATTGTCAAAGCAAACCTACTTTACACTTGTACCAAATTCATGTTTTTGGTCAACCCTCGTATACGACTGAAAACTGAATAACTTTTTTTCGTAAAACCCGAGGTAAAACCAATAATAAAAAAGTTTCCCATATGTCGCAAACTTTACTAGAAACGCTGTATATTATGGATTGTTGTTGACAATTCAGTTGATACAATACGGATTTGATGTAGTTTATATTTCCCAATCATAATACGCAGTATGTTGATGGCAGATCATCGATCTGTATGTACTCACTACATTCCGGTAAGTAACCATTTCAGTTGACCCGCCTATCCTATCAGAACAAGTTTTAATTCCATTCAAGTAATTACTGGCAATATAAGTTTCATTTTTTTTTTTTGTAAATGATTTTATTCCATTTATTTATACAGGGTGTCCCAGCAAGGGTGGCCACCGGCCATATCTCGGAAACTACTGGACCTAAAAGTTCAGGAAAAAAAATATGATCACTAAAGTGGCCACGAGAAAATGCTGGGAAATATTTATAACTTCGAAATTTTTCCGCTAGGGGTCGCAATCAAAGCTTAAATATCAAAATTCGAAATTTCTCCGGAAATTCTCAGATTGAGGTATATCTTTATCACCCGTGGGGGTTGCTGGTCCCCCATCGGGCGCCTCCCCAGGTGGCGGCAAGTGGAATGCCTCCCAGATATGGGAGGTACCGGGGAAATTAAATACCCCGGGGCGGACCAAAACCAGCACCTAGGAACGATGTGTGACAAACCTGAGGACTTTGTACCCCAAGTGAGTTTCAATCTCACCGTTGGTTCCGACCGGGTGGAAGCCCCGGTGGCCAACGCTGGCCCCACGGTTTTTGGGGAGGGCCAATCACACGTTCTGGCATCCGAGGAACAACCAAACCTCGATGTAACTCATGAACCAACCACGGGTAACCAGGGAAGCAGTGTTGAATCCCCGGTGCCGGTGTATCTGCCATTAGTACAGGCGTTGGCAACATCAGCCTGAACAAAATGGCAAAGCTTTCCGGAACCCAGCGAAGGAAGCTTGCGATCGAGAGGGCTAAAGCTAAGGGAGAGCCTATACGGCCTCGTAAACCGAGGACAAATAGGAATCCCGGGAATAGAACCCTCCCGAATAGCTCAGGGAACACTGGGAAACCTGATGCTCGGGCCTTAGAGCCTGGAGCATCAGGTAAACCTAGGACCCCTGCAAACAAATCCTCTGCCCCCCGATGCTGAGGGTAATACAAATAAACCTTCAGCACAGTAAGGGCATCTGCTGCCCTTTGCCAACAGCTGGCAAAGAAAAACATAGACCTGGCCATCATCCAAGAACCCTGGATCACGAAGGGAAAAATAGCCGGTCTAGGAAACACTGGAGGTAAAATCATTTACAAGGAGCAATCAACAGGTAACGCGAGAGCTTGCATATACGTGAGAAACGGAGTGCAGGCTCTCAATATTAAAGAACTAAATTCCAGGGATCAAGTAGCCGTCCAACTAAGCTACAAAGAGGAAGGAACCCGGAAGGACATCATAATAGCCTTGGTTTACCTTCCCTACGATGCACCCAGACCCCCACCATCGGAAGACCTGTAGAAACTAGTGAATCACTGTGGGCAGAGAAACTTACAGTGTATAATAGGTATGGACGCCAACTCGCATCACACCATCTGGGGGAGCAGCGATATCAACAAAAGAGGTGAGTCTTTATTGGATTTTATTATAACCCATGATTTGGAGATTCTAAACAAGGGCAACAAGCCTACTTTTGCAAACCGCATACGGTCGGAAGTTATTGATGTCACTCTGTCCACCTCCCGTATTAATCCCGATATCCAGTGGTGGCGCGTATCCGATGAACCATCCCTGTCGGACCATAGGTATATACTGATGGAAATCAATAGTATTGACAAGCCGTCAGAAATGTACCGCAACCCACGCAAAACGAACTGGACTGAATACCGGGAGGAGCTGGAGGCGGGGTTGAGCGGGATCAAGGAACGTATGCGTAACAGATTTGATGTTGAGGTGGTAGCAGAACAACTACAAAACGCTATAATTTACTCATACCATCAAAGCTGTCCGCTAATCCGGCGTTCTTCATGCAAGGACACAACCTGGTGGAACGAGAAACTTGACAAGATGAAGGGGGAAACACGCAGACTCTTCAATGTGGCCAAGAAAATCGGTGAATGGGATGAATACCACCATACTCTGACGAAATACAACAAAGAAGTAAGGGAAGCTAAGAGGAACTCCTGGAGGAAGTTTTGCACTGAGGTCGAAAAAACCTCGGAAGGCGCACGCCTTCAGAGAATCCTAGCTAAAGACCCCCTTCCACCAATGGGAACACTAAAGAAACCAAATGGGGAATACACGAAAAATGGCGAAGAAACCATTGAGACACTTACTACTCAGGGCACACTTTCCAGACTCGACCATAATCAACTCGCAACAGGGAGTCAATACCCTATCTCCTGAGATCCTCCGGATGAGAGGATCAAGAGATGATTGGGTCATAGCCCGACAGATTGTGACAACAAATAGAATCGAATGGGCCATAAGCTCATTCGAACCATACAAAGCACCTGGATGCGATGGGATAATACCGGCACACCTGCAGCAGGGCGAAGCCCAACTCATATCGATGCTTTGCCAACTATTCAGAGCAAGCCTGGCAACGGGACACATACCCATGATATGGAAACTCTCACGAGTGGTCTTTATACCGAAACCCGGGAAAGATAGCTCTCAGCCCAAGGCATTCAGACCAATAAATCTCTCGTCGTTTCTACTCAAAACGATGGAGAAAGTGATTGAAAGGCACATTAGGGAGACCTCCCTAATAGAGAGGCCACTACACAAAAACCAAAACGCCTATCAACCTGGTAAATCATGTGAAACTGCTCTGCATGAACTTGTTCATAGAATAGAGCAACCACTGAACAACCAAGGAGTTGCCCTAGCTGCATTCCTTGATATAGAAGGAGCATTTGATCACACCTCCTTCGATTCAATGAACACCGCAATCAATCGGCGTGGAATTAAAGACACAGTTTGTAGGTGGATAAGAAACATGCTGAAAGGTAGGAGAATTCAAGCAACTATGCTTGACAAAACTGTAACTATAGAGGCAGCTAAAGGCTGCCCCCAGGGTGGAGTCTTGTCCCCTCTCCTCTGGAACCTAGTCGCAGATGAACTACTGGTAGAATTAAACAGCAAAGGTTTCTACGCCCAAGGCTATGCCGATGACGTAGCAATACTTATCACTGGCAAACACACCAAGACAATATCAGAACTGATGCAGACAGCTCTGACAATCATAGAAGATTGGTGCAGGAAGGTGAACCTGAAGGTCAATCCTGAGAAAACCTCCCTGATCAGCTTTACGAGAAAGAGGAAGACAGCGGAATTATTCAAACCATTGTTCTTTGGACAAGAACTGCAGGTGGTAAGAGAAGTCAAATACCTAGGCATCATCCTGGATGACAAACTCACATGGAATTCACACCTACAGAAAATAGTGAATCGAGGTAAAGCCACAATAATGGCAACAAAAAGAGCGATAGGAAAGAATTGGGGCATAAATCCGCGCATGGTACACTGGCTCTACTGTACCGTGGTAAGACCCACCCTTGCTTATAGCTCTGTTGTCTGGTGGCCGAAAATCGAGCAGCGACAAGCAGCCACGGAACTTGCAAAAGTTCAGAGGCTAGCATGTCTCTGTGTAACGGGAGCCATGAAAACCACTCCAACACTTGCCATGGAGGCCATGCTTAACCTACCTCCTTTAGATATCTATATCAAAATGGAAGCAAGAATGGGAGCATATAGACTTAGCAACACCGGGAACTGGAGCCACTCAAACTCCCAAGGACACACTAAGATAACCAGCACAGTCACGAACCACTTAGTAACAATGAGGAGTGATATCATGTTGAAAAATATCAACTTTAGCACGTCTCCTAAGACCAAGCTAATATGGGAAGAGGAAACGGTGAAACAACTCCGGATGGCTAATGGGGCAATATGGTACACAGACGGCTCAAAAACAAGCCGGGGAACTGGTGCCGGAATCGTAGGTGAAAATCCAAAGTGGGAAACATGTGAACCACTCGGGATGTACGCTACAGTTTTCCAGGCAGTAGTACATGCAATAAACGTATGCGTGCAAGAGAATCTCAGGAGAGGCTACAGAGGAAGGAAAATCCTTATCCTTAGTGACAGCCAAGCCGCAATCAAAACCATCTCCTGTCGGGAAACCAAATCCAAACAAGTCATGGACTGTCAGCAAAACCTTGTCACACTGGGAGTATCTAACGATGTTACTCTTGGATGGATACCAGGACACACAGGGATAGCTGGGAACGAGCGGGCGGATCTACTAGCACGCAAAGCTGCAAACACACCACTTCTGGGTCCAGAACCTGCTATTGGTATTACAAAATCCTCTGTGAGAGGTTGGCTGAACTGTTGGTCCAAAAAACAACAGAAAGCTAGATGGTGCCAATCACCAGGTCTGAAACACAGTAAATTAATGATGGCAGACGAGATCGAATCATCATTTTCTGGAAGCCTACTGCAACTCAGCAGGAATCAGCTTAGGAAAGTAACAGGTATATTTTGGTACAGGGCTCATTGGCGTACCGATCTTCGTGTGAGTAGGGGAAGGTCGTGAAAGTGTAATTGTTCAAGTGGCTGTAACTTATAAATTACTTGTCCGATTTTGTTGCGTATAGGCTTGTTTGGAAGATAAATGTGAGTACTTTCGTATATTGTATCCAGTGATGCGTGATTGTCTCCAGAAAAGTTGCTAGAAGGCGTAATTTGAATTAAAAACTGTTATTTTCGTTTCACCGCAAAAATTTAAATGGTACGGTATAATTCTGATAACAGAATCGAAATGGAGATTAAATAAACAAGAAAAAACCTTAAAAAAAAAAAAAAAAAAAATTTGCAACTTTGACATGCTATAAAACTCAAACTATTCAAGTTAGAGGAAAATGGTTTGCACTTTCCTATCTTAACTTTTCAAGAGCTCTTCTGTCATTTGGATAGAAGGTAACGTCAACTGTCAACTTTTTTCGGCACATTTTGACATTTTTTCACAATAATGGATTCAATCTCCTTGAATAGCTCTTGAAAAGTTAAGATAGGAATGTGCAATCCATTTTTCTCTAACTTGAATAGTTTGAGTTTTATAGCATGTCAAAGTTGCAAAAATGCCATTTTTAAAACGCGATATCTCGATAACGGTTGAATTTAGGAACATTAGTTGTATCACAATTTTTATTTCAAATTGAATAAAGAATTTAAATATCAATTAATATACAGGGGGTTCCATTTAAAAAAATCATACTTTTTCGTGCCATACTTTTGTGACGCACCGTGTATGTTTCCAAATATTTTCAGAATGTGCGCTATTTACACCCCTAACCTGTGACGCATATTGATATTGATATTTTTCATATTCTATATGATAAAACCTACTTTACTCTTTCGTTGGGACACCCTGTACAAATAAATTATGAAGTTGGGTTCTTTTCAGCAACCATCAATACAAAGCAATTCCTAGTTCACTCATATACTTATAATACGTATATGGGTTCACTAGATACGAAAATTGAATAACAAGCGGCAACGCTGTTAGAAAAAAGTTGGCGCGAAATGATTTTCGGGAAAGTCACTGTTAGGGATCAATACGGTCGGTGCAAAAAACGTTAGGGACCAATTATGGTCGGGAAATTTTACGGTCGGGAAGAAATATTGTCGGGAACTTTATGGTCGGGATGGAAAACGTTTCGGGACAATTATAGCGAACCTAATCTGTCTCTATCTTTCATCATGATTCTTATGTTCTCCGTTATCCATTTCTTCTCCAGATAGTGTCGTTTTATTTTGAAGGTAATGTAGGGACATAACTGGTCCAAAGTAGATGTTATGCTATTCAGCCATCACGACAACGTTGCTGATATTTGATTCCCAAGGAGTGTCCATAATGAATGATTGAAAAGTATCTGTGCAATAGCCTTTCATGTTTCGTTTACGAACTGAGATCACTCTGTCAGCAAAAAACTTTTCAGGAACCGTTACGGATAGAATGTTGTGATCGCTGATTTTTGGAGACAAATGATTTTTATAGGGAAGGTTTTTGTTACTTGAAATAATGTAGTCTATCAATGTCTTACTTTGGTCTGTTACTCTGGTGGGTTCGTTCACTATTTGAGTGAATCCATTTAGGTAAATACTTCTGAGGATTTTATTTCCATAGAAAGAAGGTTTTAACAGATCAAAATTGAAATCACCCATAATAACATTTAGCCCCTCAAATTCACTCACCTCATCCAGGAAGTCTGCGAAATAGTCGACAAATGCTACATTTTGTTTGTTTGGTGGATGATACAAACCAGTAACAAGATATTTCATTCCAGAAATTGACACTTCAACTGACAATATCCAAAGAAAGTCCTCCAAACACCGATTTAACCGAACCTTATAGTCACTGCGAATGAGCACCATTACTCCTCCAGTCCTTTTGTTGTGTGTCAAGCAATGTTCGATGTTATAAGTGTCCACACGCACTTCTTTCTCGTAAATGTCTGATGTTACATGAGTTTCGGACAACACCACAACACTAGGTCTCCACTCCTGAATGAGGATACTGATTTCGTCTTTGTTATTGATGAAGTCCCGACAGTTAGAATATACAATATCACCATGTGGAACCACATCTTTTTCTAATTGCTATTTTTGAAACTTGTATATTGTTGTATTCTTTTCATACTCTTGTGGCGACTCTTACCATTCCGCCACTGTGACGCCCCAAAATGAACATGGTTCATGTACCAGTCAAAAGGTGGATGTCAGAAAAAAGTCAGACAGATTGATCGTGACACGCTGTATTTCACGCTAGTTAATATTATTGAATTTATGTTAAATTGTTCATATTTGAGAAAGATAAACGGTATTATCAATAATTAGTAGTGTCTCTAAACCATGGACCGCTACACTCTTATATGTTTCACATTTGGATGCATCCCAGGAAGCATGTTTTATATCCAACGACAAACCATACTTTGCATTTGATTCGACACAATTTTTGCATTTGAGAACCTCACTGTTGCATTCCTTTATGTCATGTTCACCCAAGCATTTTGGGCAAGTCTTCTTATCTCTGCAGTCTTTTAAAATATGACCGTATCTACAGCAACCGTAACATCTTATCACTCCATAATCCCTGAACAGCCTGCACCTATTCCAGCCAATGTTCACTTTTTCCCTCCCGATCAATTCATTGCAAGTTGACAAGTCAGTCTCCAAGATAATGTTGAACCTATTGCTAATAACATTGGTTCTCCTCAAAATTTTCAACATTAGGTCACGTCTGTTCGGATCAATATCATTTTGTTTCTTTAATTTTTCAATGATAGTCGTATCATCATCTTTGAATTCATTTTCGCTGAGTCCAATGATCTTGATTCGAGAATTTAATGTTCTTGGCTGTTCTACAGTAAAATTATCACCCAGTTTTGATTGGAGTTCAAGACAAGGCCCCCACTTTTCGTTGAACGACCCATTGTGATGCCAATACCAATGTCGGTAGGATTTACCTTCTGTTTCAGGACTTCCTTGATTTTTGTGGCGTCACTTTTATCATTTTTCTCCTTTACGACTAGAACATTCGTATCGGCTTTAGCCACCGAAGCATAGGAGTTTGATGGTGCAACATTTAATGTCTCAGCACTTCTAATCTGCTTAAGTAAGGCAATTTCTCGTTTTAGCATGGTATTTTCGCTTATCAAAAAGTCTATTTTTGTATCCAACTCAATTGTATTATTGACCAACAATTTCAAAGTTGAATTTATCAAATCAACATCGCTTTGATCAATGGAACCTTCTTCAATTCTGCTTCTTTTCCGTGCTCTTTCAGTTTTTGAATTACCAGTTTTATTTTCTCCTCCTTTGGCATCGCATGATTTGCATTTCCAAGTCTGTTTTCGCATATGAAAACCACGTAGGTCCGGAATATTCTCGCATTTCCCATAAAAAAACACATGCATCCAGTGCATTGAATGATTGATTTGATATCATCAAATACTTCTTTACAACTGAAGCATATTCATACCTCTTTGGCTTCGCTTTCGTTTCATTCCATATCTCCACAGATCAGATCTCGTTGGTGGATGTATAGGTATTTATGGTGAGGAATTTCAATAATTTTTTTTTGTATATTATAGTTAGTCAAAAAGACTATGTTATAAAAATAGAGTAATAGTACAGGGTGTCCCAAGAAATGTGTGGCGAACCAAACTTGTATTTTTTTAAATGGAACACCCTGTAGAATTCTGATTATTTCTCCTATCTCGTACGATCATTTTGATATAGGGTTTGTTAAGTCTAATAAAGGAATGAGAGGCGATCAAAGTTGAGCTATTTTTCAATTATTTATATTTTAATTTGATTTGAAGCTATATGGAAAGAAGTGTTGAAAAACCAACTGACCCATAAAACAATACTTATCCTTGAACACAATAATCACATACATTTTGAATGAAATTATTTGTTATTATACAGGGTGGTCAAGTCTTGCAAACACGACCTGTACAAAAACAATTCAAATGGAACACCCTGTATATTATATTTCCATCTTGAAGATAACATCCTTAGCTTTCAAAAAACACCATACATAATACCTTGCTGATCATCAGTTTTTTCAGAAATCACACGCGAATACAAAGTTTCATCATAATTTACTTAGTTTATGAAATCATGTGGCTATGAAGCCATGACAATATCACGAATGATCAAAATATTGATAACTAGTCAAAGCTACTACGTATAATCACTGACCAAATAACAATAAGAAGGATCACTCTGCCAAGCGCGCGAAACCGACCAGAGGAGTGCCAAAGTTCCCAACAGTGCCTGTTGTGGCACTGAATACATGAACTCATTCATTGACGGAACCCATTATCCAGTTGGCAGTTGCTGGTATAGGCATAAGGTGTTTCTGTCAGAGAGACAATTTGATTTAATTTGAAATTGTTAACGTTTGCCAATAGAAAAAACTTAATAATCAAATATCTGCATTTAATACCGAAATATACAGTCCATTACACAAACATTGGTCCAACAACATTCTATCTTCATGGATTCGGTTTTCTTCTGAGATAGAAGCGTTAAACGAAGTTATAATCAACAGGCAGGCTACTTGTAAAAATACGAATTTCATTGCTTTACATGGATTCTCTGATGCGTCAGAAACTAGTTATGGAGCATGTATTTATGTATTATCAAGAAATTCATACGGTCATGCAGAATGTAATTTGCTGTGTGCTAAGTCCAAAGTGGCACCTCTTAAGGCTTTAACGATGCCAAGATTGGAATTATGCGCAGCTCTTACGTTAGCTCAGCTTCTTGATAAGGTCTTGGAGGCTATTGACGTAAATAATGATCAGGTCTTTTGCTGGTCAGATTCCACTATTGTTTTGGGGTGGCTGAAGACATCTCCAAATCTGCTTAAACAATTCGTTGATAATCGAGTTGCAGAAATACAAAGATTGACCAAAGAGTTTGTTTGGAATCACATACCAACTCATGAGAATCCAGCTGATCTGGTTTCTCGAGGATTAAGACCTAATCAATTGATAAATTCAGACATTTGGTGGCACGGGCCCAAATGGTTAACTTTAAACGAAAATCAATGGCCAATCATATTTGATAATATTGGTATTTACAATTTACCTGAAATGCGTACTTGCGTACTAGTAACAAAAAAGGTTATACAATTATTTCCATTTAAACGATTTTCAAATTTAATGAGAATAAAACGCACTGCCGCTTACATTTTTAAATTTATTAGTAATGCTAGAACATCTAAACAAAAACGGATATATTCGTCTTTAACATTGAACGAAATAAACGACGCTTTCAATAAATTGATAAAATTATCCCAATTGGAATCTTTTCCGGAAGAAATATTAATTTCATCTTCTAAGCGTGAACTTCCAAAATCTAGTAATTTGCTTAGTTTACATCCTTTTATGGATAACCAAGGACTCATGAGAGTTGGAGGGCGACTATCCAATTCGGAATATTCATATTCAAAGAAATATCCCATATTATCATCTCCAAATCATGTCTTAAGCAAATTAATTATGCGATATGAGCACGAGCATTTATTACATGCAGCTCCACAATTATTATTGTCACATGTACGAGATACTTTTTGGCCTATTGCAGGGCGTAATCTTGCACGTAAAATAGTCCGTTGTCGCGTAAAATGCTGCAGGTATAATGCTCAATCCGTTCAACCAATTATGGGTGATTTACCGGCAGCTAGAATCCAACAGGCATTGCCCTTCATCAAGGTAGGGGTTGATTATACGGGTCCTTTTCAAGTAAAGGATCGACGTGGTCGCGGTTGTAAGGTCCTAAAATGTTGGGTAGCTGTATTCGTATGTTTGAGTACGCTCGCTATTCACTTAGAATTGGTTTTGTCGTTAAGCTCTGAGGATTTTTTGCAAACCTTCATCCGATTTATTAGTAAACGTGGACGACCATTGGAAGTATTTTCGGACAATGGAACAAACTTTGTTAAGGCTGACAAGGATCTTCAGGCCATGCATAATTTTTTAAAGGACAATAATGAATCAATTTCGGAATCTGTCCAAAATTTAGGTATAAAATGGCATTTTATACCACCCAATTCTCCACATTTTGGTGGTATTTGGGAAGCCGGAGTCAAAAGCTTCAAATATCATTTTAAAAGAATAGTGGGTTCATATATATTGTTTTTATTCGATCTACCAACTTTACTCGCACGTATCGAAGCAGTGTTAAACGCACGGCCCATTTGTCCTCTAAGTTCCGATCCGGACGATTTTTCCTCTCTCACACCCGCACATTTTCTCATCGGGAGATCTACAATGGCATTAGTAAAACCTTCAATGATGGAAGTACCAGAAAATCGTCTCTCTCAGTATCAGTTGGTGCAAAAAGTTCAGGAGCAGTTCTGGAACCGGTGGCACAGGGAATATCTGAACGAGTTGCAACGAAGACCCAAATGGAAAACTAGCAGTGGTAACCTCCAGTTGGGACGACTGGTCTTAATCAAAGAAGATAATTTGCAACCAATGGAATGGCACTTGGGACGCATATTGGAGTTGGTTAGCGGCAAGGACAACATCAATCGAGTGGCTTTGATCAAGACCTCGAATGGAATCCTCACTAGGGCAATCAATAGACTTTGTCCATTACCAGCTTGAAAGTCTACCCTTTCAAGGCTGTGTGCTATAGTTTCGTGATCAGAAAGAAGACGCCTTTCTTAATATGTAGAGATATAGGGTGTCATTTTAAAAAAAAAGTGAGCCATGTCAATAGTTCTGACATTTGATAGTTAAGAAAATATTTGACTCAATAGCACAAAACTATATGAAAAAAAAAAGGAAATGTAGGGTATTTCCTTTTTTTGGTCGACCTTTTAGCTCAAAAAATAAATATTTTACAGCCTTTTGAAAGTGTGATAGTTCAAACGCCACACAACAATATTTTCAAAGTACTAAAACAACACTATCACACTATTACACTAATACTAACATACAAACATTACGAACTATCACAAATGTCAAAACACAAAAGAGACAGATAAATAATTTTTCGAAAGACACTCAGCTCAACAGAAGCTTTTTCAAAACTGTTAGCCAGATATTGAGCTTAGGGGCACGATTTTACCTATACTATATAATATGTAATAAAGTCATAAAATGTAAATTGGCAATGACGACGCACCAACAGAGGGTGGTCAGATGATTGTTTTGTAGGTGAATTATTGCAATTATAGTTTTTGAAAATTCCAAATTCCCTTTCACGTCTTACAATGCTACACACTCTGAATAAGTCCTAAGTAAAAGTCAACCCAATCTACCTACATTAGAAAAAAATGGGAAGATAAAGTCGGTAATAAGACATTGGCGTAATGGACAATTTGCACATTTTTTGAAAATATGAAAAATATAAGGATTAGTAAGTACTGATGCCATTGATGTTTAAAAAATCAAGCTACGACCTCTAATAATGTAGTAATCACCGATTAAAGAGCGCCAATCAGCATCCACTACGTCACAGAATACACTATCTATCGCCGTCTGACGTATTAACTGAGATGACTCTCTCTCTCTCGGAAGGGTAATATGGCCCCACCTCTTTTGCGATCATGCAGTGAAATTCGCGTTTTCTTTTTCATTTATTTAGTATATTTTTGGGTATTTCGGAGAAATTTTTTCGCTAGTGACTTTCAAATAATGTCTAGAAAACGTATATAAAATTTCAACTCATTTGAAAATGTATGCAAGTTGTCCATTATAAGTAAAGAGTCATTCATTGGTGAATGAAGACGTATACATCAGGGTAATAATTAATTGAGTGCCGATACTGAAGGTGATAATCCTTGGATGATTCCAAGACAAAAAGTTTATTTGGACAATTACACAATAGACTAATTTTAACACTGTAAAATTTAAAAAAAAATAAATCTTTTTTTTATAATTACTGCGATACTGATTCAATATGTCGAGTTTCATACGTTTCTGTCGTCAAACACGGCTAGCCGAACGAATTTATTGAAAATCATCAAGAATAAACTACACCTTTGGGTGGGTCGAATTTAACCATTTTTTGGCCGCCTACACTTATGCGTATAATGATTCAATATCAAGTTTCATACGTTTCTGTCGTTAAACACGGCTAGCCGAACGAATTTATTGAAAATCATCAAGAATAAACTACCCCTTTGAAGGGGTCGAATTACAACCATTTTTTTGCCGCCTACAATTATGCTTATAATGATTCAATTTATCGAGTTTCATACGTTTCTGTCGTCAAACACGGCTAGCCGAACGAATTTATTGAAAACCATCTAGAATAAACTACCCCTTTGGGTTGGTCGAATTCAACCATTTTTTGGCCGCCTACACTTATGCTCATAATGATTCAATATATCGAGTTTCATACGTTTCTGTCGTCAAACACGGCTAGCCGAACGACTTTATTGAAAATCATCAAGAATAAACTACCCCTTTGGGTGGGTCGAATTAAACCATTTTTGGGCCGCCTACACTTATGCTTATAATGATTCAATGTATCAAGTTTTATACGTTTCTGTCGTTAAACACGGCTAGCCGAACGAATTTATTGAAAATCATCAAGAATAAACTACCCCTTTGAATGGGTCGAATGCAACCATTTTTTGGCCGCCTACACTTATGCTTATAATGATTCAATATATCAAGTTTCATACGTTTCTGTCGTTTAACACGGCTAGCCGAACGAATTTATTGAAAATAATCAGGAATAAACTACCCCTTTGAAGGGGTCGAATTACAACCATTTTTTTGCCGCCTACAATTATGCTTATAATGATTCAATTTATCGAGTTTCATACGTTTCTGTCGTTAAACACGGCTAGCCGAACGAATTTATTGAAAATCATCAAGAATAAACTACCCCTTTGAAGGGGTCGAATTACAACCATTTTTCTGCCGCCCACAATTATGCTTATAATGATTCAATTTATCGAGTTTCATACGTTTCTGTCGTTAAAAACGGCTAGCCGAACGAATTTATTAAAAATCATCAAGAATAAACTACCCCTTTGAAGGGGTCGAATCACAACCATTTTTTGGCCGCCTACACGTATGCTTATAACGATTCAATATATCAAGTTTCATACGTTTCTGTCGTTAAACACGGCTAGCCGAACGAATTTATTGAAAATCATCAAGAATAAACTACCCCTTTGAAGGGGTCGAATTACAACCATTTTTTTGCCGCCTACAATTATGCTTATAATGATTCAATTTATCGAGTTTCAACCGTTTCTGTCGTTAAACACGGCTAGCCGAACGAATTTATTGAAAATCATCAAGAATAAACTACCCCTTTGAAAGGGTCGAATTACAACCATTTTTTGGCCGCCTACACTTACGCTCATAATGATTCAATATATCGAGTTTCATACGTTTCTGTCGTCAAACACGGCTAGCCGAACGACTTTATTTAAAATCATCAAGAATAAACTACCCCTTTGGGTTGGTCGAATTTAACCATTTTTTGGCCGTCTACATTTATGTTTATAATGAGTCAATGTATCAAGTTTCATACGTTTCTGTCGTTAAACACGGCTAGCCGAACGAATTTATTGAAAATCATCAAGAATAAAGTACCCCTTTGAAGGGGTCGAATTCAACCATTTTTTGGCCACCTACAATTATGCTTATAATGATTCAATATATCGAGTTTCATACGTTTCTGTCGTCAAACACGGCTAGCCGAACGAATTTATTGAAAACCATCTAGAATAAACTACCCCTTTGGGTTGGTCGAATTCGACCATTTTTTTGCCGCCTACACTTTTGCTCATATTGATTCAATATATCGAGTTTCATACGTTTCTGTCGTCAAACACGGCTAGCCAAACGACTTTATTGAAAATCATCAAAAATAAACTACCCCTTTGGGTGGGTCGAACTAAACCATTTTTTGGCCGCCTACACTTATGCTTATAATGATTCAATGTATCAAGTTTCATACGTTTCTGTCGTTAAACACGGCTAGCCGAACGAATTTATTGAAAATCATCAAGAATAAACTACCCCTTTAAATGGGTCGAATTCAACCATTTTTTGGCCGCCTACACTTATGCTTATAATGATTCAATATATCAAGTTTCATACGTTTCTGTCGTTTAACACGGCTAGCCGAACGAATTTATCGAAAATAATCAAGAATAAACTACCCCTTTGAAGGGATCGAATTACAACCATTTTTTTGCCGCCTACAATTATGCTGTTAATGATTCAATTTATCAAGTTTCATACGTTTCTGTCGTTAAACACGGCTAGCCGAACGAATTTATTGAAAATCATCAAGAATAAACTACCCCTTTGAAGGGGTCGAATTACATCCATTTTTTTGCCGCCTACAATTATGCTTGTAATGATTCAATTTATCGAGTTTCATACGTTTCTGTCGTTAAACACGGCTAGCCGAACGAATTTATTGAAAATCATCAAGAATAAACTACCCCTTTGAAAGGGTCGAATTACAACCATTTTTTGGCCGCCTACAGTTATGCTCATAATGATTCAATATATCGAGTTTCATACGTTGCTGTCGTTAAACACGGCTAGCCGAACGAATTTATTGAAAATCATCAAGAATAAACTACCCCTTTGAAGGGGTCGAATTCAACCATTTTTTGTCCGCCTACACTTATGCTTATAATGATTCAATATATCGAGTTTCATACGTTTTTGTCGTTAAACACGGCTGGTCGCGAGAATTATTTTCTGGTCAGCAAATTATTTTGTCCCCTCCAAAAGTCCTGAAACCCCCATGTCTTTTCCCTATTTCTAAAGATATTAAATATTTGGTCATATGAATAAGTACTCTATCCCCAGACTTTTTCTTTTTTGAAATGTCATTGTGCCTTTTTGACCTCTGAAAGAAAAAAAAACTACTATTGCCGGTTTTTCAGAGTGGTTTTAGAAAAAAAATTGATAACTTCATTCGAAAGAGGGGCAAATATTATATCGATCCTGTAAATTACACTACGATTGAAAATTTTATAGCCTAGATATGCGGTTCTGAAGTGGCTAAAAGCGATATATTTCAAATGGGGAAAAATCTTGAGCGTCCAAGACTTTTGGAGGTGTGTGTATCATGTAAGATTTACTTTGAATTTCACTTTGAAGTGGAACTGTCAAATTTCCGCTTGGCAAACGGAAATCTTGATAGGTCTGTTCGTAGAACAATCACAAACCATGCAGTCAGAGCCAATCAGCATTCAGCATTTGCAGTTTGCAAACTATGTCTGATTATTTCGGCCAATCGATTAAGCGCTGACCGATTTGTGATTGTTATACGTACATACCCAATATGTTACCATCCACACTGAATTTGTGTTTAAAGTCACGCTCATGCCAAATTCAATGTAGATGGTAACATATGATTCCCATTTGGCAAACGGCAATCTGTCAATTCCGATTCAAAGTGAAATTGAATATAAACCAGGCATTATACAGGGTGTCGCAGATTTGAGTGTATACATGGGGATCTCCGTTATTATAAGAGTTACAGGGCCGGATAAATGTACGCAAAGTTGCGCATTTTTATGCTCAACAAAATCTCATTTTAAAATTTTAAAAAATCCAGCTACTTCCAAAGATAATCTAAAAAAAACAGTTTCGGCAAATACATTTTTATTATTTTCTGAGTTGGTTTGAAAAGATATTTTAAAATAGATTACACTTCGTCATTGCCATTTTTTCTCCTCTACAAGATACCATCTTGTAGATCATCAATCAAAAATCTGACGTTTCGTCTTTGAGCGGCCATCATCAACTTGTTTTTAAAAAACGTACCTGGATTTTTTATTTTATTTTTAGTCATCTTTTGACGTCCTCAAGGCATTGAAGTATCGCAACCCTCCAAAAAGATACTCATGTAATGATAATACCAGAATATTGGTTAGGCAACCCTAGTCTAACACATAGTTTTGTTCATAAATCCATCTTTAATTGACACGTTATTTTTATGAGAAAATTTGCACGAATTAACGATAAATTCAAGAAGATTTTTGGTCAAATCTACAAATAATATTTAAAATGATAAAATCGTTTTTTTCTTCGAATATCGGAAGCAGTCGGAGTTTTTTAATTTTTTAAATGACATTTCGTTGAGTATGTGCTACTTTGCCTCGATTCGACCGACCTGTATATTTTATAATAACGGAGATCCCCATGCATTCACTCGAGTCTGTGGTACCCTGTAACTGTAGGTAGATAAATATGTGGTACCCTGTATATAAATCTTGATATAAATATATAGTCAAACTAAAACCGTTTTAATTTTCGGACGGCAGCTTGAGAAATAAGAAATAAGATGAAAAAGAATAGCAAGTTCAAAGACACATCTTTCGTTGTTTTTCAAACTGCCCTTTCCTAAATCTATAGATATCTGTCATGATTTGGAATTTACAGGGTCTGGCATAAAGTCATTGCAGATCAAAGTTGCGTGTTTTTAAATGCAACCCCCTGTATATTGATGAATTTTTTGATTCTCCCTTGAATGTTGAGCAAAAATTGTGATACACATATTGTTCCAAGATTAAACCGTTATCAAGATATCGCGATTTGAAAATGCCATTTTTCAACATTTGAAATGTTGTAAAACTGAAACGGTTCAAGATAAAGAAAAATTGTATACCTTCACTTTTTCATAGTAACTTCTCAAAAGCGATTCTGTTATTTGAAAAGAAAGTACTGTCAACTGTCAATTTTTTTCGACACATAATAATTGAAATATCCATTAAAATACAGTGGGCTCAATTTGAAACAATGCAACTTTGATCTGCCATAACCGTGTCGGCCGACCCTGTACCTATATTCCAATTCATCACGGATATGTAGATTTCATAAAGCCTCACAACTTTTATATGAGACATTTTTTTAACTCGTGTATCTTTTGAAATACCTAATTGACCATTCTGGTAATTTCTCCTAACCCTGTATGTGTCCAGGAGTGTTTCTACTATATTGGTAATAGCTCGTAATAACACGTAATATTCCGTTATAACACGAAATATTCCGTAATAGCACGTAATATTCCGTAATAACACGTAATATTCGGTAACATCACGTAATAATCGGTAATAACACGTAATAGAACATAATTATTACGTAATAGCTGTAGTGATTACGTAATAAATCATAATAGGTGTACAAATTTTGATGGGTGGTTGACCCCTCGGTTTCTGATCAGTCTCTTTAAAACATCGAAACACAGTCTTTGACGGTTATGAACTCAATAAGTTCATTATTCCAAACCAAACAACACATTTTCATTTGACTAGTATGAGAGTTTCTTCCTATTTCTAGTTTCATAATTATGCTCATTTTCAATTGTTCTTTCGCAAATATAATCGGAAAATCGGTTTTTCCGATATAGCGGGAAATCTATAAGACATACAGGGTGTTAGTAAATAAGTGCGACAAACAATTCTGCATGAAAAAATAATTACAGTATACATATGTTCTCGCATATGCTATATGAACATAATATGTCCGCAAAAGCTTCGTTTTTTCATTAAAAAAAAATGAGATCAATACCCGTATGCGCGCTTCTGATGAACATAAAATTCTTAGTTGCATGTCAAAAAATGCTCAATAACCAAGGTTGACTGCTGCAGGAAGGGCAACGGGGCAGTGCCCTCCCGAAATAACTACATCTTAAAAGCCACTGAATTTCATTTGGATATATCCACAGGTTTCAGAGCAATCAGTATATCTTCAGTTTTTAAGAAAAACTTCACCCCGTATCTCAGAAAACAAAGCATTTGCGGACATATGTTTATATAACAAACTGTCATTTTTTGTTCATGCAAAATTGCCTTCTGAAGTTCGTCGCACCTATTTACTAACACCCTGTATAAAAAAGTTGTCAATATACAAAATATGCGCAATAAAAACACTTTTCAAATGAGTACTGGTAGGTTCAAATCGGATAATTCGTTCAAAAGTTATTGCAAATTAGAGGTGAAAAAACATTGTTTTGTAACGATTTTTCCTCGGATTTTTCAATTTGTTATAAACATTTGCTTAGTTCTCAAAATTCGATGCACATGCCCCAAAGCTATGAGTTATGGTGAGTTTCATCAATGTGCGCAAGATGGGCGCCTCGATGGGCGCAGTTGGTCAAATATAGTTTTTGTAAAATTCCAATAACTGTTTATCCCGTTTTGCAGGAAACACGCTCGGCGGAAAATGAGGTCATTTGAACAATTATTATAGATGAAAATTGTTCATAATCGTTTTTTTTGCAAGTTCAGACCCTAATCCAACTTTCTATTTTCGTTGAATATCGATGTTTTGCTTAGGGCTTCTTATTTGTTACATTCAAAATGTACACAGAAAATCTTTATACACATATACAGGGTAACCAAAAGCCCAAAGGCTAGGGGTTGCGAAAGACATGCATTTCTCTCCCACAGATCCACGCGTCTGTGGATGGATCTGTGGGAGGGAAATGCATGTCTTTCGCAACCCCTAGCCTTTGGGCTTTTGGTTATAAAAAACGTTGGCAGTGCTTAACTCAACTGCATTGTTGCTATTGTGTGGGATAGAAACGTTTATTCTTGAAATTGTGGCAAATGCCTTTTCAAGTTTTCTACATCATGTGAATACTACGTATGTTAATTCTTGATAGTAGGTTTCTCAACACCACCAATAGATGGAGATGCTGTCTCCAAACCTTCGTACATATACAGGGTGTCTGTAGAAGGTCATTACAAAATCTTACCACATATTCCTGACATCAAAATAAGCCGATTCAAAGCAACTTACCTTTTCCCAAAATTGCTCCGATTCTTAGATACAAGGTGGTAAAGTGAAACAATAAGAATGAAATTTTTCAAAAGGTGTGAACATTTTTCAACGTATCACTTTGAAAATTGGTACCCGGGGGTTTTTTGGGATGCGAAACCTGAATATGGACATATTTTCATTGTGGCCACAGGAGAACATAAACACAGAATTTCGAATAAAAAGTAAGTTACACGACTAGTGGGACTGAGATGGCTATTTTTATTTTTGAAAAATCGCAGTACCTCTGTATATTGATTTCTGTAGTTGAAATTTCAAAATGTCGTAGAAAAAAGTTAATTTTCATGGTGAAGTGTCTTACAATACTATTTGCAATTGATAGTTCATACACGAGAGTTGACGAGAGCGTTGAAGTGACGGTAGAATAATAATCTACTCTCCGAGTTGAAATGAAAGAGCCGCCATCTCTCGGTGATAGCACCACGATCAAACATACAAATCATGCATGGTCCAAAAATAAGCAATATCTCGGCCTCTACTAATTAACGTAGAACCTTCTTTTTTCTAAGCTGGGGCTGCTCGACGAAAAAATGATAACTAATATCTGGACTGCGAGGCCCCCAAAAAATGATATTTTGAAAACTTTCAATTTGTATAGCATTTTTTGATTAGTTTTGTAAATAAATTCCTCGATAAATTCGCTTTGTGTTATGAATCAATTGTTAACTTCAGAACATAAACCAAGTTTGTTTATAAAACTGATGAAAAAAATGTAAAAAGAATTGATTTTTTTTTAAATCTCGTTTTCAGCTGGCCTCTCAGTCTTTCAACATTCATAATAACAAGCCAGGTATATTTTTTTCGTCAAGCTACACCAGTTTTTTTTTAATGAAGGTTCCACGTTGAATAGAAGCCGAGATATTGCAAATTTTTGCACCATGCATGATTTGTATGTTTGATTGGCGGGCGATGACCGACAGATGGCGGCTCTTTCATTTCCACTCGGAAAGTCGGTTGATATTCTATCTTCACTTCAACGCTCTCGTGTATAAACCCGAGAAAAATAAACTAACAATCGCAAATGGTTTTATTTCATACTTTACATCATCAGAGACTGTAAAAAAAAATTACTTGACTACTCCAAAAATGACATTTTGCATCATCAAAGACTGTGAAATTGCATTGGTAACATGGTAACACGGTTTGGCTGGCGCCAAACACGATATTTTCGTTCACTGTCTTATCTACACGGAAGAATTTGCGACATTCGCAGAAAGCCTCAAACTCCTTTTGATACCTTTCCGCCGATTTGCGCTTCGCAGCTTTTATGCAAAATTGGTTCATTTTGCAACTTGTTCACTTCTTAACATAAACGGTTGGTGAGGTATATCAGATAGGACAAACCTCGGGACAAACATAAGTTGTTACATGGTCTGGCTGGCGCCATCTCATGGTACGAATGTGAAGTGGACTGCCACCCTAAGTGTGTGGTTTGAGAAGAAAGCACTTTAAACCGATTAAAAATAGTTATCACAGTATGAAACAAAACAATGTACGATACACAGCCGTTAAATGTCATCAAACTACTCGTCTAGATATTCTAGACTCGGCTCCTTCGTCGCCTCGTCCATAAACATCTTGACTCGTAATTTAAAAAGTAATTTACCGCCTTAGGCCCATTTTCACAATATCTGGTCACCAAAAAGTCTTGGTCAGTATCCATAGTTTCAATTGGAAAATCACTATGCAAACAATAGAAACCGCAGCAACTAACCAGGACTTTTTGGTGACCATATATTGTGAAATCAGGCCTTAGTAACGTGAATAACTATTGCAAAACACTTCACCATGATGTTCAACTTTTTCTCTTCCGAATGTTGAAATTTTAGCTCCCGAAATTAATAAACACAGATGTTACGATTTAAAAAAGGGCTATTTCAGGCCCTATAAAACGATCAGGGTGGCCAACTAAGAATGCGAGTTACTGTATCTGAAATTATACATCGTAGAAGCTTGCGGTTAGAAAATCTATGACCAAAAATGCCAAGAGAAAAACCTGGAAAATCTTTTCAAGTTTCTGAAATGGTCGCTAGGGGGCGTAACAACCAGCACCAAGTAGGAAAATACGGTTTTTATAGAATTTTGCCCGATAAAAATACATTTATTGATGATATTATTTTCATATTTAGGTACTGACATTTTACCTACACTTTTTGTCTAAAAACGTTTTTTTTTATCAAAATAAAGCGGTGGGGGAAGTTCAATTGTTTTATTAAATAAACGGAGATTTCTCCCGTTTCGCTAACGGGTTTGGGCTCATATTTGAAAGAGCATACAGGGTGTCCCAGCAAGGGTGGCCACCGGCCATATCTCAGAAACCACTGGACCTAAAAGTTCAGGAAAAAAAAATTATCACTAAAGTGGCCACGAGAAAATGCTGGGAAATATTTATAACTTCGAAATTTTTCCGCTAGGGGGCGCAATCAAAGCTTAAATATTAAAATTCGAAATTTCTCCGGAAATTCTCAGATTGAGGTATATCTTTATCAACATGGTTAGAAAACCTAGACAATTTCACGTCTTTTTGGTACAGGGCTCATTGGCGTACCGATCTTCGTGTGAGTATGGGAAGGTAGTGAAAGTGTAATTGTTCAAGTAGCTGTAACCTATTAACGACTTGTCCGATTTTGTTGCGTATAGGCTTGTTTAGAAGATAAATGTGAGTACTTTCGAACATCGTATCCAGTAGTGCGTGATTGTCTCCAGCAAAATTGCTAGAAGGGGTAACTTGAATTAAAAACAGTGTTTTCAATTTTACCGCAAAAATTTAAATGGTATGGTATAATTCTGATAAGAGCATCGAAAGGTACATTAAATTTACAAGAAAAAACCTTTGAAACGCAGGTGGATATCTTTTTTCGTTTTCGAGTTATTGCCGAGAAAAGAGTTTTTGACACTCGAAAAGTTGTTTGTTGTGTAGTTCTATTGCAACCTGCTTTTTTTTTGGCTTCAATAATAATAACTAGTCCAAATTATGTAAAATTTAATGTTTTCATTTGTTATTTCAATAGAACAAAACTCATAATACATGAAAAATATTTTGATGAGCATAAATCCCAATCTAATTATGTATTAAATATTGCAATGATGGGTTGAAAAAAAATCTAGGTAGCTGTGGAAAAACATCGGCGGGTTTTCATGGAGATAATTGAAACAGATATTGCAATCATAACAATCTCTTAATTATCATTTTAACATTCTCTGTTAAAATATCTTACACCAATGCCGAGGCTTTTGATATGCTCGCCGTATATTTTCAATGTTTTGGAAATGCTCCGATTGCGGCACGTGAATACGCTGCAAGGTATCCTGAACGAAGGCACTACAGCAGAAAGGTATTTCGGCGAATGGCAATACGTTTAAGAACAACGGGAAGTGTACAGCTCAATCCAGTTACAATCAGAAGACGTCCGGTAAGAAACCATGAAGACAATATTTTAAACGTTCTCGCTTACGTGGAAGCTTCACCGCATTTGAGCACAAGAGAAATTTCCCACCATCTAGGATTAAGTCGTTCTTCAGTGCTCCGAATTTTAAGAGACTTCAAACTTCGTCCATACCATCTTTCCTTACACCAAGCGCTATCAGAAGATGATTTCAACAGGCGACTAGACCATTGCTATTGGCTTCGAGAAATGTGCAACGAACATCCTCAATTCCTCTCCCAAATTTTATGGAACGATGAAGCCCGTTTCTCTAGTTCTGGAAATGTTAATTTGCATAACATGCACTTTTGGTCGCGGGAAAACCCACACTGGATGCGGGAAGTGGATCATCAAAACAGGTGGAGTGTAAACGTCTGGTGCGGAGTGTTAGGAAACAAAATTATTGGGCCGTATATTATTGATGGCCATTTAAATGGTGAATCATATTTAAACTTTTTAGAAAATGACTTGCAAATACTTTTAGAAGATGTTCCCATTGGTCTTAGGGTGTCCATGTGGTACCAACATGACGGTTGCCCAGCTCATTATGCACGGAGAGTTCGTGATTTTTTAAACAACCGTTATCCAGATCGCTTGATTGGAAGGGGCAGTTTGTTCCCATGGCCACCGAGATCCCCCGATTTAACTGTGTTGGACTATTACTTGTGGGGACGAATCAAGGACATCGTTTACAAAACTCGTCCCACCACAAGAGAAAATATGATTGAGCGGATTGAGAATGCTATACATTCCATTGCACCAATGGAAATAGAAACAGCTGTTTCTATCTGTAGGCACAGAATTGAGAAATGTATTTTACAAGATGGAGGACAATTCGAACATTTATAAAGTTAAATAAAACTACACAACAAACAACTTTTCGAGTGTCAAAAATTATTTTCTCGGCCATAACTCGAAAACGAGAAAAGATATCAACCTGCGGTTTGGAGGTTTTTTCTTGTAAATTTAATCTTCATTTCGATTCTGTTATCAGAATTATACCGTACCATTTAAATTTTTGAGGTGAAACGAAAATAACAGTTTTTAATTCAAATTACGCCTTCTAGCAACTTTTTTGGAGACAATCACGCATCACTAGATACGATATACGAAAGTACTCACATTTATCTTCCAAACAAGCCTATACGCAACAAAATCGGACAAGTCGTTTATAAGTTACAGCCACTTGAACAATTACACTTTCACTACCTTCCCCTACTCACACGAAGATCGGTACGCCAATGAGCCCTGTACCAAAAAGACGTGAAATTGTCTAGGTTTTCTAACCATGTTGATAAAGATATACCTCAATCTGAGAATTTCCGGAGAAATTTCGAATTTTAATATTTAAGCTTTGATTGCGCCCCCTAGCGGAAAAATTTCGAAGTTATAAATATTTCCCAGCATTTTCTCGTGGCCACTTTAGTGATAATTTTTTTTTTCCTGAACTTTTAGGTCCAGTAGTTTCTGAGATATGGCCGGTGACCACCCTTGCTGGGACACCCTGTATATATTTTACATGTGGATACATTTTTTTGTTAAAAAATTGAAAAAAAATAATGGATATACTTACCATAACGTTTGATTTTTTTGGAAAAAACTCAAAAAAATGATACCGTTTCAGTTAACGCCATCTAGCGGCGACGGCGAAGGTCTCAAATTCAAAAGTAATTAAGCATTTTGCAGTGCATTATGCTCTTTCATATGAGCCTTAAGGTGCTATCACTCGGGGCCGAATGAACGAAAAATAAAAGGTATGAACACAAAAAGGTTTGTAAAAAGGCCGGCTTTTTCTACTTTTGGCCAGGCCAGTGGCTAAAAGTGGACTTAATTGGCTAAAAGCTGTTTAAACCAGCTAAAAGGTGGTCAAAAGTGGATATAATGCTATTGGACGCTAATTATTTAGCCTCAGCCCATTGTCAAGTAATTGTTAAAATTAATTGGGTATACGTTAGCGTATCCCTGCCACCACCGCTTTTCGGTAGCTAAGGCCGCACTACAAAGTGATCATTATGCCTGGTTTACATTGAATTTCACTTCAAAGTGGAGATGATAGATTTCCACTTGCCACATGGGGGTCATATGATACCATCTACATCATTGGCATGAACGTGACTTTGAACACAAATCCAATTTAGATGGTATCGTATGATTCACGTTTGCCAAGCGAAAATTTGATATTTCCACTTCGAAGTGAAATTTAATGGCAACCTTAACATTAATCGTCCGCCAAAAAGTGTCATCATCGGCCGTAGTAGAAGAAGGTTTTTAGGCTATTCTGTTTGCGTTTTTGTGATTTTTCATTTTATATTATGAAGTTCCTTCTATTTATCACGCAGTTTTAGTAAGTTTACGAAGTTTTTGTGAGTAAATTAAACATGTCTTCTTGATTTAACTTGTTTTCAATTTCAGCCACTTTTAACCACTTTTTATACTTTTAGCCAGGCCGGTTTAAACCGGTTTAAACCATGGTGGCTAAGACTCTGACAACCCTGCTCGACCCAGTCCTCAGTCGCTCGCGCTCGGCAACCTTCATCTCCTGTGGAATTATTATTATTTGAAAAAATGTTATTCAAGTGGAATGAGCAAAACACGTTGCGGTTCTTGGAATGTTTCAAAAATTATTTTTGTCTTTGGAACCACAAGCTCGGTGGATATAAAGACAGAACAATGCTATGAAAGCGCTGATTAAGGACTCAAACTTGAAAGTAAGTGAAGTAATGATCGCAAATTATTCGAATTCCAAAGCGCAAAACTTCCTCGTTCGTCGACTTATTCGTGAAACTGAGAGGAGAACGTTCATTTTTTTTCTCATTTTGTATCTGTTGCGTGAACGTGGAATAAAAAAAAAAGGACATTCATTCGAGTGAACATTCATCCGGAATGAACCTTTACTTCGTTAAAATCAGTGAAGCGAAACGGGAGAAATCTCCGTTTGTTTAAAAAAATTATCGAACTTCTCACAAAATGCTCATGTGGTTTTGAATTTGTCACTTTCGCCGTCGCCGCTAGATGGCGTCAACTGAAATGGTCGCATATTTTTAAGTTATTTTCCAAAAAAAAAAAAAAATGGTATATTTATTTTGATATATTTTAAAAGGGGATACATTTTTCTATTGAGAAAAAACTAAAAAGAAAAAAAAATCATTTGATTTTTTGTTTTTTTTTTTTAATTTTAAATAAACAATGTACCACATTTTTAAATATATAAATATAAATAAATAAACCATCACATTTGATAAAAAAATTATTGAACTTTCCCCACCACTTTATTTTGATAAATAGAAAAAAACGTTTGAGACACAAAGTCAGTGAATATGAAAATAATATCATGCATCGGTATATTTTCATTGGGCATTCTAGAAAAATAGGATTTGTATAGAATTTTGCTCATGGACATGCTCCTATTTTCGAATGTGTGATGATAATATGATAGATTACCGGTGAACTAACATATCACACATTCGAAAATAGGGGTCCTGGCGATTTTTGAACAAAGGATAGTATAGCAGTAAAATCTTCAAATTGGCAAAAATGACTCATTTTTTATTTTTATAGAAATCATGCATACTGCATGAGCATGATGCCTGGTTTACGAATTTCATTTCGAAGTGGAATGTGGAACTGTCAAATTTTTTGCTAGGCAAAAGGGAATCATAAATGCTACCATCCTCATTGAATCTGGCGTACAATGTAGATGTTAGCATATATGGTTTACCAAGCGGAAATTTGACAGTTCCACTTCGCTGTGAAATTCAATGTAAACCTCGATGTAAACCTTACATAAGTGTAATGCAAAGTGTGAGGTTATCGAATTTGAGTGCAAAACTGTATATTGGAGTGTACAGGTTGTCCCACGATGAACTTCACAGGCCATACCTCGTTAATTTTTGAAGAAAAAAATTGTAACAAAAAATTGTTTGTAATCATTTACAAACAAACAGCAAGGCTCTCTCTAAAACTTAAGAAAAAAATACCTCCGAAAAAAACATCCCTTAAAACAACCTCTCACTTTTTTTTCGAATAGCACCCCTGTTATTTTTTTCTAGTTTTCGATTTTTCATGAGACAACAAAGTCAATGGCATAAATTTTTACCACAAACAAGAGGGACAATGTCGGACAATGTATAGTAGTTTAAGAAGTAAAACAAACAATAATTTAGGAGATGTTTTTTTGTTTTAGAGAGAGCCTTGCGAATCATCTACAACACATTTTTAATTAAATTTGTGTCTTCAAAAATTAACGGGTTATGGCATGTGAACTTCATTGTGGGACACCCGCCTGTATACAGTGCGGCTCTAAAAGGTACCCCCCCTTCTATCTTGTGAACCGTTTGATACGAGGTTTGATATATGCGAACGGAATTTGGACACACCATATGTGAGGACGTTCTGGATTTTTTGACATAGTAGTGATAGCTGAAAATGTCAAAATGACAGCTGAACGCCATTTTGACAAAAAAAATCAAATGGAAAGAGGAATCGAGTGATACCTTATTTTGAAGGCACATTGACCCTGATTACAACTGCCGAGTTTCAAGCCTCTGCTATAGTTCCTGTTGATATGACAGCGGCATTTTTTTATTATTTTTGTCCGGGTTCTTGTCACTTAATTATTAAGTACCTGGATTATTACTTACCCGCAAGAGTAGACATCTTCAAACTAATAGGATATAATGTGGTACAGAAGATCTTCAAAATGAGCTATTACTCAATCTTATTGACGAGGATTTTTCCCATCATTTTTTTTTTGTGAAATTAATTTTCGTCAAATAGATTGAGTAATTGCTCATTTTGAAGATCTTCTGTACCTCATCATATACTCTTGATTTGAAGAAGTCCAGGGAGAAGCTCGGGGAGAAGTCAACTCTTGCGGGTGAGTATTAATTAACAAAAATGAAAACAAAAAAATTAAATGCTGTCATATCAACAGGAATGATAACAGAGGCTTGAAACTCGTCAGTTGTAATCAGGGTCAAATAGCCTTCAAAATAAGGTATCACTCTACCCCCCTTTCCATTTATTTTGATTTTTCCATTCAAAATGGCACCCAGCAGTCAACTTGACACACAACCATGTCCAAAAATGCAGAACGTCCTCACATGGTTTGTCGAAATTTTGTTCACATAATATATTAAACGGTTCACGGTTCAAAAGTTAGAAGGGGGGGGACATTCCGAGCCGCACGGTTGGTACGTATAGAATCACGGTCGCGTTAAAAAATAGAGCTTGACATTCTTGAGAACATAGAGATTCATGCAAACTTTACGGCTGCGTCAAGATAGCCCCCCATAACCGAATTTTGAAAAAATATTGAAATCATCTACTGTGCTCAAAGTGTGCTTCAGTGTGCTGATATAATTTTGAACTGTGCAGCTCTAGCTTGGAATGTATTCAATAAATAAGTCTGGGGGGCTAACTTGACGTTCAGCCCCTCCAAAATTTTGGAAATCTGCTCAAACAAAAGTGAATTCTCATTCTACCTGAAGTGTGCTGAACTGAGCTATATCTAATTTTTCTCAAATCTTTCATTTTGCTCGGATAATCGAAAAAACTCTAGCGGAGGGGCCAACTTGACACTCAGCCCTTCCAAAATTTTGGAAATCAGCCCAAACAAAAGTGAATTCTTATTTTATCTGGAGTGTGCTGAACTGTGCTGTATCTAGTTTTCGTTAAATCTTTCATTTTGCTCAGATATTCGAAAAAACTGTAGTGGAAGGGGCAACTTGACACTCAGCCCCTCCAAAATTTCGGAACTCAGCCCAAACAAAAGTGAACTATTATTCTATCTGAACTGTGCTGTATCTAGTTTTTGTTGAATCTTTCATTTTGCTCAGATATTCGGAAAAACTGTAGTGGAGGGGGCAACTTGACACTCAGCCCCTCCAAAATTTCGGAAATCAGCCCAAACACTTTTTCATTTTGTTCAGATATTCGAAAGAACTCTAGTGAAGGGGACAACTTGACACTCAGCACCTACAAAATTTTGGAAATCAGCCCAAACAAAAGTGGATTCCCAATCTACCTGAAGTGTGCTGTCATCACCTGCTGATGGCTTGAAAGCAGGGTTCGGAAATATCATGATATTAATCATCATAATTAATCTCGTAATAAATTAATCACCTATTTAGTTCTAGTTTTCAATTTATAATATTCAATCAAGTATAATTATTGCATTATTTGTTTTATCAATTATTTAATTTTGTTCTCAGTTTAGTTAGCTAATTAATCTTAGTACCTACATACATATTTCTGGAAGAAAAAAAATTGACTCTATCACTTTTAATCTCAAATTTTTCCCAATCATTATTAGATATAATTCTTGAGGTGGAAAGCTTGAATCTCAGACCCTTCAAAATTTTGAGAAGAAGCCTAAACTATAGTCTATCTGAAGTGTGCACAAAGAACAACAAATCAAGAACTACGAAATATGTAATTATGATTAGCTCAATTTGAATTAACTACAAACTATATTATCTTTTCTAATTTATCTTAATCTTGATCATTCATTTCTAATAAAATTAATTGTTGGTGGATATGGATAAATCTATACACCTGAACATAGAACACGTGCATCATCATTATATTATTATGGTTTATGGGTCAACCAGTTATAAATGTCTTTTTTTTTAGGTTTTTGAAATTTTCAAACCTCTAGAAGCACAAAAAAACCTTCTGCGAAACGCATTAACCCAAACTAAACCCAATGCTTTTCGTATAATATACAGGGCTTTTCACTTAAAACTCCCCACGTCAATATCTCGGAAACGAATAGGAATATTTCATTTCTGTAAAAAGTAGTCAATGTATGGGGTCGAGTAGTTATTTTTCAGTTAAAAAAATTCGACGCCTACCAAGAGTAAAGCGTCGCGACGCATCGAAAATATAAATCGATTGCAGGGACTTTGAAATTACGCGCATGCTAAAGTACATGTTATTTATAAACTTTTTTGTTATTCAGTCGAACTCATTTATTCTACACAGTTTTGAGATATACAGTGTGTCCAAGATAAGGATGTCTATCATGGGGATCTTGAAAACCGTGAGAGATACAAGGTCGGTTAAATGGAGGCAAAGTTGCGTATTTTGATGCTTAACAAAATGCCGTTTTAAAAGCCAAGAAATTCCGACTAAGTCCGAAATTATCCGAAAAAAACCTAAATTTTTCAAAATTGTTTTCATTTTTTTTTTACCACATTTGAAGAGATATTTTGAAATGAATGGAACTTCTTCATTGCCACTTTTTGCCCTTTACAAGATACCCTTATTAAATTGAAGAACTGACGTTTCGTCTATGAGCAGCCATCATCAACTTTGTTGTTTTAAATACGGTCCTGGATTTTTTATTACGGATTTTAAGAGCCTCTTATGTTCCTAAACCAACGAGGTATCGCACTAATCAAAAAAGAGGTGGTTGTTTTTAATCCTATTAAAAATGTATTTTTTGTCTCTCTCTAACACATGATTTCTTATGGAAAAATCCATCAACATAATTTTTTTGAATAATTGCGATACATTGTTGATTTAGGAACATAAGAGGCCCTCAAAATCCGTCATAAAAAATCCAGGACCGTATTTAAAAAAACAAAGTTGATGATGGCTGCTCATAGACGAAACGTCAGTTCTTCAATTTAATAAGGGTATCTTGTAAAGGGCAAAAAGTGGCAATGAAGAAGTTCCATTCATTTCAAAATATCTCTTCAAATGTGGTAAAAAAAAATGAAAACAATCTTGAAAAATTTAGGTTTTTTTCGGATAATTTCGGACTTAGTCGGAATTTCTTGGCTTTTAAAACGGCATTTTGTTAAGCATCAAAATACGCAACTCTTCCTCCATTTAACCGACCTTGTATCTCTCACGGTTTTCAAGATCCCCATGATAGACATCCTTATCTTGGACACACTGTATATCTCAAAACTGTGTAGAATAAATGAGTTCGACTGAATAACAAAAAAGTTTATAAATAACATGTACTTTAGCATGCGCGTAATTTCAAAGTCCCTGCAATCGATTAATATTTTCGATGCGTCGCGACGCTTTACTCTTGGTAGGCGTCGAATTTTTTTAACTGTGAAAAATAACTACTCGACCTCATACATTGAATACTTTTTACAGAAATGAAATATTCCTATTCGTTTCCGAGATATTGACGTGGGGAGTTTTAAGTGAAAAGCCCTGTATAATGAAATACCTATAGTGATAAAATACCTTGTACAGGGTTTTTTCTTATAATTTGCCACCCCTTTAGAAAAACTATTTACAGAGATACAAAAAAATTGTTCAAATGAAAGTTTCATGATTTTTGCCGAAGATTTTAAAATAACTAAGCAAAAGAACAGATCACTATTGGAAATCAAAAAAAAAAAAAAAAAATTGATAGTTCCGTTGTTTTCAATGGAATGCCCCGGGGGATGCCCTATATTTTAATTTTTAACAGATTCAAGATCTCCTCATTTTCCTTTTATCAAAAATATATTATATAGTTTTCCTACAGTGTGACCCATTTGTTTTGGGAACACCCTGATAAAAAGTTTATTTCTTAACCGATTTGGTTCGTTTTTTTTTTGGATTGTAGAGCTCGAAAAATTGTATATTCTTGGCAAAAAGTGACCTTCGCCATTTTGACTTCAAGGCCTACTATGTTAGTTTTTAAGAGCAAAATTTCAGGAAACCATATTAGCGATTTTTTTAGAAAAAATCTGTATGCGCCACTGGATTCAGCATCCTTTAAAACGGGTCTATACAAATTTTCAACCGAAAATATCAAGTTGAAAAAAATTAAAAATTCGCACTCTAACAATCTTTGATTCTATCAAAAGAAATGATAAATGCATTGGAGTTGATGGTAGAAGTTAAAAATTTTTAGTTTTATGTCATTTTTATTTGTTTTGATAGAATCAAAGATTGTTAAAGTGCGAATTTTTAATTTTTTTCAACTTGATATTTTCGGTTGAAAATTTGTATAGACCCGTTTTAAAGGATGCTGAATCGAGTGGCGCACACAGATTTTTTCTAAAAAAATCGCTAATATGGTTTCCTGAAATTTTGCTCTTAAAAACTAACATAGTAGGCCTTGAAGTCAAAATGGCGAAGGTCACTTTTTGCAAAGAATATACAATTTTTCGAGCTCTACAATCCAAAAAAAAAACGAACCAAATCGGTTAAGAAATAAACTTTTTATCAGGGTGTTCCCAAAACAAATGGGTCACACTGTATGTTTGGACAAGCTGTTTTTGAGTTATTTTACTTTCAATTACTTGCAATGCGGGGAATCTTATCGCAACTGCCATGGGCCACCAAGGGATATAACAATAATAATTATTGTCAATCAAGGCACCTCCACTAGAGTTCTTCCGAATATCTGAGCAAATTGAAAAATTTCACAAGAATAACTAGATATAGCACAGTTCAGCACACTTCGAATAGAATGAGAATTCACTCTTGTTTGAGCTGATTTCCAAAATTTTGGAGGGGCTGAACGTCAAGTTAGCCCCCAGACTTATTTCTCGAATAAATTCCAAGTTGGAGCGGCACAGTTCAAAATTATATCAGCACAGTAAAGCACACTTTCATCACAGTAGACGAGTATAATATTTTTTCAAAATTCGGTTATGGGGGGGCTAACTTGACGCAGCCAAACTTTACCACACATAACCATAACCACAATGAAATACCTACCATGGACGTACTAATACCTACACAAGTTATCACCTTGACCACCGATTTAGCATCGCTTTCATTCAAAGAATACATTTTCACTTTGGCTAAAAACTAAACCGCTGCAGTACCTACTGGGATGGGGGGCCGCGGCAGTGACGGTTTAATATATAGGTAGGTATAGGTACAACTGCAACAGCATAATAAAGTAGGTACTACAAACACAAAACACAACCCATAGGTACCTCAAAATCATGGGACGCTGGAAAAATGAAAAATGGCGTCAGTAGGCGTTCCGCATTCGGAAAAACTTATTTCTCTCGTAGTAGCACATGCACATGTTGAAATGACTACTAAACGTTAACATTTCACTTCACAGTAGCATTAATGCAATGTTAAATCGTTGTTAAAAAGACAACATATTAAATCTCTTAGTTATATGTTACGTACTTTTGATGTAAAATGTATAACGTTACAAACTTGACCACCGAGACCGAGATAGGTTACTTTAAAATTACGTACCTATTGATGTTCTTGTCAGGAAGTTAGGAAGATTAAAATTTCGTCGTTGACGGATAAATGACTCCAATACAAAGGAAGAAGTTACGATACCTTTAACAGTAACCATAACAGTCTTATGATGAAACCATTGCACCAAACACACAGTACACAGTAGTCATTATTTCATCAAACATCAAACACAAAAAACTCAGAAAACACAGATAACGGATATACGAAAACAAAAAGGAAACTTTAAATCCCACGATTTCTTATAAGGACTGTTGACTATTATTATGGTCCACTATGGTATGGTCGACAAAGCCTAGTTTATACCGACAACTTGGTCCGCGGACCAATTACCAAATTCGGACTATATCCGATCCAAATATTTGGTTCGAATGGTGTAAACAGTTGCGGACTAAGCTGGTCCGCTCTTGGTTCGGTACTCGCCAGCAAGTGTACCGAACTAAATTTGGTTCGATCTGGATCAAAATTATGAGGTTATGTTGATTGTTATTGTTGTGAATTGTGTTGGTTCTGAGTTTCTAAGGCAATCTGAGCGTACTTGCTCATGTTTTTTTTGGTTACGAATTGTGTTGATGAATAATTTCGACTTGTTTTTGACATTTGACGAATTGCGGGCGTACAGATTTAGTTCACGCGTTGCAAGACCGTGTAAACGGGCGAGAAGCAATCATTGGTCGTACCGTACTATCCCCACCCACTTGGGCCTATCGGATCGAACTAAACCAGTTATCGATGTAAACTAGGCTAATCGACAACTTTATATATATATATCGATATTTTTGTTTGACCGATATTGCATTATGTAAGGTTTACATTCAATTTGTTTTCGAATTAGAACTGCCAAATTTCCGCCTGGCAAACGGGGATCATTTGCTACGATCTACATTTGTTCAAAGTCACGCTCACGCCAGATACACTTATGGTTGTTACAATATGACTCTCGTTTGCCAAGGGGAAATCTGACAGTTCCACTTCGAAATGAAAAAGAATGTAAGCGAAGCTATCGCGTTACATGTATCGATATATTTAAAGCGACTGTCAGTTTTCGATATCGAAAAAAATATCGATATACTAGTGCCGATATATCGAATAGTGCCGAGACTGCCGAGTATAGAAATGGGATGGGAGCCTATGCCTATAGTCATGGAGTTACATACGATTTAAATTTCCAATTCGATTACCGGATTTTATTCATTTCCTCAATGCTATTGTCTGTTTTCTATTGTACCTACACTAGCCTAGTTTACACCGATAACTCGTTTAGTTCGGTCCGATAGGACCAAGTGGGTGGGGATAGTACGGTAGGACCAATGATTGCTTTTCGCCCGTTTACACCGTCTTGCAACGCGTTAACTAAATCTGTACGCCCGCAATTCGTCAAATGTCAAAAACAAGTCGAAATTATTCATCAACACAATTCGTAATCAAAAAAAACATGAGTAAGTACGCTCAGATTGCCTTAGAAACTCAGAACCAACACAATTCACAATAATAACAATCAACATAACCTCATAATTTTGATCCAGATCGAACCAAATTTAGTTCGGTACACTTGCTGGCGAGTACCGAACCAAGAGCGGTCCAGCTTAGTCCGCAACTGTTTACACCATTCGAACCAAATATTTGGTTCGGATATAGTCCGAATTTGGTACTTGGTCCGCGGACCAAGTTGTCGGTATAAACTAGGCTACTATTTTATCTACTCAGAGAAATCCGGATTAAATGTAATATCTTATTTGTGCAACCGGCTACTGCGCTAGCCTGGGACCGATGGAACGGTCATACGAGAGATATAAACGATCACCTCCATATAATTCTCCGTTTACTGTCTCTCTCTTTCTCTCGATATGACCGTTCTATCAGTCCCAGAATAGGCACCCAGGAGACGAATTTTAACACTCTTAACCGAGTCGACCCGAGCGAACTTGGAGATATTCTTATAGAATTCGTTGTAGGCTGTGTTCGGGGAGCGCGCTATTTGCGCTATTTGGCGCTACGGAGCAATTCTATAGCACCATATATAACTAAAAATTATAGCAACATAAACGCATCTGTGACGTCATTATTTCCGCAGCCTACGTCATCACTCACGCTATTTTCATCGATGTGAGGCAGCGATATTTAGCGCTTTTTCGTGCTATGAGTGCTCCTTGAACAGTTTGTTTATGTTTGAAAAATTTAAAATTGCTTGTGTTTTCTGGATTTAGACCTAACAGGTGCATCGTGATATGTGCGTTTGTTTCGGATAGATTAGGTTTTGTGGAGTAAGTATAAAATGAATGTCTTTGCGACAAAAATTTTTAAACGGCCAAGAGAAAAACCTGGAAAATATTTTCAAGTTTCTGAAATGATCCCTAGGAGGCGTAACAACCAAGAAAAAGTAGAAAAATTGGATTCCGGCGATGAAAATATATGGATGATAACATTTTCATATTAACTGTCTATTTATACCTACACTTTTGGTCAAGAAGGTTTTTTTCTATCAAAATAAAGCGTTGAAGCGAGCTCATTTTTTTTTTTACAAACGGAGATTTCTCCCGTTTTGCTCGACCGATTTTAACGAACTTGGGCTCATATGAAAGGATATAATCGGCACTACAAAATGCCCATTTGCTTTCGAATTTGTGGTCGTCGCGGTCGCCGCTAGATGGCGTTAGCTGGAACGATAGGATATTTTAGTTTTTTTTTTCAAAATCAAATTTATTGGTGTATTCAATTTCAAAATATATGAAAAAGAATAAAGAATAAACCATTACATTTGATTATTTTGAAAAAACTAAAAGATGTGCTACCGTTTCAGCTAACGTCATCTAACTGCGAAGGTCACAAATTTGAAAGCATTTTGTAGTGCAGATTATGCTTTTTCATATGAGCCCATGTTTGTTAAAATCGCTGAAGATAAACGGGAGAAATCTCCGTTTGTTAAAAAAAACAGTTGACTTTGCCCCACCGCTTTATTTTGATAGATGGAAAAAGACGTTTCACACAAAAAGTGTAGATAAATAGTCAGCAAATATGAAAATGATATCCTCGATATATTTTCATTGTGCAAAATTCTATAAAAATCCTATTTTTCTACATGGTGTACAGTGACTATATACAAGACAGTGACGACAATAGAGCTCAGGTCAGCTGCAACATGGCGGCTGTACCCAAAATTATGGATATTTCCGGTCCCGGTGGCTCAGTGGTTTGATGTTCACTTAGCGTACCGAAGGTCCTGGGTTCAAATCCCATCTCGAGCATGCTAATTTCTATAAAGTCACTGTACTTTTCTACTTCTTCTCACTTTCTTTTATAGTGAGGCATTGAAATCGATTTTTTGATCGACATGTTATAACATCTAATTCAAAAACACTCACAAAACACGAACGACGCACACATGACAAATGTAAACAATGAATGCTAGCTGCAACATGACGGATCCGTCGCTAGCCAATAAAAAATAAGACCTCCATTGTCGTCACTGTCTTGTATATAGTCACTGCACATGGTGCGGTTTTTTACGCCCCCTAGCAACCATTTTAGAAACTTGAAAATACTTACCAGGTTTTTCTGTTTTAGTTTTTAGTTTAGTCATAAATTTTTTTGCCGCAATCAAAAATACCAGCAAAAATAATTTAATTCAACTACCAAATCATCAATCTTTAACACCTATAATTCCGTATTCTCAGTTTTCCGTCACAAATGACTTTTCTGTCGTTTAAAAACATTGTTGAAGGTGAACATTTGTATTAAGCTCTACATCTCATGATGAAATATGGCAACATCCGGTCGCAACTTTGAGGACGGACCGGCTGACGCATTGTTTACAAACGTCCGCTTAAGTGAGTTTAATGCGTTTATAGTCTGCTTATTACTCAATTATTCAGAAAAAGTCTTGCTCTGTCTGTTCTTAATTGCGGGATTTAGTGTTTAATTGATAAACAATGCCTAAAAAGTGTGTAGTGTCACTTCTTCACTTCTGTCAAGAGAACGTTCATTCTCCTGAAATTCAAGAAGAAGCGTCCAGATCGAACCGTGGCGATCGATAAACTACCACACGAATGTACGTTTGCCTGACAGAAAAGGCGTTTCCATAGTCTATATATTATTATCTATTTACAGCATACGAATCTCCTTGTACGAATCTAACCAGTTAGAATCTCATAGGATTCACTTTATGCCATTAGCCTAGTTTACATCGATAACTCGTTTAGTTCGGTCCGATAGGACCAAGCTGGTGGGGATAGTACGGTAGGACCAATGCTTGCTTTCTGCCCGTTTACACCGTCTTGCAACGCGTGAACTGCATGTGTACGCCCGCAATTCGTCAAATATCAAAAACAAGTCGAAATTATTCATCAACACAATTTGTAACCAAAAAAATCATGAGTAAGTACGCTCAGATTGCCTTAGAAACTCAGAACCAACACAATTCACAATAATAACAATCAATATAACCTCAAAATTTTGATCCAGATCTAACCAAATTTAGTTCGGTACACTTGCTGGCGAGTACCGAACCAAGAGCGGACCAGCTTAGTCCGCAACTGTTTACACCATTCGAACCAAATATTTTGTTCGGATATAGTCCGAATTTGGTACTTGGTCCGCCGTCCAACATGTCGGTATAAACTAGGCTATTGAAATCCATAGGTACGTAGTATCACAGAATAGGCGACAAGAAGCGACAAAACGTCAAAAATTGCATTAGCCTAGTTTACACCGATAACTCGTTTAGTTCGGTCCGATAGGACCAAGTGGGTGGGGATAGTACGGTAGGACCAATGCTGGCTTCCTGCCCGTTTACACCGTCTTGCAACGCGTGAACTAAATGTGTACGCCCGCAATTCGTCAAATGTCAAAAACAAGTCGAAATTATTCATCAACACAATACGTAACCGAAAAAAACATGGGTAAGAACGCTCAGATTGCCTTAGAAACTCAGAACCAACACAATTCACAATAATAACAATCAATATAACCTCAAAATTTTGATCCAGATCGAACCAAATTTAGTTCGGTACACTTGCCGGCGAGTACCGAACCAAGAGCGGATCAGATTAGTCCGCAAATGTTTACACCATTCGAACCAAATATTTGGTTCGGATATAGTCCGAATTTGGTACTTGGTCCGCGGACCAAGTTGTCGGTATAAACTAGGCTAATATTGACTAAAATGGGTAACGATTCTCTGACGTCACGGTTGAAGTATGGGACGTTGGTCCCCCACTAGACACTGAGAAAACTATACTAATGCTCTACACTGTAAAAACAGTTGGTTTAAAAAGGTGGTAGTAATCTGAAACTCAATGAGGGTTTCATAATGATTAAGAGACTTGAACTATTTATCATATTGGTGATTATTAACGAACCGGTTTTTGTTTTCTTCTATTCTCTATTTTTGTGTCATAAAAAAAATTCTGTCTTCACAGACATATTTTATTACCCACATAAGTATGAATAAATGGATATATGAGTACATGTTGCCTAGATACATAGGTATATAAGACTTGCAAATTGATATTTCAGACAGTCATAGTTATAGATCAATATCGATAGGTAGTTATTAAAAAATGAAAATATAAAACGCCGGTATATACAATAAAAATATTTGGAAGATTTTTGAAAATATGTTTCCATCTTGTGAAAAAATTAGTGTCAAGTTCGTATAATATGTTTTACTGATGAAGGCCCTTTCTTTTATTTTATTATACAGGGTGTTTTAAGTTTTAACTGTGAGGTAAAAGAGGTATTTTTTGGGTATTTTCTGTGCGATTTTTTAATTCGAATTCAAACGCGCGTAGATTTTGATTTCAAGGCGACACTTTTTGGCACACCCTATAAGGGGGTTATTCTCATGACACTTGGTTAAATAAGGATGAGTGGAACCTTGTTTGAAATTTGAAAGCGCTTCCAATTCTCTTCACAACTTCAGAATATTTTTCAAAATTCGTATACGATATTGGTTTTCGAGATTTCCATTGTTGGACTGGGCGGATAAAATAATTACCTACTGTTTTTGGCTTTCTCTTTTCGAATTTTATCTCTTTTTTTCGAAGCAGTCGGTTTAATTTTTTCAAGTAGGGACACATGGGTAGTCTATTTTGACAGTTTTTGTTACCTTGCATTTATCGCCCGAAACACCGCTTTTAATTTCTAGTTGAAACATCCTGTATATTTTATAAGTTGAGAATCCGCTCTCGTTTGTTTTATTCTTTTTATATTTCTATACTCGAATATAAATAACGTAAAAATTATGTATATTTATTGTAAAAAAACAACAATATATATGATTTGTATTCTTTATTAAGATCTATTAAGTGATATAAAAACACCATAAATAATGAATACAAAATATATCAGTAAACAAACCTGATAAGATGTGGATTTTTTCTCTTGATTCGAGGATAAGGGAAATCTCATTGTCTTCCAAGGCACTTTTTCTGGCATTTTTTCAACCATGCAGCTTTGTGGGAAAAATGGAAGGGATGGCATTGGGAAATGGGCGTTTCTTTTAATTTTATTTGGAAATGAACAAGAAATTAATTTTTCTTCGAAATGAAGTTTGCAAGGCACCGGCCTTGGAAAGCAAGTCGTCTCGATAATAAGCCTTCAATCATATTTTAGCCCTATAATAAATAAAAAAAAAACTATAGATTACTAGATCACCCTACACCCTATAATATAAAACAATTTGAACAAACTACAAAAAGTAGTTATATCTAACCTAACCCTACATTTTGTTTACTGAATTGAGGTAGGTAATCGTTTTAGATTTTTTTAGGTAAATAAACATTACAAAAAACAAAGATATACATAATTTTTCAGTAAAAACGTCGATAAAATTGGGAAATATTCTCAATAATACGGAAGTAAACAGACTTTCCAATACAGGGTGTTTACGGTCTTGTGATTTTTTCTTTAATGTTTTTTTCTACACGTTAAAACGCTAAAACGCCTTAGCAAAAGTTGAATAATAAGAGAGATAATGAATTTTTTGTACGATTTTATTTTCAAAAATGATGACACTAAATTGCAAAATTACTGCTTTACAGCAGTTGTTCAAAGTTATCGCCCTGTTGTTGAACGCAAAGTCTCGCTCGACGTTTCCATGAATTATTATTATTATTATTATAATTATTATTATAATTATTATTATTATTATTATTATTCGACTTTTGCTAAGGCGTTTTAGCGTTAATCATATTCTTTTAAGGTGTAGAAAAGAACATTAAAGAAAAAATCACAAGACCGTAAACACCCTGTATAGGTGCATAAGTACTTACTGATCAGAGTCTAGGTAAAGAAAACATGGATATTCCATGACCGGTTCTGGTCCAACAGCCTCAAAAAGCACAAGAATTGCCTCTCGCCATATCACACGATTTCCTTTCACAGAAAAAAATACACAAAATCAAAATGACGAACAATATTCCAAATGATACTAAACAAATACCATCAGAGATCGGACTATAAGACCGAACCGTCAGATGTTTGACAGTGGTCCCACATTTCCCCTTCCTAAAGATTTTGGCGGGAACCGTTTTGTCGCTTCTGGTCGCCTATTCTGTGGTAGTATGGAGTTCAATGCTTTATGCAGAGTGCTCCGGACAAGTATGACAGATATAATTGCGTCAACTGGGGTGCGTTCACAATTTTTAACCCGGAACTTTCGTCAAATGTCAGTTTCATCTGACAGATGACGTATGGTAAATAATCCTCGTTCACGATTGTTCGACTTGTTATGTTATGGTTTATCATAACCTTTAAAATTTGAAAGTGTTATATGACTGTTACGGTCATTTAATAATAATACAACCATTTTACAAAAACACTAAATAATACCGCCATAGCTTTACTTTCTAAGCTTTCATTTTATACTGTGTTTCTAAGGAGTTATAAGCGTGTGGAATAAGGAATAAATGTAAAATATGGATCCCGGCATTCCAGGACAGTGATTCGTCGTCAGATAGCGCCTCTCATTCTTATTTGCCATTGTCACAAGGAAATACTCCAAGGTCTAAAGCATTGTCTGGAAAAAAGTTAATTGACAATGATGTTTTTTTAGCTTACAATTTTTTACCTTCGATTTGGTTCAATTACATTTTTCCATCGTCTGGCATAATTGGTATCCGCATCTACCACAAGATTGTGCGATTCTGACGACATAATATTCATTTTTTAATCAAATTAACACCAGCCCTAATTTATCAACGATCAGCCGTGTAGTTTGTTGTTGTTGGTTTTTGGCTTTAGGTTAGGAGCACACGTTTGTACACACAACGCAGACGCGACAAATCTTCACCAGCTAAAAAGTGGGTTGAAAAGTTGATCGCCCGGAGAATATTTACCCGAATTGTGAATGAGTGTAAATCTTACTCGGCGAGAATTGTGAACAGCCGGAAATGGTCAGAGCGTCGCCGTGCGATCGCCCGACGACATTTGTGAACGCACCCCTGGGCGCATCGTTGCCAAGAGGGTCATGACGTCATCATGAGTACGCTTTCCTCTGGCCATGCTTTCAATATGCCAGGCAATAATAATTATAAGAAATAACAAGTATAATGTTATCCAAGAGACAGCAATAACAAAATATAACTATGTTAGATGTTCAAATATTTTTTTTTTCAACGTGTGCTACTTTTTTTTTGGGATAAATATATTTTAGGTTTCCATGGCACAACATGAATTTGTGATGTTTACCTATACCTTTATATCTTATTATTAAATAACTGTGCATTTATTGCATTTATTTACAGTGTGTCCCCGGATTGACGCATGCATGAATAGGTGAAAAAGATGAACATTTTTGAACTGAGATTTCATCTTCTGGGTTTCAGCCCTGCTTAGATAGAAACTAATTTGTGTCATAATTTTATTAGTTTCGAAAAATCAAGTATGTCTTGGAAATACACCTGGTTGCTATTTTTTTCACCAGTAATTAAAGTGCTTCTACTGCAGATCCGTGTTCTTCTGTCGAAGATTCGACACAATGTTATTGAAGAAAGTTGATTAGAAATGAAAACTCAATGAGAATGCAAAATTTCAAAACCCGCCTACTTTGATAATTTGTATTTTTTCATTCCAAGTGTTCAAAATAGAATGAAAATAGATTTGATCTCAATATTTTAAGTTTATTTGTGTTTTTTTATTTCAAAATTTGTTTTTAATTTGCAAAATTGCGTAATTCATCAGTTAAAGCAGAGTTTTTGGCAATAACCTTTCGAATATCTTCAAAAAATCAAAGTGGGCGGAGGGTTTTGAAATTTTGCATTCTAACTCAGTTTTTTATTCTGAACAACTTTGTTCAATAACATCTTGTCGTATCTCCTATAGAAGAAGAACTTCACTACTGAGAAAAATACCTTCTAGGTATAATATTCAAGACATGTTTGATTTTTTAAAAAATTAGTTTTTGTTTCTACCCAAGCAGGGCTGAACCCCAGAAGATGAATTTTCAATTCAAAAATGTTTTGTCTTTTTCACCTATTCATGCGTCGATCCGGGGACACACTCTGTCACTGTATATTGTTCGAGCTTAGTAGAGCAATTTGTGAACATTCATTATTATATTTTGTATCGATTCCATTGTGGATTGAATCCAAAAATTCTCACAAAAACAAAACTAGGTATAATCATGCGATTTGAAAAAATAAAAAATCATTTATCTACAAATTTAAGCACAAAAGGGCCAGTTTGAGTAATAAAATGACATGATTTAGCATATTGCTGGTACTCACTCATTCATGAGAAACGAAACGTCACATTAGGAAATAACTTTTTTGATTTTGCGATAATCAATTATTTTTTAAGGTTCCACTGAAGAAGGCAGCTTTCGAAAAGTTTGATGTTCAAAGGTTTTGTCATTTACATACTCATAGAGGATCTTTCTTAGATAACAAAAAAAAATATCTAGGGTAGGTAAAGGTATCTACAGGGTGCCACAGATTCGAGTGCATGCATGGGGATCTCACTTATTATAAGAGATACAGTGTCGGGTAAATGGTTGCAAAGTTGCGCATTTTTATGCTCAAGAAAATGTCATTTTGAAATTTGAAAAATTCCGACTACTTCCGAAGATATTCAAAAAAACCGAAATTTCGCAAAAAAGTTTTTATCATTTCCTGCGTAAAATAAATTACACTTTGTCGTTGCCACTTTTTCTCCTCTACAAGATGGTGGTATCGTCTTCGAGCTGCCATCATCAGCTTTTTTTTTAAAATACGGACCTGTATTTTTTATTTTAATTTTAGTTATCTTTTGACGGTTCGCTATAATTGTCCCGAAACGTTTTCCATCCCGACCATAAACTTCCCGACAATATTTAATTGGTCCCTAACGTTTTTTGCACCGACCGTAAACTGTCCCGACCGTATATTGATCCCGAACAGTGGCCATCCCGAAAATCATTTCGCGCCAATTTTTTTCTAACAGCGTTGCCGCTTGTTATTCAATTTTCGTATCTAGTGAACCCATATACGTATTATAAGTATTATGAGTATATGAGTGAACCAGGAATTGCTTTGTATTGATGGTTGCTGAAACGAACCCAACTTCATAATTTATTTGTATTTGTTTATATTTATCTGCGGGTGATTTGAGACACATTAAATTAAATAATTGAAAGTTCTCTGTTAGAGAACAACGTATATTGCTACAATATATTCTTGACTCTTCGTATTTCAGTGTTTTCATGTTCCTATCGTGTTGTGGACCAAATATTATGGAACCAACTGTCCGGAATTTTACAGCCGCTGTAAAAAGAGCAACAAAACATTCAAATATCTTTCAAACATTAGGACATGTGAAATGATTATATCACGAAGACAAGATTATTCAAGAGTTCTGCAAAAAAGACACTTGAAAGTTTTAGTGATTCTTTATGAGCAGGAGAGCAGGATTCTTGACCCGAAACCACAAGTTACAATATAGGTATTTCTATCTCACAAAAAAGTGAGATCATTTGTTGGAAAGTGAATTAGAGCCATTCATTAGATGGGAGATCTTCGTCAAGTCCATTAATAATATTAGGATTTATAAAGTTGTCTAGAATCCAGCATGAAGCGCGTGAAAGTAATGTTTATACTATGGAGGACTATAACTAGGAGGCGAATCGACATACGAATATCCCTGAAAATCTGTCTCTCTTTTTGCTTAGTTCATTTGAGGGCGCTGTTGCTAGTAGCGCTTTTATTTATTCATTGTCATGGTAACGTTTACTGCTTGTCAATGATTTGTCAAGATACTTTTATCACATTTTCATTAATTTTTTTCCAAATTTCCACTTCACATTCCACATGAACATAATAATTATTTGTGGTGTTGTGATTGTAGTGACTTCAAATAAATAAATTAACACTGAACAGTGTTTTCTATAGCGAAATTCGTAACATTGGCGACGAAAGTGAGATTTATTGTGTGCTAAAGAACGGACATAAATATTCGCTACAATGGCCGCGAAACTAGTGCTTTCAGCCGGATATTGAAGGTTGCCGAGTTGGAGAGAGAGCTTGAGGAGCGTGATTTGGATACAAGCGGTAAGAAGGCTGATCTACAACAGAGGCTTCGTGGAATGGAAGGAGGCATGGATCCTGATACGTTCCAATTTGAGATTCTTGATCCCAATGCAGTAGAGAAATTGTCGCGAGCTGTGCTAGAGAACTCCAGGACTATGGAAAGAGAACTCAAAAATTAGATGATAAATTGCAAGAGAGGTTCGAGAAATCTTCCAGAGCTATGGAAGAGAAGCGTGAAAAATCTTCTAGTAGAGCCATGGAACAGAAAATCATCAAGGAACAATTGGCGGACAACTACAATTTGGTGAAGCATAATGTCGCCGAAGAAATCGGGAACCTTGAGAAACGAATTGAAGCTAGGTTTGAAGACACAGTAAAAACTTTGGAAGACGAAATGGAGCAAATGAGAAGGCAAGTAGCAGTAATCATGAAACAACCAGAAGTGGATATGGAGGTAGCGCCTTCACAAAAAAAAAACGGTAATTATTTACACAACGGTTTTCAGCTATTTTGGCATTATATGCAATATTTTTGGTATAGGTAGGTTTTTTTACTTATAAGGAATATGAATTCTCTTGCGCAAAGTCAAAAAATCGCCTGTTTCATCGATTTGAGAACAAAAAACAAATTATTCACGGGATTTGGAGCAAAAAAGTTTGTTTTTTCAGGTAAGTATTGAGTTAGGGTTAGGTTGGGTCCGTTTTGGTTAGGTTGGGTTAGTTTTTCTGGTGAAAATGGATGTCGCGTGAGCGACATCCCAGATTATATTCAAAAAATAGTCTTCATGTTTTGGCGAATGTGTGACTCCCTATTTGGGGCAAACGCACTTGCTTACATTATTTACTATGGTACCGAAATGCACCATAGTAAGGTATGTAGATGGGAGTTGTGCTCTTTTCAGTTACAGTGTTTACTGCGTTGCAGGAAGTAGGCCAACTGTACCGTAGTAAAGAATGTCCAGGGAGCCTATACCTGAATTAGTTTCGAATTATCGGAACCAATCAAAGATAAATTGAATTGGAAGTAACCCGCCAATTTCTTTTAACTCCTGACAAAACGTATAAAATATTTTTTCCAAAAACTTATGAACCTATAGCTTTTAGTTTTTCAAACACTCTGTATATTGTCCTGGTTAATGAAAATTACTGACAAAATGTAATGGTTATTCATATTTTTGGTTCAACCGTTTTAAAATTATTTACTATTCATTAATTAATAATAATACGTATGTTGATATTATTAAAAATATTGAAATAATACAATACTAAATTGCCTTATATATTTTAAAATTTACTTAATAGTGGGTTGAATTCTTAAAGTGTTTAAATTATTAGCCATACTTCTAGATTTTAAAATAGCATTCGAAACTGTGGAAAGAAAAAACATATAAGAACAACTAAAAAATTACAGTTTCACAAATACTTTCTTGAAGTGGTTTTAATCCTATCTGTCCAATGAAAGTTAAGAAAGTTAAATATGAGAATTGTGTTCCAGATTGTATTCCTGTTAAATACGCTGTTAAGGGACAGTTTTAGACCTGATACAGTACACAGCGGTTCGTACAGTGTGTTTGATGATATGCGCCCCACTAAACATAAAAACATAGCTTAAACGTTCAAGTTACGTTACACACTTACAATGTAACGTTACTCAAAAGATAACAATAACATAAATATAACGTTTCTGTTACCGCTTATGTCCACTACATAAACGTTCATCATAGTAACGTTGCAAACAAAAACATTATTGCAACGTAAAACTAACGTTTCTCCAATATAAAAACGATGTATTGTTTAGTTATTTTAACGTTGCGTTACGTTGCATCAACATTTATGATATGTTTCAATATGACATTTTTTCAACGGGATTGAAATGTTTCTAATTTAACGTTACAGCAACAATTTTATAACGTGGCTGGTACATTTTCGCAGCATCCCTATAGCAGGAAAGTAATGACACGAAAATGTTATTGTTGGACATTGCAGAAATGTTGTTAGAAGGGACAACTTTGAAGCATAAATATAGTCCGGGATCTCTCATAAAAAAGTGATTACTACTCCACTGTATATCTTTTTGAAAATATTCATTTTGGAATTTTGGTCTGACAATTTTTCAATTGGCGAAAAGACTGGTAATTGCGGCGTTATTCAAAATCAGGAAAATTTAAAATTTATGACATTTCTGACCAAGAATTTTTTCTAAAATATTTCTACAAGTTTACCAAGTAATCATTTGATAAACTGCAACATATAATTTAGAAAAAACTTCTAGTCAAAATTGATATTATTTAGAGAACGCAGCGATAACCGGATTTTTCGCAGATAAAAAAACATTGTCAGGCTGGCCAAAATGAATTTTCTCACTAAGTTTACAGAAGAGTGGTTAGTCACTTCTTTCTTCAAATGAGGTATCCGGTACCATAACGTCAATCGATAATTCGACGAATCTGCCATCCAAATATATGAACATTTCAGTAGTCAATAAGTTATTCAATACATTTCCTAGTCACTGCATGTTGTGGGATCCTAAAAAAAATTCATTACACATAGATAGCAGATATGCACAAACTGGAAAAATTTGATGTATGAAGTTTTTAATCGTTGTGTGCCCTATTAAACATGAAAACGCATTCAGAGGTGAAAAATATGTATTGACTTCATATAAGTAACATTATTAAAACTTCATATAAAAATAGAATTGATTTTTAAATAGCACAAACAAAATAAACATACCTAACATTCTTAAAAACTAAAACTATAAAATTCATAGAAAAATACATATGTTTTCAAAACGACACCAAATTAAGTTAAATGAAAAAAACAGAAACTCCATATAAATAAAAGTCAAGGTACATTTTTTTAACAACATAAACAAAATGAACATAGCATTCTCAAAAACAAAGCATTTATTCTTAAAAACTAAGACAGTTCTTACTTAAAAAAATATCTTTTATATCACAAAATAATCACTTTTTTTTTGCGCTGATTCGCAGATCCGAACCAGTCGACAACTGCAAAACTAAAGTCCCGGTCATTGAAAGTTGGATGAATTTTTTTGTTGTAATCTGTGATGATCTGTAAACAATGGAAATATCTATTAAAATGTCAGATTTAAAATCTGAACAATTACATTAACATTAACTGGCACGTTTGTTTGCGTTAAGCTCATGTTAGTTCAATATTGAATAAGGGAATCTTACATCAGTGTACAGAAAGGTCCATTTCGGAAACGAATCAGTTTCGGAGATTTTATTTTCTCGAATTCTGTATCGTGCATCAAGTTACAGATCACCGTGTGAAGTGCTTTCAATTTAATTTGTCACACTTTCAAAAGGCTGTGAAACATTCATTAATTGAGCTAAAAGGTCGAACAAAAAAACGATTTGTCGTATTTTTCGTCGAATTTTGTGCTACAGAGTCAAATATTTTCTAACCTGTCAAAGTAATGACAGAACTTATTTTTTTTAAATAGCACATCGTAATATCATTACATATTTTTAGAAAGGCATCTTTCTTCTGATCACGAAAATATAGCACACATGCCCTTTATATTCTATAGTTTAGAGTCAATTGGTATAGACATCTAATTAAAATTATAATTTCCTGGCGTGTTGTATTTTGTTTCCAATAATTGTTATAGTTCTTGTAAATATTCACCAAGATATAGAAGATTTTCTGGTTTGTAAATACAGGATTTTAATGAATTACTCAAATCAAGTATTTACTTTTATCTACTTTTACTGTGAAGGGACAAGTATTTACTTTAAACATTTGACAAATCGAGTGCAACCATAACAATTATTGGAAACAGATGAATAAACTCGTGTATCTTCATTCTGGAAAATTACAATTTTAATCATATTTATACCAATTGTGCTATATTTTCGTGAACAGAAGATGCCTTTCCAAATATATAATGATATTAGGGTGTCCGTCCCATAAAAAAGTAGGTTACCTATGTCCATAATCTTGACATTTGACAGTTTAGAGAATATTTGACTCAATAGCACAAAACTTTACGAAAAACCCTACATTTCTTTTTTTTTTGTTCGACCTTTTAGCTCAAAAAATGAATATTTCCTTTTGAAAGTGTGAGACAAATTAAATTAAAAGCACTGTACATTTTGAATACACAGTTAATTTTTTTTAATAAGGATTATAGTGATTAGCGAGGTGATTAGTGACAGATCAAAATTGCAGATTTAATGTTGGCAAACCTTCTTTAGTACAGGGTGGTTAGTCAAGGTGTCAGATCTCAGAAACTATTTAACCCAGAATTGCTAAAAATCGAGCTAAAAATAAATGTTTGAGTAAAAACCTGCAACAAAATTTCATGTACACCCTACACAATTATTATAAATGGAAAACTGCAAGGTGTTCAAACATTCTTATATCCCAAACCAATGAAGATGGACCAATGCTCACCTCTCAAGATTTTTACTAAACGTCTGTGTTTAACCACAAAGTTGTTTTTTTGGCCGGTCTCTGAGCTGAGTGAGTGCAGCCAAATCATTGCTATAAATGCTATAGATACATTCACGAGTACCGAGTACATTCATCACTGCTGTCAAAGTGTCAAACAACTTCTTCACTCGTTCTTCCAATTCATGCCACCCACAAGGTAAAGCTTATTACACTAAAAAATAAACAGAAATATGCATACATTAAATATCCAGTGATTCAATTTATTCATATCATAGATTAAATCACCGAGATAGCAACATGCAACATGATATATTGACAATTATTAATTTTTAAGATTATACCCATTGAAAAGTTGAATATAATATGATACTCACAGATTCACTCACTAAATGCATTTTCTTTGTCCGCATGTTATTCACTGTTGTAGTAGTAGTTGAGAACTGAGTAGTGAGTACGTGTACGTGACGGGGAGCACCTGGCCGTGAGGATCAACTCACAAAAACAAAGCACAAAACATTCAAAACAAATTTGGAATAAGCATCAATGAGAGAAAACCACAACACAACACAACAACTGAACAGAACAATGGCTCTGGATCAATGGCGTCAATTTGGTGTTTGCTTGCCGGCTTGCTTGCCCGTTGTCGTTGTCGTGTTGTGGATCAATATCCCATGCAGTTCATGTAGGCGCCTTGCAGTTCATGTAGGCGCCTTGCGCACGGTATTGTTCCGGTTTTTGGCGTTCGGCGGTGAATTTGAAAATTCGAAAACATTTATCATCACTACTTATTTCTCGCAGTAGAATGCCTTGTGTAAGCGTGACTTTGAACACAAACTCAATGTGGATGGTAGCATAATAATTATATTATCATGTAAATCAGAGGCGCTTTTTATTGCTATGATCGGATCGATCCAACTTAACACAATATGATCAGAAACTTTTGAAATCGACTTTTAAAAATGGACACCGTGAAAAACTATATGAGAATATTATGAAAAAAATTAAGATAAGGTGATTCTGAAATAACGTTAAGATTTCACTTCACAGTAGCATTATTGCAATGTTGAATCGACAACATGAAAAATCTGTTACGATTGTTACGTAGGTACTTTTGATGTTAAATGTATAACGTTACAAACTTGACTACCTAGATATACTTTAAAATTACGTATTTCTGTTTCTATCCAGAAACGTTTCATCGTTGACGGATATATAACGCAACTTTAACGATATCGGAAAACAACATTTTCTTTCGATCTATTGCACGTTGGAATTACGTATCATTAACATTAAAAAATAAACGTTAATGTATAAACTTTTATGAAACGTTACAAATTGTTTATGGTACGTAACATGTTTAGTGGGGCAGGACTTCAAGATGTGATAGCTCGTTCACAAATATGACAAAAAGTATACTTACATCCTCTAAAATGCACAATTTTTGAGATACAGGGTGTCTAATCTCATGGTCCAAGACAAGGTACCAAAAATTATCAAAATCAATCAGCATGTTTTCGAAAAATGTAGGAAAAACCAAACATTTTTTGAATCTTTGACGCTCTCTGTAGGCTTATCGAAGCATTTTTGGATATAGGTGAGTTTGCCTAGGTCGCCTTATTTTTGATTAAGGAATTTGTGGTTGAACCACAGCTTAAAACGTACAGTCATTTCAGGGACACCCTGTATAAACAAAGAATAAATCAAGGGTCAAGGCAGAGACAGGGCTACCTTCACAATGGGGGCTATGATTGAACGCTTACGTTAACTAAACATGTCTATTTCACCATGGTAACGCAAACGCTGTTATCAAATGGAACATTTGCATTAGTAAACAATCTCAACGTATACGTTAACTTAACGTGAATGTTCAATCATAGGACCCAATGAGTCTTTCTTTGTTCGTTTCCCTGACACACATTAGCTTATATTCGCGTCCAGAAGTAGTATACAGTCCATTGCATATTTGTGGTGCGTCCAGCGAAATGGGAGGCCCCATGTGCGTATTTCATGAACGGCGTTTCTGCGTTTTGCGACATGATTGGTTATTGCGTTGTTTGAGTATTACTCAAACAACGGTTATTGGTTCGTGATATCCCCGCCCTCATGACGCTTGAAATGTCAGAACGCGGCCAATACGCCCATGGGGACGCACCATCAAGGAGTCGCCGAGTTCAACAAGATTTGAAGACGCAGTAAAAACACAGTATACAGAGGGTTTTTCACTTAAAACCTCGCACGACAATATTAGGAAAACGAATAGAGATATATATTGGCTACTTGCTACCACTCTCAAATATCCAAACACCCCAAGAGTAAACTACCCCTACAAAAAGGGTGGTTGAATATTTGAGAGTGGTTGCAAGTAGCTCATATCAATGGCATTCAGGATCTACAATATGAGTTCATTCCCACTTCTAATAGCGATGGTCGCACCAATTATGTAAAAAAATCCAAGAGTAAACTACCCCTACAAAAGGGGTGGTTGAATATTTGAGAGTGGTAGCAAGTAGCCCCCATATCAATAACATTTAGGATATGCAATATGAGTTCATTCCCACTTCTAATAGCGATGGTCGCACCAATAATTTCAAAAAATCCAAGAGTAAACTACCCCTACAAAAGGGGTGGTTGAAGTTGAATATTTGAGAGTGGTAGCAAGTAGCCCATATCAATTGCATGCAGGATATACAATATGAGCTCATTCCCTCTTATAATAGCGATGGTCGCACGAATTTTGATCTGGTCATCAAAATAGGCAGACCCAAAAAAAACTTCTTTGGACAATCAATTGACAAGGATAAATTTTACCGCTAGATTATTTCTAAATTTATTGATTTTGGATAGCTGGAGTTGTACTTCTCGCTTTCTTCATCTTGAAAAATATGAAATGAACAGACTATTTATGTATTGTTTCAAGAAATAACTGGTATATACCTATTGCAATGTCATTCTCAGACTTGTAATAATCCATAGTGGTTAATGTTTTCAAAGTTTCAAATCTTCCAAAGCAGAAATATAGCTTCTACACAGTAACCAAAATAAAAAAAATCTGAACCAACAAAGTAAAGAAATCAACTGGCTAATAGCTTTCGCCGAAAACAAAAAACAAGACTAGCTCCATCATAAAAATATGACCACATGACCACTAGACTAGTTTACACCGATAACTCGTAGGACCAAGTAGGTGGGGATAGTACGGTAGGACCAATGCTTGTTTTTCGCCTGTTTACACCGTCTTGCAACGCGTGAACTTAATGAGTACGCGCGCAATTCGTCAAATATCGAGACTATTTATCAACACAATTTGTAACCAAAAAATAAATAAGTAAGTACGCTCAGATTGCCTTAGAAACCAACACAATTCACAATCATCACAATCAACATAACCCCATAATTTTTATCGAGATCGAACCAAATTTAGTTCGGTACACCTGCTGGCGAATACCGAACCAAGAGCGGAACAGCTTAGTCCGCGACTGTTTACACCATTCGAACCAAATATTTGGTTCTGATATAGTTCGAATTAAGTACTTGGTCCGCGGACCAAGTTGTCGATGTAAACTAGGCTACACAGACACTCCATTAATTATTGTATTTTGAGTTTCAAAGCTTTATTCGGAATATGATTCGAAATACATTTCTATCCGTCCCTACATCATTTTGATATCTTTTTAAAGACAATAATATATGATATAACACATATGTTTATTGTTTTTTGACCGATCTATTATTAACGATAATTTTGATTTCAATTATAACTTATACGATACGAGACGGAAATATTATAACAACCGGAAACGCTGTTGACGCGAATTTGAGTTTCGGGATTGTCACTGTTCGGGATAAATGCGGTCGGAACAGTTTACGGTCGGTGCAACTAAACGTTAGGGACCAATTACGGTCGGGACATTTTACGGTCGGCAAGCAAAACTGTCGGGAAACTTACGGTCGGGATGTAAAACGTGTCGGGACATTTACGCACTTCCCTTTTTCCTTAATGCATTGAGGTATCGCAACCATCAAAAAAATAAAAAATAATACCAGAGAGAATCAGTTAGGCCACCCTTGTCTTCCTAACACATAGTTTAGTTCATAAATCCTTCTTTATTCGACACGTTATTCTTATCAGAAAAACTGCCCAATAGTGCCCAACTAAACAAAACTTATTGACTGAACCAAAATCGAAATAACATCCGAAAACGATACATTTAATGGATTAAATCAAATCCACAAATGACATGGAAAATAAAAAATTACAAATAAAACACTGAATCAATTTCTTCAAAAGTGTTCAAAAATATTGCCATTGTAACAAAATATTGAAAATAACAATAATAAGTGAATAATATTTGAAAATATCGAGGTTGCTAAGGCAACCCATCACTCTACGCCCTCATCTGATCACCTCAATGCCTCAAGGACGTCAAAAGATAACCAAAAATAAAATAAAAAATCCAGGTCCGTATTTAGAATCAGAATCAGAATCAGAATAAGCTTTATTGTCACAAAACAAAAACAGTTTCACAGACAAAGCACAATACTAAGTAAGACTTAAAACTACCTTCGATGTAAAAGAACAGTACAAAATTTAAAAGACTACCTAAAAACAACAAAATAACATAAAAAAAAAACAGGGATTCTATATACACTCAACTACAATAAAAAATGTATTGGAACTAGTCACACAACTTGTTTTCATAAAATTCGTCTAGAGTATAAAATGCTTTCTTTAATAAAATATCACGTACAGATTTCTCAAATTTAGATAGACTAGATAAGGTTCTAAAATTTTTGGGTAGGTGATTAAACATTTTGATAGGTTAAAAAAATAAAGTTGATGATGGCAGCAGGAACACGAAACGTCAGATATTCAATTTTATACCATCACCTTGTAGAGGAGAAAAATTGGCAATGACAAAGTGTAATTTATTTCAAAATGTCTTTTCAAACAAAGGCAGAAAATGATAAAAATGTTTTTGCGAAATTTCAATTTTTTTCGGAATTTTTCAAATTTCAAAATTGCATTTTCTTAACCATAAAAATGCGCAACTTCGCAACCATTAAACCGTATCTCTTATAATAACTGAGATCCCCATGCATGCACTCGAATCTGTGGCACCCTGTATAGAGTGAGGACGCGTCGTTGGTTGAAATAAATTCATTCAAAATTCAGGGGTATGTTTTGTGGAAAAACCCATGGACATGTCGACTTTTATTTTCAACTGCGGCTTTTTTGATGATAATTTTATGTGTACAGGGTGGACCAAAATTAAGCAACGACCATCAACTTCGTTTTTTCAAATAGAAACTCACCATGAATTCTAAATCAAATTTTAAGTAATATTTTGATGATAATTGTACAATGTGGGCCAAAAATAAGTAACCATCATGAACTTCATTTCTTCAAATGGAAACCCCCTTTTTTATTTTATTTCCGGATTCTACATCATATTCTAAGTAGGTTTCATATACCATGTCCTAAACCCAACTTCAACAGTTAGAGAAATGTGCGTACGATTGTTCAGAAACACAAACACAGTCCATTTGATCAATCGTAAATTTCTCTTGGGGTTAGGTTAAGGACATATGGTACATGAATCTTACTTGGAATGTGATTTGAAATTCCAAAATGAATTGAAAAAAGAGGATTTCAATTTGAAAAAAAAATGCAGTTGGTGGTCGTCATTTATGTTTCGTCCACCCTGTAAACATAAAATTATCATCAACATATTACTTAGAATTTTATGTAGAATTGGAGAATAAAATAAAAAATGGGGGTTTCCATTTGAAAAAATGAAGTTGATGGTGGTAACTTATGTTTGGTCCACCCTGGATACATAAAATTATCATCAAAAAAATCGCAGTCGATAATAAAAATCGACATGTCCGAGCGTTTTCTCAAGAAACTAACTCCTGAATTTGGAATGAATTTATTCCAACCTACGCGTCCTCACTGCGTATAAGCACTGGCTTGATTAATTTTTCAAAAGAAACAGTGAATTTTAGATTTCTAGATAAATGACTTTTTATTTGAATGTGCGTCAAGCTAAAGTTCCTTTTTTGAGAATGTTTTCAGGGCACGGCGGAATACCCAGAAAGATCAGGTAAATCATGGATGCTTCACAAAAGTACAAAGCATAGCCTTTTTTAATATGGAAGTTTGATTTTTAATTGAGTGGAAACATTTTAGGAACATTGATTGTTTCTTTTCTGAAGGAGTCCTAATATCACATTCATTTGGTAGAAAAATGTATTGACAAAAAAGAAATTCTATATGTTATGGCGAATGCGCATATTTTGAATATAATAATAATTATTGGACCGATTTTTTGTCAATCTGCCACACTCCCCCCAGTTCAGACCCTGGCGGGTAGGCCCTTGTCGGCAGCGTTTTTTTTTAGGTGCACTTATTTATGATGCTAAATAATTCGGATTCTGATAGAATATTAAAAAATAAGATGACAAGTTCCCATAAATTTTTTTCCTAGCGTTAGGTTCACAATTTCGTCAAGAGCACCACTTCGTCATGGCTTTTTTCGAGGTTTTGTTTAATAAAAGTTGTTTTTTCACGAAAATGGTTCATTTTATCGACAATGAACAAGAGTACCTTTTCTTTAGCTTAATGTTCAAGGTATCCAAATTTATTTTTTTTAACTCCTTATCATACAGGGTGTTAAAAATTTGAGCGTTAAAATGTACAATCTGGTCCGTCCCTGGTAAACTAAACAAGCTAATTATGTTTTAAGGGAAGTATTTTGAGAGGTCCTTACTACTGTTTATCATATTAAATTTTCATTGAATTATATTGAGTCGTTTAAAAGTTATTCAAGAAAAACCGATTTCCAGTGGGGTCCTTTAGGGGGCCGTATCTCCGTAGGGAGGGCCGCTAGGAAAAAAATTTATGGGAACTTGTCATCTTATTTTTTAATGTTCTATCTGAATCCGAGAGATCTCCCACATTTTCCCGGACACCCTGTATAGCCGCAGCCTCTCAAATATTTCAATAATAATCAAGTGTGGTGTTAGTGTTAGCTATTTCAGTTACTATAATCATTTGTTGAATGAGTAAAAGTTACCGCATTCTTGTATTTAGGATCAGATGTTGCCCCTATAGCGACACGTTTCATACCCTTTACCACAATTGTAAGAACAGTGCTTTTTGCTTACCCTATAATGCTTACCTAATATGATTTTTGAATTCAAAGTTGAAGTGTGAAACGGAAGAAGATAACATTTCATAAAACGGTGTGTTTCCCTGTTATACTTCAATACATAATAATATCGTGTACAGGGTGAGCAACTAATAATGCGTGAGGTACTGTATCTGATTAATTTTTCAGATCGTAGATCGTAGAGGCTTGCGGCAAAGAATTTTATTACTAGAACGGCCAAGAGAAAAACCTGTATAGAATGTTTGTTTTGTTCTTATTCCAAAGGGGGGAAACATCTCGATTTTTTTTCGCAATATTAATGGAACAGGGTGTTTCATTAATATAATATAATAGGTATAACAGAACCAATATGAAGAAGCAACATTTTTAAATTTGACAAAAATGTATTTCTCGTTACAAAATCACAATGCATGGTCGGAAAACGGAAAGATTATTTTTGAAGATTTGTCAGGCGACTCATTTTTGCCAAACATAAAATATCCAGAATTGACCCAAACTCAAAATCAACCGGGAAAAATAGGTATACGTTCATTCATTCCATATCCCGTGAAATCGTTTTTTTATGTTTTAAAAAATAATGAGAAACGGACTTTTGTCTATGGGAAGGTTAGTTCATGTTTCTTATAAACATCAGAACGTGAAAAACTACATAAAATGATGAATATGAAACTTGAATCAATATGATAATAATAATATACTTAACCGTTTTGTGGATAACCAACCGACTAACTTTGAAAGCTGGTTGAAAGATGAATTAAGAGTTTTGAAATATTACCAAAACAAATTAGCACATTCTATTCAATATTTTATTATGAATATATTGTGAGAGTTGGCTTATTACTGTCATGTATAGATAATTAAAAAAACTCAAGAATTAGAATTATTGATTACAACAATTTTTTTCAACCACATGACAATGGGTCCTATGATTGAACGTTTACGTTATCTTAACATGTCCATATAACCATGGTAACGCGGTTATCAAATTGAACATTTGCATTAGTAAACAATCTCAACGTATACGGTAACTTAACGTGAATGTTCAATGTTTATTAATCTGAGGTTCAATCATAGGGCCCAATGTTTGATTCCATTACGCATCATGGCTGGAAAAGATTGATTAGATAAAGAGTATAAATCAGTGAAATGAATAAGAGTTCATTGCGAAGACAATAACGACATTAACTTCCGACCGTTGCTCGATGAAATGCGAAAACGTAAATGGCGAGGACTCGATGAGCGGTGGGACTCGTGTACTTGGTTAAGAATAAAATTTCTGCTTGCATCATATATATTTTGTATCTATTCATAATATATTATTTATGTGCATGTGAGTTAGTAGTCCTAAAGGAGTTGTAATTTAATGATCAAATAGAAAAAATAGTAATATCTTTGAGCTGGCAACGCTTAACTCAAATGACGCAATTCATATCTGTCATACTTGTCCGGAGCACTCTGCATTAAGCAAATCCAAGATGTTTACATTTTTGTTTGGTTGGAAGTTGGAAGTTTAGTTGATTAATGGCTAATCGTGCCTTACCCCAAAGCAAAGAAGCTTTACTCAAATCATATCGAACAAGACTGAAAGATGATGTGAAGAGTATGTTGGAAAATTTCGAAGGTAAGTTTTTTCGGTTCACTGAATTTCGGAAACTGAGAATAGTGAGAATGCTTTTGGCTTTTGATAACCAATGTCTCTACTGTTTTTTTATTGGGTATAAGAAATAGTTATATGCCTCTCTAAGAATCAGTGATCAAGCGTATGAATTTGATATTTTGATGTTAACTGGAACGAAATACGGAATACCCATAGAGAAAATAATAAATTAAGAGAGTGTTCGAACCAATATGGAACCAATACAAGCAGCTGACACAGAGTTTACACTAGTTTACAGCGACACTACAGCAACTAAATGATACAACAGGTTCTACCGACAATGCAGAGGCGGCCTTTTCAAATAAACCCATAAATATTCGCTTTATTAGATTTGATAAAAATAAAGTACTGTAACTGTTCAAAACAGTTGATTCGTTAAAAAACTTATTCAAATTTACTTATCAACTGTTTTGAATGATAACACTGATAACAGGACTGTATTTTTAACAAATTCAAATGAAGATCTGATTCTTTGAGGAAGGAATTAGTAGAACAATGAAGAATTTGTCATAAATTCAAACGAAGGTATCTTTTTATTTCAATGTAATCAACAAAATACATTTTGGTACAATTTTATCACATGCATAAACAATATGGAAATATAAAAAATAATGAATAATATCACTAACAGCTAGATCACAATATTTAATGAAACAAAAACTCATTCTTGGAACAAGTTACATAGGTATGTTTATCAACAAAAACCTTGACCAGAGAACCAGGACATGTATGTGGCTGGTGGCTTGAATCTAAAAGTCTTCTTTTTTCTCCATTTGTTTTCAATTTTTCTTCAGAAATATTTTCTGGGATATTGATATATTCAGTTTTGAAAGCCACATCTACAGCTGGTTTTTCAGAATCGCGAGGGGGAACTATTTGTATATCTTGAATAATGATTATTTTCTGATAATTATTAATTGGCAGGGCATATTTGGTCAATCGAGTTCTATTCGAATCTGAAAAAGATTTTTCCTCATAATGTTCTTGACATAAATAGCACCTTTTTTCAGAATAATTCAAATTCATGGTTTGAAACCATTTTTCACGCCTGATCTGGTCTTTTTCAGGGAATCTAAAAATTTTCTCATTTCAATTATCGTCCTTGATTGAGTGAAAGTACTTATTTAAACACTCCAACTGTTTACATTTATAGGATAAAATACCTGGTTTAGACATTTTTAGTGTTAATTATCAGCACACATCAACAATATCCCTTAACAATGTTTTCTCTCGAGCTATCTAAACTAAGGATGTACCGAGGGATGTACATACTACATAATAACTCACCTAATTTACTACATAACAACCGATTCTATGATTCTAATTAGTATCACAGCTTCGGCTTGAAAGACTAGATGAGCATCATATGTTCCACCAGACAGGCAATGTTCATGCTTTTCATGGGGTTGATCTAACCCATGTTATTGATACCTGCCCCAAGACTGCCAATTCGAAAATTGTCGTGAAAACCACCACCAAATCGTCTTCTTCTTTCGCTATGAACTAGCCCCGAGTCCAGAATCAAGCTTAGAGCCCAGTGTAGCTGTAGTTTGCTCAGTACTCAACAAAACACAAACACAAGTAGATAAGATGCAAGCAAATAATGCCTAAAAAAACCTCCCACGTTCAAAAAGCTTTTTACTACAAGTTGTGCCTACCTCTTTATTGTTTTCTTGCCTCTTAGAAGACTTTAATTGCATATCTCCGTATTATTTTTCCTGTTCTGCCTAAACCAGATCTAGACAGTTGCAATCAATATCATTTATTTATTATCAAAGCAGATAGTATTGAGTATTAAAGTCAGTCGTTTTTTGCTTTCGCTTTAGTGTATAATATTATACTTTATACTTCAACTTCACAAAAATGTCAGGTTTCAGGTTATGTTTATGATTCAACACCAAAACAAACGTTGGAAATTCGTTTCAACAAATTGACGTACCAATTTTTGATCAAAAAATTCCAAAAATCATGTATCTCTTTCTAACTGTATAAGTAAGACAGACCCAACCGATTATCATATGTCGGGCTGTCACATCGGATTAGTTCAAAACCTTGCCACCGTACGCCGTGCGCTACGGACCAGCGCAGAAACTCTATACTGATATTTCCCACTTGAAGAAACTATCTCTTTATTTTTATTTTATCTATGGGAATACCTATGTAGGTGGTATACCATGAACATGGTGGTTATCTATGTAACCAATTCTGCTATCATCGAAATTTCGCAAAAAGTTTGACTACGCTCCTAATGATACCTTAACAATGATTGGTTTTTATTTTAAATCACATATTATTGGTTTTGCAATACAGTAAGCGGTTCTTGTAAACATTAGGCATCCACGTATTTTGTACTTTTTGAAGGCGAATTTGGTAAATTATCCTTCGTTTAACTATTCTAAAGAGCAATGCTGGAGAATCATCACTTTTTTGTAGAAAAAACACTATTTTAGGCACATTGTTTCATACAAACATTTGGTAATTGCAATTTTTATTTTTTGTTTGTTTTACCTTTATTTAGACCCTTCTAGAAGATGTTTGCAACCATTGAAATGTTGGGCAAATGTGTGATTATGTGACAATCTTACGGGAAAGGGAGCGAATAGGGGTGCAGGGTGGGTAAAGAAAAGCGCAAAAATCGGGAGGAAAACGCCTACTTTTGATTAATTTATTGTGAACTACTAACCCAAACTAACCCAAACTCACTTTTCACTGTCTTTTTTGGGTAACAATAATTGCTTATAGGGTTTTCTGCTATTTGTTTTTATGTTTTTCAAATTTTCCTATCCGTAGCGTACCTTTTTACTCTGGCAAGAGCAGCCATATGGGCAGAGGAGCGTTACTTTTTAAATGATATTTAAGAGAACATCCACCGGCTACGCTGGGCAGGAGCGTACCCTTTTACTCGGGCAGGAGCAGCCATATGGACAGGAGCGTTACTTTTTAAACGATATTTAAGAGAACATCCACCGGCTACGCTGGGCAGGAGCGTACCTTTTTACTCGGGCAGGAGCAGCCATATGGGCAGGAGCGATACTTTTCAAACGATAATAAAGAGAACATCCACCGGCTACGCTGGGCAGGAGCGTACCTCTTTACTCGGGCAGGAGCAGCCATATGGCCAGAAGCGATACTTCTTAAACGATATCAAAGAGAACATCCACCGGCTACGCTGGGCAGGAGCGTACCTTTTTACTCTGGCAAGAGCAGCCATATGGGCAGAGGAGCGTTACTTTTTAAATGATATTTAAGAGAACATCCACCGGCTACGCTGGGCAGGAGCGTACCCTTTTACTCGGGCAGGAGCAGCCATATGGGCAGGAGCGTTACTTTTTGAACGATATTTAAGAGAACATCCACCAGCTACGCTGGGCAGAAGCGTACCTTTTTATTCGGGCAGGAGCAGCCATATGGGCAGGAGCGTTACTTTTTAAACGATATTCAAGAGAACATCCACCGGCTACGCTGGGCAGGAGCGTACCTTTTTACTCGGGCAGGAGCAGCCATATGGGCAGGAGCGTTACTTTTTTAAAGATATTTAAGAGAACATCCACCGCGGTTACGCTGGATAGGAGCGTACCTTTTTACTCGGGCAGGAGCAGCCGTTGAACTTGATTACATTCATGAGGCAAATTCATCCGATAACGCGATAATACCTTGAATAGAGTATAAAAAATGTTCTAGAAATGACATCCGTTTCTTTATTTGCCTGTCGCCTGGGTTCGGGAAGCACTAAGTTTGCGTTCTAAGTCTCAAAAACGCCTTCGAAACCTGTACCGGCATTCCCAAAGTGAAATAAATCTTCAAGGTGCAAATTAGCACATTTTGATTGCTGCTATGGCGCGCTTCACTGACGAAGTGTTGGCAACGCTGTAGAGAAAACGAGCAGTCAGAACGTCAGAACTGTCAGATATCAGGCAGGGCAACCGTCTGTTGGAGCGGAGGTTAAATAACGTCTTCAACAAAAATGTCAAAAAGAAATAATTGTTTTTTAATGTTTATAAATATATAAATCGTATTCTGGTTGATCTTGAGAATCAGAAAGTAGTTATTTTGAGTCTGTAATTGAATAGTCGGTAAACTAAAAAATGACCAAACATTTTCCAAAAATCTCGGTTTGTTCCAGTTGTGGGTCATTGAAATGGACAATTTCTGTTGTTCCAATGTACTACAGTTCCTCACGTAACCACTAAAGAAGTTAAAACAAATAGTTAAGCAGAATAAATAAATTTTAGAAATTTGATTTACAAAACTTATCGCCGCGAAGTCGATATTCTCAATACTGTCAATATGACAAGATTTTCAAGTCACTACTCACTAATTGAAGACCAAGAATGATATTCACGCGCTGTGTTGCCAAGTGGATGCTGTGAGAAATGTTTTTCATATTTTTGTCTGTAGCGGATGAAGGGTTAGTTTTGATTCGATTGGTTAGTTTTTGTTAGTTTGGGTGAGTCTTTGTTAGATTGGGTTAATCTTGGTTAGTTTGGGTTAGAAGGGAAATAATTTTTGAAACTTTGACATTTCCATAGTTCTCGTTCTCAGTGTCTTATGTTATATTGTTTTTTTTTTGTCATAGTCTATCAAAATATACAGGCAAAACTATTGCAGTCATGGTTTTTAAGAAGTTTGGTTACGTTTGGCAACATTGCATGTTGGTTCTAATATGTAGCTTGTAACAATGTGACGAAGCTGTCATTTTAGGGAGTTGTTGCATTGAAATCTGAAAAAAAAAAAGTTTATTCTGGAATTTTTTTCCTTGTTAAAAGTTGTTCATCCAGCATTTTTTTTAGTTGAAATTGTTCTATACTTAAACCCAAAACTATGCTTAAATATTGGAAAAATGCATTTATATATGGATGCCTAATCTTTACAAGACCCCAGTAAGCTGTCCGATGCTGTCTTTGCAACTCACATTCAAAGTCTATACCAAACAGTATAAAACGCTCGGGTTTTCCTATTACGTATACCAAACGGCTCGTCAAAATAAAGAACATGGCAATTTTTTGCCCATATTCATGAGCTGTGGCAAATAGACGGATTTGTCGAGTGTTTTAGCATCTTGAATGCCAACTTTTGTGCACTGGACTGACTTTTGTAGATTCTGTGTGATATGAGTTTTTCTATGATACCTATAGGTACAGGGCGCGGAAGAAAGTGATGCAATTTTAAAAACATTCAAGATACCTACTGCCATTGGCTCTGGTAAACTTGACGACCCACAGAATTCACAGTTTTTCTTAACTTTATACAAAGCCTACACCAAATAGAGGCGAAAGGAACATAAAAATCGGCGGATCATTCAGTTTTTCTCCTTAACACTTTAACTGCCATCTGTATCTCTGAGTATACACAATAGCATGTCCCAGATCGCCACGTGTATATTTTAGTATACACATACACATAGTACACATACAATCAGTAATAATCCGCCGTGTGTAGACTACAGTAGCACGCTTTACGTGCATTTCTTATGGGATATGGTTAGGCGTGGCGTGGCACAATGACAAAATTATTTTAGCGCAGTTTCAATGAAAAATATTTTTTTTATAAATAATTTGTATGTCATTGTGGCGCGCGGGACCGTTCTACTGAATTCGGCATGGCAGTCAAAGTGTTAAATACCAAAATAAACCTAAAACATGTTGAACTGTTTCCGGCAATTTATAAACAAAAAATGCCATTATCCCCTGATAATTATACATGATTCCACTTGAAACACACACATACTGGCCCATTAAATTACCTTTGGTAACCACAACCAGTAATTTTTGTAAAATAAATAAATATTTCAGGCTAGCAAAATAAATCGGTCTAACTAAACACGAACGCATTGCATTAATTTGTCTTGGATTGATAATGACAATTTGACAATGCGATGACAGTAGCAATTGTGCGAAAAAATAGCGCTTCGCAACGTTGCCAATTAGTTTTGCCAACTATTACTACGGAACACGACATGATGACAACTAGTGTTGTATCATTGAGTTTTATAAGGCTTTAGAGAAGGAAACCTTCAAAAATAATGGCACCATCATCCAATTTTGGACGTATGTCTTGAGAAATTCACTGTATCGCTATCCTTGTCGAGCTATATCTATCTGCGTCGCCGATAACTGACCTGCTTTGGACGCGGTTGCCGATTTGGGCAAATCTTCATCAATGAAAATTCCTCCGTGTACGAAATTGATTGATAAGACATGATACAATGAAAATTAAGGAGGATTGAGTATTGTTCATTTTTCAAGAAGGTGCATCAAGGTTCACTATTCTAGATTATCGCATAATCAGACACATTTACAACCATGATTTCGTGTGAATCAACTCAATGTTGAACAACGGTGATAGTGTCTAATGATGATATTATTTCATATCATAAATAATGTAAAACATTTTTGTGCTACTCAAAGCTCAATTACTAACATTCATTAAATAATGTTTTTTTGTGCATTGGATACAGGCGATACATAGTGAATATTAGTCCTAGTACACGGCAACGCTGCCTTCAAACAGCTGGTTTCGATTTTGAAGGTAGTGCGGTGATGCCATGGGGTTTCAACTTGAAAACTTCTACTTTCGTGCTTGTGAAGTGTTGTATTGTGACTTTATTTGTGAAAAATGGTAAGATTGTGCTTGCTGTGTCAAAAACTGGACCATTCGGATCCAGAAATCACCATTCACAGGTAAGTATCAAATTTGCATTGAGCATTGACTGGAGAGGGATCCAGTGGTGTAGAGTGTAGGCATCATCATATATTTCATTCATGAAAATGAGGATTTTTCAATCTTCAGGAAGTTTAAATGTTTGTTTTTATTCGTGAATAGGTAACAACGAAAAAATGAAACTGATTTGGAAAAAAAGCCTGAATGGTAGTGTTTTAGGCAATAGGAACCGATTGTTCTCAAATAAGAAAGGATATTCATATTACTTGAATACCTATTCCATTATTTCCTCGATTATTTCATACACAGTGAAGATGAATTATTTATTGGATACTTCCTCAACTGTCTTATTTTCGTTTTTTTTTTATTACAATAAGGTTGAAGTCTTCAGTAATAATGCTTACCTTTACAATTATTATTATCATAATCACTTTTTAGAGCTCTTAAAACCTCGCTATTCCTTCAAAAAGGCGTTTGTAAAATAGCGCCACTGTCTCCTCTACAGTAATCCCCGTGTCAAAGGTCCAATCCATCTCCTCGAAGAATGCATTTAAATCTGTGTAATCCATATTGTTGTAGTTATATACTACAACGGCGACATTGCTAGTTCGGAGGGGAGATGGATGGAGACTATCGAAAGTGCATATCAATGGAGGATGATAGGAATCGATGGGCACAAGGGATCGTCAGCATGCCAGACCCTGAGGCGGCGCAAGTCGTCATCAGCAAACACCAGATCCAGGATTCCTCCAGTTTTGTTTCGAACACCGTTCGCCTGATCGAGACCCAGATAGTTCATCGATGACAAAAGGGACTCTGAGACAGCGTTAGTCTGCAGGGGCTCCAGAGTTCCAGAGAACTACCCGTAAACAGAGTCTATTCAAACGAACTTGTTCATTAAAATTTACTTTATATAGTCTAGCGTTTTCCCGTAAAGCATCGGAAATTGTATTTTGATTTTGTTCAAAATTTCTTAACATAACCTGGCATTTAAAGTGTTCTCCACAATCCCCGTGTTTACGTAAGGATCTAGTTATATTAAAAAAATCTGTAAATCCGTCCCGATTCCAAACGGAATGTTTATTGGAAAAGAGTAAACACGGCCAACAAAACAATTTTTGCAATGCAGAACTACTACATAGCCAATTATACTCCAAAAACCAGGAAGACTTGAAATTAATATTATAGGATCTGCCAGTTTTTTTCAGTTCTTTCTTTATACCTAAGTTTAAAGTACCAGTCGGTCGTTCTTGTAGTAGAACATCCCTTTTATCTCCGTCTTTCCAGCGCCTAAATGGAGTTTCCAACAAATTACACACAATGTCATTAACTGGATTCATTGTTTCACTCACACACAACTCACACAACACAATCTATCCACACAAAAGTAATTCAGTAAATTAATAAATTCATCTAAAACCATCAAAAAAATAGTCTGTCACCGGCCACAATTAGGTAAAGTACCTACTTCGCATTATAAAAATGTCACTACGTATGTACTAGAAAAACATGAACCGCGTCGCATCCATTGATTTGCGGGGTTAAAGGTTAAAAGAATCCATTTTTTTAAATGGTATGGTACGCCAGTATGGTACGCCCCTGATTAAAATTTTGAAATTCTGAGCTCAAATTCTCATTCAGCATTAAAAGTTTGTATGATGTACCAAATTTCATGATTTTTGTATGTGAGGTTTCGGAAATATTGAGGAAAAACCGTCTTCGGGGTGCCCTATTTAAAGGGGCGTAGCTCCCTTAGGAAGCATTTTTCGGCAAATGTTTATAGGAACTTTTTTTCATGAAAATACCCCAGGAATCACACAACGAATTTTTTACCAATCTTTAGGAAACACCCTGTATAAGTATGGAAAGGGCCTAAAATTTGATAAAACTCCGATCCTGCATCAGTTATCAAAGAAGTGATGGCCGATTTTTGAAGAAATTGTGCAAAATGGGTAATTTTTGCCACGTTTAACATTTTATTGCTAGACTATCCTTTGATCAATTAGGTATTATGAAATTTTCAGGAAGTAAATAATTTTTGTCCCTCTTTTCAATGGTGCTAGTCATAAATTCGTGATGGTGCATTTAAAAACTTTGATAACTGATGCAGGATCAGAGTTTTATCAGATTTGAAATGCATTTTCCATACTTACCGCCACTGTATACCTACCTAATTTCATCTTTCAAAAAAATTCGGAAATATAAATAGAATATTCTGAAGAAAAAACAATTGTTTCTTTTAGAAAGATAAGTTCACTTATTTCAATTGAAGTGTCAACTTGATTTTGATAAAATTCTCACTTTTCTATGGGGCTTTGTTGATTGTTCTTGATGAACACCGCTCCGAATTCTCTCCATCTCCAACTTGAGTTTATTGTGAGTCATTGTTGTCACTAATAACTTCAAATATTGCTCTATATGTTCTGGACATAATAATGTATTATGAATATCTATTTCTTTAATCAAAATATTGAATATGCGTTTGGAGAAATCAGCATTCAATTTAACGGCGTCAAAAACAATGTTAAATCGATAAATAATTTTTTGAGTGAGGGCTAAAAATTAATTTGATGGCCGTTTCAGTTTTATCTCTTGATGCTTGCAGTAGTCTTTGTTGAATATGAATAATTCTTTCTCATCATCTAGGTCTTCCGATTCGTTTTCCAGAAGATAATCTGAACAATTATTGTCGCAAATTAATTTGCGTAACATAACTTGGGCAAAATATCACAAGCGTCTACAACCTGAGGGTCACCTGTCAAATTATTTTCTGCCAAAGATGGCTGACGTCAACAAAGCCAGCTGTTTTAGTTTTGTACAGGCCGAGTTGTTTTATTTGTGTTTTCTTTTAAGTGGTCTGGACAAAATTGGCAGACAATGGATCAAAACAATATAGCGTTAAGGATTTTAAGTGTAGCGAGTGCAATAACATGTACAAACGATCATATATGATTTGCGTAAGCATGTAAAAAAACATCATTCGCAAGTCACTTGGGAAACATAATACACCAGAGGCATACAATGTTTTATCCAACAAATGAATTTTTTCATGAGATAATAATGATCAAATATAAATGTCAGTGTCAGAATGACTTACTCTATCACAACCAAAAGTCACCAAAAGTAAAACAAACTATTCACGTGATAAGACAAAGAGAAACGATTGAACCTATAGCACATGTGATGGTCTATCCCACGTGACCTTTCAATCGTTTCCCTTTGTCTGATCACGTGAGGTTTGTCTACATTGGTGATTACTGGTGCCGGATTTTTGAAAAACGGGGAGTCGAACAGCCGAGAAAAAAAGCCTACTAGTTCTAGCCTACTTTCTCTCGGCTGTTCTACTCCCCGGTTTTCAGAAATCCGGCCCCTGAGTTTTAATTATGGAGGACTATAACTAGGAGCAACAACTCCTATATAATAAGGACTAAGTGCTCACAAAATATTCTGGTGTGACGTCACCTATGTAGGCCCCGATGTAGGCCTTTTATCGATTCATCCTTCAAAAATCCTATTTCCTTATCCCTGTAGGCCTGACAACGCAAACAATCATGTTTGTTTATGCTCTTGTCAAAGCAAATCAAATGTCTTCTAGTTTGAATGTTTTTTGAACGCTTAAGGCTACTAAGCTCTAATACACCAGCCATATTCCATTCCAGTACTGGTGTTGGAATCTTCCAAGACAATTATCCAGACTTGGTGATAACCGAAAATGTACACAAATCATTACAAAATTCTCCAGATGGGGATTTAGAAGGATCAATATTGTCAAATATTTCGATTATCTGTCAACATCGGAACTTCAGATCATCACTTAGTCAAATAATAATCCCTGCAAGCCATATAGCATAATTTTACAAAATTTTTTATGTGGAAATTTGCGTGACTGGTGTGAATTGTGGTGTGAAAAGCTTCAAAATCTCTTATGACAAAAACTAGCAAACTATCCACAATTCTTGAGGTTTTGAAATGACAATTTGTTTGTCAAAGTCAGCTATTCTGGATATGATCATAGTGTTCCCCAAGGTTGTATCATGGGCCTACATTGATGACGTCACACGGCCAGCACTTTGGCCTTGTCTTCTAGGAGGTATTGCTAGGAGACGAATCGACATATATACGAATACATACAGGGTTAGGAAAAATTACCAGAACGGTCGATTATTTCAGAAGATACACGTGCTGGAGAAAAATGTCTCAAATAAAAGTTGTGAGGCTTCTAAAAAATCTACATATCTGTGGTAAATTGAAACATACAGGGTCGGACATAAAGTTATGGCAGATCAAAGTTGCATTTTTTTGAATGGAATCTCCTGTATATTATTGGATATTTCCATTCTTACTTCAATTTTGAGCAAAAATTATTGAGGTGTTGTGTAATGTGTCATCTTTTTCTCCCCTTTGTGTGAATGACAATTATATACATTTTAATTAACTTATTAATCCCAAGTTTTCAATAAAATATTTCGAGAGCAATAAAAAATTCTTTATTTCTGGCTTTTTGTTATTGGATTGGATTGGATTGGAACACCTCAATTATGTTATACAATAATAATTGCAATGCTAACCTAGTGCTAACCGACAAACCGCTGCATATTTTAGGTACTCTTACTTTTTGAACTATATTTAAGAGAACATCCACCGGCTACGCTGGGCAGGAGCGTACCTTTTTAATCGGGCAGGAGCCAGCCATATGGGCAGGAGCGTTACTTTTTGGACGATATTATTTAAGAGAACATCCACCGGCTACGCTGGGCAGGAGCTGCTGTGTTATGCTGTCATTGCATTCCTGACTAGTTCGAAATCCGGCGCGGCGTCTTGAAATCAACACGGGTTTGGGTGTGAATAATGCGTCCTATTTCGATACAAATCCGAGCGTGATTCAAAGTCTAGCGCTTTGAAATCAACACGGGTTTGCCAGTAAATATTGCATTACATTTCCGTGTTGATTTGAAGAACGCACTGGTTTGAAATGCACACGTAAACCCCGGAAACGTAAATACGCAACCTGGACTCAATGACAGAATATGGTTACGGAGACTTGGAAAACTTTTTTATTATTATAGTCTATAGAAAACAAGTTATTCTTCATAAAAAGTTCTACATTCTACCACATATCACTGATATGAGTAAAGAACCTTTATTTTTGACAATATGAAAGGTTGTTTCCAAAAAAAGTTGATCGAAACTAAATCACGTTTAAATACGCAATGCAATGGACAATTTGTATAAATTTTCAAATGACTTGATAATTTATATACGTATTCTGCCCAACATTTGACGATTGTCACCAAAAAAAATTAAAAAAGAAATTTTAAATACCACGCGAATTTCCCTACATGATCAAAAAAGGGGCGGTGCTGAAGGAATCCTCTCTCTGCTTTCTCTCACTCTCTTCTTCTCATTGCAGTCCTATAGGCCAGGTAAATACTTGTACTTGATAGATCGTGTGATATCAGCAAAGAGTATTTATCTAACGCATGATAGTTATAGGTGTCATCTCCTAAATTTTTCTCGCCTGACTTAATCTCAACATAATGCGATAGTACCATAGATAAGTATGTTATGAATACTCTTGGATATAAGCTTGACTATTGGAGCAAATTGGAGGTTGGCTGGGGGTCTTTAATCGGTGATTACTACTTTAGTAGAGACTGTAGAGAGTGTGGCCACCTTTTATTGTTGATGGCATCAGTAGTTAATAATCCTGATATTTTCCATATTTCCGTAAAAATAGTCAATTGTCCATTAGAGTCATTACACCCATTTATATTGAAAACATTATTTGTATGTATTTTGTTCTCATTGGCAATATTAAATATGCACTCATCACGTGTTTGAATTGCAAAATTGTTGGACAAAATAAAAAAATCACAAGAGCTAAATATTCATTCATAATAGAAAAAATTGTGGATGGGTGTACCTAATTGATGCATATTTGAACGTGGTCTTTAGTTCTGATCAACTTTTTTCAATAATAATTTCTGTTTTTGTCTATAAGAACAGGGTGTTTTATGATTGCGTACTTCAAATTTGAGGGCGTATTCCTGAGCTAGTTTCATGAAAAAAGTTCATATGAACGTGGGTCCGAAAATGCATGGTTTTCAAGAGACATGGAGTTAATCATTTAAAAAAATGGGTCTTTTACGAATGTTACAAATATCGTTGAACCGATTTTATTATTTGGCAGATCAATTTTTTGTAATAAAAGCCTCATGTAGCCTTAGCTAGATATAAATTATAAAGACCATTGCCCGACGGCACAACAACAATACAACTTTTTTACCTCTTAGAGTTTTTTCGTATCTGGCCTCGTTGTCAAAAAAAAACTTTTAAACTTCGCAAATTATTGTTATACTTTCTTTACACGGGTAAAGTATTCTACAACAAATGAAACGAGGCCAGATACAAAAAAGAACTATGGGACAAAAAGGTTGTAATTTTGGTTGTCATTTAAAAAAAAAATTAAAATCACAATAATGTCAGTTGCGTACATTTTTTTTCAAGTGCAACACCCTATATCTCAAAAACAATGCACTTATCCGGGCCTAAGTTTATATGTTTTTTTTTTCGTGAAATTTGCTCAGGAGTACGTCCTTAAATTTGATGTAGGCAATCAGGAAACACTCTGTATACTCCACAGAATGTTTTGAAGTTAGATCAGGACATTGCACCTAATGCATATCGAATCACCATAGTTTGACACCAAAATTTTTAAATATTCTGTGGAGTAAAGAATTTAAAAACATGATGTTTTTCCAAATTATTGTAGCTTGATTCATTGTAAACATTTTAAAAAACAAAAGGGGAATCAACAAATCAACGAATATACTCTCTGCACCTCACTTTGCAAACTAAATTTTTCTTGCACAAATATTTAAGGTAACTAAAGCATTTTACAATAAACATTATAAAATGTATAAAAAGGTGGCTAAACCCGGGAAAAGCCAACGGGCTAGACGTTTTCTCGAATGGCGCTACCTTTATTGGTGAATGGGTCGTAAATCACCATCAAAGAACTATTTTTAATAATTAGTTCTCGCCACACTTCTGGCTGATTACAATTTCAAGAAATCTAGAACAATATACCCCGTAGCGTTAAATTCTGGGAAATATGCATTTTGTTAATATTTCTGGAAAAGTTAACTGTTGTAGTACATAGCGCCATCTATCGGCAGGATTTGTCAATCTTAGGATGGAAATTCCCATCAATCTAGTGAAAGACTACTACCATTGGTCACCATATCGTCTACAACAAGTTCGTGGATAATCCTCCCGGTGAAAAAAGAAAATCTTGAAACTGTTTCCTCAGTCTGACCATGACCAATCCATATACGTTTCGTCCTACTAGGACTCATCAGTATGGCTATGGGTCTAAGTCAGACTGAAAAGAACAGTTCCAAGTGGGTTAGTGTCGAGCTGACAAGTAAATGAAATGTTAACTGTTGTAGTACATAGCGCCATCTATCGGCAGGATTTGTCAATCTTAGGATGGAAATTCCCATCAATCTATTGAAAGACTACTACCATTGGTCACCATATCGTCTACAACAAGTTCGTGGATAATCCTCCCGGTGAAAAAGGAAAATCTTGAAACTGTTTCCTCAGTCTGACCATGACCAATCCATATACGTTTCGTCCTACTAGGACTCATCAGTATGGCTATGGGTCTAAGTCAGACTGAAGAGAACAGTTCCAAGTGGGTTAGTGTCGAGCTGACAAGTAAATGAAATGTTAACTGTTGTAGT